>CM057452.1:137563750-138840833 GCA_016271365.2 Neoceratodus forsteri | reverse complement strand
GATAACAACTTCTTGTTTTCTACTGGTGATGCCTCTCTCATGCATCCCAGTATCCCCAGCCCTCCTTACTGCCCTCTCACATTGATTGCCCACCTTAGGTCATCTGATATGACTACCCCAGGTCCCTTTCCATTTTTGTTGTTGTTAGTATCTCACCCCCATTGTGTACTCTTCCCTGGTTTTTGTTTCCCAGGTGCATTACCTTGCACTTCTTAGCATTTAATCTAAGCTGCCATACATCTGACCATTCCTCTAACCTTGCCAAGTCCCTTCTCATCCTTTCCACCCCACCTTGTGCATCAACTCTGTTGCAGATCTTTGTCTTCTGCAAAGAGACATACTTTTCCTTCCAGTCCCTCTGCAATGTCGCTTATAAAGACATTAAAGAGAACCTGTCCTAATACTGAACCCTGCGGGCACCCTACTAGTAACCCCCTTCTTCAGAGTGGACTCCATTTACTATTACCCTCTGTGTCCTATTCTCCAGCCAATTCTTTACCCAGGCTATCATCTTGGGACCCACTTCCAGGCTGGCTAACTTGTATATTAATCTTTTGTGTGGGACTGAGTCAAATGCCTTACTAAAGTCTCAGGTAGGTCATGGCCACAGCCCCTCCCTGATCTACTACTTTGGTCACCCAGTCAAAGTAAACTATTAGATTCATCTGGCATGACCTTCCCGCTGTGAATCCATGCTTGCCTTGGGTCCTGTGCCCTCTGGCCACTAGGTACTGACAGTTCTTTCCTTCAGAGAGTGATTCCATCATTTTCCCTATCATTGAGGTTAAACTAACAGATCTGTAGTTTCCAGCTTCTGCCCTGCCCCCACTTTTGTGAAGGGACTCACATCTGCCCTCCTCCAGTCCTCAAGTACCACCCCATCCTCCCATGATTTTTTAAAGAGTGTAGTCAGTGGTGTCACTAGTTCTACCCTTAGTTCTTTTAGAATTCTGGGATGAATCCCATTAGCCCCATTGCTTTGTCCACCTTCAGTTTTAAGAGTTCTTTAGAACCCTTTCTTCTGTAAATGGGCTGGTATCAACTTCTGTATCCAGAGTGTTTCTATTGTTTGTTTTAGGTACCTCCCTCTTCATTTGTAAATACTGAGCAAAATATTAGTTTAGTATCTCTGCCTTTTCACCGCTACCTCTGCCCACCCCCTCCCCTTTATTAAGCCTCACTATCCCTCCCTTGGTCTTTCTTCGCCTCCCTGATATACCTAAAAAGGTTTTACCCCCTTCTTAACTGACTTGGCCATCTTTTCCTCGGTTCAGGCCTTTGCTGTTCTGACTGCCTTCCCAGCTTCCTTTTGCTTTAACTGATACAATTCTCTGTCCTGCTCCTTCTGTGATTCCTTGTACTTTCTGAATGCTTTTTTCTTGAACCTTCACTACCACCTCCTTCGAGAACCATAGTGGTTTCTTACATTGTTTTGTTTTGTTTATTTGCTTCACACAAAGGCTTATTACCTATGTGATGACAGTTTTATTATTCCCATTGTTCTTCCACTGCTCCTTCCTGCCCATTTGCTAGTGCATTCCTTAGACGTCACCATTTTGGCAAAGTCAGCCCTCCTGAAGTCCAGTACTTTGCCTTTGTATGGCTTGACTCTATTGTTGAGTTTATTGTGAACCATACTGTTCGATGGTCGCTAGTTCCGAGATGGCTACCCACTTCTACATCTGTGATCCTTTCTCCATCTCCATTTGAGAGAACCAGGTCTAAGATTGCTCCCTCTCAGTGGGTTCCAATACTAGTTGCTCAAGGCATGCCCCTGTAGGCATCTAGAATAACCCCACTCTTAGAAGTGGCTGCTGCAACTGCACTCCAGTTAACATCTGGCATATTCAGATCACCCATCAGCAATATCTCCCCTTTATCTGCCATTCTATGAAACTTTCTATCATTTCCTTGTCCATTTCTCCCTGGGAGGGGGTCTTATACAACCCCTGTGAGTCAACCTACCCCAGTAGTTACAGAGTTAAGGTTTCTCCCGCAGGCCCAGAATGATAGTGACTGTCAGTCCAACTCTGACGATAGTGAGTATGACAATGCCTATTACCCCTCCGTGAATTGAGTCAGCTGTTTCAAGGTAATTAACTGTGGGAATGAAGCTGGGTCTTCTGGACTGCCTAACCCCCAGCTTCATGCAAAAAGTGAGGTGCAAAGCATCACATCTGAGGTTACAGACTCTCTGTGTTTTGTGGAACTCTGTGAATTGTCCAAGAAGGGGCTGATGGTCTGAGTCTCCTTGGTGACACTCCAGAACTTGAAGAACAGTATGAGAGTGCTGACAGCCCCATTTCAGTGCCACAAAGCCTAATTGTGCCTAAACCTTCTCATAATGAGCCAGCTGGACCCTCTTCAGAAGATAGTAATGAGCAAAGTGTTGTGGAACCAGAGCCTACAGAGCAAGGAACTGACAGTGCTCCCAGTTTGGACATTCCCATCCATGCAGAGCTACCCTCACAAGTGACAAAATCTCCAAAGTTAGTGCTGAAAGTACCAAGACTGTGCTGCTCTCCCCAGAAAGACTGGCCAAGCTGTCAAGCCAGTACTACACTTTAGTTATGATTACCCTGGGAGGCCAGTGGATTTGCCTCTCAATGTGGTTCACAAAGGGGTTTACGCCTCACCAAGCTCGCTGCCCAAATTGAGCTTGACGCCAAGCGTATTGTGTGATTGTTACTAATGTGTTAATCATAGTGACTCAGTATTACCTGTATGAAACATGCATAAATATTGTTTATATGGATGTAGTAATGCTAAGTATATTGAAAGGTATAGTGATGCAACAAACTAATGATATGTCTCATTTATATTGCATTTTTGATATTGTGATGGTACAGACTTGACACGGATGCCAAGTTTTCTCCAAGCAGGGAAGGGTGTAACCCACCTACAAATGGGGGTTCCTGAAAAGTCTTCCTTGAGCTTGCATAAATGCTCACTGCCAGGCTGGTGTCCCATGCTTTAGCAGTTTAAATATGATTGCCAGAGAGTGCCTGTAGAGCCTCTGTGTACTGTCTCTTTAAGAGCTGCCTAGATTGCAGTCATAATTAATCTGAGAGGAGCTCTGTTAGAAGATGTACATGTTTGCTGATCATTTGTTAGAGTAGTAATAATATTACAGTTTGTTCTAACCTGCCTTCTTTGCAGCATGGACAGTCTGTTTGTTTCATCATCTTGGTCCAGGACTGCAGAATGGGCCAATCAGTACATTTGGGACTCTAAAATGGAGCCTGCCCATAGGGACTTGGTGGGGCCAAACTTGTAGGAATTGTAGTTTTGGGCTTTGGCACCTAAAATAACCAGGAGGGGAGCCCTTGTTGTGAATGACAGACAGATCAGCCAACCGAACCTTTTGGATCTTGGGAAAGTCCCAGACTGCTTGCAGTTTCAATTAGATCTGAGTTGTGAAGTGAAGAAGTAACAGTTCAAGTTAGTTCGAGCAGCAATCCATAGTGGATTCGCGGGAGAACTGTGGAAAGACCTAAGTTTGGCCTGCAAGCCTGCCTGCTGTTTCTGAGTGGAACTTGTGCTTTTTCAGACTGAATCTGAACTTGGAGAGCGAATTAGCCACTGAATTGTGACCAGGCTTTAACCTGAAGAAGACCAAGATTTGCTGAATGCGATCGGCCTGTCAGGACTTCCAGCTACCTCTGAACTCCTAGATTGTGCAGGGACTTTGTAATTGCGACTCGAGAGCCATTTGCCTGGTACAATGGAATTTCCTTACATGTCAGTGTGCTGTGTGCTTATAGTGGTCGTGATTTGGTTCCCCACAGTGTGTCTGAACTGTGTTTTACTTGCTGAAGGTGTGTCCAGCTCCACGGACTGAATCTCTATCCATTTCGCTTACCTGGCTCCTAGACACTGGCCCAGCCAGAATACCTGCTATGCAGAGAAAGTCATCGATGAGAGACCAGCCTGGGATCAGCCCCTGCTCAACGCCTTGAACAGGAATGACGCCTCAGTGATTTGTGTGCCTCTGCTTCTCCAGGCACTCCAGCTCAACAGCCTGCAGTCTCGATTTTGTCCTGTCTGTGTCCAGTATTGGGTATCATGAGTAAACATCAGGTAGCTCCTCACAACAACAGCTAAATCTAAAAGTGTTGTCATCTGATTGTCTTGCTGCCTTTTCTTTCATGATCTGAGCCCTCCAGCTCCAGATTACAAATAGTGTGTTGTGCATGTTGCTTTCTTCTATCACAGGGCCCCAACCAGCTGAAACTGCCTTGGCAAGTCCATCATTTTCCACCTGGGTACCCAGAATGTGACTGTGTAGGGACTCTGAATTGCATGCATAACTGTCTGATTAATATAGCTTTTAAGCAAATCAACCTGATTACGCCCTCCCTTGTTCAAGTCCCCTGAATAAATCAGATTTAACTTTGTTTGCATTTAACCTGACTGTGGTTCCAGTTTGTGCCAAGAGTATTGTACTGTTATTATTTGCTGTGCTTAACCTTGTTTTACAGGGGCCCCAGGGTCAAGCTTAGAGGAACCAGCCCGGTGGTAAGTGCAAACAGTGTGGGTAATTGCTCTTGCAAAAAGGTCAGAAAGTAATTATTGCATATTGTTTAGGTCACTAGAAGTGAAAGAGGGGGCAGTGTCCCAGAGGGTTGTTCCCAGGTTAGCTTGACCACTAACAACTCTGACTCCGGGTGGAGGCACCTGCTTCATTACCTAGGCCCCTTTAACCTGCTACTAGCCAAGCAGGCAGGTAGTAGCCCTGGGATAGCGCCACCTAGGGTTACAGGTAATTCAGGAGAGATGTGAGGAAGTATGTCTTCACAGAAAGAGTGGTGGATGCCTGGAACAGTCTTCTGGCATAGGAGGTGGGGTGAAAACAGTGGTGAGATTCAAGAATGCGTAAGACAGGCATAAGGGAATCTTAGTGGAAAGCAAGGTCGGGGGACTGGAGATCAAGTAGGGCCTGCAGTGACAGAATAGGCAGGAAGAAATGGACAAACTGGTGGGCCAGCGATCCTTATCTGCCATCAAATTCTATGTTTCTATGTTAAACTCTCTTTGGCAGGCAGGATTGATGCCCTAAAAATGATAACTGCCCCAAGATTCCTACACCTTCTTGCTCATCTTCGCATTAAAATCCTGCCTTTTGTTTCCAGAAAATTGACAGAATCTGGGGACTTCCATTGATGGAATCCCCAAAATACAGTACAGTAAAGCTTAGGCGCCACTGCAGCAGAGGTGGCTGGGACCTGCTTGTCTGCATGGATATCATATGGCCTTTATCTCAGCCCAGGCAGCACAATGGCTCAAAGGGGAGCCTTGGGATATCCCTCTCTGGAGGAAAATGGAATCTGACCCAACCGAGGCCATTCCCCAGCAGTAGCGTTATATTCAAAACAGGGTATGCCATGGAATCCATCCCCAACTCTAGGGATCTATGTCAGGTACTGGAAAGGACATCACCTCAAGTGGTGGAGACCCCTGTTTGGGGCAACCCTGTGATCTGCATACAGGCAGCAGTACACCCCACTGGTGCTTGTGTGAAACACAAGGCATATACCTCTTAAAAGATTTACTTGCCCCAGGCACAGAATACCTCGATAGCTTTGCTGTCCTGAAGGACAGGTATCAGATCCCCAAAACTCCCTCACTGATGGGGCTCAGTGAGCAATCTCAAACTGCATCCTCCCTACCTCTTCTATGGGGCCCCCACTGCAGTTCCTACGAAGGGGAACTCAAAAACTACCGGTACTTTACCACAGAGTTGCACACTTTGCCACAAACTCTCCGCCTTAGGAGACATCACTGTGAGATCCTTGCAGACCTCTACTGGCTGACCTTACGCATAAACTGGCCTACTCCACCTTCTGCCTGACTCATAAACTCACCACCACCAACCTCCTCTCACCTCCGCGGCTCCTAACCCCAGAGTACAAAGCAGAGAAATTAGGTCTTCATCCAGCCAGCCCCTAACCATCCCCAAATACGCACCAACTCGGGTAAGCCTGTTTCTCTTACGCTGCCCCATACCTGTGGAACATGCTCCGGCTAATCTGGTCGAGAGGCCCTCTCTTCAGGGATTCAAGGCTGGCCTTAAGGTCTACCTGCTGGAACTTAGCCTATGTGGCTGCACTGCTAGTCCTTCTTTCTCCTACCAGACCAAATGTTTCTCTCATGCCCTGTTGTCAAATGGCTGAACTCTGAACTCTACTAACTCTGTATTGTTACAGTTGTTCCACTGGATTTGTCTACCTGTAATTACTGTTTCTCCAGTTGATGCTGTCTCACTTCTAATCCTAGTACTACTGTCTGATGTATGTAATATTGGTGTATGTAGTTTAACCCCAGGTCGCACCTGAAAAGGGACAAGTGGTCTCAGTGGGTTTACCCGGTCATCAAAATCTAAATAAATAAATAGATAAAAGATTTTAGGAAATATCTCTAAGTCAGAGATGCGTCCATAAACACAAACAAAAGGGACCCTACTAAAACCACAGAAAGACCATCACTAACTGCCTCTGTGGAATTCTCTCAAGAAAGGCTATCAGGGACACTGAGCCACATACATCACAGCTAGCCAGGTCTCAATGGCAGGCTGATCTCAACGTTCTCATCTCTGACAGGCAGGGCACACTGTTGGGAAACAATGCACAAAGCCTGCAGGGATGGGAGTAGATTAATCCACAACAAAACCCTGACAGGTAATATCGCACCTACAAGTACTCAAAGCAATGGGCCTGCTGACCATGGACACACGCCGGAGGTGCAACCAGCTTGGTGCCACCCATACCACCATCTCTGAACTTCCTCTTCTACAGGTCACACAGGTCTGCACTGAAGTTTTGGGGGTTGAGGTATCCTTATGGCTGGTGAGCTTCCCTCCTGGTGGTTGCTTGGAAGGCTCCTAATTTCTTCCTAAGCCCAGTGGGTCACAGCAGTAGGTTTGGTGCCAAAGATCAGTTCTTTGCAAGTGGAGAATGCCTAGTACCCCACTGTTAATCAATGGCTTATGGTCTAGTCCTGCTGGCAACCTTACAAATCACACTCCAACCTTGTCAGCAAGTCTCTGCTGTGATACTTTTACCTGTTATGCCCTGTTTCTCAACTCCAAATATTGTAACCCAGTCCCCTAGCACCAACCTAGGGACAGGCAACTCATGATACATGGCATGTTTTGTTCAAACAATTCACTGTAGACTAGAACACAGGACTCTGATATAGGTAGCCAGGTTTTGCTGTTGGTTGTTATTGCAGCTCGAGTTTATTATTGTCAGTTTTATATGCATTCCTAGAAAGTTATCCAACAAAGTCACACTACCCAGCGGCCTGCTCCAACCACTTAAATTAATGGTGTGGCTGTATACTCGACATTAATGGTTGTTATGACTAGGACATATCACACAGCTATGTATAATAATTGATACAGAGCCTTCATCTGCAATGCACTGCCTAGAAATCTCACTGTAGCCATTACTGAATGGCTGTATTAACTGTGATATGCCCTGAAGTTGATCTGAGTATATGTTGTTTCTGTTGTGATTTTAAATAAAATGATTAACACAATAAATCACTCTAGCTAATTTGAGTGATTTACAGTAAGTTTCTAGGACCTTTATGGGGTGTCTCTTTGCTGTAGAGATTTTTTATGCTCCTAGGCAGAACTGGGGCTTGTTCAACCCCTGTCCCTGGGCATCGCTGGGTGGCACTTTCACCTTCTCCGTCCCTTCTGCTGTCTCTCTCTGAGGGGCAGGGTGACCACGGCACTTCAGGCAGGACTTCAAGAGCCCACTTCCCCATCCATTCTTCCTCCTAATTTTCAACCTGAATCCACAGCAACACAGAAGTGCATGTACATGGGCATGCACATGCAGTCCAGAACTGCCAGCCTCACTCCACCCACCCGTCATACAGCCAAACCCCCCACAAGCATTGGCACTACCACTGGACCTGCACCCAGTGGCAGCCAAGTGCTGGGGAAACCTACCCCTACAAGCCAGGAGAGGAAAGCTGTCAGGTGGCTACTTGGTCCTCACACAGCCCTTCACTCCAGCTAACCCTGGCAACCCAAGCTCATTCCTGAACTCGGATCATTAGGGTGGAAGTTGTAAGGTGCCAAGGCACCTCAGGCTTCAGCACCACTGAGCCAGCCACTGTGAGGTGCCTCTTATGGTATAAGAAACCTGCTCTGAGGTTTGGATTGAGAAGCTGGAATTACACAGCTTCATGTCATGGTCCTTTCCCAAACCTCATGTTCAGAGTCTCTTTACCACAATAGACATCCCACTGAAGGCCATGTTAACATATAGTCAATAAATCACAGTGGACATCTGCATATCCCAACAGCATTTCAAGTTATTCTCATCTTTAAGAATGAGGGTATGTGCATCAAAACATGATTTTGGTCCTCTAAAATGTATTTTTCTTGTGGCAAATAGGTCTAAACTCTTTATATTATTATAACTGTGTATTGTGGATAAAGAAATTAATACTTTCAATTATATGAATTATGTATTATCCATTTGTCATTTCACTTAACATTCACCAAGGTATTTCTCAGCATTCATATCTGAAGTAAATTGTCCTTCCTTTCTGTAAAATAAATTCAATGTTTGTGAAATAAAGTGTGTTTATGCTTGTGCATACTCTGCTGTGGCTGTACTCTATTCCTGTTGTTGTAAGAACTTTAAACTTGGTAGCTGGTAGGACTGGAGAGCCCCCATCAAGGATGAAGGAACACTGGAAAAAGGAGGAGGAAGGGAGGATGGTGGGCTATTTTTATCCAAACACTAGAGCGGGGGTCCAGGAAAAGGATGGTTTATATGACATATGGGAGTGTATTCCCCCACTGAACCTAGGGCTAAGCCCTCCCATTCAATGTTTGTGAATAAAATGTGTTTATGATTGTGCATACTCTGTTGTGGCTGTACTCTGTTCCCATTGTTGTAAGAACTTTAAACTTGATAGCTGGTAGGAATAGAGAGCCCCAAAATGGTGTTGATAATCTCCTCGAACTCATGGAGAGTAATGACCAATAACACGCAGGAGAGGAAAACCCTTGGGGAAAACCTCTGAGGACCCATGGCTATTAATCAGCCCATCCTGGACATACTAGGAGGAGATGATCAAAATGCTATTCTTATTTCTGAATTTGATTTGAATGTAGGTTTCATAAGATGATGACTTCCATCTTCCAAGCTGCTCTATAATATGGCTGGGGATGTTATGTCTTGAAACTGATGATGCTGCTCCAATTTGAAAGACTGCCAGAATACAAATACGGATTGAGTCCCAGATGATGAAGCAAAATTTGATATGGTCTACAAACCATTTTGTGGTCATTGGAGTATTATGGATTGAGGTTAGTAAGGGCAAAGAATGATTTGATCGAACATGAAAATGCATAAGTTTGTCCAACTGAATGACGGGTACCATTTGTTTTTGAAGGAAACATGGTATCAAAACTCCTTCATGAACACAATCTGTTTTCAATGGTGGTAGATGCAGGATATAATAATCATCTTGTTTTCAAGATCGGATATTTTGAGGAATGTATAGAGGCGGAAGATGAGACTGAAAATTCTTTGGGTCTAAGAAATCCATAAAGGCTAGATCTATAGCAGCATAAATCATCAAACTGGACTTGAGATTGAAAGGATTGGAATCTAATAAGTCCAAGAGGCTTCTCATTAGAGGTCCTTCCATGGGAAGTCTTTGAGAAATGTTGGCTGGAGCAACTCTGGAAAACCCAGTAGGAGAAGTTTCATGGATGGATTGAAAGGATTGATGGAGCAGAAGGACTATATTGAGAATTAAACAAACTGAAGCAACATATTGTTTAATGGTACCATGAGATAGATATAAGACCTTATGGTAAAATGTCATAAATGCTAAAACATGATTAATTGAGATAGGAGTAGTGCAGTGTTTGTGAGGTGTAGAATGAGGCATATTTAGACCAGGCTGTAGAATAGGTAGATTTTGTAGGAGGGTTAACATTTCACATGATTGAGGGAGCTTATTTTACCTTTGTTTTGCCAGGAGAGACACACTACAGAAAGCTTGTTTACAGGTGCAACCTGGGAGCACAAGAAAGTTAAGTAAGCTTGGAACAGATAGAATTCTACAGCATTATTAGAACCTGAAGGAAGGGGAGAAGACAAATCTGGATCTGCTTCTGGATAAAATTGGTGGAATACATGAAACTGAAAGCTTAGACAATGCATCAGCAGCCTTATTGACATGACAGAGTTTATGAAAATATTGGATGGTAAAATTATGGTAAAGTGAGAGTCAGATCAACTTCTGCATAAACATCATTATGGACAAGGATGAGGAGCGACCTTACTGATAATATCTAAGGTACTTTGATTGTCTGAAAAGTTAGAAACTGATTGAATAGTCCATAAATGACCCCATAGAAAAGCAGTGGCTATGATGGGATACATTTCAAATAATGATGTAGTAGAGGAAAATTCAGGAATTGATAGAATATCTGGAGGCTGGGGGGTGCAAACCATGCTGGGCCAAAATGGCAGCAAATCTGTATGTAGAAGAGGTATTGGTATAAATCCTAGGGTGGAAGTCCAGTGAAGGGTCTTCATAAAACACAGAACATCCATTCCAATGAGCCAGGAACAAAATCACATAGCTGAATCCAATTTCACTGCAGCTGTAATTTGAATGAAGTGGTGGAGTTTTCAACTGAAGAAGCTAAGTTTAAAAGGTAAAATATGAATGATCTATCTTGGGGAATGATCCTCATGGCAAAGTTCAAATAGCCTAGTACGGAAAGCA
This sequence comes from Neoceratodus forsteri, assembly GCA_016271365.2. Taxonomy (NCBI): domain Eukaryota; kingdom Metazoa; phylum Chordata; order Ceratodontiformes; family Ceratodontidae; genus Neoceratodus; species Neoceratodus forsteri. The sequence continues at coordinate 138,830,063 of CM057452.1, read as the reverse complement.
ATTCCAGCTTAGAACAAGAAGACTGGGTTGAAAATAAATGGACCTTATCTTGGATTCTAATCAGCAGGTAAACATGCTTCCATGCATGCTGAGCTCAAAATGATGCTAAGAAATTTGAGGGACGTAGCCGGGCCTATGGTTTTCTTTGGCTAGAGGAATGTTTAGAGATGTGAAAATTGAATGAGGGTATTTATTCTTTCCTCTGGAATGTAGTCTGCAGTGGCGTGCTCTACACTAGGCCCACCAGGGCACGTGCCCTGGTAAAAATGCTGTGCCCCAGTTGGTGCCCCCATGCTGCAGAGCTCTATAGTAACAATATATCAGTGCCCTGGCTGTCATCTGTTGCGCCCCAGCTGTGCCCTGGTAACCATTTGTCTAGAGCCGCTACTGGTAGTCTGATGGATCTATTAGAAGGAAATCATCCAGAAAATGTAGCATGTCTGGTCTATGGTATATGTTAAGTAAGGCCCAACAAAGGGCTTCCAGCAAATTGATCGAATAACTTGAGCTGTTCCTGCATCCAAAGGTAAGTTGAACTGTGAAGTAATATTGATTTTCCAAGAAATACCATACAGGTGCCAAAGCAAGGGATGAATAGGCAGTAGTTTAAAAGCATCTGAGATATCGGCCTTGAAAGCCATGCTCCTGAGCCAAGATGCTTTATTAGCATGATGGCATAGCCTATCGACGTAGAATATGGAATACTCATCAGCTGGAATTAATGAATTGATACTAGGTGTGGAAGGAGCATGAGGAGCAAAGAGATCCATGATGAGATGCTTTTTGCCTGAGACCTTCCGTGTTGCAATACCAATAGGATTAATTCAAAAATAGGAAATGGAAGCCTAGAGAATGGACCAATGATGAAGTTCTTTGGGGCTCCTTCTGAAGTAGTTGCTGTACAATGTCTGGTTTGTGTAATACAGATTGTGACAAATGTAAGATTCAGAGGAACAGCTATGCTGGTATGAAAACCATACTGAAACCCCAAAAGGAGGTGAGCAACAGCAGGAAGGAAAGGATGGGAGACCAAAGCATCCACCAATTTGGAGATGTTAGTGGAGTCAAGGAGGGGAAAACAGTCATTTGGGAGACTTGAGAGCTTTTGGACAAACACTGCAAGCGGGCATCACCACACACGGTGTGCAGAAGCTGCAATTTGAATGGAAACATCCTCGGCATTGAAGCTGAAGCAGACTTGATGACTGCCAAACTTCCAGACAGGCATCAGAACGAGCTTGAAAGTTTATAATGGTACGAGTGAACAAGTGGCAGACAGCTAAGGAGAAGAAGGCCTGGAGTCCGAGGAAGAAGCAATGGAAGAGGGCAAACAACAAGCACATTGGAGCAAAGTGGTTAAAAGAACCACAAAGAGAGCAGGTAAGAGCCCTCTGGCTGGCAAATGGCAACAAAACAGTTTGTTGTCGAGGACCAGCAAATTCAACATGGTATTGTAGTGATGCATTGCAGCAGCTGCCTTATTGGAAAAAGACTTGTGATAATCATAAAACAGAGTAATGCCATAACAGAAATTAAGATCCACCATGAGGTACTAGTAGGAATCCAATTCAGCATGGCGGTCAGGAAAAGCTGAGCAAATGACGACCGATAAAGGCTGACAGCAAGAACAAACTCAGAAATGGTCAGCTTGTGTAGAAGGTTGATCCTTAGATTTGAGAACAACAGGTACATCGCTGCAGGAAAATGCAATTGTTCATGAAGTCTTGGGAGAAACCAGGAGGGAAACCAAATTAACAACCTTGCCATTGATGATGTCCCACGGAGGTGATCCAAGATGAGATGGACCAGAGAAATGACAGGATCAGAAGGCGGGGGGGCAATGTACCTGGCACAGTAATAGGAACAGGAGCAGGACTAGGTACAATCAGAGGAGCCAGAGACAGAGGGACGTTGCTTGGAGAAGGAAGGTCATCAGGAAGAGAAGCAAGTAAAGCCAGAGGTGGCAGGGTCAAAAGAAGGGCCTCAAGAGGAACACGCGAGACTAAAGAGCAGATACAGAGGATGACATCTGAGTCATGAAGACATGCATCTCTGATATGGGAGAGGAAGGCTGAGGAGGCACAGGGTAGGCAATGGAGCCAGCACAGGCTGCAAACTGGAGATATAGGGTCAGAAAGTTCCTGCATACCCTCTGTACAGCCAGTTGTTGAGATCCCATCTGGAGTTCTGCATGCAGTTCTGAAACCCCATCTCCACAAGGACATGGACAGGACGGAGGCAGTCCAGAGGAAGGCAACTAAAATGGTGCAGGGTCTGCAATAGAAGCCATATGAAGGGAGGCTAAAGAGCTTAATATGTATGCCCTTGAGGAAAGGAGGAGAAGGGGACATGATAGAAACGTTCAAGTACCTCAAGGGAATCAACAAAGTCCAAGAGGGAAAATCTTTCAGAAAAGAGATGAGCAAGAACAAGGGGGCACATTTAAAGATAGAGGGGAGATGGCTCAGAGGTAATGGAGGAAGTATTTTTCATGAAGAGGGTGGTGGACACATGGAACCACCTTTCTGAGGAGGTTTGGGGTCAAAACAGTGGGGAATTGAAGAATGCATGGGACAGACATAAGGCAATTCTAGCAGGGGGTAGGAGGAAGTAGGTTGTTGGTTAACTAGACTCTGCAGCTTATCCAATAGGTAAGGAAATAGGCAAACTGGGTGGGCCAAGCAGTCCTTATCTGCCTTCAAAGTCAAAGTCTATGAAGCTCACAGTCAGACAGGCCACAGTGCAATCAGAAATAGAGAAGTGAGTCTTAGCAGTGCACTTCCTACCAGGTGGTGGTGCAGGAGGAAAGGCCGTGAGATGCATGAGGAGCAACATCAGGATCTGGCACGGAGTATCCAATGAGGAGGAGGCCATGATAAATCGGGTCCCTAAGAATGAAGAGTAATGAACATAAGTGGAGATAAATAATCAGGGTAAAATAAGGCCCAAGCTGGAGTGCAGCAACATAGACAGAACAAGCAGAAAGACTAGGACAGCACTCTCAGCCCATGGTAGCAGAGGCGGGAGATCACGTGATGCTTCTGTGAGACGAGCAGCTCTGGAGGCTAGCTCCCATCTTGATCCTCCAGTAAATATTTAAAAATAAGTTTCTGAATGGGATTCAATTTCATTTAAAAAGAAAATCGGTCTCCAACGGACATCCGCTAGTGCTTCCAGCATCTGGGATTTTAGACCAAGAGCAGACTTATTAAAACTAGGCCTAACAGAACCATGGAAGCTGAAATGCGCCAGGCCCTTCCATGGCATACACCCCCACAAACCCCGGAGAAGGGACCGAAAAGACCTAAAGGCCAGTCCGGTGGTTCGAAAAGCCCTCACACCCATGATGTCTCAACCAGCGACTACTCCGCTTATCGGAGCAAAAATTCTTAGAGGAATTACAGCCATTCAAGATCGCTCTGCAAGACATAACTAAAGAAATTAAACCTCTCAGAGGGGAGTTGTACACAAATCGGCTATCTCTGATGTCTCAGCCCGTGCTACATCGTTGGAGAACTGGAAGAGCAAAATGGAACCTGAAGTGGTGACTCTAAGACAACGACTGCACAAAGTTGAATCCAAACTAGAAGACCTGGAAGGCCAAAGTAGGAAAAATAACATTGTTATCTTCGGCCTTCCTGAAGAAACCAAGGAGCATCCCTATTCTATTCTTCCAAAAGTTGCTGGCAAAAATAGCTGGACCCTCCGAATAACCCCTCATACATAATAGAGAGGGCTCACCGTCATTGCACCCCAAACCCACGTAGTGGCAAACCCCGAGACCAGTTATTATTAAACTTTAAATTACCTTGACAAAACTCACATTTTGGATCAAGTTAGAAGCTTGCAACAGGTTCTCTGGGAGGGTCAGAAGCTACTGACGACCTTCCGCCACAGTGAGACAGCGCCGAGCAGAATACCATCCTCTGGTGTCAAAGTTAATTGCTGCAGGCATCAAGTATAAGGTTCAGTACCCTCCAGATTGATGGTGTTACACGCAGACTCCTGGCACTCCTTTGACACAGCACAGCTTGCAACCCGCGCTGCACACGATGTATCCGGATCTGTTCCTGCCCGCTGAAGTGTCATGGTAGACTGCTTCAATACATATCTCTTCATGATGTGGAGAATGTTAAATATATTGAAATAACGGAGCCTGATGAAAAGACTGAATGCTTGAAAAGTCGCCATTTGGCATATTACTACTGATACCAATACAGGCTTGAATTAAGACTCCCCTCCAGGTATTACTTAAGGAGGCCACATGAGGGCAGCATAACTCCACGTTAAAGAATGGATGCACTGGCAATCATTCGAGTCAACTCACATACATTTCTACCTGGCAGAATAATCAAGCCCTCTTTATGTTGTCAGATGAAAAGTATTTATTAAGCTGCCCTTGGGGAGAATCGCATTGCAATAATTGTTGCACAATGATATCTACAACAATGCAGAAATCTTCCTCCTTTTTTTTTGTTCCTATTTCCTTCTATTCTCCTTCTTATTATGGAGGGAATTAACAGAAAGACGCAAATAGTGATGTCGTTAAGCTACTGAACTGGAGGATAGGCGGGAAGCAAGAGCCTCTGGGTAACTCTGTAGCCTACTCAGTGCACCACGTACTGGCATAGGGTGGGATGGGAGCCCACAGGGATGACCAGGGCCAAAACTGGACTCTATCATTAGCAATGCCTTTAATTTTAGGATGGCTGAAGATGCTGGCCCTCGTTTTTGTTTTCTTTTTCTGGCATAAAGCCTACCCCAAGGTGGGTAGAAGAAAATGGGAGGGGGAAGGATAGGTAGGGACAGGGACAAATTATTAAGTGTGTTTATGGGGAGGGTAGTAATTTCCCACCTTAACTTCTTACACTTACAATATATTATGGGAAGGACTACAGGGCTAAGGGGGTTTGGTTGGGTTTGAATACAATGGTTGTTGTTGAAGGGTGGGAGGAGTTGCTATGGGGTCGCTACCAAGTAAGCATGGAACGCCTTATGGGGTAAGTTCCTCTTGAGGAAGAGCTAAGGACACAGAACTATTATTGGTATTTCGCTTGGATATGACAATAGCACTAAAGTTTTGTTTTGGAATGTTAAAGGCCAATCCCACCAAAAGAGCAAGATTTTGTTGCACCTCAGTAAGCTTAATATAGACGTAGCTTTCATCCAGGAGACTCATTTACCCAATTCACAAACTTAGTTTAAGAAGAACATGGGTGGGACATGCACTTGAACTGGGCTAGACGCCGAGAAATGGAGTCGCAGTATTAATTGCACGTCGATACCTTTTGGCTGCTTCTAGTCGACATGTACCCCCAAGGCAGATCTATATTGCTGAGAGCCATTTTAGGTCACACTGAAATGATACTAGGATCAGCTCACGGACCGGTTAGGGATGATCCTCAATTCTTTATAAGTCTCATGACTAGTTTGGCATCCTGGTCCAAACTCCCCATATTACTCGGTGGAGACTGGAACTTAGTTCTTTGTAACACCTTGAATAGGTCTAAAATTAGACATATCCCCATACCCACGCACAATTGGCTCTTAAAGACCTTATGAACACTATGGGCCTTGTTGATCCATGGAGGACCCTCTTCCTTCTACTCAAGATTACTCATTTCACCCTTGCCCCATAATACATTCTCAAGAATTGACTCTTTCTGTTGGGATTGAGCACCCATGAGGGTTCAAAGCTGTGTCTATCTTCCAAAGTGATCTCTGATCACCATCCAACTCTTTTGCAGTGGTCTACGCCTACCTCTGTTAACCAAGTCAAAATCTGGAGATTTAATCCCCAACTACTAAGGTCCCTGAACATAGTTGATCTTCTTCAAAAGTATAAGACAACTTTCAGAAGTTTAATGCCTTGTCCATGCCAAAGCTAGATGTGTTATGGGGTGCCCTGAAATGTTCACTAAGAGGCGAAATTATTCGATTGGCCTCCATCAGGAAAAAGAAAATCTCATTAGAATCTTCTTTACTTTTACAACAAATTAGAGCTTTAGAACAGCCCTTATCTTCCCAATCACACTCCACGGAATTCAAAACTAGAAAGCCTTCGATTTCATTATAATATCCTTCTGGTGATAAGGTTGAGCATCTTCATTTTAAGTCAAAAGTCACCTACTTTGACCAAGGGATATATGGAAAACTCCTAGCCTTAAGGCTTAGGGCACAAGTGACAGACAGGATAGTAGTAACTATTCAGGACCCAATAGGTAAGTTCCACACCACACCCAAAGAGATAGCTTCATGTTTTAAATCATACTATCAATCTCTTTACTCATGTCCCTCCCACCCCTAACAATACTGCATTAGACCTTTTTACAAGATATAGATCTTCCACATTTATCCCAGCATCAAATAGCCATGGTAGCAGAGGCACGGCACAAGCATTCAGAAATGCACAGGGATGGAGTTCAAACTAGACACAACTAGGTACAGTATATAGGCATGATGGATGATCCACCTAGCAATGCAAGCTCTAGCCAGGCAGAGTCAGAGAGAAACATAAAGGCAGCAAAGACTCCATCCAAGGTCAATCCACCACCAAACATGATACAGCAGGTGGACAATGGAGACTTAAACAATACAATGCTATAACAGGACTCTTATTCCCGGCAGACGGATGCCTACCTTCACTCAATATGCCAGAGGCAGAGTTAGAACAGGAACTGTAAACTGCTGGAGTGCGCTGGGCAGAAGCCAGGAGGTATAACAGAAAAGAAGGCATGAGAGCAGGGAAAAGAGGAGGAGAAGGCTGAGCAGGAGGACAGCAACAGAGCAAGGGGGTGCACAAGGAGAGAAGAAATATACAACATTACAGGAAGCAATAGGGGCAAATCCAGGAACATGAGGGTGGGGAATGTAGTGGTGAAGGCAGCATCATGAACATAAGGAGTGCAACCACAGGGCCATGACTCTCACGATGACCCACACATCCTCCACCATAGGATAAACAAAGAAGTCATGGTAAGGCATCATGACCTACAAGTTGACGAGAACTATTTTAAAGTGACAGCTGAAGTGAAGCCAACTTCCAGAATAAAATGAAGCATTGTATGAGTCGGTGAACAACTTCTAGCAGGATTTAGGAGAGCTTCCAGCGGTAGCCAAGTTGAATTAATGAACAGAATGGGAATTGTAGGCTAAGGCAGTAATACACTGAAAAACACAGTAATAAATGTAAGGTACAACATCATGGACACAGGTTCGAATCCAGGAAGAAGCAGCATCAATTGTTACTGACTCGGATGGAAACCCACTGATTTCAAAATAAAAGGGATGTAGGCAAGCAGAGCATCAGGAGAGCCAACAACTAGGGCTGGGATGTGATTTTTTATTATGTATATTTTCCAATTTAAGAATAACTACTGTCTGCATCTGTTACCCCTAGCAGCAGTCAGTCAGAAACAGATGTAAGTCGTCCAACAAACTAAATAGGCAAATAGGACACAAGAGCAGAATTAAAGTACAGCAATTTTAAAATGGTGGCAATACTAACTATCGCCCAAATACAGCAAATTTGCAGTTGAAGTATATGTACAAGAGAAGCCAAAAGCAAAGATGATCAGAAACTAGGGTCAATCATTTGTACATATTGGATAAGTAGGAACACTGCACTGTAGTCACAATTGATGGGCGAGGTTAGGGAGCATAGGGTTTGAAAAGAAAAGAAAAATTAGTACTGTCACTTCAAATACTGTAGGTGTATACAAAATTACCCCACAACCATGGTCCCACTGCCATGATAAGCTCAAATAGCAAAAGGCAACAAGCAGTACCCATACGGGATGTGATTGAAACAGATCAACACAGTCGAGCACTCTGGTAAAGAGGGTGTGTTGGAGGAACGTTATAGTGTGAAGCAGCACGGCAGGTGGGGAGCGATCAGGTTGATTACCTACTCAGTTCGGAAAAGGAGCACCCTGGCCCATGTGCATGGCTTTGGGACAAAACCCAATAGAGGAGGTCAAGAAATTCACGCCAAACAGGCAGACCAATGCAGAGTAGCACCAGAGGCAGGGGCTGGCACCAAGAAGGGGAGGTAGGAAACTAAGGAGCAGTGCCAAGGAGGAGTGGGGAAATGGCGGAGGGTGAACAAAAATGGGAGGACAGGGAGACAAAAGGAATGACAAAACAAATGAGCAAGGAATGAAATAAACAAAACACTCACTGGATGGGGCCAGAGGGCAACAAAAACAGACAGGCAAGGGAAAAACAAGGGAAAGGCAAGAAATCACAAAGGAGGAGAAGGAAGCCAGTACATATGCATGCAGGAACTCCGGTAGGATGAAGTTTTTTTCCCAAACACTAGAGCGGGGATTCAGGGAGAGATTGATTTATATGACATATGGGAGGAGTTATTCCCACTATTGAACCTCGGGCCAAGCCCTCCCAAAATGAACAGTTTACCTATAGCGCATCGACATCAATGTCTCCAACATCCCTGACATCGACAGACACAATGCCAAGTGTCGGCATTGTGCTGTTGGTTCTCCCGTGTGTTTCTTCAGGGGGCTCTGACCCCAAACCCCCATGGGGGCTCCACCTCCCACACCCCAGTATTTAAATAACCAACTCAAGTCAGAGTTGTCTCGGGAGGCGAAACACCAGAGATGCAGTGCAGGTGTCAGCGGGGACCATTACAGTGACCTGTCGATTTCTGTTGCTGTAATGTCTTCGCTGTGGATGTTTCCATGTTCGGTCGGCATACAAAATGAACAAATGTATACGAACATACGAATTGCCAATAGAAAAGGTTTACAGTCTATCCAGTCTGCCTGATGTAGAACTCATGCAACTGCCTCCTTCCCTCCCTGATACTCTAACCTCCCCAGATGCATACCATGCCCTCTTAAACTTTTTAAATCACCCAACGTTTTCTGGTTTATTACCTCCTCCAGCCCATTCCACCCTGCTACCACTCTCTCTCTGAAATAGTGCCTCTGGCCTCCTTCCAGAGCCATCCTCCCACCAGTTTGCAACTGTGTCCCTCGTGTTCATGCTTTCACTGATGCTAAAAAGATCACCAAAATCAACCCTCGTTTACACCTTTGAGGTACTGAAGGTGTTTGTCATGTCCCTTGTTCTCTTTATCCTTAAGCAGGTACCTGTTAGGGTTCTCCAGACTTTGCACATAAAAGAGTGTCTGCTGGCTGTTTGAGTGTTTAGCATGTCTCCACTGCTCAGAATAAAGTGTAACTCTGCCTTTAGCCATTTGATCACGGAAATACAGTGGATGATATAGTGCATGGATAATCACAGTGAGACTCTCAGAAAATCTAATGACCTGGGTACATCACTGCATATGCTCAGCAGCTACTATGTCTTACAGTTTCAATTTTTCCGTCTTTATGTGTTGAATAAAACCACTGAGCACAGCTCATTTGCAATGGTGTCATGCCAGTCACATATCAGTTAAAGTAGAAAATCACATATCAATTACAAAAATAAATATCATGATATCAAAAACAAATATCATGGTATACAAAAATATGTATCATGATATACAAAATAAATATCTGCCTATAGTGCTGTGAGGAATATTTGTAAGGTACACATGACAGGCGTGTGGTTATAAGGGAAGAATGTACGCAACAGGTGTTTATTAGGCACAAGGCATAGCCTTACAACTGCAAGACACCCTGTCATGTGTTTTCCCTTACACAAGTATTCCTCACAGCACTACATGGAGTGTGTTATCCCACCTGTAAAATGGGCTTTTTGTTCAATATTGCTTTTACACCCACACAGGGCTGGCAGGAAGACTACATGCCCCCAGAGGGCTCGTTGTCACTCTGGTACCCCACTACTGCAGGGCTGTCATGAAGCCTGCCAGTCCCATTTTCCATTTTTCTCCCATCCTCAGCTGCGGATGCACATATGCACATGGGCGTGTGCACTCTGTAGTCCTGCAACACTGTCCCTTCATGTCACCCTCAAACCTGGACTACCTTCCAGGCCTCCACTAGGTGACAGTCATTCGGTGGGAGTGACAGCCCCTCTCTGGAAGAGGAGAGAAGTCCTCTGATGCCCAATCTTTCCTCCCCAGCCAACCCCCAGTGATCTGTGCTCATTCCCGAACCTGGGTCTCTGACATGGCGCAGCAGGTGGTGTCCAGCGCCGCAACCCTCAGCGCCACTGGATCAGCTTTATAAAATGGACTTTTATTTGTTGAAAAAATATATGAAATTCAGATGAGGTGTGTGGTTGTCAGAAAATAACGGTCATCTGACGTGTTTCAACCATTGAGATTACAGGATTTTCATGGCCCATTTTATAGATATAATTTGAACTAGTTTCTGTTTGTATAACTTTCTTTAACCTCAGAAATTTCAATTTTTATAACATATTTTCATAAATTGTAGTGCTGTACCATCAAAATGAGGACAGAGGAAAACCTTTATAATAATTTGTACAAGTAATAAATTGTTTTACTTCATTTTAGAGTGTCCCTTTCTCCTTTCTTGTTAGGTTCCTTTTCCCCATTCTGAGTCTGCTTCAGCACTTATTTTGTTGTATTAAAATACTTAAAGAGAACTAAATGAAAAATGGCTGCCCCACTTTCCAATTAACATTCTCGGCTGTATTTGAACACTGGTAATTTAATATCATTTTCTCATGACTAACACGAATTAGCATGCATACGGTACCCCTGACCTTATGGAACACTGGGGACATCATGGCTAATGCTGGGCTGCAGAATCTAAAACGTGGACTACATAAAATGAAGTGTGGTGACATATAAATGGATCTGGAAACCTAAATGAACAGCAGAGCTCTACACTCGAGTTGAACAGGATTAACACGGTAACATGATAATTTATGGTCAGAAAGGACTCTTGGTTCATCATATCAGTCTCCCATTCATAAGCAGGAATAAACAAATGTGATATTCAAATGTGTACCAGTTTATATAGAGGATAATGTATGGTCCTCTATCAGTAACGGTCTGTTAACTGTCGGCGGTTGCCAGGGCGACCGTGTAAAACCTCGAGCAAAGCTCCAGAGAGGTTTATCACCATAACAACCTCAAGATGGTTGGCAGTAGCTGGTTACAGATAGAAGGACCATACGTGTTTATAGTGTATGGTCCTAAGAAAAGGGAAAACGGCTCCTTACTTTCAAACAGAGTCACTGCTGCCATTCAGTCCTTTCCTTACCGCCATGCATCCGCGCAGTTCCGAGTGTAAAAAGGCGTGCACATGTGCAGATCGATCCTCGTTGTTAAGCTATCGATGTGACGTAGCATTGATAGATTAACAACATTACTGCATCACATTGATGGTATAACAACCTTAGGAAATAATGATTTCTAAGGTTAACAGCATTCTACCCTACATTATAAGAATTTCCATCCCATTCTACTGCACAAGGTATAATATAAAGAAAAATACATTGGTGGGTGTGTGTAAGCAGAATTTTACACACATCCAAGGTGAGATGCTACATAAACCCTAAGTGGTGCTCAAAAAAGCATCCAAATCTGAGGTTCCCCATGTTTCAAATGCTGGCCTCATAGGGTCGTAACCAGTCACATGGGTCAGGATCTTCAGACAGTGAATCACAGAGAAATGGTAGATACTGGCACTCACAGCAACTTCTGTATTTGGAGTTCAGTTCTTTAGTTCTACAATTAATACTACACCAGATGTGTTAAAATCCATACCCTGGGTGGTATATTGCGATTATACAATGTCCCTCTTTTCTGGTGGAAAAAATAAAGAAAATGTTTTTTTTTCATTTTAATTATTTTATTGATTTTATTGGTCCACTAGAAAATAATCCCTTGTTGCTAGGGAGACTGTGCCCTAGCTTCCTGATTTATATGGGCCTGTTAATGGAATGAGACCCTTTTCTCCTCTGTGCCCCAAACATGTTGTTCATCATTTTATATGCCTGCAAATGGAGAATGGCACCCTGTCCCCTCTGTGCCCCATCTGCTCCGCATTAGACACATAATAGGAAAACGGCATACTTGTAGAGGTTCATGTGTCGCTGAAGGTAGAGGAGGCACATGTGCATTTCCCACCATGTCAATTAGTTCAAGATAATATTTTAAAAGTTGAAGGAGTTCGAAGTAGGAAAACTTGTTTTAATAGAAAATGAGGGCCAAAAGTTGTAAAACTCACTGCTGAAAGCAGAGCCCTGATAATGGGCATGCACTATTGCATATGCTTAAGTCAGAGGATATGCATGTGTATAGAAGCATGCGAGTATCACAGTTCTGTTTTTCAACAGTGAGCTGCACAACTTTTTAGCCCTAGTTTTTGATTAAAACCATTTTTCTAATTCAGAATTTCTCCATTCTCAATATATATCTTTACCTAAATGGACAGTCTGGGAGACATGCACGGACTGCTTCACTCTATCGCTCGTGAAAAATTAATATAGTAACAGATCGGTTCAGACAGTGAAAAAGGTTTAGAGGTGAGCCGGGTTATGGCTATGAAGGAGCGAGAGAAAAGTGAAATATACTGCTTTGGTCCCAATTTGTGTTTTGTGCCTGTTACTTGAGGTTCTTGTTATTTATTCTGAGTAGTGCACCATTGCGGTTTAACCGCCATTTATGAGTGACTCAACAAGGCGGCTTTGCTGTTTGTGTTTTGGGGGATTGGAGTGATTTCACATAGTGGGGATGGCAGATGCGGCTGGCGGGCACTTTGTTCCATTGGTCGCACCAGGATTTACAATGGATAAATCATGCCAGCTAGCTAATCAGAGAACAGCATTTTCAAGCCATTGTACAGTATAGTTGGTAGTTTGAAAGCTTCACAACCACATTCTTCAATATTCCTAATGTTTTGCTTGCTATCTGCAAACTATTTAAACAACTTTTTCTCAGATGTTTTATTTTGTAGTTAATTTGTTTATTGACAAAAGCAAAGCATTTTAATATATATATATATATATATATATATATATATATATATATATATATCCAGTACAGATAGAGTGAACAAATGAAAGATAATACAGTATAAGATATATTGGTGAAGCATTATTGGTCATGCACAGGCTAACAGTGAATAGAAATACATTGTATTGATCATTGTAATGTTTAATGCCATTATCAAGCTATGCATAAATATTAAAGTATACTGCACTGTAAAGAGAAGAAAACGAAACCTAATCTTAAGCATAACCATTTAACTATACAACTACAGAGAGCTGCAAGGAAAAACAGTTACATAAGATACAGTTATAGCTATGGGGTGAACTAAAGAATTGAGTCTAAAGGTACCTACCACTCAGAAGTTTGTAAATAATTAAAGTAGTCCTGCCAACAGAGCCTAAATTCATTCAGTCGGTCTTGGGCCAGATATCAAAAAAGCTCCAGAGAAGCAGTGTGGGTTAGACCATTAAAAATATCTGTCAGTGTAGGTGTTATCTGGGATCTCCAGTGCATTAAAATTAATCTTTTAACCTGCATGAATAAAATATGCAACCATCTATGCTGATGTTTTGATAATTGTATGTCTTTATTTATAACACCTAATAAGAAGTATTTAGGCTCAAATGGAATAGAGCGTCCAATGATGTTGGAAGCTAAACTGTGGATGAACCACCATAGTTTAGAGATTGGTTTAAGTAACCAGAGTATGTGTAGAAGATCTCTATCTGGTGAGTTACAACGCCAATGGTTATTAGGTAATAATCCCATTTTATGAAGAAGAGATGGGTTCTGTACCAGAGATGAAGAATTTTATATTGAATGAGCATGCTACATGCATCCTTGAAAGTACTATGGAAGAGTTTCCAACAATCATCCTATTGGGAGCTTGTTATGTTGTCTTTTAAAGCGATATTCCAATTATTTTTGGCTGAAAGGATTGGTTTGGTAGGAGTCCCTAATATGTTTGTAAATTCTGCTAACTAAGCCAGATGAGACATTGGTCCATGTTCTGATGTACAAGGAAGCAGGCGTGGATATGGTAGTTTGCTGTAGGATGGGAGGAATAGCAAAGTGGACTTCAGTATTTCCCAAATTCTTGTCTAGGTATATCGATTAGGCTTGTAGGTTACTAAAGGAGTTTAATGAATTGCTGCCTTTGGTTAGGGATATCACCCTGGAAGAATATATTTCTGTGTTTCCATGAGTTACAAAATAATGGTTTACCTTCAAGGGAAATTTTGGGTTCCCCAAATAGGAATATAAGACAGGAGTGGATTGGTTTTGAGCCATTTATGCATTATGAACCAGTAATAGGTTGATGTAGCAATTGTGGGATGCTTCCTTACATTTTGGGTTGGAGTTAGAAATATAGAGCTAGTGGGGATCTGTCCTGGGGTCAGAGAGGCTTCCATATTGAGCCATAGTGAGAGTTATTATTGGGTTTGGCGAACCATTTGGTAGTCTGTGAGGTTCTGAATGCCCAAAAATAGGCTAAAAACCAAGGAAGGCCAAAATCACCAAGGGACCAGTGAGAATGTAATTTAATATGATTGAACCTCAGGATATGGCCTTCCCAGAGAAAGTCTCCTATAATTTTGTCAGTTTTAAAGAAGAGAAGAAGGGATCTTTGGTGGGATATTTGCAATAGATAAAGTATCTTGGTGTGACATTCATTTTATAGCCACAATTTTACCTGATAAAGACAAGTTTAAGGTTTTCCATCTATCTAAGTTTGTTTTAGTGTCTACCAATATGGGAGAGAAGACGTTTTATAAACAATGGCTATATGACTAGAAATATCAGTTCAAGCTTACCTAATGAAGTAGGAAACTCAAAAATTCATTAAAGATAGGCTCTCTTTCAAATGCTATTCATTCCTCTGTGGTGTTTTCAAAAACACCCTTATCAGCTCTGCTGAATTACAGCAACTGCCTCCTTCTTGTATCTTTCCGTGCTGGCAGAGACCTACCTCACATCAGGCTTGTGCATAACACTCGCATAACGCAATCATGTCATCATGTCATGGCATGGCTCAAACTGCACTTGAGCCTCACAACATGGGGAGGGAGAGCACGTCAAAGTCAAATGCATGCTAGATGCTGGCAGATCTCCCAGACTAGAGAGACACACCTCCCAGTGGTGTTTCATGCCTGTAGTCCCAGTTTTAAGTTCAGTTCTCAGAACATGCTTGTTTAAATCATTATACCTATTGCTCTTAAGTATTTCAAATACATATAAGAAATCCAATATGCATGTGAATGGTAAAAAGAAAGGGGAACAGGAAGAAGGAGGCAGGGATAAGGGGTGGGGTGAAGCAGGGGTTATTTAAACTAAAAAACAAACGGTGTGAGGAATACTAATTTGTAGTATAAAGATCAAGTCTCAATGGCTCGGATGAGGAAATGAGCATATTCCAGATGGCTGGACACACAAGAAGGCTAAAGACACAGTATTTTAACAGCGACACAGTATACCAAATAAATCATAAAATAAACAGCAATAAGAAATAACATAAATTCAATAAAAGTTACTACTAGGATGACACAAAGGGTCACCCTAGTTATAAAAAGTAGAATAGTACCATGTTCAGAAATGTCTCAACAAACCAGGTGTACGGTCATCACGCAATGTGTCCTTAATCAATTTCTTTATTTAAAAGGGTCTGCTGTGTTTGATGTACCTCTCAGCAATAATGTGGTCACATACATGAATGATGACTTATTTATTCCTAGTAAAACCTGATTGGCTGAATTTTCAGCCAGTCAGGTTTACTAGAGGCAAAGATATCACCATTCAGCATTCATACATACGACTGAGTCATTAGCAACAGGGACACTGAACAGTGCAGACTCTCTGCACTGGGGACTGTTCTGTTTATTGCAGCATTATACTTAAAGATATTTTCTGGGTGCTGGTAGGAGGAAAAGGGCACTTGAGGGGCCATGGAGTGAGGATACTTGTAAAATAGAGTCTGGTCAGGGGATGGGGAGTGTTTGGAATGCAGGTGGGGGACGGGTATATTTATATTCATAAATTTGCGGGGAGAGAGTGCTAGCAGAGTGATGGGAGTGGGGTTATAAAGATTTCAAAAGGTTTGGGAGATGGGGTTGGGAATTACACAATAGTGGGCGGCTGGGGAGGGTTTTGTTTTTTAAAGACCGTAATTTTCTTGTCTGTTTCTGGAGAATTGTGCAAATTTGTCACAGTGTAACGTAATTCATGTAGTTTCTCCATGCAAATTTTGGGCAACTTGCTGGGTGAATAAATACTTGAATTATAGTCATTATCGATATGAATTTGCCAAATTTGTAAATTTTTTCAGGAAGCAAATTTTGGCAGCTTTACACCTCTAGCTGATTGACTGATAACATTTATTTTTATACAGGAAGCGATCATTAGAGGAACCTTTATTTTCAATTAAATTCCTGTCTACATAATATTTCATTTGCATATAAACAGTACTGACATACAATAAGACATGGACAATATACAGTTACATAAAACCACATTTATATTCATTATCATGTGCAACTATTGCAAAGACACTCTAAAAGATTTTCTTAGAGCTGTTGAAATTCTTTTACAGAATTTTTGCTTTTAAGTCTGCAGGAACAGCTTCAAGACTTTGCCAAATTTGGCCCGATTCTAGAAGGGTGGCATGAAATCGCCGTCAAATGCAACAGGCCACCATAACTGCAACATTACCTTGTGCCCTATTCTAGAAGGGAAGGGTCATCGCAGCTAAGTCCTGTGACTTGCGAACGCGGCCAGGGACGCTGAACTGCGGGCACACCTGGTGAGCATGTCTGCAAGCTGCAACAGCAGGGGCATGCTGGTCAACCCCCACCCATGCCCAGACCCCGAGTCCCCTGCACGAAATGCAGCATATTCCAGATAGCCCTGGTAGTCAAGTGCCCCCCATCACTGTTAATGTAAGGAACATCTCCCCATGTCCCTGGTAGTCTAGTGGCCCCAGACAACATTAAATAAATAAAGACCTCAAATACCCTGGTAGTCTAGTGCCCCCAACAACATTAAATATATAAAGCCTCAATTTCCCTGGTAGTCTAGTGGCCCCTCTGATCAACATTAAATATAGATGGTCCACCGATTCCTTTGCCAGTCTAGTGCTCCTTCCTAAATAACATTAATTAAATAAAGCCTCATATACTTGGTAGTCTAGTTGCCCCGATCACTATTAAACAAGGTTCATCGATTCCCTGAAAAGTCTAGTGGTTCTCAGCCAGCAGTCTACCTCACTTACCCTCACCTCGCCCAGCTGCGACTGGCACAGCTCACCTCTCCCTCACCACAGCCAGCCACTCGACTGAGTTCTGTATGAGCGTTACTGGAAAGACATGCTCAGAACAATTTCTGAGCGTGTCTTTCCAGTGCGCTTCCTACAGAACCTAGCCAGCGGCTGGCCGTGGAGGTGAGAGGTGGGCTGTGCCAGTCGCTGGCTGGGGACAGGTGGGCGGCAGGTGGGCTGGCATGGCTGGGTGGGGGCCACTGACTACCAGGGAATCGTGGACCTTCTTACTTAATGGTGATTGGGTGGTCCGCTAGACTACCAGGGAATATGAGGGCTTTATTTAATTAATGTTGTTCGGGGACCACTAAACTACCAGGGAATCGTGGACCTTCTTATTTAATAGTGACCGAAATACTAGACTACTAGGAATATGGGGGCTTTATTTAATTAATGGTGTCTCAGGGGGCTACGACTACCAGGGTATCATTAGACCTTCATTATTTAATGTTGACTGAACTGCTAGACCACCAAGGGATTTGGAGACCTTTTGTCATTTATGATGCTCGGGGGTACTAGACTACCAGGGCTTGACACGTAATTGCCACATTTGCAGCGGGTGACTCGGGGCTGGGCACTGGTGGGATGGCAGCACTGCCCTGTGGGCTTCTGCCAACGGGTGTTTGGGGCTGGGGTAGGGTAGCCCTTTGGGGCCCCACTGGGGTTTGCTGGACATGGGGAGGGAAACCATGCACAGACTGCTGGACAGCGGATGGGTCTACAGGACCCCGGGCATCCATAAGTTATATCAGCTAAATGCTGGTGTATCTTATGTTGCTGGTTCTCCTCCAGGGTTCTTGTAGAATCCCAAGTTGGGACTTTGTGGTTGCCCTTCTAGAATGGGGCACAACCACGCCGTAAACCCCAGTGCCATGTCGCGAGGGGGTTTATGGCTTAACTGCAGCTTGATCTAAGTGGCCCAAGCACATGTTGCAGGCCACTTTGTAGAATAGTGAATGTCACAACTGCTGGTGTATGTTGCCAGATGCGCTAATCTACTTGGTGCAACTACTGTTACACCAGGCATAACCCTTCTAGAATCTGGCCCTATGTCTCCAAATCTATTGTGTGCTTGTGGACAAGAAATCCTCATCTCATCTCAAAATTATAATCTTGCATTTATATGTTCTTTCATTGTCACCGCATTCTCAGTGGGTGTGCAGTTTTGAATATAACAATTTAAAACACCATGTTAACCAATTGTTGCTTGTCCTCCAGATTTAACCAATTTAATGCCTGATACACATGGCAATGGCGGTCCCAAATTTACTTGAATTTGCAAATCTAGCCAATCTATAATATGTTTCATCAGTTATTTTTAAGGCAGTTTTGATGCGTTCCTATATATTAATACTCCATAATCTAGAACTGGAATAAACAATTAATGGTAAGGTTAACTTCTGTCTAGCCTCTTCGCAGACTTATGAAATCCTTCAAGGGCTCCCAATCTTTGATTAATTTTCTTAGTAGTCACATTTATGTGTTCCACATATGATAGTTTCCTGTCCACAACCACACCCAGATATTTATAACTATCAGCATTTACCAGTTCTTTACCATCTAAAAATTTTGTATCTAAATTTTATCAACTGTACCTTTTGCTCCATTTTTAAAATAAATATACTGAGTTTTCTTTGCATTCATCAACAAACCAGATTCCTTAAACCATTGTTCCATATTGTGCAAATCCTTCTGAGCCTATATTCAAGTACTTTTTGGCTGTCCTTGGTATGCAAAACAATGACATCCACGTACAGCCATCCCACCTTCTCCTATTACCCCAGGCCGATTGTTTACAAATACATTAAATAATAAAGGCCTCAAAATAGAGCCTTGAGGACCCTCTCCTTATTTCTTTTAAAGTGGAATTGTTTATTCCCAATGATACACACTTTCTATTCATCAAATATGAACCAAACCAAACCAATGGTTCCAACTGGACTCCCATTCCATGCAATCTGTGCAACAGTAGTCTATGGTCCACCAAATCAAATGCCTTACTAAGATCCACGAACACGGCCCCAGTCCTTTCCCTCATTCATGGGGATTGCAATTAAATTATTGAAGTCTACTAGGCCATGTCCGTGGACCTCCCAGACCTGAATCCATGCTGGCAATTTGTAAGCATTTTGCGCTGCTCTAAATAATGATATAACTGTTTATGAACATGTTTTCCAATATTTTGGACATTATGGGCAACAGAGCTATTGGCCTGCAGTTAGTCGGAATCAGGGATCACCCCTTTAAATATGGGAACTATCTTTCCTATTTTCCAAACATCAGGACATGTACCCATACACAGACTCTCATTATACAAATGGGTGACTATAGGTGCCAGTATATCTGCCCCAGTTTTAAAAGTTATGGCCCAATTTCATCTACTCCCCAGCTTTTTAATATTTAAACTTTTAAGCTCTTTTGTGACCTCTTTGACAGTCAGTACCTAAATCTAAACCAATGATTAATATTCACTGCTTAATCCAGTGCTTCCTTTACTATTTCCTGACTTAGAGTATCTTTACTACTTACTTTTGGTTCTGCTAGCCCCAAGTCTGGTAACTCATGTAAAATACTTGTTTAACATATCAGCTACTTTGTTTGATCCTCTATGATTTCTTTATCTATAATTAAATTGATCTGAGCTTTAGTGCCTACTGGTTTCTGTAAGTGCTTCACATAATATCAAATTTTTGGGGAGTCTCTTGCTTCCGTTATTTTTATAGTACTGGGATTGGGCTGTTTTAATTATTTTTATGCTTTTATTCCTCCATTTTTATGTTGGCTCGTGCTTGCATGCCAGCCAACATATTGCAGTAATAGTAGATTTGGAGGTGCAGTCACTGTGGGCGAATGCAGGGCACGCATCAGTAGTCGTCCCTCATTCCAGATAAGCCAGCATGCAGGCGCTGACACCAGCTATGCGTAAAGTGGCCATCAGATCTAAGAAAAGTGCCACTGCAATGAGGAGGCAAGCCATCATGCAGCAGCACAAATAACACGCCTCGGCGGTGCGCTTTCCTGGTGAAACACTTCAATAAACATGGTGGCACTGACTGCCGCCGTGCAAGTGCCGACTTCAGGGGTGCCCAATCTCCCTGTCGGCATGCCCGATACAATTCATTTGATGATGGGGAGCCCACTCCCATTGGCATAATGCCCTCCCTCCCATTTCATGTGTGCTGAGGGGTGCCCAATCCCTCTCAGCATCATGCACCCCAACAGTCTTTCTTTGCTGACGGGAGGCCCAGTCCCCATCAGCTTTAGTCCCCCTTCGGATTTAATTTGCCAACAGGGAGCCCACTCCCCATCGGCATAATATCCCCCCATTTGTTTGTGCTCTTGTCCCCCTTAGAGCAAGTGCTGACGGGGTCTTAATCCCCATCTGCTACAGCACCCTCCAAAACACTCAGGTGGCATGCTGGGAGCCCACCCCAGTGTGCCAAATGCCCTGAGTAAAAAAAAAAGTCTGGCAATGTTTTTTTTGTTTTAAATCTGTAAAACAGAAAATGGTCCTAAGTAGTCTGTCCTGCTCCTCCCCCAACCGCACCCACCCTCTGTGTGCCCACACTCCCCGCACCCCCATCTACCTCCGGAGCACGGTGCAACAATTTAGGACTCAGGAACACGCCTGCACCTTCAAAGCCAACTGCAAACTGAAGAAATGCCAGTAAGCTGTATAATGGCATAACTAGGGTTTTTTCAACTTTGGTGCATATCTCGCCATTTTTGGAATTTTGTCACCAGATTTTCAACATGGGGTTATTGGGACCCCTCCTCATGAATTCAGTCACTGTCATTGCATTATTCAGTCCTGAAAGATGATTTTGTGGTCACTGCACAGAATCATCTTCGGTACATTGATAACAAATAGTGCCACTGTTCATGAGGGGGCTCTCAAAAAGCCTGTGTTACAAATTTGGTGAAAAAAATCCAAAATGGCTATTTTATTAGCGTGCTTTGCGTAGTTTTCACACACGCTTGTAACTTTGTAACTTGTGAATTTGTGATATTTTCACTCCAGATTTTCAACATTGCCATTTTCCCACACCTCCTCATGAACAGTACAGCTGTCATTTTACATATCCTGGCTGAAATGTGTTTTTGCACTTCCAGCACAGAATAGCACGGTCGCTATTGGAAATCCATTTTGAGACAGATTAACAAAATGACAGTGACACTGTTCATGAGCATGAAAATTTGGTGATGAAAGTCCATGAAATGACTGTATTACAAGCATGCATTGCACAGTTTCCATACACCCTTGTAACCCATAATTTGCCAATACTTTCATACAGATTTTCATCCACTGGCATTTTTTCACCTTCCTTATGAAACAGTACAGCTGTCTTTTTCACATCCTGCCCAAAATGTGTTTTCGCACCTGTAGGCACAATGGCATGGTTGCTGTGGGAAATCAACTTTTTAGGACAGATTTACAAAATCACAGTGCCACTGTTCATGAGGAGGTTCAAAATGTCTATGTTAAAATGTGGTTAAACAAATCCCCAAAATAATTGGGTTACGGACGTGCATTGTGCAGTTTCTATGGATGCTCATGACTTCACCAATTTTCACATTTTCACTAGATTTTCAACATTGCCATTTTTTACACCTCCTCATGAGCAATACAGTTGTCATTGTTCACATGCTGCCCAAAATGTGTTTCCATACCTGTGGCACCAAATGGCACAGTTGCTGTGCAAAATCACCTTTTGGCTAATAAACTGATAGTGTCCTCTTCATGAGATAGGGGTCACAAAAGCCCATATTAGCTGGCCCACTGGTGCAGTGGTTGGATTTCTGCTTGCGGCGCCAGCGACCTGAGTTTGGGAATGAGCCTGGGTCACTGAGGGCCAGCCGGGGAGAAGGATTGAGCATCCAGGGACAGCTCTCCTCTCTGAGGGGAGGTTAGAGGACTGGTCCAGTGCCTGCTGGCTCCTAGCAGAGGCTAGGAGTATCACAGGATGCACAGCCCAATACTAACTGGGGGAGGACGCGAGTCAGCATTTGCCGTGACGTCACTCGCTGCCCCAACAGAAAGCCAGGAAACTCGTTCGCTGGCCCTCTGGATGATGGCTCTCTGTTTCTAGGGGCCTCCAGCACCTTTCCAGTGCCTCCTGTTCCCCAGCAGCATCCCGGGCCCTAGAAGGATGTGCTGGGGCTACCCTCCCCGGTGCCTTCCCCTCAGGAGAGGACCTGCCTGGTGAAGAGGGACACCGGGATATCCCGGGGTTGGCTGCAATCTGGGGACTAGAGGAGGGCTGGGCAAGGACAGGAGAGGTCTGCAGGAACTTGTCAAGAGCCTGAAGGAGTGGAGGACCAGCGAGCACTGGGCTGGAAAATAGATAACACAAAAAAAAAGCCCATGTTGATAATTTGGAGTAAAAATAACAACACACACCTACTGCTAGGGTTTCAAGGTATAACACCCCACCCTGTAGAGACTGACAGGTGTCAGGGTGTGACTTGGGATCATCAGCTGTAATGCTTCTGCCATTACCACCACCCTGCTGCCAGTGACAGGCATCAAGGTGTGCCTTGGAGTGTTCGCCCCCAAAGTTCACCCATTCTCCTATACTACACCTACCTCAGCGTGTTGCTTATGGAATGGGGTAAGTATAAGACCCAAACACACCGCAACACTTGTCAGTGTCTACAGGGTAGGGTGAGGTAAAATGGCATGAGGGTTATAGCTGACGACTCCAGGCACACACCCTGTCAGTCTCTGCAAGGTGGGTGGGGTTGGTGTCTGTTCAATACTTCACTGCCACCCTATTATGCATCTCTAACTCCTGCACTACCAATGCCAATGCTAGCAAGACAACAGTCGGCATTGACAAATGCTTGTTTTAAGACATTCCAGTCCTCCTCCTCGTCTCTTTGGTTTCTTCATTTTTCCATAACCTTTTAATTCATAGTTGTCTTTATTTTATCATTTATCCATGGTAAATTTTTTTTTTATCAAGTTTTTAATACTTTTGGTGCATGTTGATTTATAATTATAAGCACCGCATTATTAAATTCTTTAAATGCCAAATTTAAATCTGGTATTAGAGTAATTCTTTTCCAGTTTATGCAAATGAGACTTTTTCTATAAGCTAACACATTAAATGTTTCCCAGCATGTTGACCAGTAGGAGGGTTGCTCAGTCCTTTTGTGCTATTCCATTGTAGTTTACATCTGGTTGGACAATGGTCCCCAGACTCATGGGCATCACTGTAACATCGACTCACTTTAAATCCTGGGATCTGAACATCAGGTCCTATATGGACCCTTGATTTCAATTTTCATACATCTAATTGGACTAGTTATTTGTTTGAACCCAGAATGTCCATGCTTTTTAAGCTTTTCCTCCTTTTGGGTCCAGCCAGCACTGAAGTCTCTTATGACCAGTAAATCCACATTTTTTTGTTTTCTCCAGAAACCTAGCAGCCAGAGTATCAAAGTACTCTAATTTTGTTCATGGGGGAAGCATATATGACACCTATCATTAACCCATTTGCTATTAATTCTACTACTAAACAATCCATTCCCTCTAGGTTTTCAGTCATATAGATCACATAGGACCCAAATTATCTCTACTATACAACGATACTCTCCTCCTTTCTTTTCCCTATCTTTTCTTATTAATCTGTATCCATCAATCTGTATTTCTTCCTCCTAATCCCTTTATGCAACCATGTTTCTGAAAGGCCCATCATTTCAGACTTCTCTATACTTATTCAGGTTCAGAGCATTATCAATTTTCTTTACCAAACCCCTAACATTTTCATGAATTATCAGCATCCCTTCTGAATTTTTGTTCCTGGATTTAGCTCTATATCTTCAGAAATCATTAATAAGATGGATAGTATTTGGCCTTGACTCTTTACCCTTTGACTGAATAACCTAGTAATAATAGGTGTAGGTACATTCTGATACAATTTCCATTCATTCATAAATCCATTTTGATGTTTCTTTTAGCCTGGATCTTTTTGGCGATCCCAGTGGTAAACTGAGTACCATCCAATCATTTTATCCTGATTTTACAGCATTATCAATTGTGTTATCCCAGTTTATACAATATATATATATATATATATATATATATATATGTATATATATTCATGGCAAAAACTCTGTTTACTGCATCAGTTAGGGTTGTACCACAGTGACAAAAGTGAGGAAATTCAATGTTAGGTTCCCACCCCTGCCATCCTGCCCCCACCAACAGGCATTGGGGTGTGCGTTAGGGTTGTCGGTCCTAACTCTCAACCCATCCCATATGCAAACAAGCTGAGGTGGTGCAGTGTAGGAGAGTGGGGTAAGAGGTAGATCGATGGCCCACACACACCCGATGCCTGTTGTGGGCAGGGTGGGGTGATTGAAAGGAGGTGGGAAACCTTAACATCAAATTTCGCTTTGTCATTGTGAACAAATTCAACTGATGCATTAAACTGAGTTTCTTTTGCCATGAATTTCCTTCTTGAGAATGTGCACTATAAATAGTGAAGTAAAGGCAACAAAGGCAAGCGTGTTAAAATGCTAATGCACATGGTGACGCAAATTAAACGATAATGCAATGGTAATACAAACACAAGTGCAAATGTTAATGAAAAGAGAAACACAAGCACGCATCAACACAAACTGTAATGCACATGGGCACAGTAATGTAATTGGAAATGTAAACAGTTATGGTAACAGCAACGATGACACCAAAGGAAACACAAACAGAAATGCAAACACAAATGGAAATGCACACGGTGACACAAAAGGAAATGCAAACAAAACAGTAATGAAATGCAATGTTAACAATGACGCAATGCAAGCACAAATGAAAACACAAAGGGTAACGACATGGTGGTATAGATGGGAACAGTAATGCAACAGAAATGCAAATGCTACAGAAATGCAAATGGTAATGCACACGGTCATGGTACCGCAATAGGAAATGTAAATGCTAATGGTAACAGCAATGATGACACCAAAGGAAACATAAACGGAAGTGCATACACAAATGCAAATGGTAATGCACATGCTGACACAAAACAAAACGCAAACAAAACCAGTAATGGCAACACAAATGTTAACAGTAACACAAATGCAAGCGCAAACAAAAATGCAAGAAGTAACACCATGGGGCCAGATATTCAAAGCTTTATGCGCCGGGCAAAACCGTTTGCACAGGTTTAGAAAGCGCATGAGGTTAAGCCTTGAGTCTGCTATATTCAAAGGCCAAATAAGCGGCCAAACTGCATTAGCTGGGCAAACCAGTAATGTAATGCAAGGGGCAAAAGGATGCATGGGGCCTAGAGACAGCAAGGATATTCAAGGTCCACGCGCTAGGATACATAGCCGCAGCCCCTAGCGTGGTGCTAGTTACCGCCTATAAAAGGCTGTCTAAACACAGGGCAAAACACAGAGGAGGAGGGAGCAGCACAGGAAGGGAATGTGTGCAGTGCCAGTAGCAGTGATCCTGCCATTGATGGCAGCTGTAGTGGAGGAGGAGGAGGAAAGGAGCAGGCACAACATGGGCCACAACGCAGGCCCAGGAGATGGTATGCTGCAAACAGGTTGTACCAGCCCAGGGTCTCCCTTCGAGACCCCGCCTGATGACCACATCGCTGGCCGGCACCGGATGAACAGGGGAATGTTGAGGCAGCTCTGTGAACTCCTGCATGAGCAGCTGCAGCCAAACACCAGACGCAGTCATGCCATGACAGTGGAGGAGAAGGTGACAGCAGCGATGTGCTTCCTGCCACAGGGACGCTCCAACGACCAGCGGGGACACCATTGGGGTAACGCAGTCTGCCACCTCACGCATCCTGACCCAGTTCCTAGAGGCCCTCCTGCCACATGCTTGGGAATTCATAGTATTCTCCAGCACGGCAGCAGAGCACAGAGAAACGATGCAGCAGTTCCATCGAGTTGCGCACCTACCATCTGTACTGGGTGCCATTGACTGCACCCATGTCCCCATCCGTGCACCACCTGGCGATGGCAGTGGCGTGTATGTAAACAGGAAGGGGTACCACTCCATCAACTGCCGGGGCGGTGTGCAATGCAGCGGGGTGCATCAGCAGTAATGTCGCACAGTACCCCAGCAGTGCCCGCGGCGCCTTCATCTGGCACCAGTCTCAGCTGTGTCAGGCCTTTGAGGAGAGCAGAATACCCAGTGGACAACTAGTCGGTGAGTTGCGCAGACAAGGCAAACACACAACAGCATGGATGGGCAGGCATTGCAGGCCAGGGAAGGGGTGTGGGAGGCCACAGAGAGGTGCAGGACAGCAGCTGACAGGCCGCAGTACAGCACTAACAGGTATATGTGTTTTGACAGGGGACAGTGCCTATCCCCGCGGCTCTGGCTGCTCACACCAGTACTCTGACCGGCCACAGTGGCCGAGGAGCTGTACAATGAGGCACATGCCAGAACAAGGAACATCATAGAGAGGTGTTTGGCATCCTGAAGATGCGATTCAGATGCCTGGACACATCAGGTGGTGCCCTACAATATACACCTCAGAAGGTATGCCGTATCTTCCTAGCCTGTTGTATGCTGCACAACATGGCAATGAACCGTGGGATACAGGCACCTGAACCTGAGGGACAGTCTGACAGTGAGCCAGAGCCAGTGGTCAGGGGATAGTGGAGCAACTTCGAGAGGAGGGACCTCGCATGGCACGCAGGGCCATACAGCACCGGGACAACATCATCAGGACACTGCAACAGACCAGAGGTAAGTACAGACTGCACAACAACCTGAAAGAGTACAAGTGAGTAACAATTTAATGCGTACAGACTAACATAACAGTGAAAACCACAATCACATCAGCAAACAAACCCAGTGTAATACACAAATAGTGTGTGCATGTGGTGTGAGTCCATGATTATGCAGCACATATGTGGGGGATACACACAAGCAGTTGTAATCATGGTGGGAGAGTGCGATGTGTGTCGTGAGGTAGAGGGCAACTGTGTCAGTGGGTGTGTGTGTGTGTGTGTGTGTGCGCGCGCAGCTACATCTGCTCATGCATGAAGGGGATGCATGCAGAGTACAGCAGACAGCCTGTGGGCATCACCGGCATACACCCACGCATGCGGCGTGCTCCCGTACCAGGGTTAGGGACCCTTGGGTGCTCTGTGCAGAGACACAGCTGAAGTGGAAGGTGAGGCAGGCATGGTTCACCTCCTATGCCCCAGGGTTGGTGGAGGCAGATAGGGTGTATGGATGGCCACGGCGCGCTGGGTTGCAGGTGGAGTGTGTGATGGATCGGAACTGGTACCAGTGGCAGCCCTGCGCCCACGATGTGCCTGCCTGTGTGCCCCTCTGCCATCTGCACCACGGCCAACAAACCCATGTTGCCGACCAACAGGACACCATGTATGACATCACCAATTGCCACCACTGCAGCAGTCAACCCAGAGAAGCCACGGTCTATGGCACCCACCAGGCGGCCAAACCTGTCCTCTGCCTGCTGCTCATCACGTGCAAAGCCCACTGTTGTGCCTCCCGATCTGACCCAGCTCATGTCGCAGCTCACGCCGCATGGCATGCAGGTCAGCGGGCCTCCTGCTGTGAGGTGACAGCAGCCTGCAGGAGTGGCTGGGCACCATGGCCTTCGTGTACCAGAGGCACAGGACCCACAGCAGCAGCTGGCAGTGGTGCCTGTGGCAATGCACCAACTGCTACATCTGGCTGCTGACTATGGTGGCAGTGGGCTGTGGCACCATATGGACTGTAACCCCAGCATGTGTCCGACAATGCACGCCTGCTGTCCTGCAACACCACCCACCACCCACCACCGTGTGTTCAGCCACACTGCTGACACCTACTGGAACCACCTGACCTGTTCCATGGCCTTCAGCAAGTCCCACCCTACATCCCTGGCACAGGAATGGCCAGCTGATGTGAATATACAGAGACATCACTGTCATCCGCACTGGTGACAGTGACCAGCAGTACCTCTCCCACCCATCACTCTCAGTTGGGGCAACATCCAGGTGCCCACTGTGCCCTAACACCCTAGTGAGGTGTGCCCCCCCCAGGCAGTTGCATGCCCTGTCCATGGGTATGCCCAACATGCTGGGCCCATGCGGCCCTGAGATAGACAAAGTCCAGATGTTGTTGGCCGATCATCATCAAACTCTCCGCAACCTCGGAACCTGGCTGGACATCTGTGGATCATGCCGTGGTGGTGCAGGCCTGTCGAGAGTGCTGTGGAGAGAATAGGGACAGGATCAGTCACCCATCCATGGACACTGTGGCAAAACACCACCACTACCACCACCACCACCACACCATGCAGCCCTCAGGACTGGTACCCACCTCACACAAGCCTGTGACAACATGCACCCACCCACCCCACAGTGACCTTGACCATGCCAGGCATCATTTCTGCAGGATACAGTGCACCTGTGCAGGACACCAAAAGCAGGACCATGCACCCTTGCCTGCACCACATACAGGGGTTACATGTGAATACAGACCTGGCCTTGGAAGTGCGAGGTTGTCTGCAACCACCACCTGGCACACCTGTCACTGCCACCATCTGCAGTGTCGAGGCCACCACCACCACGTGTGTCTCCTGCACACGCTGCTGGTGTTCCTGCGGACCACCACCAGTTCTGGTCCTGTCTCTGTGGTGGTGTGCCTCCTCCTCCTTGCGCCGCGTGAGAGAGGTCGCTATAGCGTTTCGGACTGCCTCAGTTGATCTTCCACGACCACCAACCGCATTCAGCGCTACAGTCACCTCCTCCCAAGCCTGCCGCACAACAGCATGGTGGGCCCTGTGTGTGCGTAACACATCTTCTTTTTCACCTCATGTGCCAGGGTGTTCAGCTCATCTTGGGAGAATTTATGTGCACGGATGCGCTCCTGTTGAGCCTGCACACCTATGGGATAAGAAAGAGTGGACAGGTGTCAGTGGCTGTGTCGGTGCTGCACTGCATCACACAGTGGACATCACGATATCATCCCCTCAGTGCTACAGGCCACATGGACATATCAGATTGCTGCATGTGCCTGTACGGTGCACATGCCCACATTGCCACTGTCTGTCCTGTGTCTGGGTAGTGTACACACATGTGCACTGCTGTGGATTTGTGTGCCATGAACCCCATGACTGTTTTGTGGCATGGGAGCGCATATGCTGGTACACTGTATGCGCCGGGTGGGGCAGAGGCCATCACACCACATCCAGGAAGACAAGACGGTTCATTGTCATGGTACAGCACCAGTGCACCTGGCTTGCAGACACAATGTGCATGCATTGGCACATGGCACAGTTAACTGCAGGGGTATGTGCACAATGCAGGTGGACGTTGTGGTCCCATGTGGTCATACATACCAGGAGTGTAGCCAGATATATCCATTTTGTACACAGTCTCCAACCGTCCCCCATTACATAATGTACATCCTATCCAAATGGCACCCCTTCCAAACAAGTTGTCAGATGATTCCTCTACACTCTAAAGAGATCATACATGCATCACACAGTCCTCAGTGGCCAACACTAACCCAAATACTACAGATTAGATTGATAATTGTAACCGAGTGGCATATGGTTTGTGACAGGCAGTCAACCAAACTGGACACAAATGTGTACACTGAGTATGCCTGTCTACACCCTTGATACATACCTGGCTCTCGCTGCCCATCCCCTGTTGCATGTCTCTCCATGTTGTTCACTGCTGTATTCCACCGCAGTTCCACAACACAACACTGGTGGTGCACTGCTTGCCCTTTATAGCCCAGCCAGGCAATCCTGCCTGTTAGTCATGCAAATGAGCGCATAATGATATGCTAATCACATGGTTTGCCCCATGCATACTAGTACCCTCATTTGCATACAGCCATTGAATATGGCTCTAGATAGCCAGCTAGCACAGCAAGCTTATTTGAGTCAGCGCGCATTATGTGCAGTGCAGCATGCTCATGGTTCCCTGTCCGCGCTGTCATGGCGGCGGTCTGGCGCTGCGCTAACCAGCTTTAGCGGCGGTGCTACTGCAACTGCGCTGAATATCGGCCCAGGGTCATGGTAGGGGTCGCATGTGCATTGGCAACACTTCCTGTTAGCGCTGCACTCGCGGCATACATCAGCGGCACTAGACTTCAGTTCTAGGGGTGTCAGGGTGTATGCACAGTTGTTGCACTGTTTACCTGATTATTGCCCCTTCCACAGCACCAATGTCGTGAGACATAGGCAAGGGCAGTGGGGCGTGACAGGCGGTGGGATGAGGTTGAGGCGGCCAACCTGGTGAGAAGTTGACAGAGGCGCCATCACCGCCTATTTGAACCTGTGCGGAAGGCGACTTGCCCGTGCAGGTCTGGGCTTCCATTGCCTGTCGACTAGTGCCATCACAGGTATTCCACGTGATGGTGAAAAGTGCTGCCATCGTTATGTCGACATCAGGCGCAGGCAGCGACCACTGCTCGAATGCTGCAGGGCCATGGTTCACGAGGGACTGTGCCTGTGCCAGGTAAGAGATGACTGTAGCGCCACTGCTGGCATGGGTGGTGGGGCGTGTGTGCCGTGGTGTGCTTATGTGCATGGGTGTTGCTGAGCTACACATGTTGCTCATGGAGTCCACCAATCCATGTGTGTACTGTGTGGGACAGGGGTAGACAGTGTGCATGGACCCCTGTCATGCTTGGCATGGCTTTGGTGGTGCACTGCACCCGCCTGTCACTGCGTGTTGTGCTGCACCACTGGGTGCAAGGGTGGTCTTTAGCACTGTGGTGGCTGATATTGTAGTGACACTGCTGTACCCTCTTCTCACTGCAGAGCCGAGGACAAACCACAGGCAGGAGGGACGTGACACAGGCCGGACAGGGGCCATCAACCGACAGGCGCAGGGTGCCTCCAATGGCGTGGTGTGCAGCGGAGAGCACTGACGGTGACAGTGGTGTTTTGTGTGAGTACTGTGTGATGTTATGCTTTTCCACTATGAGTCTGGCTTTACAGGGCAGGCAGTTGAGCAAGTGTGTATGTAGGCATACGACTGTACACATTTGTGTACACTTTGGTGTACTGCATGTCTGTCAACTGTTCCTAGGTACACCAGACATTTTGGTCACTGTAGGCCACTGGGGTGTGGCCCTGTTTGAAATGCTGTTGTGTAGGAGACTGATACATGTACAACCTCATTAGAGAGTAGGGAATTATCTGGCAGACATCATACCCTTTTGGAAGAGGTGTACCATTTGGGGTTGCTGAGTACAGCATTTATAAGGGGAGCGGCTGTTGGGGATTGTGTGTAGAACATGTGAATGTCTGGCTACACCCCTGTACTACAGTGCTGTGTCGGGTGTCTTGGCCCAGTTGGCTGGGTAATCCAGGCCACATGTGGGATGGCTGTGTGCATTTCCATTGTCCCCTTTCCTCCATTGCCTTGCCTGCTGCTGCGGGCTGAGACATGGCTCACTGTGTGTCTTACATATTGTTGCCATTGCCGCTTATGTGTACTGATAGCAGCCTTGTACTGCCATGTGCATCATGTTGCTGTTATGCCCACCATTGTGGGGGATGATGCGTGTCTCTGCATGGCTGTGGGACATTACTGGGTTGGCCTGTCATGCCACCTGTTGCTGCTGCTGATGTTGGCCTGTCTGCCATAGCAACAGTGTACTCCACCTCTCATGGCATGTGTCATTTACAGTACCACGTATAACATGTCAGTATCTGTGCAGGACATGTTGTGGGTACATTCCAGAGCTATGCAGGCCATGGCATGCAGAGGATACTGTGTCATGTGGTGCAAGCATTTCCTGGCAGTGTACTGTCATGGTGGCGTGGACACAGGTATGTTATAGTGTGTCCCTGTCTGACCTCCATGGTGGACATGCAGGGGCTGTGTGGGAAGGGTCCTTTGAGACTGTGGTGCCACACGGCTCTGTGTGGCTGTACATTGCATGTGCCTGTTGCGCATGTGTGTTGGCAGGCATCCTCCAAGCACTCAATGGTGGGCAGTTTGATGTCTGGTGGGGTTGGCCAATGGCCATTGAACTGCTTACTCAATGTCTGACACCTAACAAAGGTAATGTTGTACCTTTCTGTGTTTCATTCATTGTAGTGTACGCTAGAGGGTTGTTCACTATGACTGTCTGGTATCCATGGCCATTACAACTGTACAGGTTGTGGCCTTGTATGTGGGTGTCTTGGCTTTCATGAATTGTATCTTGCAGGCCACTGGCAGCAACTGACACAGTCATGGTGTACATTGGTATGTTTTCATGCTACACTCCGGGTGGGGTAGCCCACCCTAACAGTGGGAGGGGTGTCAGTGTGTCCACATGGTGTGCAGTTGTGGCCTCCTGGCTACCCTGCCTGTGGGCTCATGCTCTGATGTGGGGCCATTGTCC
The DNA here is from genome assembly GCA_016271365.2 of Neoceratodus forsteri. Classification (NCBI taxonomy): domain Eukaryota; kingdom Metazoa; phylum Chordata; order Ceratodontiformes; family Ceratodontidae; genus Neoceratodus; species Neoceratodus forsteri. The sequence continues at coordinate 138,797,513 of CM057452.1, read as the reverse complement.
CTAAGAGGTGCTGTCCCTCTGTCCCTGTAGTGCACGGTGTTTGTGCACATGTTATGCAGGTGTGCTGCAGGAGTTGTTCTGTGGTAGCATGGTGTGCTGGTTGTCAGCCCCTATGGCAGATGCTGCTCCCACAGGTGTGTGTGTGCTCACCATGCCTTGACCACCAGGGGTGACACTGTCCTGTGCATGCCTTTGGCCTCACCTGCAGTGCCACTGGTGGACCATGCCCAGTGTCTGTGTTTCACATGTGTGTGTCTTCTTGCATGGGTGGTGTCAATGGCACTGTGCCATTCTCTACACCACTGTGAGGCCCCTCACCCTTCTGTTGCAGCAAGTGTGTGGCTGGGCGTTGCACTTCCTCTGGTTGTGTACTGCTTGGTTACCTGGTTACCTTGGTTACCTGTCCTGCAGTCCCTACTGTTCTGATGCCAGTGTCATTGTTCTCTGTGGTCATTGTCGAGTCTCTATCTGTGTCACTTGCCACTATTGCAAACTTATGTCAGTCACCCACCCACCTGTTCAGGGTTTCCGTCATCATTTGTACAGCTGCTGTGTTATGGCATCGTGGGTGGAAGTTTGGCTGGGTGTCTACAGTTCTTGTGGAGGGCAGCAGTGAGGGTGGGCCACTGTTGGGGGTGTACATGACAGGCATGTGTGGTTACACATGTGGTTGGGGCTGTGGCAATTTCTCCAGTTGGTGTCATCTGTATTTTGTATCATAGCTGTGTGACCGTGGGCAGCATGTCCCACCATGTGTCATCCATGTGCATATCATTCAGTGTCCACTTGTCGTTCACATCTCTGGGGTGGCTGTCTGTTTGCACTGTTACAGTCTGCATGCCGCTGTGCTGGCTGGCCTCTCGTTGTTGGGTTTCTCAGCATACATCCATGCATGTCCACATTACATTGGGGTGTTGCATGCTGACTGTTACATACTGCCTTGTCCTGCAGGCACATGTTAGTGTGTGTTGTGTTTTGTTACATACTAGCACATGGGCATGGTTGTTGGGGCATGCTGTCCACCGTGTGGTGGTACATGGTGCCTTTGTGTCATGTCATGCCCTGATGTGGTCACCCTTTCTCCTGTAGGTCCCCAGCAGTCGCCACTGTGGGCCACCCGTCCGGAAGAGGATGAAGGCACACAAGAGCTGTTGCGGAGGCTGGTGCAGCAACAGCATACCCTGATTGAGCAGCAGGCAGTTCTGATTGCTGAGACACGGCGGGTTGCAGCCATCCTGGAAGAACGTCTGCCAGCACCTGCCCACTCTAAACCCTGCTTCCTTTTCCACTAGCCTGCTTCCTGTCCCTGGCCCACTGTCCCCAGCCCTGTATCTGCCATCCTGTTCCCTCCATTGCTTCTTATTTCCACAGCCTCTCCCATCCACATTCTTACCCCATTGTTCTGTTGCTATGTTTCAGTTTTGCCTGTTTGCTATGTGACTGTTTTTCCCATTGTTTTGGTCTCTTTGTTACACTGGCCCTGTTCCCTTTCATGATGTTTTGCTTGCACCCCATTTTATGAACAGTGTTCTGCTCTGTTTTGGTTATTTTGCTTAATATATGTTCATATTGCTTTTGTGCCTTAGATGTTCACGCTTTGCATTATACTTTATTATAAATTATAGTTTATTATGCTTCACATTCCTGTGTCCTGTGTCTTTTGGGGTGGACTTCGGATTTGATAGTGTTCTGTGGTGTTCTGGTTTCACTTGTGGTTCCAGGTTATTCCATTCCTTTCACTAGTACTGCAGTTGTGTCTGGCTGGGCTGTTTTGCTTTCCTGTGTTCCTGGATGGCTGCTTACACCTCTGACACTTTGTTTCTGTGGTGTTTGCACTGCCTCTGTCTGATTGCAATTTTCAGTGCTGTCTTCTCTGCTATATTCAGTGCTGTCTTAATCCTGGGCAATGTTTGCCCTGCACTCCTAGGCCTGTTGCCCGGCTTCCTTCTTGCTATATTCAGCTGGTTTTGCACTGGGCTATTTATTTTGAATATAGCTATGTTTTGCTCTGGCACAGTTTGCCCGCGGCAGTGCTAATTTAGCCCAGGGCAAAGATTTGAATATCTGGCCCATGGTGATGTAGACAGGAACAGAACGCAAATGGAAATAGAAACACAAGCACGTATGGAAATGCAACTGGTAATGCACATGGTCAAGGTAACCAATAGGAAATGCAAATGCTAACGGTAACAGTAATGATGATGCCAAAGAAACACAAACGGAGCGTAGTATGAAACGCAAATGGTAATGCATGTGGTGATGCAAATGAAATGCAAACAGAAACAGTAATGGAAATGCAAATGGTAACAGTAATGCAAACACAAGTGCAAATAAAAAGGCAAAGGGTAATGCACGGTGGCGTAGATGGGAGCTAACGCCAAATGGTTACGGAACGCAAGTGGGAATGCTAACTGTGACAGTAACGAAGGTGCACACCCTTTTTTCACCAAGAGCTGCATGGAGAAACACAGTGAATACAAAAATGTATGCATAACAATGGGCCTTGGAGCTGAAAATGAACACTTGGAATACTAAATTGCTTATATCACAGGAACCATACGACATAGAAAAAAATTAAAATTTCATATAAATTATGACTTTCCTGGCTAGTTTTGTACTTAGACCCTGGTGAGGACTAAGTATTTTTCCAACAAAACTCTGTATCTCAAAGCGTTTCCGAAATATGGGCCCCAAAAGGCGCGAGAGGATGCCGCAATGTTAGTTTATGGGAAAAAATGTCAGCTTGAGCACTGTAACTTTCCATCTGTGCAATATGTTGTCACCAATCAACCAAAAGACATTTTGTGGATGTTGGCTTTCTTCCTCAAATTTCAGCCCAAAAGACCAAACCATTGTTTTGCAGCAGGGTGGCAAAGAATTCTGTTATTTTGGGCATAGTGTCGCAAAATAGTGTCACAAATAATGACACTTTTGCAAATGAAATCACAAAAGTGTCATGAGTGCGACACTACTTGTGACACTACTTTTACAAAATTTCAAAACATATTTCTGGAGTGTTTAACCCCACAAAAAATACATGGCTAGCATCCTCAGGGTCTGACTAGGTGAACACAAAATTAATTTGTCCCTTGAGGGTCCCAAATTGAAATGCCAAGCATTTCTGTGACTACTAACTGAAAAAAATGTCTGACTCACGACACTACAGGGGTCATTTGCAACACTAAAACTGCATTTGCAACACTGTTGAACTTTTTGTTAACTTTTTCTATTGACTATAATGGGAAACTTGTTTTTGAATAACTTTTGAACCATTTAATATTTTTTATAAAATCTTTGAAAGGCACATCAGGGACCCCGCCGCATGATTCATGAAGTTTTCAGACTGGTCACACAAACTGTTGCGACCTGTAGGTGCGAGCAAAGAATGTGTAAAAAGCATAAATGTGCTGCGGAATGTTGCTATATAACTCCGTCATTGTATATCCAACTACTACGAAACCTGGCAGATCCAGATATCTGTGGTACCTCTCCATGTCTGCCAAATTTCAGGCAAATCCATTATACAGTAACAAAGTTATTAAGCTGCAAAATTTCACACTTAACCTTAAATGGGTACTCAACCTAACTATAGTGGCACTCACTGTGCCACTAGATATATATATATATACATACATACTGTATATATATATCCCAACAAAACAATTCCACAAATCACAGTGCATCCCTTCATTATCACACCCTACTTATTTCCTTTAGAATATTTCAACCTAGAAAATTCCCACCTCTATACTCGTTCTTATTTCTATCTTACACTTCATATATCCCCCTACACAATTTGTTCAATATTTTTATTTATTTGTATTTCAGATGACACCTTTGAGACGAGGGTCTTTTACAAAGGTTCCATGTCAAGGCAATAAGGACAATAAGGTACAAAACATAACATGATCATTAGAATGGAACTTACAAAAAAACAAAACAAATAAGGTTACAATAATAGCAGCCAAAGGCATTGTCAAGGAATTAATTATACAGTACAAGTCATAGGTGGCTCAGTGAAGCTTTGTTAGGAGTGGGTTAGTGGGAAAGAGAAAGAAGAGTGGTGGTGAGGGGTGGTATGGAGACAGACAGAAGGAGGAGGGAGAATGGAGGGCATTGCGTTGGGTATGTGGTAGATGGGAAACAGCAAAGGAGGAGAAAGGGGGATGAAAAGAAAAGTGGACAGATTCATCCTATACCCAGTAATGGAGGGGTAGGAGAGGAAGAGGAGTAGAGGAGGAGGAGGAGCTGAGGCAGTGAGGAGGGATACTTGAGGGTAGTATGCCTGGAGGGATTATAAGAAGCAATCACAGAAGGCACTAGCCACGAGGTGTTGATGCAGTTTACTTAAAGCACCAGTCGTGGCAATGTTGGAGATTTCTGTAGATAGCAAGTTGAACCAGGTGGAGGCTCTGACAAGGTAAGAATGCTGAGCTTGAGATCGCTGACAATGAGGTATTGTAAAGGTTAGACTGTCCGATCTTCTAGTTAGGCGTGGACACGCTGCGGGGTCAATATTGATTGGACTCCATGGGGCAAAAGGCCCAGTGATGTCTTCTTAGCTAGGATGCAGGTCTGGTACTTTAGCCTGCCAGATAGCTGGAGCCAGTTAGCCTGCTCATAAATGTCACACATGTGAGAAAGGTGGGCAGCTGAAATAAGAGTCTACATGCCTTATTAAGGCTACAGCTATGCACTGGAGTGCAGTATCTGTAGCGGATCCATAGATAACAAGACCGTACTCAATAGTTGAGATAACAGAACTCTGGATAGCGAGGTTCAAGGCTTCAGCCATTAGGCAATGTTTATGCTTGTATAGTAGCCCTATACGGGAGTTCACAGTTTGTAATATTGTCAATGTGTTTGGTATCTGAGAGGGAGCAGTCAAGGGTCAGGCCCAGATATTTAAACATATCCACCTGCTCAAGAGTGACACCTTCATGGTTGTTAATTATGAGCTCATGGTCCTTGTACTTGTTGTGGGTTCCATGGAACAACATCGTTTTAGTTTTTTTGTGGGTAAGGATGAGTTTATGAGCAAAAGCAGTCTTCCACTTCTGTGAAACTTTTGTAGTTGAGACTGAAGGAGGTGGGGTCAGTGTGGCAAGTGAAGATTACTGCATCATCTGTACACAGTAACATTCTGTCATGGCAGGAGGCAGGAGATTATTCAGGAATATGCTGAATAACAAGGGACCCAGGATAGAACCTTGGGGTACTCAGAGTGGATTAGTAGGGATGATGAGAGAAATTCACCAATCCTGACCTGTTGGGTCCGGTTACTGAGGTAGCTTTGAAACCAGAGGTAGTTTCACTTGAAGACCAAGGAGGGATAATTGTTTGAGGAGAATGGAGTGATTGACAGTGTCAAATGCCTTAGTCAGGTCAGTAAAAGAGGTGCCGACCAACTGGCCCTGATCAAGTGCATGATAGATATGTGTGGTGATTTCGAGGAGAGCCGTGGTAGTGCTGTGCCCTTTGTGGAAGCCATGCTGCTGGGAACATTGCAGGCTGTATTTTACAAGGTACTCCATGAGCTGATCAGCCACTATCCATTCCAAGACTTTGGATAGAGGAGGGAGGATGGATATAAGCCTGTAGTTGTTCGTGAAAGTCTTGTCACCACTTTTATGGACTGGAGTCACCACTGCCAGTTTCCACTTTTGGGAGAACTGGGAGAGCATGAGGAATGGTTGAGGATTTTGGTTAGTGGGAGCAGGACTTTGTCAATGATGAGGCAAGAAGTTTTATATCCAGTGAATCGTCACTGACCCTAGACTTTCAAACACTTTAGGAATGTGTTTTTAGCTAGGCTTTCCGGGATTGCTTTGAAATGGAAAGGATGGTACCCTGGTGGCAAACCTGAACTAACAGGAGCTGGGTTGACTGTGGTGTGATCAAAAAGTTAGGGGTAGCACATGACTAAGGTCAGCAAAGTGGTGTTAAATGTGTTGGTAATGATTACATGGTCAAGAGTGATGGTACCATCTATGTTCAACATTGTGGGTGTTGTTTTGGGATCCTCTCCAGTCACTTCAGCACATAAAGTTTGTGACAGCTTTCTCTCATAATCGTCCTCCAGATATTACACAACACATAGTCAGCTTGCACCATTTGAAATCATATGGCTCTCACAGTTATTGCACTAATAAATCTTTGTAAAATAATGGCCAGCACTTTAGCTGTTTAGCAGTTTTCAATTGTACTCATCCTCCAGGTATTGCACAACAAAAACAACTTGCCCCATTTTAAATCTTGTGTTCTCACAGTCCTTGCACTATAAAACAAAGTGCCTTACAGCAGAACCAGCTTCTTTTCCTTTGTTCACTCTGTGTGTCTTGCCAAATTTCTCAGTTCATTTCACTGGGAAGGGAGGGACATATTTGCTGTATGCACCACACCAGAGGTACAATCTCAAATATGGCTTAAGGTGTCTCAGTACATATATGGCCAAGGTATCAGTGAGGTCTGCCACCCACCTGCAGTACTCTGCGGAGTATTCAGCGGTGGTATGATAGCTGGTGTTTGAAATGTGCCGCTGATTATAAGATACCACTGCTGATGTCCAATTTAGGAGACCAGCCCTCCCCAGCTACTCTGCTACCGCAGCTGATTGGCGGGACTGGAATCACAAGTGGCAGGCAGATCAAACACAGGTGTTACTGATTAACAGCAGGTAGGAACCTTAAGTAGCACTTTAGCTCAATATTTGCAATGGATGTATAATCAATGGAGTGTCTTTTAAAGTTCAGTCTGGCTAGTCAGGCTCTATTTAATTAGCTTGTAGCTCTTACACAAAATGTTCCTTCACATGCAGCAAATGGCAGTAGCAACAGTTCACTCTTAGGGTACCTTCCAGGAATAATCACACTCAGACAAGACTTTTGTAATATACTGTATTGCACAGCACATAAAGCAGGCATTGACACAGACATAAGGGAGGTCATTTAGAAAGAGGAGGAAAGAATAGGACCATAAACAGAACATTGTTGGACACCAGTCTGCATGGGAAGAGGGAAACACAGAGCCACCAACCTGAATAGACTGGTAATGGTCAGACACATGGGAATGGAACCAGCTCACTGAATGGGTAGAGATGTCTGCAAGCAACAATCTGTCAAATAGGACAGTGTGGTCAACAGAAGCCAAAGCCTTAGCAAGGTCAATAAAGATGGCTGAGGTGATGAAGCCCTGATCCATTCCTATGTAGGTGGAGTCAGTGACTCTGAGAGGAAAAAGTAGAGTGGTGCTTCCGGAAGCCAGACTGGTACAGTGAGAGGAAGCAGAGGAATCAAGGAAGCAAGAGAGCTGTGAGGAAACAAAGCATTCCTGTAACTTCGTAAGGTTTGAAAAAGGGAGATGGGGAGGGGCCAGATCACCACCTTTGTGTAAAGGATGACTTTGGACTCCTTCAATGCCATAGAACTGCACTAAGGAAAAAAGGAGAGATTGAGGAGAGCAGAGATAGGAACCGTGATGGCAGGTGCAGAGACAGTGAGCAGTTTTGGATCTAATGGATCAGGTCTATAAGCTTTGAAGGATTTAAATTCAATAAGACAGAGAGGGTTTTAGAAGATGTGACTGAAGAGGAAGAAAGCACAGGGGGATGCCAGAAGAGAGGGGAAGGAGAGGTGGAACATAGAGAAGAAGGAAGTCGAGGAAAGAATGGAAGCAACACAAGAGTTAAAAACTCATTAAATAAAGCCGGCCCTGTGGCAAACAGGGCTGAGGCACTCTGTGACTTACCTTTTCCAATGTCAGTGAACCAAGTTTGAGAACGAGCTTGGGTTGCTAGGGGTTGGCCGAGGAGGTGAGAAATTGAACATCTGGAGGACAGGTCGCCTCTCCCAGGGAGGGGTGGTTTGCCATCTCAGCCCTTGGCTGCCCCAGGTGGAAGCGTGGGGATAGTGCCGCATCCTCGAGGTGACATGAAAGGAGGGACCATGGTTCTGTAGCATGTGCACCTCCATGTACATGCCTATGTGCTGCTGTGCCTGGGGACTTCGAGGAGAAAACTGAAAATGAAAGGTACAGGTTAACTGAATCCCTGTCTGCCTGCCTCCGCTCCATGCTGTGGGCTGATCACCTGGCTCATCTGGATGTGTGTCACCAGGTGGGAGGAGGCCCTCCCTTTCTGGCCCTATTATGGGGGAGGGAATCCATGGGGGATTTGGGACTAGGTTTCCAAGGCTGCGGGTGCCAGGTGAGGAGGGACAGGGACAAGGCTGTGAGCCTGCCCACACCAACCATGAAAGAAACAGCTTTAAGGAAAAACTAAAACCTCAGGATCAGAAACACAATAATCATAGGAGATAAGCCTATGCATGTAAGATTGGGAAGGGGATCAATGGGAAGCTTAGATATATGGGAAGAGACCACAGCCACAGTGCCCTCTGTGGAGTCCTCCACTCCGAGTTAAGATATGGTGATGGAGTCTGTGGAAAAAGACAACCTGTACGAGGAGGGAGGTCAACAATGTCTTCCCTGCCACCACTCATTGACCCTCCCCTGGCAGAGGAGAGGGTGAAAAAACCTAGGTAAACCTGTTTATCCCCAAGAACCCAAGGAACCAGCCCATGCTTCCTTGCCCAAGAGCAGCGGAGAGTACTTCCACCCATGAAGAGGCCTCGGGCAAGAAATCACAATGTATGGAGGGAGTTGGCAGTAATGGTGAGGCTGGGTATGTGGAACTGCCAGTTTGCCCCTGACCAAGCCCTTGCAACTAGATGTTCACTGATCAGGATGTGCATTGGGCCCTTCCTCAGCCATATTACAGGTGGTACTGACTTTACAGACAACATTTCCTGCCTACCGATGCACAGCAAAGCACTGTAGGTGAAAATAGAAACACAGAAACATAGAATTTGTGCAGATAAGGACCACTTGGAACACCTAGTCTGCCCATTTCCCTACCTAACGATAAGCTGCAGATTCTAGTTAACCAACAGCCTACTTCCTCCTAGCCCCCACTAGAATTGCCTTATGTCTGTCCCATGCATTCTTGAATTCCCCACGGTTTTGACTCTCGACCTCCTCAGGAAGGCTGTTCAATGTATCCACAACCCTCTCTATGAATACTTCCTCACATTACCTCTGAGCTGTCCCCCCATCTTCAATTTGTGCCCCTTGTTTTTGCACATCTCTTTTTTTGAAAGATGCTGCCCTCTTGGACTTTGTTGATTCCCTTGAGGTATTTGAAAGTTTCTATCATGCCCCCCTCTCCCTCCTTTCCTTGAGGCTATACATCTTTAGTTCCTTTAGTCTTTCTTCTTATGTCTTCTGATGCAGACTCTGCATCATTTTGGTTGTCCTCTCTGGACAGCCTCCAACCTGTCTACAGTATGTCTTTGCGGAGATGGGGTTTCCAGAACTGTACACAGTACTCCAGATGTGGTCTTACCAACTGTCTGTACAGAGGGATAACAACTTCCTGTTTTCTACTGGTGATGCCTCTCCTATGCATCCCAGTATCCCCAGCCCTCCTTACTACCTTCTCACATTGCTGGCCCACCTTTAGGTCATCTGATATGACTACCCCAGGTCCCTTTCCATTTTGTTGTTGTCAGTATCTCACCCCATTGTGTACTCTTCCCTGGGTTTTGTTTCCCAGGTGCATTACTTTGACTTTTTGCACTGAATTTAAGCTGCCATACATTTGTCCATTCCTCCAACCTTGCCAAGTCTGTTTTCATCCTTTCCACCCCACCTTATGTATCAACCCTGTTGCAGATCTTTGTGTCATCTGCAAAGAGACATACTTTCCCTTCCAGTCCCTTTGCAATGTCACTTATAAAGACATTAAAAGGACTGGGCCCAGTACTGAGCCCTCGATACCCACTAGTAACTCTCCTTTCTTCACTGTGGACTCCATTTACTATTACCAGCTGTGTCCTGTTGTCCGAGCAGTGTTTTATGCAGGCTACCAACCTACCCAGGCTGGTTAATTTGTTTATTAATCTTGTGCTGGACTGTGTCAAATGCCTTGCTAAAGTCTAGGTAGGCCATGTCCACAGCCCCTCTCTGGTCTACTACTTTGGTCACCCAGTCAAAGAATCAATTAGATTTGTCTGACATGACCTTCCCGCTGTGAATCCATGCTGCCTTGGGTCCTGTGCCCCACTGGCCTCTAGGTACTCAACAATTCTTTCCTTCAGAAGTGATTCCATCATTTCTCTACCACTGAGGTCAAACTGACAGGTCCGTAGTTTCCTGCCTCTGTCTTGCTCCCACTTTTGTGAAGGGAATCACATCCACCCTCCTCCAGTCCTCAGGTACCACCCATCCTCCCATGATTTATTAAAAAGGTAGTCAGTGGTGTTACTAGTTCTTCCCTTAGTTCTTTTAAAATTCTGGGTGAATCCCATCAGGCCCCATTGCTTTATCCACCTTCAGTTTTAAGAGTTCTTTCAGAACCCTTTCTTCTGTGAAAGGACTAATATCAACCCCCTATCCAGAGTGCTTCTATTGACTGGATTAGGTATTTCCCCTGCTTTTCCATTGTGACTACTGAGCAGAAGTATTCGTTCAGTATCCTGCTTTTCACTGTCGCTGTCTGCCCAACCACCTTCCTCTTTGTTCAGCCTCAGTATCCCTGCCTTAGTCTTTCTTTGCTCTAATGAACCTATAAAGGTTTTATCCCCCTTCTTAACTGAGTTGGCTATCTTTTCCTCGGTTTGGGCCTTTGCTATTCGAACTGCCTTACCCGCTTCCTTCTGCTTTAACTGGTCCAGTTCTCTGTCCTGCTCCTTCTGTGTTTCCTTATACTTCCTGAATGCTATCTTTTTCCCTTACCTTCTCCTGCTACTTCTTTTGAGAACCATAGTGTTTTTCTTTTCGTTCTGATTTGTTTATTTGCTTCACACAAAGACTTGTTGTCTCTGTAATGCGCGGTTTGATGTTTCCCATTGTTGCTCCACCCCACCTTCTTGCCTGTTTGCTAGTGCTTTTCTGAGGCACTCTCCCATTTGACAAAATCAGCCCTCCTGAAGTCCAGTACCTTCACCTTGTGTGGCTTGACTCTACAGCTAAGTTTATCGTGAACCACACTGATGGTTGCTTGTTGCCAGATGGCTACCCACTTCAAGATCAGAGATCCTCTCTCCATCCCCATTTGAGAGTACCAGATCTAAGATTGCTCTCTCCGAGTGGGTTCCAAAACTAGCTGTCTGAGCCATGCCACCTGTAGGGCATCGAGAATGGCCCTTTTCTGGACGTGGCTGCAGCAAAGGTGCTCCAGTCAACATCTGGCATATTCAGGTCCCCATCAGCAATATCTCCCTTTCTCTGCCATCCCAAGGATGCCTTCTATCATTTCCTTGTCCATTTCCTCCCCTGAGATGGAGGTCTGTATACAACCCCAGTGCAGATTGTGGAACCATTTCCAGTCTCAGGGTGACCCACAGTGCTTCCGGTGACCCACAGTGCCTCCTCTCCTCCCTGTTTACCCATTAGTTCTGTTGTTTTATCCTTCCTTACATAGAGAGCTACTCCTCCTCCTCCTCTTCTGCCTCCCTATCCCTCCTGTAGATTGTGTACCCTGGTATGTTGACATTCCAGTCATGGTTCTCTGTGTACCATGTTTCTGTGACCGCCACAATATCCAGGCATCCCTCTTCCATCAAGGCCACCATTTCAGGGAGCTTTTACCTAGACTATGGGCATTGGTACTCATTACATTCCATTTTGTATGGCTTTATTTCTTTTGCTCCATCCCTGTCCCTACTGCCTATGTCTTTTTCTCCATTTACCCTGCCCTTCCTCCTATTGACTGTTCTATTTTGGTGTTTACCTCACTAATTACCCTGATTTTTGGGGGTCTAGGATTTCCTTCTCCTCTTCAGTGCCTCTCTCCTTGGCTAGTTTAAATGCTTGCCACTGAAGCATTTAAACCTATCACCTAGGATCCTGGTTCCCTCCAAGATAGATGCAGACCATCGTGCCTGTATAGGCCTGCATCCCTCCAGGTGGAGCCCCAGTCCCCAATGAAGCCAAATCCCTGAGCTCTGCACCAGCTTTTCAACCAGTCATTGAATCCCATGGTGCAGAGTGCCTTAGTCTCATCCATGCCATAGACAGGTAGCACTTCTGTGAAAGTTACCATGTGTGCTACTTGTCTAAGGCCCTCCCCAACTCCACAATCTCCTGTTGCACTGCTCTGATCCGATTCTCAGCCAGGTCATTTGTCCCTAGGTGGATAATGATATCCAGCTCCTCCCCTTGCCACTGCTCCCACAATCCTGAGGATTTGTTTCTGTCCTCAAGCCTTGGCGCTGGGCAGGCACCTTACCTCCCTTTCCCTCCTCCCCAGTTCTACCCCTAACAACTGAGTCCCCCACCAGGAGTTGTTTCTTTCCCTTGGGGTCCTGGGCCACCCTCCTGTGGGTCTCCATTGTGGAGGTTCCAGCATCCTCCTTGGTCTCCACTGCAGGTGCCTCCATAGAGGAACCATGCTTCGCCAGAGTGGCGAATGAATTGAGGAGCTGCTCAACTGGAGGGATGCGCCTGTTCCACCACCCTCATCCTCCCTGAGCCCACCATGGTCCAACCACTCCTCTTTCTTGGCAACCTCTGAGGTAGTGGCAGTGGCTAGGTGGTCCCTGGGGAGCAGGTTTCTAATCCTTGCCAGGTCAGCATGGAGATAAACAACCTCCTCCTCAGACCAGAGAGGTGCCTGCAAATAGGGCAGCAATGTAGTTTCCAGAATGTCTCCTGAAGATTGCTGCTCCACAGCCAGTGCATCGTATACTCCCCACAAGTCTGTGTCCTTCCTGTTACAGATGCTTTTTGTTTTGTTCTTATTTTAGTGTGTGCAAGCTTGTGAGTGTCACTACCCCCTATTCAGTGTGCTGTGCCTTTAAGGATATGAACAGGTGTATGTTGTTAGCAGTTTTGAGGAAGTGATGTCAGAGACCCTGCTATAAAGAAATTATGGGCTTGGGGTGGGTGGGATGAGTGGAAGGGTGGGTGGGAGTAAACCTATACTGTCCAGAAACAATCACCTACAACTCTTACCCTCCACCCCGGGAGTGCCTTTCCTTCCTATTTCACAAAGGCTAAGGAGAGGTCTAGTCACAACTGACTGCAAATATCTCCCAACTACAGTTCCTCCCAGGCAAATTAAAGTTAAAACTAAGAAAAGTCCACCACAAAAACAGAATCAATACTAGTTACTTACACATGTCCAAAAAGTTATAATTCAGTTCAGTGTAGTCTAGAAAATAACCTCCTTGATTGAAGGAAGCTGTGGCTGCTTTCTCACTCTCCTGGCAGCAAAAATAAATAAATAAAACAGGGGCAAATAGTAATTTTGCTTAGCCTAATGATAAAAGAGTCACAAAAATATAAGCACCACCTGTAATAATTTCACAGAAGATACACCCTGTAAGAAACACTTTACTACAGAGAAAAATAAAGCAGTAACAGAAGTTATACCTTGCAATTTGAATCAGAAGATTACAGCAGTAATCTGTTATCACACACTGAGGCATACCTTGTAATAATGCAGCAGAAGGTATACCCAGCAACAGCAATTTGAATCCAAGAAAAATAAAGTAATAAAATGTTATCAACAAACTTTAACAATCCCTGTGAGTACAAAATAAAACAACACACATAAATCTGCCTGGCCAAAAGTTTTAATCCTTTCCTTACTCTGGTAATGTTCTTAGTGCTGTCCTTTCAAGCAAGCTAGAAGGGTTGGCCTGTTAAATTCTGACCCCTGAATGTTCCCTACAAGACTGGAGTTTGTTGATCCTGGTCATGCCCATCACACCAGTGTAAGGGAGATACCAGAATGGTCCCAGGCGGAACGCTAGGTACGGTGAAGAATCCACCTTGAGTACCCACAAGCTGACTATCCCTATCTCTCAGGACAACTCTGGGATATCATGGAGGAGAAAAGAGGTGATTGGGTGTTCCATGTTAGGTGCAGAAACTTCAGCTGTGGAACAATGAGTCAGGAGTCCCTTTGGAGGAGGTGATCCTGAAGGTTAGGTCCCTTTGCCATTCTTCAGCCTGGGCTGGGTTAATCTTGTTCAAGCATTATGCATTGGTGCAAGACATGGCTTGGAGTCATATGAAGCACTACATCATAGCTGTGGGCTCATTTGTCAACTAAACTACCAAGCCTGATCCCGCCTTCTACTATCCCCATGGCGGTGGACCCGTCATTTAAGCAAGAAGTGCCTGTGTGAGCGTTGGTTGAGCTGCCAGGACTGTTGAAGGTTTGGTGAGTTGAACTGAAAGTTTCCTGTGTTGCTTTTGGTTCTAACAATTGTTTGTTTGAACAAGAAGATGTGCCAGGAGTACTGTCTGCAGGGACTGTGCACTTGTAGCTGGGATTTTCTGGACTTACTTTTGTGAGAAAAAAAATATTTTAAAGTTTTAGACTGTAGCGTATACCCCAAAGATGACTGATGGTTTAATATGGGTGGATTGAAACATTTTTTCTAATGTTTCTTAATAGTTACAGGAGCAGTGAGTTTTGTGTGCCACGCCTGGGTAGTCGGCTATGTTGGTGCTATGTATGTGTGGGATGAGTGAGTGGGTAGTGGGTGCCCATATGAATCCTATATGAATGGCAGAGTAGTCCTTATAGCTAGATAACCTAGTACTGCTGTTTGTAAAGAATGTCCTGGCATGCTTGTAGTTTATTAATTCTCTGTCTGGTGGGAAGTTTCCAGGGAGGCTTCAGGATCGAAGTGAGTTTCACTTGGTGTTTTAGGTTTCTAGTTAGTGGGTCCCCTGGGGTCTTCTAGTGTGGCATCTTTGGGGGTAGGTGGCGGCCTGATGGAGTGCACATCTCCATTCCAGCAGGAATGGATTAAAGGGGTGAGTGTAAGCCTTCCCAAGTTCTGGGGCTTACTAAAAGTCACCCCTCTCGCCCTGTAGGTGCTCCTTGGGAGGTAGGCCCTGGTGGTGCCCATCCCTTGGGTGTCATTACCCTACCCTGTGGGGTATAAACGGGGAGCAGAGAGAGAGAGAGAGAGAGAGAGAGGGGCTGGCAGGTCTGCAGGGACTGCAGGATACAAGTGTGTGCTGGTGTTCAAACCCTGGCCTGTAAGTTTGTGGCCTAGCTCAGCAGTGCTGTTCAGCACTTGGGATGGCTGGGAGGTGTGCGGAGAAGCAGCCAGTAGGACAGAAGCCTGTGGGAATAGGAGCCATGGCCTGGAGGAGTTGTTTATGACCCACCTTATGCTGCATGGCACCAGGGCGGGGCAGGGCCTGTCCTGAATCTGAGATTATGGGGAGTCACATGATGCTGGCGTTGTGGTAGACTTAGTCAGCTGAGCCTCGTGAGGAAGAAAATCTAATTTTTACCCCAGAAAACACTTCAAGCTTCTGTTCTAAACTTTGCAGCATTGTGCAGATATTGCAGCTGGATATTATGGCTGGAGAAAATATGAATTTCAGTACCGTACTCCAATCCAAATTCGGTGGAGATGCCAGCAGGTGTTGATGACAGATCGATCACTACGGAGGCCCAGCGACCATGCAGGAGTGCATCCTCAGAAGAACTACCAATACCAGTCCAGGAGGAACTATCACTGATGCAAAACTTAATGGATCTTGCAGATATCAAGGAGGCTGTAATCAACTTGCTGACTGAGATGAAAGAAATCAAGCTGACTCTGGGAGACCTATCAAGGAGGATCTCTGATCGGAGTCCCATATTTCTTCTTTGAGGGCCACAGAGGAAAGACCTAGCCGAGATAATCCTGCTGAATCGCCATGTTATAAGCCTTGAAATAAGCTAGACAACCTTGAGGTTGCAACAGAAGGAATAACTTGGTGCTGCTTGGACTTTCTGAGGGTGAGGAGGGCCCAATATTCTGGAATTTATGCAGCGTTTTTGTACTAAAGTAGTAGGCCCTTCACCCAAAGGGTCAAGTTACGTTATCGAGAGGGCTCATCGGGTGCTCGGGCCAAGCCACCACCTGAGGACCCCCTCACCCTATAATCTTTAAACTCCTACATTTTTAGATCAGAAGCACATTTTAATGGAAATGGAGGCCATACAATGGTTCGAGGGCAAGCTCCAAATAGTCCTGGACATGGCCACCAAAATAAGACAAGTCAGAGCTGAGTACCAGCTGTTCTTAAAAAATGCAGGCAGCCCATATTAAGCATAAGCTCCTCCATCCAGCAAAGCTAGAAATTACTACAGATGCCCGGCCAAGATTTGACACAGCTGACCTGGCTAGTAAGGAGCTAACCAAAATATTTCTGATCTATTTAAGCCTTCCTCTGGCTGAGCTGGAAGGCTTGGAACCATTCATTTTCTGACCTGTTGATTTTGTAGTTAGTATGTTAATTCTACTTTACACTACAATGTTTTGACATTGGGACTATCGGTCACCCTGTTTTGAACTGGTATGTGGTTTAAATTATTTCCCTGGAGCACTTTACTTTCCCTAAATGAGCGATCAGCAAGTTTTATGGACGCGTGTGATGGCTACTCTGTTTTGCAGACTTTGGGCAGGTCTACATGAACTTATTTGTAGGGTACAGGCTCCACTGGAGTTTGACCAATTCATCATTCTCAGGGTGATTTTTCTTTCTTGATGGAAGCTTCTCGATGGGTGGAGGACTTAACCTAACAGAAGCGCCTGGTATCTAATGCCCCTAGTGCCCCACCTTGGATGATTGCCAATTTCTGCAAGTTTTTTCTCTTTTCCCTCTGAGTCCATCTCAAATTAGTGAGATTATCTGACTAATTTTGCAGGCTGAGATGTGGCTGAGTGGTTGGGAGGGGCAATGTTCTTGACTGGAATTGCTGATACCTTGCTCTCCTGCAGTGACTTGACTTTGTACTGGTGTCCCACTGCTCAGCCAAATGCACTTTATTTATGTACCCTTACATGAAATGTTGTATTTTTCCTAGCTGCACCATTTAATGCTGCAATGTTATTGAGTATTTAGACAAAGCTCTGGGCTGTGCTATACCATTGATGGCTTAGTTCCATTTTTCAACTTGTTTGGCTGGGCACTTTTACTTTGGATCTTTATATTGGTCAGTTTCATATATGAGACCAATGTAGGGGCTGTGGCTCCAATAGCTCTCTGAGAAAAATTTGTTAGTTTAATTAAACCCTTGAAATTGTTGGGAATTAAATATTGTTACATCTTTTGTACCTATCTAGCCAGATATTTCCTACATGCTAATTATTCAGTTTATGGCACATATGGATACATGTTTAACACGTATTTGGGTGTTATTATGTAATTAGCTAATCAGGTTAAAGATTCTTTTTTTAAGTTGGGGTTACTTGGAGGATATAAGGGGTGAGTTAGAGCTGATGCAGTATTTTGCGTACAACTTGAGCTGGAGTCCACGCAACTCTGTGCACAGACCTAATAGTTTAGGTGAGGGCTTTAGGCCCAGGAATTAAGAGGCGATTGTGTATATAGTTATATTATTATTAAAATGTTCATTGTTTTTTTCTTTTCCTTGTTGTTTTTATGTCACATTGTTATGAGGAGGGTGGGGGGTCCCTGCACCTTATTCCTGTTGTTGAGCCATTACACATATTATTTTCCTTTAGATATCTATGAATAATGAACTAACATTTATTACATGGAATATAAAGGGGGTAGGGACAACAGAAAAAAGCACGCTAATTTATTTATTTTATTTATTTATTGAAGATATCAGATTTACAACCTTTGAGTCGTGACTCATTTACAAAAGCTCCGTCAACGAACAGTTGGACAAAGCGATACAGTAGTCAGAAAAACACATAATGTGAATAATATAATCAAATTAGTGAAGAGAGGCCTATACAGATTAGGTAGCTATTCAATCAATCAATCAATCAAATCTGTATTTATTCAGGTGGACATCATTGAGCAAGGCTCATTTACAAGATGGACCTGACAAGGTCAAGGTTCAATGGTTGGTACATTAGCAGATATACAGTATACAATACACTTGTAATAAAACAGATTCAGTAATATAAACATATATACAATAATCGATGGGCAGAGGTTGATTAACCTAACAGGACAAAGTAGGATACAAGAAAATACACTAGAAAAATCCAGTATGTACAAATCCCAGTAGAGGAGCCAAAGCAAGCACGCAACATAAGGTACCCAGAATTACAGGCTCCAGGAAAACTAAAGCAGACAAACAGATATAATGATTGACTGACTACAAAAAGTGGTGATTACAGCCTCTGACAAATGACATGGAAGGGCTGGTGGGGATTCAGACAGGGTCTATGGCTAATAGTAGTAGGAGGTATGGGGAGTAATTAGGGTTGAGGTAAGTGCCAGGAGTTGATGTGAAGATCATAGTCAGGGAGCAAAACTGCAAAAATGGTATGATGGGGCTGAGATACCAAATAAGGGGCTGCGTGGGGGAATACTAAGGGATAATTTATGGGAGCGCTACCAATTATAGTTGCTGACTGGAAGGGGAGGGTTGTGAATGTGACTGGACTATGTCTTGTGGTAGCAGTTGCATTTCTCTGGGAAGAGTCTTATGCAGAGCTTTTAAAGGATGCTAGAGGTATAAAGTTGGTCAACTTTAGGGTCTTCTGTAGAGAATTCCATGCCATTGCTAGAGATTAGCTGATTGCAGACCTCCCATGCCGGTATAGACTTTGGGTATCTTGAGCGTGATGAAGTTGTTACTTCTTAGGGCATACTGAACTAGCTGTGGCCAGTGTAAAGCAGTCTAAAATATAGATTGGAAGTTTATTAGACAAAGCTCTGTAAATCCAAAGTGCAGCATTTCTGTTCCTTCTGAGGTGTGGGATGCCCATCCAACTGCAGCATAGAGAGAGCAATGATGAGTGTTGAATGGAAGATCTGTAATAAACCTTAGTGCTCTGTGATACAGGAATCCAATTTGCTTAAATAGGAAATAGGACAGTGACCATAAAGGAAGTCTGCATAGTCAATAAGTGAAAATGAGGCCTGGATTAGCCTCAGCCTTGAGTCTCTGGTTAGGAAGTGTTTTATTCTGAAGAATAGGCTGACCCTCTGGCGAAGTTTTTCAGAAGTTCTTCAATATGATGTGTCTAGTCAAGCCTGCTGTCAATCCACACCCTAAGTATTTGAATTTATCTACATAGTCCAGGCTTTCTCCAAGGATGGTGGATAGCTGGGAAGATTGTTTAGTGAGGAGGTGTTAGTATGGGTATGATTGGAGAAGAACATTGCTTTTGTTTTCTTTGCATTTAAGAGGAGCTTTTCTCAAGTAGATGATGTTGCAAAGGGAGAATTCTGCTTGTAAAATTTCACAGGCCATTACAGGCGATGGATTACTGACATACAAAACAGTATCATCTGCAAAGAGGTGAGCATTGGCTTTGGTGAGATTTGAATCAATATTATTAATGTAAATGGCAAAAGGATAGGGCCCAAGATAGATCCTGGGAACTCCTCTTAGAAGTGGTTTTAGTGAGGATAGGTCACCTTCAGCTTTCACCTGTTGTGACCTATCAGTAAGTAACACCTGAACCACTTAAGAGAGGGTGGGTCTAAGCCTATGGAGTGCAATGAAGAGCAGCAGCTCATGGTCCACTGTGTCGAATGCCTTGCTTAGGTCAAGGAATACAGCACAGACACTGTTCTTTTTGTCTAATTCGGTTTGCCAGTCATTTGTGACTTTGGCCAGTGCAGAGATAGTGCTGTGCCTGGCCCTAAATCCAGATTGAGCTGGATTTAAGAGATTAGTAACTTCAAGGTAATCTCTTAATTGGATGCTCACTAACTTCTCAAGCATCTTGGCTAGCACTGGAAGAATGGATATAGGCTTGTAATTGTTGAGGTCCATGGGGTCCCCTGATTTTAGGAGGAAACACTTGGCTTTTTCCACATCATAGGACTAGAGCCAGAAGTTAATGATAGATTAAAAAGATGTGTTAAGGAACTGCAAGCACATGAATTGCAATCTTTAGAAAATAGGGTCAAGAGACTCTGCACCTATGCTTTTTAGTATCCAAATGCAGCATTAGATCTTCTACTTGCTTCAGCAATACCAGTTTGAAGAGAAGGAAGACTCAGCCCTTTGAGCCTCAGTATACTGGGAGTTTAGTTGTGCACGAGTAGATTAGCTGTAGAGGTGTCAAAAGCAAGGCCAGCCATTGTGAAATGGATATTGAAAGCATCCAGTACTTCCCATTTATCAGAGATAACACCCTTATCATGGTGCACTTGAGATGGCAGAGAGGTACTAGAGTTCTGCCTAGAATCCCCTTGATGGTGCCCCAGAATCTAGCAGGACTGTGGTAAGAGGCGTCAAGTTCAGCCATATAAAAGGCAGCTTTAGCATCCCTTACTTTCTTGGTGCAACTATTTCTGATCTTCTAAACAGCATCCAATCATTTGGGTTCTTGGTCTTCCTTGCCAGTTTCCAAAGCTTGTCTCTTTCCAAAAATGCAGTTTTAAGGTCAGCTGAAAACCAGTGGCAAGATTTGCTTTTGTTCTAACACTAGTGATTGGTGCATGAGGTCCAATTCAGGTACAATCAGGAGCCTGACATTGTCAAAGGTGCAGACAGTCAGAACTGACATTGTCATTGACACAAACAAAAATGTGCAGAAGTGAGGTTTACATTTTGTGAAAGCTTTTGATACTGTGGAATAATCACAGTTACACATTCAGTAATGTGACTTGGGCGAGTACAAAGACAGTAGGTAGTAACACTTTAGCATATTCATTCTCAGCATTGTACAGACTGTGCAGAACATGTATACAGAAACTGGAATATCACAAATGCACCACCACAGGGCAGGACCGAGGAGGCCTAAGACCTAGTGGTCGTGAGGTGGTGGGGCTAGCCATGGGACAGGCTAGCGGTTGCACTGGCAGCTCGGGTGGAGAGTAGGTGGTCTTTAGGGCATTTTGAAGGGCCAAGTCTGGAGTTAGAGGTTATGGCAGGGGAGATCACTGTACCATAATGACACCGGTAGGAGAAAGATCTTTGGGCAAGGGAGGTCCTGACTCTGGGAATAGACCAGACCAGCTTATTTGCTGAGCGGGTGTTTGCAGGTGCATGTGAGAAGCAGAGGAAGGCCGAGACTCCAAGCGGGGTAAGTCCTAGGTGGATCTTTTTGGAGCAGAGGCAACTCTGGTAGCGTATTCTTTCATTAAGGTTGAGGATATTTGAAAGGGCATACAAGGTACAGCTATGGGTGCATCTATCTACACCAGTGAGAGTCTACATGCCTTGTTCATAGCCAGGTGGATTTTATTGAGAGCTGTGTGGGTGGCGGTATAGGTAAGTCCATAATCTGGTGAGAGGGACGGAGGAGGTGACAGCAGGTTAAGGGCCTCTGGCAGGAGGCAGGCTGTGTCCGATACAGCAGTCCTATATGAATGTTTATGGCTGAGGTGAGGTGAGGGTTACTGATATGGGGTGGAATGACAGGCAGGGTCGAATGTTAGTCCTAGGTATTTTAGGTATGGACCTGCTCCAGTGGGACGGAGCTCGGAGAATATTGTGAGCTGGGCAGCACTGTCCTTGCTCTGTCGGTGGGCAAAGAGCATAGATTTGGTCTTTTTACATTGACCACAAGTCTACGGTCAATGAACCAGTTTTAAATCTGGTTGAAGGCAATTTGTGAGGAGGACTGCAGGACTGTGGGATCTGGGTGTGAGGCAGTTTATGACATTTACATAAATTTCAGCAACAATAGTATTGCTCAAGAGACTCACTTGGAGCATAGCCAGGTGGACTTCTTGCAGAAATCATGGGTGGCACAAGCTTATAGGGTGGGTAACAGTTTGCACCAAAGAGGGGTAGCGGTGCTGGTTTCTAAGAGAACCCCATTTACTTTAATAGCTATAGTAAGGGATACAGAGGGCAGGTATGTGTGGTTGCATGGGAAACTGGGCAATCTGGAACTAGAATTAGGATCCATATATGGTCCTAATCAGGATACCCATCCTTCTTTACCTCACCACTTGACGAGTTGGCACCATTCTGTCACCTGCCACTCTTGCTGAGTGAGACTGGAACATAGTACAGGTTAATGCCTCTTTGCAGATGACACAGATCTGCACAGGTTGATACACAAGGAAGGCATGGAAAGGATGAGAAGGGACTTGGCAAGGTTGGAGGCATGGTCAGAAGTATGGCAGCTTGGATTCAATGCAAAAAAATGCAAAAATGCACCTGGAAACAAAACCCAGGGAAGATTACACAATGGGAAGTAGTAACAACAACAAAAATGAAAAGGGACCTGGGGTAATCATATCAGATGACCTTAAGGTTGGCAAGCGTTGTGAGAAGGCAGTAGGGTGGGCTGGGAGGATACTGGGATGTATGAGGGAGAGGCATCACCAGCAGAAAACAGGAAGTTGTTATCCCTCTGTACAGACAGTTGGTGAGACCCCATCTGGAGTACTGCTTCCAGTTCTGGAGACACCATCTCCACAAGGACATAGACAGGATGGAGGCAGTCCAGAGGAGGGCAACTAAAATGGTGCAGGATCTGCAAATCTGCAAGAGAAGCCATACCAGAGAGACTAAGGAGCTTAATATGTATACCCTTGAGGAAAGGAGGGAGAGGGAGACATGATAGAAACTTATAAGTACCTCAGTGGAATCAACAAAGTCCAAGAGGTAGCATCTTTCAGAAAAGAGATGTGCAAGAACAAGGGACACAACTTGAAGATAGAGGGGGACAGCTCGGGCAATATGAGAAGTATTTTTCACAGAGGCGGAGGACGCATGGAATAGCCTTCCTGAGGAGGTTGTGGTGTCTAAAACTGGGAGAATTCAAGAATGCATGGGACAGACATAAAGTAATTCTTGTGGGGGTAGGAAGAAATAGGCTGTTGGTTAACTATGATCTGCAGCTTATCCTGTAGGTAGGAAATGGGCAGACTAGGTGGGCCAAGTGGTCCTTATCTGCAGTCAAATTCTATGTTTCTATGTAATGCTTTCGACAGGACGCACTGTATGAAGATGGGTCTTTCCATGGCTCAAGGGATGCTTACCAAGCTTACAGACCATTTAGGGCTGGTGGACCCATGGAGAACCCTTTACCCCACTACCCAAGATTTTACTTTTTACTCGACCCCCATAAGGTATTGTCTCAGACTGATTACTCTATTATCAGCAAACATCTACTTCCTTGGTTAAAAATGGCCAAATTTATGGCTGGGTTCTGTCTGATCATTCTCAGGTGCAGGTGTATATTGACTCCCCCATTTTCCTCCCGTTCACATACCTGGTCCTCAGTAACTAACTTTTGAATGATCTAGAGTTGGTTCATAAATTCCAGGGTATATGACCCAGCCAGTGCAGCATAATCAGGATTCTATGGTGCCTTTCAATTTTATTTGGGGAGGGCTTAAAGCTGTTTGGCAGTGCAAGTTTATATGCTTAGCTACCATCCGCAAGCAGAAACAGCAGGCCTAAACTGAGGAATGCTCTCTCCCACATTAGAACTCTTGAGAAGAGTCTTTCTATTTTGTCACTAGAGTGTTCGCTAGAACTGAGCCAGCTGAGAGCCAAATACTTTGAATATTTACTCAGTTTGGTTGATCAATTGGAATACCGAATCAAAGCAACCTATATAGGACAGGGTAATAAGGCGGGTAAGTTGTTGGCCCTCCGGATTAAGCAGCGAAATGCAGAGAGGTGGATTTCATCTCTTTTGAGTCCAGGTACTAATATGCTGACCACGGATCCTAAAGTTCGACTTTGATATTTTTAAACTACTTTGGCTCTCTCTACACTGCACTGGAGATGACCACAGAGACCCTGGCATCCCAGAGTGCCTTTTATCAGGCCCTAGATCTTCCACAGCTTACCGTCGACCAACAGCGTTCCCTGTTAGGCCCTATTACCGAAGCAGAGGTCGGTGCAGCTATAGCTTCTTTGCTCTAAATAGGGCTCTTGAGCCTGACAGGTTTTCTGCTACTTTTATAAAACTTATATTGACATTTTGACCCCCTTACTTACCAAACTTTTAATTCCTGGCTTTCCCATTTCAAAAGACACTATTTATTTGAAGTCCAGATTATGCTCCTACCTAAACCGGGAAGGACCCATTGAAGCTGGAAAATTATCGTCCCATATCTCTGATCAATAATGACATCAAACTGTATGGCAAAATCTTGGCTTCCGCTTGGCATCCATCTGGATCTCCCTGTTGGGCCCAGAACAAGCTGGATTTGTGGCAGGCAGATGTTCGAGGATCATTTCAGGAAGATTTTTACCTTTCTCTGCATCTGGGGAGTCCAACCTTGATTTGATGTTGGTCTCCTAGACTCAGAAAAATGCATTTGACTGGGTTGCTTGGCCCTACCTATTTACAATTTTGGAGGCCTTGATCTCCCGGTGAGTTCATAGACAGAATCAGAGTCCTTTATACCTAACCACGTGCCCAAGTCCTTTGCAACAACGTGTTGAGTGATGCCTTTTCATTGTCCAGGGGAACAAGGCAAGGCTGCCTTGTTTCCATAACTGCATAGAAACATAGACACATAGACTTTGATGGCAGATAAGGACCGCTTGGCCCACCTAGTTTGCCCATTTTCCTACCTATTGGATAAGCTGCAGATCCTAGTTAACCAGCCGCCTTCTTCCTCCTATCCCCACTATAATTGCTTTATGTCGGTCCGTGTATTCTGGAATTTGCCCACTGTTTTTGACCCCAACCTCCTCAGGAAGGCTGTTCCATGCATCCACCACCCTCTCCATGAAAAAATACTTCCTCACGTTATCCCTGAGCCATCCCCTCTATTTCAAATTGTGCTCCTTGTTCTTACGCATCTCTTTTCAGATATATGCTACCTCTTGATTTTGATGATTCCCTTGAGGCACTTGAAAGTTTCTATCATGCCCCCCTCTCCTCCTTTCCTCAGGGCATACATGTTAGCTCTTTTGCCTCTCTTCATATGGCTTCTGGTGCAGACCCTGCACCATTTTGGTTGCCCTACTCTGGACTGCCTCCATCCTGTCTATGTCCTTGCAGAGATGGGTCTCCAGAACTGCACACAGTACTCCAAATGGGGTCTGAGCAACTCTGTACAGAGGGATGACAACTACCTGCCTTCTACTGGTCATGCCTCTCCTATACATCCCAGCATCCCCCAGCCCTCCTTACTGCCTTCTCTCATTGCTTGCCTATCTTAAGATCATCTGATATGAGTACCTCCAGGTCCCTTTCCATTTTGTTGTTGTTAGTATCTCCCCACCATTGCGTACTCTTCCCTGGGTTTTGTTTCCCAGCTGCATTACTTTGCACCTCTTTGCATTGAAACTAAGCTGCCATACTCTTGACCATTGCTCCAACCTTGCCAAGTCCCTTCTCATGCTTTCAACCCTCCTTGTGTATCAGCCCTGTTGCAGATCTTTGTGTTGTCTGCAAGGAGGCATACTTTTCCTTCCAGCCTCTCTGCAATGTCACCTATAAAGACATTAAAGAGTACCCAGTACTGATCCTGTGGTACCCACTAGTAACTCCCCTTTCTCTAGAGTGTGCTCCATTTCCTATTACCCTCTGCCTCCTGTTGTCCAGCCAGTTTGTTACCCAGGCTACCACCCTGTGACCCACTTCCAGGCTGGCTAACTTGTTTATTAATCTTTTGTGTGGTAATGTGTCAAATGCCTTGCTAAATTCTAAGTAGACCATATCTACAGCCCTTCCCTGGTCTACTACTTTGGTCACCCAGTCAAAGAAATCTATTAGATTTAGTTAGATATATTGGAGACAGTCCAGAGGGGCTACAAAGATGGTAGCCAGTCATCAGGGTAAGGTATACGAGGAGAGGTTGAGGGCACTGAAAATGTACTCCCTGGAAGACAGGAGAGAGAGAGAGAGAGAGAGAGAGAGAGACAGGGTACATGATTGGGATCTTCAAGTACTTGAAAGGGATAAATAAGGTTGATAAGGAGAGTCTCTTTAAGCTGAGTGGCAACCATAACACGAGGGGCACAGTCTTAAGCTGGAGTGTAAGAGGTTTAGGAGTGAGGTCAGGAAGCACGTCACAGAGAGGTGGTAGACACTTGAATGCGCTGCTGGAAGATGTGATCTCGTTGAAAACAGTGGGCAGCTTTAAGATAGACAGGGATAGTCATATGGGAAGGTAAGAATCATGGGTAGGGAGGATGAGAGGAGTGGGGAAGGATGGCAGGAACATTAGCTCAAGCTGTGGACCCTGCAATATGAGCAGACTTGATAGACCAAATGGCCTTCTTCTGCTGGCTTCTTCTTATGTTCGTATGACATGACCTTCCTGCTGTGAATCCATGCTGCCTTGGGTCCCTGTGCCCCAGTGGCCTCTAGGTACTTGACAATTCTTTCTTTCAGAGTGATTCCATAATTTTCCCTACCACTGTTTAATTTATACCTAGAGCCCCTAACGAGGAAGTTAAATACAACAGCTTCCATCAAAGATATCACTGTGGGTGCCTCCTCTTCTAAACTATCATCCTTCGTGGATGATATTTTACTCCACCCTGGCAGATTGGTCTCTTTCATTACAGAAGCTCTATCTATCATCAAGGAGTTCAGTAAGTTTTCTGGCAACAAATTGAACACAAATAAATATAACATTACCCCGTCCTCTTCATGCTCCAAGGAATTGTGCTCAGCTTAGGCCTATAATGGGAGACATCAGCCTTGCCTTAACCAGGTGTTACACTAACTAGGACCTCACCAAATTAAAAGCACTAAATCTAGATCCCATTTTAAAGCAAGTTAATGAAGATCTCATAAGATGGTGCCGTCTCACACTTTCCTTGGGCCAGAGCTAACTTGCTTAAAATGTCTGTCCTACTACATTTTATATCCCTAGGGGTGTTGAATATTTTTTTTACCAAAAGTTGATTTAGTAAATTGCATTCTCTTTGTTTTTCCTTATTTTGGCTTGACAAACCTCCTTGTAGATCCTATGCTAAGCTTTGCAGGCCATATAATTTAGGAGGCTTACAACTCCCTGACTTTTTGTTTTTATTTAGCACTTTATGGTGCTAGATACTTTAACTGGGATCTGTAGTGGGTTAGATGGTGCTCTCTGCTGGGCTGGCATAATACAGAAAATTCTTTGGCTAAGAAATTTAAAATTTCTCTGTCTTCCCTACTGTATTTGCCTTTTCTTAGCCTTACCATTGAGTTGCAAACTACTCCAATTGGCTGGAATATAATGGCCCATGCACAGATGTGCAGTCATTTTCAGTTATCTTGCTATAGGAATTTGGGGCAATGTTTACTCCACAATTTGTATCTCCATGAGCCAAACAGCTTTTGGCAACCCATTGGCCTGAGTTAACAGGTCTTCAGCTAGAAGACTTTATTACCAGGGATACGTTTCTTCCCTCCCCATACTTAAAGAAAAGTATGCTGCTCCATCTCTCTTATTTATTTATTTATTTTGATGAATCGGAATACAACCTTTGAGTCATAGAAACATAGAAGTTGATGGCAGAGAAGAACCACAAGGCCCATCCAGTCTGCCCATTTATTTTTCTACCTTATGAATGTGCCATCGCCTTTACTCTGTCAGTGGCCTATCTATTCATACTCATCTGTTTTGCTTCCTTATGCCTAACCCATGCCTGTTTGAAGCCCTGCACTGTGTTCATATCCACCACTTCCTGACGTAGACCATTCCATGCATCCACCACCCTTTCTGTGAAAAAGAACTCAATCACATTACCCTTAATTGGCCTCCCTCTAATCTCATGCTGTGCCCTCTTGTCCCTGCGTTTTTATTATATTGAAACATGTTAGACTCTTTCTCCTTGTTAATGCCCTTAAGGTGTTTGCATGTTTCGACCATATCACCTCTCTCCCTCCTTTGCTATAGGGTATACATATTGAGCTCTGTTAATCTGTCCTCATATGTTTTCTGATGCAGTCCCTGCACCATTTGGTTGCCCTTCTCTGGACTGCCTCCATTTTGTTAATGTCCTTGTGAAGGTGGGGCCTCCAGTACTGCCGCAGTACTCCAGATGGGGCCTAACCAGTGTCTTGTAAGAGGATTATTATGTCTTGTAAAGAGGGATTATTACTTCCCTCTTACGACTTGTGATACCCCTACTAATACACCCCAGCATCCTCCTAGCCTTACCTACTGCTTTAGTGGTCTGCTTGGATGATTTCCAGTGTTGGGTAAGTTACTTTTCTATTACTTTTTATTACTTTTGAAAACTTGCTCCATAAAGACCAGGGAGGGCTGTGGACATGGCCTACCTAGACTTTAGCAAGGCATTTGACACAGTCCCACACAAAGATTAATAGTCAAATTAACTAGTCTAGAGTGGGACCCAGGGTGGTAGCCTGGGTAAAACATTGGCTGGACAACAGGACACAGAAGGTAATTGTAAATGGAGTCCACTCTGAAGAAAGGGGTTACTAGTGGGGTACCGCAGGGTTCAGTATTGGGTCCAGTCCTTTTAATGTCTTCATCAGTGACATTGCAGAGGGACTGGAAGGAAAAAGTATGCCTTTTGCAGATGACACAAATATCTGCATCAGGGTTGATACACAAGGAGGTGTGGAAAGGATGAAAAGGACTTGGCAAGGTTGGAGGAATGGTCAAAAGTATGGCAGCTAGGATTCAATGCAAAGGAGTGCAAAATAATGCACCTGGGAAACAAGAACCCAGGGAAGAATACACAATGGGTGGGAGGTAGTAACAACAACAAAAAGAAAGGGACCTGGGGTAATCATATCAGATGACCTTAAGGTTAGTGCAATGAGAAGGCAGTAGGAGGGCTAGGGGTATACTGGGATGTATAGGGAGAGGCAACATCAGCAGAAAACAGGAAGTTGTTATCCCTCTGTACAGACAGTTGGTGAGACCCCATCTGGAGTACTGTGTCCAGTTCTGGAGACCCCATCTCCAAGGACATAGACAGGATAGAGGCAGTCCAGAGGAGGGCAACTAAAATGGTGCAGGGTCTGCAAGAGAAGCCATATGAGAGAGACTAAAGGAGCTTAATATGTATACCTTTGAGGAAAGAAGGGAGAGGGGGACATGATAGAAACTTTTAAGTACCTCAGTGGAATCAACAAAGTCCAAGAGGGTAGCATCTTTCAGAAAAGAGACTTGCAAGAACAATGGGACACAATTTAAAGATAGAAGGAGGCGGTTCAGGGGCAATGTGAGAAGTATTATTTCACAGAGAAGGTAGTGGATGCATGGAACAGCCTTCCTGGGGACGTTAAGGGTCTAAAACTGTGGGAGAATTCAAGAATGCATGGGACAGACATAAGGCAATTCTTGTGGAGGGTAGGAAGAAATAGGCTGTTGGTTAACTAGGATCTGTGGCCTATCCTGTAGGTAGGGAAATGGGCAGACTAGATAGGCCTAGCGGTCCTTATCTGCTGTCAAAGTCTATGTTTCTATGTTTCTAAAGCTCTGTACGTCACTTGCAAGGATGGAAAGTATTGGAAGATGTAACACAGCTTACAGTTAGAATTACTTACGTCTTTTTATACAAAAGAAATACGTAATGTAACTGACTACATTTATTCGAAAGTAACTAGTAACTAACCTATTACTTTCAAACATATAATCTGTTATAGTTATTTATTATTTTTGTATTGTTTTTGTACTAAAAGAAATAAGTAACTATAATTCTAAGGTGTATTACTTATTCTAGTACTTCTCCATCCTTGCTAGTGACTGTACAGAGCTTCCTGGAACAAGTTTCCAAATGTAATGGAAAGTAATAAGAAAAGTAACTTGCCCAACACTGATGATTTCAGGTCATCTGTGATGATGATGCCCAAGTCTCTTTCTTCCCTTGTAATTGCCAGCAACTCCTCCCAACCTATAGGTGGCTTCAGGGTTTTCTTCCTGTGTGCATGATCCTGCTCTTCTTTGCATTAAACCCCAGTTGCCACTCGTTTGCAAAGCTCCTAATCAGTAATACATATGGACAACAGTTTACAAAGTACAGAATCGAGAAATTTACACAAGGAAGAATAGGTGTAGAAGATTAGACACAGTTGTACATCAAGGTAATATATATATCTACAAGCTGGACAGAAACAGGCCATAGTTAAGCTGTGTATTCAGTTTGTACAGGCATATACAAAGTTATGCAGAGTGGTACAGTAGGCCAGATGGGCCCTAGTTATCCAAGCAAACAATAATGACAGATAGAAAAACTTATTTTAAGTACATGCAAATCATTCTCTGTATTAAAAGCTTATTAGGTCCCCTGCCATGGTCCACTTGGCAGCATCTTTTCAACCTTTGACTGTCGGAGCTTTCCAGAGGAAGGCTATCTCTCTTATTTATAAGGAACTCATTAAGCAAGTCTGCAATCTGGCTCATTGAAAGCTTTCTATTGGCAGAGCACCTTAGACAGGGATTGGTCTAATTTTGATTGGACCAGCCTATGGAACAACATTTGCAGATTTGTTAAGCAAACTGTTGAAGGTTAACATTTTGCACGACTTGTACCCACACCTTACAAGTTGCATAAAATGAAAAACTTTCCTCGCCAGACTGTGATTGTTGTTCAGGGAAAAGGCCCTCTATATCATATATTGTGGAAATGTCCTTTAGCCAAGGCACTTTGGTCGATAGTTCAAAGTAAGGTCTCCCCACTCTTGAATAATGTTAACTATTTCATACCAGAGATTTGTTTATTAGGAGACTACTTGACGAGTTCTATTGCCAAGCATAAATATTATATGGCCTTATCTCCTTGGTTGCAAAGTTAATTATCACCACCCACTGGTTAGGGGACTGGACACCCTGTTACTCAGAATGGATGCAGAAGTGCTTTGGAGCCTTCTACCAGAGAAAGGCATTGCCAGCTTCCATGGTAACTAAGCCATATTTTAGGCTTGATGGGCCAACTTATTAGCTTTTCTTGGTAAATGAGGCCCCTCTTCACTTACTTATCTATTTATTTACTATTTATCACTCTAACCTACTGGTATTTAAAGAACTGTATTAGCATTCTTTTCTTTTTCAGTCCATAGTGTTGGCCCATATTTATAGGATCCTAGCTACAGCAGGTATGATACAATGTTTCAGGAAAGGCACAGATGGGGAGGGAATGTATGGGTTGGGGGTGGTTGGAGTGTTTTAGTTCTTTTTATTGCTGAGTTGTTGTTGTTTTATCTTGATTGTATGGATATATCATTATTTTGTTGTTTTAAACCTCAATAAAGTTTATTAATTTGCAAAAAAAAAAAAGAATGTGAGATTATGTGAGACAGTTGGGGTGCCGTGGTGGTGGCCTATCTGGTGATGGCAGCACCGGGTAGATTAGACCCATGTGGCATGCTGCCTTCAGTTTTGGCAGCCTACCTGGAGTGAGAAAACTGGGCCCTTTTCCTGGTGGTGAGTTTGGACTGGGACAGGGTGCACTTCAGCGTTAAGCCAGTATGCTGCAGGATGTTCAGATTTGGAGGGAACTGATGGTAGAGATCTCCTGCTTTGCTGTGGCTGAGCACAGGTAGGGTGCACAGCAAAGTGTTTTGCCACACTGGAGTGTCACTTGGGGCGTGTGATGAGAGCCATGGTGCGGAGTTAGGCCTTGGCGTGTTTTTGCCTGCCTATTCGAGCTTCTGAGCTCATCCATCTAAGTGGAGCCCACTTATTTTTCTTTTCTGACTTGCCTAGGCCTAAGTTTGGTGCTGCAGCTTTGTGCTGCAGAAATTGCTACATTACATCCTTTGTGCCTGTCCTGCGTTTTGCCTCAGCCCATGGAGCTGAATTATCTGCTTTATTAATTAACTTAATTAAATTTTGTATTCTTTTAAAATCTGTGCTCCTATCTATCTGTGCTATCTGTCATTCTAATCAATGTGCCCGCCCAGATTTAGCTCCAGTGCCTTACCTGCCCTGGTATCCAGCTTCTTCTCCATCCTGCTATGCTGTGAGGATCCATCTCCTCCTTGACAGTATGAATTCAAGTTAAGGTAGGCCAAGCTTTCTATTTTCATTTTGGGATCTCGTATGTATTCCTGGATGGTGCCCCCAGCATATTTAACATCAGGACCCCTAGACACCGCTGGAGAGTGGGTTACACACATGTTTTGATGGTAAATAGCACAGCCATGTTCCAAGAGATTTAATTGTTCATGGCGGCATTGCATGGCAGCGGAACTTTGAAAAGCTTCACAATCTCAGTATCTTATTTCAGGACTGAAAGAAACTAAGCCAGCCATTGGCACAGGCGTAGCACTACCACTCACGATATCAGCAACCCGAGTTCAGAAGCAAGTCCGAGTTGTTGACGGATTGCCATGTGGAGGAGGATTGAGCATCCCAGAGATACTCTCCTCCTCCGGGAGGAGGAGGGATAGAAACATAGACTTTGACTTTGATCTATGAGCTCCGCTGCAACAGTACCACCTGGGTGGCGACAGGTGGCAGTTCAAGTGGCGCTGTGATGGGTGGGTGGGCATCTCCCAACTGAAAGCGTTGGCATGTTTACATGCAATATCCACTTCAGTCCTCACCAACGAGGTGCCCAGGGGAGAACAGTAAAACAGACCTCTTGACTGCAGGATGACACCACCTCTCTGCTTGCAGACCCCACTGCTCAGTGGGCTGCTAAACAAGCATGGAAGCTAAACTCCTCCCTGGCCTAGTGAGACCGGAAGGCTCCACTATGGGGGTGGGGGCAAACTATGGGCGCTGTCATTTTGGAGGTAAGTCCCAGGGACAGGGGTAGACAGGGTGGAACAGAGAAAGTGGCTGATGGGGCTGGTTGAGTGTGGGAGATAAAGTACAGTAAACTGAAAAAAGGAGTGGAAGAAAGCAAAAGAAAATGGGTATCTTGATATTTTGCCAGAAAAACATTATTGCTGAAAAATATGTGGTAACTAACAAGTACTGCAGCTCTAAACTGATCTAACCACAGACATAGGCCAAGATTTATGGGCATAATAACCTCCAGTGCTACCTTTCTCTAACCTGATTGAGCCATGCCTGAAGCTATTGAATGCCCCATTGCTAAATCAGGTTAGTAAGGGCAAGTAAACTATACCATACCATCCCCACTAGATCAGCTGGTCATTTGCTATTCAATTCAATTTTTTTTAACCAGGAAATACACCATTGTCACAAGTTCATTTACAAAGTGGTCCTGGAGGACAATGGAAAAATACAATTAATGCAAAGTACAAAACAGCAGGAAAACAACATCAGCATACAATAATGCAAAACCAATTATAGTAGCACAAAGTTTGCGAAATATATGAACCTATGAATAGTATTGAATTTGCTAAGCGCTGAGGCGGTGGTCTATGGAGCTGCTACTGATATAGTGCTCAAAAGGGGTCCAAATTGCACTCAATAAGGCATGCTGCCTCACCCTGTGTGTAGATCACGACACTCATACTTGCACCTCTGTGATCGTACAAACTGGCTTAACCTAAAAGACAGGATCAAATACCAAACTTGCCTCCTGGGAAAGAAGGCACTCCTCAGAAAAATCCCGCCTGTATAGGAAACTTGCTTGAGGCTTCTCTCTCAACACACATCACCAGACAGAGAAAGAATGGAGCACTGTCCATACCATTCCGCTGAACCTCACTAGGGCAGCGTGCTTTCTCCTATCAGGCCCCCTCTGGATAAATGAACTCGATGAAATTACAAACAAACAACAGCCTGTCTCAATTCAAACTAGGTCTCAAACAGCACCTAATGTCTAACTCAGAATGCACCTGCTTCTCAGGCCCCATTTGATGAACAGGCCTACCCCCAAGAGTAACACCCAGCAGGGCTACCTAGAGAACCCTGCCTCCATTCCAGCCTAGCCAAGGGCTTAAGTAAGCAATCAGTCCTCTTTGGCAGCACTTGGTACTGCCCTCCCAACCCCCCCACACACACACCATACTCAAGCAAAAGCCCTCTGAGCTGCTTCTCCCCATCACAGTCCCCCGTTTCACTATTCCTCTACCTCTCGCTCTCAGCGGTTGGTTCAAACCAGTCCCCTTGTTTCACTGTCACCCAGCCTCTCGCCATCTGGGATAGCGTTAAACCCTAGGCAGTTACTCTGCCATAGTCTATCAACGATTTGGAGGTTTCCAGGGTGCGCTACCTAGGGCAACCGATTAGAAATAGCTTAGTATTCAATTACAACTGCTCAGTTTTTTCTCCTGTTTGTCTAATTGTCATGTAATCGCTCTTTAATGCCTAATGATCAGGACTCTGTAACCACTAAATATGTGAGAGAAACATAGAATTTGATGGCAGATAAGGACGCTTGGCCCACCTAGTCTGCCCATTTCCTACCTAACAGATAAGCTGCAGATCCTAATTAACCAACAGCTTACTTCCTCCTACCCCCCACTAGGACTGCCTTATGTCTGTCCCATGCATTCTTAATTCCCCCACTGTTCTAGACTCCATGACCTCCTCAGGAGGCTGTTCCATGCATCCACAACCCTCTCTGTGAAAAAATACTTCCTCACATTACCTCTGAGCCCATCCCCCTCTATCTTCAAATTGTGCCCCCTTGTTCTTGCACATCTCTTTTCTGAAAGATGCCACCCTCTTGGACTTTGTTGATTCCTTGAGTTACTTGAAAGTTTCTATCATGTCCCTCTCTCCTCCTTTCCTCAAGGGTATACATATTAAGCTCCTTTAGTCTTTCTTCGTATGTCTTCTGGTGCAGACCCTGCACCATTTGATGTCCCTCCTCTGGACAGCCTCCACTCTGTCTATGTCTTTATGGAGATGGGGTCTCCAGATCTGCACACAGTACTCAGATGGGGTCTCACCAACTGTCTGTACAGAGGGATAACAACTTCCTGTTTTCTACTATTGATGCCTCTCACTGTGCATCCCAGTATCCCCAGCCTTCCTTACTTCCTTCTCACATTGCTTGCCCACCTTTAGGTCATCTGATATAATTACCCCCAGGTCCCTTTCCATTTTACTGTTGTCAGTATCTCACCCACCATTGTGTACTCTTGCCCTGGGTTTTGTTTCCCAGGTGCATTACCTTGCACTTCTTTGCATTGAATCTGAGCTGCCATACATTTGACCATTCCTCCAACCTTGCAAGTCCCTTCTCATCCTTTCCACTCCATCTGGTGTATCA
The DNA here is from genome assembly GCA_016271365.2 of Neoceratodus forsteri. Taxonomy (NCBI): domain Eukaryota; kingdom Metazoa; phylum Chordata; order Ceratodontiformes; family Ceratodontidae; genus Neoceratodus; species Neoceratodus forsteri. The sequence goes on along the minus strand of CM057452.1, from coordinate 138,762,523 downwards.
ACCCTCTTTCAGATCTTTGTGTCATCTGCAAAGAGACATACTTTTCCTTCCAGTTCCTCTGCAATGTCACTTATAAAGACATTAAAAGGACGGGGTCCCAGTACTGAACCCTGCAGTACCCCACTAGTAACCCTCCTTTCTTCACTGTGGACTCCATTTACTACTACCCTTGCATCCTGTTGTCTAGCCAATTTTTATCCAGGCTACCACCCTGGGACCCACTCCAAGGCTGGCTAACTTGTGTATTAATCTTTTGTGTGGGACTGTATCAAATGCCTTGCTAAAATCTAGGTAAGCCATGTCCACAGCCCCTCCCTGGTCTACTACTTTGGTCACCCAGTCAAAGAAATCAATTAGATTCATCTGACACGACCTTCCCATCATGAATCCATGCTGCCTTGGGTCTTGTGCCCCACTGGCCTCTAGGTACTCAACAATTCTTTCCTTCAGAAGTGATTCCATCATTTTACCTACCACTGAGGTCAAACTAACTGGCCTGTAGCTTCCTGCCTCTGTCCTGCTCCCACTTTTGTGAAGAGGAATCACATCCGCCCTCCTCCAGTCCTCAGGTACCACCCCATCCTCACATCATTTGTTAAAGAGAGTAGTCAGCGGTGTCATTAGTTCTACCCTTAGTTCTTTTAGAATTCTTGGGTGAATCCCATCAGGCCCCATTGCTTTGTCCACCTTCAATTTTATTAGTTCTTCAGACCCTTTCTTCTGTAAATGGACTGGTATCGACCCTGCGTCTTCAGAGTGTTTCTCTTGTTTGGTTTAGGTACCTCCCCTCCTCTTTCTTTGTGAAAACTGAGCAGAAATATTAGTTCAGTATCCCTGCTTTTTATTGTCACCCTCACCACATTCCTCCCTTTATTAAGCCTCAGTATCCTCCTTTCATCTTTCTTCGCTCCCTAATGTACCTATAAAAGGTCTTATCCCCTTCTTAACAGAGTTGGCTATCCTTTTCTCGGTTTGGGCCTTTGTTATTCTGACTGCCTTCCAGCCTCTTTCTGCTTTAACTGATAAAGTTTCTGTCCTTCTCCTTCTGTGTTTCCTTATATTTCATGAATGCTATCTTTTCTCCTTAACCTTCCCTGCCATCTCTTTGAGAACCATAGCAGTTTTTCCTTCGTTGTGTTTTGTTGACTTGCTTTACACAAAGGCTTGTTGCCTCTGTGATGGCTGTTTTGATTACTCTCCATTGTTCCTCCACCCCTCCTTCTTGCCTGTTTGCTAGTGCTTTTCTGAGGCACTCTCATTTTCCCAAAGTCAGGCGTCCTAAAGTCCAATGTTCTTGCTTTTGTATGGCTTGATTGTATGGCTGTGTTTATCATGATACCACACTGTTTGGTGGTCGCTTGTTCCCAGATGGCTACCCACTTCTAAATCTGAGATTCTTTCTCTGTCCCCATTTGAGAGTACCAGGTCTAAGATTGCTCCTCCCAGTGGGTTCCAATACTAGCTGTCTGAGGCATTCCCCTGTAGGGCATCAAGAATGACCCTGCTCTTGGATGTGCTTGCAGCAAAGGTGCCCAGTTAACATCAGGCATATTCAGGTCCCCCATCAACTATATCTCCCTTTTCTGGCCATTCTAAGGAAGCCTTCTATCATTTCCTTGTCCATTCCTCCCCTGAGATGGGGGTCTGTATACAACCCCATGCGGATTGTGGTGCCATTTCCTGTCTCCAGGGTGACCCAGAGTGTCTCATCTGCTCCCTGTTTACTCTTTATTTCTGTTGCTTTGATCCTTCCTTTACATAAAGAGCTACTCCTCCTCCTCCTCCTCTTTACCCTCCCTGTCCCTCCTGTAGATTGTGTATCCTGGTATGTTACATTCCAGTCATGGTTCTCTGTGTACCATGTTTCTGTGACTGCACAATATCCAGGCAACCCTCTTCCATCAAGGCCACTAGTTCAGGGAGCTTGTTACACAGACTACAGGCATTGGTACTCATCACCTCCACTTTTTGATGGCCTTGCCTTTTAGCCCCATTCCTGTCCTTACTGCCTTTGCCTTTTCACATTTACTTCTGTCCTGCTCCTAATGACTTCTCTACCTTGGTGTTTACCTCACTAATTACTGTTGTTTGTGGGGAGGCTGGGATTTCCCTGCTCCTTTCAGTGCCTCCCCTTGGCTAGTTTAAATGCTTGCCAATGAAGCATTTAAACCTCTCACCTAGGATCCTGGTTCCCTCCTGACAGATGCAGACCATCGCACCAGTATAGGTCTGCATCCCTCCAGGTGGCTCCCCAGTCCCAAAGAAGCCAAAACCCTGAGCTCCACACCCAGTTTTTCAACCATTCATTGAATTCTGTTGAGGAGTACCTAGCATCACCCTTGCTATAGACAGGCAGCACCTCTGAGAAGGTTACTGTATGGCTACTTGTCTAAGGCCCCTCCCAACTCTACAAACTCCTCTTGCACTGCCTGATCCCATTCCTAGCCAGGTCATTTGTCCCTAGGTGGACAATGACATCCAGCCTCCCTCTGTGCAGCTGCTCCCACAAATCCTGAGTTCGCCTCTGTCCCTCAAGCGTGGCGCCAGGCAGGCACCTACCTCCTCTCCCTTCCTCCCCATTTCTACCCCCTAATGATTGAGTCCACCACCAGGAGTTGTTTCTTCTCCTGTGGGGTCTCATCCACCCTCCTGTGGGTCACCTTTGTGAAGGTTCCCAGCATCCTCCTTGGTCTCCACTGCAGATGCCTCCGCAGAGGAACCACTATCCACTAGAAGAGCGAATGAATTGTGGAGAGGTACAGCTGGAGGGATGTAACTCTATTCCACCACCCTCTCCTCCTGAACCCACCCTGATCCAGCCTCTTCTCTTTCTTGGCAACCTCTGAGGTAGTGGCATTGGCCTGGTTGTCCCTGGGCAGGGGCAGTGGTTTCCGAATCCTAGCCAGGTCAGCCTGTATTGTCTTATTGTCCACCCTGACGTGGAACCTTTGTAAAAGAGCTCACGCCCAAAGGTCTTTCAAAATACTAATTAATTAAAAAATTAAATAAGAGGCGGAGTTGTAAGTTGAGCTGAAAGGTAAGGCAGAAGAATAGCAAGAAGAGGCACTTGTGGTAGGGAGAATGGGAAGCAGTTCTTGGGGATCAGTAAGAGCATACAGAGAGAAGAAGTGAGGTTAGAGATAAAGAGGGATGAGTAGCATAGGTGACAGATAGAAGGGGTTTCCATTTGTAATAGATAAGATAAGCAGAAGTGCTGAAGTTGCAATAGAGTTACGGAAGGCTAAGAGGAGAAGAGCTAATTTGCACAACACTGACATTTTGTAACTGGGCAGAATTTAACCTTGATTTGAAGGAATTTGGGCCAACTAGTTGGGCTTGTTTCAAGGAGTCTTGAATAGAATTCCATACGGATGGGATGGCATACCTAAAGAAGCAGCACCAAACCGAGACTGGATTCTCGGAGTGGTTCTAGTGTGGTGTCCTTAGATACAGCTTGGTATGACAGGGAGTTTTTACTTGTTGTGAATCAAAGTTTGGAGCTCAAGTCTGTATTCAGGGTGTCGGTATGTGTCAACAAACTAATGTAGCCCTCAAGAGCAATAGCAACAGCATTCATTTGCCTACTGTACGACTCTGAGCACATCACCTAACCAGCCCAAAGCTCCCAGATCGCCCTTGAAAACAGGAACTTGTGCCTAGTGGGCCTTATCTAGTTACCAAAGAATAAACAAGTATATGAATAAATAAATAAATGGAGTAGTAGTATAAATTTTTATTTGTTCAATCATTAAAAGACCTTTATAAACACAGATACACAAGACACAACATACATAATCAGAATGCAGAACATGATTACACAATAGGGAGACATGCGATATATAAACAGTATACATAGCTAATCAGATTTGTATAGTTTTAACCTTCCTTCTTATTTTTGTATATTGCAGCGATAAAGTGCAGTTAATTAAATGTAGATTTCGCTGGTCAATACAAGTACACACATTACCTGCACTGGCAATTTATCCTTGGCAATTCAAAGTAATTGGAAGGCTTTAGCCTGTTGTTCATTGAGGGGAATAAGCTCCTCCCATTCCCCTCATAAGCAACAGGCTGCCTCCCTTCTACTTAGAGCATTTGTGCACGGCTGTGGCTGGACAGCTGTGGGCTTCTCCCTACTTTCGTTGTACTGTCTGTTTCCCACTTGCTTTGCTCCCTTGCCCTTGCTGTTTGTGTTTTCCTTCATGCACTCTCTCTCTCCTGTTTCCTCCTTGCCTGTGCTTGCTGCATGCTTCTCTTTCTCTTTTCTCCCTGTCCTGTCTTCCCATTTCTGTTTTTGTTTTCCTAGTTGTTCTGCCCTGTGTCCTTCCGCCTTCCGGGCGTCTGCCCCTCGTTGCTGTGTGCCCTCCTCCTCTCCCTGCCTGGTTCCCCATACCTTTCTGTTTCTTTTGGGCCTTTTCTTGTCGGCTGGCCACCTCTGCTGCCTCACTACAGTTCTCCCGCCACTGCCGTGCATTCTGGCTGCTCTCATGTCCTCCTCACCACTGCTCCATATGGCTATCCTCCTGATTTCTCACGCATCTGCCAGCTCTTCCTAGGATCCTTCCATTTCATCATCCTCCACCTACCATCATTCACCATCAAATGACTTCCCAATCTCAGTCACATGGATCCTCGTACCATACTTCTTGGATCGCTAGCCTTGGGCCCGTTCTCTACCGATTCATCTGGCTGTCTCATTTTCCATGGCAGGCCATCCTCCTGACAAGCACATTGAATTAATATCATTCATAAAGTCACGGTATCATAAGAAGGTTCGGATTCCGCCCTTCTCTAGACATATTCATATCAGTGAAATACAGTATGTTGCCACCAAAGGTAGAAACGAGCAGCTTACTTTGGGGCAAAGTTCTAGGGTGACTTTTGAAAGTAAATGTACTTGTTTTAGAGATTTAATAGCCATATTGTTCGGCAGTTATAAATTAAAAAATAACCACCCTTCTGGTTCTGCAGTTCAAAAGAGATAATGAAACAGACACAACAGTTCTCTCTTTTCACACATCCTGTGACACTTAGTGTCCATTTTTCCTACATCGCTAAAAGCCTGTTTTCAGTTTTTCCCTGTTTTGTTAATATGTACTTAACTGTTTCAAGTGGCTGCATGGATACTTACTTTTGCTCTCACCTAGAGCTTTTGCATGTTCTCTATGTCCAAATGCTTATGGAGGTAGGCGAGTGGTCATTAATCCCATTTATTGCAATTACTTCCTCTCCTGTTCCTACCTCAGTCTGAGTATCTTAACTGAGCCTACCCAGACCCTCTGTAATGATCATCGAGCACAGAACTCTTTTGAGTACAGTCAGACTATTGCTTCCAGAGGTTATCTTACAGGCTGGTAGGTTGTGAGTAATTCGTATTCCAGAAATCTGTCTATTATATGTCCAGCTTAGAGCTACTGCTTCTCCAGGTTCATCTGACCAGACTTTTGTTATTCATTACCTGATCGTTACTTCTGCAACTCTCCGTGCATGGGTAACTTTGGCTGTCATATTCCATTTCCATATTGCCATGCCCAAAGGGGCCCTTCTTCTATAGTAACTGCTTCTACTATTGCACTCAGCCCCTGCACGTCATCCCTCCGTACCTCAAACCATGTATTCTTGGCAATGAAGAAGGCATTTAGTATGATTTGATCTCACTATATTAAATGCAGATGGTTCCTTAGATAATACCTTCCATGGCGACGAACCATGTAGGGTCTCGTCTTCCCTAATCTTGTACTGCTCATGATACAGCGATGCAGACCACATGGAGTCCCGCCATCTCTACTGCACACTACTCGATGGAAGAAACACATTACTCAGATATGACAATGGCAGACCACATGGGGTCCCACCATCCTTATCAGGCACTGTTGCTTTCATGGCAAGTGAACCACATGGGGTCTTGCCTTCCCATTCATACTCTACCGGTGATACGGCGATAGCAAGCCACATGGTGTCCGCTATCCCTAGCCGCAGCACTCCATGGGGCAAGGAGTCCCATTTTCATTTCCTGCACAATGTCTGCTACTTGACGATCAACTACAGAGGTCCTGCCTTTCCACTCACCATCTACTCCATGGAATTCCATTAATTGCTCCTTCAAGTTCCCGTGCTGCAGATTGATTGATGTTGGATTGTCCTTCTTGAGAACATGCTTCCATTCAACAATCAGTGGAGTCCTGTATCTGTTCCTTATTCAGCCTATTGCTGGCGATGGCGGACCATGTGGGTTACCGCCATCCTATGCATCTATGCCTCCAGACCCTGCCATATTCTTACTATTCCTATTCACATCAAACAGTACATATGTGAGTTTCATCTCCATTACCTTGGACTGAAACACACATTGGCTACTGAGGTACACCTTTGCCTCCTAGATTGTTCCATTCTATGGCGCCAGAAGACCACATGGGGTCCCCATCCCTCTTCTCCATGTCCCTCGACACCCTTCCCCTTATTCCTTATTTCCCATTCCAACTTCTGTAACCTTTGCTTCCTTCAACTTTCCTATAGGCTATTTTGATGGACTTATCAGACTAGTTTTCATCAGTGATTTCAAGTCATGCAGGTATCTCCTCAAACCCCTTGGGGTCTCATCATTTTTCAGTGTATTCCCCTCAACAGGAGCCTATCCTCTACTATAAAACAATGGATTTCTTCTTGTACTATGGCAGACCCTAGTCGGGTCTTGCCTCCAATGTGTCTACATGAGTCGCTCATTCACGGCTTCTTCATTCATCAGGACTCCATGAGAATATCATTCCTAGCTAGCCGACCTCCGACCTACTATCACCTTCACAGGTAAATGCCTAATATCTCCAACGCAATGGCGAATCACGTGAGTCTCACCATCCCATTTACATACACATAACAAGCCTTCTCTGGTACCTTTCTCAGTTCAATCAGTCTTAATTCTCTCGTCCTCTCTGTCTTGCATTATTCTGTACTGCTCCAATGGTGGATCATGTGGGTTCCCACCATTCCTACAAAGACTATCACCTTCCTATCCTTGGATAACACTCATACTACAATGAAAGTCAACCTGCTGCAGGTTCCAACCATCCCAATCTACAGATCCACTATACAGCTCTATCTAATATTCCAAAGGCGAGCTATGGATCTACAGCAGTCATTCTATCTCAGACTTGGATTAACCACTGTTTCAGTGTCTGGTCATTATTAGGGATGTAAGTTTGTCATGGCAGTCATAAACATCATGGATTCCATGATGTTTGGTCTTAATTCAGGACTTCCATGACTTTCACTATTGTCGTCAAAGCGTAGCAATGATGACAGTGCCCAGCGTTTACTAATTGTTTACTAATGATTTCATGAACAACCGATGGGTCATTAAAACCTCATCCATGACAAACTTACATCCCTAGTCATTATTCCAGTTGGATGTTCCATCTGTGACCCTTCATCTACAACATCGACCCTTGCTAAAATAAATGTAGTACTAGTATAAAATGTTATTTTTTCAATCATTTAAAAGATCTATACAAACACAGATACACAAGACACAACATACATAATCAGAATACAGAACATGATTACACAATAGAGACATGCAGTATATAAACAGTGTTCATAGTTAATCAGATTTGTACAGTATTAACCTTCCTTCTTATTTTTGTATATTGCAGAGATAAAGTGCAGTATAATTAAATGTAGGTTTACGCTGGTCAAGTACAAGTACACACATTACCTGCACTGAAATTTATCCTTGGCAATTCAAAGTAATTGGAAGGCTTTAGCCTGTTGTTCAATAGAAATAGCTCCTCCCTATTCCCTACATAAACAGCAGGCCACCTCCCGCTCTGCTTAGAGCATTTGCTGACACGGCTGCTTGGCTGGCTGGCTGTGGGCTTCTTCCCAGCTTGGCGTCTGCTGTCTGTTCCCTCGCTATGCTCCCTTTGCCCTTGCTGTTTGTGCTTTCCTTTGTGCGCTCTCTCCCCATTTCCTCCTTGCCTGTACTTGCTATGCCTTCTCTTTCTCCCTTCTCCTGTCCTGTCCTCCCATTTCTGTTTTGTTTTCCTACTTGTTCTGCCCCATGTCCCCCGGTGCCTGCCTAGAAACATAGAAACATAGAATTTGACGGCAGATAAGGACTGCTTGGCCCACCTAGTCTGCTCATTTTCCTACCTAACAGATAAGGTGTAGATCCTAGTTAACCAACATCTTACTTCCTCCTACCCCACCCCTAGAATTGCCTTATGACTGTCCCATGCATTTTTGAATTCCCCACTGTTCTTGACTCCACAACCTCCTCAGGAGACTGTTCCATGCATCCACAACCCTCTCTGTGAAAAATAATTCCTCACATTACCTCTGAGCTGTCCCCCTCTATCTTCAAATTGTGCCCCTTGTTCTTGCAATCTCTTTTCTGAAAAATGCTACCTCTTGGACTTTGTTGATTCCCTTGAGGTACTTGAAAGTTTCTATCATGTCCCTCTCCCTCCTTTCCTCAAGGGTATACATATTAAGCTCCTTTAGTCTTTCTTCGTATGTCTTCTGGTGCAGACCCTGCACCATTTGTTTACCCTCCTCTGGACAGCCTCACTCTGTCTATGTCTTTTGGAGATGGGGTCTCCAGAGCGGCACACAGTACTCAGATGGGGTCTCACCAACTGTCTGTACAGAGGGTAACAACTTCCTGTTTTCTACTATTGATGCCTCTTCCTATGCATCCCAGTATCCCTCCTGCCACATCCTTACTGTCTTCTCACATTGCTTGCCCACCTTTAGGTCATCTGATATAATTACCCCAGGTCCCTTTCTATTTTTACTGTTGTCAGTATCTCACCCCCATTGTGTATGCTTCCCTGGGTTTTTGTTTCCCATGTGCATTACCTTGCACTTCTTTGCATTGAATCTGAGCTGCCATACATTTGACCATTCCTCCAACCTTGCCAAGTCCTTCTCATCCTTTCACTCCATCTTGTGTATCAACCCTGTTGCAGATCTTTGTATCATCTGCAAAGAGACCTACTTTTCTTCCAGTTCCTCTGCAATGTCACTTATAAAGACATTAAAAGGACCGATCCCAGTACTGAACCCTGCAGTACCCACTAGTAACCTCCTTTCTTCACTGTGTACTCCATTTACTACTACCTTGCATCCTGTTATCTAGCAATTTTTATCCTGGCTATCACCTTGGGACCTACTCCAAGGCTGGCTATCTTGTATATTAATCTTTGTGTGGGACTGTATCAAATGCCTTGCTAAAAATCTAGGTAGGCCATGTCCACAACCCTCCTGATCTACTACTTTGGTCACCCAGTCAAAGAAATCTATTAGATTTGTCTGACACAACCTTCCATCATGAATCCATGCTGCATTGGGTCCTGTGCCCCACTGGCCTCAAGGTACTTAACAATTCTTTCCTTCAGAAGTGATTCCATCATTTTCCTACCACTGAGGTCAGACTAACTGGTCTGTAGCTTCCTGCATCTGTCCTGCTCCCACTTTTGTGAGAGAATCACATCTGCACTCCTCTAGTCCTTGGGTACCACCCCATCCTCCCATGATTTGTTAAAGACAGTAGTCAGCGGTGTCACTAGTTCTACCCTTAGTTCTTTTAGAATTCTTGGGTGAATCCCATCAGGCCCCATTGCTTTGTCCACCTTCAATTTTATTAGTTCTTTCAGAACCCTTTCCTCTGTAGATGAACTGGTATTGACCCCGTCTTCAGAGTGTTTCTCTTGTTTGGTTTAGGTTTAGCCTCTCGTTGTTGTGTGCTCCTCTCTCCTCTCCCCCATTTTGCCATACCTTTTTATTTCTTTGGGCCTTTTCATTTTGTGCCAGCTGCCTTGCTGCCTCACTACAGTTCTCCCACCGCTGCCACACATTCTGGCTGCTCTTGTGTCCTCCTTGCTGCTGCTGCTCCATGTGGCTATTCTCCTGATTCCTCGCACCATCTGCCAGCTCTTCTTGGGATCCTCCCTGTTTCATCATCCTCCAGCTACCATCATTCACCATCGAATGACTTCCCAACCTCAGTGCATGGATCCTCGCTTACCTTACGTCTTGGTTACGCTAGCCTTGGGCCCATTTCTCTAACAATTCATCTGGCTGTCTCATTTCCCATGGCAGGTCATCCTCCTGACATGCACATTGAATTAATATCATTCATAAAGTCACCGTATTATAAGGAGGTTCGGATTCCTCGCCTTTCCTCTAGACATATTCATATCAGCAAAATACAGCATGATGTCAACAAAAGGCAGAAACTAGTAGCTTACTTTGGGGCAAAGTTCTAGGGTGACTTTTGAAAGTAAATGTACATGTTCTAGAGATTTAATAGCCATATTGTTCGGCAGTCATAAATTAAAAAATAACCACCCTTCTGGTTCTGCAGTTCAAAAGAGATAATGGAAACAGACACAACAGTTCTCTTTTCAAACGTCCTGTGACACTTAGGATGGGATATTCAGAAATGTGCCAGATGTCAGCGCAAGGCCAGCGAGCACAAATCAATGCACCATGGTGCAATGAGTGCGATATTCAAAGGCTGTGCATGGCAAGATGCACCAGTGCAACATGACTGACTATCACATGGATGCGCCAGAGCGCAGTCAGAGGTGTGCCAGGAGCAACCCAACATGCACAATAGCACAACCATGGATGCACAAGGGGCAGAGGAAGATGTGCCAAGTCACAAATGGACCAACCACAGGCACAGCAGGGGCAGGCACCCGAGGAAGGGTGGCCACTGGGAGGTGGTGGAGCCAGGCCGAGAGGCTGGCCGGCCCACAAGGAACACCGCCCAGGAGCGTGGTCATGTAGACTGCCCCGTCCATGAGCACCAGAGCAGTGGATGTATGAAAAGGTGGCATCAACAGCCAAGGGTGGGCTGCCACCGCCACCCCTGCTGGATGGCATGCCCCAACCCATCCGGTCCACAGTCAGCCACACCCTGGCACACTGCACCACACATGCCACACAGCCCAACAGCCAGTCCATGGTCATCACAGGGCATAGCCACTGACCGATGGGCAAACACCACCATGCATGGCCCACAGAACAACACACAGGTGTACCACACAGCCACCTACCACACCACTGCAGCATGGCTCCACTCACCAGCCACAAAGCAGACATGGACAGATGGGTAAGCAAAGCAAACTGTATTAAATAACTATTCACAATACAAAACAGGGGAACAAGCAGGAAACTATTTACAAAGCAGGAACAGGGTAGGTAAGGGAGGGATGGGGACTGGGGACAGGGCTATAGAATGGGACAGGGAAGACAGGGGAAGGGTGGTCAGGTGCAGGAATGGTAACAGACCCTATGGGCAACCACATCCCGCTGCCTGATGCTGACCCCTGCACTGCCCCCAATGCATGAGCCATCTTGTCAGCCTTGCAATCTCCACGGTGGTGGTGGTTATTGTGATGATGCACTGCAGGAGGCAGCTGTAGTGTGGCTGGCAACCACACCATTCGACACCTATGGCAAAGGAAGGAATAGGTGATCAGTGCATGTCCAGGGTGCCCCAGCCCTCCCACTGTGCGCAGCAGACAGGGGGGACACACGCCCTGGGGTGGTACCCTGGCCACCCACAGTGGGTGGGCCTATGACTGCCACCAACCCAGCAAGCCACGGCGGAATGCAAAGCGCTGGACACTGCCACCCAAGGGCCAACCGCCAGCAGAGTGGCAGGCAGGTGGCAAGGTGCAGTGCTGGGACCGCAGCAGCACAGGTGGCAGCTGGATGCACCCACAGCCTACCAACAGCTGCCACAGATGTGCAATGTCCACCCATGGTGCCACACACACTGTGGGCTGAACACAGCTGCCACGGCTCAGCGCACAGTGGGCTGGGGCGTCCCCACCCCACAGACCACCCTGCACAACAATGTGTGAATGCACAGTGCCTACCTGCCCACCGTGGCACTACCGCGCAAAACCAGCAGCTTCTCCCTCAGTCCAGCTGCTCCTGCTGAAGGGCCCAAGCAGCCAGCCCCAGCCACCAGGCACCCCCACAACCCTGGCTCTCCTCTGGTCTTCAGGGCCTAGAATGGGAACACAAACAAACACACATCAGTACTCAGCAACACCATGAGCCCACAGTCCTCACCCCCCCAAGCACAGCGTGCACCCTGGCCTGGCATGGCTGCAGGGCAGTGGCACAGCGCACCCAATGATGTGCAATGCCAGACCACAGGACACGCGGTAGTCAGTGCCCCCGCACAGCATGCAGCCCTGCCAGTCCCATGGAACACTGGATGTGCACAGACGCAGGCAGAGCACACTTGCCTGGCCATGGCACAGCCCCTTCTAGACACACGCCTGCAGTGACCTGAGCCTCTCTGGGTCCGCCTCAACAGGTCCCCATAATGGTACTGACACTGCTCCCTGTGCACCACACAGTTGCCTGTAGAGGCCATCAGCCAAATCCTGCCACACCTCGGTCCTGGGTCTGTGGGGGCTGCTGTCCAAATAGGCTGGCAGTATGGGGCTCCACCTGGGCCACCAGGTTCGCCAGCTCTACCTGGCTCCAGTTCTGAGAATGGGGCACTGCATGCCGTGGCATGCTTCCTCCTAATGAAGCAGTTAAAAATGGTGCGTGTAGCGCACAAGCTAACGTGCTCAGGATGCTTGCCTCGCCCGGAGATGCGCTGCCTGCCTGAATCGTGCATCCCCAGGGATGCACATCATGGGTGTGGCCACACTGGCACGTGGGGCAGAGGTCCCTGGGAGGCATAGGGCAGGGCAGGCGTCAGGGGTCAGCACGGCGCAATGTGCACATGTGCACTATTGGGGCCATGGCGCATGTTGCGCAATAGGGACCTGAGGCACCATGCCCTGCAGGCCGATAGTGCCAGTGCCATGGGCTATAGTGCCCGAGCACCATAGGCCCTATAGCGCCTGGTGGCATGGGCCTATAGTGCATAGGGCACAATGGCCTGTAGCACACCTAGTGCATGCTGCGCAATAGGGTGGTACATGTCTTGGCACGCATGCATGTTGACGGGCACACTGTGCATCGTCACAGCATTACGCCATGACTTGTGCCAGCACAAGTCCATTGCGCACAGCAAACAACACGATATTCAGTCGGCATATGCAGATTAGCCCATCAGCCTATCCATGGTGCATTGGGGAATTAGCATCTCATTACTGTTGCGCATCATCCCATTTGCATGCGATGTGCTATAAAGGTGCCACAGGACTGTACAGGCAATGGACGGTATTGCAACCAACTGGTAAGTTGCACCTGCCGAGGGACAGACAGCACAGTGGGGTGGTCAGCTGGTGTGCGCTGAAAGCCACTAACCACATGTCACTGCCCACAAGTAGCAGCATGTCCGAACATAAGGAGGGTGAGGGCTGGGCCTGCCCACAAGCCGCAGGCCCAACTTTATGAAGGTGGAGACGGATGCCCTGTTCAAGGCATACCGGACAGGAGCCTCTGCTGAGTGGTGCAACTGGAACACCCCAGTCCAGGGCCATAGCCTGGGAAGAGGTGGCACAGGCTGTGAACCAGCAGGGCAGCCACAAGCAATCTGCACAGGAGCACAAGAAGAAGGTGGGCACCGACAGCGTCAGATCAAGAAGAAGGTATCGACCATATTGGCGCAAGGTCGGCCACAGCTGAGGCCAGGCCGACATGCCACAGCCCATGCTGCAGGAGGAGCTGGTGGAGGCCACCATGCGGCAGCGCTGTTGATGGTGTGCGGAGGTGGCTTCCAGACTGGAGGAGCCCATCACTGCATGGTAGGTACAGCAGCGTCGGGATGGGGTTTGGGGGCCACAGCATCGGCGGCTCTAACTCATCTGTGTTTCCTTTCAGCACTGGAACACCAGCATGCAGTGGCAGAGGTGGCTGTGTCTGCTGTGGGGGCATGCTCAGCCCTGGAGGACCAACCACCCACCTCCACTGGTGTCCGGGGCCGAATGGCTGCAGCACACCACCGCCATCTGGCCGGATGACCTGGGCGTAGTGGCGGACGAGGCCCTGGCTATGTTCCAGTGGGATGCCAGCCACAGCGTTCAGTGTGGAGAGACACAGATCGGGCGAGTCCGACACCGATGACGTTGTGACCATTGTCCTGGACAGCGGGGACTTGTCATGGGGAGACACTCATAGCATCCACCATCCCTGGCAGCGCAGCCAGTGGCCTGTTGGTGGTGGGACAGCTGTCCGCCACCACCCTGGTGCCACTGTGTGCGACGGTGGTGCAGCGCTGGGGACGGTGGTGGTGGTGGTAGTAGTACAGCCACACAGGCACTGGCCAGCACACAGTGGCTGGAGGAGCAGCAGCGGCAGGCAGCTGGGGATGTTGGGAGGCCAGGCACAGTGTCCTCTGTCGGGCGCCTGTCAGTGAGCAGCCCAAGGGGACCCCACTGTGCAGCACCCACCAGGCGGGGCCAGTGCAGGTGGTTGTATGCCAACGGTGGGTCAACGCAATGCCCATGCACCCCCAGGCACCAATCCCTGTACGAGCATACCCAATTGCTGCGGCCTCTGTGGATCAACAGGTGCTGCTCATGGTTGGGTGTGTGCACTCAGCGCAGAGATGTGCCAGGCTGCCAAGCAGCATGAAAGCGGCATCGCGCAGGGCCCAGGAGGCCATACATCACCTGCGGGAGGACATGACCTCAGGCCTGGATCACTTAGCCACTGTGGTCATGGATGGCCTTGCCCTACTAGCTGCCATGGGCATGGCCAGGTGCCGCAGACTCCGTGGAGTGCATTGCCACCCACGGACCCGGCGTTTGGGCGACCCCCTCGGTGTCGATGCCCAGCTCCTCTGTTGGCTTCTCAGGCACGCTCAAGTGGGCCTGTTGGAGCCTGCAGACCCCTGTGAGGACACTGTCATGTTCTGGTTCCACTCCTGGGGACGATGCGAGCCCCCTGTGGCCATCGCAGCTTGGTCTACTGGGTGGCCACAGTGCAGCCATCCATGTGTCTGTGGCAGCCATGTGACCACATGGCAGAGCTGATGTGCCCGCCACCCTGTCCACTGCCGCCTGTGTGCACATGGGTGTTGTGTGTGTGGTGTGTGCATGCCACAGATGTGGCATCAATGGAATGCGCCACACACTGGCCGCCCGCACACCTGCCCGGCTGCTGGCCCATGTGGCGTGCGCGTGATGGTGCCACCACAGCACTGGATGCACATGTACACGGTGCCCTGTGTCTGATCACACGAGTGCCAGGGCCCTGGCACGTGCCTCGAGTGCCAGTGTGTGTGTGTGTGTGTGTGTGTGTGTGTGTGTGTGTGTGTGTGGGGGTGTATTGTATTGTACTGCATGTTGTTGCGTGTGGCTTGTGGCATGGCCCCATGCCTGTCCCTGCCCCGCCTGTCTGTACGCATGCTGCAGGACATGCCCACACATGCCTGTGTGCTGTGCCACTGTGGCCGTCCCATGCATGGGTGTATGTCCACCTACCTGTGTGCGCCGTAGTGCTCCTCTGCTATTGTGTCTCAGTGCTGGTGTGCCATCCTTGTCAACCGGGGATGCCTCCGCGGGGGGCTGCAACCGTCACATGGACTGTCGGCTGTGCGTTCCACTACTGTTCCCTCTTTGACATTGACAGCTATCCCATGGTCAGTGGTCATGTTGTGCAGCATGCAGCAGGCCAGTCATAAGCCACAGGCCTTCATCGGGTTGTACTGTAGGGCACCGCCTGACCAGTGCAGGCAATGGAAATGTGCCTTCAGCAGATTGAAGACACGCTCAATGATGTTCCACGTGCTGGCGGTGCCTCATTATGCCGCTCCTCCATAGGGGACAACGGGTGCCGGTGGGGGTGAGCAGCCAGGGCCAGAGTTGGTAGTTACTGTCACCTGTGTGGATGGAGATATGGTTAGCCTGGTGTCCTCTGTTGCTGTGCCCTTGTCCTTTCCAGCCGCACTCTGTGGTGTCCCTGCCCTGGCCGCCCCCTCCCATGCCCTGGTGTACCCAGCTGCCTGTGATCTCAACATACTCACCCACTAGATGACCGGTGAGGATGTCCCCATTCTCGAACCTCTGGCACAGTGCTGAGCTGTGCCAGATGAAGCGTCATGTGCTCCCAGGGTGTGTGGAACAGACATTGGTTATGTACCCCTGGCATCACACACCTACCTGGCAGTTGATACTGGGGTAGCCCTTTCTGTTAATGTAGGCTACCCTCTGAGCCAAGGGGCATGCAGATGCCACATGGGTGCAGTTGATGGCCACTAGCATGCCAGGCATACATGCTACCCTGTGGAACTTCTGCATGTGCTGTACACTTTGCCTGTGTTCTGGAGAAGTGGATGTATTCCACAGTGTGGCAGCAGGACACTGAGGAATAGTGTGAGGAGCTGTGACACAGCCGACTGGGTTATGCCTGTGGTGTCCCTGTTGGTCTCTGGAAGGTGCCCGTGGCAAGCAGGCACATAACAGCTGTTACCTTTGTCTCCACTGTCAGGGCATGGCTCCGTCCAGTGGGTGCCTGCATCTCCTCACTGCACAGCTCACAGAGCTGCCTTAGAATGCCCGGTTCAGTAGGTACCGGCCCACGATCTCAGTGTCAGCGTAGGTCTCATAGTTGATGCTGGGTCGGTACCGCCTGTTCGGACGTACCACTGACGGGCCCTTCCACAGCCGCAGCACACTACCTCCTGCCTTCCCACACCCCTCATTATGGCCTCTATCTGAATATCTCACTGGCCATGGCCCCTTTGACCTGTCCCCCTGGGCGTCGGCTACACTGGCCCACCCGGCTGTGTGGTGGCTGTAAGTGCTGCTCTGCAGGGTCCAGTCCTGTGCACCTGCCCTCGGCTGGCTGGCTGTTGCCTGCGGCCTCTGTCTCCTGCCCTGTGGGTGCCTGTGTCGCTCCACTTGGACCTGGTGGCACTGTGTCATGCTCACACTCTCTCACACCCACCGTCGCCTCCCTGTCTGTCACACTGTCACTCCACACTCTTTCTCACGATTGCCTCTCCTCTCTGTCCTGGTCTCTGTCTCTTTCTCTCCCTGTCCCTTCTTTGTGGGCAGATGGCCTATCTGTCTCCTCTGTCCTGCTCCCTCTGGTGCAAGTGCCTCCTCCTACTTGCTCCCTGTTTTATATGCTCAAGTCTGCTCTGTGCAACTGCCGTTTGCTCCTCGCTTGCGCCATTGGCCAGGAGTTGAATATCGCACTGTGCCGCATATTCATGGTACGTCCCCTGCCCTTGCACATGAATACATTGCCACTGCACATTGGCACACTGCTACGCGCTGCACAGTTGCTTGCTACAAATATCACTCTCTGGACATTTACGTAGTTAAGATAGGTAACCCAGTATGCGCATTGCGCAACTGCTTTGAATATCCCACCCTAGTGTCCGCTTTTCTACAAAGCTAAAAGCCTGTTTTCTGTTTTTTCCCTGTTTTGTTAATATGTACTGAACTGTTTCAAGTGGTTGTGTGGATACTTATTTTTGCTCTCACCTAGAGCTTTTGTGTGTTCCTCTATGTCCAAATGCTTATGGAGGTAGGTGAGCAGTCATTAATCCAATTTATTGCAATTACTTCCTCACCTGTACCTACCTCAGTTCTAGTATTTTAACTGAGCCTACCCAGACCTCCTGTAGTGATCCTTGAGCACAGAATTCTGTTGAGTACAGTCAGCCCATTGCTTCCAGGGTTGTCTTACAGGCTGGTAGGTTGTGAGTAATTCGTATTCAGTAATCTGTCTATTATATGTCCAGTTTAGAGCTACTGCTTCTCTAGGTTCATGCGACCAGACTTTTGCTATTTATTACCTGTTCCTTACTTCTGCAGCTCTCCGCACAGATAACTTTGACTCGTGTTCCATTTCCATATTGCCATGCCCAAAGGGGCCCTTCTCCTATCGCAACTGCTTCTACTATCGTACTCAGCAGCTGCACGCCATCCCCTCCATACCACAGACCATGTATTCTTGGCAATGAAGAAGGCATTTAGTATGATTTGATCTCACTATATTAAATGCAGATGGTTCCTCGAATCATACCCTTCCATGGTGAGCCGAACCATGTAGGGTCTTGTCTTCCCAATCTTGTACTGCTCATAACATGGTGATGCAGACCACATGGAGTCCCAACATATCTACTGCACACTACTTGATGGAAGGAAACTCATTACTCAGATACGGTGATGGCAAACCATGTGGGGTCCCTCCATTCCTATCAGGCACTGTTGCTTCCATGGAGAAGGTGAACCACATGGGGTCTCGTCTTCCCATTCATGCCCTACTTGAGTGATACAGTGATAGCGGCCACGTGGGGTCCGCTATCACTCTTCACTACTCCATGGGGCAAGGGGTCCTGCTTTTCTTTTCCTGCACAATGTCTGCTACTTGATGATTGACTACAGAGGTCCTGCCTTCCCACTACCATCTACTCCAAGGATTCCATTCATTGCTCCTTCAAGTTCCGTACTGCAGATTGGTTGACATTGGGTCATCCTTCCTTGAGAAAGTGCTTCCATTCAACAGTCAGCAGAGTCCTGCATCTGTTCCTTATTCAGCCTATTGCTGGCGATGGTAGACCATGTGGGTCCCACCATCCCATGCATCTATGCTTGTGAAACGCCCTGCCATATTCTTAGTATTCCTATTCACTTCAAACAGTACATATGTGGGGTTTCACCTTCATTACCTTGGACTGCAACACACGCTGGCTCCTGAAGGTACCCTTGCCTCCTAGATTGTTCCATTCTATGGTGATGGTGGACCACGTGGTGTCCCGCCATCGCTCGTCTCCATGTCCCTCGACACCCTTCCCTTATTCCTTATTTCCCATTCCAACTTCTGTGACCTTTGCTTCCTCCAACTTTCCTATAGGCTATTTTGATGGACTTATCGAACCTAGTTTTCATCAGCAATTTCAACTCATGCAGGTATCTCCATAAACCCCCTTGGTGTCTCATCATCCTTCCAGTGTATTCCCCTCAACAGGAGCCTATCTCTACTGTAACCAACGGTTCTTCTTGTACTATGGCAGACCCCAGTTGGGGTCTTGCCTCCCAGTATAGTCCACATGAGACTCAGTCGCTCATTCATGACTTCTAGACAACTAGTATTGGAGCCCACTTGAGAGGGAGCAATCTTAGACCTGGTTCTCTCAAATGGAGATGAAGAGAGGATCACAGATGTAGAAGTGGGTAGCCATCTGGGAACTAGCGACCATCAAACAGTATGGTTCACAATAAACACAGCAATAGAGTCAAGCCATACAAAGACTAAAGTACTGGACTTTAGGAGGCTGACTTGCCAAAATGGGTGAGTGCCTAAGGAATGCACTAGCAAATGGGTGGGAAGGAGGGTGGAAGAACAATGGGGAATAATAAAACTGCCATCACAGAGGTAACAAGCCTTTGTGTAAAGCAAATAAACAAAGCGAAACAATGTAAGAAACCACTATGGTTCTCAAAGGAAGTGGCAGTGAAGGTTCAAGAGAAAAATAAAGCATTCAGGAAGTACAAGGAATCACAGAAGGAGCAGGACAGAGAACTGCATCAGTTAAAGCAAAAGGAAGCTGGAAAGGCAGTCAGAACAGCAAAGGCCCAAACCGAGGAAAGACAGCCAACTCAGTTAAGAAGGGGTAAAACCTTTATAGGTACATCAGGGAGCGAAGGAAGACCAAGGGAGGGATAGTGAGGCTTAATAAAGGGAAGGGAGGGTGGGAAGGGTGATGAAAAGGCAGAGATACTAAACAAATATTTTTGCTCAGTATTTACAAAGGAAGAGGGGAGGTACCTAAAACAAACAGTAGAAACACTCTGGATACAGAAGTTGATACCAGCCCATTTACAGAAGAAAGGGTTCTGAAGAACTCTTAAAACTGAAGGTGGACAAAGCAATGGGGCCTGATGGGATTCATCCAAGAATTCTAAAAGAACTAAGGGTAGAACTAGTGACACCACTGACTACCCTCTTTAACAAATCATGGGAGGATGGGGTGGTACCCGAGGACTGGAGGAGGGCAAATGTGATTCCCTTCACAAAAGTGGGAGCAAGGCAGAAGCAGGAAACTACAGACCTGTTAGTGTAACCTCAGTGGTAGGAAAATGATGGAATCACTTCTGAAGGAAAGAATTGTCGAGTATCTAGAGGCCAGAGGGCACAGGACCCAAGGCAGCATGGATTCACAGTGGGAAGGTCATGCCAGACAAATCTGATAGATTTCTTTGACTGGGTGACCAAAGTAGTAGATCAGGAGGGGCTGTGGACATGGCCTACCTAGACTTTAGCAAGGCATTTGACTCAGTCCCACAGAAAGATTAATATACAAGTTAGCCAGCCTGGGAGTGGGTCCCAAGATGACATCCTGGGTAAAGAATTGGCTGGAGAATAGGACACAGAGAGTAATAGTAAATGGAGTCCACTCTGAAGAAAGGAGTTACTAATGGGGTACATGAGGGTTCAGTATTAGGACCGGTCCTCTTCAATGTCTTTATAAGCAACATTGCAGAGGGACTGGAAGGAAAAGTATGTCTCTTTGCAGATGACACAAAGATCTGCAGCGGAGTTGATACTAAGGTGGGTTGGAAAGGATGAGAAGGTCTTGGCAGGTTAGAGGAATGGTCAAATGTATGGCAGTTTAGATTCAATGCTAAGAAGTGCAAGTAATGCACCTGGGAAACAAAACCCAGGGAAGAGTACACAATGGGGGTGAGATACTAACAACAACAAAAATGGAAAGGGACCTGGGGTAGTCATATCAGATGACCTAAAGGTGGGCAAGCAATGTGAGAGGGCAGCAAGAAGGGCTTGGGGATACTGGGATGTATAGGGAGAGGCATCACCAGTAGAAAACAGGAAGTTATTATCCCTCTGTACAGACAGCTGGTGAGACCCCATCTGGAGTACTCGTGCAGTTCTGGAGACCAATCTCCATAAGACATAGACAGGATGGAAGCTGTCCAGAGGAGGGCAACTAAAATGGTGCACCGGAAGACATATGAAGACAGACTTAGGAGCTTAATATGTATAGCCTCGAGGAAAGGAGGGAGAGGGGGACATGATAGAAACTTTCAAGTACCTCAAGGGAATCAACAAAGTCCAAGAGGTAGCATCTTTCAAAAAAGGTGTGCAAGAACAAGGGGCACAATTTGAAGATATAGAGGCGGCTCAGAGGTAATTTAAGGAAGTATTTTTCACAGAGAAGGTTGTGGATGCATGGAGCGGCCTTCCGGAGGAGGTTGTGAGTCAAAAACAGTGGTGGAATTCAAGCATGCATGGGACAGTCATAAGGCAATTCTAGGGGTGGGGTAGGAAGAAGTAGGCTGCTGGTTAACTAGGATCTGCAGCTTATCCATTAGGTAGGAAATGGGCAGACTGGGTGGGCCAAGCGGTCCTTATCTGCCATCAAATTCTATGTTTCTATGTTTATGTTCATTCATCAAGTTCCATGAGGATATCATTCTCTAGCTAGCCTACCTCTGAGCCTATTATCACCTTCACAGGTAAATGCCTAACATCTCCAATGCAATGGCAAACCACGTGAGGTCTCGCCATCCCATTTACACATGCACATGACAGGCCTTCTCTAGTACCCTTCTCAGTTCAATCAGCCTTAATGTCTCTTGTCCTCGCTGTCTTGCATTATTCTGCACTGCTCCAATGGTGGACCACATGGGTTCCCGCCATTCCTACAAAGACTATCACCTTCCTATCCTTGGATTTTGCTCATACTACAATGAAAGTCCACCTGCTGCAGGTTCCATCCATTCCAATCTACAGATCCACTATGCAGCTCATCTAGTATTCCAAAGGTCGTGCTATGGATCTACAGCAGTCATTCTATCTCAGACTTGGGTAACCATTGTTTCAGTGTCTGGTCATTATTCCAGTTGGATATTCCATCTGCTTGACCCTTCATCTACAGCATCGACCCCTTGCTCATCTCGATCATGAACTGGATTCCACCAGCTACACCAAACCGTATCCCTGGACATAACTATACCTAAACCCTAGCACATTTAGGTTATTTTCCTCTTAGTATGTCCAGAGGACAGGCAGTCAGTAGCCATGGGTTCTCGGAGGTTTCCCCTAAGGGGAGGTTCCTCTCCTGTGTGCTACCGACTACACTCTCTGGAGTTGGAGGAGGTAGTCAATTCGCTACTTCTTTTTGGGCCTTAAGTCTACACCTACCCACTATTCTACCCAGGATGGGAGTGCGGAGAAGCGCCAAAGTTCACGTTATAAGCACCAAGCATACCAGTCAGCTAATAAGTATACACAAGCACTAAGCTATTTGCCCACATTGAACTTTAAATTCTGACTGTTCTTAAATGGTGCATGAAACAGAAACATAGAATTTGATGGCAGATAAGGACCAACTGGCCCATCCAGTCTGCCCATTTCTCCCTACACACTATTACCTCAGACTGTGCCCAATCTATAGTTCTTTCTTGGGCCAGCTCTGCGTAATAGTGTAGGTATAGAGAAATGGGCAAACTGCAAGGGCCAACTGGTCCTTATCTGCTGTCAACCCTATGTTTCTAAGCACAATTGATCGTATCATTATAGATGACAGCACAGTTATTTAAGTAAATGACAGGCATCAATTTCTGCAAGGTAATATAAGTTAATAGCTGAGTAAATTACATGAAAAGTAGTAGCCTCTGGAACTGAGGCATGAGAAGCTGTCAGATGAATACCTTCAACAATGGAATTCAGTTTTGGCAAGTGCTGAAGTGGCTGATGAGACACATTGTTCACTGGATTAGTGTTCTTGTCAGGTCTATGAATGATGAATCAATCAGGCTATTAATGTTGTTTAACTCCTTTTTTCAATTATTACATGAGTGAGGCTTTCAAACATTGTTTCAAGTGATTTGTGATTCAAAACTAAGGTGACTCTACTGCAACGCTATGCAGAGCTCATCTGTGAAATTTTCAGCTCAAGTTGCTTTAAAGCAGCAGTATTTATTAGTCATCATATCAGTTTTAGGATTGTTAGACCTCAGAAAAAGGTCACGTTGATGGAGCAGAAGGAGGAAAAGCAGAGATACTGAACAAATATTTCTGTTCCATCTTCATGAAGGGAAAAGATGGACTGGTTCCTATAGTGGGGAGAAGAGGTGGGGAGCACAGATGTGGTGGTAGGGAGTGTAGCATAAGGGAGGGGCTGCTAGCATTGAAGGTGGAGAAATCTCCAAGCCCAGACAGCATTCACCCAAGGGTGCTGGCAGAACTGTCAGAGGGCTTGTGGGGCCACTGGTGGGCTGGTTCAATAGTTCACTGGAGTCGGGCATGGTAGCAGAGGACTGGAGAATGGCAGATGTGGTGTCCCTCCATAAGAGCAGTCCCAAGGATGACCTAGGGAATTACAGACCACTCTGTCTGGCCTCAATTGTGTGCAACCTCATGGAAACTATACTCAAGGAAGGCTGGTAGAGTATCTACAGGAGTAGGCTTTCCAGGATGTGAGGCAACATGGGTTTATGGGAAGGAGATCTTGTCAAACGAATCTAATTGACTTTTTGACTGGGTCACTAAGACAGTAGACAGAGACCAAGTGGTTGGCATCCTTTATTTGAACTTCATCAAGGCCTTTGACTCTGTACCCAACAAGGGGTTGATCAGGAGTTAGTAGATCATGAAGTTGGGGAGAAGATGATGAGAAGGGCAGAAAACTGTCAGAGGAACAGCACCCAGAGGGTGGTGGTGGGGAAAATTATCTAGCACCAGGAGGTCACCAGTCGGGTCCAACAGGGCTCAGTGCTGGGACCGTGTTGTTCAATGTCTTCATAAGGGATATTGGGGATGGCATTAAGTGCAACATGTGCCTATTCACAGATGACACAAAGCTCTGCAGGATGGTGAACACAGCCGAAGGGATATAGGACCCACAGGATGATCTGAAAAACATTGAGAGGTGGTCCGGGATTTGGCAGCTTGGCTTCAGTGCCAAGATATGCAAAGTTATGCACATTGAGCCAAGAATCCCAGGATGGAGTACTACCTGGGAGAGTCCAGGTATCTGCAACAGAGGAGAAGGATCTAGGGTGATGATCACCAGCAACGAAGTTCACTACGCAGTGCAGGAAAGCAGCAGCAAGGGCAAATATAATGTTGGGTTGCATAGCCAGAGGAATCAGCAGTAGGCAAGAGGAGGTTATACTGCCCTTGCATAGGTCACTAGTGAGACCGCATCTAGAGTACTGGAGTATAGTACTGGTGGCCACACCTAAAAAGGACATTAACCTGCTGAAGACAGTCCAGAGGAGGGCAACAAAGATGATCACCGGTCAGCATGGTAAGGCATACAAGGAGATGTTAGGGGTCCTGAACTTGCACTTCCTGGAGGAGACAAGGAGGGGCATGATTGAGACCTTCAAGTACTTGATAGGGATAAATAAGCTGGATAAGGATGGTCTCTTTAAGCTAAGCTGGGGGGTTAGGAAGGAGTTTAGGAAGCACTTTTTCGTGGAGATGGTGGTGGCCAGTTGGAATACACTGCCAGAGCGGTGGTCTTGTTGAAGATGGTGTGCAGCTTCAGAGAGGCTGGGATATAGACATAAAGGAAGGTAAGGGTCATAGGAGGGTGGATGGAAAGGATGGGAGGAGTGCAGAGGTGGGGCAGGGTCAGTAGCTTAAACTGTGGACCCTGCAATACAAGCAGATTAGACAGACCAAACTGCCTTATTCTGCTGACTTCCTGTATGTTCATAAATCTTGCCAGTTGTGAAAAGACTGTACTGCTGCATTTGAGACTGAATCTGCTGGCGCTATCTGCAGACCTGCTGAAATCAGAGGTATGAACAATTAATTTTACCCTGTCCTGTATGCCAAGGGAGGAGGTGATCAGGAGCATGGCTCTACGTGCTTATCCACAATTAAGTGAATGCCCACTGGGCGGAGGCAGGGTAACATCTTGGTGTTGGCCCTTCCAGCATAGCCATACTGCCATGTGTTGCTGATTGAGAGAGAAGAAACTGCAATGCAGTGACTGGGCTTAATTTTGGTATAAATCCACCATCCACCTGAGCTGTAACATTGCTCATCCAGAACTGTATGAGGCTGCTGTTAATTCGATACAGGACACAAGAGGACTGGCTTTCCATACAGAAACTTCTGCTGCTGCATTTTCCCAGTTGCATTACAATGTTGTGTTGGATTTCCCTGTTGGATTATTGTTGGTGTTGATAAAAGAAAGTGTTGGCCAGAAGTCTGTTGGGTGGGGTAAAGCAAGCTTGTATATCTGCTAGTGCACCAATGCGAGATCCTGGGCACTGCATCATCAGGCCTGCAACAGGATAAAGTGTACCTGTGTGTACCAGTACTTAGAACAGAACTGCAGTGAAAAAGTGCAGTTGCCTAAAGAGTACTGAATCTGTGGAGATCTGCTACTGAGGGTAGTGGAAAGCACTACAGTACCGTGGGCCTTATCTGAAACCTTGTGTGTGGGTGCTTGAAGCCTACCTTACCATCTCTGCAGAGAGACCTGGACATCAGAGACCACACTGCTTGGGGTGATGCACTAAGAAAATTAGAAGTGATTATCCTGTTGTTGCTGCCTGAAATAATTTCTAAAACAGTTTTTGTATAATCTCTATTTCTCTGCAGGAGCTGTGTTACAGATAAATAAGTCCTATTGCTAGTTTCTGAAGTTTGGTGTGTCAGCATATTATTGTGCAGTCAGCCTGAATTGGTACTAAAGTGTTTGAAACCGAATGTAGAGTATTGCTCCTTGTTCTAACTAGGATCTGTAGCTTATCCAATAGGTAGGAAATCAGAGACTGGGTATGTAAGCGGTCCTTATCTGCCATAAAAGTCAGAGTCTATGTTTTGTGAGTCTCAGGGTGGTGTCTGAAAGCTGCTGGGAGGTGGGTTGGTACTGCATTCCTGGGGCAGTTTTGTATTTATCTGGCCACTGTTTCCTTCTCTGGGTGGAGGTACCACAGTATTCCCCTTGTCTACCTTTGAATCAAACCCCCATGTGAGTTCAATGAGCCCAGGCCCCTAAATGTTGCTCAGCCCCACAAGCACAAGGCAGGGTAGTAACTGAGAGGTGACTTCTTTAACATCTGCATGGCGACCCAGTTGCACCTGTTTACCTATATCTACAACACAAATGAACAGTAAATGGAAAACTATCTCAAACTGCAATGCAAAACAATTAAACTAACTAAAAATAAGTGCTATAACCCCAAACAGACTGCATTATCACCTCCCTATGAGTTCATCATAATTAAAAAACAAACAACATATTATAGATCCTGCCTTTGTTATCCCTGTGCTGGAGCTCTCCAAAGTACACACTCCTCCACTGAGACTGCACATCCAGTTGCAGTCTTGCATCTACTAGGTGTTCCCTGCTCTTATGCACTTTTACATCCTTTTTAACTACTTACTAAAGCTCTGACATGCCATGTATAAACCCGATCTAGCCTACTCACGACTGTTAGCATTAATGAAACAGTTCTTTTTGTCGGAGACTGGGTGGCTCGGTGTCTGTTTCTCGTGTCTTATGCTTACTCAATTAAAGCAGTACTATGTAAAAATAAATTACGCTTTTTCGACAGTTTATTCCTGTGCTCTGTTGAGCATGTCCCTAGTACTCTTTCCCACTGACATCATACTATCACCTCGTAATCTGCTTAGTTGTCCTTTGTTTTTGTTTACATTTCTGCCTCCCACCATGCTGACAGCAGCAGTAAAAGATAGGCAGACAGGCAGGCGAGCAACGTATTTTCTGTAGCTCTACAGAAAATGGAAATTGATCACTTCCTGGATAGGTAGTACTGCTGCTTTAATTAACCCAGGGATTACAGTTCAGAAGCTAACTGATGTGTTTCCCAGTAGGGCCCTGATACTAGATGTTGGGTTTGAGGCCTGGCCTATAGGCTCATTAACCTGTCAGCCCCACAAACAACGGCCCTTCTGGTGGATTTATTAAAACTGATACAGCCTTAACTAAATACAAGCAAACAGATTTTTTTTTTTTTTTGGGAGGGGGTTAGTACATTTATTCAAATCAGACCAAGGAACTAAAGTCACTAAATCATATTGTGATACTAATTTTTTACAGTCCTTAATAAAACAATCAGATCTAAAAGATGACCAGGCTACTTTAACACATACACCTGCCCACACATTTTTAAAGGAAAATTGTCCACATGTATTGATTTTTGGTTTATGATTCAGTT
This sequence comes from Neoceratodus forsteri, assembly GCA_016271365.2. NCBI lineage: Eukaryota > Metazoa > Chordata > Ceratodontiformes > Ceratodontidae > Neoceratodus > Neoceratodus forsteri. The sequence goes on along the minus strand of CM057452.1, from coordinate 138,735,416 downwards.
GCTTGCCATTAGAGATGCAATTTTTAATCCGCCTGCGAAGTGGATTACAGTGGGCACTTAGCGTTAAACTGTAGCAAGTGGGCACTGCAAAGCGCTCACTTTCGTTATTATTATTATTACCACTTCGTTGCCATTATGCCTTAGCGTGAAGTAAGGCGAAATGAGAAGAGAATAGTCATATCACATGGCTTGCAGTACTGTAAGTCACATGCTTTAGCCAGGCAGGAAGGAAGTGATCTCAGAAACAGTTTCACGTTCTCCTTTGCATTTGTAGAGCGAAAGCATTTGTGAGAGGAGAGAGTAACAGTGCTTGATTTCCTTGTTGCCACTTCATTGCGTTTCAGTTCGGAAGAAAACAAACAGCTTTTAAAAGCTATATCTTTATTTAGTTTTTGTATTGTATTTGTTTTTTTTATTAGTATACTTTTTGTATAAGTTTTGTTTTGTTCTGTGTGTGTGACTGACTGTGTATGTGTGTGTGTGTGTCCACTGTCTGTGTGTGTGTGTGGGTCAGCCCGTGGACTTCAGGAGGATGGACCTAGGAGAAGGTGAGTTGCTGGCCCGTGGACACGGTGAGGAGGAATGCGGACCCGTGGGCGGGCGGTGCGTGTCATGTTGGACCTCCCCAACTCCTGGCTGGTGTTGCTTCCCCATTGAAGCAACAGGAGCAGCAGCACCAGTGCCACCGGTGGCTGCTGCGTGTCCACCTCTCCACCACTACCACCACAACCACCACCACCGGTAGCAGCAGCTGTTGGGGCTCCAGTGGCACCCCCTCCACCACCTCCACAGCCACAGAAGGTGGCCCTGGAAGTGTAGGTGGTGGTGGGACTGTGCCGATGTGAGGACTGTGTCTGGTCCCCCCTCCACAGCTCCCCAGTGTAAGAGTTTTTTAACTGTGTGGTGAAACAGCACAGTGGTGGTGTGCCATGTGTGGGGTGTGGTGGTGCGCCGTGGCCCTCGTGGGACACATTTGGGGACAGTGGCCAGCATACCCAATGCTGAACCACCACAGGGCAGAGTGGCAGGCTGCCACGGAAGGGGCCAGGCGTCCACCTGCTGGCCATTCTGTGGCAGTGGCCGAGGTTGCTGCTGGAGTGGGAGTTGTGCCTTGCAGTCACTGCTGCAGCAGGAGGAGGCTACAGCAGCTGTGCCACCACAGCCACCAGCACCACCCTGTCCACCACCACCCCACTACCTGGATTCCCGCTGCAGTGGACCCACCACAGTCCCTGCAACACAGTCTGACATCGGCCTGGTGTGGGCAGCTCTTGAAGAAAATAATAGCGGTTCAGTGCTTTACAGCAGCAAGTGAGCAGAGTAGAAGCATAGCAGCAGCAAATAGTTTCAATACTGCACCTGCTGCTGGACCACCACTATGTCCCACGGCCACAGTAAGTGAGGGGATTGTTTTCTGCCCCACCCGCACCCCTGACCTCACCCCACTACTGCGTTGTACTGTTTTGTGTGTTTTTCTTTGTTATTGTTTAATCATACACATTTTCCTTCAGGGAATCTTTCTTACCACATAGTGCAATACATTTTATGAAAACCGCCCGTAATTTCATTACAGTGTGTCGCGTGATGTAGAATTCGTTTCTGAAAATCTGCCCACATTCTGCCTCCCTTCTCCAGCAAGCGTTAGGATGTGATGGCAGGAGAGCATGTGCGTGCTCCTTACAGTGAATATCTGATTGTCCAGCAGGTTTCTGAATGTTCCTTTATGTTATAATGGTCAGTTTTGGTGAAACGTGTGGGCATGCTTCCAGTAAAAGAGCCTTGTTGGTGGAAACATTCCACATTTCACCACAAAGTTAACCTTATAACATAAGGAAACGATGGATAGCTGCGGACATTCACTATAATGGAGCATGCACTGCTATCCCCTGGCATTACATCCTAACATTGTTGAGAAAGGGTGGCAGAATGTGGGTGGCTTTATGATCGGTAATTTCTCAGTCACTGACTCACTGTAATTAAATTATGGGCGGTTTCACAGAAATATATTGCACTCTGTGGAGCAAGAAATATTCCAGTGGGAGTAATGCCCCACATATTAGTTTATGTGCATCACAATAACTATGTAATGTGGTGAATCTCTGTAAAGCAGCAGTGCAACAATCTGTTGATAACTCTGACCTATATTTTCTAATGCTATGTTACAACTTTCTTTACTTACATCCTGACTGACTGGAATGATACGAGAATTTGCAGTAATTGAGTCTGCTGTACTACTTGTTTTCATGTATGAAATAATGAAAGGAGCATTCCTTTTAAGTTGGTGCTGACCAGGTCTTTGTCATTGTTTTCCTCTGCTTTCTCCATCACATCAATTAGTTGTTATATATCACTTCTGTTGTTAATTAACAGTTATGCATCAGGCAGTGTTTTATGATACCACAGAACAATAGTTATTGAAAAGCAGCTGCAAATAAATACAAACCTGGTCCGACCAATATTGGAAGGCGTGCTTATTTTTATTTCATACGTGAAAAAAGTAGTCAAGTAAGTAAAACAGACATAAATTGTAAAAGAATCGTATCATTCAAGTCATGACTCGGAGGTAACTAGTGGTGGTTGTGGCAATGTAAAGTAGCACAAAAAGTACAATTCAAAATTGTGAGGACATTCTTGCAATGCTGCTTTAATTGTAAAATGTCAGTATGACATCATGAGCTCAGAGCAACAATCACAGAGCACACAAAAGTGGCACAGAGTCCCAGATTTTTATGCAGACCCAAAATGCATCTCTTGTGTGCAGAAAATTGACAAGTGGTTACACAGCGAAATGAGACTGTTTCAGCACATACTAAGTCCTCCATAATTAATGGTGCACTCAGTCATGTGCACAAAAGTGGCACAGAGTCCCCAGATTTTTCTGCCAGACCAAAATGCATCCTGCTTGTGTGCAGAAAATTGACAGGTGTTAACACAGTGGAATGAGAGTGTTTCAGCACATACCCAGTATAAAATGATGACTGTGGCGTCGTGTTGCTGGTCCAATGTGTTCTGCGAGGCGATTCCAGCAAATGCAATGTGATCATCTCAACTGGATTGAAGGGTGCCTTTGGCTGTACACTAGTAGTAGCCTTGGTGAGTATATATATATATATATATGGTTGTGTTGTGTATTTTGTCAGCGAGGAAGGGGTTGACATGGACATGTACTCATGGTATTGTTCTGCATCACAGGTCACACAGAAACTGTTGGTGTGCACATTCCAGTGCTCAATGAGAATTTTGCACTGAAATTGGAAATGGATAACTCTCAAGCACATGAAGGTAAGTATTTTTTTTTTTTTTTTTTGGTGGTAGGGAATCATATTTGCAGGTTTGTCTGTAATGGTTTCTTATGCTGTACATTCACCAATGTCTGCCTCAGCACCCAGCAGTGGAATTGATTGGCTAATGAAGATAGACTCACCACTCACTGCCTGTGTGGCATGTTCAAAGACCGAAAAATCATTATTACAGAGTCCATGAGGTGCCACTGTTCAGTCATCAAAGACATGGAGGCCCCAGAACTGTCACGGCTAGTGTGCATAACAAGATATTCTGAGATGGCTTTGTATTGTTCATACAACCTCTCTGCCATGTATAAAGTGGAGTTCCTTGGGTGACAACTTCCAGCTTTAAGCAGTGCTGAGGCAGGCTGTTTTGTATCTGCAGCTGCCACAGTTGGTCACGGACCTTTCAGATCTTGAAAAGTGAGGCAGATACGTTGTGTAATGGTCAGCATTTCTTTATATCAGGGTGCTGCAGAAACTCCTGAACCACAAGATTTAAACAGTGGGCCATGCATGGAACATGAAAAAAACACCATTCGTGATGCATTTCACACATTTGACCCATTGTCACTTGCTATGTACTCAGCTCTCATGGACAGAGGGTTTAGCCATCTGTCAATTTCAGTCAGTACCATGTCAACATGTTCTCACCAGTGTGTGAACAGGTCACACTCGCATAGCAATCGTTGCATGCTGTCAAATTCCTGAAAGATTGCTACCACGACAATCCACCTTACTGCACTTATTATTCACACTACCAACGCCATAAACAACCCCGGCACCTGCGCCCAGTGTGCAGTTATACAAAATATGAACTCCTGCTGTTTTGCCACCTGTCCACATATCCATACTTAAATGGATGAATGGAAGGAGGAATGTTGAAGGCATGTCTTACTGAGTCGGACACAGAGTGGAACAACTCGGGGACAACACAGGTAGAAAAGTATGTCCTGGATGGGACTTTCCATTTTGGACAGGCATGTGCAGCGAACCACCAGAACCCAGAATTCTCCACAAAGGAGGAGGAGGGCAAAGATCAATTGCCAGCATTTCCGCTACAGCAGCATTGAGTTCGCGTGACACTGTATGATTCGGGGGCACTTCAGCTTATGCTAAAACACTCTGTAATGTGGGCTGACTTAAATGTTTTACATGGGTATGTTGATCACAAATGGTTGTTCTCTGTGATTAATGGCATTGGCAGGGGTGGAGTGTGGACATTAGATGAAGGCGCTGCACAGGTGATGATGACAAACCCAGAAATGCTGTTATTTTGCCAGATTTGCCAACTGGGGTTGATGTACCACTTGCACTAGACATACTGCATTCACCACCACCACCACCACCACAAAACTGCTACTGTCACCAGTACTGGACAACACTTAAAAGTCATTATGGTCCTCCACCTCATCATACCTGTAGTAATCCTCTGCTCTTATTACGCACTACTATACACATTTAATTCCCTACTGGTCTTAACAGTCATGGAAGGGGATAACATGCTGGCTATGGTTGCGGTGACCGGGTGAATGCCCCACTGTGGTATTAGCTGCCAGCTTGTGCTAGGTCCTCAGTGCCAAGTGCCTATTCTTAAGATGCGTGATGCAGTCCTCCTGTGCCCAGATGGCTCCTCTTTACCTCGACTCACACGCACATGCAAACCTGGCAGATTGCAACTGAATCATCATTTGCATCTTGAACAAAATAATCCCAAACAAGGATTGTGATGCTCTGCTTTTAACATGTCCATGATGTGGCTTATTTAAGCCCATTATTTTAAGCACTGAAGTGGGGGGCACGTGATGTTTTGGCACTGCACAGATGGACTGCAACTGACCACCATGACTACCTGTCATATTGATTACTGGGTCATCATCATCATCAACTAAAACGGTAGATCACAAGTTTTTACGGGAGGGGTTCCCACAAACAGACTCAGACACAGCCACTTTTAATTTCTTTTCTTCAGTTCCCAACTGGGGTCAATTACATCATCATCATATTCATCAACGTCACACATCCACATCTTCTGCTTGGATGCTAGCATGTGGACTGCATGTCGTAACAACAGCAACATCATCATCATCATCATCATCACAGTCATCAACAGCATCTACACCACCATCATCTGATATTTTTTCACCACACTGTGAATCACTGCATGGAAAATACATGCCATTAAGTGCCACGTGGACGGAATATCATATTGTATGCTATCGTTGACATGATTATCAGAATCCTCAGGTTCAGTTACTGGGATGTTACTGGGAAGTATGACAGCATCTGCGCTGCCACTCACTTGCATTGCTTCACACTCAATATTTTTGGATATGGTACACTGGTTGGAATTAGAACTTGGCGCACCAATACTAATATTACCACCACCACTAACACCAGTAACACTAACACCACCGGCTGGGAAAACATCATCTCTTCCAACTATGGTGAAGCTACTGATTGGGCTGTAAAAAACATTGCAGGAGAAATACCTTTCCTCACATCAGCAATGCACTTCTGCGTCTGCGTACTACTGCCACCCCACAGACCATCTTACTGCCAACATTGCCATGGCGAAACAGCTTTACTTGCACGCCTCTCTGCAGGCATTTTGGGATCAACCACAATATTATAACCAAATTCAGATTTTGATACATTCACTCTCTGATTGGAGGGATGCTGGCTGGATGTGAAGCCAAATAAACAACTGTGGCTTCAGCAACAGATAGAGACTACTCTAAGACTGTGATGGAATTAAAACAACTTCAGTAACCAGGGGTGCTGATGAGGTCACAAAACAATCCAACCTAGTAAAAATACCTTTTGAACGTGGGGGTGGAGAGCACTGAATGCAGACAGTGCTAATTTTTGTACTACAAGCAGCAAAACTAAGAACAGATACCACGATCGCAGTACAAAATCAGGCAGCTGCAGTGGATAGCAGAGTTCGCACTCTGCACCTGCAATTACACTAGTCTGTGGCACAATAAAGGTGTATTATTTGATGCACACAACACTGCACTGACACACACTCACACACAGAACAGTTTGTGTCAATGCTGAACAAGGAATCGTCACAAATGCAAAAGTTCAGTACTATGCCACGTTACGTGATTGTAAATTTGTAATGTAAACAAACCTGAACTTATGAACTGCAGCACTAACCACACAACAAACAGCAAGAACATTTATACTATTACTGACAATATTACTGTGTGTACAGTAACACAGTCAGTTATATAACAAAAATATCACCAAAACCAAATAAATCACTATTTCGCTAACCTTAATCTACCTACACCACAGATCGCGCCTCCCAAAGCACACTTTCACTGTCTTTCACCACACACACTCAATGTTGTAAATTAACATTCAAAATCACACAAAAACAAAAGCGTCGATGATATGAGCTCAGGAGGGTTTTCTACAATCGATAAACTAAAGTTGGATCCCAAAAAAAGCAAAATGCTTTTTCAACAGCTCTTACAAGATTCCTATCACAGACAGCTATCAGAGCACACTATCCCTACTCCTTCTTACTCATACTACCCCGAACTGAGGCTGTGCAGATCAATATAGAGCCCATGTGACCTGAAATCCCATGAATCACTGCAAAATTCACCTTTGGAACTCCAAAAACAAGGTGAAGTGCACTGCCTGCAATGCACTTCACCTTACATTCAGTGTAGTAGCCTGGGGAGGCGGAGTAATGCTAAGTCATTGCTTCCAATGGACTTTGCATTCCTCATTATAACCAAGTACTCTGCTTCACTGCTGTGGAGCACTCAAATCCACCTTTGCTCCGGTGAATCGCTTTGTGGAGCCGGATTGAGCCCACTTCACCCACCACTACTTGCCATTTCATATACTGAGATAATCCCAGTAGAAGTTAAATCACGCCTTAATTGGCATATATGTCCCAACATCTCCCCCTAGGGCATTTGGCCATGGAGTTTGGAAACTGAATGCCATTTTGCTACAGGACCCTCAAATCTTACAGGATCTGGCACTAATTATAGAAGATAGTCTGTTTATTTTTGTATGATTCATTGATCAAGTGGTGGAGGATCGCAAGCTTTGTATCACAGCCTTTTTAAAGCAGTTGTGTCACAAAATGAACACTTAAAATATGACTATTATTTACAACTGCATAAACAAATTTTATACTTTAGCTTCCTTACAACCTACTCAAGATGTCGATTATACATCTCAAATTGAGGCAGTTAAGAGAGAATTTTTTTCCCAATACAATAGGCAACAAACACCAGAGGCGGAACAGGGATTTGGTACACAGGGTACTAAAATCTAACTAATCCATTCAAAGATTGTTGTACTAGATTACTTAAGAGAAACATAGTCCAGATACAGGATGCTGCCAGTAACCTGATATTGGACAATATAGGCATTTTGAGGAAAATGAAACGTCAAACTGGGGAAAACAAGAGAATCCGATTAATTCAAACCTGCAGTTCTCTCAGCTTTCACAAACAGCAAAATGCCTAAATAAGTATAGATCAAACACTGCAGCTATTGAAACCTATCACCACCTTAGAATTAGAATTTATTTTTATAACAGGGAATGGCTCCAGGCTCGGACGGGTTACCTGGCTAAGTATGTATGGTACTATGAGGTTTGATGCCAAAGAATTCTTAGAAGTCTACCAGACTTTTCTTACAGAGTTTAGGTTGAATGACCAGATGTGTGAAGGACTGTTGACTTTTTGTTTAAAAAGGAGATAAGACAGATTTGGGTTACTCGAGACAGCCCTTTTAAACTCAGATTTTAACATCCTGACTAAAGTATTAAGCAGTAGATTATCTACTGTTTTAGATTCTATAATTCACTAAGCCCGATTTTGTTCTATCCTGGCAGAACGATAACAGGTGCTCTCTTTTTGGTTAGAGAACTTATGGAGAAAGGGCACAGGGTTGGCAAAGGTTATCTGATCTGTTGAGACCAATCAAAAGCTTTTAACAAAGTGTATTTTACATTTTATGGCAGTGTTTGGATGCATTTGGATTCCCCTTGTTTCATGAAGTAGATTAAACTATACTATACCCAGGCTTACATCAGATGCTATGATAATAAATGGCTAGGGCAGAAATATGCTACCATGGTAGGAGTCAGGAAGGTTTGTCCATTTAGTCACTTTTACACATTTTGACACTCAACCCCTTAATTAGAATTGTATATTCTTCTCCAAAACTTGTGGGAATAAATTATGGTTTGCAATCACCTTTAAAAGCATTAGCATATGCAGATGATTTAGTTTATTGGTTGATAATAAAAAAAATCAGGAGAGCTTGCTTGTAAATTGGTGCAACCACTTTCTAATGTTCCAGGAACAGAAGTGAATACACATAAAAAATAGCTGTATCTCGCTGCAGGATACTGCTGCCCTAATCAATTGATAGCAGACATTAAAGTTGACACTAAGCCTTATAAAATATTGGCCATTTTTCAGTCATGGAGATATAGCAGCTGATAATTGGGAATTACAAATAAGTAAAGGAAACAGTTATGAGATGGAACAAATGGCACATGAGTAAACAAAATGTGTTTATCTTATTAAAACTTTTTAGTTCCTATTTTTATATTTATGTTTTTCCTATACCCAAACATTTGGAAATAGCTTTATGTTATTGTTTTTCTCTTGCCTTTGTGGCAGCTGGTTAAATCTGATGAAAAGAATATTACATATTTTTTAAAAGAGAAGGAGTGGAATGCTACATCCGGTTATTTTCTTCTGGAGTATTTTCCTATATGCTAATTTATTACCTATTCTACATAATGATAGGGTGGAGTGGGTGCAATGGGCTGTTTCTTTCTTAGTGGAGATATTACAGGACTGGAAAGTTAATGTGTTTAGACACAAAAATAGGAGGGTTCAAAAACGTAATCCAGGATGGACTTATTGTTTTGATTATGTAAATAAAATGGCAGTTTTTGTTCAAGAGGTTCTAGGAAGATTTTATATAAAACTGTTTTATTGAGACATTTTCTGGAATCCACCTTTGGCCATTTTTTCCAGTACAGAACAAGAGAATATTAGATCCTTACTGACGGACCCAAGAATTCCAAATAAAATGTGGGATGTCGTATGATTGGGGTACATGGAAAATCAATGTTAAGGGAATCAAAACATAAAGAGATGTCGAACAGTATTGTCCCCATGAAGCATGTATTAATATGGTAGAGACAATGGAGCATTTGTACTTTTCTTGTCCTTTTATATTAGAGTTTTGGACTGTATTAGCTGATAAATGGCAAAATTATAGTTTTCACATATAGTACCAGAAATGTTGTATTGAGGAGTATTCCTTCTACATGGAAATTTATAATGAAAGTAGCACTCAAGTATGTTATCCGATATCTTCAATAAATAAATAAAATAAGTATTAATGGCTAGTCTTTTATACTGGATATGGCAAATTCATTGTAAACTAGTGTTACAACAGCTACTGAGTACCCCTCTGGGCCTTTTTTCAGTATTCAGAAAGACCTACTGTCTATTAAAGAGCCCCGACACCATTAGAAACACTTGGAAAAAATTTGAGGAAAGGAGAAATTATTTCTGAAGGAAAGAATTGTTAGTACCTCGAGGCCAGTGGGGCACAGGACCCAAAGCAGCATGGGTTCACAGCAGGGAAGGTCAAGCCAGAAGAATCTAATTGATTTCTTTGACTGGGTGACCAAAGTAGTGAACTAGGGAGGGCTGTGGACATGGCCTACCTAGACTTTGCAAGGCATTTGACACAGTCCACACAAAAGTTTAATTGTCAAATTAACTAGCCTGGGAGTGGTCCCAGGGTGTAACCTGGGTAAAACATTGGCTGGACAACAGCACACAGAAGGTAATTGTAAATGGAGTCCACTCTGAAGAAAGAGGGTTACTAGTGGGGTACCGCAGGGTTCAGTACTGGGCCCAGTCCTTTTTAATTTCTTTATAGGTGACATTGCAGAGAGACTGGAAGGAAAAGTATGCCTCTTTGCAGATGACACAAAGATCTGCAACAGGGTTGATACACAAGGAGGTGTGGAAAGGATGACAAGGGACTTGGCAAGGTTGGAGCAATGGTCAGAAGCATGGCAGCTTGGAGCCAATGCAAAGAGTGCAAAATAATGCACCTGGGAAACAAAACCCAGGGAAGATTACACAATGGCGGGGGGTAGTAACAACAACAAAAATGGAAAGGGACCTGGGGATAATCATATCAGATGACCTTAAGGTTAGCAAGCAATGTGAGAAGGCAGTAGGGAGGGCTGGGGATATACTGGGATGTATAGGAGAGGCATCACCAGCAGAAAACAGGAAGTTGTTATCCCTCTGTACAGACAGTTGGTGAGACCCCATCTGGAGTACTGCATCCAGTTCTGGAGACCCCATCTCCGCAAGGACATAGACAGGATAGAGGCAGTCCAGAGGAGGGCAACTAAAATGGTGCAGGGACTGCAAGAGAAGCCATCTGAGGATGAGGAAAGGAGGAAAGGGGACATGATAGAAACGTTAAAGTACCTCACTGAAATCAATAAAGACCAAGAGGTAGCATCTTTCAGAAAAGAGATGTGCAAGAACAAGGGACACAATTTAAAGATAATGGGGGGCAGTTCAGGGCAATGTGAGGAAGTATTTTTCCACAGACAGGTAGTGGACACATAGAACAGCCTTCCTGAGGAGGTTGTGGGGTCTAAAACTGTGGGAGAATTCAGAATACATGGGACAGACATAAGGCAATTCTTGTGGGGGGTAAGAAGAAATAGGCTGTTAGTTAACTAGGATCTGCAGCTTATCCTGTAGGTAGGAAATGGGTAGACTAAGTGGGCCAAGCTGCCCTTATCTGCCGTTAAAGTCTATGTTTCTATGTGAGATTTAGACAGTTCAGTTTATATTTCATGTATTTTCTATAATTATTTACCTTTTTCTTTATTACTGAGGACAGCTATTTGAAAGAGGCATACTGTCCCTTAGATTTTATCTGCTCTTTCTGCTGTCCTACATATGACATCATAATCTGAGTTGCACCACAAAGCGAGCTTCTGATCATGGTGCTTTTCCGGTTATCAACTTTTAAATAAATAAATTAAATAATCCCCTTTATGGCATCATAATTATCCCCACAGCAGCAGAATGTGATGTAATAAACATAACTGTGATGTCATATGTAGGCAAGCAGCCTGAACAGATTGGGCAGTGATCCTGTTTACATGCAAGTGCCCTCAGTAATAAAGAAGAATAGAAATACAGAAACAATATTAAAATATAAGCACACTTGTGCTAAACATTAGATTTTCTCAAAGTTGTCACAATGGTGTCAGGGCTCTTTAAACAAACTGAATTGAAATTGGTTACTCAAGCTCTTTGGCATGCCAGGTGGTGGGATTCTTTCCAGTGGTTGGTATAATAATTCTCCTACTTGATATATAGTTAACTGTAAATGGAGAACTATGGAGGGGAATTATGGTTTGGTTTAGATTAAGCAGATTTTCTTTTCTTTCTTTTTATTATTATGTTTCATAAGTTCCTTTTATAGTAGGAGTTTGATTTATATATAATAGTATGAGCATTAATACTGTTATAGATTTCCGTTTAATGCAGCAAGTTATTTTTATTATGTGCCAATTTATTTTCACATTCTGTGTATAACTTTGGTTGCTTTCTTGTATTTTCTTTTAGTTTCTATGTATGTAATTGACTTTGAATATATACAGTATATAAAAATTCCCCTACTGTTATAAAAACTGCCATGGAATCTTTAACTTCTAGCTGACAGCCACAGACACAGGTAGAGGGCCTCAGTTTAACATCTCATTCAAAGGATGGCACTTCCACATTGCAGCACACCACTAGTGCTGAATGAACTACAGTGTTAGTATTTAAGCAATAAGGCATGGCCAGCATAGGCGCTGGGTTGTATGGGCCCATGGGGCATTTTTCCCCAACAATATTTATTTGCCTGGGCTGAGCCCCAGCAAAATTTTTCTTTGTGCACTTTTTTTTTTGGGGGTTCTCAATTTGCGTGTGGTGTGCAGTGCGCCTTCTGCCACTGCAGTACTGCCTGTGATGCCCCACTGCTAAACCAACTGTGTGGGTACAGCTACGCGATGCTGGCATTATTTAAAATTGGCGCATTTATTTTTGCCTGCTTGGAGTTGGTTTGGTACCCTCCCCAGCCTAAATCACTGTGACTGGTGGTTTGTCTGGTTGGCATTTTCAACTTGCGGATTGTGATTGGCCAGGGGTAAGGCGTTTAGGCGCGATATGCCATACTGCGTGCTTCTGGGCTGGGCAATTTGTTCTGTGAGTGAGAAGGTGGGGATGAGGTGAGGAGCACAGGCAGAGAGGCAGCGTTTGTTTCCAAATCTGCGGTGGTCAGGAGTCAGGCAGTCGGCTGCAGTTGGCCAGGTCCAAGAGGTGTTGGGGGAGAGAGTCTGCTGGTACAGAGAGGGAGTCGGCCAGTCGAGTCCTCCAGGATGGTCTGAAAATAGGACACAACACCACACGGTAGTGGTAGGTCCACCCACCAGGCAGCATTGGCAGGTTGCAAAAGGCAATATAGGAGGCAGTATAGTGAAGTGGTTTAAGACTCTGAGCTGCAAATCTGGAGACCTGGGTTTGAATCCCACAGCCCTTGCTTGCATACTGTGTGACCCTGAGCAAGTCACTTAACTTCCTGGAGCTCCCAGGTTGCACCTGTAAACAAGCTTTCAGCTAGTGTGTCTCACCTGGTTAAATAATTGAGGGTGGAGGGAGGAAGGCCAGGCAGCAGTCTGAGGGAGCAGAGCAGGTGCAGCAGACTAGTGCTGCATCAGCTGTGCTGTAGCTGCAACAAGAGGTCAGGATCAGGACTGGAAGTAGAGTGAGTGCTGTGGGTGGGTTGTGAGGCTACTTGTCTCCGAGCACGCCAGGTTGGGCAAGGGTTAGGGTCATCTCGAGCCTGGTTTAGGCAGGCCAGGTCCCAAAAGTGGACCAGTGACAGACATTCACGGGGTGCTGGTGGTGCTGTGGGGTACTGGGGTTGTCTGTTGAGGCTGAGGAGGCCAGGATCAATTGGGGTTCTTCGATTCTGGTGGCGGCAGCACACGGTGCCAGCAGAGCATCCATACAGTAGCAGCAGATCAATTTGGAGCCTCTCAGAGGAGTGAGGTGAGCAGAAGAATGGAAGTCAGGGAGATTAGTGCCACATCATCCCCACAAAGGTAGGCAGCTGCCAGCAGACTAGCCTAGGAGGATAACAATCATTCATTGTGTAATCATTTATCTTTATCTTTGCAATTGCATTTCACTACATTAAGCCAGGAGGAACTGTTGTGTTATGTATAACGTTATTTTTATTTTGTTTCTTATAATGTGCAATGCCATCCTCAGGTAGGTTTAAGGTGGAACACTGCTGGACTGGAGGACTGTCTGCAATGCCACACTGCCACCATTTTCACAACTGCATGGCCTTTTTGGGTTGGGGTTATCAGAGCAGGTACCCAGCAGCATTCGTTTAAAATGTAAATCTGCCAGCCAGCCAACATCCATGGCAGGGGTTCAGATTCAGCACCGATTCAACACATCAGGTACAAACACACAGACTTTATAAAGGACCTCAGCTCCTTAGATTGGTTAAAGGAAATACTGGTATGCAAAGATGGCAGCAGCAGCCTTCAGTTCAGGAGGTTACCAACTTTAAGCTGCATAGTGCATTGTGGTTTGGTGTGATGGCAAACTGACTATGGCTTCCCTGTTTTACTGTCTGTATTTACCTTTACTGCTGATCTTGTGTTCTGTTCTGAGTTTTCTTTGTACTATTATCTTATTTATTTCTGTGCACGTGGCATCCATATTTCCCTTTGCCCAGAATGCACCCCAAAACAAGCTGTTCATGTTCAGTGAGCTCCACGATACATGTCAAAACAAGCTGCTTTCAGCTGTGTGCCCCAATGCACTTCTAAACAAGCTGTTCTCATCTCAGTGTGCCCCCATATGCACATCAAAACATGCTGTTCTTAGCTCAGTGTGCCCATGCACCTTGAAAGAAGATGTTCTCAGTACCTTAGTTGAAACACGCTATTTTCAGTTCAGTGTGCCTCCTGGGCCAGATTATTTAAATAAACATTTTTAAAATCTTCTTCCCATTCTTTAATACCAAAGATACTTGCATGAAAACAGAACCCTTTTTGCCCTATTGGCTAAATCAGTGGAAGAATTCAAGAGGGCATTGAACAAGCATATGGGACCGAGTATTGGGTTGGAGGCGGGGCTGGCAGGAGAATGAGGTGTGGGGAAAAAGGGCAGACTAGATGGGCCAGTATGGTCCTTTTCTGCCGTCAGGCTTCTATGATTCTATGATCTGGTCCTGCTGTTTGTGCCCTGAGTTATAATACTCTGCCTGTGACATCACACTGTGGAAAATATGGTGCTGTCACAAGCAGAAATTACGACTTCATTGGCAGACAAATTGCAGGACAAGAAAATCTGTGGAAAAGATCCTTGTTTTCAGGCAACTATCCTTAGTAACGTAGAAAAGGACAAATAAATAGAGCCAATGTAAGAAAAAAGAATTCAATCTAAATATTATGTTTGTCATTTTCCATTGACTTCTCAAGAAGTCAAGTGAACACTGGGGTAGTGGCCAGTTTAACTCCTTCTTTCTCTCCTCATAGTGTCAGACTGGCTTCTTTGCACTGAGTGCAGCACCCCCTCATTGTTAATAGCAGAGGCCTGAGTGTGATGGCTGCACCTGTAGGGACCTAGCGACACGCACAGCCAGCCCAGTAAAGTTTATTTGGTTTCTCATAGCAGCCATGAAATAATGACCATGACTACGTGGTTATGATGATGATGAAGTCTGCATAAGGCCCCAGAAGACCAGTCTGTTGGCATTGGCAATAATGCATTACCTCATTTGCATTAACCCTAAATGTAACAGTGTTTTTGTTGAAGCCATTTCTCATTCTTGTCTCTGAAGAGTATTGGTGCATGCTACTTGTTGGAGTAGTGACCACTGTAGGGAGGTGGGCAGCCAGCAGTTACAGTGTCCTGGGGGTTGTGCTGGCCAGTCATTAATCTTTCTCTAAGGCACTGCACAATTTACATAGATACAGAGTCACTGTCGGCAGATAAGGGTCTATGGAATGGCCCACCAGTCTGCCCATTTGAGGTTGTTACTTTAGTTCCTCTATGTTTTAGTCTGTTGCTCCTTGCCCCTGATCTCCAGAATTCCTGATGTCTACTCTCTATCCCATGCATAATCTTAAATCCCACAACTGTTTCAGCCCCCAGCAGCAGCAGCAGAAAGAACTGCTAATGTAATGTTCTGAGACTGTAACTGTTATCTTGTCTGTTTTAACTTATTTTTGCAAAAGCCAAACAAAACATCAGCTCCCCATTTTCTTTACGCCTGATCCAGTATACACTGAGAATAACAAGGTCTGTTTAGAGGTAATCATCTTGCTTAATTGGCAGTGTAGAAAAGAGGGTGACAGGGACTGCAATCTCTTGTAGTATGGATGGATCTGAGTTGAGAAGGGAGATAGCAAGCATTGTCATAATGGAGCATCATCAGTCGTGAACATCAACGACAGGTATCAACATCTGGCTGTCCAGCCAGGTTTGGGAGGGTTAGCACAGACAAGTGGGTCTGGTTGAGCAGTACAAGCACCAAGACATCACAGCTGTCAAGTAGGATGAAGGAAATGACTGGGTGGAGTGGCAGAAAGGTACTGTAGCAGTCATTGTGGACTCCATAATTAGGGCAGTGCCTGGGTGAGAGTAGAGGGGCATTGTTTACTGAAACACTTGTTTTCTCAACTGGATTGATTGCAGTACTACGAGGTCAAGTGAGTTGCAAAGAACAGAGAGTATTGGCAGGGTGCTGTAATGTGTAATTGGGTGTGTACTTTAAACTCATAAACCTTTTAAGTGGTTCAGTCTCACAGAAAATTAGGATTTTGAAATTCATAATGTCACAATGTTTTGTCTGTTATGTGGTAGAAACATAGACAATGTTGGCAAAAAGGCCATTGGTCCATCCACTCTAAAATAGTTCTTCCTGAATAGCATATAACCTGATATGACCATGCCCAGCCCAGGTCGGTTTTCAGTGCACCCCATGGTTCAGTAATGGCCACAGCCCACATTCAAAATAAGACAGTAGTAGTCCAGGTTGCCCAGTACCCCCAGTGGAATTGTTCTTAAATCAGTTTGAATATGCTGTCAGCCCTCACCCTGTTTATGCATGGTTTGTCTCCTCCTGCGGTATGTTCCCAGGTTCTGTTCATGGCAGCACCTAGTGGGACTTAGTGTGCTGCTGACACATTGGATGGCCAGTGTGAGGTGCACAGTGAAGGCCCTGGGGTTTACCTGTGTTGATATGGCGAAAACAATGCTTTATTATATAGTGGGTAGACTGTATGGACCTCTTTGTCCTTTTCTACAGAAACAACATAATAGTTATATAATCTTACTGTATCCTATATCTTTCCCTATATAAGGGCAGTAGCACCAGGAGCGACTGAGCACGGAGCGGTGCACCAGCTAGCCACTCCAGCCCAGCAGCAGCCAGCCAGCATCCGAGAGGGACAGAGGAGTCAAGCTAAGTCAGTGAGAGCAGAGGCCAGCAGCATGTAGTAACATAGCCCCCTCCACCAAGAGAGCCATCAGGCAGTAGCACTGCTCCCTACCCTCTCAGCCAGTTAAGCCCGACATGTCATCAGTTAAAGTTTAAAAAAAAAAAAAACACTTTTAAATGGTGTTTCAACTCCTCTCTGTATCTGGGGCCAGGGTCTAAACATGCAGACACCCACATTATGACACAATGTGCTCTGCTCCCATAGATCCCTGGTGGTGGTGGGTGGGTTCACCTGATCCCAGCCCATGGAATGGGGCTTTGACCACGCCTAGATCCCTGATGGTTAACCTCTGACCCCTGGGCCAGGGGTGGGGCCTTGACCCCTGTGTCAGGGGCGAGGATTTGACCCCAACCCCTGGGCCCCATCAAAATGTTACAAACCCGGCTCCTGTGATAGCCAGAGCTTATGTTAATGATCTGTTAATCACCCTCTGGGGCATAATCTCTGTAGATATGTAGCCTTGAGGTCAGACCATTAACATAACCTCTAGGAGTGACTTATTACTATAATAATAAAAATATGAATTTTAAATGATATTGTACCTTCCTCTGCATGTAATTACTCTCTACATGTATGTTAGCCACAGCTTTACAGATATGGCTGATACAATGCTTACAAGATGTACAACTTAGGTGATTTGATACCTTTATTGGACCAACAGAGATTACAGAAAGACCTAAGCTTTTGACCTCAAACAGAGGTCTCTTCAGAAGCTTTATTTCTTAGGCCCTTTTATGTTTGCTTGCGCATGTGCAAGAAACATAGTGCCATCATTGGAGATTTTGGGTGTGTCACCTCCTCCTCCAATTCAGGCAGTGTGCTGGCAGGCGCGCGCCCTGTAAGCCAATGCATTTTGGAGCTGTCTATGACACGCTCCAAAATGCAGTAACCACAGATTGAAAGGGGACTACGGCAGTGAGCAGCGATAAGAACTGCTCACGCCAGCTTCCCCCAGTCGCAGGCGGCGCGCCTCTGCACGCAGTGTAGTCGACGGGTGCCCAATCCCCGCTGGCTGAGCTGCATCTGTCTCCTCCCCCAGTAGTTGATGCCACGCTGGGAGCCCACCCCAGCATGGCAATCAGTCATGTTGCCGACGGGGTGCCCAATCACGTCGGCTGAGCTCGCCCCTCCCCAGAGTCCTTGTGCCATGCTGGAGCCCACCCCAGCGTGGCAAATGATCCCGCAATTTTTTTGACTTTTTTTGCCGGCCAGGTGCCCAATCCCCGTCGCTGAGCCCCAAAGTCCTTGTGCCACGCTGAAGCCCGCACCCAGCGTGGCAAACGGTCCCACGACATCTTTTTTTTTTTTTTTTTTTGTAAGAAAAAAACGGGTCCAGCGGTGGCCTCCACCCCTCCCACAACCCACACCCACCCACACAGCACTCCAGCTCTCATCCCCACCCCATACTTACCTCTGGACTCTGGTCAAGCGATCTTGGTGGACCTGGAACACGTCTGCACTCTTCAAAGCCGACCGCGAACTGAGGAAATGCGGTAAGCTGTATAATGGGCTAGATAGGGGTTTCAACTTATTGCATATCTCAGCCATTTTGGGAATTTTGCACAAATTTTCAACATGGGGTTTTGGGCCCCTTCTCATGAATGATGTCACTGTCATGGCGTTATTCGGGGCCCGAAGGGTGATTTCGCGCAGTGACTGCGAAATCCGCCGCGGGGCCCGAATACTGCCATGACAGTGACATCATTCATGAGAGAGGGGCCCAAACCCCATGTTGAAAATTTGGTGCCAAAATTCAAAAATGACTGTTTAACGAGCTGCGTTAAGTTCCTACGCAGGCTCGTAAGTTCGCAAATTTCAATATTTTCACTCCAGATTTTCAACATTGCCATTTCACCACACCTTCTTATGAGTAGTACAGCTGTCATTTTTCATATCTCACCCAAAATGTGTTTCTGCCCATGTAGCGCAGAATGGCGAGTCAGAGTCGAAATCAATGTATCGGGACAAATTAAGAAAATCACAGTGACACCGTTCATGACAGAGGTCTTGAAATGGCTATGTTGAAAATGATGAAAAAAAATCTAAAATGACTGTTTTACAAGCGTCGTTGCGCAGTTCATGCGCTCATAGGTTGCGAATTTTCAATATTTCACTCCAGATTTTCAACATTGCCATTTCCACACCTTCTTATGAGTAGTAGAGCTGTCATTTTTCACATCTCACCCAAAACGTGCTTCCGCCATGTAGCGCACAATGGCGCAGTCGTTGTCGCGAACTCAGTGTATGGGACACATTAAGAAAATCACAGTGTCACTGTTCATGAGCAGAGATCTTAAAATGGCAATGTTGAAAATTTGGTGACAGAATTCCTAAAGCTGACTGTTTCTGGTGTGGGTTGCACAGTTCCACCTGCCTTTCGTGGGTTTGCAATTTTCAATATTTCCACTCCAGATTTCCAACATTGCCATTTTTCCACCTCTTATGAGCAGTACAGCTGTCATTTTCATATCCTGCCCAAACCGTGTTTCCGCCATGTAGCGCACAATGGTGCTGTTGGTGTGCGAAAGCAATGTTTAGGACAGATTAAGAAAATCACAGTTACACTGTTCATGAGCAGAGGTCTTAAAATGGCTATGTTGAAAATTTGGTGACAAAGTCCATAAAATGACTGTGTTATGAGTGAGCATTGTGCAGTTTCCACGCATCCTCGTTAGTTCATGACTTTGTAATATTTTCAGTCCAGATTTTCACTAGTGGCATTTTCAACACTTCCTTATGAACAGTACAGCTGCCATTTTGCAACATCGCGAGTGTGTTTCACTTTCAGTGCAGAGATCTGTGGCGTGTGGGAAATCATTGTTCGGCACAGATAAAGAAAATCACAGGACACTGTTCATGATCGGAGGCACCAAAATGCCTGAGTTGACAATCTGCTATAAAAATCCCCAACCTAATTATATCACGTTGTGCGCTGCATGTTTCTATGTACGCCGTGACTTCACCATTTTTTAAATATTTTACTACACATTTGCAACATAGCCATTTTTACACCTCCCCATGAAAGAGTACAGCTGTCATTTTTACATCCGGTTCTGAATATTTTGCACCTGTGGTGCTAAATGCGTAGTCACTGTGGATAAGCAGCTTTTGGCTACCAAACTGATATTCCCCTGTTCATGAGGTGGGTCACAAAACAAACATGTTGAAAATTTGGAGTTAACATACCAACGAATGCCTGAGGTATTAGGCTTTTCAACTAAATCGCCCAACCCTATAGAGAATGACAGGAATCAGGGGTGTGACTTGGGATTCTTGCCTGTGATGCTCATACCATTCCACACCCTGCAGTCATTGAGAGGCATCGAGGTATGCCTTGGACTCTTGGCCCCAAACTTCACCCCATTCTCCTATATCGCACCCATCTCACCATATTTCCTAATGAAATGGGGTGCGCATAAGGGCCAAAGACCCCAAGGAACACGTGCCACTTGTCAGTCTCTGCAGAGTGGGGTGTGGTGAAATGGCATGGCCGTTATGCCTGATGACCCAAACGCACACCCCAATGCCTGTCACTCTGCAGGGTGGTGGTGGGTTAGCTTCAGTTCAATACTTCCACTGCCATTCCTATTACGCAGCTATATAACTTCTACACTACCACTGCCAATGCCAGCAAGCAAACATTCAGCATTGACAAATGCTTGTTATAATGGATATTAGCCTGAGTTACAGGCATTCTTAGAAAAGGATACCTTCATGTGCCTTATTGCTTAACTGTTGTATATTTACTCTACAAAGACCTGGCCTATGACCAGATCAGATGTCTGCATCTAGTGTAAAACATCGCAGTTCATCTCCTGACCTCAGTGCAGATGTCAGTGCATATTACTCTGGCACTCTGCAGTCTGCCTATTAGACATAAGATTGATTTGGTTTAGTTTTAACCTTTGAGACCTTAATTGTACTGAGCCCTGTCTACCTCAGCAAATGTCTGAATCTCCATCAACCAAGAAGAGCCCTCTGCATTTCAGACTCAAGGGAGATCATGGTCCCATGCTCTGAGTTAATATCAGTGGGGAATGGAGCATTTTGTGTGAGCAGCCCTGGTCATGCAGGACTCCTTTCCACCATTGGTTTGGCAAATGTGCAGTTTGAGCCACTTCAAGACTGCAGTCCAGGTGTTCACTCTTCTCGCAGCTTATCCTGGTTCTATTGTTTGAAGCCTGATCCACAAAGTGACACAGGATATGCATAATTCAGGCATATCCCAGCTACATGCCTCCACACCCCAGTGCTTGGCCACACTGGACGGCATCTACAGCCTAGCCCTCTGCTTTCTGGAAGTCAGAAGCGTTATGTAGTGGCAGGCAACAGTGGGGGTGGGGGTGAGGGAGGTTTGCTGCACCAAGCATCCAATCAGATGTCTGGTCAGCACTATACTGTATCCTGAGCCCTGCACATAGCAGTGACTGGTGGCTGTGTATCCATGCCTGAAGCACAACATCCGTGCTTGTTGTACCAGTCAGTGCTAGCATGCCTCCCTCTTATCTGCACAGGAAGATGTGTGGGGGGCTTATCAGACTCCATGGAGAGTCCTGTAGCTGAACAGAGGAGTATGTATGTACTATGGCAGCCTGTCCTCCACATGGTTTCTGCTCCTCTGTGCATCCCTCTGCAGTGTGGTATTTGATTTGCACATCTGGCACATGCAGACCCTGTCCCTTGCCCAAAAAGTCACATGGCTGTACATGTAGCACAGATGTACATGCAGTGGGGGTGCACAGCTAGGGCTGGGAATGTGCAGAGGTCCCCACATGTATGGTGTGGGACCTCTGTGCACCTCCAGCACAAAAGCAGAGGCAGGTGCACTCCATTACCTAAAAGTGCAGCAGCCAAAGCAACATGGAGAACAAGGCAGAACAGCTGCACACACACAGTCCAGTAATATGTAAAATCAATTTATTAAGGTCACATAAAAGCAAGACATAAATATGGTTCTATGTCATAGGGACGATTGCTGAACAGCGATTATCCTTATGGGGTATACATCATCAAAATTCAATTTTTGTGATGTCAGGTCAGTGCCAGTTAAAAGTAGAACAAAAATTTTTTTCTTTTATGTGGGGGCTACACCCCCACCCTCCTAATTTTAGATTCTCAACTCCAGGGGTGCCTGTTGGGGGGGTGCATCCATGTAAAAAAAAAAACTCTGTCTCGGGCTGGGAGCAACAAAATATGCTGGTGCCGGTCCCAAATCCTGCATCCCGCCACCCCAGGCCAGCACCCACCACACCACACCATGGCACCAGCTTGGTGGCAATCCATAACACCACCCTCACAAACCCACCACCTCTTGCTCAGTGCACTCGCTCCCCCGCATGCATATATACACAACATCCTCCTGTAACCTTTCCGAACCTCCCCATCCGGTTGCCCTCCCTATGTCAGGGGCTGTCGCCATAGAGTGGATCGCTGTTTTGGTAGGCACCCAGCTGCGGTTAGCCCAGGTCACAGGATACCCATAACCATAAATATTGGGCTACAGCCACTACATATTACATAGATACATAGATGTTGTTGGCAGATAAGGGTTTTCGCCCACCTAGTCTTCCCATGAATACTAGTAACTGCTTTTTCAAGCTTCCTTGGAACTAGGTTGTCCCCTTCCCCAATACCAGGACCCCATACCTATCCCATGCATTCTTAAATCCTGTAATCGTATCTTCCCCACCACCTATTCTGGCAGGATGTTCCATTTGTCCACCACCCTCTCCATGATGAAGTACTTTCTCATGTCCCCCCAGTTTCATCCTATGTCCTCTTATCCTAGAGCATCTTTTCTTTGAAAATTGTATTTTCCTGCACCTTGCTCTTCTCCATGAGGTACATAAATGCCTCAATCATATCCCCCTCTCTCTCATCTCCTCCAAAGAGTAGATGTTTAAGTACTCCAGCATATCCTTATACGGTTTAATAAGTAACCCCTACACTATCTTGGTTGCCCTCCTGTACTGCCTCCACCCTATGTTCTTGTGTGGGTAAGACCTCCAGAACTGGACATTGTACTTGAGGTGTGACCTCACTAATGTCTTGTATAGAGGAATTATGACCACCTTTTTCCTGCTGGTGATACCCCTGTCTATAAATCCCAACATCCTGTTTGCTTTACCTGCTGCCTTGTCACACTGTTTCCCTACCTTGAGATCATCAGAGATGATAACCCCAAGATCCTTTCCTGTTTGGTGCATGCTATATCCTCCCCCCACACACACACTGATATGTTGTTCCTGGGTTTGTGTGCCCCATTTACATAATCTATCACTTTTTGTGTTAAATCTTAACTGCCAGTCCCTTAACCAGTCTTCAAGCTTTTGCAGATCTCTCCTCGTTCTATCTTCACCCTCTGGTGTATCCATCCTGTTACAGAGCTTAGTGTCATCAGTGAACAGGTAGATTTTCTCTTCTAGTCCACTGTAACGTCACTGATAAAGATTTTGAAGAGGACTGGACTCTAAATGAGCCCTTTTCAGGAGGTGGTACTAGTCAACTCGTGTACTTAAATACCTCACAACATTATAATATCTCAGTTCAATTGATGCAAAGTTAATTGACTGTCAAAACCTAAAAGTCTAGATCAATGCACAGGTGTAATATATGAAATATTACATATGCTTTTGGAAACATCATGCAAAGTGCAAGCGTTTAAAATGTATCAACATATTGTATATTTTGACACAAGTATCAATGACTTTTTGCAAGGGGTTCCAGTATGATGTAGCTCAGATTTATAAAACTGGGCCTGAACAAGTAACTCTCATTATTATTTCTCCTAAGAGTAGTTTATAACCTATGCAGAGGATTCAAGGTTGGCTGATGCACACCAAGGAGAAAAGCTCATGAAACTGTAATACAGACCCAGCCCAGTGCTGTGGAGGGCTGAAGCTCTAGCACCTGGCCTCCCTACCATGCGGTGACCTGGGTTCAGAACAGATGCAGATCGCTCAGGGGCCAGCTGGGGAGGAGGACTGAGCATCCTGAAGATCACTTGGAGGGTAAGGGTGTCCTGCTAGGTGGCTGCCACCTGAAGTTTAAGTTGACAGTGCAGCAGGATGTCAGGATGGTGTTCCCACCCGCTGAATGCCATAGCATGTATCCACAGAGGCGGGTTTTCACTGATGTGTAATTACATCACAGGGAGGAAAACTGGAAGAAAACCCTGACTGTGGCAGGATGAAGGCCTGGTCCCACATGCCCCACAGTGGTAACTGGGCTCTCCAGGGTCGTCAGGCAGAGGACACTTGGCAGGCATGTGTAACTGTGGTATATTGATGTTGCAGGTCTATGCACTAAAGATTTATAAAATTGCTTAGCAGTTTCTCCAAAATGTTATCTGGAGACGAAATGGATCATCTTGTTGATACCCTTGCCCTTAGTAGGCTGAATGACCAGCTGGACTATAAACCCTATTTATGATTCAGATAATCTATGCTGCCTAATAGTTCTTGTACATGACTTGTCTGCCTTTTCTGTGTCTCTCATCTATTCCCTCCTCCCTTTCTTCTTATCCCTTGTTCTTTTCTCTCCATCTATTCTACTTCCATCTTCTTTTTCTTCTCTTAATGTACCTAAATCTAACTTGCCTTTTCCTGACATCAATAATAATATTGATGAAATAAGATACTATGTTTTTACAGTATAAGCTCCACTTCTCTTACTATCATGTGGTCCCACATGTGCATTTGTATTCTCTGGTACAGCTAGAGTCCCCTTTTAATCAGTTGCATACATTAACATACGATATGTGTGAGATTTGTGCATAAATACTCAGGGCTATACACATGTAGTAGTAAGGGGATGGCCAGAAGACCCATCAGTGGAATCAGTTGAGCTGGAGACCATGTACTGAGTGCTGGGCCATTTCAGATAGAAGAAGGTGTCTGTGTGGTTTACAAGATGCGGGTAACAATGTCCCAATTCATCTGGTTCATGGTAAAGACTACATGACAAAAGTATAATTTCTTGGCGTTGCCAGGAAGGCAACACAAAGAAACTGTCTGTGACCTTGGTACCAGCCAGAAACTGTCCAGCTCTCTCCCTCCCTGTTTTCTCCACAACGGATGACACCCCACTGGAGGTTGTCCCTGGCTTCAAGTACTTTGGTGTGTGACTTGATAGCAAGCTTGATTTCTGTACCCACATTAATGTCATCCATGCCAAACTTTGCCTTTAACTCAATGCTCTGTACATAATTAGGACTGCCTCTTCCTCCAGGTCCACGAGAACTGGTAACCAAAATGGTTCTCCTGGTTTTGACTATGTGCATGTGGTCTATGGCACTGCTCTTTCCTCTTCCTTTGCCAGACTAGATACCCTCTGCAATGCCGTCTGTCATGTCACTATCAACTCTCCCCACCATACCTACCAGTGCTCCCTCTATTCTTCCCTCTCCATCCTTCCACCACCTTCACGTTACCAGTCCCTGTGCCTCCTTCTTTGCTAAATACTGGTTTGAGTCCTTTCTTGACTACCTATATTCACTCCTCTCTCTACCTGCCTCTTCTTACTCTCTCCACTCAAGGGACTCCTGCACTTTCTCTGTACCCCACCCTCACTCCTCTGCTCACAAGGTTGAAACTGGCACCAGCCCACTAGCCAAATGCTGGTAGATTTTGTATTGGGATTTCTCCTACCACCTCTCTTCCCTTTAGAACCTGCTCCATTCTTCCCTCCACCTCTCTCCTGCCTTTCAATGCCTGCAAAGGCTTTCTCCTCTCCCTCTATCCCTGTCAACCCTCTTCCTGACCTTTCCTCCTCTCTGACCTGACCAGTTGTGCCTTAGCCCACGGTCTGTATCTACCTCCCTCTAGTACTATCACCCTTCCTAGCAGGCACTGCTCACTTTACTGGATCCTTGCATGATTGTCCACTCTCTTTGCATTAATTTACTTGATTAACACACTCTGCTCCTACATCTGAGTCATTGCCTATAAAATTGCTATTTTATAATTCTCAATATGTCTGTACTTCCTTTCCCAGGTCATACCTGGAAACGAGCCTTGGTTCAGTATGTCTTTCTTGGTTACCAACATTTTAACTAGCTAAATAAATAACAAATGAATTGCATGCCAAAAAGCAGTCATCAAGAACCAACTACTTAACTCATCTCCTTCTGCATAGTTCAGCTCTCTGCCCCCCAACCATTGAGAGGAAATCCATTTTAAATGCAACCATAGATCACTAGAGAAGAAACCAATAACAATTTGCCTGGGGACATCCTATGATCTCTGTATGTTATCACCTTTATTGTTTTCAAATCATTCTGTTAATGACTGGAACCTCTGGAAATGAGCTATTAGCTCAAAGGTTGTAATCACGAAATTAAATAAATAAATAGAATAAATGAATAAATCACCCATGTGACCTTCTCCCTGATGCACACTTTGTGAAGTATACTGCAGTTTATCAATCAAGTTTAGCCATCTCAGACTACACAAAGTCCCAACTCATCTACTTAGTGGTACAGACTAAGCGACAAAAGTGTAGTCGCTTTACTTTGCCAGGAAGACAACACAAAGTGGAGTGGATAGAATTTGCCCATCCCTATTCATTTTGTTAGTTTATTCTA
This sequence comes from Neoceratodus forsteri, assembly GCA_016271365.2. Taxonomy (NCBI): domain Eukaryota; kingdom Metazoa; phylum Chordata; order Ceratodontiformes; family Ceratodontidae; genus Neoceratodus; species Neoceratodus forsteri. Next base: position 138,708,931 of record CM057452.1, on the reverse strand, counting down.
TTGCACTTTCATTTATCTCTCTCTCTCTCTGGACACATTCAAATGCCACATCAACCATTAAAAGTCAATCTTGTCACACTCTTTACTCATTCATATTACCATCTAAACAATCTCACTTTATGTCACTCTCAATTACAGTGAAGTACAGATAACTAGTAGGATCAGCTTGTTGTGAATGACAAATGAATAGAGAGCAACTCAGAGAGAGAAGAGAGAGAGAGAGAGAGAGAGAGGAGAACATCTTGTCATGTTGATGAGATCTGGATTTTACATGCTTCCCCAGTTGTCTATTTCATATCTGAAATTCAGACATGATCTCTCAGTACAGAGCTGGAAATAGAATATTCAGGTCTCATGAAATGCTGCACCACTTCTCTTTTGTGCAACACAGTAAAAATTAATTAAATACTCAGAGTCTGACTCTTAAATGAACCAGTACTTTAGAGAGATATTTGGTGATAGGGTCCTGCATGTAGTTTGAGAAATATAACCCTATTGAAGAGAATGTGCAATGACTTGAGAAATCTTGAGGAGAAGTCAAGGGCATGGCAGCTGGGTTTCAATGTGAAAAAGTGTAAACCATAGACCTAGAGCCCAGAAATCCAGAGGTGAAGTCAGACCCAGTGGAGAAGAGGGATGGGGCACTCTGTGCCTTACCTTTTCCATGCCAGCGATCGGATTCAGGAACAAGCTTGGGCTGCTGGAGATCAGCTGGGAGAGAGGACTGAGCATCCAGAGGACAGCTCCTCTCCCAGGGTGGGGTGTCTTGCCATCTCGGCTCTTGGCTGCCCCAGATGAAGGCCGGGTAGCACTGGCAGTCCGAGCAACATGAAAGACAGGGGTCACAATCCTGTAGACAAGTGTACTTCCATGCACATGCCTTATGTGCCACCACAGCTAGAGGGCAAGGGAGAAAAGAGGAAAAGGGTTAGTGTGGAATAAATGAGTTCTGCCACCTTCCTCCACCCCTTACAGTAGTCACCTGCCCCATCTGAATGTGTGTCTCCGGGTGGGGAAGGATAGCCGTCCTTCCCAACCCCACCATTGGGGGATCCATGGGATCTCAGGCATGGTGAACCCATTCAGCAGGTGCTGGGTAAAAGGTGACAGCGACAGGGCTGACAGTCATTGACACTGGCCATGAAGAAAAAACTTCTATGGTGAAAAAGGAAACCCAAAGGTGAAGTACAAAATGGGAGAAGAGGTATTGACAGTCACCAAACAAGAAAGGGATCTGGGAGTAATGATATCTGATGACCTCAAGGTGATGATACTGGAGTACTGTGTACAGTTCTGGAGATGACAACTTAGGAAGGACATAGACAGGGCAGAAGATGTCAAGAGGAGGGCAACTAAAATGATGCATGGGTTGTATCAGAAACCCTACAAAGGAGAGACTAAAGGGACTTGAATATGTGCACCCTCTAAGACAGAAATGTAATCCCTCCCCAGTGGGTATTCTTATTATCTGGATTAATAAGGGTATTATTTAGTTAGCTCAAGGAGGTGATTTCTATTACTGCCGCTAGGGGCAGAGTTTCATCAATATATGAGCCCTGGTTTTCAGGCTGGGCAGGGGAGTGATGGGGAGATGGCGGGCATGATAAGGTCAGTGTGGGTGGGGGCATAAAACTTCTCCAGCCCTTAGAGGTTCAGCTGGCAGCATCAGTGTGACTCAGGGAGGTATCTGAAGGAGCACTACAAGAGCTTAGCTGCCATTGGGGTTCAGGGTCCATGCTTGGTTACAGTATGGGAGGAATCCAAGAAGAAGCAAGAGAGCTGAAACATCTTCAAAAAGGCAAGTGGTGCCAGTACTCTAAAATGGGAGTGGAGTGCAGGCAGTGGGGCTGTAGTGGTGGTGGCAGCACCACACCACAGCAGAGCTATCTGGAGGTGGCAGGTCTGGGTAGTTTTCCTGTGTGTATCATGCTGCTTGGGGTAAAGTCTGAAGGGGGACATTAATTGGGATGCACATTGGAGCCTGCCATGCCCCATGTCTGGGGCAGGCCTGTCAGACCCATTAAGGGTGCGGCTCTGGGGAACTGGCAAATGGGAAGGAAGGAACCGTCATTTCAGGCTAATGGGCAGATCTTTGTTTGGCATGGAAGTACCTAAAAGTATGGTGGCACCTCAAGGGTTTTGTTAGAGGAACAAGTGAATTTGGCGCTGCTGTGGGGCATTAGGCTGCATCGCCCCAGACTCTGTTTAGGCCCATGGGCTGGAGGGAGTAGTGAGGCACCTGTCCCCAGTGGCGGACAAGGTCATAAACTGCATGGGAGAGATGAGGGTGTGAGCTGAAATCTCTGCTCAGAATAGCTATGTGGTGGAGCCAGCTGGACTAAGTGTTTTAGACGGAAACAAAATCTTCTAGCTGAAGCTGGTACCATAGCCCTGGTCTGCCTGCTGTCTTTTGAGCCGCTCAGCCCCATGGAGCTGCTCCATTTATTTATTTTTATGGGACAAAATTATTTCAGTCAAAAATAAATGATTTTATTGTTACACAATTTAACGTGCTGTCTGTTTACTGAATTAACATGTGCACAACTATCTCTACATTCTTTTCCCATGGAGAAAGCTCCAGCCCCCCTCCCAACTCAGAGGATCAGTGAAAGATGCGATGTTGGGATTCTGGACCACTGGTAAGAGGAGGCCCAAATGTTTGTACTCCAACTGTCAGGTAAGGCCTACCTTTTGTTCCAATGTTGCTGAAATTGTCAGGAAGGCATACAGGCCTGTGTCCCTCCTTGCTATAACATTGGGATCTCTAGACAAAAAGTGGAGGACAAGGGAGTTGCAGATGTGGGGGCTCATCTGGGATCTCATTCCAGTGAATTTGGATACTTACTTGCACAGCTCTGGAGGAGAGGAAACTGGAATAGGTCCAACTACTTCAGCGAGGCCTGAGGTTTTGATGCAGTTTGGTAGGCCATTGTGATTATGGCACCATTCTTCTGTATGCTTGCAGCTCACTGGTGCCTTCTGGGTGAGAAGAATCATCGGGTGGGGTGTAGCATTAAGCATGATTGACTCACTCAGTAAGGCAGCTAGAAAGGAGAGATGGGGTACCATTTTCTGTGTGATAATGAGTCAGTGACACGTATCAAGAAAAGTTCCCTAAGAGAAGGTAAAATGGCAGAGAAGTTTCCAATAGAAGATCCCCATGCTACCATACCCAACTCCCTGGTGGCATGGTTGTGGAATTTGCAGGGAGCGGAGGCTGTGGAGACATTTGTTAGGTGCGGCTATTGAGGAGAAGGGATAGTAAATCTGAAACACTGTTACATTTGTACCACTGCCACAGTAGGGGACTATTTGAAGACCTGCCAATCAGTTATCCATGGCACTACCCTGTGAGTACTTCTGTGGGCACAGCATCCCTAATCCTCCCAAGGAATTTAGATTTGGGAGCAGAGGCTGAGACAATGGTCACTGAGGCGGAGTCAAAGTAGGAGGCACAGATGTGGTGGTAGAGGTAGTAGAAGAACTTACTGGTGAAGGTGAGGTGGGGCACAGACATCTGCCCAGTCCCACTCACCTGCCGTTGACTCTCCTCATGACAGAGTGAGAAGCAGGGTATCCTCTCTGTCAGCTGGTGACCCACCAGGGCCCAGGGGTTGCCTATGGGTTTGCTGCCTGGCAACAGCGCTGCCTCAGTACTGTCAAGATGGAGCTTTGTGCCAGCACCCTGGGTGTGCCTCAAAAGAGGAAGTAGGAGGCAAGGTGGTGGTGTGGAAGGTGCCTGCTACTGTGCTTGTTAAAGGACAATTTCGACAGTTTCAGTGTGCTAAACCACAAGATTTACTGAAACATCCTGCATCTATATCTGCAGCCTGCCATTATGCTGCCTGACACTGTCCGCTCCTGGCCATGTAGAGCAAGGCTCTATGAGAAAAGATGGATGGCCTGCTTAAGAGTGATCCTGCTAATATCCCTTATCATATCCAGGTGTGGTTGGAGTCGTGGGCATGCAGAGCCACCCAGTGCACTAGTGTGAGGGACCTGCCTGAGTGGTCACAGGCAGAAGGGTAGATGAGAATATCCCACAGTGGAGTATCCATAAGTGCTGGAGAGACTTTGGGATATCATTGAGGAGAAGAGTGCAGATTGGGTGTTCTGGGGTTATGTCCTGAAATTGCAGCAGCGACTTGGGGCCCGCTGAAAGTTACTCAGGCTATAATCCAAAGGCAAGGTTGATGTGCTTCTCCTCACCTTGGGCTGGTTTGACACTCTTTAAGCACTTTGCCATGGAGCAGGACTGTCGAATGAAATGTTACATTGTCACAATGGATTCCTTTGAAGAGGATACTACCAAACCTGACCCAGATTATGCTTCCCCTGTGGTGGTGGACCGCTATTTAACAGAGAAGAGTCTGTGCTCTCCATCTGTGATTCACCAGGACTGTCTGGTTCATGTTAGTAGTTAAGAAACTAAGGACAAATTGTAAATGTTTGAGAACTGTGCCCAGGGAGTTTTCCAGGATACCCTCTGTGTTCAGGGGTGTGAGACTGTGAACATCCTACTGAGATGTTTGGGTTCTTTTGAAAATAAGAGAAAAGCTTCAAGAATCAATATAGTTACCAAACCTGTTCCTGTTGGAGTAGCATTTGATGTCATTAATAAATCTATACAGTACTACCTCTGTGTGAATGCTGAGTGAGTGGGAGTGTGAATGGAAGTGGGTGGTAGCTAGATTAGAAGATTTAATCTGCATGCTAAAAATGTTGAAGTACTTAATGGAAATTCAAGCTTGATAGCCTGGCTAAATCAAGTACTGCTTACAGATTTTTAAATTTCTGAGTTACAGTTTAACAATGTGTTTCTAAAATCAGTTTGCTCCACTGGGCAGGGTAGGTAGGAGAGTAGCAGGGAGGGTGCTGGGTAAGCCCGAGGCTGAGTGGAGAGTGCGCATACCACCTTGGCCTCGGAAGGTCTCTCAGAGGTGCTCCTAAGCCCACTTCCTGGAGGACATGGCTTTGAGAGAGGAGAGTGTAAGCCCACTCTTGTGGTTGGGCTTACTAGCTGGCTATTTTAAAGCCTCCCCATTTTGCATAAGGATGTGCCTTAGTCAGCTCGGAGGCAATTCATATTACTGCTGCCAGGGGCAGAGTTTTGCCAACACATAAGCCCTGGTTTTCAAGCTGGATGGGGGGTGATGGGGAGATAGTGGGCATGATAAAGGAAATGTGGCTTTTGGGGCATAAAACCCATCCAGCCCTCAGAGGTTTGGTTGGCAGCTTTGGTGCATGCGAGGAGAGCTTCAAGAGGAGGACTAAAAGCTTGGTGGCCATTGGGGTTCAGGGTCAATGACTGGTTGCAGTATGGGAGGAGTCTGAAAAAAGTAAGAGGGCTGGAACATCTTCAAGAAAGGAATTGGTGCTGGTACTCTAAAATGGTAGTGGAGTCCAGGCAGTGGAGTTGTTGTGATTGTGGCAGGGCCACAGCAGAGCTTTCTGGATGTGACAGGTCCAGGTAATATCGGAGAATGGACTGGGACCTGCAGGTCTGGGCTTGGGTCACACTGCAGCGGTTAGTTAGATAGATAGATTCTGGTGGCTGCACTGATTGCAAAAGGAAATGAATCAGAAGGGAAATGTGATTTTGGTAAATGCAAAATGAAAATGCTTAACCTCTATTCCACTACCCCTTTCCTAAATCCTCCCTGTAAATAAACTTTGGGAATTATTGTTTTGCAGCAGAAAAGAAATGCAGAGCCTGATTTCAGTGAACCTGATGAAGTGAAAAGGTAAATGTTTTAAATGAATGAGGGAGGTTTGAACTTAGTAAGTTCATGTCTGAGTTAACTGTTGGGAGGTGGGTTGGCACACATCCCAGGAAGTTGTACCAGATAATCAGACCCAGTTAAATGTACTCTGGGTGGAGGTACAGCCATTTTGGTTTTAGCTCTTGGAAAGAACCCTTGTTTTATTTTTCTTTATTTATTTGAGTCTAAGATTACAAAGTACCTTTGAGCCAAGGCTCTTTTACAAAGGTTCCACGTCATGCTGGTTACAGGGTAACAGACACTAAAACATAAAACAGTAACAGGTACACAGTTTTAGGCAGTAACTTTGCTTGACAAAATCAGACTGAGTGATGAGTAACTCAAGAAACAATAGGAGGAAGAGGGCAAGAAGGGAGAGGGCTGAGGGTAGGGGAATGCATAGGTGTAGAGGGTCAGGGAGGCAGCCGAGGGCCTTGTCAAGACAGACACAGGGCAAGTGCTTAGAAGTTGCATTGAACAGGTAAGTGCAAGAAGAGGGCAGAAACTGGCACCTATAAGGTCAGAAGCAGCATAGGAATGAAGATGTTATGGGGTGCAAGCACAGGTAGAGTGTCAGTTATGGAGTGGCGGACTTTTTGAATGCTTCAAGTGTTGCTGTAGATGAGGTGTCACTAGAGAGCTCATTCAGCCAACTCGAGCCCTGTATGCAAACGACCTTTGGTCTTGGGACGGTGGCAGCGGGATTTGAAGAATTTGGGGCTTAGAGCTCCTGGTTATGTGGTTGGTGATTTTGGGTTTGAGGAGAGTGCTAACTCCGGTGGTCCTTTCCCATCATGATTTTCTTAGCAGTGATGCAGGTCTGGTATTTGATTCTGTTGTTCAGTTGCAGCCAGCCTGTTTTGGAGTAGAGGTCGCAGGTGTGGGTGAGACGGTGGGAACCAGTAAAGAGTTGGCAGGCTTGATTGAAGGATGTCAAATACGCCTGAGAGATGAGGTTGTGGCAGATCCATAGATAATGAGACCATAGTCAATTATGCTGATGATGGAGCTCTGGACAGCTAGGACAGAGCTTCTTGGTTAGATGTTTCCTATGTAGAATAATAGGCCCATTCTGGTGCTGGCTACTTTTGCCACGTTATTGATGCATGGGACATAGGAGAGATTACAGTCGAGAGTGAGGCCGAGATATTTGAAGGTATGAACTTGTTCAAGGGTGATTCCTTGCTTGGTTTTAATGGAGAGCTGATATTGTTTGTGTTTGTTTTGGGAGCTGCAGAACATCATGGTCTTTGTTTTTCTGGTTAAGTATAAGTCTGTGTTTTGTGAACCAGTTTTCAACTACAGAGAAGCCTTTGGAGGTTACTTGTTGATGGACTGGATCATGGTGGGATGCCAGGATGACAGCATCATCCATATAGAGTAGGATCCGTTCAGGGCAGGATTCTGGCAGTGAGTTCAGAAAAGGTTGAAAAGGAGGGACCCAAGATTGAGCCCTGTGGGACACCAGACCGGACTGGTCTTTGGTCTGAGAGTGTCCAGGGTTGTTATAGCTTGGGAATCCAGACCCTTTAACCTGGCTAGTGACCACTCAGACAGGGTAGTGGCCCTCTTCCTGATGGTGCCAGAGAGGGGCTTACATCATGGAGGCACCGCTGGGATCTCCTCTGCTATTCACACCCAGCATGGACCTTCCCCAGTGCACTAAAGTGGGATCCATGCAATTGACAGGAAGTGGAAAAATGGCTATGAGAGGTAATGGAGAAATGATTTTGACACCAAAACTGGCTTGGGCTGACTTTTATTGCTTTTCAATGGAAAATAAACAGGAAAAAGAAAACTGTTATTGTGATTAGACCTATAATCACAATAATAATCTCAAAGCTGGTAATTTCCTTGGATTAATGATTGGCTGGAGGAGGTGGCATCTTCCAACCATATTCATTAATCCCTTGAAATTACCAGTTTCTCATTTGTTATTGCTTAATTAGACCTGGGTCTTCAGGTCACAGAACCACTAGGTAGCTTAATGAATCACTTGCTCCTCAAACAACATTACAGTGTGTAATTGGTGGTTGATACACAGCTGCACGCACCAACCCATCACTACATACAGATGCACATGTATGCACTACACGTAGATGTGCACACACAGCTCTATGTACACAGACACAGCACTACAGATTCACAGACACACAGCACTACAAATAGATGCCCATAAAATGCACAGTACTACATACTCAGATATTCATGAATTACACAGACACATACAGGACTACATAAAGACACACACAAGCACTACATAAACAGACACATACACACACACAACACATCGAAGGGCATTACATACTGATGATACATGTACACAGCACTATGTAAAGATGACTGTACACAGCACTACATACACAGATGTACACACACAGGAACACACAAAAAACTACACAAGTGTAATGGTGTAATGACCATGCTAGGATGGGGGGGCAGCAGCTGTAAAGTGCATTTTATGCAAATTGTCATTTCTAATAGGGAAGGGTCCAGGAGGTTCGTGCCCTGGGGAACATTATGTTCCAAGTATGACTCCAGGGATTTAGGAACTTAGGCAGACCGAGTGGATCATGGGTCTTTTCTGCCATCATCATCTATGTCTCTATGTTACACTTCTGACTCAACACCACATATTGCCACATGAATATATTGTTATACCCACCACAGACACTGTCCTGCAATATTCCTGTAAGGAGGCATGTCCTCCAGCATTAAATAATTCTTGGTTAGCTTCACTACTGGCAAGGCAATGGAACAGCAGGACTGATCTGAGTCTTGGATTATATCCCCAGCCAATACCCTCCAAGTCTGAGCAACCCTGGACAGCACACTGAAAGGTAATGTGGAGATGCAGCATCCTCGGTTCCAGCAGCAACAGAGGTGCAGCACCATAGACCCTCAGTATTTATGAGGAGACTTGACTTTCTGTGCCTGAGGGAACCTTCTGAGCACTCTGCACAGAAAGACTAGTGTATAACTGGTAGAGACCGGGAGAAAGATGCATATCTGCTGGGTGGATGTCTCTAAACATTAGTATCAGCATGGACACCTTTATGTACTGTTGGCTGGTGGTAATGGATACAGACTGTCCACCGAGCTCAGAGAATGGGAGAGGCACTACCATAAAATATCATTTCTCATAGGACCTGGGGACTCAAAGCTGCACAGACATGAAAGTGAAAGTCTCTACCAGGCCTGGGGGACTCAAATAGCACAGTCATGCAACTGAAGACCCACCAAGTCCAGAGAATGCTAGTCACAGAGTTGTGAAAGTCAAAGTCCCACGGGCCTTGAGAATGAAGTGCAGTACTGGAGTGTTGTGTTTGTTTGGCAACACTGGTGGGAATTTTTCAGATGGGCTTGGTAGTAGCAGGAGGGTTTTGTGGGTGATGGTACAGGAGCAAATATAGAAACTTAACATATAAAAGTAGAGCCACTGAGCTCTTGCTAAACTCCATTAGCAAAAGTCAGAAAAGTCACCTTGGGTGATGTGCAGCAGCCCCCACACAGTTCAGCAAAGGCACAGGGTCATAATGCTGCAGGCGCCACCATGCACACCACAACCACCGTAGCAGCAAACGGAGTGAAAACACGCTCAACTGTTTTCCATCTGTTTTGCAGAGTGTTTTGCCTCGTGCCCCAACTACCCTGGACTTACTATAATCAACTCCAAGGGTGTGGACTTAGAGCAAGAAAAAAACAGTAAAAGATTCCCAAGTTGGGAACTGAACCCCATTCACTGCAGGGACGGGTGCTGTAGCCACTCCAGCATGGAGGCGGCTCGACCGAGCACCCGATCAGCAGTGTTCATAAACTACTTCCTCCTTAATGGTGAGTATTAAGGAGTAAGCGATACTTTTGTATTGCTGTAATTCCCCTAGCTCAAAATGCATATGCGCTATACACAGTGTGTGCGTGCTGTGCGAGGTTTTCCACACAGATATCACCCAGTACCTTCATGGCAAACCATGATGCCTAGCTGATTGTGGAAACTATGAGAGCAGCCAGATTAGATGTGGTGGGGATCCTGTGGGACTTTAATCTCTTAGGGAGAGACTGGCATCTTGCTAATGGTAGGGCTGACATTGGGTTCCTGTCAACTTTCAAGACTCCTTCCTAGAACAGCATGTCTAACAAGGGACTAGGTTTGAAGCCATCCTTGACCTTGTTCTCAGCAGTGGGAATGAGATAATTTCCCAGTGAAAACATCAAGAAACCAGTGGGAGGCAGTGGCCACATTAGCCTAGCCTCCTTCCTGGTGATAAGGAAGACTAGACAGGCCTCAGCCATCAGGACCCAAAACTTCAGAAAAGCAAACTTTGCAATGATCAGGGATCTGGTGGCCAAAGACTTAAGTAAGTGACCAAACAACAGGTTCCCTTAGTCAATATTGGTTCATTATTTTATTCACAACACACATATGATATAGTAGGGTGACATTTCATGGCATAAATGTCCCTTTCATCAGGCTTTTCTGTGTTCCAGCTTGATACTTATATCCAAATTCATATCTCTGTGTTACTCACTTATATATTATATGGTATTCCATCTTGCATGGCGAAGAAGATGTCACTTTACACTACATGTAGCATTGGTTAACTGATCAATGCTTGAGAGGAAAACACACAGTCCACTGGCCATCCCTGTAGTGTCTGCTGGGCAGTGGTCTGGAGAAACTACACAAGCCTGGTAATGCAGAGCACATATGGGACTTGTTGCAGAAGATGCTTGGAACAGCTGCAAGATCTGAGTCCCTGTAAGTAATAAGGGAAAAGAGGCCACAAAATGCCTTCCCAGCTCCACAAGAACTTAAGATAATGGTTCCATACAATAAGAAGGTCTATAACTGCTAGAAAGACAGGTTGCTTCCAGGAAGATAGGAGCAAACAGCAGCCCTGAGGAACTGCAAACAAAGAACTGAGGAGGTCAAAGAAGGTCTGAAATCCAGGATAACCATAGGAGCTACTAAAAGCCTTCTTTTATTGCATGAAATGGTAAAAGAACAGTCAGGAAGAGGACTGGGATTCTGAAAACAGAAGGGGAAGGAACCTGTGTGAGACAGGGTGATGGCTGAGATGCTGAGTGAATACTTTTCTTTAGTGTTCACCAAACAGCATTGGGAGGGTGCTCATTGAAAGGGACATGGCATCAAGGGTACCCATGATGCAACCTGAGGACATCACACCTGACATTGTAGTTGATTAGCTGGCAAAACTCAAGCCAGGTAAATCTTGATGGGCATATGGGATACAAATACACCCAAGATTACAGTGATGCTCAGGGAACAATTGGAACAGCCTCTTACAGTAATTTTTCAGGAATCTGTCTAGACGGTGTGGTTCCAAAGAACTGGAAAGTGGTCATTGCAGTCCTTATCTTCAAGAAGGAGGCACAGTCAGTCCTTGGCAACTACAGGTCAGTCAGCCTGCCATCAGTGATGTGCAAAGTCTGGAATCCATTACCAAGTGTCAAATAATGAATCACATGATTTAGGCCAAGGTTCTCAACCCCTTTCAACATGGCTTTCTGAAGAACAGATCATGCCAAACCAACCTGATAACATCCTTAGAAGGGGTGATTGGGGAGGCGGACATAAGCAGGCTGATAGATATAGGGCTGGATTCTCAAAACACTTTGAAGGTGCAAAAATGTCAAGTCCCCAAAATTTAGCGAGTTGCGGAAAAAGGGTATTTGTGCTGTGTGATATACACAAAAGAGCTGCAACTATGGAAAAAATGCACTGTGGACTGCGGAAAACACAGCTGCAGAAGTTCCTGTGCAAAAAGCCATTGAAAAGTATGGCATATCCTCTAAAGGCTATTCTTAGCCTCTGTTTTCTCTCAGTTGTGGAAAAATGTTGCATACCTGCGGCACCACAGAGAGTGAGGTGTAACTCACCCTGAGCAAAAAGTGTACCAAGAATTGGGATACAATTATAGTGGGGTTCAGGCATCAAGCAACAGCAAATCTGTGGGTCGTATAGTGGTGTCAGTTGCTACAACGAAAATAGCACACATTTCCATTGAAAGGCAACAAACCACAACCACAGGACCCAGTGCAGCCCATAAAGGAGCCCCACAGGCAGTAGAGGCAGAGATGGTAACAGTCAGAAGTGTGTGCACAGCTGCAACCAACATAAATACCCAGGGGAGACACAATCAACAGTTACAGAATGCCACTGTGGTGCAGGTCCTGCTGGTACTAGTGGTGCTGCTGTGGCCCCAGCTGTGGACTGGCTGCTGGTCTCACTGTGAGTGCATCTACAGCAAGACTGTCAAAGTCTCCTGCTCCAATTTATATGGATCCTGTTGCTGTGGCTGAGCCTTTTCCAAAGTTGCGGCTCGAGCGTGCGCATTTTCATGGTGCAGAATTCCATAACTTGCCTTTATTCGATTTTCCACAACTCGTGAACTTTTGACTGAGAACATGCTGCACTTGCATTTCTGTAGTGTTACAAGCCATTTTTCCACAATTGTGGAATGTTTGGCTCTCTTTGAGAATCCAGCCCATGGTCTACTTGTCCTTTCATAAGGCCTCTGACACCATGGCACATGCTAAGCTTCTGCTCATAGCACACCAGTGCTGTATACACAATGCATACACAAGGTGGACTGCTAACTGACTGGGAGGCAGGAATCAGATGGTTGTGGTTGACAGGCTCTAATCCGAGTGGGGAGGGTACTTAGTTGCCTACTTCAGGGATTCATGCTGGGCTACTACTTTTCAGCCTTTTCATCTACCATCTGGAAGCAGGAATCTGCAGTAGACAGCTTACATTTACTGAGGACACTAAACTGGCCCCAGGTGAACTCCTTTGAGGACAGTGGCAAACTTCAAGAGGATCTGAACAGAGGTTTGCAAAGCTATCTTGCTGACCTGTGTGGCAGTACTAAGCCATGAGACAGGCACCAGCTGTGTCTACTAGTTTAATATTTTGTTAACTGATGTGTGTAGAATGCTGTTAGAGGACATTTCCTGATGCATCTTGAGGCAGAAACAAGAAAGAGTGGACTCTGTAGTTTGTGGGTGAGCCCTCATGGACTACAACATTGCACAACAGGACTGGAATTGGAGTTTAAGGGCATAAAATAGCCCTCAGTGTCTTAGAGAGCTCTACTGAAGAGCTTGGCATTTTATTACTTTTTAACTTTAGTCAATACTGAAGTGTGAGCCATGACCCTGGGACCATTTCCAGGTCACATTACAGTTAACATACCGCCCCCTGCAAGCAGGGTGTTTTGCAAAGATATCTTGCTGACCTGTGTGATGGTACTAATACTAAACCATGAGACAGGCACCAGCGTGTGTCTACTGTTCTAATATTTTATTAACTGGTATGTGCAGAACATAGTTAGAGGGCATTTCCTGCTGCATTTTGAGGCAGAAAATAGGAAGGGGTGGACTCTGTAGTTCGTGGGTGAGCCTCATGTACTACAACATTGCACAACAGGACTGGAATTGGAGTTTAAGGGCATAAAATAGCCCTTAGTGTCTTAGCATGCTCTACTGAGAAGAGCGCAGCCATTTTATTACTTTTTAACTTTAATCAATAACTAAGACTGAGCTGTGACCCGGACCATTTCTGGGTCACGTTATAGTTAAATACTTGCCCCTCCATGAGCGGGCAATCAGAGATACACACAGAGATGCACCTGTCCAGCATGTAAAGTGGGTAAAGTGGAGAAAAGGCCAGGTACTGTCTTTGGTTTCTACATATATTATTCTAGCCATATGAAGCAAAAAGTACTACAGGTAGTTTGCTGTATGCATAATTCACTGTAACCATCCCTGTATTAAAAGCATAAATCTTTGCTTGTTCCCATAGGAGCTGAATAAGCAGATAGTAAATATTTTATTTATTGAAAGAATCGAATTACAACCTTTGAGCTAAAAGCTCCTTTACAAAGGATCCTCGTCAGACAATGGGAGAGAGAAACATCTACAGGAGTATACAGTTGCAGCTAGACGGCATTATCAGAAATCAAGCAAACTAGAACATAAATATACCATGGACATAAGTGAACAGCCAATGAAATGGTCAGACAGGCAGTTTACCACGGTGTAAATCCTCTGATAAACAATGGCTGTTGAGGAGCAAATGGTCATCTAAAGCCTAATCATCTGCAGCACAGGAATAAATACAATAAAATTAAAAAACAAAGCAACCTCTTTAAAAGTTGGATTTTATTATAGTAAAAAAATGAACCTTATTATTGCAATAAGCCACTCCGAGGATGTGGGTTATCGAGGATTACCATGGCTGACGAGGATTTACCCACTCTGCTGCACCTCGTGGGCAAACCACTCCAGCCGTGATAAATCCCCGATAACCCACACCCCTCATGGCTTATTGCTTAATAAAACCATAGTGCAGGTAATCGTAACCAGGAACAACTCGGAAGTAATATCATGGTTAGGAATTCATTGGTAGCAGCTAAGACAGCATTGTCAATAATCCAGGAACCCGTAACCAGGAACAACTCAGCATTAATATCATGGTTAGGAATTAATTAGTAGCAGCTAGGATAACATTGTCCATAACGAAGAGGGAAAAGTGGGTACTGTGGTTGTAGGGAGTAGGCTGTAGGCTAGTAGGGGTGAGGGAGGTGGTAGCGGGTATAGGTTGAGATAAACAAGATGTGCAATGTGGTGAGACAGGGAGGGAAAGGAGGTGGGGCCTCAAGGGTAGTGGTGGTGGTCGGAGCAGAAAGGGGAAATATCTTGTCTACTTGAATAACATCCAAATAGGGCTAATAGTAAGGCCTGAATCAGGGTAGATTGATGTTGCAAAACACTAGTGCAAATCTACATTGCAACTCAAGTTGAAATAAACAAGAAACATATGTCATTGGGAGACCAAGCACTATTCAATGGGTGTCAAGTGTAAGTTGTCTACAAATACATAACAAACTAGCATTTCTCAATGCCGAATGTTGGTTTGCTGGCATTGGCATTAGAAGTGCAGGAGTTAGAGGTGCATAATAGGAATGGCAGTGAAGTACTGAACTGAAGCAACCTACCCCACCCTGCCGAGACTGGCAGGGTGGGGTGTGCCTTGGGATTTTGGCCATAACTCACGCCATTTCACCTCACCCTACCCTGCAGACACTGACAAGTGTCATGGTGTGCCTTGGGGTCTTTGGGCCTTACACTCACCCCCATTCCATAAGGAAATACACTGAAATGGGTACAGTATAGGAGAATGGGGTGAACTTTGGGGTCAAGACCCAAGGCACACCTCAATGTCTGTCACTGGAGGCTGGTGCAAAGTCATCCCCCATGACTCCTGTCAGTCTCTACAGGGTGGGGCATTATGGCTGAAACCCTAACGCCCCAGGCTTTTGTTGGTATTAGCATGCCACTGTAATGCACATGCTGAGTCTTGTCATCTGCCACTACAATAAGTAAACTGCACCTCATTGGAGCAGCAGATTTCTTTCAAGGTTGTGGCTCTCTTGAAACTGCTGTCATTGCCAGCATGCTCACTAATTGGTGGCTAAGGGATGCACTCACCAAAGCATCCCCTGCATTCATACAACAATGACACACCTCTGAAATGTGCTAATATGCAAGATGTTGCTTGCGTCACGATAGCCAACATAAAAAATTTCCTGCCTGACACTTTCAGTCAGAATTTTGGACATGTATAGTCTGGATGGGAGTACATGTAATATGTATACACTTCTGGAATATGAGGAGCAAACCACAGTACACTTTACATGTAATAAATGCATCAATCATATTACTCTTCTACATGAAATAAGTAGCCTAAAAGAAGAGATAAACCACCTGCAAAGTTTAAATGAGGTATTAAAACTAAACAGCAGTCAATTAAAGCAACAGATGGTGGAAAAGGGCAGGAAACCCCAGTGATTCTTCACGTGGGTCAGATGTTGAGTACCAGGCAACAGAAAGAGGCAGGGAAAAATCTGATGGGGTTGAAGGAATAGACTGGACCATGTTCAAAACTAAGACAAATAGAAAGGGAAGGAGAGCTATGGGATTTAAAGAAATACTAGTTTCAAACAGATACAGCATTCTAAATGACCCTATACAAAAGGACTGAGATGTTACAGAGGGTATGGACTTGCATGAAGAAAACCTAAATGGAGTCTCAAAAAACTTGTGATTGGTGACTCTATAATTAGATTTACTGACTCTGAGATTTGTAAAAGGATAAACTTAACACCACAGTCACCTATCTCCCTGGAGCTAAAGTAACAGACATTAAAAACTCAGTAAATAGGCTTAATATAGACAAAGAAGCAACAGTAACAGTGCACGTGAGCTCTCAAATGACATGGGAAATCACATGAGAAAGACATTTTAGTGATCTGATTGAACTAGGAAACATCATTAAGGGCAAAGGTGCAAAAATTGAATTATCTAGTATTTACCAATTCTAAGGGCACATGAGGAAAAAATAGAACAATCGAAAGGATAAACGCCAGATTAGAGAACTGGGCCCAGATATTCAAACTGCGCCAGTCTGAGGCGCAAGCCCTCGCGCTGCTCAAAATAGTTGCGCGAAAGTGTGGCCAGAGTGATATTCAAAGGAGTTTGCGCTGTTGAGCAACTCCTTTGAATATCTTCAGCTCCCAACTTGCGCGTAAGCGCCAGTAGAACTGCGCTACGCGCCAAGTTGCCAGAGTTGAGCATTAAACTTGCGGTGGCGCAAGTACCATTGCGCCATGCTCAATTTCCGATATTCAAAGGTGACATGCAAATGGGGCCATAATTTATGCAAGGCGCAGGGGGCCATTTGCATCTATTTATGGCTCCATTTGCATGCCATTTGCATGTAGATGCGCGATCCCGAGGACTTGCTCCTGGCCACCCTGCCAGGCAGCAGCCGTCGAGGACGCCCCCGCCACAATGCAGCCCGATCGCGGGCATCACAGTTACATGACACCCCCACACATCTCCAGCCCGATCACGGGCGGAACCTGTGTGAACCCCCAGTGCCCGATCGCGGGCAGAATGTAACCCTCCCCAACCCGAATAACTCCCTGGTGGTCCAGTGGACGTAAAGCCCGATCGCGGGCAGAATGTGCTTCAACCCCCCAAACATCTCCCTGGTGTCTAGTGTCCCCCCACCCACCCGAAGCCCTCACCGCTCCCCCAGCGGCGGGCGGCAGCATCCACCCGCCTGCCGCCCGCCGCCCGCTGACTGACTGTCGGTGGGGCTGCGCCCATTGGTGCGAGCTACAGCCAATGGGCGTGCAGCCCTTACGTTACATGACAGTCAAGATTTGTGAATGATCATTCACAAATCTGGACTGTCATGTCATTGGCTGTAGCTCTGCACCATGGGCGGCAGCCCTACCGACAGTCAGTCGGGCGGGCGGCGGGCGGGCAGGTGGGTGGATGCTGTCACCCGCCGGCCGCGGGGGAGCGGGTGGAGGGGCGTGGGTGGGTGGGGGGACACTAGACACCAGGGAGATGTTTGGGGGAGTTGTGTTAGACATTCTGCCCGCGATCGGGCTTTACGGTCCACTGACCACCAGGATTATTCGGCTGGGGGAGGGGTTACATTCTGCCCGCGATCGGGCACTGGGGGTTCACATAGGTTCTGCCCGCGACCGGCACTGGGGGGTTCACAGGTTCTGCCCGCGATCGGGCTGTGGAGATGTGTGGGGGGACATGACGTGTTCTGCCCGCGATCGGGCTGTGGGAGATGTGGGGGGTTCATGTACCTGTACTGCCTGATCAGGCTGGTGGGGGGCACAGGGACCGAGTTGGGGGCCAGCCAGGGATGGCAGCTGCTGTGTTGCACCCTGCAATTCAGCAGCTCACCTCAGGTGGCCCCTCAACTTAAGCCTTTTTGGCTCAAGCTTGTGCGGGCAGCGCAGGTTAGCCGCGTGATGCACAACCTCCGCGCAACCCACCTGAATACGGTCATGCAGGTTATGCATGGATCCTCCTGTTGAGCATGCATTCATTTGCATTGCTCTCTTGCGCAACCTGTTGCCAGTGGCGTAACTGCCTCCTGCTGAATATCGCAGAATGGCGCATTTTGGACTTGCGCATGCGCAACCCTGTTGCGCATGGCGCAACCCTTTTGAATATCTGGGCCCTGGTGTACTACCAAAGGCATTGCTTTTTTAAATGACTGGAACATTTTTAAAACAAATCCTAGTTTGTACTCAAAGGATGGATTATGTCTCAACAAAAATGGGGCAAGTGTACTGGGAAAACGTTTTGCAAATGTTGCACATGGAATAAATTTAAACTGATCAACAAGGGGGAACACTACATGCTCTTATCAAAGGAGAAGTCAAAATAAAATCAAAATGGCAAGACTTTACAAACAATTGTTTAAGAAACAACATCAAATGCTATGTGACTAATGCAAGGAGCCTAAACAACAAATTTGATGAATTAACTGCCACAATATCACAAATTAAACCAGATGTGATTGCTATTATAGAGACATGGTAGTCAGACTCAAATATTTGGGAAAAGTACATTCCAGGCTCGACACTTTCCATCAAAACCGAAACAACGAAAAGGGTGGAGGAGTTGCATTATTTTATTAATAGTTGCTATAAACCAATAGTTATTACAAACACCAAAATTAAACAGGATGATATAAGCAACAAGGAAACTGTTTGAGTAAAATTATTTAGTGACACTAAACAAAACTTCACCATTGGACTTTGTTACCGCCCACTTGATACCACACTTGGTACAACCTTTGTTGGAAGGCTCTGCTTGTATTTCAGTGGGGGGGAATAGCTCCTCCCCCATCCTCAACTAAAACCTTCAGTTTCCGCTCCCTCTGCTTAGAGAAAGTCGCACTAGATCCAGTGCTGCGTGGCTCTGGGGCTGGCTCTCTCTCTCCCTCCCTGTGTGCCTCTGGTGCCCCCCCCAGCACCTTCCTCCAGCCTCATACAATTGTTCTCGTCCCACTTTTTCCCTTGTTTTCCTTTCTTCTTGCCCCCTCACGTTTTCCCTGGCCCCCCTTTCTGTTTGTACCTATGTTCTCCTGTTTCCTTCTTTTCTTTTGGGGCTTCTTCATCCTTGCCAGCCACTGAATCAGCTATGCCACCTGATCCCAACCGCAGTGTCGCTCCAGGGTGCGTCCAGCCTGTTCCTCACTCCAGGACTCCCTTCTCACCGCACCTTCCACTCTAGCTTTCTTCAGCACACCTTGTGCCACCTCCTTGCAGCCAAAGATGTCAACGACTGTCTTCCTCCTACAGTCCACTTGCTACATTGCTTCCCTGGCCCGGGGTGCATTCCAGGGCTTCACCGCCCCTCAACTTGTGGCAGGTGCTGCCACCATGCCTTGCTTCCCTGCCCCTTCCACTGGTGCTCTATGGGTTGGGGAACCATGGATTGCTTCTTTCTTTGGCGCATGTCATGCCTGCTGTAGTGGCTGCTGCTACTTGGTAACTGTCAGCTGTTTGGATTCCTGCTCCTCCTTCTTGCCAACATCTTCTCTCAGACTCAGTGCCTTCAGGCATGGACTTTCCATACACTGGACATCTCCTAGTACATGATGGAAGTTCCTTCTCCTTCCATACTCACCTCACATTTAGCAGCTGTTACCAAAGGATCTGTTCCTGAATTAAGTGTGTCAGTATGCTTGTAACCACTAACCCACGACGCCCCTCATATGTTTGCTTTGCATAACAGTTCTTGGGGCCACTGCATCCACCATTCCTGCATACCTATGCTTGTCGCAGCCCTTATTACTGACTAGAGAGCCCAGGATAACACTCTATGTGATGCAGGAAATGTACCCTGATGTTCCAGCATATGTACCCCTCTTTGTTTACCAACTGCCTCATTATCTCTCCTTCTACTGAGCATTCCTGGAGCATCCCTCCTCCAAGCATGGATGAGACCGCTATACTGCCAACCTAACTCATGTCATCCAGACAGCTTACATGGAGGCCTAGCTTGATTCTCTTACTCTACTCCTTCCTGGGAGACCTACTTGGAGTTTCTGCCAGTCCAGCCAGCCTACACAGAGGTCTAGCTTGACTCACTTGCTCTACTCCTTCCTCAGGCTGACCTATGTGGAGGTCCAGCCAGTCCTGCTTGCCTATGTGGAGGCATAGCTTGACTCCCTCACTTCTACTCCTCTTCAGGTGGACCAACATGGGGGTCCTCCAGTCCAGCTAGCCTACTTGGAGGCCTAGTTCAACTCACTCCTTTCTTCTCCTAAGGCAGACCTATGTGGGGATTCTGCCAGTATAACTAGCCTACATGGAGGCTTAGCCTGACTTACTCTACTCCTCCTCAGGCAGACCTACGTGGGGGTCCTGCCACTCCAGCTTGCCTACGCGGGGGCCTAGCCCGCTACTTGATCACCGGACATGCTGTCCTCTGTTGGACCTCCAAGGGGTCTCTCTGGTGTACCGATCGGGAACCTTCATATCACCTAGATGAGTGCAACCTTTGAATCATGCAATCCTGCTACCATGCCAGTCAACTGCATGTTACCATTCTACACCTTCCTTGCTACACCTCGCTGGGTTTCAGCTTTAGCCTGGCTATATATTTCTGGCCTCTCAGCCTTCCATTCAATTCATCCAGTCATCCTGCATGGGATCTCCAGTTTAGCTCAGTCTCTGTGGGACCTCTGGAAGCTCACATTTCATCCATGCTTACTACAGCGACGGTGGACCCGCGGGGGTCCCATCATCTCAACCATCCATGCCCACCAGAGGGCATCTCCTCAACGCTCATGAGTCTCACATTATAGGTGGACTTACTGGGGTCTTGTCCTCCTTATATTGAACCATGTGCCACTACCACAATGGTGGATCACAGGGGGTCCCACCATTCTTTACTCAGAAGCGCAATACTGTGGTGTGGCGGACCACACAGGGCCCTGCCATCTAAAACATACACGCCCAATGAGGGGGCCCTTCTTCTTAGCTCAAACGTACTCAAGTCACTACAGGCAGTCTCACGTAAAGGTCCCCCCTTTACTTTGGAGCATATCATATAATGGCGACAGCGATCCACATGGGGGTTTCGCCATCCCGAATCCACCATGCCCACAGCAGCATTTCTCCTTGCTCAAACATCTTTTCATTTCACAAAACCAGACCCATGTGGGGGTCTCGTCTTCCTTAAGTTGACCACATGAGACCTACTTGATCGCTAGAGCATTGGAACTCTGTATACTCCGGTTCTACAGGAGGTCCATGCTCCAGCTTGCCCGTTCGAGCCTACCCTACTTCATCGTTCTTTACTTCTTCTACTACAATCCATCATTTCTAGTCCTGTTCAACTAAATATCTACGCCGGACATCTCCATAGAGTATTCCTCAATCCTTGGATATCTTAGGACAATTCTCCTTTCTGATAAAGTACTCGATTGTAACCTAATATTTCACTGGAATTCCAGCTTCAGACAAGCCTTCCATTTGCATAGACTCCTACCTCATCATCGTTCCCTGCTGGGAAACACCGCTGACCAATTCATCCTTTAAGATTCTACGTCCTCAAATATTTACATGTTGGTACTCATCTTCATCCATGCTGACTATACATGTACGCTTCCAGCTGTTTCACTCACAGCTACCTCGGCCCGGATTACCCATTGTCCCTCTTCCAGATATCACTCCTAGCTAGATCTCTTCATCTTCCAGAACTTTCCTTCCCTGAGGAGGTCGTGGAGTCAAGAACAGTGGGGGACTTCAAGAATGCATGGGACAGGCATAAGGCAGTCCTGGTGGGGGGTAGGAGAAAGTAAGCTGTTGGTTAACTAGGATCTGCAGCTTATCTGTTAGGTAGGAAAATGGGCAGACTAGGTGGGCCATGCGGTCCTTATCTGCCGTCAAATTCTATGTTTCTATGTTTCATCTTCAGTGTTGACTTCCTGCTCATCATCGTCTTCGACAACAGGACTTGGAATTCTACCTGGGAAATCTAGCCTTCACCTGCCTTTATACTTTTCTTGTGCGTATTTAGCTGTCTTACCTGCTCTCCTGACTGTACCTAGCTATGCTCCCCCCTCAAGGAAATAATTTGCTGATCCTACCTCTGCTTCCCTCCTGACAGCACCAGAGGACATCCATCTCCACTGGGTCTCCACCGTGATGGCCTACCACTCTGACCTCTGGTCTCAGTGTTATACTGGGAGAGCTTTTCCAATTAATGCTTTGCCCACTGAGGGGGCCTGGTGCTTGCTCAATGCATTTCATTTCACCTCGACTAACCTACGTGGGGTTTTGCCTTCGCATTGTAACCTATGCACTGGCAGACCACATCAGGTCCCACCCTGTCTGGCTTTGCCCTGCATTAGGGCCAGGTGCTTGCTCATCTGCATTCTGTCTTATCTTGGCTGACCCACGTGGGGGTCTTGCCAACTCTACTGGAACCTATGCAATGGTGGCCCGTGTGGGGTCCTCCATATCCCCTTGATTCGTCCCGCAAGGGGCCTGGCTAACTGGTCATGCACTCCTACTTCGCCCACAAAAAGGGGACTAGCTGCTTGGGTTAACACATTCCTGCTTCACCCCCTAAGGGGGCCGGGAGGTTTATATCCACTTCATCTGCAAGGGGCCTGGCTGCCTGCATACCGCATTCCTGCTTCGCCCCACATAAAGGGGGCCTGGCTGCTGCTCAATGCATTTCTTCCCACCATGGCCGACCCATGTAAGAGTCTTACCTTCTCTATTAGAACTATGCAATATCGGATCATATGGGGTCTTCCATTCTCTCCTTCTCCACCCTGCAAGGGGGACCTGGCTGCTTGCTCACTGTAATCCATTACATCTCTAGAATGGACTTCCTCCATCATCGTACTCAAGAATCAACCATCCACCAATTTGCATTCTCTCCCCTCCAAGATACGATTCAGCGACCAGCCACTATTCGAGCTGCCTGACTATGCACAAATACCTTGCCTTCTCCACCTATAAATTTTAAGGACTTGGATTCGCTAAACTCTAAGCTATTGTCTCACCATGATGGACTCTTCCTTCATCAGTACCTCATCTTCCAGGATTACCTGCTTGCAATAGAACTCAGGATATGCCTCTTTGTCCAACACTCTGGATCTAATTATAAGACAACTTATCAATACCTGCCTAATTTATGATTACTCTTCTTTTAGAATGCCCAGAGGATGGGCAGGTCAGTAGACGTGGGTCCTCAGAGGTTCCCCCTAAGTGGGATTTTCCTCTCCTGCGTGCTACTGGCCACACTCTCCAGAGTTGGAGGAGGTACTCACATTGGTAATTACATTCTTTTTGGGCCTTCAATCCTACACTTACCTAGCATCTTGTCAAAGGTGGGATATAGAGAAAGGCCAAAAGATCAAGTTCTAACATCAATCATATCTCATCCAGCTCAAACGTTCTAGCACCAATCATATCTCATCCAGTTCCTATGTTCTACAAGCACTGACTTCTGTACTAATCCAACTGTAATGTATCTAAGCACCAATCATATCCTACCCAGCTCTTATGTATCACAAGCACTCAGCTATGTACCACTCATTGAATTGGAATGTTCTGCCTGTATTTCAGTGAGGGCAAATAGCTCCTCCCCCATCCTCTACTAAAACCTTCAGTTTCCACTCCCTTTGCTTAGAGTGGATCGGACTTGCCCTCCATCCTCCCCTGCCTCCTCCTCCTCTCCAGCACTCTTATCTCACATTGCACTGGGCTTTCAATCCTACACTTGCCTAGCATCCCGCCAAAGGTGAGCTATAGAGAAAGGCCAAAAGATCAAGTTCTAACATCAACCATATCTCATCCAGCTCAAATGCTCTAAGCACCAATCATACCTCATCCAGTTCCTATGTACTACAAGCACTGACCTGTGTACCAATCCTGCTCTAACGTATCTAAGCACAAACCATATCTTACCCCGCTCTTACGTATCACAAGCACTGAGCTATGTACCACACATTGAACTACTATTAGAGAAATGGAAGCAGCTTGAGAACAGGGGGAAGTTTTATTTATGGGTGACATAAACGTAGGAGATATTCCCTGGTCAAATAAACATGGGCAATCAACACACAGTAAACTACTGCACTTCTAGAAGTACGTGGGCAGTTGACATTACACCAGTATGTAAACAGTCCAATTAGAGGAACACGCTTGTTAGACCTAGTACTAGGAACAGATGGTATTACTATAAATAATTGCTCAGTTGCCCCACCACTAGGAACAAGTGACCACAGTTCAGTGACCTGTAAAATCATGATTTCTTATATTCTAGCAAACAATGAAAGCTTCTTCTATACTGTAGCTATAATAAAGCTGAAAGAACAAGGATAAATGAACTATCTATGCTAAACTGGGAAACTTCGCTAGAATGGTGTAGTGTGGAGCAAATATGGGGAAAATTGAAAGGCAAAAATATGGAATGAAGTGTTACTTATATCTCTGTATATTAATGACCTCCCTAATAATTGTGGTGGGGCATCTGTTCACCTATATGCAGACGATGCTATCAAATACTGTTCCTCTTCTGATATTGGGTGGCTCAATTCAACACTAGCCTCCAATTTCCACACCCCTGAGGACTTGTTCCTTCAGAAGCAGCTCATCCTTAATACTAAAAAAACAAAGAGCATGTTATTCTCCAACTCGTCTGCACCAACCCTCCCCCTCTGGCTATCCCCTCATGTATGGGGGTGCACTCGAATTTGTCCTGTCCTTCAAATACTTGGAAGTCACCTTAGATCCCTCACTTACCCTGGATGCACATGTTACAGCCATCACTAAAACTATAAACCAAAAAAATCGGTGTCCTCTTCTGCATTCATCCGTTCCTTACATTGACCTCATGCCGCAAGACTGCGAATGCCACATTCCTGCCCCTCCTGATGTATTGTGCTCCATTACTACTCTCTGCTTCCACATTCATACTATCACACCTATCACAGGCTTACATAGAGTTGGCAGGTTGCAGCTCGGCACCATCACTGCGCTACCCTGTCTGCCCTGGGATGGCTACCCTATGAATTTAAATTACGCTATGCCACACTAAGCTTTATACACAAGCTTGTGCATTGCTTTACTCCTCCTTGCCTTGCTGATATTGTTCAACATCATCTCCCTCTATGTACCCTCAGATCTACCTCCTTGCCTCTTCTCTCAGTGCCAAACATAAGACTCTCCATGCCTCTGAGATCATTTGCATTTTCTGCTGTGTCCCACTGGAACTCTCTACCTCCTTCTATACTGGTCTGCACCTCCCTCACTCAGTTTCAAAGGTTGCTGTTAACTCACCTAACCGCTCCACCTTGCTCCAGCTTCGGCTGACTCCTAACCCCTGTTCACTTCTTGCATGAGTCTCCTAGCAAAACTTCCCACTCTCTCTTTATCTCCTGCTCTCCAAGACAAAAAATTTAAATAATGTCTGAATGTATGTAAGGTTTTGTTGACTGTGCTTTAAATTGCTTATTTTTGCATAACTGAATGTAATTGATGTACTGTCTTACTGTATGACTTTTGACTGCGCTTTAGATTTTTTATTTTACATAACTGAATGTAATTGATGTACTCTTTTACTGTACGACTACTCCTTGTCTAATTTCTTGTGTCAATGAATGCACTATCAATGTACTGCACTCCCCGGGTCACCCCTGAAAAAGGGACAGTCTTGTCTCAGAGTGCCTACCCGGTTACCAAAATTCAATAAATAAAATAAATTAAGTGTTTGAAAAGCAACAAAAGAAATGTCACAAGACCGAGACGGTTAAACAATAAAATCGAGAGACTAATAAAGAAAAATAAAAAATATACAAGCACTATAGAAAAAAAAATTGCCACACAGCTGGAATAAATTTAAGAATATGCAAAGGAAATGTAAATGGAAATTAGTCTAGCTGAAAATGTAACCAAGAACAATAGTAAAGCCTTTTATGGTTATATTAACTCACTCAAAAAGATGGCCGCTAAGTTAGGTCCAGCTGAACATAACAACAACTTAGTACATGCTGTTGAAATAACGGCTAATCTTTTTAATAACCACTTCAGTAGTATATATGGAAGCAAACGTAGTGCACCAAACAATCCTGAGTCTTCATTGCAAGTCAAATTACTTGTCATGGAAGAGGAAATAAAAAATAAAATCAAAATATAAAGGAGGATTGCTCACTGGGTCCTGACAACATTACTTGTAAAAGGATGTTAGGTGTTAGGCCCAAAAAGATGGGCAAGAACAAGGGGGCACAATTTGAAGATAGAGTGGGGACGACTCAGAGGTAATGTTAGAAAGTATTTTTTCACAGAGAGGGTTGTGGATGCATGGAACAGCCTTCCTGAGGAGGTTGTTGAGTCAGGAACAGTGGGAGAATTCAAGAATGCATGGGACAGGCATAAGGCAATTCTAGTGGGGGGTAGGAGGAAGTAAGCTGTTGATTAACTAGAATCTGCAGCTTATCCATCAGGTAGGGAAATGGGCAGACTAGGTGGGCCAAGCGGTCCTTATCTGCTGTCAGATTCTATGTTCCTATGTTTCTATCCGATAGGTAGAGAAATGAGCAGACTGGGTGGGCCAAGCAATCCTTATCTGCCATCAAAGTCTATGTTTCTATTAAAATAATGTCTCAGCATCTTATCAAATCACTAAAAATTCTATTTGAAAGTAGTGACAGCTCTGGCATAGTCCCAATGGACTGGAGAACTGCAAACATCATCCCGATATATAAAAAGGAGATAAGACCAAGGTGGATAACTACCATACTATTAACCTTACATCTTTAATAGGCAAACTTCTTGAGGGCATAATAAAAGACCGACTTGACAAAGGCTTAGGTGCCATTAATAGCACACAGCACTGATTTGTTAAAAAAAGATCTTGCCTGACGAACTTACTGTGCTATTATGAGACAGTCAGCAAGCATCTTGATAATAAAGGAGTCCTGCAACATCTTCTTTATTGATTTTAGCAAAGCACTCAATAGGGTACCACATGACCATATTATCACCAAGCTAAAAACAAAAGAAGTATGTAAAAAAATCGCACAATGGCTAGAAAAGTGGCTGGAGGATAGAATCCAGAAAGTGGTTATCGATGGACATTCATCTAATCTAGTTGAGGTCTCTAGTGGTGTACCCCAGGGGTCAGTGTTAGGCCCATATATCTTCCAACTGTTTATTGCTGATGTCACCGACAAAATAGTCAGTGATACTATAAAATCTGCTGATGATTTAAAAGTAGGAGGGGTCTGTAGTACAAAAGAATGTATTATGTCACTTCTAAGTGACTTACATAAAGTATCAAACTGGACTAAAACCTGTGGCATGACATTGAACATTGAAAAATATACAGTCATGCACCTTGGTCACAAAAACATCAAGTATCAGTACCACATAAGGGAGAACCGTTTAACAGAAACAGTCAACGAGAGGGATTTGGGAGTTCCTATCTCAGATGATCTACAATTTACAGAACAAACTAATGCAGTTACAGGTAAAGCAAATAGGATTATATGGACCATGAAAAATAACATTACAACAAGGGATGCTATGGTGCTATTACCTCTGTATAGGGCATATGTCAGATCTCATATAGATAGTTGCTCCCAGTTATGGTCACCACAATATAAGAAAGATAGAATAAATCTTGAAAAAGTCCAATGCAGATTCACAAAGCAAATCACTGGATCAAAAGATCTTGACTATTATTGCCAATTAAAATCTTTGAAACTAATGTCATTAGAGACAAGAAGATACAGGGGAGACTTGTTATTTCTGTGGGACGTGGTAAATGATCCAGCTCTCTTTGTGGAAATGGGTTTTCAATTCAAGCAAAACATCAAGGAAACAAGGGGGCATCCATTACAATTATGAAGTTTTTCACATAAAATAACAAAAAGAAAACTTCTTCACATAGAGAGTTATACAAGCCAGAAATACTTTACCGCTAGATATAGTCATCAGCAAAAGCATTGCATTGGAGGGGGGGAAGGTTCAAGAGACAGATGAGAAGACACTTTTTCACAGAGGCAGTGGTGTCTGAGTGGAACACATTGCCTGCAGAAGTGGTATTCTTTTTTTTTTTTCCATTAAAATTTTATTAACCATTTAAATACAGAGAATGTATCAATTACACACAAGATCTCCAGGTAAACAGTAGTACATGAACCCATATACCACGTAAATCATATGATACATGTGATACATCCTCCGCCCCCCCCCACACACCCAACCCCCACCACCCTCCACAATGCTCTGAGGTACCTACCCAACACCATGAACCAAAACCAGAAAAGAAAGGAAGAGAACAACATCTCTATACAGTGTAGCACGATATAGGGGACCCTATAATTTATTAAACCTAGGAGCTTATTCTGAAGAATGGCAATCATCCTCTCTGTCCAGATTGGCAAGTAGTTCCTCTAACCATTCTAAGTAACTAATCACCACTGAATCCTTCCAATGTCTGAGAACCAGACTCTTAAGGGGAGCGAAATCATCAAAATATGAGACCCCTACTCTTAAAAAGGAATAGAAGCTACGCTCCCATTAGACAAATTTTAAAAGAGGTCACCCAGCCCCAAAATCGAATCTGCCCCATTTTGATACTGGTCCAGAGCGGCAAATACATAGGGCAGTGCCAAAATATGTGCAACAAATCCCTCACCCCTGCTGGCACCTCAAACAGGAGGCATTCCATGATCAAGTTCAAGCTCCTCAACTTCTGAGGAGAATAATATATATTATGAAGTATTTTGAACTGGATCAATCTTAACCGATCCTGAGAAATCACCTTATGACAGCTGTGCCACAACCCCGTCCAATCCAACTCCCCATTGGGAAACACCGACGACCAATAAGAAGTAGGGGCTAAATTCTGGGAGTAGGCCCAACCAAACAGCATGGCATGTATCTTTGAAACAGCATGCGGCATTCCCGCCATAGGTCATAACGTCTCAGAAAACTCAATCATTGGTCTCTGTAATACTCTCCTACCAAATTTACTAACTATAAGATGACGGAGCTGGTAAACCTGAAAGATCGCCGAGGATGACAACTTAAACTTGGTTAGAATCTCAGGTGCCGAGAGCACACTACCCTCTGCCGAGATTATGTCCCTTACACAACACTCCCCCTCCTGCACCAGCCAGGCTGCCCTTACAAATCTCCTCCTATACAAAATCTTGGATTGCCCTTATGGGCTGAGACGGGTCAGTCACATGAGAATATTTCAAAACCACACAGCTGGGCATGAGCCTCACCAAACCCCAATCGGGAGTTCTTGAGAGCCTCCGCAAGAGATTGGGACTGACATACAGGAGAGCCTCAGGAACAAGACCTTCCCTTTAATGAGAGCCAATTCAATCTGTAACCATAAGGGAGTATATGAAGCCTGCACGCCCCTGCACCCACCCCAGATATTTGTTAGCTTGACCTGCCCAATAGTAGAGGTCCCAAGTGCGGTAATCTAAGTCCACCCAATAATTTGGGAGCTGCCAACTTATGATAAGCCATTCTAGCTTTCTTGTAACCCCACACAAAGTTGGCAATAAGCCCATGGACCTTTTTGAACCATGAAAACGAGAGTGGGATGTTCAAAGCATTAAGCGGGTAAAACAACCTGGGGAACACATTCATTTTGACCAAACTTATCCTCCCCCACAACGAGATCGGAAGCTTTTCCCACCTTCTTAAATCCAAATCAATAATGCGAACCAAGGAGTCCAGATTGAGCTGCCGGATACGCCTCTCACTCCTAGATAGGGAGAGACCCAGATACCTAATAGCATCCGATTTCCACTTCAAACCCAGCTCCGTCACCTCCCGCTTGAATACCCTCCAATTAAGCGGGTAAACTATCGTCTTCCCCGGGTTTAACTTATAATTAGCCAAGGAGCTATAGACTTGTATTGTATCCATCAAAGCCAGAATAGAATCCTTCGGGCG
This sequence comes from Neoceratodus forsteri, assembly GCA_016271365.2. NCBI lineage: Eukaryota > Metazoa > Chordata > Ceratodontiformes > Ceratodontidae > Neoceratodus > Neoceratodus forsteri. The sequence goes on along the minus strand of CM057452.1, from coordinate 138,679,314 downwards.
TGAGATATGAACCAAAAGATCGTCCGCGTAGGCGGTGACTTTAACAATACTGTCCTGCACCTTAATTCCCTTAATTTCGTGATTATAGAGTATACTTTTAATCAGGGGTTCGAGGTACAAATTGAAAAGAAGGGGGGACAACGGGCAACCCTGACGTGTACCTACATATAACCTGAAAGAATCAGAAGTCACCCCATTACACGAGATCCTGGCTGTGGGATTAGAACACATGAACCTGATCCATTGTACAAAAAAATCCGGAAAACCAAATTTACGCATCACCACAAACAGATACTGCCAGTTAACCCCATCGAACGCCTTCTCCGCATCCAATGAGACCAGAACCATGGGGTCACTGCCCTCCTCGGACAAGGAGAAGACATGTGCCACCGTTCTCAAATGGTCATTTATCGACCTCCCCTGCATAAATCCGACCTGCTCCGCCCCAATCAAATCAGGTAAAACCACTTTAAGCATCTCAGCTAACACCTTTGCCAGAATTTTGACATCATAGTTGAACAGAGAAATAGGCTATAACTTGCAAGTTGCTCCAATGGCTTATCAGGCTTGGTATCAGTACAATGAGAGCCTCTGACAGGGATTGGTCTAGTGACCGCCATCAAGGATGCACTGGAACAAAGACACCAAGAGCGATGACAATTGTTTGGAAAACACCTTATAAAATTAGAGCAAAAGCCATCCGGCCCGTGTCTTGTCCAAAGGGAGCCCTTAATGGCCCTCTCCACCTCTTCTTGGGAAATACCAGAAATAAGGGCCCTTTTCTTGCTCTCCTAAAGAAGGAAGGTTCAAGTCCCCAAGGAGGCCAAAATCTCATCCTCTGAGGGGGATTCTCATCGGCCCACAAAGGGATTCAAAATAACTCCTAAATTCCTCCACTACCTCCTCGGGAGGTTTAACCGCCGACTTTTCGGACTGAACCGCTTGAATTATATGGGAAGCTTCCAGTTGCTTGACCTTCTTGCTAAAAGTCTCCCCCTCTCCCTGATCCATAACTGGCTTTAGACTTGATCAACGCCAGTTCCAGCTCTCCCCTATAAAGTGAGGTAAAAATCCTTCAGCTTTATTAGTTCCTGTTTGTCTTTCTCTGTAGGGTCATGGGGGCAAGCTATTCTCCTTGGCACGATCCGGCTAATACATCCTTTACTAACCTCTCCCTATCCTTTTCCTGTTAGCAGCCTGCCCAATCAGGACCCCTGATAAATGCCTTAAAAGCCCCCAAACCATATCTGGACGAACATCCTCTCTCACGTTATACCAACAAACTCCTCTATTTGTAAGGTAATATATTGAACCATATTATGATTTCTCAGGATCTGGTTATTTAATTTCCATCTACTATTCCTTAGGGAGGGATGCAAAGGTAATCGAGACCGATACATCAAGCATGATTCGAGGGAGGTCCCACAGAATTTCGGAACCTAATACCCCAGCAAGGAGATTACAAGAAAGCCAAATATAATCAATACGAGAGGCGGTACCATCTACCGACGAGATAAATGTGTATTCACGTACCCCGGGATGGAAAACTCTCCACCCATCCAACAAACCAAATTGGTCTGCCCAGTCCCTCATGGCTCTTTGAGCTGGGGAAAGCCTTGAGTACAAAGGGCTGGACCTATCTACCAAAGGGTCCATCGCCACGTTGAAATCCCCACCTATTATAATAGGAACATTCACAAAAGGCGACATCACCTCGACTAACCGCACATAAAAGTCCTGGGAGTCTGAATTGGGACCATATACCGAGCCAATTAAAATCTCTAGAGTCAGTAACTTCCCCTGAACTAATATATATCTACCCGCTTTATCCTGTATCACCTGTCAGAATAAAGGGCACAGCCCTATGGACTAAAATCATGACTCCCTTACTCTGGGAACTTGCGAGGCAAAAACTTGTCCAAACTGGAGACGCCTCATATTGTTAACCTCAGCCTCCAATAAATGTGTCTCCTGCAAAAACACTATATCCTCTCCTAGAGCACCCAGATGTTTCAAAATTTTATATTGCTTAAGCTTCTGCCTTGCCCCCTTAACATTCCAGCTTAAACACCTAATAATATTATTAGATGCCATAAACCCAGATCCGACTTCCGGGATCACCCCTAAATGACATCGGATATTCACCTCCTCCTACTCCCTCAGAGCCTTGTGAGACCCTCCCCCAGCAGCCCCTAGAGATAGTAAGTCTAAACTGCCCACCCCCACCAAACCCCCAATAAATCCCCTTTAATACTAGAACCCCCACCTTGTACCCCCAGACCCCAAAAACACACCCCTGATAAACCCTCCCACAGCATCACGGCCCATGATGTCCGCCCACTCCGCTACATCATCCGCTGCCCCGCCGCCCCCTAGCCCAATATTTGACTACCCTAAAATGAAAAGCGGCCACCCACTCCATAACCGAACCCTATATTTGACTAGAACCTTCCTACCTCCATATCTGTTAACCGGACTACAAACCTTCCAAACAAAACCCCTCACCCACCATACATCACCCCCTTGTCCGGACAGGCAGCCCAGAACCATAATTCTACCTCCTTATACCATCTTACTGAAACCTTATTCTTTCCCCGGATTACATACAGACTCATCGAGAATAAAGAGAGAAAGCCAGAGACCCCCATACTTATACAACCCCAAGTGCCCTCAGGCTGAACAACAGGAACCCCCCAACAAAGCCAGATATCATTACCTCTAATTGACCCCCCCACCAAACGAATCCCATCTGCAATAGCCCAATTTGTATATTCTAGCCCCGCGACAAAATAAAAGGAATCAAGTCCCAAATTGAAAGGGCCCTATACTGAGCCCAATCCAGAGAAGTCCAGAGTCCGCTGTCCCCCAGAGGGGGGTTGCCCCTCCAGCTTCCAAGCAGTCCATTCCATTCCTTCAAAATAACAGACAGTCCGTAAGGCCCTGGGCAAAACAATATTCAGAGCTATTGTAGTCCAACAAGCGATGCCTCTATAATGATACGCTATGTTCATCCATAAAGCATCCCGGGGCCAACCATTCTAATATCCGCGCCCCCTCAACGTTATGCAGCTACAGTCCTTCCCTGCCACACCTCCAACCACTTCAGAACCCCGGCTGAACCGAGTGTCGCCATCACTTAGGCCTAAACAGATCAGGCAGGGCCTTCTGCAACATTTCACGGGCCACCTCCATCTCTTCAAACGCTTGCCAGGTGTCATCCATGAAAATTGAGAGCTTTGCAGGGTAAATCATCCCTATACTTAATGCCCGCAATTAGCTTGGACACCAGGGTGAAAAGAAGCCCTCGCTGTCAGCTGACAACGGCAAGTCCCATACCCTGATATTCACCTTCCCATTGCAGTGATTTAGGCTCTCTGACCTTTGAAGGAAAAGCTGCTTTCTTGGAATTTAAAATTTGGCCAGAAAAATACTGGGAGGTGCACCTGGGGGATAGGTCACAGGGCTCTGTGTGCTCTCTCGATGCTATAACAAGGCCCGAAGGTCGAGGGACCAGCAATCTTCTCCACCAGCCTTTGAAAAAACTTCACAGGGTCCCCTCCTTCCTCTCGCTCTGGCAGACCGATCAAGACCACATTATTGCGCCGGCTTCTACCCTCTAAGTCTTCAGTTTTCCTCTCGATTTTAGCCATACGCTGATTCACCAGGGTAAACGCCCCCTCTAGCTTTTCGACCTTGCACTCCAACGACTTCACCCTGGCCTCATTATCTGTAGCTCTTCTGGCCAAATCATTCAGGGCACCAGTAATACTTTTAATTTCTGTAGCCAACTCTGCCATTTCCTCCTTAAAAGGACGGAATTCCTCAGAAAGCGACACCTGCTAACGGCTCTTCCCTCCGGCTCCAAGTTCACAGGGCTGGGTGACCTGCACAGACGAGGCTCGCTGCACTTCTCATGCCTCTCGGGGTAACAGGGGTGTCTGCTTTGGCAAAGCCTTCGGCATCTCCTCCTCCATTAGCAACACCAAGACCTTCTACCCAGTATCCACAGCCTTCCTTTAACTGTCTGGGTGAGACAAATACAGCAGTGAGCAGGGAAAAAAACAACTTTAGGCAGGAGATTAGCGGAGCTATCAGCGAGTGCAGCTAGCAAGGGAACAGCATCACGTGACTCGCAGAAGTGGTATTCTGTAAAACAGTGGACGGCTTCAAGAGGGGATAGGACAGGGTAAGGGGGAGGGTCATGGGATGGGCAGCTGTTGTATAGGGGCTGCTAGCTGCACAAATGAGCAGACTTGATAGATCATAAGGCCTTTATCTGCAGTCAATTTTGTATGTTCGTATGTTCAAAAGTAAAGACATTTTTAAAAATGGTCTAGACATCTGGTTAATTAACCAAATGTGTACCTATGAGTAAAGATCTTGATGGGAACTTCTATGGACATCTTGCCCCAGTTCCCCAGTCAACCACAGTATGAACCACAGTATGAACAAGCTAGGATACTGGTTGAACTCTTGAAATCTTAGATTCAGTGCAGCCAAATACAAGGGGCAACACATCAGAAGGAGAAACAAATATAAGACCTAGAAACTGCAGGCTTCCTCTTTCTGTAGTGCAAGAGGAAGAGGACCACAGGTCATTAAAAATGGATCCATGGCACCGCATTGACAAATTCTTGTCGATGCAACATTCCCCCAACACCACTACATCAACCGTAGGTGTGGTCGGAATGGTGCCGCATGATACACTTCTTGTTTTGCGGGAGGCTGTGCCCCCTGCTCCCCCCCCCCACTAATGATTCTCAGCTCTGAGATGGAGCTGAGTCAGAAATGGAGTGAAGGACTTTGGGGAAGGGCTCCAGGGTCCCAGGCAGACATTACAGCGACATGGCGATGTTGTTGGTATCGACTATGTCACTGTAACATTGTCACTGTAGCGACGGTATACCATTATAGACAAGGGCCTAAATCATGACAAGCAGTGCACAAGCTGGAGTATTTTGGGCATTTCTGAGCTCCTGTGACACAAACATGATTTTTTAAAATCTTTTTTCTCTGTAAAATAAGTTAACAGATTTTGGATGTTATGGGGAGAACTGAAAATTGCATTTTCCTATTGCTGTCCCATGCTTGAGGGCATTCAGTTAGTAGGGCTAATGACTTTTGCTTGAGCATTTTTCCTGACTGCACTTTCAGATTTGTTTTTTAAAAGGATTATGTTGTCTAATTTATGATCTGTAAAAGGGGCTGCTCTTGTTGAAAAATCATGCAAATCTAAGGTTGGTTTCTGTGCTTTATTTGTAGCTGCCCCTCGTTACTGGACCTGGCTTTTTACGGCAACCTTGATCATTCCAGGTTTTTAAAAACAACTTGTTGAAATACAGTATTACATAATTAATGTATTTGCAATTGCAGTTAAGTGCTATATTGTATTGTGATGTATTTACTTTCTGTCTGTTTTTGTATAACTTGTACTGCATTTGTATGCCCTGGTCAAGCCTGAAAAAAGGATCCTGAGTCCAGTGCTCTTACCCAGTTAACAAAATAGATAAATCAATAAAAATACATTTCAGTGCTCTCACAAAGGGGCAGCAAACTCAAGGTGGATAGCTTGCCTCCCATGTTTTAGGTATACACAAATGGCTAAGCAGGCCAGATGCACCCTGCCGAGACATGAGCCATGAGCACAATGAAAACTAGTTTGAATTCACATAACCAGTTTGGACCAGTTCTGTCTTGGAGGTGGGCTCAACGATCAAGAAAAGGTCTGGGGATGTGATATCAGAGAGACAGAGCTGATGATGTAGGCAAAAGGGGTCTGTCCTACCAGTTTCTTTTTTCTGTCCCATCCCTGTACTCTATTATGAAAGGTCATTCCGGTCTTTGTAAGCACTGGGGCCATGTCATTGCAGTTAGCTGGATAGGACTCAAGAGATCCCAGGTGAGGATAAGTTTAAACTATCTGTAAAGTTATAGATAACCTTGGGTAACTGGCAAGTCGATGATCCATTTCTGAACAGACAGGCTACTATATTATCCAAAGCACACCTGTGCCTAGTACAGGGTGGGTTAAAGGGTGGTCCCAGCTGTGACAAAAGGGGTGGACCATTTGTCCTTTGAGAAAGGTCACTGTGCTGTGCAAGCAGTGGATGTGGGGGGAATCTGACCTAAAGATTTATTTATTTGTTAAAGTCTCGGATTACAACCTTTGAGCTAAAAGCTCATTTACAAAGGTTCCACATCAGAATTTTACAGCAATGGATAAACAAAATGAAACATAAACATCAGAAGACATCATAAGATTACATCAACAAATATTAAAAGGTTCATAACATGAGAATAGGGGATTAGATATTCGGTAAACTGCATATATATAGAAGAGTCACTACCTAGGCATTTAGAGAAATGTTAAATGGGGAAAATTAGGAGGGTTCGAGGCAGGGAATGGGAGTAACCAAGTTTCCTTTGTCAGGTGGTAAAATGGGGGTGAGAAGTTTGTGGCAGGGAACAGGAGTATCCAAGATTCCCTTTGTCAGGGGATAAGAGGGGGGTGGGGTAAGGGAGCTGAGATAAGTAGTTGATAAGGGGTAAAGGCTGGGAGGGAGAGGAGGGTACAGAAGGGGAGTGGAGGGGTGGTGGAGACGAGTAGGAAGTGGGAGGGAGTAGACCAAGGAGAAGAGAGTGGAGAACAGAGGGACTGGGGTGGCAGTAGAGAAGACTGAAGTGGAGAATGAGGCAGTCTGGAGAAAATTAAGTGCTAGGAAGATATGAAGACCAAGCCAAAAGGGATAGGGTGCAGTTTAGGTCGAGACTAGGCCTAAGCCATAGTATTTGATTGAGGAGAGCAGAGGGAAGTAATTCGACTAGTGAGGAAGGAGCAGAGTTTCTTTGTAAGGTCCTAGTTTGGACTCAGCTTGGAGGTCCTATGGGAGTGAGTTAAGTCACTTTGGGGAACGGCAACCAAAGGATTGCTGCCCTTGTGATGTGCGTCGGAAGGGGATTTTGTAGAGATTGTTGTTTGACCCTCTAGTTTGCTTAGTAAGGGCTAATGAGCATAACATGGATTGCACACTGGGAGGGGTTAGGCCAAAGGTAGCCTTCTTAGCCAGGAGACAGAGCTGATACCATATATGGTTCTCCAGGTTCAGCCAGCCCATAAGAGAATAGAGGTCACGTGTAAGTTTGGCACAGAGCTGCCAGGAGGAACCTGAAGAACTTGTTCAGGATTAGGGAAATTCTTTTCAGGTTAGAGTCAGAGGCAGAGCTGTAGATGACAGGGCCAAAGTCTATCACAAAGAAGACAGAGCTATTTATGGTGAGGCTGAGGGCATTAGTTGAGAGACAGTGTCAGTGCCTGTACAGCTGTCTGATCTTCCTGTCTTTGTTCAGGAGACATTATTGATCTGAAGTGAGTAAGATAGGCAGCTATCCAGGGTAACTCCAAGATATTTAAAGTTGTGTACCATTTCGAGGGTTTCATTTTGTTTGTTATGGATGTTTAAAATGGCTGATCTGTGTTTGCCGTGTATAGAGGCGAACAGCATTGTTTTTGTTTTCTTATAGATGAACAGCAATCGAGCATTGGAGAATCAGTCTTCGAATGAAGTTATTCTCAAGGCTTTGTTCCAGGGTAACAAGGTCAGGATGGTACATTTAGAGGACTGCATTGTCTGCGTATAACAGGATTTTGTCATGACACACTTTAGGGAGATTGTTCAAGAAAAGACTAAACAGGAGCTGGCCCAGGATGTACCCTTGGGGAACTCCTGTGCTTATGTATTGATTGTCAGACAGTGCAGCGTAGATTTTGACCTGTTGCACCCACCCAGAGAGATAGCTGCAAAACCAGCTAAGGAAGGTAGGAGACACGGAGGCTTCACTAAGCTGCCACAACAGTTAGAGATTTTCTAACGCTAGATCCGTGCCATGGCCCAACTACTAGGCTTCCTGCCACTGCTCATCCATGTTCTTTTCTCCCTCCCCTCCTCTCCAACATGCAACCCACCTCTCCCATCCCCCCCCCTTTTCCTGCCCAACCTCACTGGGCTTCCCCACTCCTCCACTCCGGCATCCACTCTCCCTTTTACACAAGCCTGGACTCACTCAGCCACACATTCCAGTCCTTTTCTCTTCATCCCATCACTCTCCTGGTTCACTTTTCAACTACTCTTCCCTTGGCCAGCTCCAAATAATCACCCACGCCTTCTAACTAAGAGACGTCCGCTCACCGTCAATCACATACAGCTATTCACCCACTACCTATCACTTGTGCTCCTGCTCCTTGCCGCAGGTGACATCCACCCAAATCCCAGCCCCCAAACCACACACCCCCTCTCAATCACTGCAAGCCACCCTCCTACATTGGACACTTCCTCATTTCTCCCTGGAGACTCTCTCCCACGTGGCCTGTGCCTCCTGCACCTAAATATAAGAATCCTAGTCCATAAACTTGACTCCCTCCTTGCTGCCCACTATGCTCCAGATATCCTCACCTTGTCTGAAACCTGGCTCACAAAAAACATTAGCGACTCCTCTGTCCCCATCCCAGGCTACACTTTGGCCCACCAGGACAGAGCCACAAGAGGCTGCGGAGTTGCCATCTATGTCAACTCGGACTTGCACTATTAGGTTATTCTAGCCAAGTCTGAACCTAAAATCAATGAATTAATTTTACTCCAGCTGACACTCCCCTTCTCGCTACCAATCTACATTGCAGGAATATACTGCCGACTTGGCACACCATCCTCTGCTGTCACCAATCTCCTCAAGCAAATCTCCTGCCTAACCCTGACAGGGGAACTTTATATTATGGGCAATCTAAACCACAACTGGCTAGTTCCTGCCCTCAACAAAACCGGAACTGAGATTGCTGCTCTAAACCTCTCTTAAATCATTACTGAGCCCACCCGGCTTAACCTAAAATCTGGTAACCACTCACTCCTCGATTGGGCTCTTACCACACACCCTCACTGGGTCATAAATGCCAGTATTCTTTCTGACTTCTTCAGTGACCACCACGTTACTTTCTTAGTGCACAAAGTCCACCACTCAAAATCCCCCTCTAAATTTCTAGTCCAACGCTCCTTCAAATCCCTCAATCTTGCCCCGGTGTTAGACGACCTTGCATTAGCAAACTGAGCCCCCGGCCCAATTATGGACGATGCCTTTCTCCACTTCAAAGACACTTTCCTCAGCGTCTGGGACAAACATGACCCGCTGCGACGTACAAGGGTATGAGGCAACCATCTGCTGTGGATCACCCAAGAACTGATTGCATGTCAAACTGCCCGTGACAAAGCCTGGAAAACACATAAATCCTCATGCCTCCCACAACATCTCTCCGCATACCACATGCTCTGAAACAAGTGTACCAGAGCCACTCGCCTAGCTAAGGCAGAGTACTTCAGCAGCTCCCTACAGTCCAACCTAAATAACCCCTCAAAATTCTGGAAGTTCATTCACTCCCTCTTCACCCCACCAGCTGCCAATCCCACTCCAATTCTACTTATTAACAACTCCATTCTCACTGAGACAACAGCAGACGCTACTGAATTCAACATATATTTCTCCACTTGTGCTGCCACTCTCCTCTCTGCCCTGCCAAACCCTGCACCTATCACACCCTCTACAGACATAACGAACCTGACTAGGCCTCACTCCTTTTCCTTCCTTCAATGACATCTCTGGAGCGGATGCCTTAGATGCACTACTTTCTCTCAACCCTTCAAAAGGCAAATCCCCAGATGGCTTGGACCCTAAACTCCTCTACCTCTCCACCACCGCCATAGCAACTCCGCTTGCCAAACTCTTAAACCAATCCTTTGCTGCCATTGCCATCCCCCAAGCATGGAAGCATGCCACTGTCATCCCCCTCCCAAAAGGAGGTACCCCCACCTCCCTCTCCAACTACCATCCTATTTCCGTCCTTCCAGTACTAGCAAAACTACAAGAGCGCCTTGTGCTCACCCAACTTACTTCCTTCCTCACCGACTCTAATTTCTTCACACCCTACCAGTCAGGTTTCAGAAAGGGACACTCCACTGTATCCTCCCTGATAAGGCTTACCGACTCCTTTCTGACTGGTATGGACAGTGGGCTGATCACTTCAGCTGTCTTCGTCGACCTTGCAAAAGCCTTCGACACCGTCTCCTACCCCACATTGCTCTCTTGTCTCACTGAATTAGGCCTCTCTGTTGCTGCCACCAACTGGTTCAGATCTTACCTCTCTGGCAGAACCCAGTCTGTTAGAGTCACAAATGCTAACTCCTCCCCCCTTCCCTTAACTACCGGTGTCCCCCAGGGGTCAGTTCTGGGACCCATACTGTTCTCTATATTCCTAAACGACTTACCACTCATCTGTACTACTACCTCAGTCCACATGTATGCAGATGACACTGTACTGTTCTCCTCAGGCTCCGACCCTGAAGTGGTACAAATTAACCTCCAAGCTGACTTTAACAAAGTACAGCAATGGTTCAGCTCTCACCAGCTCTCCCTAAATGTAAAAAAAAAAACTGTCACAATGACTTTTGGCACATGACAATGCCTGTCCAGACTCCCATCCCTTCCCTATTTCCACACCCTGGATGGTCAAAAACTCGAAGATGTCTCCTCATTCTGCTATTTGGGGGTATGGCTCAACTGCCACCTTTCCTTCTCAGACCACATTGATGCTATTTCACAAAAACTATGCCCCATGCTCGGTGCACTTTATAGGAACTGCAGTAGCCTCCCTCCCCCGTCCGACGTGAACTGGTCCAGAAGATGATACTTCCCTCCTTTAATTACTGTGACACTGTTTACAGTGCAGCCCCTAAGTCCACCCTATCTAAGCTGGACACATTTTTTAATGTCTTCTGCCACTTTGCTCTCGATGCCTCACCCCTTACCCACCACTGCGACCTTTACCCTTCCCTGGCACTACCATCCCTCAGAAACCACCGCATTTCACACTGTGCTAAATATGTATCTAATCTATGGCTTGGCACCATCCCTTCCTACCTCTCCTCCGTGCTCTCAGCTGCCCCTCCCCACCCATTATCTTAGATCCTGCGACTACCACCAACTATCAATCTCTAAACAGAAGACTACTGCCGGGCAAGCCGCCCTCTCACACCGGTTACCTAAGCTATGGAATGATCTCCCACCTCAAATTCAGTATTCCTCCTCTGCCCACTCTCTTTCTACTGTCCTAGCTAACTTCCTCACTACTAATTGCTCCTGTACCTGACTCGCCCATTCGCCAATTGTTCCCCTTCCCACTGCCCGACCAGCGGCCTTAGCTTTGCTATAAATGCTGACATATAGCCCCAACCTATGCACTTTTATCCTGTGCCTTTTTGTCCTGCACCATCATGTGTTCTATGTCTCCTGTTGCTTGTACCTGCATATTACTGTGTACTAAATTTTCCCTTGCAGTGCTGCTATATGTCAAGTAATTGTTATATATACTCCATACAATATCCAATGTACTCCATGTGTTGTTGCTTGTCATTTAATGCAATTGTATCCATATGCTGCTACTTGCTTCTGTTATTTGCTCAGTTGATAACCTGCATGTTATCCAACCTCCTGGTACCCCCTCCCCCCAGGTCGCACAGGGAGATGAGTATCTTGTTGCTCAGTGTGCCTTTCCTGGTGAAACTATTTCAATAAATAAATAAATACTTAGTTGAGTTAAGAGGAGTGCATGATTGACAGTGTCAACGGCCTTTGTGAGGTCAATAAAGATAGCCCCCACTTAGTACCCATGATCAAGGGAGTCATGAATGAAACCAGTAAACTCAACCAGTGCTGTTGTTGTGCTGTGTAGCCTCTGAAAACCATGCTGCTCCTTACATCGTAGTTGATACTTGTCTAAGTGGTCAGTTAGTTGATTGTAGACAATATGCTCTAAAACTTTAGAGATTGGGGGTAGGATGGAAATTGGCCAGTAGTTAGATTGGGTTGTCCTATCACCGCTTTCAAAAACTGGCATTACAACAGCGGCTTTCCAGGCCTTGGGGAATTGCCCAGTGATTAAAGACAGATTTAGAATTATTGTTAAGGATCTAGAATGACATTGAGGTGAGGGTAATTAGTTTCAGATCATATCGCGTTGCTCTGTCTAGTTTTCACGGGCACTTATGGAGGTATTTTTGGCATGGGATGCTTTGATTATCTTAAGGTGGGGGCTGGGTGGCTGTTTGGAGGTTGTAGCAGTAGATGTGCTGCTTTGGTGCCCCTTGATTGGGTTTAGGTAGTCAGAGGGGAGCACTCCACTGAGGTCCATGAAGGCCTTATTAAACGTATTGGCAATGGCTTTTGGATCCTGAGTTATAATCTCGTTAAGATTGAGCATAGCAAGGGGAGATCTATCTGGTTTTCCTGTGAGCAACTTAATATTTGCCCAGAATATGCAGCTGTCACCCCAGGAGTTATCCAGTTCAGACCTGAAAAAAATGGGACTTGGCCTGGCGGATGGCCTGAGTACATTTATTGCAGGCTGCACAATAGTTTTGTAGGTCGAAGTGGGAGCCCGAGCTTTTAGCTTTTTGCCAGAGGTTGTCCCTGGTGTGCATTAGGTCAATGAGAGAGGGGGATAACCAAGTTTTATGAGCACCACTGATCTTCCTTTTGGTAAGGGGTGCGAAACTATCACAGGCTGCATTATAGGTCTTCACAAAGTAGTCTAAAGTAGTGTTGATGTCAACTGCAGAATAAATGGTGGATGAGTCTATCTGACGGAGGTGTTCTTTTAAGGGACTCAGTAGACCTTTTCATAAGACATGGGAGGTAATCACTTTAACTGGGAGTTTTGGGGCCTTATTAGACCAGAGGATAGGGGAGTGGTTGCTTATGGTGTCAGAGAGTACGACTGTGCTGGTGATTCATTCAGGGGGGGTTTGTTAAAAGTCAATCCATTAGGGAGCTTGACCCAGAGCGGTAGTTGGTTCTTGTGGGAGTTTCCACTAATTGGACAATACTTATCGCAGTGATAGTATCTTTGTAAGGAGCTGCATCAAGGGACAGACAATTTATACTGAGGTCGCCCACCACAAGTAATTCAGAGTTATTGGGGAGGCCAGAGAGGTATTCTAAGAGCACATTAAAACCAGAAGCCTGTTTCGTGGGTGAATTTTATGTGGAGATAAAGGTTATGCACTTTCCTTGAGCCCCAAGGATTATTTTTACTGGAAGAATTTGAATATTTCTTCCTGATTTTATAGGTGGGAGTGCCTGGCCCCGCAGGAGGTTTTTAATATAGATTACACGCACCCTTCCTCATTTACCAACTCTGTCCTGTCTAAAGGAGGTGTAGTCGTTTAGGTGGATTTCAGTGTCAGATGTTCTCGGAGGGAGCCACATCTCGACCACCGATAAGGCATCAGGATTATATTGGGTGACCCACAATTGCAGCAAGTCAAATTTGGTTAAGAGACTGCATATGTTGATAGAGGCTATAGTGAGTTTACTTTGCTTCATGGACAGACAATTGCTAGCAGATTTAGGGCCAGGGTTAGGGTGCATATTCCCAGATAAAAGCAAATGCAGCCAGATCTGTCAGGTAGCCTGCAGCCTAAGTTGTTTTCGGGCTTGAGAATGGGACCTGCAGGTCCTGGTCATCTTAGTACTTCTACTGGTTAGCAGGAGAAATTTGGTGATTAGAGGGGAGAGGGGTAGGTGTGGTCCAGTTGTAATAGCAGAATGCCAAGGTTACAGAGACGGTTCTCAAGTATTGGGAAATCTTGGATCAATGTTGTTTTTGGGCAGCTAGTACTGTAGTTCGATATCAAATCAAATCTAATCTTTATTTATCCAGGCGAACATCATTGAGCAAAGCTCATTTGCAAGATGGACCTGGTAAGTCAAGGTTCAGTTACATAAGAAATATAGTACAATTCAATGAACACAAAACAATGAGGAAACAGATTATACAGGATATAATAGCATCGAGGATACCAATACATAGATATATACAATTGTGCAAGATCTATTAACCACAACTTACATATTTACATGAAATAAGGAATAGGCAGTGCATGAATTTGGTCATAGAGTGAGAATATGTGGAGATTGAGGTATAAAGTATAAGGGGGTTTGTCAGAGGTGTATGAATGGATGGTGTGCAGACTGGGCGGAGGAGGAGGAGGTGGTTTTACGGGGAGAGGTGAGTCGGAGGGTTATTACAAGGAGGGCTGGGTGGCAAACGAGATAGGCGGTATTGGTGGCATTAGTGGTGACTGTTGGCAGGACTGATAGAGAAAGGAGAGGGGAAGGGTGCAAGTAGGCAGTGAAGGAAGATGGAGGCCAGTGATGGGGGAGTGAGGAACGTGACAGGGGGGAATAGTGGGGTACTATATGGAGGCATAGTAAAAGAAGAAAGAAAAATGAGAGGAAAGTATGAATGCAGAATCTGGGGAGTAGCGGAGAGCCTCGGAGGATGGGGCAGACTAGGAGATGAAGGAGAGGAAGACGATTAATCTCTACTACTGTCGAAAACAGTTACATTTTTCCTTGATAAGCCCAGAGTACAGGGATTTGAAGGCTGTATTAGGTTTTCAAAGATACGTATTGAGGGACGGAGTGAGGAGGGAATTAGTAGAGAAGACATTAAGATTAGTAAAATAGGGAGGCACATTAGGAGCTTCATGCTTCCCTAGGGGGTGAAGGAGGTTTTATATAGGGTAGACTTGAGATGACTTAAGTATGTGCTGTTGCTTGTGCACTAAGATTAGGATAGATGCTCCTAAAGAGGTAGGGTTTCAGTGAGTTGGAGCAGCCATAAGAAGAAATAAAGTCAGTATCCTTTAGGAGAAATAGAGTCAGTGCCTTTAATAGGAGGAACCAGGCACAGTCTGTAGGTGGAGTGAGAAGGAGATGGAGTAAGGTGGGGGAGAAAGGGTATTTAATACAGCCCGGGGTCGGGGCCCGTGGGTGGGACAAAAATACAGGTAAAGAAAAGCACAGAGATGTAATTCAGAAGAAAAAGGGGTGCCTCTCTGTTTCAGGTTTGTAAAAAGACACCAAGACAACTGGACAAATAGTAGGTAATCAGAGAGTGTGGGCATCCAATCACAAGCAAGTTGCTTGGCCAGTAGGGCCAATCCGAATGCTGACTTACAATCCTCGGTTTTCCGAGGGATGGCATGCCTTGATTGACTCGGGCTGGCCATCAGGACTCGTGGAGCAGCTGGCTGAGTTCTGGGCCAGTGCTGCAGCCTGTTTGGGGATAGATCTGGAAGACAGGAAGGTGATGGACAATTAGCAACACTTAAGGGTCAGGATCAGCCAACGCTAAATCAATGGGAGGGCTAGGAGGTTAAGGAAAAAATCTGGGTTCTAAGTAAATCTCAAACTGGTTCAGTGCAACAGTAAGTATAATTTTAGCCAATTATTTTTTTTTTTTCTACTACTTTTTACCTCCTTGTGGCCACCTGACCTGCTTCCCTCCTGTCCTCGCATCCTTCACCGGGGACTTCCAGCCACCATCTGCCTCTACCACAGGCACCCTCATTCCTGCAGCTCCCTCCCCCACAGCAGGGCCACAGGGAGCCCCCAACTCTCCATGGAACACGGATTCATCAAGCCGCTTGCATCAGGCACCATCCCCCTTTTTCATAGTTACAACCCCAGAGCTGAGGACATGCAATGATGTCAGTGAAGGGGAATATGCATGCGTTTGCACACGCTCCCTCCAGACGTCTGCCTTTAGCTCCACCCCTATGTACAACAGAGCATGATTGTCCCCCAGCCTCCGCCAGGAGGCAACCGCAGACCCACTGTAGTGGACCCCCCTTCCCGGAGTCAGAGAGCAGCCCATCAGGCGCTCGATCGCTCTCCTACCCTGCCAACTCCCAGTGACCCATGCTCGTTTCCGAACACTGGTTGCTGTCGTGGTGTAAGGTGTGACGACAAGGACCTCAGCCCTCAGCGCCACCGAGCTGGTGCTAATTTTAGCAAATTAGGCAAAGTAACATGCACATTTGCAATAGACTAAATAATGCTACACAAAAATATAGAAAAATATAGGTAAAGAAAAGTGCAGAGATGTAATTTGGAAAAAAAAGTGGTGCCTCTCTGTTTCAGCTTTGTAAAAAGGCGCTGAGATAACCAGACCAATAGCGGGCAATCAGAGAGTGTGGGCATCCAATTGCAAGCAAGATCCTCAGTCAGTAGGGCCAGTCTGAATACCGACTTACAATCCTCGGTTCCCCAGGGAATGGTGTACCTTGAGTGGCTTGGGCTGACGGCCAGGAGTCGTGGAGCAGCTGGCTGAGTTCTGGGCTGGTGCCGCAGCCTATTCAGGGCTAGAGTTTGAGTGGCTTGGGCTGACGGTTAGGAGTCATGGAGTGGCCAGATGAGTTCTGGGCTAGTGCTGCAGCCCATTTAGGGCTAGAGTTTGAGTGGCGTGGGATGGTGGTCAGGAGTTGTGGAGTGGCCGTCTGAGTTCTGAGCCGGTGGCACAGCCTGTTCAGGGCTAGATCTTAAATGGCTTGGGCTGGCAGTCAGGAGTTGAGAAGTGGCTGGCTGAGTTCAGGGCCAGTGCAGCAACCTGTTTGGGGCCAAATCTTGAGTGGCTTGAGCTGGTGGTCAGGAGTCGTGGAGCAGTTGTCTGAGTTCTTGGCTGGTGCTGCAACCTGTTCATGGCTAGATCTTGAGTGGCTTGGGCTGGCAGTCAGGAGTCGTGGAGCATTCAGCTGAGTTCTGGGCTGGTGCTGCAGCCCATTTGGAGCTAGATCTTGAGTGGCTTTAGCTGGCGATTAGGAGTCATGGAGCAGCCGGCTGAGTTCTGGGCCAGTGCCACAGACCGTTTGGGGCTAGATTTTGAGTGGCGTGGGCTTGTGGTTGAGAGTCATAGAGCGACTGGCAGAGTTTTGTGCCAGTGCTGCAGCCAGTCTGGGGTTAGATCTTGAGTGGCTTGGGCTGGCGGTCAGGAGTTGAGAAGTGGCTGACTGAGTTATGGACTGGTGCAGCAGCTCATTCGGGGCTAGATCTTGTGTGACTTGGGCTGGTGGTCAGGAATCATGGAGCAGCTGGCTGAGTTCTTGGCTGGTGCTGCAGCCCATCTGGGGCTAGATCTTGAGTGGCTTAGGCTGGCGGTCAGGAGTCATGGAGCATCCGGCTGAGTTCTGGACTGGTGCCGCAGCCCATTCAGGGCTAGAGTTTGAGTGGCTTGGGCTGGCAGTTAGGAGTCACAGAGTGGCCAGCTGAGTTTTGGGCCAGTGCCGCTGCCCATTTGGGGCTAGATTTTGAGTGGTGTGGGGTGGTGGTCAGGAGCTGAGGAGTGGCTGCCTGAGTTCTGAGCCAGTGGCACAGCCTGTTTAGAGCTAGATCTTGAATGGCTTGGGCTGGTGGTCAGGAGTTGTGGAGTGGCCAGCTGAGTTCTGGTGCAGCAGCCCATTCGGGGCCAAATCTTGAGTGGCTTGAGCTGGCGGACAGGAGTCGTGGAGTGGCTGGCTGAGTTCTGAGCCGGTGCCACAGCCTGTTCAGGGCTAGATCTTAAATGGCTTGGGCTGGTGGTCAAGAGTCATGGAGCGGCCAGCTGAGTTCTGGGCTGGTGCAGCAGCCCATTTGGGGTTAGATGTTGAGTGGCTTGGTTTGGTGGTCAGGAGTCATGCAGCAGCTGGCTGAGTTCTGGGCTGGTGCTGCAGCCCATTCAGGGCTATATTTTGAGTGGCTTGGGCTGGTGGTCAGGAGTCATGGAGCAGCCGGCTGAATTCTGGGCTAGTGCCATAGCCTTTTCGGGGCTAGATCTTGAGCCGCTTGGGCTGGCAGTCAGAAGTCATGGAGTGGACGGCTGAGTTCTGGGCTGGTGCTGCAGCCTGTTGAGGGCTAGATCTCGAGTGGCTTGGGCTGGCGGTCAGGAGTTGAGAAGTGGCTGGCTGTGTTCTGGGCCAGTGCAGCAGCCCATTCAGGGCCAGATCTTGAGTGGCTTGGGCTGGTGGTTAGGAGTCGTGGAGCGGCTGGCTGAGTTCTCAGCTGGTGCTGCAGCCCATTCATAGCTAGATCTTGAGTGGCTTGGAGTGGCGGTCAGGAATCGTGGAGCATCCGGCTGAGTTCTGGGCTGGTGCCGCAGCCTGTTTGGGGCTAGATTTTGAGTGGCGTGGAGTGATGGTCAGGAGTTGTGGAGTGGCCGTCTGAGTTCTGAGCTGGTGGCGCAGCCTGTTTGGGGCTAGATCTTGAGTGGTTTGGGCTGGTAGTTGAGAGTCATGGAGCAGCTGGCAGAGTTCTGGGCCAGTGCTGCAGCCCGTCTGGGGTTTGATCTTAAGTGGCTTGGGTTGGCGGTCAGAAGCTGAGGTGTGGCTGGCTGAGTTATGGGCTGGTGCAGCAGCCCATTCAGGGCTAGATCTTGAGTGGCTTGGGCTAGTGGTCAGGAGTCATGGAGCAGCTGGCTGAGTTCTCAACTGGTGCTGCAGCCCGTTCATGGTTAGATCTTGAGTGGCTTGGGCTGGCGGTCAGGAGTCGTGGAACATCCGGCTAAGTTCTGGGCCAGTGCCGTAGCCTGATCAGGGCTAGATCTTGAGTGGTTTGGGCTGGTGGTCAGGAGTCGTGGACCGGACGGCTGAGTTCTGGGCTGGTGCTGCAGCCTGTTCGGGGCTAGATCTTGAGCGGCTTGGGCTGGCAGTCAGGAGTTGAGAAGTGGCTCGCTCAGTTCTGGGCCAGTGCAGCAGCCCGTTTGGGGCCAGATCTTGAGTGGCTTGGGCTGGTGGTCAGGAGTCATGAAGCTGCTGGCTGAGTTCTCGGCTGGAGCTGAAGTCCGTTCATGGCTAGATCTTGAGTGGCTTGGGCTGGCGGCCAGGAGTCGTGGAGCATCTGGCTGAGTTCTGGGCTGGTGCCGCAGCCCGTCTGGGGCTAGAACTTGAGTGGCTTGAGCTGGTGGTCAGGAGTCGTGGAGCAGCCGGCTTAGTTCTGGGTCAGTGTCGCAACCCATTTGGGGCTAGATTTTGAGCGGCATGGGGTGACAGTCAGGAGTTATGGAGTGGCCGTCTGAGTTCTGAGCCGGTGCCACAACCTGTTTGGGGCTAGATCTTGAATGGCTTGGGCTGGTGGTCAGGAGTCATGGAGCGGCCAGCTGAGTTCTAGGTCAGTGCCACAGCCTGTTCGGGGCTAGATCTTGAGTGGCTTGGGCTGGCGGTCAGGAGTCATGGAGCGGCTGGCTGAGTTCTGGGCTGGTGCTGCAGCCCATTCGGGGCTAGATCTTAAGTGGCTTGGGCTGATGGTCAGGAGTCGTGGAGCAGCCGGTTGAGTTCTAGGCAGGTGCCACAACCAGCTCAGGGCTACATCTTGAGTGGCTTAGGCTGGCGGTTAGGAGTCATGGAACAGCAGGCTGAGTTCTGGCCAGTACTGCAGCCCATTTGGGGCTAGATCTTGATTGGCTTGGACTGGCAGTCAGGAGTCATGGAGTGGCCTGCTGAGTTCTAGGCCAGTACCGCAGCCAGTTCAGGGCTAGATTGAGAGTGGCTTGGGCTGCCAGGTCAGGAGTGGTGGAGCATTCAGCTGAGTTCTGGGCCGGTGCCGCAGCCTGTTCAGAGCTAGATGTTGAGTGGCTTGGGCTGGCAGTCAGGAGTCGTGGAGTGGCTGGCTGAGTTCTGGGCTGGTGTCACAATGTGTTCAGGGCTAGATCTTGAGTGGCTTGGGCTGGTGGTCAGGAGTCGTGTAGCAGCCAGTTGAGTTCTGGGCCATGCCACAGCCTGTTCGGGGCTAGATCTTGAGTGGCTTGAGCTAGCGGACAGGAGTCGAGGAGTGGCCGGCTGAGTTCTGGACTGGTGCTGCAGCCCATTCGGGGAAAGATCTGGAAGATACCCCAAGTGAGAGTCCGTCTGGGTGGTTGTAGCATGTCAAGGTGACTATTCAGGTGTCTGGAGGGCCATGAGACTGGTAGTACAGTGCAAACTGAGTTCTGGGAGGATGAGTCTCTTACAGCCTTCCCTCCCAATACTAAAAGGACATTGAAGCAGTAGAGAGGGTGCATGCCAGAGCTGCCAAAAGGGTCAGGGTGTATGGAGTGTCAAAGCTATGAAGAGAGAATAGAGGCCCTTAATGTGTTTATCCCGGAGAAAAGGAGGCTGAGGGGAACATGATCTCAGTCTTCTGCATGCTGAAGGGCATCAAGAAGGTCAAAACACAGAAACAGAATTTGTCGGCAGATAAGAGCCTTCGGCCCACCTAGTCTGCCTTATTGCCACTAAAAATTGTGCTCTGTCATGCACTGCTGGCATTAGGTTGTAACCCCGACTACCAGCAATCCTCAATGACTATCCCAAGCATGTTTAAAACCTCTAATCATTTCTGCCCCCACTACCTCTGCTGGCAGTTTGTTTCACTTGTCCACCACCCTCTCTGTGAAGAAGTACTTCCTCACGTTCCCTCTGAACCTGCCTCCCTTCCTTCCTTCCTCCCTCCAGTTTCATCTTGTGCCCCCTCATAGAAACACAGAAACATAGACTTTGACGGCAGATAAGGACCACTTGGCCCACCTAGTCTGCCCATTTCCCTACCAACAGGTAAGCTGCAAATCCTATTTAACCAACAGCCTATTTCTTCCTACCCTCCACAAAAATTGCCTTATGTCTGTCCCATGCATTCTTGAATTCTCCCACAGTTTTAGACCCCACAACCTCCTCAGGAAGACTGCTCCATGCGTCCACCACCCTCTCTGTGAAAAAATACTTCCTCACATTGCCCCTGAGTCGCCCCCTTCTATCTTCAAATTATGTCCCCTTATTCTTGCACATCTCTTTTTCTGAAAGATGCTATCCTCTTGGACCTTGTTGAGTCCACTGAGGTACTTAAACATTTCTATCATGCCCCCCCTCCTTTCCTCAAGGGTATACATATTAAGCTCCTTTAGTCTCTCCTAGTATGGCTTCTTTTGCAGACCCTGCACCATTTTAGTTGCCCTCCTCTGAACTGCCTCCATCCTGTCTATGTTCTTGTGGAGATGGGGTCTCCAGAACTGGACGCAGTACTCTAGATGGGGTCTCACCAACTGTCTGTGCAGGGGGATAACAACTTCCCATTTTCTGCTGGTGATACCTCTCCCTATACATCCCAGTATCCCCCCAGCCCTCCCTACTGCCTTCTCACATTGCTTGCCAACCTTAAGGTCATCTGATATGATTACCCCCAGGTCCCTTTCCATTTTTGTTGTTACTACCTCCCCCCCATTGTGTAACCTTCCCCTAGGTTTTTGTTTCCCAGGTGCATTACTTTGCACTTCTTTGCATTGAATCCAAGCTGCCATACTTCTGACCATTCCTCCAACCTTGCCAATTCCCTTCTCATCCTTTCCACACCTCCTTTTGTATCAACCCTGTTGCAGATTTTTTTGTCATCTGCAAAGAGGCATACTTTTCCTTCCAGTCTCTCTGCAATGTCACTTATAAAGACATTAAAAAGGACTGGACCCAGTACTGAACGTTGCGGTACCCCACTAGTAACCCCTCTTTCTTCAGAGTGGACTCCATTTACAATTACCTTCTGTATCCTGTTGGTCAGCCAATGTTTTATCCAGGCTACCACCCTGGGATCCACTCCCAGGCTGGTTAATTTGACTACTAATCTTTTGTGTGGGACTGTGTCAAATGCCTTGCTAAAGTCTAGGTAGGCCATGTCCACAGCCCCTTCCTGGTCTACTACTTTGGTCACCCAGTCAAAGAAATCAATTAGATTCATCTGACATGACCTTCCCTGTGAACCCATGCTGCCTTGGGTCCTGTGCCCCATTGGCCTCTAGGTATTCAACAATTCTTTCCTTCAGAAGTGATTTCATCACTTTTCCTACCACAGAGGTCAAACTGACAGGTCTGTAGTTTTCTGCCTCTGTCTTCGTCCCACTTTTGTGAAGGGGAATCACATCAGCCTTCTTCCAGTCCTCAGGTACCACACCATCCTCCCATGATTTGTTAAAAAGGATAGTCAGTGGTGTCACTAGTTCTCTGCTTAATTATTTTAGAATTCTGGGGCTAATTCCATCAGGCCCCATTGCTTTATCCACCTTCAGTTGTAGGCGTTCTTTCAGAACCCTTTCTTCTGTGAAAGGACTGGGATCGACCCCCTATCCAGAGAGCTTCTGTTAATTGGATTAGGCACTTCCCCCTCCTCCTCTTTTGTGAATACTGAGCAGAAATATTCATTCAGTATCCCTGCTTTTTCACTGTCACTCTCTGCCCACCCACCATCCATTCTATTCAGCCTCACTATCCCTCCCTTTGTCTTTCTACGCTCCCTGAGATACCTATAAAAGGTTTTATCCCCCTTCTTAACCGAGTTAGCTGTCTTTTCCACAGTTTGTGCCTTTGCTCTTCTGACTACCCTCCCTGCTTCGTTCTGCCTTAACTGGTGCAGTTCTCTGTCCTGCTCCATCTGTGTTTCCTTCTACTTCCTAAATGCTATCTTTTTCTCCCTAACCTTCACCGCCACCTCTTTTGAGAACCATAGTGGCTTTTTCTTTCGTTTTGATTTGTTTATTTGCTTAACACAAAGGCTTGTCACCCTCATCCTTGGGCATCTTTTTCTTTGGAATATAGTATTCTCCTGTACTTTATTCTTCCCTGTGAGGTACTTAAATGTCTCAGTCATATCCCCCTCTCCCTCATCTCCTTCAGGGAGTACATATTTAATTCCCTCAGCCTATCCTCGAAGGGCTTTTGATGTAGTCCCTTCACCATTTTGGTTGCCTTACTCTGAACCGCTTCCACCCTATCTATGTCCTTACATAGATGAGGCCTCCAGAACTGCACACAGTATTTGAGGTGCGGCTTCTCTAATGTCCTGAACAGTGGAATTATTACCTCCCTTTTTCTGCTGGTGATTCCACTGCCTATGCATTCCAGCATCCTGTTTGCCTTTCCTGCCACCTTGTCACACTGCCTACCTACATTGAGGTCACTGGAGATGATCACCCCAGATCTCTTTCTTGCTTAGACCATGCTATTTCATCCCCCCCTCCAAATGATATGTAGGTCCTGGGTTTCTGTGCCCTATGTGCATTATCTTGTACTTTTTTGCGTTGAAACCTAGCTGCCAATTCCTTGACCAATTCTACAGCCTGCTTAGATCTCCCCTCATTCTATTCACTACACTTGTTGTGTCCACCCTGTTGCAGAGCTTAGTGTCATCAGCGAATAGGCACATTTTCCCTTCTAGACCCTCTGCAATACCACTGATAAAGACATTGAAGAGGACAGGACCCAGCACTGATCCTTGTGGTATCCCACTGGTCATTTTACCTTCTGCAGAGTAAATGCCATTTAACACCATCCTCTGGGTCCTATTATCCAGCCAGTTCTCCACCCACTTCACTACCTTCTTTCCCACCGCTGTGCTCCCCAGCTTTTTTAACAGCCTTCTGTGCAGCATGGTGTCAAAGGCCTTGCGAAAATTCAGGTAGGCCACATCCACTGCCCCTCCTTGATCCACCTCCCTAGTTACCCAGTCAAAGAACTTAATGAGGTTAGTCTGGCTTGACCTCCCTCTCATAAAGCCATGCTGCCTTGGGTCCTGTAAACTGCTGACAACCAGGTGTTCCACTATTCTTTCTTTTAGTAGTATTTCCATGACCTTTCCCACTACTGAGGTCAAGTTGACTGGTCTGTAGTTCCCCACTTCCTCCCTGTTTCCACTTTTGTATAGAGGGACCACATCAGCTCTCCTCCAGCCCTTGGGTACCTCCCCTGTTTCCAATGACAGGTTAAACAGTGTAGTCAGAGATTCTGCCAACTCTTCTCTTAGCCCTTTCAGTATCCTGGGGTGCACACCATCTGGTCCCACAGCTGTATTAAAAACAGAAAAAGGTTCTGGCACATGCCAAACTCATGAGAGGGACGCATAAAATAATTTAAAAGGTTATTTTATTACACCATAACAAAACAAAACATCTGGCCTGACATGTTTTGGACTGGCTACAATCCTTTTTCAAAGGCTAAAAAAAGGCTGAAACACTCCTCTTAAATATTCACATAATCACCAGGTGATTCACATAAAAGACTTAATAAAACAATCTTATTTAAATTCATTATAATAAAAAATCAAAGGAACAATATCACATTCAATTAACCCCCCAACAAATAAGAACTTATCATGGAACTCAAGGCTCATGTCAATTAATAATATCACCATCTAAAAAGATTTCTTTAAATGTACAAAAGACCTAATATAATGCAGAGCTATTAGAACAATTACATAACCTAAAAATCACACAAGAATAAATATCAACCAGCAAGGGGATAGCACATTATAAAAAAATGGGAAATATATATAATAATCCCATTCATCGTTTCTTAAAATAGGGGTGTATTTTTAATGGCCCATTCAATCCTGAGCTAATATTAGCCCTCAATGTCAGAATTCAAAAATTATCCCTTCGTAAAACAAGATTGTCATAATCTACTCCCCTAGGATTGCTGCATATTTTATCGATAGCCATCAATCTAAAAGAATGGGAGGAATTACCATTAACTGTTACAGTGTGAGCCACTATAGCATACATAATATATTTTCTCTAAATGGCTCTAATATATTCCCCCACCCTTACCTTAAAACTTCTAATCATCTTGTCCACTTAAAAAGCTTTGCATTCGCTTATTGCCAGATAGATCACACCCTCAGTACTGCATGTAATGCATTGTCTCACTTCAAAAATTTACTATTATTTATACTAGAGAAATGTTTATCTTGAATGATAAAATCAAAATATATGCATTTCTTACATTTAAAATTCCCCTTCATTTTATTCAGCCACAATTCTGGTTGTTTAGTTTTAAACTGGCTATGTGTCAACATATCCCTAAGGGTACTTTTTTATAGCACATTCTAACTGGTTTCTGTGTCACTTCTTTTAATCCTGGTTCTACTCCCAACACATGCCAATGTTTTTTAATAATATTTTCAAATTCTCTTGCTTGTGCTGAATATTCAGTAACGTAATTAAATCAATATTCTGTGTTCATTGCTTCAGTTTGATTTAGAAGTGTTTCTCTCTCAGTGTTTCTAGCTCTTATGTGGGTTCAATGTATGCACGTCTTACCATAACCCCTCTGTACCAATCTCTCAGTTAAATTTTCTGCTTCCCTTTCAAAATCTTCCATGTCAGTACAATTCCACTTGGTTCTTAAAAATTGACCAAATGGAATGTTGTTGGCTACATTCGGTGGGGGGCAACTATTCGCAAGCAAAATAGTATTGCCGTCTACTTCTTCATGGTATATGTTTGTTTTTAAAGTGCCAAATTCAGTCTTCTTAATTTCTAAATCCAAGAAAGTAATAGATTCATTCAAATTGTGGTGGTAAACCTGAGATGGGGGTTCGTGTTATGTAAATAATTTACAAAGGCATTGAGACTATGTATGTCTCCCTGCCACAAAATAAAATTATCATCAATGTAACGTTTCCATAACACTGGATTCTTTTTAAATAAATTTGTCTCATTACAAAAAATAAATTATTTTTCCCACTTGCCAACATATATGTTGGCTATGAAAAGTGCACATGTGGCCCCATCGCAGTTCCCTTGACCTGGAGAAACATTTCTTGGTTAAACATACATGTGTTACATTTTAAAACACATTCCAACACTTTAATTAAAAACTCAGTGGGTGGAGGTGGTCCAAAAACAGGTGCATTGTTAGTAACTAAGTTAAAAAAATATGCTATCGTATCCAAAGCCCCTTCATGAGGGACATTGGTGTACAGTGATTCGATATCCAAAGTTACTAACAACGTATCATTAGGTACTATCAAATTCTCAATAACATTCAGAAATTCTTTTGTATCCTTAATATATGATGGTGAATGTGAAACAAGTGGTTTTAAAAAAGAGTCACAAAGCCCAGATAATGGTTCTGTCAAAGAACCAGTATCACTGACAATGAGACATCCCGGTGGATTATCCAGTGTTTTATGTACTTTAGGAAGTATGCACAGAGTGGCTCTGGTGGAATTCGAAACTGTCAAGTAATCTCTCATATGCTTATCAATGTCACCTTTCTGAAAAGCATATGTTATAAGTTCATCAATGCCATATTTGAAATCAATGGTTGGATCTTCTTTTAATTTAATATAAAATTATGCCTCATTCAGTTGTCTGTAAACTTCTTTGACATACATGTCTCTGTTCATCAGAACTACTGTGCCTCCTTTGTCTGCCGGTTTAATGATAAGCTCCTGATCTTGTTGTAAAGTCTGAATTGCTTCTGTTTCCTGTACATTAAGATTATTATAAAAGCCAACCTTGGGGGGTATAGAAATAAGCATCAAGTTCATTCTCAACAAGTTCTTTAAAAATCATCACAGCTGCACATGGGGGGAGGGAGCACCACACAGAAAGGTTTCTAAATCTTTCAGAATATGTATAAATATCAAGATTCTCAGGATTTATCACTCTTTTAGCAAAAAAAGTATTTAAATGAAGTTTACAACAGTTGAGGTTCAAATCAATTAAAGTCTGTACCCGATTCAATGGATTAGTGGGTGCAAAACCAAGTCCTTTTTTAAGCAAGTCTGTTTCTCCCTTCGTTAACACATGTGAAGACAAATTTATAATTTGACTTATTTGATTGTCAGAGAGAGGTGTCCTTACCTCTCCTATTGGTTTCTCTCTCTCTCACACCAAACGATTTCCTCCATTGGTTTCTCCCCCTGTTGCGTCCTCAGAACTGTCTGCCTCCATAGTGCTGTCCTGTTCCTTCTTCCCCATCTCATTCTTCTTCTTCTTCTCATGAATGTTCTTGTGGTCTCTCTTGGAATCTCGGGCTTCTTTGCAGAGGAGGTGGGACATATGGCGTAAAATGGAATTAGTGTTCCATTAAAGGTTGTGGATCTAGGTTGGGCTGTTCCCTCGGGGAAAAAAAACCCTCTCTGCATGAATATTCCCCCTTGATGTCACTATTATCAGTGCTACAATCTGTGTTATATTCAAAAGAGACATTTTTATTCCAATTGTTCTTTAAAATATCTTTAGGCTGGTTTGTTTTCCATTTAAAGATTGTGCCTCTTTCCAAATCCCCCTTGTCCCTTTGAAATTTTGTAATTTTGATCTTCTGAATTTCTGTGTCCGATTTTAAAACAGACTCTTTCAGTCTCAAATTAAGCCTTTCAAAATCTACACGGTTTAATATTTTAAAACTTCAATTTCTTGTTTTTTAATTTCTGCTCTCAATTTTGATTCTTTCTCTTTACTGTATTTAATAATTAACTGCATGAGTTTTGTGTTTGCTTCTAGTAAAATGTTTTCTCATTCTTGCAAAAAGTCATGATTATCAGTCCCACATGCTGGATCTTTAATCAATCTCAATCCCCTTGGCACACATTCCACCTGTAAATATGCTTCTAAATTGGTACTGTTCCAAAAGAGTCTCCTAAGTTGGTGTGTCATCTTCTCTAAATTTCTAAAAGCTTCAAGCAAAGATTGAGCTTCTTGTGGTATAGCTCTCTGACCATTTTCGGGGTTGAGAAATGGATTACTAGTTGTCACTGTTTGTAAAAGTAGATCCACATATGCCAGTGGGTTCATTTGCGAGTTACTATCCATTGTAGGGAAAACCAAATTAGGAGTGTTTTCATATGACATTTTGAAATTTAAAATGTCACAGCAGTTAATATGAAGGTTATTTAAAAGTGCATATACCCTTGAGTTTCAATAGGTAAGAATACAGGAATGGAACTTAGATTTGTAATAAAATTTGAAAAAACAGTTCTACATTTACCTGTAAAATTCTCCTTCACCCCAACCCATGCATGTCACTCAAAACTAATCAATGTTCCCAAAATGAGTGCACACTGGGACGCGGTGCTCAAGAACCAACAAGAATTAGAAACAGAAAAAGGTTCTGGCACACGCCAAACTCATGAGAGGGACGCATAAAATAATTTAAAAGGTTATTTTATTACACCATGAAAAAACAAAATGTCCAGCCTGACATGTTTTGAACTGGCTACAATCCTTTTTCAAGGCTAAAAAAAAGCTGAAACACTCCTCTTAAATATGCACATAATCACCAGGTGATTCACATAAAAGACTTAATAAAACAACCTTATTTAAATTCATTATAATAAAACATCAAAGGAACAATGTCACATTCAATTAACCCCCCCAACAAATAAGAACTTATAATGGAAATCAAGACTCATGTCAATTAATAACGCCACCATCTAAAAAGATTTCTTTAAATGTACAAAAGAACCAATATAACGCAGAGCTATTTTTTATAATGAATTTAAATAAGATTGTTTTATTAAGTCTTATGTGAATCACCTGGTGATTATGTGCATATTTAAGAGGAGTGTTTCAGTGTTGTTTTAGCCTTTGAAAAAGGATTGTAGCCAGTCTGAAACATGTCAGGCTGGACATTTTGTTTTGTCATGGTTTAATAAAATAACCTTTTAAATTATTTTATGCGTCCCTCTCATAAGTTTGGCGTGTGCCAGTACTTTTTTCTGTTTTTAATTCTTGTTGGTTCTTGAGCACCACATCCCAGTGCGCACTCATTTTAGGAACATTAATCAGTTTTGAGTGACACGCACGGGTTGGGGTGAAGGAGAATTTTACAGGTAAATGTGGAACTGTTTTTTTGAATTTTATTACAAATCTAAGTTCCATTCCTGTATTCTTACCCCTCAAAACTTGAGGGTATATGCACTTTTCAAATAACCTTCTTATTAATTGCCGTGACATTTGAAATTTCAAAATGTCATATGAAAATACTCCTAATTTGGTTTTCCCTACAATGGATAGTAATTCGCAAATGAACCCACTGGCATATGTGGATCTACTTTTACAAACAGTGACAACTAGTAATCCATTTCTCAACCCCAAAAATGGACAGAGAGCTATACCACAAGAAGCTCAATCTTTGCTTGAAGCTTTTAGAAAGTTAGAGAAGATGACGCACCAATTTAGGAGATTCTTTTGGAACAGTACCAATTTAGAAGCATATTTACAGGTGAAACGTGTGCCAAGAGGATTGAGATTGATTAAAGATCCAGCATGTGGGACTGATAATCATGAATTTTTGCAAGAATGGGAAAACATTTTACTGGAAGTAAGCACAAAACTCATGTAGTTAATTATTAAATACAGTAAAGAGAAAGAATCGAAATTGAGAGAGGAAATTAAAAAACAAGAAATTGACGTTTTAAAATATTGAACCCATGTATATTTTGAAAGGCTTAATTTGAGACTGAAAGAATCTATTTTAAAATTGGACACAGAAATTCAGAAGATCAAAATGACAAAATTTCAAAGGGACAAGGGGGGCATTGAAAGAGGCACAATCTTTAAATGGAAAACAAACCAGTCTAAAGGTATTTTAAAGTACAATTGGAATAAAAATGTCTCTTTTGAATATAGCACAGATTTTAGCACTGATAATAGTGACATCAAGGGGGAAGATTCACACAGAGAGGGTTTTTTTTCTGAGGGAACAGCCCAACCTAGATCCACAACCTTTAATGAAACACCAATCCCATTTTACGCCATATGTCCCACCTCCTCTGTGAAGAAGCCCAGGATACTAAGAGAGACTGTGAGAACATTCACAAGAAGAAGAACAACGAGATGGGGAAGAAGGAACAGGGTGGCGCTATGGAGGCAGACAGTTCCGAGGACGCTACAGGGGTAGAAACCAATGGAGGAAATTATTTGGTGTAAGAGAGAGAAATCAACAGAGGAGGTAAGGATATCTCTCTCTGACACTCAAAAAAGTCAAATTATAAATTTGTCTTCACATGTGTTAATGAAGGGACAAACAGACCTGCTTAAAAAAGGACTTGGTTTTGTACCCACTAATCCATTGAATCGGGTACAGACTTTAATTGATTTGAATCTCAACTGTCATAAACTTAATTTAAAGGGTTTTTTTTTTTTGCTAAAAGAGAGACAAATCTTGAGAATCTTGATACTAATAGATAGTCTGAAAGATTTAGAAACCCCTCTGTGTGGTGCCTCTCCCCCTGTGCGGCTGTGACAATTTTTAAAGAATTTGTTGAGAATGAACTCAATGCTTATTTGTCTACCCCCAAGATTGGCTTTTATAATTATCTTAATATACAGGAAAGAGAAGCAATTCAGACTTTACAACAAGATCATGAGCTTATCATTAAACAGGTCTACAAAGGAGGCCCAGTAGTTCTGATGTATACAGACATGTATGTCAAAGAAGTTTACAGACAACTGAATGATGCACAATTTTATATTAAATTAAAAGAAGATCCAACCATTGATTTCAAATATGGCATTGATGAACTTATAACATATGCTTTTCAGAAAGGTGACATTGATAAGCATACGAGAAATTACTTGACAGTTTCGAATCCCACCAGAGCCACCCTGTATATACTCCCTAAAGTACATAAAGCATTGGATAATCCACTGGGGCATATCATTGTTAGTGGTATTGGTTTTTTGACAGAACCATTATCTAGGTTTTGTGACTCTTTTTGAAAACTACTTGCTTCACATTTACCATCATATATTAAGGATACAAAAGAAGTTCTGAATGTTATTGAGAATTTGATAGTACCTAATGATACATTTTTTGTAACTTTGGGTATTGAATCACTGTACACCAATGTCCCTCATGAAGGGACTTTGGATGCGATAGCATCTTTTTTGAACTTAGTCACTAACAATGTACCTGTTTTTGGACCACCTCCACCAGCTGAGATTTTAATTAAATTGTTGGAATGTGTTTTAAAATGTAACATATTTATGTTTAACCAAGAAATGTTTCTCCAGATCAAGGGAACTGCGATGGGAGCCACATGTGCACCTTCCATAGCCAACTTATATGTTGGTAAGTGGGAAAAATAATTTATTTTTTGTAATGAGACAAATTTATTTAAAAAGAATCTGGTGTTATGGAAATGTTACATTGATGATATTTTTATTTTGTGGCAGGGAGACATAAATAGTCTCAACGCCTTTGTAAATTATTTACATAACATGAACCCCCATCTCAGGTTTACCACCACAATTTCCAATGAATCTATTACTTTCTTGGATTTAGAAATTAAGAAGACTGAATTTGGCACTTTAAAAACAAACATATACCATGAAGAAGTAGACAGCAATACTATTTTGCTTGCGAATAATTGCCACCCGCTGCATGTAGCCAACAACATTCCAATTGGTCAATTTTTAAGAACCAAACAGAATTGTACTGACGTGGAAGATTTTGAAAGGGGAGCAGAAAATGTAACTGAGAGATTGGTACAGAGGGGTTATGGTAAGACGTGCATACATCGAGCCCACATAAGGGCTAGAAACACTGAGAGAGAGAAACATTTCTTCTAAATCAAACTGAAGCAATGAACACCGAATATCCATTTAATTATGTTACTGAATATTTAGCACAAGCAAGAGAATTCGAAAATATTATTAAAAAACATTGGCATGTGTTGGGAGTAGAACCAAGATTAAAAGAAGTGACACAGAAACCAGTTAGAATGTATTATTAAAAAGCACCCACACTTAGGTATTAGGTGACACATAGCCACTTTAAAACTAAACAACCAGAATTGTGGATGAATAAAATGAAGGGGAATTTTAAATTTAAGAAATGTGTATATTGTGATTTTATCATTCAAGATAAACATTTCTCTAGTATAAATAATAGTAAAGTTTTTGAAGTGAGACAATGCATTACATGCAATACTGAGTGTTTGAGCTATCTGGCAGTATGTGAATGCAAAGCTTTTTACGTAGGCATGACTTTTAGAAGTTTTAAGGTAAGGGTGGGGGAACATATTAGAGCCATTTAGAGAAAAGATAATACGTATGCTACAGCGGCTCACATTGTAACAGTTAATGATAATTCCTTCCATTCTTTTAGATTTATGGCTATTGATAAAATATGCCGCAACCCGGGGGGGGGGGGATTATGACAATCTTGTCTTACATAGGGAGAATTTTTGGATTCTGACATTGAGGGCTAATATTCACCCAGGATTGAATGGGCCATTAGAAATACACCCTTATCTTAACAAACGATGAATGGGATTATTATATATATATTTCCTGGTTTTTTTTTGTTTTTTTTTTATAATGTGCTCGTTGGTCGTTGATATAAATTATTGTGTGATTTTTAGGTTATATAATTGTTCTAATAGCTCTGCATAATATTAGGTCTTTTGTACATCTAAACAAATCTTTTTAGATGGTGACGTTATTAATTGACATGAGTCTTGATTTCCATGATAAGTTCTTATTTGTTGGGGGGGTTAATTGAATGTGATATGGTTCCTTTAATGTTTTATTATGATAAATTTAAATAAGATATTTTTATTAAGTCTTATGTGAATCACCTGGCGATTATGTGCATATTTCAGAGGAGTGTTTCAGCATTTTTTTAGCCTTTGAAAAAGGATTGTAGTCAGTCCAAAACATGTCAGGCTGGACATTTTGTTTTGTCATGGTGTAATAAAATAACCTTTTAAATTATTTTATGCATCCCTCTCATGAATTTGGCATGTGCCAGAACCTTTTTCTGTTTTTAATTCTTGTTGGTTCTTGAGCACCACGTCCCAGTGTGCACTCATTTGGTCTCATAGCCGTATCAACTCTTATTGGACCTAATTCTCTGAGGACCCTTTCCTTTGGAAAGGAACCTGTGTCCATTTCTGTGCCCTTCCTGCCCTATCACTTATTTCTGGCCCATTTCCTGCCCCCCCTCTGTAAAAACTGAACAGAAGTATTTGTTTAGTATCTGATTTCTGCTGGTCTTCCTCTACACTACCCCCATCCTTCCCTTTCAGTCTCACAACCCCTCCCCTTGCCTTCCTTTCCTCACTGATGTTCCTATAAAAGATTTTGTCTCCCCTTACCACTGAGTTTGCTATGCATTCTTCTGTTTGTGTCTTGGCTTCCCTGTCTTCCCCTCCTCCCTTTGTTTTTCCTGGAACCTCTCCCATTCCCACTCCTCCTGTGTCTTTTTATATTGTTTATATGTTTTTTTTTGCTTTAAACATTTCTGCTACCTCCTTAGGAAACCATAGTGGCCTCTTCTTCCTCCTCCCTTGCTGACCCACCTGTTTGACACAGAGTTGTGTCACCAATGCAATCCTTGTTTTGATCATCACCCACTGTTCCTCCACCCCATTCTGCTCCCCTACTCTGACCAGGGCTTCATCTAGGAATTTTCCCATCTTTTTTAATTCTGTCCTCCTAAAGTCTAGGAATCTTGTCTTTGTGTGACTTGGTTCCCCCTCTTCTGTTATTTCAAACCACACTATTCGATGATCGCTGCTCCTCAGGTGTTCCCCTACTGTAACCCCTGTTACAGTGTCCCCATTTGTGAGCACCAGATCCAGTAGTGCCATCTTTATTCTTTATTCTTTATTTGTACATCAGTTTACTATGTTTGAGCCAGAGGCTCATTTCCAAAGGTACCTCGTCACATTGAGGACAAATACATTACAACTTTTTTGTTACATCATAGAGGTTACAAAGTTTAGCAGTCACATGCTGTTATAATCATTTGTACAGGAACAGACAGTTTACTTACAATGGCATAATTTTGCATGCGGTAACGTGCAGAAACAGCATGGTGGTAACAGTTCAATGGGCACCGGGGCGAGGTTGTGTGTGGTGAGGTGAGGTGCTGCTCAGAGAGCTTAGTCAGTGCATAGTGAGCTATGCTACCTTGGAGACAAGTGCAACAACATGTATTAAATAGCTGGCTCTGAAGTGCAGTTTTGAAGCAGGAGATTGTGGGGGTGTCAGAGATGGAAGTAGGGAGCGTGTTATACTAGGAAGGAGCTCTGTAGCAGAAGGACCTCTGTCCATGGGTCATCCTGAATCTTGGGATCAGTAGGGTGGCCTTGTAGGAGGTTCATGTTTGAACCAAGGGTTGGGCTTGGTGGATGGAGGCTGTCAACCCAGAAGGGGATAGCCTGAGAAGAGTTTTTTTCATTATGAGGCAGGTTTGGTATCTAAGTCATTCATCCAGGTTAAGCAGCATTGCCATGTCATAGAGCTGGCAAGTATGAGTGAGCCTGGGGGCCCTCATAATTAGCCTACAAGCCTTATTCAGAGTGAGGCAAATTTTATTGAGGGCAGTCGAGTCTCCAGCACCATATACTGGCAGGCCATAGTCCACAAGGGACAGTATTGAGGATGTAACTGCTAGTCGGAGGGCATCGGGGGGGAGACAATTTTTGTAGCGGTAGAGGATACCCAGCCGCACATTGGTAGCTGAGGCAAAAGCATCAATATGGGCATGGAAGGTGAGGGCTGGGTCATAGGAAACCCCAAGGTACTTGTATGAGCGGACTTGCTCAAGAGGTTGTTTGGAGCTAGGGAGGATGTGGAGTGAGAAGTTGCTGGCTTTTTTTTGGAGGTGGGCAAATAGCATAGTTTTAGTTTTTTTGAGATTAATGACAAGTCTATGTTCTTTAAACCAGGTTTCGGCATCATTAAAGGATAGTTGTAGGGTGTCCTGAAGGGAGATGGGGTTGCGGTGGGTGGCAAAGATGATGGCATCATCTGCATACAGCAGAATTTTTCCAGTGCATGCACTGGGCAGGGTGTTAAGGTAGAGTGAGAAGAGTAATGGCCCCAGGATGGAACCCTGGGGAACACCTGAGCAGATGGGACAAGTTTTGGAAAATGTCCCATTGATTTTAACACTCGGGGAGCGGGCAGATAGGTAGCTAGTGCACCAGGAGACCGGACCAGTAGAGAAACCGGTGTGGCTGAGGGCATCAAGCAGGAGGGGGTTGGAGACAGTGTCGAAGGCCTTTGAGAGATCAATGAACACTGCCCTGGCCAGGGAGCCAGAGTCCAGGGAGGAGTGTAGGAAATTTGAAAACTCAATTAGTGCAGTGCTGGTACTGTGACCTGCACGGAAACCGTGCTGTTCTGGGCAGAGGTTGTTGTGTTTGGTCAGGTAATCAGTAATTTGAGTGGCCACCAGTTTTTCTAGGGCTTTGGAAAGTGGTGGGAGGATGGAGATAGGTCAGTAGTTCCCGGCCAAGGACCTGTCACCTCCTTTGTGTATGGGCGTAACTGTGGCAGTTTTTCATGCCAACAGGAATTGCCCCAGGCAGAGGGGTTTGCTGAGAAGGCTGGTGAATGGAGAAAGGACATGATCCAGCACCCGATGGAGGATGCTGAGGTCCATGAGGTCGCTACCATGACTATTGCTCTTTAGTGCTTTGATCAGGTGGGGTCTGACTTCCTGGATAGTTACCCTACATAAGTGGAAACTAGGGCATTGGATGACTGGGGCAGGTAGGGAGGGGGGTGGGTCAAAGAAATTGCTAGGGAGGACTGAACTAAGGTCCGTAAAGGATGTGTTTAGGAAGTTTGCTATGCAGGCAGGGTCGGTAGAGATATAGCCATCTATGGTGATCTGGGATGGGGGAGGGGAGAGCACCTTCCCATTTAATTGTTTAATGTTGTCCCAGAATGTTCATGCACACCCCCAGGAAGAGGTGAGCGTGGCCTGGTAGTGATCGGCCTTTGCTTTTCAGATGGCCCAGGTGCACTTGTTCCACGCAGCATTGTATGCCTGTCTGTCAGCCATCTGGCCTGTTTCTGTGACAAGGTGCCATAGTTTATCCCTGTGCTTGAGCAGTTGCAGCAAGGCAGGGGTAACCCAGGGTGCATTACACTTTTTGGTTCGGACCTCCATGAGGGGTGTGAATATGTCACAGGCTTTGTTGAAGGTTTGAGAAAAAAAGGTCAGGGCAGTATCTATGTCAGGGGCATAGTGTATTGGTGACCAGTTTATTTGGGCAAGAGGTTGCTTGAGGCTTTTCAGCCCACCTGGTCTGGGGCGCCGGCGTAGTGTGGACTGGGCTGTGAGTTTGGGCGTGGAGGTCACCCAACAGAATAGGATAGGGGAATGGTCACTAAGTGAGTCAGGAAGGACCTGGATATCCTGGACTTTTTTGGGGTGGTTGGTGATGACTACATCTAGAAGAGTGCTGGTACCTCTCTTTGTGTTTACTCTAGTGGGTTGGGAAATGAGTTGTGTCAGATCTATTGCCGCGAAGGAGTCCTGGGTGGTGGAGGAGGAAGTGCTGAGCCAGTTCACGTTCAGGTCCCCCACAAGGATTTGGTCAGCCTTATGATGGAGGGTTGCAAGATAATCTTTTAAGGATACCAGTGCCAGGTATTGGTTCTTTGGGGGAATGTAGGCAGTGGTCAGATATAGGGGGCCCCTGGAGGGGTCCAGAGTAAGTTTGAGGGGGGGTTAGGGCCTGTGCCCCATTTATGAGAGCTGGAGCAGAGAGTGCTTGTTCAGTGAGTGAGTCCCTGGTATAGATTGCGCAGCCACCCCCCCGTTTGCCTACACGATCCTCCCGGTATAGGGTGTATCCTGGGAGGGAGACAAAGGAGTCAGGGTTGGACTTTGATAGCCAAGTTTCCACCAGTGTTATGACATCTGGTTTATGCAGTGTGACCCAGCATTGGAGGGAGTCAAATTCTTTCAGTAAGCTGTATATATTCATGGATACTATGCGGAGCCCGGGGGACCCAGCTGGTGGGCTAGTATGGGCAGGGCCTGGGTTTGGATGTATATTACCTGTTAAGAGTAATAGGATGACCATGGCTCTGGCCAGGGGGTGGTGTTTAGCGAGCTTTCGATAGATATGTAGTGAGGAGGAGATCTTCTGGGAACAGGGGATGGGCAGGGTTTGCCAGGTCGGGAGGGCGAGAACGATTAGCTGCCAAAGGGAGCCAGGGTAAGCAGCAGGGAGGCAACCCGGGGGTGGGTGCTGTGGGCTAGGGCACGTGATGAGTGTAGGGTGGGATCGTACTATGTCCAGAAAACATCTGGGTGCTAGTGTCAGTGTGCCGGGGGGGCTGCCTGGTTGATGGGACGTGAGTACCAGAGTAAGGATGGGGGGAGGCATTTTAGGAGGAGGTGGACTAGCATAGTGCTTGTGGCAGCAGCAAGGCAGAAAGGTAGAAATATTTTAGTAGCCCTCCAGAAAGCATAGATGCCACTTTGGATCAGTGGTAGTGACACAGACTCTGGTGGGCAGGGTACCAGGTTCAAGACTCTCCCAGGGCAGCTGGAAAAGGGACCTGGGTGTGAGCCAAGCTCCATGTTCTAGTGGCTTGAGGCAAGCTAGGTTGTGGCCAGAAATAGGGTGAGAAATAGTGACTCCTAGTGGTCACTGAGTGTAGGCTTGGTGGTGTGGCAAGAGGTCAGGATGTGGGCTAGCTATAGGGCTGGGTGCAAGGAGAGATATGGGCAGGGGTAGCTGTAAGTTGAGGAGGAGAGAAGTGGAACAGGAAGTCAGAAGGGTTCCAGAAAGTAGGGGGAGGAGGAAGTCTGATAAGAGGTACCTGAGGTGGGAGTCTGTGGGTCCCTCTAGTAGCTGGCAGGTATAACCTGAAATGGAAAAATGGGGACTTAGTATTTCAGTAGGCAGGAAGTGATGTTATGGGAGGGCCAATAAATTAAGGGACACCCCTGGGTGGGTGGCTGGGGCGGGTGGGGCAGACGACGTGCAGAGTCATCGGGTTAACACCCCACACAAGATAGCTGACAGCTTGATGAGGTATCCTTTACCTCTTAGACTTCTCAGGCAAAACCCAGCTCCAGGAGGGAGCTTCTCGGTGTCAGACAACTGCCGCGAGTAGCATGTGGGTTCTATGACAAGCTGTTTAAGGAAAGCCCCCTGCAGGGAGTCCAAGATGTTCCTGCTCCTAGCTGTTGCTGCCGTGGGGATGCTCCACTCCATGTCCGGTAGCTTGAAATCACCAACCAGCAACACCTCTCCCTTGTGCACCATCCTTTGGATTGCTAACATCATCTCCTTATCAACTTCCTCCTCCTGAACTGGTGCTCTGTATATTACCCCTGTGCAGATGGCTGTTCCCTTACTCCTTTCTAGAGTTACCCACAGAATTTCCCTTCCTCCCAGTTCCCCTTGAATGTCATATGAACATACAAAATTGCCAGAAGAAATAGGCCACTTGGTCTATCAAGTTTGCTCGAATGTGCAGATAGCACCCTTTCTTTGCAAGCTGCTCCACCCCTTCCCCTTCCCAGTTGCCCCTCCTCTCACCCTGTTGCATCCCTTTTTGAAACTATCCACTGTCTTACAGGATACCAACTCCTCTGATGGAGTGTGTCATTCTGCCGCCACTCTCGCCACGAAAATGTGCCTCCTCATTTCCCTCCTATATCTCCCCCTCTCCAATCTAAGGCCATGCCCTCTCATGTCCCTTCCCTTCCTTAACTTGAATATCCCCTCAGTACTAGTCTTGTTTATCCCCTTTAAGTACATAAAGGTCTCAATCATATCCCCTGGATCCCATCTCACCTCCAGGGAGTACATGTTCAACTTCCTTAGCCTCTCCTTGTATGGCCTATCCTGCAATCCCTGGACCAACTTTGTCACCCTACGTTGTACCCTTTCCCATAATCTCACATCCTTCTTCAGGTATGGTCACCAGAACTGCATGCAGTACTCCAAGGGTAGCCTGACCGGTGACCTGTAGAGTGACATGATTACCTCACTGCTCCTGGAGGAGATACTCCTCATGATACATCCCAGCATTCTGCTGGCCTTTGCTGTTGCTCTCCTGCACTGCTCAGTATTGTTGATATACCCATCACAACCGCCCCTAGATCCTTTTCCTCCTAATTTCCTCCACATTCCTGTTGCCTTTATATTTTCCCTCACATAAAGAGCCACTCCTCCCACCTTCTTGCCTACTCTATTTCTCCTGAATAGATTGTAACCTGGTATGGCCACGTCCCATCTCTGGGTTTCATTACACCAGGTCTCCCTGATGGCCACAATGTTCAGGCCAGATTCCGCCATGATAGCCTCAAGGTTGCCTATCTTGTTATCCAGACTTTGGGTGTTTGCACACATGGATCTCCAGGATGTGGAGACCATCCCCTGCCTTTATACCTCTCCCTTTTCTGATTCCAATCCTTGTCAGACCCTCCCAGTTTCCAGTTTTTGTGCTGACCCGAGGCCTCTGTTGTTCTATTCTCTTCTTGAGTTCCCCTGTAGTTCCTGGGTTCTCAGGGGGAGGCATATTATATCTCCTATCCTTCTTTCATCCCCTCCTTGGCTAGTTTAAATGCTTGCTAGTGAAGCACTTAAACTTTTCATTAAGGTCCATGGTCCCTTCCCTGGATGGATGCAGGCTGTCACCTTCTTACAGGTCCACATCCCTCAAGGTGGGGCCCCAGTCACCCATGAACCCAAACCCCTCCTCTACACACTATTCCTTCAACCATGAGTTGGACTTCTGGATGCAGAGTGTGTTAGCCTCCCCATTGCCGTGGACCTGCAATACCTCTGAGAAGGACACGGAACTTGCTACCTGCTTTATGCATCTCCCCAGCTCCTTGAACAGATGGAATGCTTGATCTGGTGTGCTCCAGAAGAATGGTGAGCCATGCTCTGAAGCTCAATGGTTGTAAGCTCAGGGGTAATGTTAGGAGACAGGTCTTCTCTTAGCTGCTGTTGCTAGCCTTGCTTGTAGAGCAGAAAGCAGCTAACTAAAAGAAGCTACATTTTCTTATTAATTTAACACGTATATCTTAGCAGGAGTCAGTGTCTGTTGAGATTAACCAAACAGATACTTTATTAGAAGTAGAAGGGGTCTTATTTAGGGTTTAAAAAAAGAAAGAAAAGAAAGTCAGTGTGTGTTCTGTGCTGGGAAGGGTTCTGTATCAGTTTACTTTGCTAAACCAGTAGGAGGACAGAGAGCTTAATTGGGGGTGTGGCTTAGACACCATAAAAACAGGTGACTCAAATTACAACTTCCTGTTGCTAGCCTTTTTTCTTACTAATTGCCCTCCATCCCACCCTAAGCCAGTTCTACTTTTATAGCCACTGGATTTGACTGTCAACAGGAACTTCCTGTTTGGCAGTAGGAAGGGAATGATTATAGAGAAACATTGGTTTTGTCAACCCTAAAGGAAAAAAAGTAGCTCACCCCCACAGCTGCTGGTGGTCTGACACTGAGCAAGGAAGAAGGAGGCTACTGAAGAATATAGGAAGTTACTGTCCCAGAACAGGAAGGGTGAGAGTTGTAAGGAGAGGAGAGAGTAAGCATACAGAGAAACAGGAGAGGAGACACAAAATAAGACATGATAGGAGTGGTGCAGTGCAATGGCTGTGGGGCGGCAGTGTTCCAGGAGACATTCTGGAGGCTGCGATGCTGCCCTATTTGTAGGCACCTCTCTGGTCTGAGGGAGGAGGTTGCCCATCTCCAGGCTGACCTGGCTAGGATTCGTGAAACCTCCTCCCCCACCCAGGGACCACCAGGGCCAATGCCACTACCTCAGAGGTTGCCAAGAAAGAGGAGAGGCTGGACCAGGGTGGGCTCAGGGAGGGAGAGGGTGGTGGAACAGAGTTGCATCCCTCCAGCTGTACCACTCCACAATTCATTTGCTCTTCTGGTGGATAGTGGTTCCTCTATGAGGCACCTGCAGTGGAGACCAAGGAGGATGCTGGGAACCTTCACAAGGAGACCCACAGGAGGGTGGCATGACACCCCACAGGGGAAGGAAACAACTCCTGGTGGGGGACTCAATCATTAGGGGGTTAGAAATGGGGGAGGAAGGGGAGAGGGAGGTAAGGTGCCTGCCTGGCGCCACGGCTTGGAGGGACAGGAAGCGAATCCTCAAGATCGTGGGAGCAGCTGCACGAGGGAGGGAGCTGGATGTCATTGTCCACCTAGGGACAAATGATCTGGCTAGGACTGGGATTAGAGCAGTGCAAAAGGAGTCTGTAGAGTTGGGGAGGGGCCTTCTCGGAGGTGCTGCCTGTCTATGGCAAGGGTGATGCTAGGGTACTCCTCACCAGGGAATTCAATGAATGGTTGAAAAACTGGTGTGGAGCTCAGGGTTTTGGCTTCATTGGGGACTGGGGAGCCACCTGGAGGGATGCAGACCTATACTGGTGAGATGGTCTGCATCTGTCCGGGGAACCAGGATCCTAGGTGAGAGGTTTAAATGCTTCATTGGCAAGCATTTAAACAGCCAAGGGAAAGCACTGAAAGGAGAAGGGAAATCCCAGCCTCCCCCCACAAACAACAGTAATTAGTGAGGTAAACACCAAGGTAGAGAAGTCGTTAGGGAGCAGGACAGAAGTAAATGTAAAAAAAGGCAAAGGCGGTAAGGACAGAAATGTGGCTAAAAGGGGTAAGGCCATCAAAAAGTGGAGGGTGATGAGTACCAATGCCCGTAGTCTATGTAACAAGTTGGCTGAACTAGTGGCCTTGATGGAAGAGGGTTGCCTGGATATTGTGGCAGTCACAGAAACATGGTACACAGAGAACCATGACTGGGATGTCAACATACCAAGATACACAATCTACAGGAGGGACTGGGAGGGTAAAAGAGGAGGAGGAGTAGCTCTTTATGTAAAGGAAGGGATCAAAGCAACAGAACTAAAGAGTAAACAGGGAGCAGATGAGACACTCTGGATCACCCTGGAGACAGGAAATGGCACCACAATCCGCATGGGGGTTGTATATAGACCCCCATCTCAGGGGGAGGAAATGGACAAGGAAATGATAGAAGGCTTCCTTAGAATGGCAGAAAAAGGGGAGATATTGTTGATGGGGGACCTGAATATGCCAGATGTTAACTGGAGCACCTTTGCTGCAGGCACATCCAAGAGCAGGGTCATTCTTGATGCCCTACAGGGGGCATGCCTCAGACAGCTAGTATTGGAACCCACTCTGGAGGGAGCAATCTTAGACCTGGTACTCTCAAATGGGGACGGAGAAAGAATCTCAGATTTAGAAGTGGGTAGCCATCTGGGAACAAGCGAACACCAAACAGTGTGATTCACGTTAAACACAGCCATATAATCAAGCCATACAAAAGCAAGAGTATTGGACTTTAGAACGCTGACTTTGGGAAAATGAGAGAGTGCCTCAGAAAAGCACTAGCAAACAGGCAAGAAGGAGGGGTGGAGGAACAATGGGGAATAATCAAAACAGCCATCACAGAGGCAACAAGCCTTTGTGTAAAGCAAATCAACAAAACACAACGAAGGAAAAAAACGCTATGGTTCTCAAAAGAGGTGGCAGGGAAGGTTAAGGAGAAAAGGATAGCATTCAGGAAATATAAGGAAACACAGAAGGAGAAGGACAGAGAACTTTATCAGTTAAAGCAGAAAGAGGCTGGAAAGGCAGTCAGAATAGCAAAGGCCCAAACTGAGGAAAGGATAGCTAACTCTGTTAAGAAGGGGGACAAGACCTTTTATAGGTACATTAGGGAGCGAAGAAAGACCAAAGGAGGGATACTGAGGCTTAATAAAGGGGAGGGAATGTGGGTAGAGGGTGACAATGAAAAGCAGGGATACTGAACAAATATTTCTGCTCAGTATTCACAAAGGAAGAGAAGGAAGGTACCTAAACCAAACAAGAGAAACACTGTGAAAACGGGGGTCGATACCAGTCCATTTACAGAAGAAAGGGTTCTGAAAGAACTAATAAAATTGAAGGTGGACAAAGCAATGGGGCCTGATGGGATTCACCCAAGAATTCTAAAAGAACTAAGGGTAGAACTAATGACACCATTGACTACTCTCTTTAACAAATCATGGGAGGATGGGGTGGTACCTGAGGACTGGAGGAGGGCGGATGTGATTCCTCTTCACAAAAGTGGGAGCAGGACAGAGGCAGGAAACTAAAGACCAGTTAGTTTGACCTCAGTGGTAGGGAAAATGATGGAATCACTTCTGAAGGAAAGAATTGTTGAGTACCTAGAGGCCAGTGGGGCACAGGACCCAAGGCAGCATGGATTCACGATGGGAAGGTCGTGTCAGATGAATCTAATAGATTTCTTTGACTGGGTGACCAAAGTAGTAGACCAGGGAAGGGCTGTGGACATGGCTTACCTAAATTTT
Source organism: Neoceratodus forsteri (assembly GCA_016271365.2). NCBI lineage: Eukaryota > Metazoa > Chordata > Ceratodontiformes > Ceratodontidae > Neoceratodus > Neoceratodus forsteri. The sequence goes on along the minus strand of CM057452.1, from coordinate 138,636,531 downwards.
AGCAAGGCATTTGATACAGTCCCCACAAAGATTAATACAAGTTAGCCAGCCTTGGAGTGGGTCCCAAGGTGGTAGCCTGGATAAAAAATGGCTAGACAACAGGGCGCTAAGGGTAGTAGTAAATGGAGTCCACAGTGAAGAAAGGAGGTTACTAGCGAGGTACTTGAGGTTCAATACTGGGACGGTCCTTTTTAATGTCTTTATAAGTGACATTGCAGAGGAACTGGAAGGAAAAGTATGTCTCTTTGCAGATGACACAAAGTTCTGCAACAGGGTTGATACACCAGATGGAGTGGAAAGGATGAGAAGGGATTTGGCAAGGTTGGAGGAATGGTCAAATGTATGGCAGCTCAGATTCAATGCAAAGAAGTGCAAGGTAATGCACCTGGGAAACAAAAACCCAGGGCAAGAGTACACAATGGGGGGTGAGATACTGACAACAGTAAAAATGGAAAAGGACCTGGGGGTAATTATATCAGATGACCTTAAGGTGGGCAAGCAATGTGAGAAGGCAGTAAGGAAGGCTGGGGATACTGGGATGCATAGGGAGAGGCATCAATGGTAGAAAACAGGAAGTTGTTATCCCTCTGTACAGACAGTTGATGAGACCCCATCTGGAGTACTGTGTGCAGTTCTGGAGACCCCATCTCCACAAAGACATAGACAGAGTGGAGGCTGTCCAGAGGAGGGCAACCAAAATGGTGCAGGGTCTGCACCAGAAGACATACGAAGAAAGACTAAAGGAGCTTAATATGTATACCCTTGAGGACAGGAGGGAGAGGGGGGACATGATAGAAACTTTCAAGTACCTCAAGGGAATCAACAAAGTCCAAGGGGTGACATCTTTCAGAAAAGAGATGTGCAAGAACAAGGGGCACAATTTGAAGGTAGAGGGGGGACGGCTCAGAGGTAATGTGAGGAATTTTTTCACAGAGATGGTTGTGGATGCATGGAACAGCCTCCCTGAGGAGGTCGTAGAGTCAAGAACAGTGGGGAAATTCAAGAATGCATGGGACAGACATAAGGCAGTCCTAGTGGGGGGTAGGAGGAAGTAAGCTGTTGGTTAATTAGGATCTGCAGCTTATCAGTTAGGTAGGAAAATGGGCAGACTAGGTGGGCCAAGCGGTCCTTATCTGCCATCACATTCTATGTTTCTAGAGGGTTGTGTGTGAGCCTATATGAAGATGGCACAGGACTTCAAGGTAAGCCTAAACAGATCTCTACTTACCAAAGGGTATCCTGGGTAGCAGGGTCTGTGGAAAATCTTTATAAATGAGTACCTATTTGCACAGCATACTTGTTGGTCCCTGCTTCTGAAGTGCGGTGGGAGGTGACTTTATGTGCCTAGTGTCTTTTCAGACTTTAAATTAATATGGAACCAGATTAATATGAGCCAGTCCAAATTAATGCATGGACATTTGCATATGTTTCCCATGACGCTTTGCATTATTGGGGTATGTGCAATTTGTGTTTTCTTTAAATGAGTACGTTACTTTGTTAGTATAATGTTTATTAACACTTTTTGCAAGGTCTGCACAATTCATGATGCATTTCAATAAAGTCTTACTTTGGGGTTGCCTTAGATTCTCATTTTTCTTTTGACCTCCAAGTTAATAAAATAATTAAAAAAATACATCAAAGGTTAGGAATGCTTTTTCAGATTAAACCATTTCTCAATCCAGAATCTTATAGGCTTCTTGCTCATAGCTTTTTACTAAGTGCACTTGATTATGGTCTAATGATTTATTCAGGAACTAGTGATAAAATGTTACAGAAACACCAGGTCATTTATCATAGTATATTGCAATTTATGATTGGTCTCCCATTAAGAACCCACCATTGTGTATTGTGTTTAAAGGAATACGGGGTAAACTTACACCAGTTATTCAAGACTTAAGTCCTGCATTACACAGTTTCTCAGGTACGAGGTCTCAGTCTAGAGGCCTATTTAAGGCCCCTTTCTGTAAGAAGACAATTAGACAGAGGTCTGTTCTGTATTGGACCATTGCCTTTTTTAATAGCATTCCACCTGTAGTAACTAACTGTAGAACAGTCAGGCTGTTTAAGTATAAGATTGTTCAATGGCTGAATACTCTTTCAGATTGCAACTGTTTCCATTAATACATTAATGTAACATGTATGTCTGCTCTACTGTTAATATGTATAGTTTTTAATATAGTATGTCCTTGTATTTTTGTTTTTATGTTCTACTTGTCACTTGTGAAAATGGGCAATTTGCTCATCTTGCTAACGAGTATAACAAGCATTTGTCAATGCCGAATGTTGGTTGCGTTGGTCCATTGAGCTCGCTCACTGGCCCTCTGTCACTTGCTCGTTCTGTTTCTCCCGGTGCTGCAGGCTGCTGTTTTGTACTGGGCTCTTGCCTCCGTTGGCACCCTTTTCTGTCTACAAAGAAATCGGCAGCTGGCCCAACAGAGCTCCGTTGAGGTGGGTCACTCCCCCTTTCTGACTCGCTCATTCTGCTTCTCCTGGTGCTGCAGGCTGGCCTTTTGTACTGGGCTTCTGCCTCTGTTGGTGACTTTTTCTGCCAACAAAGAAATGTGCATTAGTCCTGACACAGGTCCGTTGAGCTTGCTCACTCCCCCTCTGTCACTGTCTCATTCCGTTTCTGCCGGCGTTGCAGGCTGTACTGGGCTCCTGCCTGCACTACTGCCATTTTCTGCCCACAAATAAATCTGCAGCAGTCATGATAGAGCTCTGTTGAGCTTGCTCACTCCCCCTCTCTCCCTCGCTCATTCTGTTTCTCCTGCTGCTGCAGGCTGCCATTTTGTACTGGGCCCCTGGGTGCATTGCTGCCTTTTTCTGCCCACAAAGAAATCTGCAGCAGTCCCAACACAGCTCCGTTGAGCTCGCTCACTCCCCCATCTCACTCGCTCGTTCTGTGTCTCCCGCTGGTGCAGGCTGTCCTTTTGTACTGGGCTCCTGCCTGCATTGGTGGCTTATTCTGTCCACAAAGAAATCTGCAGCAGTCTCGACACAGCTCCGTTGAGCTCGGTCACTCCCCCTCTCTCACTAGCTCATTCCGTTTCTGCTGGTGCTGCTGGCTGGCCTTTTGTACTGGGCTCCTGCCTGCGTTGCCACCTTCTTCTACCCACAAAGAAATCCACAGCAGCCATGACAGAGCTCTGTTAAGGTCACTCACTCCCCGTCTCACTCGCTCATTCTGTTTCTTCTGGCGCTGCACTCTGCCCTTTTGTACTGGGCTCCTGCCTCTGTTGACGCCTTTTTCTGGCCACAAAGAAACTGCAGCAGTCCTGACAGAGCTCCATTGAGCTCGCTCACTTCCCCTCTCTCACTTGCGTATTCTGTTTGTCCTGCTGCTGCAAGCTGCCCTTTTGTACTGGGCCCCTGCATGCATTGCTGCCTTTTTCTGCCCACAAAGAAATCCGCAGCAGTCCCAACAGAGCTCAGTTGAGCTCACTCACTCTCCCTCCGTCACTCACTTGTTCTGTGTCTCCCGCTGCTGCAGGCTGCCCTTTTATACTGGGCTTCTGCCTGCGTTGACACCTTTTTTTGCCCACAAAGAAATCCGCATCTGTCCCGACAGAGCTCCATTGAGGTCACTCACTCTGCCTGTCTCACTCATTTTGTTTCTCCTGGTGCTGCAGGCTGCCATTTTACAGTTGGCTCCTGCCTCTGTTGACACATTATTCTGCCCACAAAGAAATCTGCAGCCGTCCTGACAGAGCTACGTTGAGCTCACTTACTCCCCCTCTCTCACTCACTCATTCTGTTTCTGCCAGCGCTGCAGGCTACCCTTTTGTACTGGGCTTCTGCCTGCATTGCTGCCTTCTTCTGCCCACAAAGAAATCTGCAGCAGTCACAATAGAGCTCTGTTGAGCTCACTCACTCACTCCCTTCCCCTCTCTCACTCATTAGTTCTGTTTCTCCTGCCGCTGCAGGCTGCCCTCTTGTACTGGGTCCCTGCGTGCATTGCAGCCTTTTTCTGCCCACAAAGAAATCTGCAGCAGTCCCAACAAAGCTCCATTGAGGTCGCTCACTCCCCTCTGTCACTTGCTCATTCCGTTTCTGCGGGCACTGCAGGCTGGCCTTTTATACTGTGCTCCTGCCTGCAATGCCGCCTTTTCCTGCCCCCAAAGAAATCCGCAGCAGTCATGACAGACCTCCATTGAGCTTGCTCACTCCCCCTCCCTTACCAGCTCATTCTATTTCTGCCAGCGCTGCAGGTTGGCCTTTTGTACTGGGCTCCTGCCTGCATTGCCGCCTTTTGCTGCCACAAAGAAATCTGCAGCAGTCACGATAGAGCTCCGTTGAGGTCGCTCACTCCCCCATCTCACTCACTCATTCTGTTTCTCCTGGTGCTGCAGGCTGCCCTTTTGTAGTGGACTCCTGCCTCTGTTGGCGCCTTTTTCTGGCCACAAAGAAATCTGCAGCAGTCCCAACAGAGCTCTGTTGAGCTTGCTCATTCCCTGCTCTCACTCGCTTGAACCGTTTTTGACACAGCTCCAGGCTGCCCTTTTGTACTGGGCTCCTGCCTGTGTTGCTTCCTTCTTCTGTCCACAAAGAAATCCGCAGCAGTCATGACAGACCTCCATTGAGCTCGCTCACTCCCCCTCCCTCACTCGCTCATTCTATTTCTGCCAGCGCTGCAGGCTGGCCTTTTGCACTGGGCTCCTGCCTGCATTGCCGCCTTTTGCTGCCACAAAGAAATCTGCAGCAGTCATGACAGAGCTCCATTGAGGTCGTTCACTCCCCCTGTCTCACCCGCTCATTCTGTTTCTCCTGGTGTTGCAGGCTGCCCTTTTGTAGTGGGCTCCTGCCTCTGTTGGTGCCTTTTTCTGGCCACAAAGAAATCTGCAGCAGTCCTGACAGAGCTCCGTTGAGCTTGCTCATTCCCTGCTCTCACTCGCTTGCCCCATTTTTGCCACCGCTCCAGGCTGCCCTTTTGTACTGGGCTCCTGCCTGTGTTGCTGGCTTCTTCTGCCCACAAAGAAATCTGCAGCAGTCACAATGGAGCTCCTTTGAGCTCGTTCACTCCCCCTCTCTCTTGCTCATTCTGTTTCTCCCACTGCTGCAGGCTGCCTTTGTACTGGGCCCTGCATGCATTGCTGCCTTTTCTGCCCACAAAGAAATCTGCAGCAGTCCTGACACAGCTCCGTTGGAGCTTGCTCATCCCCTCTCACTCACTCATTCTGTTTCTGCCAGCGCTGCAGGCTGGCCTTTTGTACTGGACTCCTGCCTGCGTTACCACCTTTTCCTGCCCACAAACAAATCTGCAGCAGTCATGATAGAGCTCTGTTGAGCTCGCTCACTCCACCTCTCTCACTCACTCATTGTATTTCTTCTGGCACTGCAGGCTGCCCTTTTGTACTGGCTCCTGCCTGCGTTGGCACCTTTTTCTGCTCACAAAGAAATCTGTAGCTGTCCTGACAGACCTCCATTGAGGTCGCTCACGCCACCTGTCTTACGCTGTTATTCTGTTTCTCCTGGCGCTGCAGGCTGCCCTTTTATACTGGGTTCCTGCCTCTGCTGGCACCTTTTTCTGCCCACAAAGAAATCTGCAGCACTCCTGACAGAGCTCCATTGACCTCACTCACTCCCTCCCCATCTCTCACTCACTTGTTCCGTTTCTGCTGACGCTGCAGGCTGCCCTTTTTTACGGGGCTCCTTCATGCATTGCCGCCCTTTTCTGCCCACAAAGAAATCCGCAGCAGTCATGATAGAGCTCTGTTGAGCTCGTACACTCCCCCTCTCTCACTCGCTCATTCTGTTTCTTCCGCCACTGCAGGCTGCTCTTTTGTACTGGGCTCCTGTCTGCATTGCCACCTTTTCCTGACCACAAACAAATCTGCAGTAGTCATGATAGAGCTCCGTTGAGCTCGCTCACTCCCCCTCTCTCACTCGCTCTTTGTATTTCTTCTGGCACTGCAGGCTGCCCTTTTGTACTGGGCTCTGGCCTGTGTTAGCACCTTTTTCTACTCACAAAGAAATCTGCAGCTGTCCTGACAGACCTCCGTTGAGGTCACTCACTCCACCTGTCTTACACTCTCATTCTGTTTCTCCTGGCACTGCAGGCTGCCCTTTTGTACGGGGTTCCTGCCTCTGCTGGCATCTTTTTCTGCCCACAAAGAAAGCTGCAGCACTCCCGACAGAGCTCTGTTGATCTCACTCACTCTCCCTCTCTCACTCACTTGTTCCATTTCTGCTTGTGCTGCAAGCTGCCCTTTTGTAGGGGGCTCCTGCATGCATTGCCACCCTTTTCTGCCCACAAAGAAATCAGCAGCAGTCATGATAGAGCTCCGCTTGAGCTCTCCCACTCCCCCTCTCTCACTCGCTCATTCTGTTTTTTCCGCCACTGCAGGCTACCCTCTTGTACTGGGCCCCTGTGTGCATTGTTGCCTTTTTCTGCCCACAAAGAAATTTGCAGCAGTCCCAACAGAGCTCTGTTGGGCTCACTCACTCCCCCTCCCTCACTCGCCCGTTCTGTGTCTCCCGGCACTGCAGGCTGCCCTTTTGTACTTGGCTCCTACCTGCATTGGCGCCTTTTCCTGCCCACAAAGAAATCCTCAGCAGTCCCGACAGAGCTCAGTTGAGCTTGGTCACTCCCCCCCCCAACTCACTCGATCGTAATCTGTTCCAAACACTGATTTCCGACAGCGACTGTGGTATTCTGCATCGGAAGCCAAAACACATTTCAGCCAGGATGTGAAAATGACAGCTATAATTGCTCATATGAGGTGGGAAAATGCCAGTGTTGAAAATGTGGCATGAAAATATTACTAATTTGCTAAGTTACAAGGGTGCGTGGAAACTGCACAATGCACGCTCATAACACAGTCATTTTATGGAGTTTCATCACAAAATTTTCAACATAGGCATTTCAGCACCTCTGCTCATGAACAGTGACAGTGTGATTTTCTTAATGTGTCCCGAACACTGATTTCCCACAGCAACCGTGCTATTGTGTGCGGGAAGAGCAAAAACACATTTCAGACAGGATGTGAAAAATGACAGCTGCACTGTTCATAAGGAGGTGTGGAAAAATGGCAATGTTAAAAATCTGGAGTGAAAATATTGCAAAGTTGCGAAGGTACAAGCATGCATGGCAACTGTGCAACACACACTCGTAGCACTCTGATTTTATAGACTTTCATCACCAAATTTTCAACATAGGCATTTTAGGACCTCTGCTAATGAAGAGTATCACTGTCATTTTCATAATGTGTCTCGAACACGGATTTCCCACAGCGACCGTGCTATTCTGCACTGGAAGTGTGAAAACGCATTTCAGCCAGGATCTGAAAAATGACAGCTGTACTCTTCATAAGGAGGTGCAGAACAATGGCAATGTTGAAAATCTGGAGTGAAAATATTATACTTTCGCAAACTTACGAGTATGCGTGCAAACTGTGCAATGCATGCATGTAACACAGTCATTTTATGGAGTATCGGCACCAAATACTCAACATAGGCATTTTAGGACCTCTGCTAATGAACAGTGTCACTGTCATTTTCATAATCTGTCCCAAACACTGATTCCCCACAGTGACCACGCTATTCTGTGCCGGAAGTGCGAAAACACATTTCGGCCAGCATGTGAAAAATGACAGCTGTACTGTTCACAAGGAGGTGTGGAAAAATGCCAATGTTGAAAATCTGGCATGAAAATATTTTAAATTAGCAAAGTTATGAGCATGCATAGCAACTGCGCAATGTACGCTCATAAAACAGTAATTTTCTTGATTTTTTCCACCACATTTGCAACATAGGCTTTTTGAGAGCCCACCTCATGAACACTGGCACTGTTGTTTCGTTAATCGGTCCCGAAAGGTGATTCTGTGCAGTGACCGCGAAATCACCTTTTGGGGCAGATTAACGCCATGACAGTGGCAGAATTCATGAGGAGGGGTCCCAAAAACCTCATGTTGAAAATTTGGCGCCAAAATTCCAAAACATGACTGAGATATGCATCAAAGTGGTGTGACGAGGTGTGAAAGAGCTTGGTACATCGAGCAGCCCAGCCCTGAGTTTGATTCTCACAACCTCCACTTGCATACTGTGTGACTCTGAGCAAGTCACTTAACCGCCAAGTGCTCCCAGGTTGCCCCTGAAAACAGGCACGTGTGCCTAAAAAACCCTATTTATTCCATTATACAGCCTACCAGCATTTTCTCAGTTCGCAGTCGGCTTTGAAGAGTGCAGACATGTTCCTGGTGCACCGAAGATCGTCGCGCCGGACTCCGGATGCAAGTATGGGGTGAGGGGGATGTGGGGAGGCAGGGTGTGCAGTAAGTGCATGCAGGTTGTGGGAGGGTAGGGAGACGTGATGGACAGTTTTCCTTTGCAGGGGAAAAAATAAAAACATTAACGGGACTGTTTTTCTTCGGGGAATGTGTTGCGCTGGGTGGGCTCCAGCGTGCCAATAGACTCCTTTGGGGCAGCTGTAGCCAACTGGGGATTGGGCACCCAGTCCGCACACAACAAAAAGTGGGGTGACATTATGCTGACGGAATTGGGCACCCCGCCGTCATTACTGGTATGGGGGTCTCTATGAGCCGAGGGGATTGGGCACTCCCTCAGCACACAAGAACTTGCCGGGGGGAACATGCCAATGGGGATTGGGCACCCCCATTGGCAAAAGAACCAGGGGAGGGGACATGATGATGAGGGAGATTGGGAACCCCCTTGGCAAACAGGTAGGGAATGCAAGGGAGCCCTGTAATGAGGGGTCACTCCCTCATTGCAGTGGATGACGCTGCAATGATGAGGTGGCCCCTGATTGCAGCGGCTAAAACTTCTCAAGGTTGTGGCATGCTGGCTGAACTAGTGTCAGCAGCAGCATGCCATGCCATGCAATTGGAGAAAGCAGGTCAAGACTTTAAAGGCTCTGGGGGGCATTGACCACAACAGTGCCTTGCCTCCACAACCTGCTTCTGGCAACCTATATGTCCCAATATGTTTCTTGCATATGCACACAATCAACATAAAAAATAACAAGCATTTGTCAATGCCGAACGTTCGCTTGCTAGTATTTGCATTGGTGTTTGGCATTTGTGCAGCCCCCCCCCCCAGTTGTATCCATGTCCCTCCAGCATCCATATCCCAAAAGAGTACCTCTCTGCAACTCCTCTTGCATCTGAGTAACATTTCACCCTCCTACTTCTTAAGTGTCTGTCTTAGGAACCCTAACACCCTGGTTATGCTCAAGGGTACAAGCCTGTGTGGAAACTGCACAACCTGCACTTGTAACACAGTCATTCAGGGAATTATGTCACCAAATTTTCAACATAGGCATTTTGTCACCTCTGGTCATGAACAGTGCTACTATGATTTTCTTACTGTGTACCGAACCCTGATTTCCCACAGTGACCGCGCTATTCTGTGATGGAAGTGTGAAAACAGTTTTCAGCCAGGATGTGAAAAATGACAGCTGTACTGTTCATAAGGAGATGAGTAAAATGGCAATGTTGAAAATCTGGAGTGGAAATATTGCAAATTCATGAACTTATGAGTGTGCGTAGGAACTGCACAATGCACACTCGTAACACAGCCATTTTATGGACTTTTGCCACCAAATTTTCAACATAGGTATTTTAGGACCTCTGCTCATGAACAGTGTCACTGTGATTGTCTTACTCTGTAGCAAACACTGATTTCCAGCAGTGACCGTGCTATTTTGCGCCAAAAGCGTGAAAACACATTTCGGACAGGATGCAAAAATTGACAGCTGCACCGTTCATAAGTAAGCGTGGAAATATGCCTATGTTGAAAATCTGAAGTGAAAGTAATACAAATTCGCAAACTTACTTGCGTGGAAACTGCACAATGCACGCTCGTAAAACAGTCATTTTTGGGGAATTTTTCACCAAATTTGCAACATAGGCTTTCTGAGAGCCCACCTCATGAACACTGACACTGTTGTTTTGTTACTTCTTCCCAAAAGGTGATTCCGCATAGTGACTGTGAAATCACCTTTCGGGACTGAATAACACAATGAAAGTCACTGAATTCATGAGAAGGGATGTCAAGAACCCCATATTGAAAATTTGGTGTCAAAAGTCAAAAAAATGGCCGAGATATCCACCTAAGTTGGAAAACCCCTATTTATGCCATTTTACAGCTTACCGGCATTTCCTCAGTTCGAGGTTGGCTTTGAAGAGTTCAGACGTATTCCCGGTACACCGAAGATCATCGTGCCAGGCTCCAAAGGTAAGTATGGGGTTGAAGGGTGTGGGGAGGTGGGTGAGGTGAGGAGAGGGTGGGTGCAGGTTGGCGGGGGGGGGCAGGGACTCACCGAGGGACCATTTCTTTCTTTCACAGGACTTTATAAAAAAAGAAAAAAAAGGACGCTTTTGGCATGCGGGGCTGGGCTCCCAGTGTGCCACCTACCTGTTTGTTGGGGGGGACTGGAGTCGGTGGAGATTGGGCACCCCCACCGGCCATACAGTGTGGGTGGGAGGCATGAGCATGCTGGGGTGTGCTCCCAGCAAGCCAACTTGGTGTTTGTTTGGGGGCAGGCTGCAGCCGATGGGGGATTGGGCACCTCTGTTGGCCACACAGTGTGCTGGGGGGCGATGAGCCGAGGGGATTGGGCACTTCTTGACACACAAACGTCGGGGCATGGAGCACACTAATGAGGGAGGGGGAGGAAATTAGCAGAGGGAGGAAGTGGGAGGGTTTTTTTAATGCTGAGCTGTGCATGACAGCAGTTCAGCTGACGTGTATGCTAATTGCATGCACGCTACCACCGCAGATTGCAACGGACCTTTTCTTTGAAGTGAAGACCAACACAGCCGAACTGCTGTGATACACAGCTCAGCATGTATTGGTCCGGTAGAGTCACACCTGCTACACTGAGCACTGGATTTGGGAGGAGGGTCACACACCTCCAAAAGTCATACTGTTGCAAGACGTTCCTTGTACATGCGCGCAAGCGAATGTAAAAATGAAATGAAAATGAAAGTACACATTTGTAAAATTCTGTGTTGGGTCAATACTTCACAAGTTAATACACTGAACACTGAGACAATTGAGGAGGATCTGGTGGTGTCCCTCCCCCTTAGGTACAGCACAAGTGGAGATCTAGGTGGTTCCTCTGCACTAATCTGGTGGGTCTTGTCAGAGAATAGATTAGGAATTTTTACAGCAGACCCTTTATGGTGGCAGTGGGGGGAGGAGCCTGGTGGGAGCAGCCAGCGGAGGCAGCACTGTATTTGAGGCTTCCTTCCATGGGCCGTGAGCTTTTGTGGGCTCAGAGATTGTCTGTGTAGCCTAGGCTCAAGTTCTGTGAACTCATACACATGTATGTAAGGGGTCTATGGCACCAGGGTGGGATCCATGCTGGCACAGAGTAGTCAACCATTCCATCTTGAGGTGCGAACCTCTGCCATCGTTTATAGAGTGGGTAATTTTCTGTATTTGGTAGACTTCATTAACAGATTGTCTCTAAGCTACTAGGTCTGGAACTCTGGCCGTTTGCCAGAGTCTTGTGATAGATTTCTTAGCTACCATAAAGAGAATTCCCAGTAAGCAACATGTGCTGGGGTCTCTGAAGGCTCTCAGATACAGTAGGAAAAGGAAGAGCTCCAGCATCAGTCGGAACTGCCTACCAAAAAGTTCCTCTAATTCCACTTCAGAAAAATCCCAAAATGGGTGCAGAGTGGGCAGCTCCATGTTATATGGGTATGCCTGGCCCTAAGTTCCCCATAACCTCTCTAGCATTCCAAGCAGTGTGCTTTAAGGAAATGCCCCATAATGACAGGTGTTCTAAACAACCTAGCCAGCGGCTTCCATACAGATTCTCTCCATCCATGAGAACCGGTGACTCTGGAAGTGGTCCCATGTGCTTAGGTCCAAGTATCCTTACCTAAAGGAAAGCCAGCATCCTCTTCCCATTTAGATGCAATATCCATAATGTCTTCCCTTAATGAATTTATGAAGGCCTAGTAGAATACGTTACTTTGTATGTTACTATATCATTCTATATGTAATACATGTTCTGTGTGATTTATCAATGTAAATCTATCTGCAAGCTAACCACTTGTAAGCATTTTTGAAGCAGCGTATGTATTCTGATTCTTGAATGACCTTACTGATTTGTCTGAAATTACAAAAGACTTGCTGGATTTCACGCAAGAGCAGTTATTTGCTGAACTCCATTCTTTCTTAAGATCTGACCTTTTGGATCAATTTTTTATGACCTTTTACCTTCATACTGATGACCTTTTCAGAACATTTTCAACCATGCTTGGCAAGGGAGTGATTCCCAATTAATTATTCTAAAGGAACTCAGAGTAATTTAGGCTGAAGACAACTTGTCCAAATTAATGTTCAGGGCACGCTTTTGGCATGAGGAAGGAACTACAGATAATCCCTTCTGTCTACAATTTGCCAGGTGCTTTACTGACGCATGGGGTGTGATTGACATTTTGGAAGATACTGATTTAAGTAAATGCACAGTATTTCTGCAAAAGATTCCAAAGGGGATTGAGGGAGGAAGAGGCAGGGGGAAGGGTAAACAGAGTACATGGGAGTGATTGACTGGACTGCAAATAATATGACAGATGTTCTAAAATGTATGGTTGGGGGTCAGACAGTTTGACAAGTAAAAAAGGTAAAAATTACAAAGGTTGAATAATAGTGGTGGGGTGGCATGGTGGATAGCCCAGTTAGCCTTTCAGTGCTAAAGATCTGTGCTTGAATTTAAAGAAGATTCATGCACAGTGGCCATTATTGATTGAAAACCCATTAAATGTTCTTAAATTAAGCTTTGACCTTAGCTGGAAGCAGTCCGGAGATACAAATGACTAAGTCTGTTTAATATTGATAATACATTGATAATACATTGCCCCCATATTCTGTTGTAAGGGCGCTGTGATTAGGGTGCTGTAATGTGGGCACCACAACAAGAACGTGAGTGACAGGGGTGGTCTGGATTTCAGAGCATCCCGCACTCACGCCGTGTTTGCATCGCCCACCTTTCAATACATGCCCAACCTGGAGTTTGTTCTATTAAGTTTAGGTAGGGTGCGGGGAGCATAGCCCCCCACAGAAAATCATGGAGACACCGTGTGCTCTGGCTGGGGGGCAACCAATTCCATGCTGCTCACCTGTCGCGTTGCCCTTTTGCTTGTGCTCTCATTTACTGAGCACTCTTTGTTTGCGCATCAGCATGGATGAACCCATTGCCACACACCAGCATGGATGAACCTATTGCCACAGTTTTATGGAATATTATCATGTTATGAGGAACAAAGTTATTGACTAACTACACAACTTGTTCCAGTGTGACATCACAAGATTTCATAAACAGGTAGCAATGTAATATCCATATTGATCCAACTTATTCATCCATATATAAGGACTGCTTCCAGCTACAGGTGAGGCCAATACCTCATTTAAAAGAGCTTTCTCTCAGCTTTTAAAATATGATGATAGCTACTGAGCAAGGATATTCCTCTTTAAGCTAAAGTCATGAGTTTGGAGATTTGTTTTCTTAATTAGGTGTCTTATTTGCAGTGATTGAGGAATTTAGTAGCGATCACCTTCCACCTGCAATGCACTTTCATTCGGGTGCTAATACAGGGAGCCAAGATTTACACTTTCATCAGCAAGAAGAAGACTATAAACTAATAAAGAGAAATAACAGAAAGATTAGATGGAAGGAAAGCTCAACTGCCATTGTTGGGGATTTATGAACATACGAAACTGCCAGCAGCAAAAGGCCATTTGGTCTATTGAGTCTGCTTGATTTTGCAACTAGCACCCCTACTCTGCAGCTGCCCCTCCCACTCTACCCTCCCTCCTATGACCCTCTCTTTTGCCCTATCCCAGCCCCTCTTGAAGCATCCCACATATTTCTACAGGCCACCACCTCTGCTGGTAGTGCATTCCACTCTGCTACCACCCTTTCCGTAAAGAAATGCCTCCTCATTTCCCTCCTAAACCTTTCACCCTCCAATCTCATGTCATGACCCCAAGTGTCTCTCCCCACCCTCCCCATGAACAGTCCTTCCGTGCCTGTCCTGTTTATTCAACTTATGTACTTAAAGATCTCAATCATATTTCCCCTGTCCCTCCTGTCCTCCAGAGAGTACATGTTCAACTCCCTCAATCTAACCTCATATGGTAACTCCCCCAGACCCTGGATCATCTTTGTTGCTCTGTGTTGCACCCCTTCCAGCAATCTAATGTCCTTCTTTAGATAAGGGCGCGAAAACCGAATGCAGTACTCCAGGTGGGGTCTGACCAGCAATCTGTATAATGTCAGACTCACCTCGCTCCTCCTAGAGGTTATACCCCTTGAAATTCAACCCAGCATCTTACTGGCCACTGCTACTGCTTTCCTACACTGTGCCGAGTTGTTCATTGCTCCGTAATGAGCACCCCCTTATCTTTCTCCTCCTCAGTCACAGCTAGCTGCACCCCCAGATGGTAGCTCCTATTTGGATTCTTTGCCCCGAAATGCAGCACCTTGCATTTTTTGGCATTGAAACCAAGTTGCAAGGTGTCAGACCATGTCTCCAGTCTTGTTAGAGCTTCCTGCAATCCCTGCCACCCCTTTTGGACATCCACCACTGCTCCCATCTTGGTGTTGTCTGCAAATAGACTGATTTTGCTATTTATGCCTACTGAGATGTCTGCAATAAATACCCCGTATAACACCGGCCTTAGCACTGACCCCTGTTGGATCTCACTCATCACTGCCCTTGGGGATGATAATTCTCCTCCCACCACCACCCTCTGTTGCCATCCCTGCAGCCAGTTCTCCACCCATCCTATAAATTTTGCCCATGCCCCTGTGACCCTTAGCTTACATTTTAGTCTCCCATGTGGCACCAAGTCAAATGCCTTACTGAAGTCCAGGTACAGGACATCCACCGCATTCCCTTTGTCCATTTCACTAGTCACCCAGTCATAGTAGTCCACTAGGTTGGTCTGACAGGATTTGCTCTTGACAAAGCCATGCTGCTGACTATTCTGCACCTCACTGACCTCCAGCAGGGTCAACAGCCTCTCCTTAAACACAGAAACATAGAATTTGATGGCAGATAAGGACCGCTTGGCCCACCTAGTCTGCCCATTTCCCTACCTAATGGATAAGCTGCAGATCCTAGTTAACCAGCTTCTTTCTACCCCCAACCCCTAGAATTGCCCTATGACTGTCCCATGCATGCTTGAATTCCACCACTGTTTTTGACTCCACAACCTCCTCCGGAAGGCCGTTCCATGCATCCACAACCCTCTCTGTGAAAAAACACTTCCACATTACCTCTGAGCTGCTCCCCATCTTCAAATTGTGCCCTTTGTTCTTGCACACCTCTTTTTTGGAAAGATGCTACCCTTGGATCTTTGTTGATTCCTTGAGGTACTTGAAAGTTTCTATCATGTCCCCTCCTCCTTTCCTCAAGGCTATACTATTAAGCTCCTTTAGTCTCTCTTCATATGTCTTCCGGTGCAGACCCTGCACCATTTTAGTTGCCCTCCTCTGGACAGCTTCCATCCTGTCTATGTCCTTGTGGAGACTGGGTCTCCAGAACTGCACGCAGTACTCCAGATGGGGTCTCACCAGCTGTCTGTATAGAGGGATAACAACTTCCTGTTTTCTACTGGTGATACCTCTCCCTATGCATCCCAGTATCCCCTCAGCCCTCCTTACTGCCCCCTCACATTGCTTGCCCACCTTTAGGTCATCTGATATGACTACCCCCAGGTCCCTTCCATTTTTGTTGTTGTTAGTATCTCACCCCCATTGTGTACTCTTCCCTGGTTTTTGTTTCTCAGGTGCATTACCTGCACTTCTTAGCACTGAATCTAAGCTCACATTTGACCATTCCTCTGACCTTGCCAAGTCCCTTCTCATCCTTTCCACCCCACCTTGTGCATCAACTCTGTTTCAGATCTTTGTGTCATCTGCAAAGAGACATACTTTTCCTTCCAGTCCCTCTGCAATGTCGCTTATAAAGACATTGAAGAGGACCGGTCTTAATACTGAACCCTGCGGTAAACCGCTAGTAACCCCTCTTTCTTCAGAGTGGACTCCATTTACTATTACCCTCTGTGTCCTATTCTCCAGCCAATTCTTTACCCAGGCTATCATCTTAGGACCCACTCCCAGGCTGGCTAACTTGTATATTAATCTTTTGTGTGGGACTGTGTCAAATGCCTTGCTAAAGTCTAGGTAGGCCATGTCCACAGCCCCTCCCTGATCTACTACTTTGGGCACCCAGTCAAAGAAATCTATTAGATTCATCTGGCATGACCTTCCCGCTGTGAATCCATGCTGCCTTGGGTCCTATGCCCCTCTGGCCTCTAGGTACTTGACAATTCTTTCCTTCAGAAGTGATTCCATCACTTTCCCTATCACTGAGGTTAAACTAACAGGTCTGTAGTTTCCTGCTTCTGCCCTGCTCCCACTTTTGTGAAGGGGGAATCACATCTGCCCTCCTCCAGTCCTCAGGTACCACCCCATCCTCCCATGATTTGTTAAAGAGGGTAGTCAGTGGTGTCACTAGTTCTACCCTTAGTTCTTTTAGATGTAACCCCTCACCCCTGCCTTTTTACTAAAACGACAGGTGGCATGCTGTTGGCGTTGGCAGCAATACCTGGTGGGGACCTGGATTCAGGGAGGATGAGGTTACCTGGCACAAGGGGACCTAGGTTTGGCTACTCTGCACAGGGGCACCCAAGTAAATCCAACTATAGGAAGCAATAACTGTAATGTCCAGAACCAGGATTGGGATTTTTCAGTGTGGCTTTTATTCATAAACTAGCTGAACATAACAAAGCATAGATGGACCCCCAAGGGGCTACGTTTACTGATAATGAAGATTGGGAGACTACAAGGTGGTTCACTTAAAGAATGAACCCATTTCTACTAATTTCAGGCTCTGGACCCACCAGACACACAGCCCGGACTTGCATGCGCTTTGGATACACAGCCCGACTGGCCATGCTTCCCTGCCGGCCAATTGACTGACGGTCCATTTAAAGGATGAACCCAAATTTTACTTGTTTTGGCTCCCCACACCACTTAGAGTCTGTGACTCCTAGAGAGATTTTCCTCTTACTTCCTTCTGACTCCCATCAAACAAGGAGAATTCTTTTCCCAAGCTGTGGCTCCCCACACCACTTAGAGTCTGCGACTCCTAGAGAGATTTGTTTTCTTACTTCTTTCTAACTCCCATCAATCAAGGAGAATTCTTTTCCAAAGCTGTGGCTCCCCACACCACTTAGATTCTGCGACTCCTAGAGAGATTTTCCAATTTGCAACCCACGTCTGGGTACCTACCTCATCACTGGCCAGGCGCATGAGGCAAGTAGCAGTCACAGCAGAAATCCGTAGAGGTGGACCTGGTTACTAAAGATGGGGGGTGTTCCCACCTCCAGCTCCCACAGCCCATACCCGGCCATTTCTTTGGACAAACAGAAACTAAAACTTCGAAATGTAGATTAAACGGTGGATGACCTGTAGCACCCCCTCTACAACATTACTTGAATCCATAAAGACTTTAAATTTTGAACCTACTCCATTTGTTTGTCCTAGTACAATAGGCCTCCCAAATAGTAGTTCACAGCCCAGCTTTCTTCACATTTTCCAAACTGAAGAAACATATTGTTTGCCCTCTCAAATTAGAGCAAAACACTCACCCTTTCGTTGCAGGTGCCCCACAGGCGAAGTACAGCTTCTTTCACTTTTATCAGACCAAAACAGAAACTGTAGAAAAAAAGGCAGCTTTCTTCTTGTAGTAGAAATTAGGGGATTGCCCCTGGAATCCACAGAGGGACACTTTACTCCTCCCCTCGGAGGGAGGGGGCACTGAGACCTGGACAGCGGTCTCCACCACTTAAAACTGGACACTGACCTTCTCACACAGAAGGTGAACAAAAGACACTTCCTTCTTCTTCAAAACAAAACAGAAGACTGACTTTGAAAACTCCCAAGGTTCTATCTCACTCCCTTAGTGCTGCAGATTCCAATGTGGCTTATGCAGCTGCGACAGTTCTATGGTGATGTCATCTCTCAGTCTCAGCTGTGACTGAGAACAGAGTGAGACAGTGTGAAACCCATTTAACTGGAGTTTCACAAGCTGCCTTCCCTGCCTACCACTGGGTCTTACTGGGATTCTAGTAACCCTGGGTAACAAGGGAGTTACACTCGCCCTTGACCAGGAAAATGACTGTCCCCAGTCATTATGCACCCGGCCTTAGGCCATCCCATCCTATGCGCTACCTGCAGAGGGGGGTGATCAGTCCCCCTCCTACCATGTGCAAGCACATGCAGGCTACACTAAGGGCCTAGAGGCCTGTAGCTGACATATCAGCCTCTACACTATCCACTTACTATGGACACCTAGTGGCTCTGGTAGAACCGTCCAGAGCATAGCCCTGATAGATCAGTACTGCAGTCTCTATGGCCACTCAGGACCACAGCCTGTCTATCCCCCTTAACCCTCTAGGGAAAACCTATCTACCTCTAACATAACATCCCAAAACAAAAACAAAACCTGGGGACCTCCCCAACCTTGGGCAACCTGCAACTACACCATTAAAATACCAATTACTGCCTCCTCCCTACCCCCACAACCACACCTGTGGAAGGAAAAGGGTTAATACAGTAACAACTATAACAATAACAACACAGTACTTTAAATTCTACACAATAAAGCACTGACAAGGAGCTCCGATGAGCCCCTCCTCCTCTTCTTGTCTTCTCTTCTGTCTTCCCAGGAACACCTGTAAGAAAAAGAAAAACAAAACACACTCCTAATCTGCATACACAGTCCTTCTAAACAACAACCCCTACCATACAAAAACACTGAACAATCCCAAAAAATATTTTTTTAGAAAAAGGTAGAAAAACAGTATTTACATTAGAGTACAATAATGACATTATTTACAATACACATTTGGGGGATGGAGTGCCCTAAAAGTCCCAACTAGTGACCACAAAGCCCGAAGGCTAGTCCAATAAAGAGTCTCTCCTAGGCCGGAGCCCCGTGAAACACAGTTCTAAAAGGCCAAAGTCCCGAAGGGGAGAGTCTTTGCGGACAGTTCACACATTTTTGAAGTCTGTAGTGTAGGGTGTGTACTGCAATGTCATAAAGATAGAAAAGGTTTCGGACTTACCAGCCATTGGTAATATACGAACTGCACAAACCTGGTCCATGGCTGAAGACTCTCCCTGGCAGCATTTCTTCTGATACAGCTGGGTGGACATCTTCCGGGAACCAGAGGAGGGTACATCTGGAAACAGCTGGACTGATGTCATCTCTGGAGAAGGAACCTTAGAACAGGAACAAAAAGGAAACAGCTGGTCCGACGTCATCCGATTACCAGGCGATGAACAGGAAACAGCTGGGTTGGTGTCCTCTCTGGATCTGAAGTCATCTGGCGGGCCAGTAGATGGTTGCTGAACAGGCCAGTACACTGTAGACTGAAGAATGTGGAGCACCTGAGTCCTTGGTTATTCACACTGGCGGATCAATAAGAGCACTTCACAGTCTGGTGTGGCAGTAATGACTACCACTGCTCGGCTCTCCATTTTGTAGGCACGGGCTTAATTACTGGGAGGTCCTTGCACTGAGGCCAATAGTACCGGGGGTCAAGGGCTTGAATTATTACCCCGTCTGGGCACACATAATTCACACAGTGGGAGATTTCACATCCCTCTCCATCCACTATTCTCACTCTGTCCATAAACAGTGTCCTGTCTCTCTTCCACTGCGTATACTTTTTGTGGAACAGTCTATTTTTTACATGCTGGTTGGCCCCAAGATGCACATGTTTCATTGCTTCATCCCAGATCCAGGATTTCCTGCAGTCCTCAATCTCCTCCCAGACTCTCCGAGGAAAGGTAGGAAAGGTCATACCATAGATTTCATTTGCCTTTCTACGAACCAGTCTCTCCTCTTTACTTGCTTTGGTCAATCTAAGACCGCTGGCCTGGCCTGGGGGTGGCCACTCCTGGTTCTGCCAGCTTCACATCCTCAAAGAAATTAAAAACGGATCCCTGACTTCTTCCTCTTTTAAAGCCAGGGCAGTGGCATCACCACCTTCTTTAACACATTCCTCCGAGGCAAGATCTTGAGGCCGTGTACCCGTTCCTTTCTCACAAGGTCACATAGGTTCCCCCTCATCTTCCTCTTCACCGAGGATCTGAGCCCAGGAGTGAGCAGTCGTTCTCACCCCTGAGACTATCCATTCATCACTAAGAGCGGAGGTCGACACCTCCCATTCAAAGGCCTCCCGCATCTCATCTTCACCTAAGAGACTTGGGCTAGGCCCCCCCACCTAGGGGTCTATTGATGCTTTATCTGAACTTTCTTTCTGAGATCCAGCATCCAAAACTTCAACTTCAGGTTCAGTCTCTAATTATGCACCCACTAGCTTTGTGCCACACTCCCCGGAGGGACCTTCCTCCACAG
Source organism: Neoceratodus forsteri (assembly GCA_016271365.2). Classification (NCBI taxonomy): domain Eukaryota; kingdom Metazoa; phylum Chordata; order Ceratodontiformes; family Ceratodontidae; genus Neoceratodus; species Neoceratodus forsteri. The sequence goes on along the minus strand of CM057452.1, from coordinate 138,616,123 downwards.
GCTCCGCCTGATGCTGTGTGCTGCCAACTGCAGATTCCTGAATTTTTGTCCATGTGGGAGCCAAATGAATTGGAGGCGCTTTATACAAGCCATATTTTTGAAGGCATCCAGCACAGTGAGGAATCATGAAGACATCCCTTCCAGCACTCAAGCATATTTGGCATACACGCACTGGATAATTAGGAATTGCCACATCAGGAGGCAGTTGCCCTCCATAGCACCACTTTTCAATATCTCTCAGTCTATTTACTGCTGCTGTTACTGCAACCCGGGCATGATCCAGGTAACGAGCTGGTCCTGAGGCCATAACTGCAGAAAAATAAAAAGTTCACTGTAACTGAAAGTCCCACTTTATTGAACACACTCTGTAGTTTTAAAATGGCTCCTCTGCTGCTGTGTTTACTTTACTACCCCACCCTGTAATGGCGGCGGCAGCACTCCTGTGCATCAACATTTAGAATCTGGATCAAGCCACTGCGCACCCGATTTACACCAGCTACTGATAACTTTTACTCAAACTGCACAACTTACTCTGTTCTGGCTTTACACACATTTACAGGATTTTCCTTGGACTTTTCACATGCTGGCAACTTTCATTTTATTTACAGTCCCATTAAATCTTCAGGTTTCAGCACAGGATTGCCTGCTTCTACTAGTGTTGCATTTTGCTACAACCCACAGTTTCTCTCTGGCTGCAAACTTTAAACTGAGGCTATTTTACTTCCATGCACACATTTAATGGCTTTACAGACTTGCACTTGTGGCAGGACATCACACAGTCATTACTTGCAAAGCGACTATACTGCTGCACACACATTTTATATGGCATTACTGAAAATCACTGATTGAGCAGTTTTTGAATTGTTTACTCACTGTTATTGTAGCAACTTGCTGCGATGAGGTAAAACGGCCTGCAGCCAGATTTTGGAAGGCCTCTGTATGCAAACGGGCAGGCAGTCTCAGCAGTCGTCGTTTTCAACACCAAACTCACTATTTCCACGATCGCTTTGCGGGTTGAGCCCGATTTTAAACTTAAAAGTCACTTTTTGAATGTTTACAGCGCTTTGAATATCTCGTGACGCTCCTCCACTGCCAGTACATGCACTACTCTCTGTCTCCCTCTCGAATGCTGAGGCAGTCTCAGAAGAGCTGGCTGAGGGGCGGGACTAATGGCAATCTGACCAACCACACGAGGCCATGCAAATGAGCCACGTCTTCCTCGCGAGGACTCCTCTCCTCATGGCGATCGTCGAGCAGGCAAATTTAAACTGTAAAATGCACACTTTTTTTTTTTCCAACTGACTCCATGGCAGGAGCCCATTTCAACCATGTAACATTGCCATTAACTCTGCAGTCTCTCCATTTACACAGAAAGCATTTCCAACATCCAGGGCATAATTTCTCTGTTGCTACCCCTAGTCTTCCATACTTTCCTTCACAGAATTTACTTTAAAAGCATTTCAAATGTCCAGGGCATAATTTCTCTGTTGCTACCCCTAGTTTTCCACACTTTTCCTCACAGAATTCATTTTTTAAAAGCATTTTAAACGTCCAGGGCACAATTTCTCTGTTGCTACCCCTAGTTTTTCACACTTTCCTTCACAGAATTTACTTTAAAAGCATTTCAAACATCCAGGGCATAATTTCTCTGTTGCTACCCCTAGTTTTCCACACTTTTCCTCACAGAATTCACTTTAAAAGCTGATAAAAACGCTGTAAACAATTTTGATGCAGGACAAGGGCACATTCTTTGGCTTTACAGCTCCTTGGTAAACAGTTGGCATTTTTTAAACAGCAGCACAAGATTCACAACACACAACAACACACTAGGGAAATTGTTTCAGCTTTTTTGACTACCCACTGCCAGATAGCCAAAACGCTAGCCCACTTGCCCAAGCACCTTCCTTCCCGGACAAATCCAAAGCGGTGCCTCCATTTTTGTAACCCCTCACCCCTGCCTTTTTACCAAAATGACAGGTGGCATGTTGTTGGCGTTGGCAGCAATACCTGGTGGGGACCTGGGTTCGGGGAGGATGAGGTTACCTGGCACAAGGAGACCTAGGTTTGGCTACTCTGCACAGGGACACCCAAGTAAATCCAACTATAGGAAGCAATAACTGTAATGTCCAGAACCAGGATTGGGATTTTTCAGTGTGGCTTTTATTCATAAACTAGCTGAACATAGCAAAGCATAGATGGACCCCCACGGGGATACGTTTACTGATAATGCAGATTGGAGACTACAAGGCGGTCCACTTAAAGAATGAACCCATTTCTACTAATTTCAGGCTCTGGACCCACCAGGCACACAGCCCGGACTTGCACGTGCTTTGGATACACAGCCCGACTGGCCCAGCTCCCCTGCCGGCCACTTGACTGACGGTCCATTTAAAGGATGAACCCAAATTTTACTTGTTTTGGCTCCCCACACCACTTAGAGTCTGCGACTCCTAGAGAGATTTTCCTCTTACTTCCTTCTGACTCCCATCAAACAAGCAGAATTATTTTCCCAAGCTGTAGCTCCCCACACCACTTAGAGTCTGCGACTCCTAGAGAGATTTGTTTTCTTACTTCTTTCTAACTCCCATCAAACAAGGAGAATTCTTTTCCCAAGCTGTGGCTCCCCACACCACTTAGAGTCTGCGACTCCTAGAGAGATTTTCCACTCCACCCATCGCCTGGGTACCTACTCATCACTGTGCCAGGCGACAGAGGCAAGTAGCAATCACAGAAGAAATCCGTAGAGGTGGACCTGGTTACTAAAGATGGGGGGTGTTCCCACCTCCAGCTCCCACAGCCCATACCCGGCCATTTCTCTGGACAAACAGAAACTAAAACTTCAAAATGTAGATTAAACGGTGGATGACCTGTAGCACCCCCTCTACAACATTACTTGAATCCATAAAGACTTTAAATTTTGAACCTACTCCATTTGTTTGTCCTAGTACAATAGGCCTCCCAAATAGTAGTTCACATCCCAGCTTTCTTCACATTTTCCAAACTGAAGAAACATATTGTTTGCCCTCTCAAATTAGAGCAAAACACTCACCCTTTTGCAAGGTAGGTGCCCACAGGCGAAGTACAACTTCTTTCACTTTTATCAGACCAAAACAGAAACTGTAGAAAAAAGGCAGCTTTCTTCTGTAGTAGAAATTAGGGATTGCCCTGAACCACAGAGATATTTTTACTCCCCCGGAGTGGAGGGGGCACTGAGACCTGACAGCGGTCTCCACCACTAAAACTGACACTGACCTTCTCACACAGAAGGTAAACAAAGACACTTCCTTCCTGCTGAAGGCAAGCAGGAGACTTCCTTCTCACAAGGAGGTAAACAGAAAACTGACTTTGAAAACTCCTAAGGTTCTATCTCACTCCCTGTGCTGCAGATTCCAATGTGGCTTATGCAGCTGCGACAGTTCTATGATGATGTCATCTCTCAGTCTCAGCTGTGACTGAGAACAGAGTGAGACAGTGTGAAACCCATTTAACTGGAGTTTCACAAGCTGCCTTCCCTGCCTACCACTAGGTCTTACTGGGATTCTAGTAACCCCAGGTAACAAGGGGGTTACATAGAATTCTGGGATGAATCCCATCAGACCCCATTGCTTTGTCCACCTTCAGTTTGAAGAGTTCTTTCAGAACCCTTTCTTCTGTAAATGGGCTGGTATCAACTTCTGTATTCAGAGTGTTTCTATTGTTTGTTTTAGGTACCTCCCCCCTTCATTTGTAAATACCGAGCAAAAATATTTGTTTAGTATCTCTGCCTTTTCACAGTCACCCTCTGCCCACCCACCCTCCCTTTATTAAGCCTCACTATCCCTTCCTTGGTCTTCCTTCACTCCCTGATGTACCTATAAAATGTTTTATCCTCCTTCTTGGCTGAGTTGGCTGTCTTTTCCTTGGTTCAGGCCTTTGCTGTTCTGACTGCCTTCCCAGCTTCCTTTTGCTTTAACTGATACAATTCTCTGTCCTGCTCCTTCTGTGATTCCTTGTACTTCCTGAATGCTTTCTTTTTCTCTTGAACCTTCTCTGCCACCTCCTTTGAGAACCATAGTGGTTTCTTACATTGTTTTGTTTTGTTTATTTGCTTCACACAAAGGCTTGTTACCTCTGTGATGACAGTTTTTATTATTCCCCATTGTTCTTCCACCCCTCCTTCCTGTCCATTTGCTAGTGCATTCCTTAGGCACTCATTCATTTTGACAAAGTCAGCCCTCCTGAAGTCCAGTACTTTTGCCTTTGTATGGCTTGACTCTATTGCTGTGTTTATTGTGAACCATACTGTTCGATGGTCGCTAGTTCCCAGATGGCTACCCACTTCTACATCTGTGATCCTCTCTTCATCTCCATTTGAGAGAACCAGGTCTAAGATTGCTCCCTCTCGAGTGGGTTCCAAAACTAGTTGTCTAAGGCATGCCCCCTGTAGGGCATCTAGAATAACCCCACTCTTAGAAATGGCTGCTGCAACTGTACTCCAGTTAACATCTGGCATATTCAAATCACCCATCAGCAATATCTCCCCTTTTTCTGCCATTCTAAGTATACTTTCTATCATTTCCTTGTCCATTTCCTCCCCCTGAGAGAGGGGTCTGTATACAACCCCTGTGCGGATTGTGGTGCTATTGCCTGTCTCCAAATTGACCCACAGTGCTTCTTCTCCTCCCTGTTTACCCTTTTGTTCTGTTGCTTTGATTTCTTCCCTTATGTAGACAGCTACTCCTCCTCCTCTTTTACCCTCCCTGTCCCCCCTTCAGGATTGTTTCCATCCCCACTATGGATGCGAGACTCACTGGTCTATAGTTACCTGGTTCGTCTTTGGGACCGCTCTCATGGAGTGGAACTATGTGAGCCATTCTCCAATCCTGAGGTATACACCCTGAGTACAGAGAGGCATTAAATAGGCCTACCAATGGGCCTGCCAGGACCTCTGCCAACCCTTTTAGTACCCTGGGGTGTATGCCATCCAATCCTGGTGCCTTGTCCACCCTCAGGGCCCTTAACCCCTCTAGCAGTCTACCTTCTGTGATTTCCGTGTCCTTCACCACCTCTCCCTCTGATCCTATCCTCCCTCCAACCTTAGGTATTTCCCCATCTTTCTCTTTAGTTAAAACCGAGCAGCAGTAGTCATTAAGCACTTCTGCCTTTTCGCCCCCTTTTTCCACCCATTCCCCTTCCTTCTTAATCCTTACTATTTGGTCATTACAACCCCTTTTCTCCCTGATGTACCTAAAGAAGTATTTTTCCCCCTCCTTAATTCCCTTCACCATCCTGAGTGCCCTTGATGCCTTTGCTGCCCTTACTTCCCTGGTCACTTCCTTTGCTTCCTTCAGGTACTCCTCCCTGTCCTCCCCCTTCCCAGTTTTCCTGTATCTCCCATAGGCTACTCTTTTCCTCCTCACCCTTTCTATGACAGCCTTGCTCATACTGCTAGGATTCTTTGCCCTAGCCCTTTTACTTTCGGCCTTGCTTCAGGAATTTGTTGCCTCCACTATCCCGAGCGTAATTTTATTTTTTTTTATTTTAGTCTTTGGTAACCAGGTAAGGCCCACTAGGCACACATGCCTGTTTCCAGGGGTGACCTGGGAGCACTGGGGGGTTAAGTGACTTGCTCAGAGTCACACAGTATGCAAGTGGAGGTGGTGGGAATCAAAGTCAGGTCTTCCGGATGTACCAAGCTCATTCACAGCTCGATACTCTAACCTCTAGGCTATACTGCCGGCCCCAATGAGTCCCCACCTCTGATTCGTGTCCATATTAGGCTGAATTCTGTGCAAGAACCCTTGCACCACTTCACCCACCTTTTTGAAGTCAGCCTTTCTAAAGTCTAGCACCTTTGTGCCAGATGACCCCCCCTCCCTGCCCAGCTGCAACTGGAACCATACAGTGGTCACTCCCTGCCAGTGGTTCTTCCATCCTCAGATCCCTCACCCACTCCCCGTTTGACAGTATGAGGTCAAGGGTATTCCCTTCCCTAGTTGGTTCGCTGACCAACTGTATCAGAAAGTTATCCTGGAAGGCATCTAGCAACATCTGTTCCCTTCTACACTTGGTGGCAAGTGTCCCCCATTCCACTCCCGGCAGGTTGAAGTCACCTACTATCACCACCCCATCCTTCCCACAGTTCCTCTGGATCTGTTCTGCCAATACCCTATCTGTCTCTTCCAATTGGGAGGGTGGCCTGTACACCACCTCCAACCGTAGTGTCCGATTTTGGGGGATCTTGGATTTGCATCCATAGAGCCTCTGTATGTCCCTACTCACCCTCTTCCCTAACACACGTTAGCCCCTCCCTCACATAGACTGCTACCCTCCTCCTTTCCCCTTAACTCTATCCTTGTGGAAGAATCTGTAAATTGCAACTGCCAGGTCCCAATCATGGTTTTCGGTGGCCTATGTCTTGGTGATGGCTGCCATGTCCACCCCCCCCCCCGCTCCATGAGAGCCTGTAGTTCCACATTTTTATTCCCCAGGCTTCTAGCATTTAAAGATACCACCCTCCATCTCCTTTCTTTCTACCCCCTTCCTCCTCTCCCTTTAAGGCCCTCCCTGTATTGTTTGCCCCTCACCTTATCTCACAGTTATGGGGGTAAGCCCATATGGTTTCCCATCCCGAGGCCTCTGATCACCTCGATCCCTTCTGCCACCCCCCTCTCCTAGTTTAAATTCTCTTCAATATACTCCCCAAGCTTTTGCTTCTGTATTTTCTTCCCCCCCTCATTTAAGTGCAGTCCGTCTTTAGCATATAGACTGCTGTCCTCCCAGGTCAACCCTCCTACCAGCCCATACCCTTTTTCCTGACACCAGTTTACCACTCATTCATTAAACTCCTGAATCCTCAGTTTTCTTGCCATACTTGCCATTGGGACTGGAAGTACCTCTGAGAAGGTAACTGATCTTCCTGCTCCCTCGCAAACTGGATCTAAATCCTCAAACCTCCTCTTCACCTCATCTACCGTCCCATCAGCCAGGTCATTCGTCCCCAGGTGCAGAATTAGAAGAGGTTTTTCCCTGCCCTTTCTTGCATATTTTAGTACTGATTGCCCCATCCTTTCTGCCTTCATTCCTGGCATGGTTTCCACACAGACCTGACTATGCCTCTCCCCCTTGCTACCCCACCTGCCCCTCTCAATATTGAGTCCCCTAACACAAAGATCCCACTCCTTTCACCCTTGTCACTCCTCCCATCCTCCCTCCCCTGTCCTAACTCCTTCTTCCTCCTGCACACTGTTCCCCCCTTTTGCCCGTTATACTACCCTCATCAGCACTCCCTCCTCTGCTCATTCTATCTTGACATGCATTAGGTTCTTTTCCCTTCTCATCCCCTCGCTCTGTCCTATTTCTCTCTATTACCTTGAACTGTTCTTCCACAGCACCTTCACCCCAATGGTCATTCCCATCAATGGCCAGTACTAACATACTAATATACTACAATGCCAGCAGAGTAGGCCAAAAGGTCTATCAAGTCTGCTCAAAAATCAGCAGCCAGTCAGGACACTGCTGCTGGCCTCCCCACCTCCTCTTCAGCCCCCCTGTTCCCACCTCCCGATCCAGCATTCTTCAGCTTTACCCTCCCCTTATATCTCTCCTAGCCCCTCTTGAATCTCCCAACTGTGTCCACAGCCACCAACTCCATGAGCAGAGCATTCCATGGATCCACCATCCTCTTGGTAAAGTAATGTCTCCTAGTCTCTCTGCTAAGCCTCCCGCCAACCAGTCTCATGGAATGGTCCCTGGTGGCCCCCTTCACCCTCAGTTGGAAGATCCTGGTTGGGTTGACCCTGTTCAGCCCTTTCAGATATTTATACCTGTAACCCCTAGATGGCGCTATCCCAGGGGCTACTACCCCTGCCTGATTTGCCACTAACAGGTTGAGGGGCCTGGATCCAATGGCGGGTGCCTCCACCCAGAGGTCAGGGTTTGCAATAGTTAAACTAACTTGGTCACAGCCCTCTGGGACACTGCAACCCCCCCTTTCTTCCCACTAGTGGCCCACACAATATATCAGAATTACCTTCACAGTATACACTTACCCCCAGGACTGGTTCCGCACTGGGACCCTCCTGTGAAATGAGATACAGTGCAACAATCACAGTACAGTACTTTAACATAGACAAATACCTCAGGCAGTATAACTTTGCTGAAACAAGCAGCTCTGATTTATTTAGGGGGATATAACAAGGACAGGGGAAATCAGGTTAATTAGCTTATCACTCTAATAATCTACCATGGCTCTGTGCACAGGCCTATCCCTATCAGTTACTGTCCCTGGGTACCCAAGCCTCAGTGGCTAGTCCAAACCGTGGCAGCTGGTAGGGCCCTTTCACACAGAGAAAGGAAAATTAAACAGTCAGCAGTACAGTAATTCCATTTGGATTTAATGTGGCAATTCAACAGGAGCGACCTGAATTAGTACTCACGACCTCCAAATAAGATAGGGTCCTTCAATATCAGCAGGGCTACTCTTGAGCTCCAAGAGACTCTTCACACATTTATATGGTAAAAAAAGAGAGTACTATACCAGGCAGGCTGCTTCTCTATCCCGATCGCAATTACTGCACAATACCTGGGAGAACACACAGCAGATTCAGTTCCTGACAGACCGAGTGCAATTCAATAATTTCTCCAGTCTTCTACAGGGTGAGCCTGGTTTCTACTCTTCAGAGATCCTTTGATTCTTTTCACAGGACGGATTCAGTCCTAACAAGCAGTTACACAAGCTGCAGACCGGAACTCTGGGCCTTACACACGCTTTTGACTAAAACTGCACACTGAAAAGCACAGGGCTCCTTCCTTCTTCACTGCCAAAGCTCAACTGAAACTCCAACCGACAAAACCGGCACTTCCTTTGAGTTCCTCCCAGTTCTTGACTGGATTGGCTGTCACCACAATAGACTGCTGTTGGTCCAAAAAGGCACTGAAGTCTAAACTACATCTCCCAGAGTCACTGCCCATACAATCCTCTTGTGGCTGGCTCAGATTATGAGTCCAAGTTCTGATTCGTCCAAGGCACCATTTTAGAGCTAGCTTACCCACACACTGATTGGTCCAGTTCAGCAGTTCAAACCAGAATGGGGAACTAGGCAGACACTGTTCTGACTGCAAAAGAAAGCAGGTCAGACAAACTGTAATTTCATTATCACTCTAAATGGTTTCTGGCAAACAGTTACATCTTTCAGATAGGTTCCTTTGCACCCTAGTGACTGCAAAATGGAGTGAATTGGCAGCAGCTTGAGTGGTACTCAATCAAAGAAACATACAGTCCCCCATACAAACTAATTATGTCTGCAAGCAGACAGCTCTTAAAGAGACAGTACCAGAGGTTCTAAAAACACTCACTGATAAATGGCTTAAACGCCAAACGCCAAACACCATTCAGGCTTGGAGCATTCAAGCAAGCTCCTGGAAGTCTTTTGGGAACCCCCATTTGCAGGGGGGTTACACCCTTCCTGGCCTGGGAAAGCTTGACGTCCGCGTCAAGCAAGTACCCCCATAAGCTTTAACTGCAACCATATACATTTGCATTAGGCTCACACATGTAATCATCAGTCAATATATCATTTTACCAAGAACACATTTCTGAAACATTGCAGTACATCACTCTTTACAGTATTACACACACATTGTACCATAACTCAAGTTATTACCTCTTGTACATGAAACCTGAAGAGGGGCCCTTCCCTATCAGTTACCTTGGGGCTGGACGGGACAAGGGCACCATACTTAGAGGGCAACACAAGTAACTTGAGTTAGCACTGACGTCAGTTTGGGCAATGAGCTCGGACACATACACTCTTTATGGACAACATTGAGAGGCAATCCACAGGCCTCCCAAGGGAATCATAACTGAGGTGCACCACAGGCTTTACAGCTCGACCAGTCTTTCTAGGGGAACTGTTATAGTCTCTGCACTCTGAGCCTCATTTTCAGCATTGTCCTCACTTGTCAGGGAGTCTCCATGGGGGTAGAGAGGCTAGAACTTGGGGCACTTTCAGCTCCAGGAGTTACAGTTTCTGAGTCCACAACATTTGGCTCAGGGAGAGCTTTCTGACACTGGCAGTGGACTGTCAGGGCACTCAAATACTCTTCTTGTTCTGGTGTATCACCAGTCTGACCCAATCCATCATTTCCCCTGAAAGCTCAAACAGTTCAACCATGCACAATGATTCCATTTCATCTGATCTGATGCTTTGCACTTCACTTTCTGGGAGCATCGGCCCAGGATGAAGCTGGGGCTTGGACAGTCCAGAAGGCCCAGCTTCATCTCCAGTATTGACTAGGGATTGGCCCGAACAATTGACTCAGTTCATAAGAAGGATAGTATTCAAAGTCACTCATTTCTTCCGATATGGACTGACAGTCATGCTCAACTGGGACTTGTGGAGGGAACACTTTAACTTTGCTTCTGTAGGTGCAGACTTTCTGATCTTTTCTTAGCAGCAGCTCTAGTCACTGGTCCAGAGGGGCATCTTCTAGGGGCTCAGACTCAATTAAGATTTGTCCAATGGGCAGTAAATGATTTCTATGCATTGTTTTTACATCTTTTGAATTATTCTCAGGCCTTACTTTGTACACTGGCAGATCATCTAGTTTGCCCACTACAATGTGAGGGAGATGGTGCCATCTGTCAGCAATCTTGTGCTTGCCATGCAGTCCCAGATTTTTAGCAATACCCGATCTCCTCCTGGAGTTCCTGTGCTTTCACCTTTTATCATACCTTTCTTTGTTGGCCAGATTTCTTTTGGCAGCCATGGTTTGAGCCAGTTGGTACGCATGAGTTAGCTGGGCCTTTAACTTTTGCACATACTGTAAATAGTTGTCAGCTTGAACCCCATCAGGAGAGACCCCAAACACACATCTACTGGTAGTCCAGCTTCTCTTCCAAACATCAGGCGTGTAGGGGAGAATCCAGTGGCATCACTTTTGGTGCAGTTATAAGCATGTACCAGGTGCTAATTTGTTGGCTCCATCTAGGCTTGTCCTTTGGGTGCAGGGTGCCTAGCATATCTAGCAAAGTGCGGTTGAAACGCTCAGGCTGTGGGTCCCCTGGGGTGGTAAGGAGTGGTTCTGGACTTTGCACTCCCCACAGAGAAAGCATCTCTTTGATCAGACAACTCTCAAAGTCTCTCCCTTGATCAGAATGGATTCTTTTGAGCCCCATAGTGAACAAAAAGTTTTCTACAAGTACTTTGGCCACAGTGGATGCTTTCTGGTCTTTGGTGGGGAAAGCTTGGGCATATCTCGTGAAATGGTCAGTGACCACCAGCACATTACTGATATTTCTTTGATCTGACTCCAAACTCAGAAAATCAATACAGACCAGCTCCATGGGTGCACTGGTGGTGATGTTAACAAGGGGCAGCCCTCTGGGGCAAAGCTTTCCTCTGTAAGCAGCGACTACATGTTCGAATGTGTTGCTCCACATCAGCCCCATCTTAGGCCAATAGAATCTGGATCTCACCAAGTCAAGTGTTCTGTCTATACCAAGGTGCCCATGTGGTTGTGCAAGGACCGAGTACTGAGTCTCGAAGGCAGTGGGCAGCACTAGTTGTTGTTTGTCTACTTGTCCCCTGTCTACTGTTTCTCTGTATAACAGTTTATTGATCAGTTTCAACTTAGGACCTTCTTTGTATAACAGTGCAGTTTTCAAATCAGTGGAGCGAATTTGGACACATCTTTCCTGCATAGAGGGCTTCAAAGCTGCTTTGATCATGGATCGCTGGATTGAGCCCGCAATACTGTCATTGTCCAGCTGAGGCAGTGCACAATGTCATTGCAGAAAAGTGGCACAAGCAGCAGGTATGCAATTCTCAGAGGGTCCCAAGCAATCCACCATGCAGTCCACTGCGCCCGTGACATCCGCTCCTCCCGTCCAAACCTCTGGCAGAGTGCTCAATGTCAGGTTCCGCTAATCGGACCCAATCATTCTGGGGAACAGGCCTCCGGGAGAGAGCATCAGCATCTATGTGGTTCAGACCTGCTCAGTATTCGAGAGCATAGTCATATGTAGATAATGCAGAAAGCCACCTATGGCAGTGGCATCCAACTTAGCTGAGGTCTGCACATAGGTCAAAGGATTATTGTCAGTTTTACTAGTATTTTAGCCCCATACAAGTACTCATGAATTGGTCAACAATAGCCCACTTCAAAGCTAGGAACTCTAACTTATGTACAGGATAGTCTTTTCGGATGGGGTCAGGCTTCTACTGGCAAAGGCCACTGGTCTCAGGCCATTCTGTGCTCTTGGTACAAACAGCCCCAACCCTTGCAAGCTGGCATCAGTGTGCAGGACGTAAGGTTTTCTTGGATTGGCATGGGCCAGCACTGGAGCATGGGTAAGTTGATATATGATCTCATGAAAAGCAGTCTCATTAATCAGGAGTCCAGCGGGCCCCAAATACTTCATTCGGATGAAAATACACTCTTTCAGTCTTGAGGACGCTGACTTTTGGTATTTTTGTGGTTGGGGATACCCTTGAGTAAGGTTAAGTAAAGGGCGGATCACTCTTGAATAGTCCTTGATGAAGCGCCATAATAACCACAGAATCCCAGGAATCTTTGCAGTTCTTTTAGATTTTGGGCTGTGGCCAGGTGGTCAAGGCCTCAACTTTACTTGGTCGGTCTCTATTCCTCGGTGGATACTATGTCCCACATACTTTACTGATGTTTGAAAGAATTGACACTTATCAATGGACAGTTTAAGGCCAAAGTCCTCCAGTCGGTCCAATACCTTAAATAATCTGCTCTCATGTTCCTCTAGTGAGCTGCCAACACAATAACATCATCTAGGTATACCAGGCACTCTAGTAAGTTCATGTCCCCACTGCATGCTCCATCAATCGTTGAAAAGTGGCTGGGGCACCTGAAATCTTGAGGCATCCTCATGAATTCATAGAAGCCAAGCCGACAGATAAAGGCCGCCTTCTCACGGTCCTCTGGGGCCATCGGGATCTGGTAGTACCCACGCGGAGATCCAGCACAGAGAACCACTTGCTCTCGCTTAGGCAGTCCAAAGCATCCTGAATGCGGGGCATTGTGTACTGATCAGGGATAGTCCGACGGTTTAAGGTGCGATAATCCACACACATCCTTACTGTTCCATTCTTTTTCCTCACTACCACAATGGGGGAAGCATAAGGGCTTCTGGATTCTTGTATTACACCAGCAGCTAACATCTCTTGCAGATGCCGTCTCACATCATCTATGTCAGCAGGTGCCAGGCATCGAGACCTCTCACGAAATGGTCTTTCGTCATGCAGCCGGATATTGTGCTCAGCTCCTTGCACGCATCCTACATCCCATTCCTTTAAAGAAAACACCTGGTCTCTCTGGGAAAGCTTCTCACTGATCCTCACTTTCCATTCAGCTGGCAGCGGGGAGTCGCCGAAATCAAACAAGTCAGGCATTACTCTGTCATTCTTCCTTGAACTCTTGCTGCTGGGTAGCACTGCAGTGTCTGCACAATATACATTAGCCAGGATGCAACCTCTGTTTACTCGAACGTCTCTTTCAGACACATTATGAACTTGGACCATTACCCTTCTGGCATAAGCATGGGCTCTAGCGGTCAAAATACTGGGCTTGACCCTCTGGCAATTTTCCATCGCCTGGTGCATCCAACATTAATATTTTATTCTTAACATCCTTTCTGATACGGACCTCTCCCTGTAAGGTACACTGGGCATTTGGCGCCAGGATCAGAGACTCAGGATCCTTCTTCCATACAATTCCGACCGTTCCTCTGGTTCTGTTTTTTCAGCATTCTCTGTGCCTCATAGGCCTTCTTAATTAAAGCCGAACTCTTAAAGCTCTACTAGTCTTTGACCCTGTTTTTCATAACACAACTGTGCCAGCCTTCGAACATATGAGCATTTGTTCCAGTCAACAAAGGGACACCATCATACAGTCCAGTGGGGGACACACTAAGGCTAGGGTCTCTACTTGTTCGGCCACCCAGCCATGGAGGTGGGGAAAGACAGCCAAATTCGGATATACCCGAATAGGGTAGGCCTTCTCACTTAACCCCCATACATGCAGTCCTTCTAATGGTTGTAAGGTCACGTCTGACAAATGCTTCTGATACCAATCCTGGAACATAATTGTCACTTGGAGCCACTGTCTAATACAGCTCTTGTAGACACTCCATTCACCTTACAGTGGTCTCCATGGAGGGTCCCACTATTCTGGACCAGTCTGAGAGGCGGTAGTGGGGCCTGGGCAACTGACCTTGCCACAAAGGGCGTGAATTAGCATTTTGGTGCCTCACTGGGATCATGTCGTGCACCTCTTAACCACTGATTTGTTCTCGAAGCTCTCCTGTAGCCTATATGCAACTTTGTCAGTGTCTTTGGGGACTGGCATTCCCTTTCATGTGCCCATCTTTCCCACAATTATAGAAAACATACTTTCTGGAGTTTGAGCTGGCCGAGGCACCACACTGGGAGCCAGGGCCGGGGTATTACTAACTGTAAACCTGGGTGCCATCTCTGTCTGCGGCGTGATAAGCATTTGGAGACATCTCGTCAGTTTCTCCACTTCCATGGTCAAGGAATTGAGTTTGGAGCTGTTATCAGCAGGAAATACATGGTGGGTACCCCACCCCCATAGCAGATGCAGTCGGATATAGGTCAGGGCCTGTATTTGCAGGCGTGGCCTTCATAAAGGACTGTTTTGAATTCCCGGATCTCTCTCAACAGTTCGCCCCATTGTGGCATATCTTTTCCTTGTCAGAGCACTCATTGACTGTCAACTCTGCCCCTGAACTTCACTTGATGGGTCACCCTCAGTCACTCGGGTCGTAGCCACAGCTGTTGGTCAGGTCCTCCCAAGGTCGCTTTTTCTCAACTCCTCAATTCTCTCATTAACTCATCATAGGAGGGTGGGGATTCCAGTCGATTTGCCAGGCGAACTGAAGCAACAGCAGTTCTGAGAAGGGGCAGACTTAAGGATTCTGTCCAGTCTGGTTCGGTCCAGTTCAATCGCTGGCAAACTACCCTTCTGAGGCATTCTTGCTACAATTTTTCCAGCCGAGAGACATACACAGACAACAACTCCCCTTGGTACTGTTGTGCATTTCTTACTCTCCACCATAGGTCCTCATCAGAATCTGGGCTCCCATACACATTCTCCAAGGCCTCAAGATAGGCCTGTGCAGTCGCTTCAGGGTTACTGGCCCGTTTAGCACGGATGGTAGCCAGAGCAGGACCTCGGAGGCTCTCACTAACCCTCTTTCACTTTTCACCTTCCGAGCATTGCCATTCTAGCACTTGGGGCAACATAGTCTATCCAGGTCTCCCAGTCATCCTCCCCTTGGGAGTGGGGAGGGTGCCAGAGAAGATCCTCAACCTTGGTAAGAGTCGTGACTAATGGCAGGTGCAGAAATAGGAGTCTGCATTGGTTCAGCCACCATTATGGGCACTGGAGCAGGAGAGGGTGTTGGGGGAGGAACACCCCCAGGTGGCAAGAATAGTTTCCTCAAGTCCTCCACAGTTTTCCCTTCTCCCAGCAACCATTTAGCAAATTTCTCCTCAAAAGTTTCAGATAGTGGTGGGGGCTGATTCCCCCCCGGGTCTTTACTGTCCTTAGTTATCACTCTCCAAGCAGTGAGGGCTCCCTCTGGGGTAATGGTCTGTGGCACTTTGGAGCTATCTATGGGATCCTTAAACTCTACTAGGGCCAGGAAAGTGTGGGTGAGCAGATTAGCATGCCGACCCACCACCACAGGGTTTTGTAAACCTTCCACCTTGGAAACTACTCCTGCACAGTGTCCGTATTGATACCCAGGGGATGTCCAGGATAAGCATAGCATTTGGGGTCGATCTCCTCCCAGTACACCACTCCACCAGCCGTGCACAGCCACTTCTGTCGGGGTACCCATTTTTTTCTTAACAGTGGTTCGTAAATATGGCCACTAGAGGACACACAATCCCAGCGGTGAGCCTCCAAGATGTAACACCTAGATGGCGCTATCCCAGGGGCTACTACCCCTGCCTGATTTGCCACTAACAGGTTGAGGGCCTGGATCCAATGGCGGGTGCCTCCACCCAGAGGTCAGGGTTTACAATAGTTAAACTAACTTGGTCACAGCCCTCTGGGACACTGCAACCCCTTTCTTCCCACTAGTGGCCCACACAATATATCAGAATTACCTTCACAGTATACACTTACCCCAGGACTGGTTCCGCACTGGGACCTCCTGTGAAATGAGATACAGTGCAACAATCACAGTACAGTACTTTAACATAGACAAATACCCAGGCAGTATAACTTCGCTGAAACAAGCAGCTCTGATTTATTTAGGGGATATAACAAGGACAGGGGAATCAGGTTAATTAGCTTATCACTCTAATAATCTACTCATGGCTCTGTGCACAGGCCTATCCCTATCAGTTACTGTCCCTGGGTACCCAAGCCCTAGTGGCTAGTCCAAACCGTGGCAGCTGGTAGGGGCCCTTTCACACAGAGAAAAGGAAAATTAAACAGTCAGCAGTACAGTAATTCCATTTGGATTTAATGTGGCAATTCAACAGGGAGCGACCCTGAATTAGTACTCACGACCTCCAAATAAGATAGGGTCCTTCAATATCAGCAGGGCTACTCTTGAGTTCCAAGAGACTCTTCACACATTTATATGGTAAAAAAAGAGAGTACTATACCAGGCAGGCTGCTTCTCTATCCCGATCGCAATTACTGCACAATACCCGGGAGAACACACAGCAGATTCAGTTCCTGACAGACCGAGTGCATCAATAATTTCTCCAGTCTTCTACAGGGTGAGCCTGGTTTCTACTCTTCAGAGATCCTTTGATTCTTTCACAGGACGGATTCAGTCCTAACAAGCAGTTACAAGCTGCAGACCAGAACTCTGGGCCTTACACACGCTTTTGACTAAAACTGCACACTGAAAAAGCACAGGGCTCCTTCCTTCTTCACTGCCAAAGCTCAACTGAAACTCCAACCGACAAAACTGGCACTTCCTTTGAGTTCCTCCCAGTTCTTGACTGGATTGGCTGTCACCACAATAGACTGCTGCTGTTGGTCCAAAAGGCACTGAAGTCTAAACTACATCTCCCAGAGTCACTGCCCATACAATCCTCTTGCGGCTGGCTCAGATTATGAGTCCAAGTTCTGATTCGTCCAAGGCACCATTTTAGAGCTAGCTACCCACACTGATTGGTCCAGTTCAGCAGTTCAAAACCAGAATGGGGAACTAGGCAGACACTGTTCTGACTGCAAAAGAAAGCAGGTCAGACAAACTGTAATTTCATTATCACTCTAAATGGTTTCTGGCAAACAGTTACATCTTTCAGATAGGTTCCCTTTGCACTCCTAGTGACTGCAAAATGGAGTGAATTGGCAGCTTGAGTGGTACTCAATCAAAGAAACACACAGTCCCCCATACAACTAATTATGTCTGCAAGCAGACAGCTCTTAAAGAGACAGTACCAGAGGTTCTAAAAACACTCACTGATAAATGGCTTAAACGCCAAACACCATTCAGGCTTGGAGCATTCAAGCAAGCTCCTGGAAGTCTTTTGGGAACCCCCATTTGCAGGGGGGGTTACATACCTATTTGAGCCTATTGTATGCCTATGTGCAGTAACTCTGGCCTTCCTTTTGACCCCATGTCTCCTGCACTTGTATCTCACTCTTTTGTCCCTAGTGTGGATTGTTCTCTCCATCTCCAGTCCTTACCCCGTCCCTTCTTCTGTTTACCCTGTTACAGTCTGTGCTTCCCATTTCCTCTTCTCTTTCTGTCCAAGACATTTCCCTCTTTAACTTTAAAATCTCATCCTCCAGCCTCCCCAGCCTTTGACAAACTGGGCACACCCCTAGCTTCCACAGGGTGCCCATGAATATGGCTGCCCCACAGTTATTACACCGCATGATCCTCCCTCTTCTGTATCCACTATTCCCCTCCTGCCATCGATCCTCCTTCCCCTTATGCTGCCACTGTCCCTCCCCTCGGTGCATCACCCTTCGCTGTCCTTTCCACCGACTTCCCCAATCATTTTACCCTATCCATTCTCTCCTCTCTCCTCTGAGCCCCCCGCTCCCTGCCCACAGCTATTCTACCCGTGTTGGTCCTCCAGGTGTCCTACTGCCCCCTGGCCCACCTACCTTTCCGCTGTCCACAACCACCCAACAAATTACCATACCCTCCTCTAGTATGTCCCTCCCCGTCCTGCTCCATTTTCCTTCTGCAATGCTGCCCTAGCCCTCTTTATTATTATAATGGTATAAGAGTCACAGTTATCACACAATCAGCTTCAAATTCCCAGATTTCCCTTTTCACAGTACTAGATTCCCTGTACCTTGATTCTATTTACTCATCCCCAGGTCCCCAGAGTCATTGTTCCTTGATCCCACTTTAATCTGCCTCAGATTCCCAGAGTTACAGACATTGTACCCCAGTAACAGTTCTAGAATCACATTACCCTGATTTCATTTTAACCAACCCCTAAATCATAAAGCCTCAGTACCTTGACTTCACCCCAAAGATTCAGTATTTTCCTACACAGTACCTTGATTCTAGAGGAAGTCCAGACAAATTTGATGTTCACAGACCTTTAAGATTGGTTCCTTCTTTTCTGCACACCTTCCTTGCACCCTTTCTATCAAGCAGTGCCGTAATTTGCTTCATGACCTCACCTGTTCAGTAGCTCTCAGTAAAGTCTCTACTCAATTTATGTCAGGGAGTGGTGTGTGGTTGTGCTGTGTACTGAAATAAGATGGCTAACAGTGTGTGTATGCAGTCAGTTGGTACCATATGATGTCACAGGCTAACAGTATAAAGGAAGTGATGTGCTGGGGGGGGAGTGTGGGGTGGGGGAGTTTGGCCCCTCCTGATCTCCAGAGACAATCAACTACACCAGCAAAACCCCAGAAAACACTCAGCTGCACCACAATAACCCCCAAAACAGGTACCTTTCCAAATCAAGCCAGAAAAGCAACCTGGTACCAATTAAAATATACACTAAGCTGGAAAAGAAACAGTAACAACAGTAATAAAATCAGCAAAAATCAGTCACTTCCCTGAAATGAGACTGATTCCATTCCCCTTCTGGCCCTTTATTTGATAGCTTCACAGGTGTTGGATCATTATAAAAGTATATAATAGATGATAGATATGATATTATACAAATTTAGTCTATGGAGAGGCCTTAAATATTCATTCCTTGGTGTCCAGTGGTCCCTCTCCCCCACCCATCAATCACCAGCCCGATCTGAAAAATGAAACTTTTCCTGGTGTGTAGCGGTCCCTCTCCCCACCTGCACCCATGCCCAGTGTCTACAGTATTTGTGTCCAGTGACTCCCGCTCCCATCCCAGATCAATTGTTTGTTTCCTAAAAACTCCCTGGTGGCTAGCGGTCCTCCATCTCCAACCACGATCTGTTGGTTTAATAATATGTAACCTGCCCTGGTGGTCTAGCAGACCTCCCTCCCCATCCCTGATCTGCCAGTGTACTATTATATAACCTTCCCTGGTGGTCTAGGTGTCCCCCTCCCTATCCCAACCTGCCCATATAATGAACAGATCTGTCCCTGGTGGAATGGTGGACCTTCCCTCCCCATCCTGACCTACCCATATACTAAATAGATCTGTACCTGGTGGTCTAGTAGACACCTCACCCTGGCAGGTACTGGCCTACCACCCCAGAAGAATAATAAGGCACCCATGGTGGATGGACTCCCTACGGAGGTTTATCATTCTAATGAGGGCTAGTTATCAGTTAGATAACAGTATTCTATGTGATGAAGTCTTTTTAGATTTCAGAAAAACATTTGATCTTGTCCTGCATTGGGCAATAATAGAAAAATTACAATGGAGAGGGGTAGATTCAATTTATGTCAAATGGATAGCGTGCTGGCTGAGTGATAGAACTCAGAAAGTGGTGATTAATGGCATTTCTTCTCAGGAGGGATGTGTGTCAAGTGGGGTGCTTCAGGGGTCAGTCCTTGGGTCTCTTATTTTTTGGGGGGGGGGGACATATTCAGAGCCAGCTGGATGCGCGCGCAAATCAATGTGCCGCACAAAAATACTGGGCCAGCAGCTCTGACGTGATATTCAAACAGAAAGTATGATCGGAACAGATTGTACATTCTGTTTGACTATCAGACCCTGAATGTGTGGCACATAGCAAGCGGCCACCATGTTTGGCGAAGCGCATTCTGGGTTCAGGGCTGAAGACCGCCAATGGGGGAATGCGTGGCTCATACGTGGATGCACCGTTTCTCCAAGGGTGGTATTCAGCCAACATATGCTAATGAGCTCATTGGACATGCATGGCACAAAGGGGCCATGTATGCCCATTATAGGTTCATTAGCATGGCTGTGTTGGGCTATATGCGCCGGGCCAGCTCTCCCCATCCCCGATCCCTGACAGTAATAAAGATACACAAGTACCCCTTTTCCATAGTGTAGGGTTCCTCCCAGCCCCAAGCCCAGAGTGAAAGAAAAAAGGAATGGGAAATTGTTTCACCACAAAAGGCACACTAAGCCAAAGCTTGTTTCCAGATGCGACCTGGGAGCACAAGGAAGTTAAGTGACTAGCTCAGAGTCACATAGTATGCAAGTGGGAGTTGTGGGATTCAAACCCAGGCCTCCAGATTTGCAGCTCAGAGTCAGAGCTCTAGGTCACTGCACTATACTGCCCCTTTTCCATAGTGTAGGGAGCCCCCTCCCAGCCCAGTTCACTGTGTGACAGAATAATAAATATAATAGCCCCATTTCCATAGTGTAGGGTCCCCCTCCCCACCCCGATCACTGTGAGACAGTATAAGAAATACAATAGCCCCATTTTCATAGTGTAAGGTACCCCTTCCCGATCACTGTGAGACAGTATAATAAATACAATAGCCTCATTTCCATAGTGTAGGGTCCCCCTCCCCACCCCGATCACTGTGAGACAGTATAATAAATACAATAGCCCCATTTTCATAGTGTAAGGTACCCCTCCCCAATCACTGTAAGACAGTATAATAAATACAAAAGCCTCATTTCCATAGTGTAGGGTCCCCCTCCCGGCCCCGATGACTGAGGGACAGAAGAAAAATAAAGTACAGATCCCCGTTTCCATAGTGTAGTGCCCCCACCTTGGTCGGCAATACCCTACCACCCTGCACCCCCTATCACGACTCGTGCTGGCGACTGGCACACCCCTCCTCACCCTACCATGGCCTGCCATCGACTGATTGCTCCCAGAGCACGTACTGTAACTAGTACGCTCCCATTGTCTTTTTTATAGTATTGATACAAAGCTGGAATGGATTATCACATTTATAACATTCATAAAATAGTTAAAAGTATTATAAAGATCTATAACTTCCATGTGTGTTTTGGCAAAATTTACAGCCAGTTTGTCTTGAGAAAGGTAAAAGAATAGGTGAAGGACAATAGTATTCTGTGCAGAGTAGATTTTGGGAGGGAAAAGTACAATGGACAATGCATTTGTTTTGAACCACCACAATAGAAAATATGTGGAGGGTGAAGGAGGTAGTTTGTTCTATATGTTTTTAATCATCAAAAGTGCCTTCAACTATGTTGATAGAAATCATGAGTGCTATGCATTAACAGGAACTAGGTACACGAGAGAGGAGTGTACCTGGCTAGCGCAACTCTGCACCTATGGACAGACACACGGAGCACAGCATTCATGATAGCTAGCCAGCCACCGCAGGGCACCTGCCAGTAGCTTTGCCCCCCCAGCGCATTGGTGGTAGGGCAGATTAACAGACAAAGGTGGGCATCCAGTCAGATGCCTGACCTAGTCTAAGAATGGATCCCCTGCTCTGTGTAGAGCAGGGGATAGTGGGTCACCCACATGTCCCAGTTTTTTCTTTGAAATGGGTGATCACTCCAATGGCTATCCACAGTCCTCCCTGCCAGACTGCAGGGCTGGGGCAGTAATGTGGGGGAAGGGTGTACAGTACTGCTGTGGCTGGTGGCTGAGTTCTGTGGGGGGCAGACAATGTATATGGTAGTGTGCCTGTTGCCATATCCTGTGTGACCCTCTCACCCTGCACTCTGCACCTTTGTGAATGCTGCCAAGTGTGGGCATGTCCCCGGGCACTCCCCCTGACTGTCTCGATACATAGCAGTGCAGACGGCGGGTGGATCGGGCACAGAAGGGGCAAGCGCCCCTTTAGTGCATGCCACATGGTTCCGTGGGACTCCTGCTGTGCGACTTTCAATAGTAGGGTTGCCTACATGCCACACATATTTGGCGCATAGGCATTTTTAATGTTAGTACATAGCCCACATTGTGTATATCTTGGAATGGATCAATTACTAATTGCAAATGCCACATTACATCATACTATATTTGCTCAAGATTCTCCAAAGAAGGCAGTAAACAGAAAGTAGAAGGGTGTCCAAGGGAGTAAAGCAGGGGTACATTTTGGCAACAATTTTATTTTATACATACCGTAATAAAGTGGAGGAAGAGATGGAACTAATAGATATAAATTCTCCAAATATTAAGAATTAAAAAAGTGGTTATTCTTCTTGACACAGATTATGTGTTAGTTACAGTGAGACTACAGAAAGCCACAGATAGTACTGTGGCAAGTCTTAGTGGATTAAAGCTGGAATAACATGCAAACAACTCAAAGATCCTGCTCATGGGAAAACAAAACACAAATAATTACTGGTGGTCAATAAGGGATGACTATACAGGAAAAGTGGAAAGGTTTGTGTACTTTGAAGTGACAATATGAAATTCCCCAAGCTAAAACCAAGCAAACTGCTAGGCAAGCAGTTCCAGCCATAACCCGCCTCAGTAAAACCTTTGCCCAGCATTCTTTTACATGTGTGAGGTATGTCTATGTGGCTAAAACTAACACAATCATGATATATGCTGCAGAAATGTGTGGGTTGGAGCAAAGCATCTTTACATTGGAGCCTATAAAAAATCTTATTTTCAGGCTTTTACTGGAATTTCTGGAAATCATTCCAGGGGAACTAATGAGGGTGGAGACGGGTACGATCATATTAACTATAACTGCTGTAGCTGGCCTGCCACTGCAGCAGTAGTGATGCTGCTAGTGGCACCGACAAACCAAGGTCAGAAGCGATGTTGGGAGTCAGAGAGTCAGCTGTGGGCAAGACGATCAACAGTCCTAGAGGGACTGCTCTCCTCCATGGAGGAAGGGGATCAGCCGCCAGTGTTAGCCGGGGTCCTAGCAATGGCTGGGGGTTGGCATGCCGACACTACAGTGGGGGGGGGGGGAAGAGGCAGGGCAGATGCCCAGCATGCTGTGCACAGAACCATGTACGGCTCAACTATTGCACATCCCTTATTCCTCGCCAGGGGAGAAAAGGGAAAACGGGGAGCATAAAGAGAAAGTAAAAAAAAGAAAATTACTGCTGTACTGAAAGCATTTAACTTTTGGAACAGAATAATGAAAAAATGTATTGAGCTTCTAATTGAGTCTTGTGTAAAAGAATCATATAGATTTAACCAAGACAGGTTAGGTTATCTCTCTTGAGTAAAGCTACCTCCCCCCCCCCGCCGACCCCTGCGCTTAACTTGTCCTCCACTGCTTCCAGGACTTACTTTCCCTGGTGTTCATCCCTGGCTAACCCCCCAAGGGGGGCCTTTGGGAAGGGGCCCTACCTCCCAGCAGGCATCTGGATCTGGTGTCTGGGGTGTCATGGGTCAACGGTGCAGGGCCTGTGGCATGAGGTAGGCAACATCCTGTACGGACCACATTTTTCCATTTTGTTTCTTTCCTGGGAGGCAGGGCATGCAATGACATCAGGGACATGCACGCCAATGTCTGCCCTGCCTCCTGATGATGCTAGCTCTGGTTGCTGGAGCTGGCCTCCACTAGGGATCAGGAGAGCACCAGGAACTTTTCCCACCCTCCCCCAGAGAAGGAGAACAGTCCATTGGATGTTCAGTCCAGCTCCCCTTGCTGGCCCTCTGACACCCATGTGTGCTTCTGAACCTGGGTCATTGGCATTGTGAGCAGTAGTGCTAATGCTGCACCGGTGGTTGACTTCAGTAAAGCTACCTAATCAGATTATAATAAGAAATGGATTATTATTTTCAGACAGGACCTCCAGGAACTAGACATATTAAAGCAACTGGTCACTCAGAGGCTGATGGACATAGGGGTCCAGTCTGATTTTGCTAGAGTTAGGGCTACATTAGCCTTTATTTTATATAGGCAAGTTAAAAACCCACATGGCCCAGAATCATATCTGCTATCGTGAACTAAATTCTCATATCATGATGCTGGTGCAGCTAAGATTTGACTTTTTTCATGTGACTCAGTTTTCTATTGGAATAGGGAACACTATTTGAGTCCTCAAAGTTGTCCTAGTTGTAGAGGAGCCCAAATTAGTGTATCACATATCTTGCTGGAATGCACACATCTAATTGAACTATGTAAAAAATGTCTGGATCAATCTCTGTGTAAACTAAGACATTGTAATCAAAATCAGGAACTGAATGCTATGTTAGGAAGCACTTATATTCCAATTTTTTTACTAATTGACTAGGCATGCAGTTGCTGCTAAATTTATAAAAAATAGTTTTAACTGTATAAATATTGTGATTTCTAATGTATTTGTGGCTACTTGTGACTTGTAGGTTTTTTATCATTGAAAGGCTTCGCCTGTGGTTCAATGGGCTAGAGCAACAAGCCACGCCCCCTGCCTTAGCTACATAAGACAGCCCTTCCAGTTTCACGTGGAAGCATTTTTTCTTTGCAGCCAGATGCTGTGTTGGGGCTTCCCCCCTCTCATGCTGGACTTTCTGTTGGGTTTGTGCCTGGAATTTTGGCTGATTTGTGTTTTTCCTGCTCATTTATGTCAGTTTTTGCTTTGTCTCCGGCTGCTGCATGCTTCTCTCTGTTTTCTGTGTCTGCTCACTGCTCCATCCTCCTGTCTCCCTGCTTGTCTGTGCTTGTCTTTCTCATTCCATCCCTGCCAATCTGCGGCTGCTTCCCACTTCCTGTCCTTGTTTTATCTTTCCTGCCCCTCCAGCATCCCCTTCCCATTGTTCGTCTGTTTGCCACCTCTGTGTCCTGTGTTCCCATGTCCTTGTTGCTTGGTCTTTGCAACTGCTCACAAAGCACTGAACCACTTCCTCCCTTCCGGGTTGGTGTCTGTGATGTCCTCCCTGTTTCAAGCTCACTAATCTGCCTTCTCTGCAGCGACTCCCATTGAAATAAGACTGTCATGAATGTGAATATCCCCCTGACCCGCAGTCTTTACTGGCCCTCAAACTCTCCCTTGCTCTTAACAGGGAGTGGGTTCTTCTCGGGGGCTTCAACATAAATTGATTCTCCAGCCAAGCTGACACTGCCAAATCCTGCATCGCCGATCTCAGCCTTCACCAGCTTATCTCCACACCCACTAGGGCAAATTATAAGACAGGTACTCAATCGCTAATCGACTGGGTCATTGTCTCCATCCCCTCCCACATTACCGACGCCGGAGTATTGCCGGACTGCATCAGTGATCACTGCGCCACCTACTGTCTAAGGTCAGCCCAGTGCCCCAAACCCCTCACAGTTCATCTGCTCCGGACGCTGGACAAATAACTCCACCAAAAATATTACACACAATCTCAGCCTAGTAGATTGGTCATTCACTGCTGCACCAGGTAACCTTGATGCTATCCTTGACAGATTCTCTACCATCCTCAACAGTGTATGCAACAAATATGCCCCTCTCAAAAAAAAATCAGGGTTAGGGGACATGTTAATGAAATTTATCATCTGACATCATTAAATTGATGAAAACCAGGATAAGGCCTGGGCCCGTTACACCAAGCACAGAGACCCTTCTCAGCTCTCCCTCTACAAAGCACTCAGAAACAAGTACAAATCAGTCATCAGAAAAGCCAAAATTGACCTTTTCCATAATAAACAACTTGGGGAAACATCCAACCCCTGTCAACTTTGGGTTACACTCAACTCACTACTCAGAAACACAAGAATACCGACCCAATCACTCTGATCCATGGTGGCAAGCAGACCAACAACCCCTCAGAAGTAGAAAACATTTACAACTCATTCTTTGGTGACCTCAATAAATATAAATCCTTCCCCTCCACTCTCCCTCCCTCCTTATTTTAATTTTTATTTATTTAGTCTAGGATTACAAGTACCTTTGAGCCAAGGCTCTTTTACAAAGGTTCCACATCAGAAATAACAAACAACAAGGAAGCAACAGTGAAATAACCCAATTCTAAGTCTGAGCCCGGTCCCAGATTCTATTTTAGGGTCCTAAAACCCTTGGACACCATAAAGCTCATCCAAAGTAACAACCCTAGACCCAGCAAAGGGGCAGATGTAATCAAATTTAAAATCCTTGAACTGGCTATTAATTCATTAGCGGTCCCCATCACCAACATACTAAACCACTCACTCTGTTATGGCTTTTCCCCTAGCACCTGGAAAACTGCCACCTTCAAACTATTGTTCAAGTCAGGGTTAAGGAATGAAGTAGAGAATTACTGATCTATTTCTCTCCTTGCTTCCCTCTCCAAAATCATTGAAAAAGTTATTCATACCCAGTTCACTGCCTTCCTCAACCATCATAACTTGTTCTCTGTTGCTCAGCATGATTTCAGATCTGGACATAGCACTGAAACCACTCTGGCCAGATTCACCAGTGATATCCTCAAGGCAAGTGACAAGGCCAGTACACAGGCTCTGTCTTCATGGACCTGACCAAGGCATTTAACCTGATCGACCATTGCCTTCTCCTGGACACCCTCAAGGGCTTGTGCATATCTGAAAACATTGCCAAATGGGTCAGAAGCTACCTTTCTGGCATATCACAGAAAACTAATATCAACAGTCATTTTTCTGCTGAATATCCGATTAAATATGGAGTACACCATGGCTCCATCCTAGGCCCGCTCCTGTTCTCACTCTTCATCAATGACCTCCCTTCCATCTGCCAAACCACCTAACTAGTCCTTTACGCTGATGACATGGCCCTCTACTGCAGCAAAACTAACCTTGATACAATGTTCAGTAACTTGCAGGCTGACTTCAGCAAGCTACACACTTGATTCTCTGCCAAAGGCATGATTCTCAACTCCAAGAAGACCAAGTTAATGATCTTCTGTAGCCCAAGAAAATCCCCAGTCATGGGCCAATCCCTGTCAGACAATCTTGATAACATCATAGAACAAGTCTATGACTTCAAATACCTTGGACTGGACTTACACCCTCTCCTGAACTACAATATCCATATTGCCAACCTCATCAAGAAAATCCATATGACGCTAGGACTCTTATACTGAATCAGAAAGTTCCTTATCCCCATAGAAACATAGAAACATAGAATTTGATGGCAGATAAGGACCGCTTGGCCCACCCAGTCTGCCCATTTCCCTGCCTACTGGATAAGCTGCAGATCCTAGTTAACCAGCAGCCTACTTTTTCCTACCCCCATCCCCTAGAATTGCCTTATGACTGTCCCATGCATGCTTGAATTCCACCACTGTTTTTGACTCCACGATCACCTCAGAACCGTTCCATGCATTCACAACCCTCTCTGTGAAAAAATACTTTATAAATTACCTCTGAGCGCCCCCTCTATCTTCAAATTGTGCCCCTTGTTCTTGCACACCTCTTTTTTTGAAAGATGCTACCCTCTTGGACTTTGTTGATTCCCTTGAGGTACTTGAAAGTTTCTATCATGTCCCCCCTCCTCCTTTCCTCGAGGCTATACATATTAAGCTTCTTTAGTCTCTTCATATGTCTCCGTGCAGACCCTGCACCATTTTAGTTGCCCTCCTCTGGACAGCTTCCATCCTGTCTATGTCTTTGAAGACTGGGTCTCCAGAACTGCACGCAGTACTCCAGATGGGGTCTGACCAGCTGTCTGTACAGAGGATAATAACTTCCTGTTTTCTACTGGTGATGCCTCTCCCTATGCATCCCAGTATCCCCCCAGCCCTCATTGCTGCCCTCTCACATTGCTTGCCCACCTTTAGGTCATCTGATATGACTACCCCCAGGTCTCTTTCGATTTTTGTTGTTGTTAGTATCTCACCCCCCATTGTGTACTCTTCCCCTGGGTTTTTGTTTCCCAGGTGCATAACCTTGCACTTCTTAGCATTGAATCTAAGCTGCCATAAATTTGACCATTCTTCTAACCTTGCCAAGCCCTTTTCATCCTTTCCACCCCACCTTGTGCATCAACTCTGTTGCAGATCTTGTGTCATCTGCAAAGAGACATACTTTTTCTTCCAGTCCTCTGCAATGTCGCTATAAAGACATTGAAGAGGACTGGTCCTAATACTGAACCTCCGTGTACCCCACTAGTAACCCCTTTCATCAGAGTGACTCCATTTACTATTACTCTCTGTGTCCTATTTTCCAGCCAATTTTTACCCAGGCTGTCATCTTGGGACCCACTCCAGGCTAGCTAACTTGTATATTAATCTTTGTGTGGGACTGTGTCAAATGCCTTGCTAAAGTCTAGGTAGGCCATGTCCACAGCCCCTCCCTGATCTACTACTTTGGTCACCCAGTCAAAGAAATCTATCAGATTTGTCTGGCATGACCTTCCTGCTGTGAATCCATGCTGCCTTGGGTCCTGTGCCCCTCTGGCCTCTAGATACTTGACAATTCTTTCCTTCAGAAGTGATTCCATCATTTTCCCTACCACTGAGGTTAAACTAACAGGTCTGTAGTTTCCTGCTTCTGCCTTGCTCCCACTTTTGTGAAGGGGAATCATATCTGCCCTCCTCCAGTCCTCGGGTACCACCCCATCCTCCCATGATTTGTTAAACAGGGTAGTCAGTGGTGTCACTAATTCTACCCTTAGTTCTTTTAGAATTCTGGGATGAATCCCATCAGGCCCCATTGCTTTGTCCACCTTCAGTTTTAAGAGTTCTTTCAGAACCCTTCCTTCTGTAAATGGGCTGGTATCAACTTCTGTATCCAGTGTGTTTCTACTGTTTGTTCTAGGTACCCCCTCTTCCTTTGTAAATACTGAGCAAAATATTTGTTTAGTATCTCTGTCTTTCACAGTCTCCTCTGCCCACCCTCCCCTTTATTAAGCCTCACTATCCTCCCTTGGTCTTCCTTCGCTCCTGATGTACCTATAAAGGTTTTATCCTTTCTTAACTGAGTTGGCTATCTTTTCCTCGGTTTGGGCCTTTGCTGTTCTGACTGCCTTCCCAGCTTCCTTTGCTTTAACTGATACAGTTCTCTGTCCTGCTCCTTCTGCGATTCCTTGTACTTCCTGAAAGCTTTCTTTTCTCTCTGAACCTTCACTGCCACTTCCTATGAGAAGCTCATAGTGGTTTTCACATCGCTAGTTTTGTTTATTTGCTTCTCACACAAAGGCTTGTTGCCTCTGTGATGGCAGTTTTTATTATTCCCCATTGTTCTTCCACCCCTCCTTCTTGCCCATGTGCTAGTGCATTCCTTAGGCACTTACCCATTTTGGCAAAGTCAGCCCTCCTAAAGTCCAGTACCTTTGCCTTTGTATGGCTTGACTCTATTGCTGTGTTTATTGTGAACCATACTGTTCGATGGTCGCTAGTTCCCAGATGGCTACCCACTTCTACATCTGTGATCCTCTCTTCATCTCCATTTGAGAGAACCAGGTCTAAGATTGCTCCATCTCAAGTGGGCTCCAATACTAGTTGTCTAAGGCATGCCCCCTGTAGGGCATCTAGAATAACCCCACTTTTCGAAGTGGCTGCTGCAACTGCACTCCAGTTAACATCTGGCATATTCAGATCACCCATCAGCAATATCTCCCCTTTTTCTGCCATTCTAAGTATACTTTCTATAATTTCCTTGTCCATTTCCTCCCTCTGAGAAGGGGGTCTGTATACAACCCCTCTGTGGATTGTGGTGCCATTGCCGGTCTCCAAATTTACCCACAGTGCTTCTTCTCCTCCCTGTTTTCCCTTTTGTTCTGTTGCTTTGATTCCTTCCCTTATGTAAAGAGCTACTCCTCCTCCTCCTCCTCTTTTACTCTCCCTGTCCCTCCTGTAGATAGTGTGTCCTGGTATGTTTACGTCCCAGTCATGGTTTTGTGTGTACCAGGTTTCTGTGACTGCCACGATATCCAGATGTTCCTCCTCCATCAAGGCCACTAACTCAGGAAGCCTGTTACTCAGACTACGGGCATTGGTACTCATTGCTCTCCATTTTTTGATGACTTTACCTTCTTTTGCAGCATCCCCCACTGACCTTTCTACCTCGGTCTTTTTCTCATTTAGTACCCTGTTTTGTAGGGAGAGGCTGGGATTTTCCTGCTGCTTATCAGTGCCTCCCCCCTTGACTAGTTTAAAAGCTTGCCAATGAAGCATTTAAACCAATTGCTCAAAGACTTGTTCCTTCCTGGACAGATGCAGACCATCCTGCCAGTATAGGCTGGTGTCCCTCCAGGTGGAACCCCAGTCCCCAATGAAGCCAAACCCTGTGCTCCACACCATTTTTCAACCATTCATTAAACTGCATGGTGCAAAGTACTCTCACTCACTCATGCCATTGACAGACAGCACCTCAGAGAAGGATACTGTGTGTGTACTTGTCTTAGGCCCCTCCCAATTCTACAAAGTCCTTCTGCACTGCTCTGATCTCATGATGAGCCAAGTAATTTGTCCCTAGGTGGACAATGACGTCCAGCTCAGACTCCTGTGCAGCTGTTCTTGTGATCCTGAGGATGCGCTTCCTGTCCCTCCCAAGCCATGGCACCAGGCAGGCACCTTACTTCAGTTTTCCATGCTCCCCCCAGTTCTATCCCCCTAATAATTGAGTCCCCCACCAGGAGCTGCTTCCTTTCCTTGTGGTGTCCTCTGCCTCCTTCCTGTGGGCCTCCCTTGTGATGGTTGTCCTCTGCCTCCTTAGTCTCCTCTGTGGGTGCATCCATAGGGGAGCTATGCTCCTCCAGAGTGGTGTATGGACTGTGGAGTGGAAAAACTGACTGGGTGTGCCTCTGTTCCACCATCCTCACCCTCCCTGAGCCCAATTTGGTCCAACTGTTGTGCTTTCTTCACAACCTCTGAGGTAGTGGTGGTGACTCTGGTGCTCCCTGGATGGGGAGGTTCCCTTCCTACCATCCAGTGTGGCCTGGGGGAAGGTTTCCTTACTACTGTCCAGTGTGGCCTGAAGACGGGAAATTTCCTCCCCTCAGGGCAGAGAGTTGTCTGAAAATAGGGCAGCATCTCAGCCTCCAGAAAGACTCCCAGAAGATTGCTACCCCACGGCCATTACATTGCACTACTCCCCACATTTTTTTTTCTGTGTGTGTGTGATTGGTTTGTTATATAGAAATATATATATGTTATACAATGTGTATGCTTATATTGTCAGTGCAGTGTGCTAGAGAGGATATGACAGTGATATGCACCTCGCACTCTTGAGGAAATGATGTCAGAACCCCAGGTATAAAGGAACTATTTCCAGGGGTGGAGGGTGAGGGTGGGAAGGGGTTGGCCTAAACTGTGCCCTCACAAAACAATCAGCTAAAAGCTCTGACCCACCACTGCGATGAGTGCCTTCCTGTCAGCAAGATGCCCTACACAACAATTTGACAGAGAAAATACCCTGCTAATCCAACAGAGAAAAATCCAGACATCCAAGTCAGACACAGGTAAACCTCCCCAGCCCCAAAACAGCCTGGTGGTTTGTGCTTTGAAAGCAGTCAGCCCCAAAATAAGTCAGCTGTGCTTTAAACTCTTCCTGCACTGAAAATCTTTAGAATTGTAACAAACGTAAAGCTAGATCCACCTCCCTCTGTTGCTTGAAAGACTGTCTTTTCCTGATAATTCTAAGTTCCTTATTTCACCTTTCAGTTAGAAGTAGCCTCCACCTGCAGAATATCTGCTACAAACCAAAGACAATTGCAAGGTTCACCTCCCTCTGTTGTGAGCACAAAGTGTAATATAGAATTTGCAAGTGCAATATAGAATTTCTCACACAGCTCACAGCTGAATAAAGAAGTAGTGTCCTTCCAGGTCAAGAAGATGTGCTTTGTGTCTCTAAATATTGCAGCCACCAGTAACTTATAGTAATCTGATCTAGTCTGGATATCTCCAGCCAGGGCAATTTGTTGACAATGGTTGTGATGCAGCCTTTCCTGTTCCAAAACAACAACAGTAAAATGCAATGGTGTGTCTGAAGATGACTACATAAGTGAGCTATTGACTTCCTGTGTGCCCTTGCAATGTCTGGAGACATCACATATATATTTTAAGATATATATATATAATATAATATATATTTGATTACACAGCACCGTTGGAATGGTAATTTTGTGCTGAACAATTTTGCCACTGATATTTTGTGTGTATCATGCATACTTTAGGAGTTATTTGCATTTGTTTATGGTATGGCTGACATTTTGTCCATGAAGACTCACCTAAGCACCTTGACTAAAGTGGGGAAAAATGATGTTTCATACTACTAAGATCATTTTTTTTACAAACATAATATTAAAACTACATCTAATGTCTGGATGCTTAATTTGGTGTTGGTATGTTACAGATTTCCCAACAAAAAAATGGCTTTTGTTGCCCTTTTTAGTGAAAAAATATTTTCTTTTACTGTTTTGACCAGCATTGAAAAAAACTAAATTACATGCATACCATCATTTGAAAGGTAATTTTGTGCTGAACAACTTTGCCACTCATTCTTTGTGTCTATCACTTACGGTACTTGAGCTATTAGCATCTGTTTGCTGCATGCTGACTATGGCTAGATTTTTGCTTAAAAGGGCCCATGATTCACTGTTAACAATATACAGGAGACAAGTGGTGCAATTTCAGAGAGCTCCTGTGGAGGCAATGATGATTTAACTCCCTTTTCCCACATACTCAGGAGTGCACACTAGGAATAGGTGCTACCAAGAACAAACATAACTAGATTACCTTGATGTTCAGAGCACTCAAAACCCACAAAAGGGATGCCACACCATAATAAAAATTTACAGCATCTTTATAAGAATCACAGACTGAGATTTAGAGTCTTGCCTGATGCATTTCAGATTTCTAATCTTTTATTAATGGCAAACAGACTCACACTCCTTAAATACCATAAAATACAATCATGTGGTATAGTGAGGTCACTATTACTTTTTCCCAATTGGTCAGGACATGGAGATTCCAAATTATTAAAAGGTGTAACTAATTTATCAAAAACTAAAATCAACTTTATTTCAACATGTTTAAAAACCTTTCCACACCAACCTTAAATCTAAAGTGCTTATTTTGACAGTATATTGATATATGTTCACTGTATAATAAGCTACAAGTAGACCTTACAAAAAAAAAGTCAGAAAAAAATATAAAAAAAAGTTGGGAGACAAGGAAGAGCAGTGGGGGGAGGAAAAGAGAGAAAAGAGATTTTGCACTTAGTAATTTTATATGTCAAATTCACATATCCCATTTGCTACTTAAATGCATCTTTTATATATACAAATAATAAATATTCTAAAGTGCTGGGTATATTCATTCCATCTGCAACCAAAACAACTACCAATCATTTTTGTTTTCTCAAATAGGGTCTAACATCAAGTTGAGTATTAAGACCTGGTTGTATGTTCACTTTAGATTTATCACTTTTTGACAACCTGCAGAGGTCTAGTATGTTTTGTATTTGAAATTGACATGTTCTTCAGTTCAGGGACAGCACTCAAGCATTTATGCATAATATTTATGACTTGATCAGTAATGTGAAATGTGCTGAGCCTATGTGTAACAACTAGTGTATTTCAATTGTTTATGTGTACAGTTTATGAATTTGAATCCTAAGAACCGATAAATTTGAACAGTAAAGAGAAACCTTTATTTCACAATGAACAAGTAATGGGAATTCTTAATTTCACAATAATTTGGCTTCCCTTAAGGAACTGGTTGGCATGCATTCCTCATTTACCATGCTGTGTAATACAGGTTGTGACATTCCTGCGTGCATGTTACTGACATACTGTAAGTGTGGGTCTTATATATGCTTGTTACCTACGTATGCATCTTACATACACTATACCTGACTTGCTACCTGTTCCTTGTTACCTGTTGCATCACCAGTGGTTGTTAACATACCAGTTGCCTGCTTCAAAACCTGTTGCTTCCTTTCAAAACCGGATACATGCCAACCACGACTATAAATTACTATGGCTCAGGGTTTTCCCTGCAGCTGACAGTTGCTCTGCACCCACAAAGTCCACATCTTGAGCATGCAAAACTTGGGGTGGGATCCTTCTTATCTTGCATCACCAGTGGCCATTGACCCATCCATTGCTTCCCCAGGAATCTTCTCACTTTGGGTGGAGCTTTACCCATCAATGGTGGCCGTTGAATCACCGGCCGCTGGCACCTCTTGGTGTAGAATTTAAGACTTCAGCTGCTGAGGGGTGGGGCACTTAAGCCCAAGGGATCTCCTTTAGCCATCACAAGTGGCTGTTACCCCACTGGGTGCTCAGCACCTTCATAAGCATTCTTCCTACAACCACATAAGGTTCATCTGGTCTGCTTACACCAGTGGCTGTTGACCTACCAGTTGCTTTTAGGCTCGTAAAGGCCAGCTGAATGCCTCAGTGGTCATAACTCTCCTCCTCCCACCTTGGGGGAGCCCCCTACTGCTGGGAGTTTGCTCACAGCCTCTCACAGTATTCCTGTTAGAGGGATAGAGTGAGAGCCTTCCTCCAAATTGAACCTTCCCCCGAATTAGGTTTCTAAATTGCAGCAACAGAGCCATCACTGAAGAAATATCCCCAGCCTGGGGGGAAAGCAACATAGGCAATGGATCCCTAGCAGTTTCCTCCTCTTAGGGTTTTTTCCTCTTCTCCATGCCAAAGGTCATAATACCTAGTTAGTTTATCTTGTACTAGATTTTTAGGTTACTTATGGTAGATTTCCACTGTTGGATGGAGATGGATGGTGGCCGTCCTTTTACTGTTCCCTCTCTTTTTAGAAAGTCCTGCCCTTCTGCTCAGTTTCTATACATATCAGCTCTCAGTCTGTGTACATTTTTACTCATTACCATTGGCTGTTAACCCACTGGTTGCTATCTATATCCATTTTCATTCGTCACCAGTGGCTGTCAACCCGCCAGTAGCTGTCAATTCGTTTCCTCAGCCTTTGCAAACAACACTTCTGCTCAACA
Source organism: Neoceratodus forsteri (assembly GCA_016271365.2). NCBI lineage: Eukaryota > Metazoa > Chordata > Ceratodontiformes > Ceratodontidae > Neoceratodus > Neoceratodus forsteri. The sequence goes on along the minus strand of CM057452.1, from coordinate 138,581,025 downwards.
CTCTTTTTGGGGCTTCTTCCTAAGATACCTTTAGTCTAATGGAATCCTTCTCTCAGCACATCTAGATGTGGATCCCTCCTCAAGGGTTCTTTACCATCAGTACCCCTGCAGGGTGGTATTCCCCATGAAATAGAGAAGTGAATGACCACAAAGGTTTATCAACAAGTTGCACAAGCGTAACACTACACTAAGTTGTGTAAGCCCAGTAAATTGAAAGGCTTCGCCTGTGGTTTGATGGGCTAGAGCAACCAGCCACACCCCCCCCATCTGAGCTATCTAAGGCAATCCTTCCATCTTCCCACCAAAGCATTTTTTCTTTGCCCCGTCATCCTAACCTCCTTCCTCCAGTGGCTTGACTCTCTCTCCTCTGGGCTTCTTCCTAAGGTACCTTTAGTCTAAGGGAGTCTGTCCCATGACTCCTCTAGGGGAAAGAATCCTCCTCAAGGGTTCCCTACCTTCAGTACCCATACAGGGTGGTATTCCCCATGGAACAGAGAGGTGAACAGCCACAAAGGTTTATCAAGTTGCACAAGCATAGCACTACACTAAGTTGTGTAAGTCCATTGACCAATTATTGATTGGATGTAATAGTCATATGACTCTAAACATATGTTTTTACAATAAAACTGGACTGAACATTGCATTAATGAAATCTGTATTGCTTTTATTTTGTTGAAGCCATATTGCAATCATTTGCTGATGAGGTAGAGATGACTGGAAGCATTTACATACGAACTTATGAACACGTGAAGAAGCCAGCGGAATAAGGCCATTTAGTCCATCTAGTCTGCTCATAATGCAGAGTCCACAACTTAAGTGTACTGACCCTGCCCCCTCCCAATCCTCCCATCCTTTCCAACTGCCACTTCCATGACCCTTACTTTCCCCTTATGTCTATCCCCAGACTCTCTTGAAGCTGCCCACCATCTTCAACAAGACTACCTATTCCAGCAATGCATTCCAACTGGCCACCACCCTCTCCATAAAGAAGTGCTTCCTAACCTCCCTTCTAAACCTTCCCCCATCCAACTTAAGATTGTGCCCCCTCATGGTTCAGTTGCCAGTTAACTTAAAGAGACCATCCTTATCCACCCTATTTATCCCTTTCAAGTATTTGAAGGTCTCAATCATGTCCCTCTCTCTTGCTCCTCTCCTCGAGGGAATACATGTTCAGGGCCCCCAACTTTTCCTCATATGCTTTACCCTGCTGATCCCCGATCATCTTTGTTTGCTGAAATCACATGTGATTGCTAACATCGATGGCTACACTAACCATTGGAATAAGCAGTGCCTGAAGATCCATAGATGAATTTGCTGAAAACTATTAATTAATCAATTTGTTATAAATATCTTATTCATGAATATGTTGTGCCTATAGTCTTTATTCTGCTTTGTTGTATCAGTAATTTTTATCACAGCATTTTTTTTATCTAACTAAAAGACTGTTGCTGTTTTGTAAAATTGTTTTTACTTATGCACTTTTCTCTTTTTTGGTGTCAGTTTAACACTGTTACATGACCTAGATTTTGGACTGTAAACACCTATAATTGATCTTAGAGTATTTAAGTAGGTTTCAGTCTTGACAAGGTGCCTTATAATGCAAAATGTTGAGGATGTTGTGGGGGCATACGTGTCCTGCCTTTGGCTTACTGGCTGTAAGTTGTATTGTTTTTGCATCTTTTGCATTATTAAAATATTTCTGCAACATCTTGGTTTACATGTTTTTTTTTCTTTGGAGGAGTGTGTGCTGCAGTAACCAAGTTTCAGCTCTAAGCTTTGTTAGGATTTGGCCTCACAGCCCAAGTTAAGGGTTTTTTTACTATCACACTTATCTAATGAGCCTCCATACTGGAAGAGGAACGTTAGTGTGTGTAGGGTCCCTGATAGAAAGTTCATGGAAAGTGCTTTCAAATGAGGCATGGGGCTCGAGTCAGAAAGCTCAGCAGGTGTTGCAAGGTGACTACATCGAACAGAATTGACCAAGTGGCACTCTGCACCACAAATTGTGGACTTCACAATTCAGGAATGTCCCCTATGCCGACCCTGTGTGCCAGACCGGGCTGCGTCAGGTCTGCTCCAGGTGTACGGTTGCAACAGGGCACTAGGAGGCTTGTGGCAGATGCAAGCTGCCATATCCTCTACAGGGATGTTCAGTAATCCCTCCCAGAGAGTGCACAGTTGGGGACAGTTAGACCAGCCAGGTGCTGGTTTAATGAGCCACTGTCGCCTTGAGGCAAACTTTGAAAGACATAATATTTGGACATAAAGCAGCTTACATTTCTCATCAGCTCTGTATTTCTTATCTCCATTATCTATTACTGAGATTACGTGCTTCAAAAACAGGATAGGTGTTCCTTGAGGGCTCATCAGCTCCTACTGCTTCTTCCTAACCTGATGTCATAATACTCTGCTTGTGACATCACAGTTGTTCCCATGACAACAGACTGTGCTGTCACAACAGGGCATTATGAATACAAGTAGGGAGTAAGCAACAGAGGCAGATGAACTCTAAGGGCCAAAGATCTTCTTTTTGTGGGAATTTTTTTTAGTAATAAATAATGAAGAGGTGAAATCTATAGAAGATATATGAAATACAAGCTGAACTGTGTCCAGCTATTATGTTTTTCAAAGATTTCCCAATAGTGTCAGCTGCTCTTTAAAGCTCTGTTCGCTACCCAGAGCCCCCCCCCCAGGGCAGGAGGGAAAATGTGCCACTGTCTGCCCGCAGTCTCTGGCACTGTATCCCTCTAGAGCAGCACCCTGTACCCAAACACCACATGAAGACATACACAGGGTGCCCTTTGTGGTGTGGTGTCTGCAGCAGCCCACCCATGGTGCCCAGCATGTGAGCATCCCCAACCCACTGGCACTGCAGTGACCCCTCTGATGCACCCATTGGGGTGCTGTTGCCACCCATCCCATCTCCAATCAGTTGCTGTCTTTAATTCTTTGGTAACTGGGTAAGGCCTACTAGGTGCAAGCGCCTATTTTCAGGAGCAACCTGGGAGCACTGGCGCAGTTAAGTGACTTGCTCAGAGTCACACAGTATGCAAGCAGAGGTTGTGGGAATCAGACCTAGTTCTGCTGGATGTACCAAGAGTTTACTAATATGTATCAGCAGATCGGAGATAACCCTGTCTAAATCTTACTCATCCTAAATCAAAGAAGCAGCCATTTCATGGAACTTTGAGAAAAGAACAGTTTGCCTAGCATCACGTGCTAAGGGCATGCAGCTTGCACAACAGTGACATAATTTTCTGAGAAAGACTCCAAGCTCAACATTTTGAAGTTTGCACAAGCAATTTGCATATTTGTACACATCTTGAAACACTTTTTATTTTTAAGATTTTGTTTAGTACACAGCTGCTGGTCCTCCAGTACTATCTTCATACAATTCCCCCTAGTCAGACCAGCTGTTCCTCCTACTTCCCATCAGCATCTCATCATGCTCACCAGTCCTCCTGTTTGATTCCACCTCCTGGTTGGTCACCCCCTGAGCAAACCCCCACAGGGCAGAACCACAGCTGATCAGAACTAACTGCATGTTTGACTAGTGGAGGAAGGGGAAATGGAAATGAGACAAGAGGGTAGTGACATGTGGGCCTGGTGCCAACTTCATTCACACAGCACTGGTGTTTTTCCCCTGTAAGTCCTCCTACATTCCAGTGTTGACCTGCCCATTGCTGAGAGGCTGTCAGGTTGGACACTGGACTCCACAAGGACTCTTCACCTTGGGAAATGAAATGCCTGGTGTTATGACCCCTCAGATCTATTGCCATCCAAGCTCCTCCTGCTAACTAGTGAGCTGGGTCTCAAACAGGTTATTTCCTCAGCTACATACAAGAGAAGCACATACTCAACCTTGTCTTCCTAGTCGGTTTGGAGATACAGTAAGTAATCTCAGTGGATTCAGTCATTTGGTCTGACCACTGCACCATATTGTTCAGTGCCTTGGCCCTCACAATCCCACTTATGACTACAGAAGTGGTCCAGTACCATGCTAAAAGGTACTGAGATCTACAAATTGCATCTCACTAGAACTCTTCCTAAAATAACCAGCCTGCATGGCAATGCATAAAAGAAGAACACACTTTAGGAGGTATAGTACATGGTCTTCTTGCTATAAGCCTTAAAGAAGCCATTTAAAAAAAATCCCTTCACCTACCAGCTGGCAAGGATATGGAGAGGGGTGCATCAACTTATAGGTTACCAAAAAGCTATTTCTTTCAATGCATCCCTAAGTTCTAGTTTAAAAAAAAACAGAAAGGGTTCAACATTTTTCTGCATCAGGCTCTGCTGAGATGGGAGAAAAGGATATAAATATATAAAGGATATCTAATATGGTGAGGCATTAAAGTCCTTTACCAAACTTAGACAACAATCTGGTATACAGGCAGGAGATTTTTTTGCCTACTTAAAAATCCAACAATATTTGCATGGGCATTCTCCACAATTGTCTTCCATTGAAGAATTCCTATACAGACCACAACCAACCACATCAGTATTGACAGTGAAGGGCCTGCTGGTGTGGCTGGGGGTGGGGTATGTGGAGTGAAAGGACTACTGATGTGGCTTGGGGGTTATTTTGAAGTGAATGATCTGTTGGTCTGTCTTGAGCAGCAACCAAACCAGGGCAACCAGCCCTTCACTCCAAGCCTCCCATCAACCATGGCCCATCACTTCAAAAGCTGGGGTGGGTAGCATTTGTGTGTGGGGGTGGGGATTGAGATTTAAAAATTATGTTTGGGAATGCCAACCCAGTGGCATGGAGGGCCGAGGCATCTGTGTCTTACCTCTTGCCATGCTGGCGATCTGTGTTCACGGTGCGAGCGGGCAGCTGGGGGTCGGCTGGGGAGGGAGAGGATTGAGCATCTGAAGTACAGCTGTCATTTTCCAAGGAGGGAGGACAGATGCTCCTGCTGAATGACTGCCCCCAGGTTGAGGCTTGTGGGCGGTATGGGTCTGTTTGGTGCTTGGAAAGGGGAGGGTGCTGCGGAACTTCCGCTGATGTACACACACCTCCACACATGCATGTTTGGCTGTGTGCACCCCAGCAATAAGGAAAGGGAAGAAAAATGGAGGGAAGAAGCCTCGGTGGCAGGATGATGTCTGATCCTCCACAGGCTCCACACCCGGCGACTGGGCTGAAGGTAAGTCCTGGTGATACCAAGGTGAAGGGTGGCTGGGGGGGGGGGGTTGGCTGGAAGGAGGCAGTCAGAAACAAAGGAACACAAATACCTAAATGGAAAAAAATTATGTTTGGGGATGTTAAAATGTATGTGGACCTTATGTGACTCTGGGTGTGGAGATTAACAGTTCAGCTTAAAATGGAGCTTTTTTGAGGTAGGGGTCTATTGTCTTGGAAATGTTTTTTATTGAAGAGTACGCTGCAGTGTGTGTCCAGACAGGGTGGGACTAATTAGGTAGCTAATGGCCACTACTAAAATTGGTTTGGCTGCCAGATTTCAAAAAGTTACCAGCGAACTGGTTACCTGCCTGTGGAAGTGATTTTTGAATCTTTAAAAATGATGGACATTAAAAATATTGATCTGGGTACCAGTTTTTAAAAAATAGGAGCCAAGCTGTCAACCAGCTCACAAACTGATTTGTCCTACTCTGGTTCCAGATTAAGGGTACTGTTTCTTGTGGTGATGGGGGGGGGGGCATTTGAGCAAAGGATCTGCTGGTCTGATTTTGGGAATGCCCATTCTCTTTAAGATTGTTTAAAAAGTGATATGTTGTCCAAATACTGTCTGAAGCGTACTTTTAATAATTTGTAGCACAACACTTTGTTTTTTTGTTTGCATTCTATTTATCATCCTTGTCTCCGTTTGTATGTGGAAACTGGTTTGCTCCCACCTCACTCCCCCCCCCCCGCACTTCATTTCAGCAACCAGAAGAGTTGATAGCATGGTTTGGTTGGGAGGGGTGGAGAGATGAGCTTCTTGGTCTGTCTTGGGGGGTGCGTTTAGAGCACAAGGCCTGTTTGTGTAGCTTGGGGGGAGAGGATTTGGAGTGAAGGGCCTGTGGTCTAGCTCAGGGAGTACATGCTCTTCTTTCTCTCCATACTCCCTCCTCTGACAAACCTAATTATGGGGAATTTGCATGTAGTGTATTGTCAGCCAGAGTTTAATGCATTTGTGAAAACCACTTCTTTTTCTGTTGGAAGTAAAAAGGTAGTGGATGTCCTAGTTGCAAGTTTAACTTTGGAGGGGGGGGTGTTTAATTGATAGTGTGCCAGGTGACTCCCTCAAGATATAAAATATGAAAGGTTTCAGTCTTTGGGACTGGCTCAGAAAGGGTACTATACTAAATTAAAAATCAATCTGTCAGTTGTCTCTCCCTCTGGCTACTGGTTGTTTGCTGCTTTGTGGGAGACACGTGAGAGTGGAGGAGGTGGCATTGCACCAGAGAAAGGGTAGGAGACACAACTGGAGCTAAAGTGGAAAACCAAACTGCAGGTAATTATCTGTTGTTATATCTCTTTGTTGGATCCTCACCCTCTCATGATCTTACTCCACAACATTTATGGCATGAGCCCAACCACAGTGTGGGATTAGAACCCGCAGCCACCTGTCCCGGGGGGGGGGGCGTGATACCAACTGAGCCACACTGGCACTTGCTAGCCAGTAGCCACAGTTTTACATGAGACAGGAGACACAGTGTCAGACAAAACAAGCATTTGTCAATGCTGACTAGGAGTTACAGAGCTGCATAATAGGAATGGCAGTGAAGTACTGAACTGAAGCCTACCCCACCACCACCCTGCAGATACTGACAGGCATTGGGGTGTGCCTTTGGGTTGTCAGGCATAACAGTCATGCCATTTCACCACACCCTATCCTACAGACACCAACAAGTGTCACGGTGTGCCTTGGGGTCTTTGGCCTTTATGTTCACCCCATTCCATCAGGAAATATGGTGAGATGGGTGCAGTATAAGAGAATGGGGCAAACTTTGGGGCCAAAGAGTCCACGGCACACCTCGATGCCTCTCATTGGCTGCAGGGTGTGAGTGGGGGTGGAATGGTATGAGCATTACAGGCGACAATCCCAAGTCACATGCCTGATGACTGTCAGTCTCCACAGGGTGGGGCATTATGGTCAGAAATCCTAACTCTTCAGGTGTTCACTGGTATTTTCACTCTAAATTTTCAAAATTTTTTTTGTGACCCCCACCTCATGAAAAGTGGCAATATCAGTTTGTTAGCCGAAAGCTGATTTTGCACAGCGACTACGCCATTTGGCACCACAGGTGTGAAAACACATTAAAACAGGATGTGAAAAATGACAGCTGTACTGTTCATGGGGAGGTGTAAAAAATGGCAATGTTGAAAATCTGCAGTGAAAATATTAAAAAAAACTGGTGAAGTCACGAGAGTGTGTAGAAACTGCGCCACGCACACCAGTATTGTAATTACTTTGCGGATTTTTTACAGCAGATTGTCAACACAGACATTTTGGGACCTCTGGTCATGAACAATGTCACTGTGATTTTCTTAATCTGTCCCGAACAGTGATTTCCCACAGCGACCACGCATTTCTGCGCTGGAAGTGCAAAAACACATTTCAGCCATGGTGGAAAAATAACAACTGTACTGTTCATAAGGAAGTGGGGAAAAATGGCAGTGTTGAAAATCTGGTCTGAAAATATTACAAATTCATGAACATACGAGGGTGCGTGGAAACTGCACATTGCTCACTCATAACACAGTAATTTTATGGGCTTTTGTCACCAAATTTTTAACATAGCCATTTTAAGACCTCTGCTCATGAACAGTGTCACTGTGATTTTCTTAATCTGTCCTGAACATTGATTTTGCACACCGACTGCACCATTGTGCGCTACATGCATGGAAACACATTTTGGGCGAGATGTGAAAAATAACAACTGTACTGCTCATAAGGAGGTGTGGAAAAATGTCAATGTTGAAAATCTGAAGTGAAAATATTAAAAATTTGCAAACTTATGAGCGTGTGTAGGAACTGTGCAATGCATGCTCATAAATCAGTCATTTTTGGGAATTTTTTCACCAAATTTTCAACATAGGGTTTTTGGGGGCCTACCTCAAGAATTGTGACACTGCTGTTTCATAAATCAATCCTGAAAGGTGGTTCTGCGCAGTGACCTCAAAATCACCTTTCAGTGCTGATTAATGCCATGACAGTGCCAGAATTCATGAGGAGGGGTTCCAAAAACCCCATGTTGAAAATGTGGTGCCAAAATTCCAAAACATGCCTGAGATATGCATTAAAGTTGAAAAAAAACCTATTTATTCCATGATACAGCTTACCAGCATTTCTTCAGCTCTCTGTCAGCTTTAATGAGTACAAACGTGTTCCTGGTCCAACGAAGATCATCGCACCAGCCTCCAGAGGTAAGTATGGGGTCAGGTGGGGGTGTGGGGAGGTGGATGCACAGAGGGTGGGCATGGGTTGGGGGACAAGACAAACAACGAGGGACCGTTTTTTTCTTTTCAGGTGTTTGTTTTCTTTTTAGAAAGACAATGCAGGACTTGTGCCATGCTGGGGTGGGCTGCCAGCGTGACAGCTGGAAGATTTTTTTTGGAGGGGGTCAGTGGAGCCGACAGAGATTGGGCACCCTTGACCACCTGAATGTGTGCCACGCTGGGTGGGCTCCAACATGGCAACTGGAAGTCTGTTTCTTTTGGGGGGGGTTTAATTGAGCCAACGGGGGATTGGGCACCCCCATCGCCATTCTCACTTATGCCACGCTGGGGTGGGCTCCACATTCTGCACAGCTCCTTTCATTAGGTGTTTCTGATTTACACACTGTTGGTAAGGACCATTTTAGAACTGTAGGGTATAGTTCATGTCTTTGTTAAGCTCCTATATCGCTGTCACAAGACATCCATGTTTTACTACGGAACTCTGTGCTTCAGGCAAGGTGACATAAAGTACATCATAAAGTTTTAAAATGGTAACTGCTACTAGTGTGTGAATCAGAAGCAACAACTGAATTTCCTAAAGGGCCAGTACAGATTGGATAATAAAAAAATGCAATCCAATATATGAAAAACAGGTTCTAGAGGGAAAAAAAACACAGGTTTAGTGCAGTTCTCTGAATTTTCATGAGCGATCAAATTGTACCTGAAAATGTTTTAAATGTCAGACCATTTATGTTCTTCTGGGCCATACGTGCTCAGAACAGAACCCTACTTTGAGGATGACTAACGTAGAACACAAAGGTTACTGTAAAAAGAACTCCAGCCATAACTTTCTTTAACGCAAAACTGGATAAGTCTAAGAACTGACACTTTATAAGCTAAGAACTCTGCTTTACTCCATTTAAAAATGGTTGTCAATATACAGCTACAATTGTAAAACCTTTGTTTGGCTTGACAAATCTGTAAACTCTTGCATGTAAGGATCTACAGAAAAGTGAAATACTACATCTCATGAGAATTTTTTTTTTACTTATTTATTTCCTTGGCTGGAGGTGGTTGTGCCTTTGGTCCCCCTCCCCCCAAGCCAGCCTTCACGGCTGTCGCCCTGGATGCAGCCAGAGCTCAGACCTCCCCACCACAGACCTCCCAGGCTGCATCACAGTGGGTACTTACCCTACCACTGCAGAGACCTGGCGGGTGGGCGCTAACTTGGGCACGTCTGTGGCAGCGCCATCAGGGCAGCCTTCATGCTGCTGAGGGTATTTCTTGGTTTTCTCCCCTGTAGGGAGGGGTGTGCAATGATGCCAATGGAGGGTGTGCACACACACCCGTACGTGCTCCTCCCAGGCACCTGCCCCATCTCTGCCCCTCGTCTGCAGCATCAGTGCACTCCCCTCCAGTCTCCACCAGGGGTCAGTCAAGCACCGACCACTGGTGTCTCCCCTTCCCGGAGAAGGAGAGCCCTCCTACAGATGCTCAATCCTTTTCCAACCCTGCCAACTCCCAGTGGCCTGTGCGCATTCCTGAACATGCGTCGTTGGCATAGCGTGAGGTAAGGTGTCCAGTGCCTCAGCCCTCAGCGCCACCGGGCTGGCACATCTCATGAGGTTATCTACTGTATTGATCCAAAATTGCATCCTGGACACTTTGTGAGGATGCAAGGAAACATTCAGTTAGTGAATACGAAGCCCTTGTATGTTCATGGGGTTTTAAAAAAACAAAGCACACAACTCGTTTGTTGTACAGTTCATGCTAATCAAACAAGACCATTACTCCTTTGCCACATTAATGGTTGGACTTCATATTCCTGGTGTGCTCCATCTTTTGTTTTTTCTTTTTATTTGTTTCTTTATGCTATATATAATTACTTAGTAATTTAGAACCTTTTGTCTGAGGCATTTTAAATTTTAAACCATGAGGTTTCTTTAAAAATAACCTTTTGTTTACCTTGCCTCACTGTTTAGCCACAGAACAAGACACCATCAACTATATCTTTCTTGTTGGGCATGTAGCTACTTAATTATAAATTAAAATATAACATATGAAGTTAGACTGAAGTGGCAGAAACCTACCATTTGAATTACCTTTGCTGGATACATCTGAGAAAGATGATGTCATTTTTGATGGTCTATTGTGTCTCACAGCAAAGTAGAAGGTTAAGCCACAGCTGCAAACATCATGATTAAGGCTGTAATTTCCTTGTCATGGTAATTTGTTCAAAATATCATGGTCTGGTAATGGTAAAACCAACAGAAGCCATGGAAATAATAACGTAGCAAAATTCCTTAGCATAATCATGGGCTTGAGGTTGCCAAGTGGCTCTGAGCACCATACTATGCTGCAGTGTGGTAGACTCAGTCTGGGAAGCAATCTCAAGTCTCAGTGACAGCAGACATGTCAGGGAAGCGATGTGCGTACTCTAGAGGGAAGATGTTATGTGTCCCAAATGGATAGCTTCAATCATGATACTGTGGACCTGGGAATCCTGTGGCAGTGAGGATGGTGAAGATGTCAAAAAATATCGCAAATCCCTGAAAAAGACAAAACTAGCATTTTAAATTTGTTTAGGTTTCCAGCTATCTGTGCCAGCCCCCCTTCTTTTTCTTAACTTTCCATGTATGTCCCCCTTCCAATCTCCAGCACCTGCTTCTCTCAGGAGCACCCATGGTCCATCCAACACCCTGGCACTCCTAATGTGCTAATTCTGTCATACATTCAGCCTTGGCTCTGCCTCCCCCAGATGGGGACAAGGTGGGGGGGATTTACCCCGAGTCTAATGTAGCATCAGTAGTCACTAATGGTGGTGGTACAAGGGCTGGGATAGACTGGGGTATGTCATGGCCATGCTAGGGCCATTTTTCTAAGTTTCTCCCATATCCTAGGATGTCAAAACACATAGGGGCCCAGTGTGGGGGCACACATGATGGCATGCCAGCTGTGGTCTCTGTATGTTGCCCTCCCTCCCACTCTCCATGGAACATAGTAGTGGGTGTGTTGTTGCGCACCCATGGAGGCACACAAAACATGTGGCATTCATCAAAACAGCCCCAAGCATACATAGAGAGGTACACAGTTGCACACTAGAGGGGACAGAGCACAGCATGGGAGTGTCTGATGGAGGCAGGCTTGCCCTTTGACCCCACCATGTAAGGTGATCCACACTGCAATGGACACACAAAACACATATGCACATGCACGTTTGGGCATGCAGAGTGGCAGACATAGAAACAGTGATGCAGATCATACAGCCTGGAGATGTGGTGTCCATGCTGCCAGACCATGTTCTGCCAATGTACGAGACATGTAGAAATAAACTACAGAGTCACTCAACACAAAAGTGGTTCCAGAGGACTGGAGGAGAGCATATGTGGTCCCTCTACACAAGAGTGGGAGTAGGAAGGAGGCGGGGGAACATAGGCCAGTCAGCCTTACCTCAGCAGTGGGTAAGATCATGGAGGCACTGCTTAAATAAAGGATAGTGGCACACCTGGAATCCAGCAGTGCACAGGATCTGAGGCAGCATGGATTCACAGCAGGAAGGTCATGTCAGATGAATCTCATAGATTGTTTTTACTGGGTGACAAAGGAAGTAAATGGGGGGGGGGTGATGGACGGCACCTACCTTGATTTCAGCAAGGCCTTCGGTCACCGTCCGACAAAGAAGACTGGTTTACAAGATGAGTAGTCTGGACATTGGATACAAGGTAGTAAACTGGGTTAGGAACTGACTAATGGACAGGAGGCAGAGGGTGGTGGAAAATTGGATCCAGTCCGGGGAGAGAGGAAGTGACCAGGGGGGTATCTCAGGGATCCATCCTTGAGCCTGTCCTGTTCAATGTCTTCATTAGTGACATTGCAGAAGGACTGAAGGGAAAGGTCTGCCTGTTTGCAGATGACACCAAGATCTGCAACAGGGTGGATACTCCAGAAGGAGTGGAGAGAATGAGGAGGGAACTGGAGAAGCTTGAAGAATGGTCTGAGGTGTGGCAACTGAGGTTTAACTCAAAGAAGTGCAACATTATGCATCTGGGTTGAGGGAACCCTGGGGAGAGCTACAGGATGGAGTGGAGTTGCTGATGATCGCCAAGGACAAAAGGGACCTGGGGGTTATCATTTCAGATGACCTAAAGGTATCAAAGCAGAGTACAAAGGCTGCAGGGAAGTCCAGCAGCATGCTGGGGTGCATAGGCGGTGGTATCACTAGCAGAAAGAGGGAGGTGGTGATGCCCTTGTATAAAACACTAGTGAGGCCTCACCTAGAGTACTGTGTACAATTCTGGAGGCCACACCTTCGCAAGGACATTGACAGTCCAGAGAAGGGCAACTAAAATGGTACAGGGCTTGCACCACAAAACATATAAGGAGAGATTAAAGGACCACAGTATGTACTCACTGGAGGAGAGGAGGGATTGGGGAGACATGACAGACATATTCAAGTTCCTAAAGGGCATAAACAAGGTTTAGGGGTTAATGTATTTCAGTATGGAAGGAGTACAAGAACAAGGGGGCCTGATATGAAATTGGAAGGTGGCAATTAAGTTAAGTGGAAATGTGAGAACGTTTTTCTTCACAGAGAGGGTGGCGCACACATGGAACAGTCTGCCACAGGAGGTGGTGGGAGCGAGCACAGTGAAGGGATTTAAACATGCATGGGACAGACATAAGGGAACCTTAGAGGCGGGAAGGAGTGGGAAAGGGCACTGACCGGATTGGGTCAGAGGATGCAAACAAGTATAGGGCTTACGGGCAGACTGGGTGGGCCTAGCTGTCCTTATCTGCTGACAATTTCTACGTTTCTATGTAACTGTCCATGTATTATTGCTGACACCTGTCTGATGTGTGCACATTATGTGTGTGTAGGACCATGATGTACATGTCACAGGACTGCAGTACAGTACTGTCCTGTGTGTTGTCCATGCACCTCAGCCTAGGGCATGGTGTCCATGCTACCATGCCCACCACAGCCTAAGGCCCCCACCCCACATGTGAGTAAGGATACTGCCATGTGAATCACCCAGAAAAGGGAAGGCTGTGATTGGGTGTAACAGGGAGTCAGGCCTGGGAGTGTGCCCTACCACATCAGTATGCAGAGACTGTCACCACCCATACCAGGCCCCTGCCTGGGATAGGACCGCTGATGGAAAGAGAAGCATGGAATGCATGGAGACCCAGCTGGCTCATGTGATCAGACAGACATCTTGGGTGTGAGCAGACAGCCGAACTGAGATCAGTTTCAGGAGTCAGAAAGGCACCACCTGCACATTGCAGCAACCACTTGAATGACCCCTTTGATCTGTAGTATGAAAATTTTGGGGTGATCTCAATACCACAGGTGTGTCAGATATGTGTGACACCTAGCAATGCCTGTAGGGGAGGACTGTCAATGAGTACCCCTTCCACCCTGTGAATGGTCAGAACAGTAAGGGATAGGGTTGACAGTATCATGTCCAGTGATATAGCTGCATGGTACAGGGGAGTTCAGGTTGCAAGGTAAAACCAAGGGTCTGTTATATGCACCACACCAGGCTTGTCACACAGAGTTTGATCTGAAGTTAGGTTATATAGGTAATGTCATCTATCAGGTGGTCACAAGGCAGATACAAAATATATTGAACAGTGGAAATCATACATATACAAACAAACATACATGCCAAACAATGCACAGCAACAGCAGTCCTGTCTGTTGTAATGTATAGGAGCAAAGGTTGTGTAGGTGTGGGAAGGCAGGGTACAATATATGAAGAGCTTGACACTTACTGTTTGTCTTATTCACTGGGTGTTGGAATGGCCAGGAATGGAGACCCACAGGAAATGATGGTACCCCTAGGTACACTGGAATGGCTGCTGAAGAAAGAGCTAAGCGTGGCCCCTGCCCCACATGTGCAAGACAACTGCAATGTGTGCAGCCACAAGCGCCCCAATGTCAAAACTCTATATCTTTGCAAGGGGTGCAGAGTACCTGCCAGGACTACACTACTGAAACCAACAGTGTCCAGGGCTGTTCCCATTGGGGAAAATGAGGATTGGAGGTCGACGACTGGAGCAGATGGCTCCTTGCAAGACAGGTGCCTGCGCTACTATTGCTGCCCCCACCTGGGACAATACAACCACTGAGTGCCAATGCAGGGGTGGTGGACATCGAGGATGGTACAACTCAGGTCTGCAGAACAGATCTGGAAAGGTGGCTCATGCAACAGTGTGGCACATCCATGGAACCTACCTCCCAGGAGCACCAGCCACAGTAAGCACACCTGGACACCACTGTGTCCCCGTAAGCCTCAAATGAGAAGTCTCACCCCATGGTTACCAGGACTGTCATCATGGTACCACCTCCTGTGGTGCTGTCTGTGTGGCCATGGGCCAGGAAACACACTGCATCGAAGGCAAGAAGACATGACACCACAGGTATGCCAAAAAGCAACTACCGCCATGGGGGTTGCTACAGTAAGGACACATCCTGCCTCCTTGAGTATCACATAAGGACAGTTGCTGGAGCTGGGACAGGCCATGTACAAATGATGCCCAAGTAGTCCCAGGTGGAGAGGATGATGCACCTTTGGGTGAAGATGAAGTACCCCATACACAACTATCCCTATGATTGAAGGTGTTCTTGAATAAGATTGAATGGAACCGGGAGGAATGGGTGTATGAGGCACAAAAGATCCACGTGAAGCATGGACTGGGGAAGGACACTGCACTGACTCGTATCTTGGAGGCTTGGGTGCATGTCAGGTCCATCATGAACACCATTTATGAGGGGCTGACCATCATGAAACATTGTGTACTGTTCCAGAACATAGAAGGCAACATAACAGAGTATGAGGTGGATGTCATGGACTACTCTGGCCAGCCCTGCACCAACCCAGACCCTAGTGCTATTTCTAGCTGGCCAGGGGGTACTGGCACAACCCATTGGGGGTGGACTACATCATCAGGGATGTGAATGACACAGGCAGATGTGCCATAACACTTTGTTGAGGGCCCATGTTTGCAAGGGGGCCCCTGTCCACATTTGGGACATTTGTTTGTACATTAACCCCTAGATGGACCATTAGATACACCCCCACTGTGTGACAGTAGCGGTGCATAACGTTGACATGTTCTTACAATTGGCATGTCTCGGCCGCATATATTGCTGCATCATTTATTTGATGTGCTGCCATTTGTATAGCCCTACCGGTGCCTTCTCTTGCCATATAAATAATTGCCAACTGGTTTCTTATATTGGGTATGGGGTTGGCCAGGCCCTTTGGGTGTCTACATATAGGGGCACCCCATTTGGGGAACATGAGCAGTAAAGTGAGACTGGGGACTATTTGATATGTATGCTAACATGAGTTAGTTGCACCAGGTGACAGGATCACAGGGTTCTGAGTGGGGTACCCAAGTGACACACCTTCATTGTATGCCATGCAGTATGGCACAGTTGCTACCCAGTTCCTCAGGGGCCCCATGTTATGCCCTGGACTGTAGGGTATGTATGTTGGGTGTGGGACCCATTTCCATGTCCATTGGATGCCCCCCCACACATCCACAGCACGTCACTATACACCCCAGGGTGCAGGGTGCATCATAGGGCACTGGTGACATATGGTTTGCCTCAGAGATGCTATGTACCATGGGGTACAGAGTAGCCACCATGTGAGTTACATGATGTGCTCGATGTGAGAAGACACTTCTCTCACAGTTCTGCCACTCCTGGCTTTAAAACATGGCTAAACCGGTAAAGAAACCAAGCCTTTTTCATTTTCCAGTCTACTGCTAGTTAACACCCTTCTCATCCTGCATCTGAAGCCAAATCATGGTTTCTACAATGGATACCTCACACTTAATGGACTATTCTGCAGCATTGCCAGTGAAACCTTGGGCACCTGCTCCCAAGGGACAGAAGCAGGAATCATCTCCAACCTCCACTTCAGAAGTGAATGAAGCGAAGAGCACCTCCAAGAAACTGGATTGATTTTTTGCTGACCTCACCACTATTAAATGTCCATCTTGGAGCTGACAGGATTTCAGGGCATTCAAACCAACACTTAAAGCCCTGTCAACCAGAGTCAGCGATGCAGAGGCGCGCATAACCTCAATACAAGATAAACAGTCCCGGGATAGCACCAAATTCATTGAACTCCAATGGAAAGTGGAGAAACTCAAAGATCACATATAGGATCAGGAAGGAAGAAGCTGGAGGAATAATTTGGTTATCATGGAAATACCAGAGAAATTGGAGGGGTTTTCCTTTATTCAAAGGTTCCTTCAAGAAACTGCCAACCCTCTGGAGACTGGTACCATATATATTATTGAAAGAGCCCACCGCTCATTTTGGCCTCAACCACCTCTGTCTGGAAAACCACAGGCCACTATATTGCGATGCCTTAACTTCTTGGATAAAGTGTGCATCCAGAAGCAAGCCAGGAACCAAGGGTGCAGCCAGGAATTTTAAACTTGTACTTGAGAGTTGATGGAATTGTTGCCCCCTTCCATAAACACAAATCAAAAGATCTGCTGCACCGCCACACAAACATTGCCCCACCCCCATTTCAGGCAACAATGTGTAGTAAGCCAATGATCCTAATAGAATTACAACATTTAATTTCATTTAACACCCACACTATCAATCAGACAGAAGCTGTTTAACTTTTAGTTAAAATATTTAGGATACAACATGATAAACCTCTGTACCACACTAAGGTAGCCAGCCTTACAGAATTCCAGTCACACCAGCACTCATGCGTATATACACGATCAGGTCACTCATACAATTATGGCCTCTAAGTTTACCACCCTCACATCTTCCAAAGGTCATTGACAAACTCCCCTCATATGTCTCAGATTGTATTCCCCGGAGTGTGTAAGGCACCTATGCTCTAAGGAGCTATTCCCTAATTGCCCTCCAAGTTCCAAGGGTCAACACTCATTTTGGCAAAGCTGCTCTAAGCTTCTCTTTACCCACATTGTGGAATGGTTTACAAAGGAACTTGAAGCTGAACTGCCTGTTAGCCTGAATATCTTCAAGGCGCTCTACGATCGCTACATGAAAGCACCTTGCAAATGTTTTCCTCACCGTTAGCCCACTAATTCCGTAACTCCCCCTTTCCATCCTGACGCTCACCATGTTTCTACCCCTGGCTCTCACTCTTTCCCTATTAACTCTTCCTGCTGCACCCACCCTTCCCTGTCCACTCCAGCCTAGCTAAAGTACCACTCCATCCATAGTAGTGTCCCAATTATCTACCCCCTCCTCCGTCATTATCATAATAAACAAGTACATAACAGCCATCATCACTTTCTGTGGTTTTAGCCCAATTTTTCCCCCAGTCTTCGGTAATACATCCCTCCTCTTCTTTACCTCTCTAACCTGCCACCCCATACACGGCCTCTTTCCCCTATATGTGTAGTTGCCAGCTGCCTCACTCAAAAGATCTCTGCTTATAGCCCCTGTATGCCTATGGTTGATTGTACATCTGCTGACTCCTTCAATTGTAAAATAATGCTGTTTTTTTTTTTTTATTTATTTCAACCTTGTACTGTACTGTATACACTGTATATACTTTTTCTTCCTTGTATATTACTGCTTTTTGTATACCTGCCTCTGTACTGTACTTTGATTTATTCATGACCAGGTCCACCTTGAAAATGAGCCTTGCTCAAAGGTACCCACCTGGATAAATAAAGATTTTAATTGATTGATTGATTGAAACTCACACTAAAGCATCCAAGGAAGGGAAAACTGTTTTTCAGGTACCTCAGGCTCTGTTTGTGTGTTGTCCTGGCCTGAGGCTCATACTGCCCCTGGATTTTCCAGATTTTACTGTACTCGGCAAAGTACTCCGAGTATGCCTGCCGATACCCATGCTAGGAACCTATGAAACCTACTGTGGAATGGTCATCACGTTCATATTTTCAGTGATGTAACATTACTGGTGAGGGATAAGCAGCTGGCTTATAAGCCAATCAAGAAAGCTGTCCACACTGTTAATATTACATTTAGAATGCTCTACCCTGCTCAGCTCCTGGTAATGACAAACCAAGGTACCAAAGAGTTTACCAACGTCGAAATAGCATGGAGAAAACTACTGTGCTACATCCTTGGCCTCACATTTGAAGTAGACAATGTTAAACACTCAAGAATTCCCCCTCCAAGAACTCCCTCCTCCATCTGAGCTATTCAGCTAATGCCTTAATGTTTAGCGTTTCATTTTATTCAGCAATCGTTGTTCTTTGCATGTGTGGGCTCTATCTATCCTTGTCCCCTATATGATTGTTTAAGTGACTTAAATCTGGGAGTGTAATTTTTCCCCAGTTTTTGGCATGAAGCACATTGACTTGAATATACTTTCAATGTTGTTCACCAATACAATGCAGACTTTAGTTAGCCATGGCTACGGTATGGCTGCCAGCACTGCACCCTCGGATTACAGCCTCTCCTTGTTCTTCCCTGGAATTCCCACCATTTTGCCTTTGGACATGACAGCACAGATGCCAACATCTATAGGCTTTGACAGCTAGCAGCAGCCTGTCAAACAGCTCAAATGCCAGAAACTTCCAAAGCAAACTCCTTGGCAACCATCCACCAATGAAAGCAGATGCTGCTTCAGCCATGGATGTACTGACACACTCGAAACCCCCGCAAGGATCACTCACACATTCACATGTGCATGCAGCGAGTGTGCTACCTCCATCTGCCTGAAACTTTGTTCGCCACAGAAGCAGGTCACAAATTACCCAGGCTGATCAGGACTACCCCCTGTGTCGAACACCACCACACATTTGCCCTCTTCACATGATGGATTTTCCCACAGAATGGCATAAGGTACTGTTCACCCCCTTGGTTCATTCTTTTTTCCCTGATTGTTCAAGCAAGTCAGAAGGGAAGGGACGGGAAGGGAAGGGAAGGGGAAGGGAAGGGAAAGGGAAGGAAAGGGAAGGAAGGCAAGTCAGAAGGGAAGGAAGGGAAGGAAGGCAAGCAGAAGGGAAGGGGAAGGAAAGGGAAAGGAAAGGGAAGGGAAGGGAAGGAAAGGGAAGGGAAGGAAAGGAAGGGAAGGAAGGGCAAGTCAGAAGGGAAGGAAAGGAAAGGGAAAGGGAAGGAAGGGAAGGAAGGGAAGGAAGGGAAAGGGAAGGGAAGGGAAGAGGGAAGGAAGGAAGGGAAGGGAAGGAAGGTGAACTGCTGCCTTCACCTGAGTGCCATACATCTCCATTAATGAATGCACTTTTCAACAGCCTACTGTCTACTCTGTCAAGTCCAACTTTATTTACTACAATGTCCTAATGTAGGGCAACCATTAGAGACTATAAGTTCTTGTGGCCTTCGGACAGAAGCAGAGACTAAGGGATGTGGCCCTCCCCTCACACCTTGGATTCCCAGCTAACTCTCTGGTCCCTTGGACACTGGTGGGGGGGGGACTATGCAGCTTCTTAATTCCTATGCTGATGCACACTCCTACCAAATTGTTTTTTTTACTTTGGGTTATATAATTGTTACTGTCCACAACTCATTGTTTCTGGTAGCTTCTTCTCAGCACATCGGGAATGAGGAGAACACCTCTCCCACCTCCAGGTACTATATTAAACAGCAGCTTACGCTGACATTCAGTCGTGCATTTTTCTACTCGAAGGGATGATTTAACTCTGACAAAATTATAATCTCTCCATAGTAGTTTTTTTCCCCATCTGAATTTTTATGGATTATGGGGTTGAAGGAATTATTCCACTCAAGACCTGCATGAATCTGCTATTTGGGTTTGCAAAGTTTTGGCACTTACGGTCATCTAATCCAGGTGGGCCCTTAGCCAATCTCAGCAAAGCCCCTCTTTTATTTTGTCCACTTGCACACTGATGCACCTATTCTAGCTCACTATGTATTTCATGTTTTGTGAAATAAGTTTAATATGTTTATTGTTTGTTGCTGTTTCTCATTGTTCACATGTTTGTGCCAGCTTGTATCATACTACATTGGCATCACTGATTAGCAGACAGGGAATTTATTTCATTGCTTACTTCTTTGTTGTGGCATTTCTTATCTTAGCACAAGTAACTATACATTGCTACTTATGTGATCAGGCTGCCCTGCATACTTCATTATATGGGGTCTCATTACAGGCTTGCAACTCAAACGTATGCATTGTTATGGCTAATCACATTTATAATTTTACTACTTGGAATGTAAAGGGAGGGCAAACTACACAAAACAGATACCAGGTATTATACCACTTAAAATCTGTGGGCTTTAAAATTGCTTTTCTGCAAAAAACTCACACCATATCTTTCTACTGCCAATCTGTGGAGAAGGGACTGGGTGGGATAAGTGTTTGTCTCCGGCAATAACAACAAGAGGGCTGGAACAGTGATATCCACTGTGACATTCCATTTATCCCTATTTTGGTAATCACCAACAATGATGGGAGATTTGTCATTGTTAAGGGAACGTTGGATCAAACAGATATTTCAGCTTCCATCTCTGGGTCCAACTTATAGGATCCTCCATTTTTTACAAATAGCTTATCACACCTAGTATCTCTTGTTAGCTTGCCCACCATCATAGGTGAAGATTGGAATGTAGTACCTGATAACATGATTGACAGATCCTGTAATAGAAGGTCAGGCCTATCTTCCAACCAAATGGGTGTTAAAGAGCTACAATATTACCTAGGCCTTACTGAGATTTGGAGAACCTTCCACCCCGATACTAAAGACTATACATTTTGGTCTGCTGTCCACAACACCTTCTCAAGATTAGACTGCATCTTGATAACCCCAGACCTTTTAGAAACTACCGTAAATGTGAGATCTTAGCTAGGATGATTTCGTACCATTCACCCATTCTATTTTCCCTCACATTACCAGGACAAACACAGAAAGATGGTCTCTGGAGGATCATCAACTCATTACTCAAGGATCCCGAAACACTCAAGATTATTAAACAGAAAGGGGAACAGTTTTTTGCTGATAATAATAGCTCTGTCCCCAACCAAAGACACATATGGGGGGCATTTTAAATGCACCCTTAGGGGGAACTAATTTGGTTGGCAGCTACTAAAAAATTAATGAGAAATGGGAAATGTGCCAGGATTCTAACAAAAATTCAACAACAAGAAAGTCGCATCTCTAGTCATTTTTCCCAGGATGACTGGCTCTAGTTAAACACAGCTAGGGCCAGGTATGGTGTGCTTACTCAAGAACAGGCAGAGTTCACAATTTGTAGGGACCAAACTAAATATATAGACTGGGAGAGAAAGCTGGGAGGCTTCTTGCACTTAGATTATGACAACAAGAGATGACATGAGCCATTCATACTATTAGACCTATGGCTTCTTCCAATCGAGACATAGAGTCTGTTTTTAAATCTTATTATGAAAGTTTACACACATACTATTCAACACTTTCTGTCTGAGGCACGGCTCCCTAAACTTACCCCATCCCAAACTGAGGGTCTCAACCAAAATATTACAGTAGGGGAAGTCAAGCAAGCCATCAACAGTCTAACCCTTGACAAAGCTCTGGGCCCAGAGGGATTCTCCGCCAATGCATATAAGGCACTTATTGATATAGCTTCATCCCCTCTCCCCTTTGGTCTTCAATTTCTCTAAAGAGAACTCGAATCTTGATCTCTCCCTACAAGAAGCCCTACTCACACTCCTGCGCAAGCCCAATAAGGACCCTGAACAATTGGGCAGCTACAGGCCCATTTCATTGCTTAATGCTGACATAAAATTATATTTATTTATTAAATTTTGTTGACCGGGTAAGCCCACTGAACCCTGGAGGTCCTTTTTTCAAGGGCGACCTGTGATTACATAGCACTGATAAATAAACAGTGTGATACAGTCAGCACAAATTACATGTAATACAAGCAACATACAGTCGTGGTAGCATTCAGCAATGTAAAAGTACATTAGGAGTAAAAAAAAAAAAGGTGAGCCAAGTTGCTGATAAATATTGCTTGTCCTAGTAGATACATGCTAGAGGTATTAGAGGACTAGGAAAATCATTTGTCTGTGGGGTGGTCTCAGGAGCCGATGCAATGGCAAGTATTAGCTACCACCATGAAGGCCTTAAGCCTAGTGCAGAAACTTTTGATAGAAGGTGCGTCCTGCACCCTGGGAGGGAGTATGTTCCACAGAGTGGGAGCAGTGTGGGCGAATGACTTGCCACCCACCATGGTTCTTACTCTGGGGACATCTAGGAGAGTTCAGCCTGTTATGTGGAGGAGCCAGGGATTGGTCTTTAGTGCAATGAGTCCAGAAAAACTAGGTGGAGTAGTCAGGCTGATTAACTTGTAGGCTAGGCATAGCAGAGGGTACTGGAGGTGAATGTCCAGTGAAGGCCAGTTTAGTAGGAAGAGGGTGTCACAGTGGTGATTCCTGGGGTTTGCTTGGGAGGCAAAGTGAGCCACCTTATTGTACAGTACTTGAAGTCTATTCTTCTCAAGCTTTGCCAGTCCATGAATGGCTGGGGCAGCGTATGTGAATGTTGGGAGGAGGACGCTGGTTGCGATAGAGATGCTGGCTTCCGGTACCAGCTGGTCTTTCAGTCGGTGGAGGGTGCCTACATAGAAACATAGAAACATAGAATTTGATGGCAGATAAGGACCGCTTGGCCCACCCAGTCTGCCCATTTCCCTACCTGATGGATAAGCTGCAGATCCTAGTTAACCAGCAGCCTACTTCTTCCTACCCCCACCCCCTAGAATTGCCTTATGACTGTCCCATGCATGCTTGAATTCCACTCTGTTTTTGACTCCACAACCTTCTCCGAAGGCCGCTCCATGCATCCACAACCTCTCTGTGAAAAATACTTCCTTAAATTACCTCTGAGCCTCCTCTCTATCTTCAAATTGTGCCCCTTGTTCTTGCACACCTCTTTTTGAAAGATGCTACCCTCTTGGACTTTGTTGATTCCCTTGAGGTACTTGAAAGTTTATCATGTCCCCCTCTCCTCCTTTCCTCGAGGCTATACATATTAGCTTCTTTAGTCTCTCATATGTCTCCTCCGTGCAGACCCTGCACCATTTTAGTTGCCCTCCTCTGGACAGCTTCCATCCTGTCTATGTCTTTGCGGAGATTGGGTCTCCAGAACTGCACGCAGTACTCCAGATGGGGTCTCACCAGCTGTCTGTACAGAGGGATAATAACTTCCTGTTTCTACTGGTGATGCCTCTCCCTATGCATCCCAGTATCCCCCAAGCCCTTCTTGCTGCCCTCTCACATTGCTTGCCCACCTTTAGGTCATCTGATATGACTACCCCCAGGTCCCTTTCCATTTTTGTTGTTGTTAGTATCTCACCCCCCATTGTGTACTCTTCCCCTGGGTTTTTGTTTCCCAGGTGCATTACCTTGCACTTCTTAGCATTGAATCTAAGCTGCCATACATTTGACCATTCCTCTAACCTTGCCAAGACCCTTCTCATCCTTTCCAACCCACCTTGTGCATCAGCTCTGTTGCAGATCTTTGTGTCATCTGCAAAGAGACATACTTTTCCTTCCAGTCCCTCTGCAATGTTGCTTATAAAGACATTGAAGAGGACCGGTCCTACTACTGAACCCTGCGGTACCTCCCCTTTCTTCAGAGTGGACTCCATTTACTAGTACTCTCTGTGTCCTATTCTCCAGCCAATTCTTTACCCAGGCTGTCATCTTGGGACCCACTCCCAGGCTGGCTAACTTGTATATTAATCTTTTGTGTGGGACTGTGTCAAATGCCTTGCTAAAGTCTAGGTAGACCATGTCCACAGCCCCTCCCTGATCAACTACTTGGTCACCCAGTCAAAGAAATCTATCAGATTTGTCTGGCATGACCTTCCGCTGTGAATCCATGCTGCCTTGGGTCCTGTGCCCCTCTGGCCTCTAGATACTCAACAAGTCTTCCCTTCAGAAGTGATTCCATCATTTTCCCTACCACTGAGGTTAAACTAACAGGTCTGTAGTTTCCTGCTTTTGCCTTGCTCCCACTTTCGTGAAGGGGAATCACATCTGCCCTCCTCCAGTCCTTGGGTACCACCCCATCCTCCCATGATTTGTTAAACAGGGTAGTCAGTGGTGTCACTAGTTCTACCCTTAGTTCTTTTAGAATTCTGGGATGAATTCCATCAGGCCCCATTGCCTTGTCCACCTTCAGCTTTAAGAGTTCTTTCAGAACCCTTTCTTCTGTAAATGGACTGGTATCAACTTCTGTATCCAGAGTGTTTCTACTGTTTGTTTTAGGTACCTCCCCCTCTTCCTTTGTAGAGGGGGAGGTTCCTCTTGCCTAGTTTCCCATGTATGGTTTTGGTGGCTTGGTCCACATGGTTCTTAAGGGTGAGACCCTGGTCCAGGGTGAGGCTGAGGTATTTTAGGGAGGGTGTTACTTCTAAGCAGTTGCCAGACGAGGAGGTAAGATGTAGGTGTTGTTTTCTATTATGACAAAGGGATCTTGGACCAAACAACATGGCCTTAGTTTTGTACATGTTAAGGACCATTCTGTTCTTAATGAGCCAGTTCTCAAGGGATCGCAGGACATCTTGGAGTAAGGGACTGAGGCCTTCTAGGTTAGTGGTGGATCGATAGATGATGGCATCTTCCGCATACTGGACAACGGAGCTCCCGCCACAGTGGTCACTTAGTTCATTAGTGAACAGGGAGAAGAGGAGGGGGCCGAGTATCGACTCTTGCGGCATCCCTTCTTTAGTGGCTCTTTTCTTGGCTAAAATGTTAGCTAATCAAATTAACAAAATTTGGAACTCCCTTGTAGGCCCAGAACAGGCTAGATTTATGTAGGGGCACCTAGTGTTGGACTATTTGCATAAACTTAGACACATCTTGGCTGCATTCAGGGACTCGGGCTGCCCTGCAGTTCTGATGTCCATGGATGCAGAGAAAGCCTTCAGCAGAGTGTTCTGGCCATATTTCTATGCCATTCTAGCAGAGTTTGGCTTCCATTCCAGTTTTATAGATTGGATTAGGTTGCTATACCCTAAGCCATTGGCTAGAATTTCCTGCAATGGAATGCTCTCATCCTCCTTCCCCCTGCAGAAGGGAATTCGATAAGGCTGTCCACTATCCCCCTTCTTATTTAATCTTTAATCTTTATTTTGAACCTCTCACAAGATACTTTCTTTTGCAGAACTCCATTAAGGGGGTACATGTTTGCTTCCATAGCTGTAAGATTTCCACATATGCTGATGACATTCTTCTACACCTAGAGGACCCAGAGACCTCTATTCCTGCAGCATTAAATGTATTAGACCAATTTGGTCAGATCTCAGGTTATAAACCTAACCTTGCTAAAACTAATCTAATGCCCCTTAATTACTGCACTACAAAATCCCAGGTTATACAATAGGGAGGTATCTGGGTCCCAGACAGACTCAAGTACTTGGGCATACTGATATGTAGGAGCAAGAATGCATTTTTCTCAAGAAATCTAGACCTTCTGTATAATCAAATCAAAAAATATCTTACAGGATGGTCTGCCTTACCTTTAACACTTTGGACATGAATTAATGCAATTAAAATGAAAATTTTACCTTGCATACTTTACCCTATGGGAATGACAGGGGCATTTATTCCCCAAAACTGGTTCACTAAGTTCAAAACCCAGAAAATCCTACCAACAGCTCACTTTCCTCAAGGAACAAGGAGGAGTCCAACTTCCCGACTTCTGCCTACATTATATTTCTCTTCATGCTAGCCTGTTCCTCTGGTGGAAAAGGGCTCATCTATTGGATACAGAGTCCCCCAGTTTCCCACACTGGAAGCAAATGGAACTGGACTTGTGCTGTACAGCCAAGATCAACATAACAGTATGTAATCCTTTTAACAAACTACCAGCCCCACTTAAACCCACACTGATAGGAACCTCCCTTTCGGTAAGCAGACAACTACATGAACTGGCACCACTCCAATCCTAGGTCAAGCTATTCCAGACAACCACAATTTTAGAATTCAGGGCCGCCCAATCCAACCCACCTTTTTAGGCTAAGCAGATATTACAAAACTCAGCTCCCTGATCAAGGAAGGTAATCAGATCCCGTTTGAACATTTTAAAAGAAACAATGCTCACACTACCACTGGGTAACCTGTGAACAAGGTGACCGCAATTGAGTGCTTACAAAAACGACAACTCAATTACAGTGCCTGTGTTCAAGGCTATCTGGTAGGGGGGTGACCGGATACCTGGGTGGGTGAGGTAGGGAGATGGGAAGTGCATGCGTATACTTGGGTGCACGCACATGCGCGTGGGGAGAGCCAAGGGAGGGAAGGCATGTGGGAGGTGGTGTGGTGGGCAGCTGCTGAGCTGGTCTTCTAGCGTGCTGGGGAGGGTGGTCGATTGGGAGGTGCAGGTTTCGGGTCTGGAGTGGCATGGTTCATTTGTTGCCGGCAGATGGCTTTTCTTTCGTTAAGAATTTCACCTCTCTGACATGCACCCCCCCAGAGTTGAGAATCCTTTAGTAGGGGGCTGCAGGGGGCAAAGCCTCCCAAGTAGGAGGGGTGCGGGGGCACAGCCGACCACATGAAAAGGAAACCCATATATGCTGGGTGCCTTTTTCCCATGCGCCACAAATGTGCCTCGGCGAAATCCATTTTTGGTGATGTACACTCACCCTAACAGCGATCGCTATTCTGCGATCGCTGTTATGACATAGAACCCTACTACTGCTATATTTAAGCAGTAAACCATGACAGGGTGTGGGTTATGCACCTTCTGACCAAATACACACCAGAAGTGGGTAAATCCCAGCGTAATCCACACTCTGGAGTGGTTTATTGCGATTATACAATGTCCCCCTTCTGTTTTTGTAATATTAAATAAAAGAAAATTAAATTTTGTTGCCATTTTAAATCATTTTTATTGCATGTATTGTTGTGCTACATAAAATAGTTCTCTTTTGCACCATGTGAGGGTTTCATTGTTTTGTTTTGTTTTATTTTTTGTTTTGTTTGTTTTTTATAACCCCCCATGTCCCAGAAGTCACTCAGTGAGAGCGCCATCTCCCAAAAGTCATTCAGTGAGGGCACTGGCCACTACAGTGCTAGACTGATCCTGTGAGCTTCAATTTCTTTGCTGTTTTGAAGACAGACTGACAGAGTGCCGGCTACCACAGCACTGAAGCTCCATGAGGGTCATTCTCACCTCGCACCATCACCCTTCATGTAATCAGATATTTCAACAGTTTTAGGAATTGTCAAGTGAGGAAAGTGTTTCTTTTTTAAAAATGGGCTTGCAACATATAGAAATCACGTCCAAAAAGCAGAGCCATGACACTGGGCATGTGCCTTTGCATTTGGATACGCGCAATCCCAGTATCACGGCTCGGCTTTTCGTCCATGATTTCTGTATATCTTAGCCCTCATTTTTAAAAAAGAAACACTTTCCCCACTTGACCATTCCTGAAACTGTTAAAATATTTGATAAGTTAAAGGGTGATGGTGCGAGCAGAGCATGACTTGCACCATTGGATGAGATGTTAAACCGAGGTCCCATCTGCCTATTCTGGCGGTAGTTCAGGTGGATGTTAAAAGATCCCATAGCACTTCTCGAAAAGAGTAAGAGAATTTCCCCAGTGCCGTGGCCAAATTTGCCCCATTCACTAAAAAAAATACCACCAACAGCATAATCTGGTTCAAGGTCAGTTGGCATTCATCTGTATCCCCCCCAAGTTGTGCCTGAAAATAGGCAAGAATTTGTCTAGTGCACTTACCCAGTCAACAAAAACTAACTAAATAAAAAATAAATAAAATGACCCTCCCAGGGTTTCAGTGCGGTGGTGGACAGTGCACTGTCATTGTAACTTAAGAAACTGTTTCATTTTTTGGGTGTCATATTGATTTTTAGGTGATAGGGCTGATGAGGATGGCTTGATCTTTATCCGTGAGTTATACTGGGATTTATTCATGGGTAAAAGATCCAGCCAACAAATAGGGTTGTTAGTTTTAAACATCACATTTTATAATTCCATTTATCCAACTCCAGTGCATGCTAGCACACAGTCTAGGCCCAGGCCTTGAAATACTTCTAAATTCCTTATCTGGGATGACTTGGAGTCACTTGCAGCTCAGAGGCATTCGGTCTCTTTACTGTATAAAAAACTTACTGCCAGCAAGTGCAGCACTCAAAGAGACAAGGGGCACAAATAGATATCCAAAGTGCAAAATATTTAATCAGTGCTTGGACTTCTAGTAGGCTAGAACAAATAGAAGGCATAGCATGACAGGGCAGAAACATGAAATATAAATGCTAATGCAAAAGTCCTTGTTTTCTGCTTGGTATCCATTTGCTGGTCTGCTGGCTAGAGCTACAAACTGTCCTCAGCACCTTGGAGGGGGAGGTCATGTCAAACGAATCTGATAGATTTCTTTGACTGGGTGGCCAAGGAACTAGATCAGGGCAGAGCGGTGGATGTGGCCTACCTAGAGTTCAGTAAGGTGTTCAGCACCGATCTACATAGGAGACTGTTAAGCAAGTTAGGTAGCTTAGGAGTGGGTCCAAAGGTGGTAAACTGGATAAGAAATTTGGTTAGAGGATAGGAGACAGGGAGTGGTGGTAAACAGAGTTCACTTGAAGGAAGGGATGGTGACCAGTAGTGTGCCTCAGTGATCAGTGCTGGGACCGATCCGCTGTAATGTCTTTATAAGTGACATTGCAGAGAAGCTGGAAGGCAAGGTCTGCCTCTTTGTGATTGACACCAAAATCTGCAATCAGGTGGACATTCCATGTGTGTGTGTGTGTGTGTGTGTGTGTGTGTGTAAAAGATGAGCAAAGACCTGAGAAAACTAGAGGGTGGTCAAGGGTATGGCAGCTGGGTTTCAATGTAGAAAACTGTTAAATAATGCACCTAAGGCACAGAAACCTAGGGGTGGAGTACAAAATGGGTGGAGTGGTATTTGATGACCACTTGATATTCAGATAGAATAAACTCTTGTGGTATGTTTGACTAGCCAGAACAATAAAAAACCTTGCTGTTATGAACTTGTTATACGGATAGCCATGTTTCCCATAGTAAAAGAGTGACATTTGAAATTAAAACCCCATAAACACCCAAGCGCAACATATCATCTGGAGGGGGAAGAAATAGAATGCTCCAAGCAGGAAAGAGACCTGTGGTGATCATCTCTGATGATCTCAAGGTTTAGAGGCAGTGTGACAAGATGGCAGGAAAGACTAGCAGAATGCTGGGATGCATAAGCAGGGGAATCACCAGCAGAAAAAAGGAGGTAATAATTCCACTGTATAGGACATTGGTAAGGCCACATCTCAAGTACTGTGTCCTGTTCTGAAGGCCCCACCTGTGTAAGGACATTGATAGGGTGGAGGCAGTTCAGAGGAGGGCAACCAAAATAGTGCAGGAACTAAATCACAAGCCCTACAAGGCTAGGCTGAAGGAATTGAATATGTACTCCCTGGAGAAGAGTAGGGAGGGGGGTATATGATTGAAACACTTAAGTACCTTACAGGGGAAAATAAGGTATATGAGAATACAATTTTTCAGAGAAAAAGATGCTCAAGGATGAGGGGGCACAAGATGAAACTGGAGGGAGGGAAATTCAGGGGAACCATGAGAAAGTACTTCTTCACGGAGAGGGTGGTGGAGAAGTGGAACTGCCTGCCAGTGGAGATGGTGGGGGCAGAAACAGTAACAGGTTTTAAACATGCTTGGGATATCCATAAAGGACTACTGGTAATCAGAGGAGGATGACAACCTAATACAGGCAGAGCATAAAAGAGCACAGCTGTTAGAGCTACTGGGGCAGACTAGATGGTCCGAAAGCCCTTATCTGCCAACAAATTAGGTTTCTGTGTTTCTATGACATGACATCTGAACTTGAGTATACCATCGTTCTATCATCAGATCAATGATATTATCAGACGCAGTGCTCTAAATGTCCCATAAATTACAAAAAATATCTGCTGGGAAACCATAAAGAACATGGCCTATAATTCCATCCTGAGGTTTTGATGATGTATGGAACTGTAGCCTTGCTGCTGATGATTTATCTGATGATTTATCTATTCCGCTCCTTTAATTGTAACCTGCAGCTTTACCATGGACATTGTGGTATATTGGAATCTGCTCTGACAACAGGCTTGTCATTGTGCCAATGGATTATTACATCAAATGTCCAGACATGGCATTCATATCAGGAGTGACAACTGAAAAAATGCTTATAACAAATTTAGCAGCATGTTTTGAATTGTGCAGCTGGCATCAGATGATGGTGCTCAGTTTGTGTCAACAAGATGCAAGGAATTTCCATAGCAAAGGCAAATTAAACATTTGCTTTCCTCTGTCTGCTTTCCTCAAGCAAATGACCTTGTTGAATATTTCACAGGAGCTTTTTTAAAGCGCTAACGTGATCATGAAGCAGAGTAGGATGAGGGTATCTGACAGACTGTAACCAGCAAATTACTATGTGAAACTGGGGCACTTTAACTGAAAGGTAACCAAATTAAAGTACATTTTTAACTCTACGATTTACAGAACCAATTGGGTCATGGACAAGGCCACTGATTTATGATAGAAAGAAAATCCAAATGCCAGCACAAGCTACTTACAGCCACTTCACAGAACTCCCACAAGTTGCAGAGTCATTAATTTGCCAAAATTCAGAAGAAAGGAAGTGAGACCTTACTTAAAGGTGCTATCAGTGCTTAATTTTATTTGAATTGCACAACGCTTCCATGTATGCTGCCTTCTCCTACAGCAAACAGCAAACAAATTGCATTGTGAGGCACAAGATCGCAGGCCGAGTGCCCTCACAGCACCTGGGGTGTGGATTACATCCCCATAAACCCATACCCTGGAGTGGGTTATTGTGCTTATAAAATTTATTATTTGTAATTGGTGTGAAAAAATATAGAAAGGTTTTTTTCTTGTTTCAGTGGGAAAAGTTGGAGTGTATCCTGTTGATTATAAAGTAGTCCGCAGCAACAGATGGATATGTCATTTGTTTTATAATCACACAAATGTCACAAACGCAGTAGCAAAATGATTTGTGACATTTGATTTTCATAACATACATTTAAACAGTTGAGACACCTCCTTACTTTGCACCCCGCTCATTGGAGCCGATCCTGGAATTTTCACTGAAGTATGTTGTACTGCAAGTCAGACCAAATGTCTGCATTCCTAACACTGTAAACTACTAAGTGTGGAAAAACTGTGAACTGTGACAGACTCTCAACATGCTTCAGTTGTTGACTGCCCCGTACCTGCCGACTGCCACCATCGCCAACACTCACCCTGCATTGCTATGTTTCCTGAAGTCTCAGCTCCCTCCCTGGTCACTGCTCTGTGTGTGTGTGTGTGTGTGTGTGTGTGTGTGTGTGTGTGTCTCTTGTCAGCATGCTTCAGTTGTTGACTGGCCCTGTACCCACCAACTGCTGCCATCTCTGGGCTGGCAGTATAGCCTAGAGGTTAGAAGAACGAGGTGTGAGCGAGCTTGATACATCCAGCAGACCAGACCTGAGTTTGATTCTCACAGCCTCCACTTGCATACTGTGTGACTCTGAGCAAGTCACTTAACCACCCAGTGCTCCCAGGTCGCCCCTGAAAACAGGCACTTGTGCTGAGTGGGCCTTACCCAGTTACTAAAGACTAAAATAAAATAAATCCCCAACTGCTCCAGAGCCGACTACTTTAAAAGTGGCAGGATACACTCCAACTTTTCCCACTGAAACAAGAAAAAAAACCTTTCTATATTTTTTTACACCAATAATGAATAACCAATTTTATAAGCGCAATAACCCACTTCAGAGTATGAGGTTATAGAGATTTGATCCACACCCCGGGTGCTGTTAGGGTATTCCACCTGCAGCCTTGTGTCTCACAATGCACCCATGGCGTGGATTAAATCCTTATAACCCCATACCCTGCAGTCGGTTATTGCTTACATATAGTGCCAATTATGCACATTCCACCAAATCACTGTCTCACTGCTTGACCTCGAGCAAGTCCTTTGACCTGTCTATAATTCTGTCCTCCCAAGTGTATAATTGAGAAGAGGAGGGATTCCACTGAAGACTAAATGCTGCATCTCATTTGAGTTATCTTAGGTAAACAAGTTTAGCAAAATATCACATACAAGTCACAATGCCAGCCGTAGGCAATAGTAAACGAGGTTCCTGCTGCCATGTTGCACTAAAGGAGACAGGGGAAGCATCCAGTCCTTAATTTTATCATCTAAGCCTCCATTTTATCATTTAAACATCTAATTCACACCAACAGGGAAAACTGAGAGATCCTGAGCAGTTAATACACATTAAAAAGCAGTTAGACACATTAGCACAACAACTAACATCATAGTATTTTAAGTCATAAATACTACAATGGAGGACCCAGGGCAACTAGGCTGTTAGCTCATAGGGTATGTGGACAGTGCCTGACAGCAATGATTACCAAAATCTGACATCCCCTCTCCAACCATGTCCATAGGGACCTACACCAAATTTCAGAGGCTTTTGCCTCTTATTATCAAAGATTATATACCGCGGGCCCAGAACCAGACCCCCCCCATAGAAACACAGATTTTCCTAAGAACACTAAACCTCCCTGGACTGATAGAGATAGAGGAGGATGGAGCTAGCTTAGTGGCACCTATTTTCATGCAAATAATATAAAAGGCTGTGGGGCAGCAGTCTTCCCGGAGACTTTCTGGAGGCTGTGATGCTGCCCCATTTGTAGACACCTCTCTGGTCTGAGGGAGGAGGTTGCTCGTCTCTGGGCTGATTTGGCTAGAATTTGTGAAATCTTCTTCCCTATCCAGGGACCACCAGGGCCACTGCCGCTACCTCAGAGGTTGTCAAGAAAGAGGAGCAGTTGGACCAAGGTGGGCTCAGGCAGGGAGAGGGTGGTGGAACAGAGGCACATTCCTTCAGTTGTACCTCTCCACAATTCATACACTCTTCTGGTGGAAAATGGTGGAGGAACCAGCAGTGGAGACCAAAGAGGATGCTGGGAACCTGTACAAAGGAGTCCCACAGGAGGGTGGCATGGGATCCCAAAGGGGAAGGAACAACTCCTGGTGGGGGACTCAATTATTAGGGGGTAGATCTGGGGAACGAAGGGGAGAGAGAGGTAAGGTGCCTGCCTGGGGCCACAGCTTGGAGGGACAGGGAGCGAATCCTCAGGATCGTAGGAGCAGCTGCTCGAGGGAGGGATCTGGATATCATTGTTCACCTAGGGACAAATGACCTGGCTATGAATGGAATCGCAGCAGTACAAGAGAAGTTTGAAGAGTTGGGGAAGGGCCTTAGACAAGTAGCACATACAGTAACCTTCTCAGAGATGCTGCCTGTCTATGGTAAGGGTGATGCTAGAGTACTCCACAGCATGGTATTCAATGAATGGTTGAAAAACTGATGCAGAGCTCAGGGTTTTGGCTTCATTTGGGGACTGGGGGTCCACCTGGAAGGATGCAGGCCTATACTGGCATGATGGTCTGCATCTGTCCAGGAGGGGAACCAGAATCCTAGGTGATAGGTTTAAATGCATAATTGGCAAACATTTAAACTAGCCAAGAGGGAGGCACTGAAAAGAAGCAGGGAATACCCAACCTCCCCCCACAAAACATGGTAGTTGAAGAGGTAAACACAAAGGTAGAGAAGTTAATGGGTAGCAGGACAGGGGTAAATGCAGAAAAAGGCAGTAAGGACAGGGATGGGGCTAAAAGGGATAAGGCCATCAACAAATGGAGGGTGATGAGTACCAATGCCCGTAGTCTGTGCAACAAGCTCCCTGAATTAGTGGCCTTGATGGAAGAGGGACATCTGGATATCATGGCAATCATAGAAACATGGTACACTGAGAACCATGACTGGGATGTCAACATAACAGGATACACAATGTACAGGAATAACAGGGAGGGTAAAAGAAGAGGAGGAGTAGCTCTCTATGTCAGGGAAGGGATCAAAGCAACGGAACTAATGGATAAACAGGGAGTGGGGCAGGCACTGTGGGTTACTCTGGAAACAGGTTATGGCACCACAATTCGCACAGGGGTGGTATACAGACCCCCATCTCAGGGGGAGGCAATGGACAAGGAAATGATAGAAGGCACCCTTAGAATGGCAGAAAAAGGGGAGATATTGTTGGTGGGGGACCTAAATATGCCAGATGTTAGCTGGAGCACCCTGGCTGCAGCCGGTAACCATGAGGTGGGCACATGAGGAAGGTCGCCATCCATTATGGTGACTCCTTCCCGGCACAATCCCTCACGGCGATGGGGAGGGTAGGGTGACCAGATGAGGCTGTGGGTGAATTGGGTGACAGGATGTTGCTATGCATATGTGTATGGGGGGGTGGGAGCTAGCATAGCTGAGCGTGGGCTGGGAGGTGGATAGGCTGTAGGGGTGGTGCTGTGGTGGCTGGCCTAGCTGCGTCATGGCATCGAGGGTTGGCGAGTGGATGTGGTGGGAGGTGCAGGTTCAGGTCTGGGCACTGGTGCAATTTTATTGCACCCGGCCTAACTTTCTTTTTCTTTCTGCTTTCCCCTGACATGCACCCACCTGAGTTGAGAATTCTTAAGTAGGGGGTGTGGGGTGAAAGCCCCTCAAGGCAAGGGGTGCTAGGGGCACAGCCCCTACAGAAAGCAGTAAAATAGTGTTCTGCATGGTTTCCTGAGTATGCCGGAGCTATTGAGTGCTGAAAATGTTTTCGCATCTGACTGAGTGATAACAGTAATCGCCTTTAGGCGTCACTAATCACATAAAACCTGCTGCAGCCACATCAAAAGCAGGGTTTATTCTCAATGCCCTGCAGGGGGCATGCCTCAGACAGCTAGTGGTGGAACCCACTAGGGAAGGAGCAATCTTAGACCTGATACTGTCAAATGGGGATGAAGAAAGAATCTCAGATTTAGAAGTGGGTAGCCATCTGGGAACAAGTGACCACAAAACAGTGTGGTTCACGATAAACACAGCCATAGAGTCGAGCCATACAAAAACAAGAGTGTTGGACTTTAGGAGGGCTGACTTTGGGAAAATGGGAGAGTGCCTCAGAAAAGTGCTAGCAAACTGGCAAGAAGGAGGGGTGGAGGAACAATGGGGGAAAATCAAAACAGCCATCACAGAGGCAACAAGCCTTGTGTGAAGCAAATCAACAAAGTAAAATGAAGGAAAAAACCGCTATGGTTCTCAAAAGAGGTGGCAGGGAAGGTTAAGGAGAAAAAGGCAGCATTCAGGAAGTATAAGGAAACACAGAAGGAGCAGGGCAGAGAACTGTACCAGTTAAAGCAGAAGGAAGTGGGAAGGCAGTCAGAATAGCAAAAGCCCAAACTGAGGAAAAGATAGCCAACTCAGTTAAGAAGGGGGATAAAACCATTTATAGGTACATTAGGGAGTGAAGAAAGATGAAGGAAGGGATAGTGAGGCTTACTAAAGGGAAGGGAGGGTGGACAGAGGATGACAGTGAAAAAGCAGGGATACTGAATGAATACTTCTGCTCAATATTCACAAAAGAAGATGAGGGGAAGGTACTTAAATCAAACAATAGAAGCACTCTGGATAGGGAGGATGATACCAGTCCATTCACAGAAGAACGGGTCTTGAAAGAACTCTTAAAACTGAAGGTGGACAAAGCAATGGGGCCTGACGGGATTCACCCAAGAATTCTAAAAGAACTAAGGGTAGAATTAGTGACACCAATGACTACCCTTTTTAATAAATCATAGGAGGATGGTGTAGTACCAGAGGACTGGAGGAGGACAGATGTGATTCCCCTTCACAAAAGTGGGAGCAAGACAGAGGCAGGAAACTGCAGACTAGTAGCTTGACCTCAGTGGCAGAAAAAATGATGGAATCACTTCTAAAGGAAAGAATTGTTGAGTTCCTAGAGGCCAGTGGGGCACAGAACCCAAGGCAGCATGGATTCACAGCAGGAAGGTCATGTCAGACAAATCTAATAGATTTCTTTGACTGAGTGACCAATGTGGTAGACCAGGGAGGGGCAGTGGACATGGCCTACCTAGACTTTAGCAAGACATTTGACACAGTCCCACACAAAAGATTAATATACAAGTTAGCCAGCCTTGGGTGGGTCCCAAGGTGGTAGCCTGGGTTAAAATTGGCTAGACAACAGGATACAGAGGGTAATAGTAAACGGAGTTTACTCTGAAGAAAGGGGGGTTACTAGTGGGGTACTGCAGGGTTCAGTACTGGGACCAGTCCTCTTTAATGTCTTTATAAGTGACATTGCAGAGGGACTGGAAGGAAAAATATGTCTCTTTGCAGATGACACAAAGATCTGCAACAGGGCTGATACAGAAGGTGGTGTGGAGAGAATGCAAAGGGACTTGGCAAGGTTGGAGGAATGGTCAAATATATGGCAGCTTAGATTCAATGCAAAGAAGTGCAAAGTAATGCACCTGGGAAACAAAAATCCAGGGGAAGAGTACACAATGGGGGGGTGAGATAATAACAACAGAAATGGAAAGTGACCTGGGGGTAGTCATATCAGATGACCTTAAGGTGGGCAAGCAATGTGAGAAGGCAGTAAGGAAGGCTGGTGGGATACTGGGATGCATAGGGAGAGGCATCACCATTAGAAAACAAGAAGTTGTTATCCCTCTGTACAGACAGTTGGTGAGGCCACATCTGGAGTTCTGCGTCCAGTTCTGGAGACCCCATCTCTGCAAGGACATAGACAGGATGGAGGCTGTCCTGAGGAGGGCAACTAAAATGGTGCAGGGTCTGCACCAGAAGATATACAAAGAGAGATTAAAGAAGCTTAATATGTATACACTTGAAGAGAGGAGGAAGGAGGGGACATGATAAAAACTTTCAAGTACATCAAGGGAATCAACAGAGTCCAAGATGGTAGCATCTTTCAGAAAAAGAGATGTGCAAGAATAAGGGGGCACAATTTGAAGATAGAGGAGGGACGTCTCAAAGGTAATGTGAGGAAGTATTTTATTATGGAGAGGGTTGTGGATACATGGAACAGCCTTCCTGAGGAGGTAGTGGACTCAAAAACAGTGGGGGAATTCAAGAATGCACGAGACAGACATAAGGCAATTCTAGTGGGGGGTAGGAGGAAGTATGCTGTTGGTTAACAAGGATCTGCAGCCTATGTACTAGGTAGATACATGGGCAGACTAGGTGGGCCAAGCGGTCCTTATCTGCCACCAAATTCTATGTTTCTATGTTAGAAAAGATGAAACCAAAGAAATGCCCTGGACCAGATGGCTACCCGGCAGAATTTCTGTGGAAGTTTTCTGCTAACCTCCTCCCTCTCTTCCACCACTTGGCGAACAACTTCTTAAAAGAAAAGACTCCCCTGGAGGTATGCCATAATTTCAGTTATCCCTAAACAGGGGAAACTCATGGACTGGTACGATTTGTACCAGTCCATCTCAGTGCTAAACACCAATTATTAACTGTTCATGTCTGCCTTGGCCCATCACCTCGATGTCATACTACCTAAATTAATGTATCCAGACCAGACAGGGTTTATATGCAAATGGCAGGCTGTGTACAGTATTCAGTGGGCACTTTCCATCCTGTCACAGGTCAACAACACTGGACACCCACTTTTAGCCCTTAGTCTGGATGTGGAGAAAGCATTCAACTGGGTGTCGTGGGCCTTCCTCCATGTTACTCTACAGCAGTTAGCCTTCCCCCTTCCCTTCCTAGACCTCATCACTTTGATTTATGCACTCCTCCAAGCCCAAGTTCAGGCCAATGAACATTTATCCTTTCCCTTCACTCTCTCCTTGTGGACTCCACAGGGCTGTCCCATGTCACCCTTACTCTTTGCCCTCCACATCAAATCACTAGCCCAAGCCACCCATCAACACTCTACCTTACAGGGACATCAGGACCTGGAGGGAGAAGAACATGGGATCGCACTTTATGCAAATGATATATTATTGTTCCTTTTAGATTCAGACAAAGACTTACCTGCAATCTGGCCATTGCTCAAACAATTCAACAGGCTATCAGTCTGCAAATTGAACGAAAATAAAACAGGCACTAGCAGTCAACTTTGTCCCCCTCACGAGGTCTCAAATAACAGTTCCTCTTCCCCTTCCCCATGGAATCCATACCATATGTAGTACTTAGGAGTCAATCTAACTAGTGCTGTCTCAGACCTGTTTGGTGCCAATTTATCTCATCTCCAAACTCAGTTACAAAAAGTTCTAGACAGATGGAATGTACTCCCTCTTTCGCTGGAGTGTCGATTTGCCACGATACAAATGATGGTCCTCCCCAAATTCCTCTATTTCCTCCAGTCTTTATCCATCCCAATTAATAAGGTCTGCTGGGCAAAGTGGCAGAGGATCACCAAGAATAGCCTATACCACCCTCAGCAGACCCAAGGAGGAGGGAGGGCTACTATGATGTGGCACAGATGCAGCTGGTCTTAAGCTGGCTGTGAAATGCCCTGCAACAGCAAGATGCACAGCTGGAGCATGCAGCATTGCCAACATGGTACCCATTATAAATGAGCCTGACAGTTCAATTGGGATTGTGACCATGTTCATGTTTCTTCTATATTGATTTCTTCTATATTGATTAACATGAATAATAATTTTTACTACTACTACTACTACTACTACTACTACCACTAACCCTTTCACCAGAAATAGCAATTCTAGACTTTTACCAGCCTAATACCCTGACATAATACTCTTCCCCATTTGCCATAGTCACCCTTATGGTTTATTTCTTTATTTATTTTTTGAAATGTTTCACCAGGAAGGCACACTGAACAACAAGTTGCTCATCTCCTGGTGTGACCTGCGGGGAAAGGGAAAGGGAGTCTACAATACAAATACACAAAATAGCAGTACAATGTACAGAGTGGTGCAGTAAAACAATTTTGAAGTTAACATACTGAACAGAATTGTAATAATACAGGATCTCAGAGAATAAGCGCATAAACAACAATTGGACAGTTTATTGGTGCGATATTTACAAGCATAAGTCTGGTAGTAAATAGACTAGACCTAGAAAGGAGAGGAGTGAGAGAGCAGTGAGATGTAACATTAGGGCTGCGGGAAGCAGGTACAGTTTGAGGAGGTGAAATCATGCAGAGCAGTGGAGAGGGAGTGAACAGTTGATGAATGCCAAATTTGTGGAGGAAGTGCATTCCAGATTTTGGGGAGGCGGTGTTTGAAGGCTGACTGACCTGCCAGCATGAAGCATCAAGGGACAGCAAGGATCCATGAGTCTGAAGACCTTAAAGAATGGGACTGAGGAGGAGGAGGAGTAGAGAGGAAGGAGGGGAGATAAGGAGGAAGAGAACCTAACCAATATTTGGAGATGAAAGTTTTGTACAGTGGGAGAGACTCTGGTTAGTAAGTAAAGGGAAGAAAAGAGAGTGGTAGATGGCACAGGGGTGTGTACACACAGGAGAGTCAAGGGCAAAGTGGCAGAAAGAGTTGAAAAGGGAGTCCAATCTGGACAAGGTGGATTTGGAAGCAGCACTGTAGACTACATCACAGAAGTCAAAAATTGGGAGGATCATCTTTTGGACAATCTCACACCTGGCCATAAGAGGAATGCAATAACGGTTCCTATAAAGGGTGCTGAGCTTGGGGCGCAGTTATGGTGTGGTGGGAATAGTTGGTGAGGGCTGGACTTCAGCAGCAGTCATCCTGGCTGCTCCCCCTGCACTATCACAAAGACTGTCCGCCAGCCCATCTGGACTTGGCCTACAGGAGATGGAATAATTGGGAGTATCCCAGCTATTCCTGCTGCTTGACAGAGCTGTGGTCCAAATGTTCCAATCTGCCAAAGACAGCTTCGGTATCACCCAGTCGGATATGTTATGTTATTTTCAAGTCCATGTCTACTTGTCCTCTTAGACCTAAAGGGCCCCAATTTTAGATGCTGGCAACTCACTGGTTCACTTAATCATCTCCCTTCTTAATGGAGACCCCTGCCACATTTGATCTCTACCCTTTACAAAACACTCTTACAGATTTGGGCCCCCCTCACCTATTACTGTGCTATTGAAATGGAACAAGAGGCTGAGGCAACCTCTTACACAAGAACAATGGCAGAAAGGCTGCCAGAACTCACTCAGTGTCATCTCCACTCGAGAGGGGTACACACAAAACCATGACTGGGACATAAACATACCAGGATACACTATCTACAGGAGGGACAGGGAGGGTAAAAGAGGGGGAGGAGTAGTTCTTTACATAAGGGAAGGAATAAAAGCAACAGAACAAAAGGGTAAACAGGGAGGAGAAGAAGCACTGTGGGTAAATTTAGAAACAGGCAATGGCACCACAATCCGCACAGGGGTTGTATACAGACCCCCTTCTCAGGGGGAGGAAATGGACAAGGAAATGATAGAAAGTATACTTAGAATGGCAGAAAAAGGGGAGATATTGCTGATGGGTGATCTGAATATTCCAGATGTTAACTGGAGCGCAGTTGCAGCTGCCACTTCCAAGAGTGCAGTTATTCTAGATGCCCTACAGGGGCATGACTTAGACAACTAGTACTGGGCCCACCTGAGAGGAGCAATATTGACTTGATACTCTCAAATGGAGATGGAGAGGATCACAGATGTAGAAGGGTAGCCATCTGGGAACTAGCTACCATCGAACAGTATGGTTCACAATAAACACAGCAATAGAGTCAAGCCATACAAAGACTAAAGTACTGGACTTTAGGAGGGCTGACTTTGCCAAAATGGGTGAGTGCCTAAGGAATGCACTAGCAAATGGGTGGGAAGGAGGGGTGGAAGAACAATGGGGAATAATAAAAACTGCCATCACAGAGGTAACGAGCCTTTGTGTGAAGCAAATAAACAAAACAAGACAATGTAAGAAACCACTATGGTTCTCAAATGAAGTGGCAGTGAAGGTTCAAGAGAAAAAGAAAGCATTCAGGAAGTACAAGGAATCGCAGCAGGAGCAGGACAGAGAACTGTATCAGTTAAAGCAAAGGAGGCTGGGAAGGCAGTCAGAACAGCAAAGGCCCAAACTGAGGAAAAGATAGCCAACTCAGTTAAGAAGGGAATAAAACCCTTTATAGGTACATCAGGAGCAAAGGAAGACCAAGGAGGATAGTGAGGCTTAATAAAGGGGAGGGAGGGTAGCAGAGGAGAATGTGAAAAGGCAGAGATACTAAACAAATATTTTTGCTCAGTATTTACAAAGGAAGAGGGGAGGTACATAAAACAAACAGTAGTAACACTCTGGATACAGAAGTTGATACCAGCCCATTTACAGAAGAAAGGGTTCTGAAAGAACTCTAAAACTGAAGGTGACAAAGCAATGGGGCCTGATGAGATTCATCCCAGAATTCTAAAAGAACTAAGGGTAGAACTAGTGACACCACTGACTACCCTCTTTAACAAATCATGGGAGGATGGGTGGTACCGAGGACTGGAGGAGGGCAGATGTGATTCCCTTCATAAAAGTGGGAGCAAGGCAGAAGCAGGAAACTATAGACCTGTTAGTTTAACCTCAGTGATAGGGAAAATGATGGAATCACTTCTAAAGGAAAGAATTATCAGTATCTAGAGGCCAGAGGGGCACAAGACCCTAGGCAGGATTCACAGCGGAAGGTCATGCCAGACGAATCTGATAGATTTCTTTGACTGGGTGACCAAAGTAGTAGATCAGGGAGGGGCTGTGGACATGGCCTACCTAGACTTTAGCAAGGCATTTGACACAGTCCCACACAAAAGATTAATATAAGTTAGCCAGCCTGGGAGTGGGTCCCAAGATGACAGCCTGGGTAAAGAATTGGCTGGAGAATAGGACACAGAGAGTAATAGTAAATGGAGTCCACTCAGAAGAAAGGAGGGTTACTAGCGGGTACCGCAGGGTTCAGTATTAGGACCAGTCCTCTTCAATGTCTTTATAAGCGACATTGCAGAAGGACTGGAAGGAAAAGTATGTCTCTTCGCAGATGACACTAAGATCTGCAACAGAGTTGATGCACAGGGTGGGGTGGAAAGGATGAGAAGGGACTTGGCAAGGTTAGAGGAATGGTCAAATGTATGGCAGCTTAGATTCAATGCTAAGAAGTGCAAGGTAATGCACCTGGGAAACAAAAACCCAGGGGAAGAGTACACAATGTGGGGTGAGATACTAACAACAAAAAATGGAAAGGGACCTGGGGTAGTCATATCAGATGACCTAAAGGTGGGCAAGCAATGTGAGAAGGCAGCAAGGAGGGTTGGGGATACTGGGATGCATAGGAGAGGCATCACCAGTAGAAAACAGGAAGTTATTATCCTCTGTACAGACAGCTGGTGAGACCCCATCTGGAGTACTGTGTGCAGTTCTGGAGACCCAATCTCCGCAAAGACATAGACAGGATGGAAGCTGTCCAGAGGAGGGCAACTAAAATGGTGCAGGGTCTGCACCGGAAGACATATGAAGAGAGACTTAAGGAGCTTAATATGTATAGCCTCGAGGAAAGGAGGGAGAGGGGGGACATGATAGAAACTTTCAAGTACCTCAAGGGAATCAACAAAGTCCAAGAGGGTAGCATCTTTCAAAAAAAGAGGTGCGCAAGAACAAGAGGGCACAATTTGAAGATAGAGGGGGGGCCTCAGAGGTAATTTAGTGGAAGTATTTTTCAGAGAGGGTTGTGGATGCATGGAATGGCCTTCCGGAGGAGGTTGTGGAGTCAAAATCAGTGGTGGAATTCAAGCATGCATGGGATAGTCATAAGGCAATTCTGGGGGGGTTGGGGTAGAAAGAAGTAGGCTGCTGGTTAACTAGGATCTGCAGCTTATCCAGTAGGTAGGGAAATGGGCAGACTGGGTGGGCCAAGCGGTCCTTATCTGCCGTCAAATTCTATGTTTCTATCTCTTCACAGGCACGGTGGGAATATGGATGGAAATGCCTCGTCTGCTACTTCCTCACACCCACCCAACAGGTCTAATAGAGGCACAGCGGAAAATAGTAAATGCTGGTGACAGTGCGGTGAAACACAAACAGAGCACTACCACATGTTCTCAACTTGTTCCTGCCTCCCTACCTTTGTAGCAGAGGTGGAGCAGGCATTACAGATTTTTTCTCCGCAACTACAACTGACTGAACACCTGTTTCTTTCCCTCATTTACTCTTGACACATTAAGGACCCCGCTACAAAATACTTATTAGGAATACTAATTCAGGTGGCAAAAAAATGCATAACAAGAGAGTGACTTAAGGGTGAGACCCCAGAATTCTGAGATTGGATAGCTACCAATAATACCATCTATAATATTGAAATGCTTACATATAAAGTGCATCAGCAGGAGGAGAGGGAGAGGAATAGGTGTCCCAGATTGGTAATATTCGCCTCAGCAAGGGACCTGAAACTGGTCCCATAAAGAGGATGAAGGGATAACTCGCTGTGCCAGGGATGGGGTGAGGACATCTTCCCAGCCCAGGCCTATGGAGACCCTCTGTTCCCTCCAGTGCCTCACGTGCCTTGTAGAGCTGTTGTAATTATGGAGTTCTATCTTACCTGTCAAATATACTACAACTCAATAAAACCTTATCAAGGTTGTATAGCTCTTTGTTTGCTTTCACG
This sequence comes from Neoceratodus forsteri, assembly GCA_016271365.2. Taxonomy (NCBI): domain Eukaryota; kingdom Metazoa; phylum Chordata; order Ceratodontiformes; family Ceratodontidae; genus Neoceratodus; species Neoceratodus forsteri. The sequence continues at coordinate 138,537,158 of CM057452.1, read as the reverse complement.
TCCTGTAATTGTCTGTTGTTCTTTGTCTGTATAATGTTTCTGTCCTTTCTATGACAAAACCAATTAAAAATCTGAATATAAAAAAAATAAACTTCTATTTCAACATCTCCAAGCTCTTCTGTTTTCCATAAATCAACTCAAATTTCAGATTATTTGGTGAGTTTTTCTTCTGCTGTATTATTCAATAACGTATTTCAGTTACAAAGCACAGGCTAATACAGTAGTTGCAATGACTATTTAATTTTAATTATAATTAGACTAGCCCTTTTATATCAAAATGGAAAATAAAGAACATATTTGATCCACTGAGTTCCTTCATCCTTCAACACATTTTGTAAAACCATGTATTCCTTTTCTTTTTCTAGACACTTATTTATGAGTCATGCCAAGGTGTGCAATTTGGGGCCAATAATTACACGCCTTGATTATGTTAGCACCACATGCCTTTAAACCTACTCAAAAATGTGGTCTTGGAAGCATAGACACATAGTCAATGTTGGCAGAAAAAGACCTTCAGTCCATCCAGTCTGCCCTGTTATACCTTGTGCTACCTATTGTTTAGATGGGGTTTATGCACTTGCACCTTCCTTTCCACTGCCTTACTGCTATCCCCCTATGAGAAACTAATAATCCCTTAACTCTCTCCCAGTCATGCTTAAAACCACTGATGGATTTTGAGACCACCACTTCAGCTGGTAGGCTATTTCACAACTCAACCACCCTGTCTTGAAAATAAAACTTTCTCTCGTCCCTCCAGCCCCCCCCCACCAGCTTTCACTCATGTCTCCGTGTTATTGACTCATCACTCCTGCTGAATAGTTTCTCACACCTTATTCATTCCTCTCAGAAATTGGATGGTCTCTATCATGTCTCCCCTCTCCCTTCTGACCTCCAGTAATCATTTTGGTTTCCCTGCACTGACTGTTTCCAGACTGTCTTTGTCTTCCCTTAGGTGGTGATTCCGGAACTGGGCCCAGTATTCCAGACGCTGCCTCACCAGTAATCTGTGCAAAGGTAGAATTGCTACTTTCCTCCTGCTATCAAAACCCCTCCCAATACACTTCAACATTCTGGTCACCTTGTTCCAGGTCTTATTGCATTGGCTGGATTGTTTTATGGAGTCACTTATGATAACTCATAGGTCCCTTTCTTCAGAAGTATTGTCCGGCATGACCCCTTCCATCCAGTATTCCGTCCTGGGGTTCTTGTTCCTTGTGTGTATCATCTTGCACTTTTTGGCATTGAATGAATTTCAGCTGCCAGATTTTGGACCACCTTTCTAACCTCTGCAGGTCCCTCTGCATCTCCTTTACCTTGTCTGCATTGTATACCCTGCCACACAGAGCTTAGTGTCATCTGCAAAGAGACAGAGCTTGCCCTGTATTTATTCAATGTCTCTGATGATCATATTGAAAAGGACTGGTCCCAGGACTGACACTTGCAGCAATCAGGTTGTGACCTCTGTCTCTTCTGACTGACCTCATTTACCAGCACTCTTTGCTGTCTCCCCCAAACCAACTTTCCACCCATCTAACTAGGTCTTTTGCTGCACCTAGATCCTCTAACTTCTTGAACCACCTTCTATGTTGTTCATGTAGTGGTTAAGAGCACTGAGTCACAAACCTGGAGAACTGGGTTTGAATCCCACAGCCCCCACTTGCATAGTGTGTGACTATGATCAAGTCAATTATCTTCCCTGTGCTTCCTGGCTGCACCTGGAAACAAGCCTTGGCTTAGCGTGTCTTTTCTGGACAAAAATTGTAAAATGAAAAATAAAAAAAGGAATAAATGTGGCATCAAGTTAAATGCCTTGGTGAAGTCAAAGAAGAGTAAATACACTGACTGTCCCTAATCTACTGCCCTTGCTACCCAGTCAATGAATACTATCAGGTTGGTTTGACAAGAAATCTTTACCATGAACCCATGCTGCTTGCCATCCTGGAGCACATTTAATTTTATTTATTTATTTAGTTTTTGTTGACCAGGTAAGTGCACTAGACAAATCCTGCCTATTTTCAGGCATGACCCGGGGGAAGGGGATACAGATGAATGCCAACTGACCTTGAACCAGATTAAGTTGTTGGTGGTATTTTTAGTGAATGAGGGAAACTTGGCCAGGACACCAGGGAAATTCCCCTACTTCCTGCTTCCTGTGAGCAGGGGGGACCCATTTTCTGGTGGGACCAAGATGGCGGAGGAGGAGGACAGTGGAGGAGGACATGCTGTGGCTGAGTTAGCAAGGCTCAGCGGGGAACATGGTACGGCTTTCCGGATGGCTGCAGAGAGCAGTGGAAGTAGGACGGATGTTGCTCAACTCCTAAATCATCCGTGCGGGGACAGTGGTACGGCTGGGATGCACCTTGATGGTGGCCAGCATAGCGTACCGGAATCCCTGCAGCCTGAAGTATTAGTGCACGATGCGGAAGTCATTAGGAGTGTGGAATTGGAGCAAAACCGTGAGTTTCTGATGGAGCCTGGGATCTCGGGAGAAATGATGGGCGAAAATGCTGCAGTTTTGTGTGGAGCTCCAGCTCTTTCGCAAGGGTCTGAGGAGCTTAATGTATTGTTGGAAAAACGCAGCTGATAAAAGAAGCTTTGCTGAGTTCAATGAATTAAAACAACAAGCTGAGGAGGATCGAAAAGAAAAAGGCCTGTTTTGGACTCTCCTTCGGGCCTACCAGGTACTGTGCCTAAGGTTCTAAAAGGTCCCAGTTTTTAGATCAATCACGGATGAAACCCCACCTCAGGATGCTAATCTGGTGGTTAATGAATCCTGGTCCCCTCAGCAAGCTCTCCAGGAGGCAGGTTGGATACAATCAGATGAGGAGGCTGGATAGCCGACCAATAATCCCTCTGCCGAGAACAAAGCGTAGCAGATGGGGAAAGACCAAATCTGCATCAAGGATGCTGTATCTAGCTATGGGCCAGACTGTTTTGAAACTTCCCTGTAATAACTGTACACTCTTCTTTATGTGTGTCTCCTCAAACCAGTATTTCTAATTTACTATCAAATGGTTCTTTGCTATCAGAGCCCACGTTAGGACAAACTGTCACTCCTGAAGCTTTAAGTTGTGCAAATGTTTTGGGTTCTGAGTTAAATCCAGTACAGGATCAGCCTGTTATCTCACAACTCCTGTTACATTTGCTAGTTTATTTAAAAACCAGTTACTTTGGCAAAGCGAAGGAATGCAGTGCTTAAGGTTCCTAGGTCCTATGGATGGTATGCCAGATCGTTTTTATGTAGGGAAGGTTTTGATTAAGCAAATGCTGGTTTTTCTCAGGGGAGGTGTATGCCTATACACCCCAGGGGATAACAATTATGACATTAGTTTCGTACACCAGATTTGCTAAATAAATTTTGGATGAGATATGCTCTTTTAAAAGCAGACCCAGCGTGGTTACATTTTCAGGCTATACCTCTCACCAAACAATCCTTTAAAGTAATAAATGTACTTTTTGGAATGAGGGAGTAAATGTAGACGATATAACGTACTGGGTGGAAAAATGTACTGTTCAGGGAATCCTGAACCTATATTGATGATGAAGGTTTCTGGAATGGAGGGTGGAGATATAAGGTTAATCTATTTCAAACATGAAGGTCTACAGCATTTACCTAGTTGTTTCTATTTGGGTCGGATAAAGGTTTTATTTTTATCCAGGCCAACCAAGACATTGTTATAAGTGTGGCTCTCCTAGGCACCTGAGTAGGATGTGAAGTGGTAAAATGTGCTCAATGTGGAGAACAAGGACATGTCCTTACTGACTGTCATCACCCCAGTAAGTGTTCACTGTGTGAAGATGCACATTCTTTTGTTGATTGCCCTTTCGCTGCACAAAATAAATCTGGAGACTATAGTATTCAAGATTTTTACATCAATATGGCGGTTAAAGCTGCCCTTAGGAATAAAACCCCTACCACCCTCTGGGAGACCTCAACCACATATTTCTGGTAATCATGGTTGTGCATTGATTCAAAAAGAACCTCAGTCGCAGATACACCCTGATGTTTCTGAGCCTCTGTCAGCGACACAAAATCCTGTCTCTCAAGTGGAGGTTTCTAGCGGCAGTTTGATTTCAATGCCTCCACCGCTCCCGCCCCAAGAGGCCTTTACTCTGGTATCTTCCAGAAGACGTAGTCTTCGATCTGGCAATATTAGCATGGTGATTCCTGAACCCCCTATGATGGCTACACATAATCCTTTTATTGTATTACAAGATGACACAGGGATGGAGTCTGACTCAGTTTCTGTAAATTCCTCACAACATGATGGTACGTCTGATATAGACCAAAATTTGGCAAAAACTGATTTAGGCAAAAAGAAAAAAAATAGATTGGGAATGAGGAAAGGGAACAAGAAAAAATAATATGCTAAAATGCGTTCAAAAATATGGCTGGTCGTTTCCCCTCTCTTGATGGTAGCAGTTTATAATCTTTCGGTAGCTTCTTTAAATGTGGATAGTATGTTATCCGAGAGGAAACGGGTGTTGATTTTATCACTTTTTGAGAAAAAGGATTATGATGTGGTTTTTTTGCAGGATACTAGGTTACATACCAAACTCGATATTGAATTAGCAACTGCTGGCTGGAGATGGGGGGTTACCTATTGGTCTATGGGTGAAGACCCCTGTAGTGGTGTAGGTATAGCCCTAAATAGTCCCACTGCAAAGGTGATACAACTAGTTGATCTTGTCCCTGGTCGTGTATTGTTGTTGGATGTAGTGATTAACGGTTTACAGTGTCAGTTAATCAATGTTTATGCACCTCAAACAAAATTTGCACGTATTGAAATATTTCGCTTATTTCAACCTTATTTATTTACTTCAAAGTATGTTTTTTGGGGTGACTTCAATTGTAGTAGATACAATACAGATAGGGATGCGAACCACCAAAATGTTTTGTGATGCTACTTGTCTTAATAATTTACTTGTTCAAACAGGCCTTAGTGATGTTATGGCCTCTTCAGGGAATCCGCAAAACATTTTTCAGGCAATAAGGCCACAAGGATAGATTTTGGTTTCTTTCCGATTCCCTACAGGTGATTGATACTAGAACATTGGCTGTTACTTCCTCTGACCATGTAATTATAGTAGCTACGTTGGCAAGTCATATGCCTATGCATCGGGTACAGGGTACTGGAGAATGAACTTGGCTCTATTACTTCTTCCTACAATTGAAGATGGCTTTCTAGCTATTTTAAAGGCCAGGAAATCTGTGTTATGTCTCTATGATACTTATCGGGAATGGTGGATGGATACAAAAACTGAAATTAAATGTTTTTTTCAATCAATAGGGAGATTATATGGTAAATACAAAACTGATACTTACTTAAATTATAGAAAGGAATTTTTGGATTTACACTTTCATGTGGCCAATGGTGAGGTTTCAGTCCTCCCCCAGTTATACGAAATAAGAGAAAAGATGAATAATTTTCAATATGATCGGGCAAAATCTTTAGAAAATGAACGCTGCTGGTACCCAAGGCACAAAGGCCTTTCTGAATTCATTTCAATTTAGTGCTTCCCAAAGACATCAGAAACATATGACAGGTCTTAATGATCAGGCAGGGATTTGGTGCACACATACCAGAGAGGTTATAGGATTGTTGATTTACATGTACAGAAACTTTTGGTATTACTGAAACATTGAGTCACACACATGAGAACTGGTTGGGAGGATGTAATTTACCCCAAATTTCAGATTCAGGGTCAGTTAACTTAGTAGCACATATTACAACACAAGAGGTTGCTGCAGTGTTGGCACAAGTAGAAGCTGGTACAGCCCCAGGGAATGATGGTATTCCTAATGAAATTTATAAAATAATTTTTTAACAATTATCGGAAGAATTTACAGGTGTTTTGAATGAAATACTATCCTCGGGGATATTACCAAAAAGTATGAACGAGGGGCTTGTAGTTTTATGTATAAAAAAGGAGATAGAGGGGATTTGTTAAACTGGAGACCTATAACCCTATTAAATACAGATTTTAAACTATTTACCAAAATATTAAACAACAGATTGTTACTTAATGCACATTCCCTTTACATCCGGCACAAACATGTTCCATTCCAAATAGGAACATTACCGATAGTCTAATACTTTTATGGAACTTTTTCAAAGGATCTACAGGGAACTTACAGGTTTGATTTTGAGTTTAGACCAGGCAAAGCCTTTGATAATGTAAGACATGGTTATTTATGGGACTGTTTAGTTGGGTATGGTGTCCCGATACCTTTATAGAATGGATAAAAACCTGTTATGCCAATGCTACTGCTCAAGCTTTTGTAATGGGTGGGTAGGACTATATATCCCATATTACGGGTGTCGTCAAGGATGTCCTCTTAGTGCCCTTTTGTATTTATTTACTATAGATCCCTTAATTAGGCGGGTGTATGGTCATGACAGTATCCGGGACTCTCCTTTTCAAGTACTGATCCTGAAGTTAAATGTATTGCCTATGCGGATGATTTATGTTTTTGATTGGGGATCTTCCTCTGCAAGGGTTTTCAAAAACGTTTACAGGGTTTTTGTTATATACCGGTGCACAAATTAACTATGAGAAATGTAATTGTATAACACTGGGGATAGAGTATTTTCATCTACACAGGTTATAGGCATTCCGTAATTAAGGATACTTGTAAAATTTTGGGTCTTTTATTCGGAGCAGGAGATTTAGCATATCTAAATTGGAAATTTAAACTAAAGGAAGCTAAACTAAGGTAGATGTCTGGAACACATGGAGACTGCCTAAACTGAAATGGATTCAACTGGTTAAAACATTCTTATTACCCATATTTTATATTTAAGTGTGGTTTTAGTCTTCCTTTAGCTTTGGAGACACAGTTATATGGATGCTTTTTGCTTGTATATGGGGCAGTAGATTGAACCCCATAAAGAGAGCCTTGTTGTTTGGGAGAAAAACATGGGAGCCTAAAAATGTTACATCCTGTAGTATTTTTCTTTACTATGTTTCTATACAAATTTAAAACCTCTATTTATAGATAGAGACACACAATGGAAACCATGGCTTCAGGATACTCTGGGAGATTTATGTCTTTTCTGGCCTGAATATGAGGTATTCCCGAGACAACGTTCCATAAACCATCTCCACAATCTCTTAAAATATGTTTTGGGAAAATTAAATTATGGGGTATTTCAAGGCATACCTTTTGCATTTTACTAGAAAAGAATTATACTATATATTTTACAAAAGTATTTTCAAGATTCACTCCATTTGATTATTTTCCATCTCCTATAAAACTTGCAATTGGCAATATGTTAACCTCCCAGTTCCACTTCATATGTGGGATGTGTTATGGTTATCCTATATGGTAAATTAAATGTCCGAGCAAATCTAAAACATAAGCAAATTACAGATCGGTATTGCCCTAGGGTATGTTTTGAATTAGTGGAGACAATGGAACACTTATTTTGGAATGTCCTTTATAAAAGGATTTTGGAGTCTTGTTTTACGAAAATGGCCTACCTTTCCTTTATACCCTATGACGTTAGATATGTTGTGTATAGGGATTCTGCCAGTAACCACTGTGCAATATGATAAAGTGACTTTATGTTTGATTTTGCTTTGTTTTAAATACTATATATGGCATGTGAGATGCCGTTTCACCATTCAACAACAATATTTTTCACAAGAAGCATTATTTGGTATGGTTGCTAATGCAATATTGAGATTGAAAAGGCAGGATTATGGGAAATTTTCTTCATTTATATGTCACTCTAGATGGGATTCTGTAGATTGGCTATAACTTCATTGGGTTAATTTAGAATAATTATTTTGGATGTATTGAATTAGTGTTTTCTATTTGCTTTTTTCTTCTTTTTTTCCTTTCGTTTCATGTATAATCTTTGTTTTCTATTATGAAAACAATATGCTGTATCATTTTCTTTAATGTGACTTAACATTGATTGAATTTATTGTTTGGTTTGCTGTCTATGATAAAAGTTCCCTACTCATTTTGTAAGTGGGGGTGGGGGTGGGGACTGTTTGCAGTTTCCTTTTACATTGTTTGGATGATATATCTTGTAATAGATTATCTTCTATATGATTTATATATTATTTTGTGTGATTTAACACTGTATGTTTTCAATTTTGGTTTACTGAAATAATAAAAATTCCCCTACTCTTTTATTAGGGTGGGGGGGGGTTATTTTTTCAGTATGTCTAGTAAGTTTTGAGTCTATTGCAATGTTAGTTTTGTATTTTATGTATGATGGCATATGTATTTTGTTTCAAGTAATTTGCTTTTGCTTTTGTGTATTATTTGACTGTATTTTACTTTCCAACTTTAATAAAAAATTCCCCTACTCACCAGTGTGGGGACCCTCTGGCCGTTCTGCATGATGGCCAGTCTCTCAGAACCTGTGGAGGAGCCGGTTGTGTCTTTGGAGGGTGACAAGGTCTCTCCCTCGGCTGTTTCTTTGTTATCTGACCATGATGTTTCTTTACTGCCTGAACATGCTGCTTTACCTCCAGAACCTATGGACGGTATCGTTTTGGCTGACTTGATGGACGCTGCTCCTCATCCAGCTCCTGCTTCTTCTCCACTCCAGGATCTACCTCAGCTTTTTCAACACCAGCCCGATGCAGTCCCTCAAGAAATGGTGTTGTCCCGACTTGCATTTCTGTGTTTTGAAAAGACAAAACAGCTTCAAAAGTTACGGGAGAGGTCACGTGATGCTAGCTCCTTGAATGGCTGTGCTGTCTCTGGGCTCCCACCACTCATCAACCTTAACCCATTTTTAAAGCGGTTCTAAACGACCAATATGACAAATAACCACAACGAGCAACTCCTCGATCTCTGCCTATCGGCCTCTGAGCGTTTTTTTTTCTCGCATCCTGCACTTCTAAACAAGGATGGAGGCAGAGATGAAGCAGGCTGTGATGCGGCATACTCCTCCTGCAACGCCGGAAAAGTTCCCCAAGAAGGCGAGAAACCAGAGCACCAACAACCCAGGCAAATTGGGCAGCGCTGCTTCCTCGGCTGGCCCTCTTACGGAAGAGAGATTTCTGCAAGAGATTGCCCCGCTCCGGGAAGTATTAGAAGGCATTACAATGGAATTAAAATCAATTAAAGGGGATCTTACTTCCCTCACAACCAGGGTGACCGATTCTGAAGCCAGGATTCAATCCCAAGAAAAGTGGAGGAGTACAATAGACCCAGAAATCGTCTCGCTGAAGCAACAGGTGAAAAAATTACAACTTAAGACTGAAGATCTAGAGGGACATAGCAGGTGAAATAATCTATTAATAATTGGCCTGCCAGAGCTAGAGGAAGGCTCAGACACCATTGCCTTCCTCCAGAAGTTCTTGGTTAAAGTCGTCGGTCCCTCATCTCTCAACCCTCAGTACCACCTTGAGAGAGCCCATCGGTCCCTGAGACCAAGGCCCCCACCAGACTCTCCTCCTCATCCGATCATTGTCAAATTCCTAAGCTTTATTGAAAAACAGCATGTTCTTACGAAGGCTCGAGAGCTGCAAGCTATCATGTGGGGCCCAACTAAATTAAGAATCGCCCAAGACCTTCCGGTGGAGACTAGGCAGAAGAGAATGGCGTTTCACCCTGTGGTGCAGAAACTCATCGCGGCAGGCATACCCTTCCGAATGCTATATCCCGCCACCCTAAAGGTCACAGTCGATGGCTACACTTCCACCTATGATTCTCCTGAGCAAGCCACTAAAGACTTAACCTCCAGACTTCTCAGCTTGTTTAAAGAAAGATGATTTGACCTTCAACAATCCAGCTATCAGGCTTGTTGCCTAAGTTCCCGCGTTCTTAGGATGTTGTGTTAGCAATGACTTACCTGCTAGCTGTAATGGTCAGTAGTATAGTTTCTGTGAGGCTGGGGTAAGCAGATGCTCCTAGTGCAAGTTGAGATAGGCCATGATTTTTTCAGTCCCCCTAGCTTTACCCCGGAACCTTAGGGATGGAGACCTAGTGTTCTGCCTGACCGAATTGAGTGTGGACCGGTTTTGGTCCCACCACATAATGAGTCCCCCGGAGCCCTGCCCAAATGACATCCTCGCGGGTATATCTCGGCTCCATTCCCATTCTAGCACCCAATCTCCAGTAGACAGCTGAATCATGCAGATGGGGGAAAGTTCCCATCCCTCTTATTTAGTGGCTGTACGTTGCACTACTCACGAGGTGAAAATAGACAGTTGCTACCTAACTTGGCACCTTTTTTCTCGTTCCCTGTATGGCCTACTGATACATAAGGCCGCTGTTCAATGGTAGCCTAATGAGATTGGTTGGTGGGCGGGGGGGGATCCCGGAGATGCTCTGAGATAAAGGAGACTGCCTCACGAGCTTAACATGGGGGGACATGGCGGCCCTAAGCCCTGATATTGGGGGTTCCTCTTTACCTTTTGGTGGCTGATACTCGCCAGCAATTTGTCCCTATTCCCTCATAGCAACCCCATAATCCTTCGATACTGGGCTATGACAGCCCTGGGTTTCACCATTGGGGTCTGGTCTCCAGGTCCATGTTACTGTTTTTTCCAGGACGTAACTGGTCACATCTGGAACCAGGTTGTATATAGTTTGTTGGGTCTTTTCTTTATTATTGGGGATGGGGGGGTGGTTTCTCATGGTTTGATTGCATTAGCCTTCGAGAGTCTCATACCAATATTTGCTCTTACTGCTTGAATGCTACATGTCAGGGGTCTGGATATGCCTTTTCTCAGAACCTAGCCAGTCTTGTAGGGGGGATCAGAGTGTGCTTTTCCTTTTTGACTATCAACGGAGGTATTACTGTGCATTTTTCTAACCTAATGATTTTGAAATGGCTATAAACTTGGTTAAGATAGCTACTTGGAATGTGCGCGGGATCAGAGGAAGAGCCAAGAGGATTCAGGTTTTAACCACTGTGATTTACTTACGGTTGAGATACTCATGCTCCAGGAAACCCATTTAAACAATAGTGAGGAAAAATGGCTAGTTAGATCTGGCTTTTCCCAAGTTTTCTCAGCGAGCGTCTCAGGGTCCAGCAGGGGGGTAACTATTTTAATTAAAAATTATGTTTCCTTCTTGGCAGAGGAGGAACTGACTGATCCAGATGGCAGATTTGTCCTGGTTAAATGATCCCTCAACAATTGCAAGGTCATCCTAGGCTCAATTTATGGTCCAGTAGGGGGGAGCCCTGAGTTTTTTATGACTCTAGCGGATAAAATAGGCACTCTTTTACCCTCACACCTTATTTTGGGGGGTGACTGGAATGTCCCGCCGTGTCATATCCTTGACAGATCTCATGATCCTAAGCATCCAGTAACCCCAGCTCAAAAGTCCTTATCAGACTTTGCGCAGCTATTAGGTCTATGTGATCCTTGGCGACTCACTAACCCCTCCCTCCGATCTTTTTCTTTTTTCTCTCAAGCCCATCACTCCTGGTCCAGAATAGACTATATTTTAATCAGCAAGTCACTCCTCCCTGGCCTCCTCCAGACCGGTATAGAGCCGATAGTGTTGTCTGACCATGCCACAGTCTGGGCGAAGATTTCTCCGTACCCCAACTTTCAGCGGGACACTATTTGGAAACTCAATACCCAGCTCCTTAAGGAAGCCCAGACGGTCGTACACATCAAAGGTCTTATCTCCAATTTTCTGGAGTTCAATATGAACTCCACCCCTAGGATGGACTCTATCTGGTGCTCCCTGAAATGCTACCTCAGAGGGGAAATAATTAAATTAGCTTCTGTGAGGAAAAAAATCTAAACAGTCCCGTGCCGCTCTATTACTGACCAAAATTAAGGAGTTGGAGAGTTCCCACGCCCCCTCCTCTCCCCTTGCCTCTCTTGAATCCCTTCTAAAATCAAAAAATGAGTACGCGGATCTACTCAAGGAGAAGGCCAAATATGCCATCCTAAAAACTCAATCTAATTATACTGATCATGGTGAAAAAGCCGATAGGCTTTTGGTCTTAAGACTACGCATGGTAGAGCGTTCAAGACTAATCCCGGCCTTGCAAACCCCAGAGGGCCTAACCAAAACTACCGCTAGGGAAATTACTCAGATCTTTGAGGACTTCTATAAGAACCTCTATAGCAGTCACTCCCCTCCAGTACCCCCCTTGGACATCGAGACTCATCTAGCAGACCTCAATCTTCCCCACCTTCCTCTACACCACAAAAATACTCTAGCTTCCCCTATTACCTTATCTGAAGTCGAGAGCCATTACCTCTCTTGCTCCTGTTAAGGCACCTGGTCCAGATGGCTACCCTTCTAACTTCTATAAAACTTTTAATAAAGAACTTGCCCCCTTACTCCTTAAGCTTTATAACTATCTGCTTGACGCTGACACAACTGACCCTACTTTACTGGAAGCCACAATCGTATTAATTCTTAAGTCTCACAAACCACCCAAAGATCCTGCGAGTTACCGCCCCATTTCTCTCCTAAACTGCGATATGAAGATCCTATCCAAGATCCTAGCCTAGAGGATTAAGAAGGTTTGGGTCCGCCTCTTAAGCCCTGAGCAAGTGGGATTCATTCAAGCTCACTCCCCCGAAGACCACCTCAGAACCCTCTCTCACATCTCACACACTGCCCAACTATCCCACATCCCAATGGCCCTGATCTCCTTGGATGCTGAAAAAGCGTTCGACAGAGTCAACTGGAATTTTCTGTGGGCAACACTGGCTAAAATGGACTTCCCACCTGTTTTCCTTAAGTGGATTCAGGTCATGTACAAATCCTCGGCTAGGATCTATTGCAATGGTGTCTTTTCCTCAGTCTTTTATCTCCACACTGGTACCAGACAAGGCTGCCCGCTCTCTCCCTTTCTGTTCAACCTGTACTTAGAACCCCTTCTTCATAAACTTAAACACTCCCCACACATCCATGGTTGCCCGGTGCAGCAACAGGAGCTGGTTCTTTCTGTCTGTGCAGATGATATCTTGCTTCATGTTGCTCACCCTGAAAAATCATTACGGCATGCGCTCCAAATCATTACCCAATATGGCCGCCTCTCCCAATACAAGCTGAACATAGCAAAATTGGAAGTATTTCCTCTGAAGCCCTCTACACATAAACAATGTTTCACTAAGTTTAGTATGAGATGGTCTCCCAGGTCAATCAAATATTTGGGCATACACTTTACCTCGGATCTAGCTCTGCTCAAGAAGCTCAATTTAGACAACCTCATGTCCAACATCCAGCTGGACTTACAAAGATGGTCTAAACTTCCCATTTCTCTTTGGGGCAGGATTAACATTATTAAGATGAATGTCCTTCCCCGTATTTTTTACCCTCTTAACCTACTAGGCCTCTGGCTACTTCTTTCATACCTACAGCAATTCCACTCCATTTTTTCGCAATTCAACTGGCAAAACAAAGCCGTCAGGTGCTCTTTTTCTAAATTATGCCTTCCTAAAGACAAAGGAGGACTTTGTCTCCCTAATCTAATATTCTATCACTGGGCAGCTCACCTCTCCAAGCTGGGCAGATGGTTCCCAGATCCGGCTGCCGGTCCTCCCCCGCTTTGGCTTCTGATCGAAAGACAGATTCTTCTAGAGGCCAAAATCTGCCCAAAGACAATCTTCTACACCCCCATCCCAGCACTTACATCTTTGATCTCAAACCCAACCATCATTACCTCTCTTAAAACCCTTTCCCAATGCCTTTACTACCTTAAGATCCCACCTAAAACAGACTTAGCACAACCCCTTATCCTAAACCCCAATATTAGACTAGGAGGCTCGTTGATTGCTCCTGGTTGGCTCCCGCAAATTAATGAAACAATAGTGGGAAACTTTTACTCTCAGGACTCCCTACTTTCTTCTCCTGACATACTACCTAAATTTGACCTCCCCAACAATATGATTTTCAAGATATACCAACTAAGGCATCTCATCAATGTGACTTTCGGATCTGTATTCCATAAATCACAGGTCAGTCCCTTCCTCTCCCAAATTGAAGCTTTAGCACCCAAATCTCACTGCATCTCATTAATTTACTCCTATCTGCTGGACCTTAAATTCCCGAACCCGCTTGAAGGATCCTGTATCTGGCTCTCTCTTCTACCGGACACCACTCCTAGCTGGCCCCGCTTATGGAAGGATCTGCACAAGTACCATACCCAAGATAGATTCAGACTTACCCAATATCATATACTAAATTACATGTATTACAGTCCAGTTAAACTGTCCCATTTAAAAAAATTACCTCTTCCCCTATGCTCCAGATGCTCACAAGGAATGGGGAATTTGCTTCATATTTTTTGGCTATGTGACAAGGTGACCCCCTTGTGGCGCTCTATTCAGGCCAACCTGGACCCTCTTTTGGGCCTGGAAAACCTCTTCACGGCCGAAATTTGCATCCTGGGTAACTACTCTGACATAGATTGTCAGGAATGTAGGTACCACATTGCTTTAATTTCTATGGTGGTCAAAAGACTAGTTCTCAAGCATTGGACTGACCAACTAACCATAACATATACTGAATGGATAAAAGACCTATCAACCTGCTTTAGCACGGAGAGACTCGCTGCTAGCTCCCGTAACCGAATGGACTTATTCCACAAAATGTGGGACAAGCTTTACACGCTTTATTTACACCATTGACCTCTTGGCTCGGGCTCTGAAACCCTATTTAGCCTCCGTCTCCTTCTCTTTTTCCTCTATCCCTAAGCCAATCCCTTTGTATAAGGACTGGTTCTCTATAACTGCCTGCTTAATAAATACAATGCACACGTGGGGTGGGTTAGGGTGAGGAAAAGGTGCAGATCTGTAGGTATAGAATTCCAGATGTTGTGGAGGGGAGATTTGTGGGGGGTGGGACAATTGGGAGGGGGGGTGTTTTTTTTTTTTTTCTCCTACTCCATGTACAGTTCTGTTTGGAATGACTGACTTGTTATATTTCTTAAACTAATAAAGTTGAATTTCAAAAAAAAAAAAGTTACGGGAGCTTGATATGGCTCTAAGTCTCCTTTCTTCTCCTATGGTCAATGCTGCTGCAGTCCCAGATTCACAGGATGTGGTTGTTTCTCCTTCGCTGTCTCCTTTGGTGGACTGCAACCCGGTAGCGCTCAGTCACAGTACTCCCCCAGGAAACGTTGTACAAGAGGCTGGCAATAAAGATGGTTTGTTCCCATGTGCCTACAGCCTCAGGATCCTGGCACTCAGCTTTTAGATCCGCCTTCTGCTGGGCAACATCTCAGACCTGGTAAATCACTTCTACCTGGAGGTCATGTGATGACAGGTGAAAGGCAGCAGCAACTCCCTGTAGCTCCGCACTTTCGCTCGCTAATACAGCTATTTTCAACCTAATTCTTAGCAAACAGTGCACCTTACTGATATTAACTGTCTGCTGGGGACTCTTAGGAAGCAGTGAAGTGCTTCAGAATGGAGGTCTTCACGAAAAAGCCGCCACCAAGACACTCGCCACCATCAATGCCAGAAAAAGAAAAGGCCGCAAAGTGGCCTAAACAGCAGCTGGCGAGTTCGAGCAAAACTCCCTCTCCTACAGTTGTTCTCTCGAAGGAAAGATTTTTGGAGGTAATGCGGCCATTACAGAAGAGAATAGTAGAGATCGCAGAGGACATGCAGCAGATTAAGTCCTCCATACAAGCCCTTACAATGAGAGTCAGAGACTCAGAGGCTAAGCTCATATCTTTAGAAAAGAAACAAGACAAGAGTGAGCTGATGATTACGCAGTTCGGGAGGAGACTAAAGAAGTTGAATGTCAAGTTGGAAGATTTAGAGGGGAGAAGCAGGAGGAATAATCTCCTCATAATTGGTATGCCTGAGAAGGAGGAAGGCTCGAACCCAATATTATTCATGCAGAAGTTGTTTGAAAAGGTAGCAGGCCCTTCCCCGAATGGAGCTACCTATGTTATAGAGCGGGCACACCGGGTTCTTTGTCCGCTTCCGCCTCCTAACTCTCCGCCTCGACCCTTGATATGTCGGTTACTGAATTTCATTGACAAGCAATATATTCTGGTCAAGGTCAAAGACCTACAAGAAGTTTTATGGGAAGGGCATCATTTAAGAATAGCGCAAGATTTGCCTCAGTCGGTGAGAGTGAAGCGGCAGGAGATGCACCCGATTGTTTCAAAATTGATTGCAGCGAGAAAGCTCTTTAGAATGCGATACCCCGCAGTGCTTCAGGTTAAATAGGAGGATCGCTGGATACCCCTGGAAACCAAGGAGCAAGCACCGAAAGAGCTCAAAGAGTTATTCCCTGATTTGTTTAAGTGAGCAGATTGACTGAGCACATCAAGGCTGCAATAGACAAGGGATTGCTGCTGCAGAGAAAGCTGTAACCTGGAACAATGAAGTTAACGATGTATCTTGTTGGATCTTCTTCGAGAAGAGTATAAGATAATCGGGGGGCTCCCCAAGAATTATGTTACCGCAAGGAGACCACCTTTAATGCTTATCTGGTGCTGGGCAGAAGAAGCTGTATTCGGAGTCAGAATTTGGACTCAGTGCATGTAATCTGCGGCTTGTCTGAAACTTGTTTTTCTTTCACCCGTAAGGCATAGCGGACAAAGATGGAAAAGACCGTGCATGTTAACCCTACAGTAATATGGGACTGCTGTCAGCGCTGCCTGCTACTCGGGGACTGATTTAAAACCCTTTTTTTTTCCTTTTTGTTTCCTATTTCGCCCTCCCTTTTATCCCTTCTTTCATGAAGGGTCAGTAAGGATGGATCACGATGAAGTAATCAGATCTTGAAATGTTAAACTAAGAGTGCTGTATCTCACTTACTATTGCTATGTTTTCTAGGAGATTTAGATAATTTCAATGAGTGCAGGTTTGGCTTGCTGCTTGTTTAAGTGGGGAAGGTGCTGGAAATGGGGAGAAGGGATTTTGGTGCACATCACTCTGTAAAAAAGGCATCACGCACCTTATTTAATTGGGTGTTGCAGTTCGTTGGAACTGGGGGTGAAGGAAAGAGGGGGTTTGTTTCTGCTTTATTCTGGGGGCATAGTGATAGAAATAAAGAGGGTCTATAGCTATAGTTGTGTTGAGAGGGGTGGGAGGAGGGTATCAAGTGTGTGTAAACTATATACTACTACTCAGTTTTGGTTAGGACATGCTTCTGGGATGAATCATGGACCTCAGAGATGGAATGGTGTAGATTTACCCACAGGGACATATGTCACTGAGTGTAATGAGTGGTCCGAAAAACCTAATAAGTTGGAATATTAAGGGTGCCCAGGACAAGGGTAAAAGACGGGTGGTCCTCAGACATCTACAGCATTTGCAGACAGGGATAGCATGCCTTCAGAAGACCCACCTGAAGTGGGAGGATATCCATTTATTTGCCAAAGCATGGGTGGGACAGGTTTTTGGTGCTGGGAGATCAAATAATAGTGGGGGGGTGGCAATTCCAATAAATAAGAAAGTTCTCTTCATAATGGGGAAAGAAATATATGACCCCAATGGGAGATACATTCTCTTGCATGGAAGCATTGAAGCTCAGCCAATTATAATCGGTGCTATATACAGCCCAAATTGTGAATCCCCTGCGTTTTTCACACATCTTCTGAGTATAGTGGTTACTAACCCACCGGTCGTAACTATATTAGGAGGGGATTGGAATGTGGTTCCATATACACATATAGATAGATCTGACTCTCGGAGACAGGGGTTCTCTCCTTCACAGAGGGCGTTACAGAATCTGATAAGTGGTGCAGACATTTTGGATGTATGGAGGGTGTTGCACCCTATACAGTACACTTTTTATTCACCCCCACACAAATCTCTTTCTCGAATTGATTTTATCTTGTTAAGCTCCCCTTTGCTCCCAAATGTTATAAGCTCAGTCATTCTTGAGAGGGTCATTTCAGATCACTCGGCCATCTCACTTCTGTTTTGTTTGGGGCTGGGAGTTAGAAGAGATTTTTTCTGGAGGTTGAATAATCAGTTACTCCAGAAACCTGACACCTTGCAACAGATAAAGGACTTTCTTTCTAATTTTATATCTATTAATAGGGATTTGGTTACAAGAACTGATGTGGTCTGGGTGGCTACCAAGTGCACTTTGAGAGGAGAATGCCTGTGGCTGGCTGCCACTAAATCCCGACAGTATAAAGCCCAACTGGACACGCTGCTTTCTGCCATTCGTAGGTTAGAGACCACCCTTATAGTAGATCCCCAGATATTGAGTGGGCAGCCCTGCATAGGCTACAGGCCCAGTATTCAGCCCTGATATACCAGAGGGTGGAGTTGTCTTTGAAGCGTACCAAGATCAAATATCTGGATTCAGGGGAAAACGCAGGAAAAATGTTAACAGTTAGGCTTAGGCAGACCAAGGCATCCCATTTCGTTTCAAGTATTAAAGTGGGTAACTAAATTATAACATCACCCAGAGAGGTTGTAAATGAGCTGAGGACATACTATCTGTGGCTGTACTCAGTTGACCAGACTGATCGCCCCATAACCCAAGATATTTCTAATTACCTTGCCTCAGTAGTGCTCCCTAAAGTGTACCCCCCAGAATGTCATGTCACTTGGTAATCCGGTCACGGTACAGGAAGTGATACAGGCAATTCAGCAACTAACATTGGATAAATCTCCTAGACCAGATGATCTTTCTAATAACCTATATAAAGTGTGTATATCAGAAATTGCTCTCTTTCTAACAGAGGTATTTAATTTTGGTATCTGGAAGGTATGTCGGAGGATGGCTTCCTGAAAGCGTTGATTACTCTTATACCCAAACCAGGTAAGGACCCCCTTAATCCCGGTAGTTACTGGCCCATCTCTTTGATCAACACAGATGTAAAGATTTTAGCCAAAATTATGGCCAGTAGGTTAAGTCCCGTGTTAGCTACCCTTATCGGTCATGGGCAAATCAGTTTCATGGCAGGTAGGTCATCTGTTGATCATTTGCGGAAGGTTATACACATCCTCTCAGTATCCAAGGACTCTGACTCAGCTGCAGTATTGGTGTCCTTGGATGCCGAGAAGGCTTTTGATATGGTTTCCTGGGATTTCTTATTTCTAGTGTTAGAACAGTATGGCCTCCCTACAGAGTTTGTTAAATGGGTCAGACTACTATATACTTACCCGTCAGTGCAGGTCTGGTGTAATGAGATCTTGTCTGACCCTTTCTGACTCCAGAGAGGGACCAGACAGGGTTGTCCCTTATCCCCCCCTTTTGTTTAATCTTTATTTGGAACCCTTAGTTCGGAAGCTAATTTCCTCCCCACAAATTCAAGGTATTAAAATCGTAGAACGGCGGTATACCCTGTCGGCTTATGCGGATGACCTGCTGATACACCTAGAGGACCCTGTAGTAGGGATCCCTGCTCTTTTGGAAGAGATTAAGTCCTTTTTAGTGGTCTCCCACTATAAGCTTAACATATCTAAAACCAAGGTCTTTCCCTTGAATAACAAGACCACCTGGATGGTGATAAATAACACTAACTTGGAGTGGGAACCCCATACCCTTACCTACCTTGGAATACAGGTTGCTAGAGATATTCCCACTATGATTAAGCTTAACCTCATAGACTTGATTAAAACTATTAAATTAGACCTGGATAGATGGGAAAGTCTCCCTCTCACATTGTGGGGAAGAATAAATATTGTAAAAATGAATGTTCTACCCAGGGTATTATACCCTTTAGGGATGCTTGGATGTTTTCTTCCCAAAAAATGGTTTACCCAGTTCCAAGCCATGTTAAGTACCTTCTTGTGGAAAGGCAAAGGTGTTAAGAGATCTTATAATAAGCTTACGGGGCCCAAGGTGCAGGATGGATTAGCATTGCCCTCTTTCTTTACCTATTATTGTGCCCACCACCTTAGTAGAGCAGTTTACTGGTCAAAGGCAGAGTGGGAGATAGAAGGTCAGGCTTATATACCCCTGTGACTGGACATAGAAAGGTCCCTAATATCCTAACATCAAGGCACTCTCTCCTCTTTGATTTACGTCAGTCCTAAGAAGCTCCCCAGAATGCTGAAGAACACTCCCATTGGATGGTCGGTTAGAGCCCACCATCAATTACAAACTCACCTCTCGTGCAACTGGCATATATCCCTGGAACAACCGATAGTTGGTAACCCCCATTTTAAAATTGATCATAAACCCATCTTACCCACATTCTGGCCTCTTTTGATTGATAAGAAGGTTTCTGACTTATCAGAGAATGGTAAGTTGATATCCTTTGTTGCTTTCTGCTCACGTTTTGATGTGCCTGTCACTAACTTTTTCAAATATAAACAGATTGAAGAGACAATTAAAACTCACCTGGGACGGGAGGATGTAAACCGGTCGCATACGGAAATATTGAACAGGCTCCTACATTCAGCTAAAAAATCCCATTCAGTGTCTAGGGTCTACAAGGAGATGCAATCTGTTGATGCCAATTTACCCCGGGCGATCTGTTATTATTGGACCCAAGAATTATCCATCACAACGGAAGTGGGGTCTTGGGAAAGTGCATGGAACAATGTCTATAAATTTGTTAAGCAGGACAGATTACGACTGATAAAGTTTAATATTATGAACAATCTATGTAATATATGGAGATGCTTAAATAATAGAATACTAACCCATACAAAAAAATTCCGGTAATACCACATCAGCCAAAGTGATAATACCATCGTTCATCCCTGATAATACTATCGTTCAGAAGTGATAATAGTATCGCTGCTGCTCTGAACGATAATATTATCAGTTAAACGGAACAGCGCATGCCCAAGATTCAGACCTGGTTGTTAGCTTCTTCTCTGCAGTCGCTAGGACTCAGGACGCCAGATTTGTAAACCGTGCTTCGTGATTGGCTGCCTTTTCTCCCACAGAGGGCAGAATACTTTCAAAAAAATGAGGCCATCTCGCTCTTCGCGAGAGTAACTCTTACTCACAGAACTTGGCATCTTTACTTTCGCCTGGACTTTTTTTACCCTGCAAGACAACAGTACCTCATTGATCCTGCATTTACATGGACAAAAAAAACAGGTAGGCCTTCCTAACAAGCGAGGACTTGCTAGCAAGTGGGGGGGGGGGCAAAGCGGCAGCCAGCAAGAATGCAGAGAACAAAAAATTACTGACACAATTTCCTATGGAATTTGGCTCCATATATTACAAAATAACCCAGAGGTGTATGCATTGAGGTAGCTCCCATCTCGAGGTTCTGGGGACATGCGAACCTCTCGATGGGATTACTCCCTTGTAATGCATACACTCCTGTGTATTATTCTATTTATTATACACCAGTTAAATTATGCAAATTGGGTCATGTCCCCTCATCTACTTGCACTCGGTGTAATCAAGCCCTGGGTTCCTTATATCACATGTTGTGGGAATGTTCAGTGGTTCAGACCTTATGGCAATCTATCAAGCAGTTGCTGGATCCGTTGCTTGGGCTTGATTCCCTTTTCACTCCAGAAATTTGCTTACTATATCTTTTCCCGATGGGTATCCCAAGGGTCAGGAAGGCACACCTAGCTTTGATTTCTGCCATAGCCAAACTCATCATTATGAGACACTGGAAAGACAAAGCAAGGTTGTCAGTTTTGGAATGGTATAGGGAAATGCTTATAGCTCTTCAATTAGAAAAACGTATTTTACACATGAATAACCATTCAATACCAGTCTAGATGGAGCTCCCTTGATGCTTTACTCACTGCATGGAAACCACAAAGGTCTATGGTTTTTGATTGCTTTTCTTTAGTGATAGTTTAATATTGCCGTATACTGAAGTTTAGTACATACACACTTGATGGGTGGGATGAGAGGAGGAGAAATAGGAGGGGGGATGGGGCAGACCGAGGGTGGAAGGGTATTAATGAGGTGAGATATAGTTGTAGATGTAGTTACTAATAGTTGTTATTGAGCCAATGTAACCACAAGGCTAAAATGTCATGTTTTTGGTTTATGTATGACATCTTCTGTGCCTAATAACCCAACATGTACAATGGAAAAAAATGAATAAAGCATATTGAATTAAAAAAAAATTACTTCTACCTTCTGCTAAACCTTTGATTAAGCCTGTTTGCCCAGCTCCAACTGCACTGCCACCGCGTTCCTTGAATTGGGGTGACCTTATGGACTCAGATGTGGGCTCTGTTGAGTGGACTCCTGAGAAGGCGTTGCAGGATATGGGATGGGTACAGGCGCCTTCCGGTTCTTGGACTCCTGATACTAAGGATCGGTCCTTTCAGGACCTGACTGTGGCTTTTTCCTTTCCTGTGGTGAAGGACTCTACGACAGGCCTGAGCTCCAACTCACCCCTGGGTAATGACTCTGTTTTTTCTCCTACTGCTACAACACTGTCTTCACAATCTGTGTCTGTTGTACCCCTGTTGCAGGACGCCCCCCATGCGGTCCCTGCAGTCGGTGAATCTGTGTCTGTTTTGCCTAGTAAGTCTGCACCTGATCCTTTGTTTAATTTGGCTGACCTCTTTTCGACTAGGGACAAGCCAGTTCCTAGGCACAATGCAGTCCGTCTCCTTTACAAAAGAGGCTTGGAGGATCCTCCTATTAGGTTGTATGTTGCTAAAGAATTGTTAAAGAAATCGATGCATTATTTTTCTTCTGAAATTTATGCCCTTATAGGTTTAGGGAATGAGAACTTCAATGTGAGTTTCAAGCATATTTCTAATTTAGATAGGTTCTGGACTCAGTATCAATCTCTGAAAAAATACCCCTGTTTGGGTCCTTTTCATGCAGTTCCCCTCGCTAAACCCTTGATTAAATCAATTACAGTCATATTTAAAAATGAGGGTGTGTAGTTAGAGGATATCTTGTTTTGGTTAAGGCACCATTGTGAAATTTTAGGTAAGCCTTTTCCTACATTAGATAGTGAACAAATCTGGGATGGTGGCTGGAAGAGTAAAGTTAAGTTGCACTCCACTAATGTAGGATCAGTGCATCTGCCTAGTATTTTTTTTTCTGGGAAAGGACAGGGGTTCCATCTTTTACAGCGGGTAGCCTAGGTCCTGCTTTTAGTGTGGTTCCTGGTTACACCTTAGCTCTGCTTGTGACACCATCTGGTGTAGCCATTGCTTGGACTTTGGTCATGTTTCCTCTGCCTGCTTTAATCTATTGAAGTGCAATCTGTGTGCACAGACAGGGCATGCTTATTGTCACTGTCCTTGGGCTGCACATAACAGGGTGGATTGTCCTACTCTTGATGGTCTTATCAATTTGGCCTAGCACCAACATGCACTGCGAGTGTCGGCCCCTGAGAACCTGCCGACCGCCCCAATCAGCCTGGGCATGACACTTCTATCCTTTCAGTTCCAGACCCCTGCATGTCTACAGACAAGACCTCTGCAGTGCCCGGTATGAATGCTATACCACTGGCCCCTATTCCAATTGTTGCTTCCTCTTCTGGGGTGGGCAGTACTATGCCTCACCCCCACCTCCTGGGTCAGAAGCACTTCCCTTTCAATTAGTTTCTGCCAAAAAGCGACCCAGGTAAGGGTGAAAGGCTTCTCAAAAACTTAAACATACAGAGGTTACTCAGCAGGTTGAGACTCCCTCTTGGAAGAAAGGCAATAAGTTTGCAGCTCTTCCACTAATAGAGACGGAGGGGGACTCTGAGGATGATGGGATGGATGCCTCTTCAGTAGCCTCGAATACTGATACTGAACAAGGTACTGCTGGCTCCATTGCCAAATGGACTAGGCAACGGTATAAACCACCTTAAGCTGTGTTTTTAGTTCCATTTGGTTCTCTTTTTTTCTCCTATACCCTTATGCACGCTCTCACTTTGAGCACTGTTAATCTCAATAGCATTAAGGCTCTGCGGAAGAGAGTTGGTGCTCTGCTTTTTTTGCGTACTTTATGCAGTGACATCATGTGTCTTCAGGACACTCGTCTTAAAACCTTTTTGGACCTCCATCAGACCTCTAAGGAATGGACCCTGGGTCCCTCCTTTTGGTCCACCGGTATGGATACCTGAGATGGGGTAGGTGTTCTGTTTGCCAATTCAGCTGTAAAGGTCTCCAGACTGGTTGATATTCACCCGGGTAGAGCCCTTTTATTAGACATCTTGTATTTTTCTGTCTGCATCTGTCTTATTACGATTTATGCCCCACAAACTAAAGCAATGAGAATTGCTTTGTTTAAGGAAATACGTCCTTTTTTGTTCACCTCCCTCCCTCCTCCTATTCTGGGCCGAGGATTTCAATTGCAGTCTCTCCAGAGCAGATAGGGGTCTACAAACTGATAAGTTGTTTTGTGACTCCAATTTTTTGAATACCACCATACATTCTTCTGGACTGGTGGATGTTTAAAGGGCCACCTATCCATCCGGTGGGTACACCTTTTTTAAAGGTCCTCTTCGGACACGCATAAACTTCATTTTTGCATCCTCAGCTTTGGAACTTTCTGATGTGAAATTACTGCCTTGCGAATTTTCAGACCATTTGGTTCTTCAGCTGACCTGCACCTGGACCTCTGCACCTCGATGCAATAAAAAGCAATGGCAGCTAAATGAGTCTGTGCTTTCCACTGCCTCTGTGCAATTGGCATGGAAGAGAGAGAGAGTTCCTAGCTAGGCTCTTGGTAGTTGAATGTTACTCAGATATTCTACATTGGTGGGAGGACACTAAACAGTCCTGGCGTAGTTGTTTTCAACAGAGAGCACATCTTCAAGTATTTGCTGCATATATAGGTTATCTCCGGCTTAGACACCAATTACAGCACCTTATATCTTTGTCTGATAGCACTCCTTTTAACTATGGGGAACAGATTACAGTTATAAAAAAACAGACAACGGCTTTACAATATGATAGGGCTCAGTCCTTACAGCAAGAGCTTCGTTTTGGGACTAACACCCAGAAAGGTTCTTTAGATCCCTTTCTGGAATGTAAAAGATGGACTCAGAATAAAGTTGTCAAGGCTCTAAATACTTCATCTGGGCAACTTGCTACTTCCCCCAAGATTTATTAGATGTTGTGGACTCCCATGTTACTGACCTTTTTGGCACCTCTGCTCCTGAACCTGATGTTTCTGACATTTTTCGGTCTTTACATTTGCCCCAGGTCACGGACGCAGATGCGTCTCTCCTGGTTGTAGAAGTTTCTTTAGCAGAAGTTGAATCTGCTATTTCCCGACTCTCGAGTGACACTGCCCCTGGGTCTGATGGTATTAGTACAGGATTTTATAAAACCTTTAAATCAGAGTTGGGCCCAGTCCTTGTAGTCCTGTTTAACCATATGCTGTGTTCTAATAAATACGCTGCATCTATGCTGGAGGCTGTTTTGATTTTTCTCTACTAAAAGGGTAATTTGTAACTGGAGACCTATTAATCTTTTAAATTCAGATTTTAAAATCCTAAGTAAAATCCTCTTGAATAGATTAGCTGTGGTTGCCTCTTATTTAATTAGATCCTCCCAGACCTGTGCTGTTGTAGGACGTACGCAGCATGATAACTTAGTTCTGTTACAAGAACTATTTTCTCAAGGGGAGCATAATGTGGTTTCGGGTTATGTTTTAAGTTTAGATCAGGAGAAGGCCTTTGATAGGCTTTTTCATTCATATTTGTTTTCTACGTTATTGGTCTTTGGTATCCCTCCTGTTTTTGTGTCTTAGTTACAAACTATTTATGAATATTCCTTCCTCTGTCCCAATGTCAATGGCTGGTTTGGTACAAAAGTTAAAATCAGACGGGGAGTGAAGTAGGGATGCCCCCAAAGTCCACTTCTTTATGTTTTTGGCATAGACATCTTATTGAGGTTTCTGAACACAAATGATCTCCTAGTTTGTATTCAGATTTCCCCTATTCAGCGCCCCATAACGGTTCTAGCATATGCGGATGATTTGGTTTTAACTTTGGCTCCTAACTCTTCTACAGCATCTTTAGTGTCCGTCTTAGAGTTATTTTCTCAGGAATCTGGATCTAAAATTAATTTGGATAAATGTAAAGGGGTGGTGCTTGGGAATAACCCATTACCTGCCTCTAACCACTTAGCAGGCATTTTTGTCTCTACAGAATCCATCTCTATTTTGGGAGTGAAATTTGGTCCTGGGGAGTTGACATTGTTGAATTGGGAGGATAAGTTAGAGAAGACCTCTAGATTGGTAAATACATGGAAAGGGCAACAACTCTTGAAGAAAAAGTGAGTGGTTCTTATTAAGACTTTACTCCTTCCGATTTTTTTTTATTTGTGTTATGTATACCCTCCCCCGCAAACTGTTGTTGTTAAATTGTTTAGTCTTTTTTTTCAATCCTTTTGGGGCTCCCGATTAAACCCACTTCGGAGGGACTTGACCTATAGTCCGATTCCTGAGGGTGAGGTTAATATAGTCAATCCAGTGGCCTTTTATTTTGGTATATTTATTTCTTACAATATTTGTACAACCTTGAAATCAGGTGAAAAGATTTGGAAACCCTTTGTGCATGCCTGGCTCTCCCATTGTTTAAGCCCTTGGACGCACCGGTCCCTTCGGGCATTGTCTCATTCCTTGCCAGTACCTTCATATGGTAGAGAACTTTTTAGGAATATCATTAAATGGGGCATTTCCCCATCTCAGATAATTACACTGACCAGAAAGCAACTTTATAAATCTATTTTGGCTGCCAAACAATAAGGTTTTCCGGGGTTTCCAGACTGTCCTGGGGAAAGGGTCCCTTTAGTACTTCACCAATTAAGTAACCCACGTCTTCCCCCTTTTGTTTGGGATTGTACTTGGCTCAGTAATTATGGATATCTGGGAGTGAAGGCAAACAGTAAGCATAAACAGTTTTCTGAAAGGTATTGTCCCAGGGATACTTGCCCACAGCTTCTCGAAACCCAATCACACTTATTCCTTGATTGTCCTTATCCAAGGGCCTTCTGGCAGTATCTTGCTGCCTGTTGGTCTGTCCCTCATCCTTCTACTCTGACATATTCAGATTTATTGTATAGACCCTATGAACTCCATCATGCTGATACAGTTTATTTATTGCTGGTTGTTATTCGTAATTTTTTGTGGCATGCTCGATGTATGTTAATCCCTCAACAGAGGTCTGTTCAGTATGATGAACTATTTTCTGATATTCAGTTTTCTTTACAGCGTATTAAGTTTTTGGACTTCCAGTGATTTTCCACTGAAATAGCTCACCACTTATGGATTTATTGCGATACATGGTTTTCTTCTGTTTAATTCATATTGTTAAACTTTTCATGTGCTCATTGAATATTGTATGAACTGTTTTGTTTTTGTATTTTCCTTGTTTGCTCTGTATTGCAGCCCACTTTTTCAATAAAATTCCCCTACATTTTTCAATAAGTGCCATGGGATCTTTAACATCCACCTGAACAACCACCAATCCAGGCAGATGGGACCTCGGTTTAACGTCTCATCCGAAAGACGGAACCTCAGAAGTGCAGCACTCCTCTCATGCTGCACTACAGTGTCAGTACTGGGATATTAACCCAAGTGCCAGATGTGGGAACTGAACCCACAGCCCTCTGATCTCCTGGCCTCAGAGGCAAGTGTTCCCTCCAAGTAGTGCACTAGGTCCTCCTTGACTAGTGTCTTCATCAGTTTACTTACAATGGAGCGAAGACTGACAGGCTGTAGTTACCCGGTTGTTCCTCATGCCTTCCCTTATGAAGTATAACTATGTTCACACCCTCTAGTCTTCCAGAACTACCTCTGACTGTAGTGAGCTACTGAATTGCCCTGCCAGAGATTCAGCCAGTTCCGATGCTAGTTCCCTGTGCACCATCGGATGTAATCCATCTGGAGCTGGAGCCTTATTTACTTTCAGGGCAGTAAGCCCTTTTCAGACCCTTTTCTCTGTGATTACCCCCTGCCCTATTTCTAAGACACCCCTTGTAGCAGCTTTTATGCCACTTTCTGGCAAGGACCTGCGATCCTCCACAATAAATACAGATCAGAAATAGTCATTAAGCATGGCTGCCTTCTGCTCATCCTCCTCCTCTGTTACCTGTCCCTTTCTTTTAGCCTTACAATTCCCCCGTCATCATTCCTTTTTCTCCTAATGCACCTAAAAAACTGTTTGTCCCCCTCCCTTGACCCTTTCTGCAGTATGCTGCTCTGTGTCTGCTTTCATGTCCCTGTCTGTCTTCTTAGCTTCCCTAATCTTTGCTTGGTATATAGTCCATTCCTTGTTCCTCTTTGTATCTGACAATGGCCCTACAATGGCCCTTTTGTGGCCCTCACTGCCTCCTTGACCCTTATAGAGAGCCAGATTAGCCTCCTGTGCCTGTTATTCATGGTAACCATACTCAAGCATGACTTATGGGTTCCCTGACGAACTGCACCAACAAGCCTAGAAACGTAGACTTTGACAGCAGATAAGGATTGCTTGGCCCACCTAGTCTGCCCATTTCCCTGCCGTTCAGATAAGCTGCAGATCCTAGTTAACCAACAGCCTATCTCTTCCTACCCCCTACCAGAATTGTCTTATGTCTGTCCCATGCATTCTTGAATTCCCTCACTGTTTTTGAACCCACTGTCTCCTCTGGAAGGCTGTTCCACCACCCTCTCTGTGAAAAAATACTTCCTCACATTGCCCCTGAGTTGTCCCCCCTCTATCTTCAAATTATGCCACCTTGTTCTTGCACATCTTGTTTTCTGAAAGATGCTACCCTCTTGGACTTTGTTGATTTCCTTGAGGTACCTGAATGTTTCTAACATGCCCCCCCCTTTCCTCGAGGGTATGCATATTAAGCTTCTTTATTCTCTCTTCATATAGCTTCTGGTGCAGGCCCTGCACCATTTTAGTTGCCCTCCTCTGGACTGCCTCCATCCTGTCTATGTCCTTGCGGAGATGAGGTCTCCAGAACTGGCATGCAGCCATCCAGACAGGGTCTCACCAACAGTCTGTACAGAAGAATAACAACTTCCTGTCTTCTACTGGTGATGCCTCTCCCTTTGCATCCCAATATCCCCCCAGCCCTCCCTACTGCCTTTTTACATCGCTTGCCTACCTTTAGGCCATCTGATATGATTACCCCCAGGTCCCATTCCATTTTTGTTGTTGTTAGTACCTCCTCCCCCTCCATTGTGTACTCTTCCCCAGGGTTTTTCTTTCCCAGGTGCATTACTTTGCACTTCTTTGCATTGAATCTAAGCTGCCATACATTTGACCATTCCTCCAACCTTGCAAAAGTCCCTTCTTATCCTCCCAGCCCCACCTTGCGTATCAACCCTGTTGTAGATCTTTGTGTCAGGGGAAGAATTTGACAGAGAAATAAGGGAAAAACTGAGAAGGGGGCTGCAAAGAGAGAGGTAGTCTTGCATCTGATCTATGACTCCAACAGGTGAAAACCACAAATACTCGGAATTGGGATGGTGTAGGTTAAGGGCAGCTAGCCCAACTGAAGCCACAAAGTCAAAGTGTGAGCGCAAGCTTCTTGACTTTATTGCATCTGATCTAGCCATATCTGACTTCTAACACTCTTAGCTGCTGGAATGTCCCAATCAATGCCTGGTAAATTGAAATCCCCTACAACCACTACCTCCCTCTTTGCAACTCCCTTCTCAGTTTCTTCCCCTATTTCTCTGTCAAATTCTTCCCCTGTACTGATGGTCTACAGACTACCTCCATGCGGAGCTTCTTAAATGATGCTGCCATGAGCTGTACCCAAGTACCCTCCTGGGTTGTGCCTGAAAATAGGCAATGTACTGTATGTCTGGTGCATATACCTGGTTAACAAAAACTAACTAAATTACTTTCTGATGGTGTTTTACTAGGGCAGTACTTAGATATTGCTATGATTCGGGAATACCGTACTCTGGATATAATCTGGAAAAGGATCTCACAGTTCTAGTATGTATTTTAAGAGAATAATATAAATGTTAGCACAGTAGGCTGTTAATTGTCTCATTTAGCTTGTGCTCTGTCAAGGACAAATACACAGCATTGTATTTTGCTCAGCAAAACTGAGATCCTGCTAATCAGTTTGAAATAATAGCCTTCTACAGTGTATTTACACCATTTAATTAGCAAGATCACATAGGTTACAAATTAAGTTTAAAGACTTATTTTCCTGGAAGCACTTGTTGTTAAAAAAACTCTTCTCACTACAGTATGAACACAGCAAACGTGTCTTGCGAAACTATTAATTAATATGGTCTGGCCTAAACAAGGAAGACAAGCTGTTATTTGATTTCTGTGATTTCATTTTAAAATGGACCCTAAATGAAATTGCTTGCAGGACTGCAGACCTCTGCCACTATGTTAAACACCCTCTTCAATGAATAATGATCTAAAATTTGATATACATGTAAAGAAAACTGTTAAAAAATGTTATTCCTTACTTGGATGTGTACATATACAGTACATCTAAAAAGTTGGAAGGCTGAGGTTTTGATGCCTCTGTATACAAGTCTTGTGAGACCCCATTTGGAGTATTATGCTCCTTTTTGTGCATCAACATAGATACATAGATACATAGACAGTGTCAGCAGATAAGGGCCTACGGCCCACCCAGTCTGCCCATTTGAGCTTGTAAGTTTACTTTATGTTTTCCTAGAAGTCTGTTGCCCCCACCCCTGGCCTCCAGAATTCCTTTATGTCTATCCCATGCATTCTTAAATCCCGTGATTGTTTCAGCCCCCACCACTTCATCTGGCAGGGTGTTCTGCTTGTCCACCATCCGTTCTGTGAAGAAATTCTTCCTCATGTTTCCTCTGAATCATCCTCCCTCCAACTTCATCCCATGCCCTCTAGTCCTGGAACATCTTTTTTGCTTAAAAATAGTGTATTCCTGCACCCTATTCCTCCCTGTAAGATACTTGTATGTCTCTATCATATCCTCTGTCTTTCCCATCTCTCCTCCAGGAAGTACATATTCAATTCATAGAAACATAGAAACATAGAAACATAGAAGTTGATGGCAGATAAGTACCGTAAGGCCCATTCAGTCTGCCCATTTCTTTTTCTACCTTATAAATGTGCCATCGGCCTTTGCTCTGTCAGTGGCCT
This sequence comes from Neoceratodus forsteri, assembly GCA_016271365.2. Taxonomy (NCBI): domain Eukaryota; kingdom Metazoa; phylum Chordata; order Ceratodontiformes; family Ceratodontidae; genus Neoceratodus; species Neoceratodus forsteri. Next base: position 138,506,298 of record CM057452.1, on the reverse strand, counting down.
ATCTATTCATAGTCATTTGTATTGCTCCTTTATGCCTATCCCATGCCTGTTTGAAGCCCTGCACTGTATTCATAGCCGCCACTTCTTGTGGTAAGCCATTCCATGCATCCACCACCCTTTCTGTAGAAAATAATTTCTACATTCCCCTTAATCGGCCTCCCTAATCTCATGCTGTGTCCTCTTGTCCTGCTATTTTTCTTATATTTAAACATGTTAAACTCTTTCACCTTGTTTATGCCCTTAAGGTGTTTGAATGCCTCGATCATATCACCTCTCTCCTCCTTTGCTCAAGGGTATACATATTGAGCTCCGTTAATCTGTCCTCATATGTTCTCTGATGCAGTCCCTGCACCATTTTGTTGCTCTTCTGACTGCCTCAATTTGGTTAATGTCCTTGTGAAGGTGTGGCTCCAATACTGCACGCAGTACTCCAGATGGGGCCTAACCAGTGTCTTGTACAGAGGGATTATTACCTCCCTCTCACGACTTGTGATACCCCTACTAATACACCCTAACACCCCCTAGCCTTACCTACTGCTTTAGAGGTCTGTTTGATGATTTTAGGTCATCAGTGATGATGATGCCCAAGTCTCTTTCTTCCTTTGTGATTGCTAGCAACCCTCCCAGCCTATAGGTGGCTTCAGGGTTTCTTTCCCTATGTGCATGATTTTGCACTTCTTTGCATTAAATCCCAGTTGCCACTCTTTGACCATTTTGCTAGTTTATCCAGATCTCTTCTCATTCTGCCCACCCCATCTGGATCATCTACTCTGTTGCAGATCTTGGTGTCATCTGCAAACAGACAAGCCTTACCTCTAGTCCATCTGCAAGATCACTAGTGAAGATGTTGAAGAGGACTGGCCCCAGGACTGATCCCTGAGGTACCCCACTTGTGACTTGCATCTCTTCTGACTGTATACCATTTACCACCACTCTCTGTTTTCTGCCCGTCAACCAGTTTGCCACCCAGTTGACCAACTTCTGACCCACCCCGAGCCTACCCAGCTTATTTATCAATCTTCTATGTGGAACAGTGTCAAAAGCTTTGCTGAAGTCAAGGTAGGCGACATCAACTGCTCCCCCTTGGTCCACCACTCTGGTTACCCAGTCAAAGAAATCTATGAGATTAGTTTGACAGGACCTTCCTTTTGTAAACCCATGCTGTCTTGGATCCTGTGCCCCTATGGATTCCAGGTGTTGCACTATCCTTTCCTTAAGGAGTGCCTCCATAATCTTGCCCACTACTGAGGTAAGACTGACCGGTCTGTAGTTCCCCGCCTCCTCCTGCTACCACTCTTGTGGAGCGGGATCACATGAGCCCTTCTCCAGTCTTCTGGGACCTCCTGTGCTCAGAGACTCACTAAACAATTCTGCTAATGGCTCTGCTAGTTCCTCCTTAGCTCCTTAAGTACCCTGGGATGTATGCCATCAGGTCCCATTGCCTTATCCACCCTGAGCTTAGCAAGCTCTTGTAGGACCCTTTCTTTTGTGAAGGGAGTAGTGCTCACCTCCCTCCCCCCTGTGTCCATGATGCTGAGCTGTGGGCCCTGCCCTACCTTCTCTTCAGTAAATACTGAGCAAAAGTATCTATTTAGGATAGATGCCTTTACAGGGTCCTCCTCCTCACATGCTCCCTTTTCTCCATTAAGCTTAGCAATACCCCCTCTGGACTTTCTCCTTTCACATAGTATCTATACCTTCAACTTGTCCTCATAGGACTTGTGATGCAATCCATGTACCATCTTTGTTGCCCTCCTTTGAACCTTCTGTACCCTGTCTATGTCCTTGCGTAAGTAAGGTCTCCAGAACTGTACACTGTACTCCAGGTGGGGCCTCACTAGTGTCTTGTATAGTGGAATTATGACCTCCCTTTTCCTGTTGGTGATGCCCCTGCCTATGCATCCCAGCATCCTATTTGCTTTACCTGCTGCCCTGTCACACTGTTTCCCTACATTGAGGTCATCAGAGATGATAACCCCCAAGATCCAAACATCAGCAGGAGGCCTGAGCATGGCAGAGAAGGTCCAGCATAGGGCAACCAGGAGGATAAAACAACTGCCAAATCATACATATGAGGATAGACTTAAGTCACTTAACCTGTACTCTCCTGAGTACAGATTGTTAAGAGGGGATCTCATATACATATACATATACATATACATATACATATACATATACACTACCTTACATAAGGGTGAGACATTAGACAATGTTTGTCTAGAGAAGTATCCAAGTGCGGGTAATACTAGATTACACAAGGATAAAATTAAATGTTCACTCAGTAAGACACAAAAACAACAGAGGTTCTTTACACAAAGGGCAACTCCAGTATGGAATTCCTTACCATCATATATTGTTACCAGTAACACTGTAGAATCTTTTAAAATACTCTTGGACGAGTACACAGGAAATATGAAATACATATTCTACCTGTAACCACATGGTGGTGAGTTCATTATGGGCCTTGGCCTCACGAACTCATAGTTCTACTATGAAACTATGAAACTTCATCAAATCCCACATTGCATTAGCAAGATCTTAGTGCTTTTCTGTCCGTTTTGATTTTTACATGCAGTACATGTTAGTTATTATTTTTTATTTGCAATACGTATTCTGCAATATATGATGTGTATGTTATTAAAGGTACCAGGTCAATCTTCCATATACATAACGGTGAAGTCAAAACCACGCACCGCATGCAGTGCAGGGAACTAGAGTGACAGGGTACATAACCCCACAAGGCACAGATGTAGCAAGCACAGTTTTGTACCCTGCTACACATGACTGGTGGGGAGAAGTGACACAGAGGTTAAGAGGTCTGCTGGGGAGGTGGTCCACTGAGCAGCTGCCATGGCTCAGAGGGATGAGCCACAGCAGTGCAGGGCAGCTATTCATCTGTGGACCGGGTCTTGAATCCCAGTTCCAGACTTTTGCCATCTGCACTGTGCGATTATTTCTGCCCCCCCGGCTGGTGTTTTTCCTCATCCCTGTGTTGAACCACCCCCCTCAAAGTTGATTATAGTAATGGGGGAGTTCGGGGGTGCAGCCCCGTTTAATGGGCGGTGCAGGGGTCAGAGCCCCTTGCAGAAAATTACACAGTCCTCTGCTTTCTTTGCCAAGTTTGCTGTTTAGCATTGTTTTTCAGTGCCGGCAATATATCCGCTGTATTAACAGCACAGTACATGGCTGCGCTGTTTTTGTTTACGGCGACATGATCCCATGCTGTTATTAAGTATTTAGGTACTTCACTATGAAGTCTGGTTCATCCATGAAAACAGGATTTTGTATTCCACTTCCAGTGGATTTATTTGGCCTACAAAAACAAACAAACAAACAAATGCTATGCAGCACAAGGAAGCTGATACAGTAGTATACTGCAGGATTGTCAAAGGCCGACCAATGCAGGTGCATTCGTGGACTGAGATGGTGCTACTGCATCTTGTCTATCAGATCCTGCATCTAATTTTCCATCAGGCACTGCTTTTGCAGCAGTTGGAAGCAACTCTGCAGCAGCTTATGTCCAAAACTGAACACAGGTGGCTGCACAACAGATACGCACTACACCATGGGGGACATGCTCTAGCGGGCATCTGTTGGCTGAAGGATTGTAACATCAGAATTTTGGACACAAGTCTTGGGGCATTCAAATTTAGGCACAGTGGGGACTTCCGTCCACAACTAACTTTTGTTCAGCCTGTTGGTACAGAGGCAGGGTTGCTGCTCATGACGCTGGCACCCTGGGTTCAGGAACAAGCCCGAGATGTCAGAGATCAGTACCCACTTAGTTCACTGTCGGACAAGTCCTGTGGTGATATACGGTTTTGTATATTGCTATGGGACTTGTGCAAGGCAAACATAAGCTAGACAAGGAGGAGACTGATTGGTAAGTGCCAGCCCCTTTAGGGAAAGTAGAATGGGTGGGCTACAGGCTACAGAGAAAGGCCACTGGACTACTAAGGATACATTCCATTTTACAGTGGGAGGTAGGGGTGGGAGAGGGTACAACTAGATTACCAGGGACTCTTTGTTCAGTACAGTGGAGACCCAGGCAGATGGGGGGGTGCCACTAGCCTACCAGGAGTCTTTATTCCATACATTGGGAACTAGAGTGAGAAGGGATATTATTAAACTACTAGGGATGTTTTACTCAATAGAGCAGGGATCTGGGTGGGTACGACTAGCACCAGGTATGATTTAGACTTTCAAACAAGGACTGAATGAGGGAAGGTCAGGTTTTGTGGGCATTTGCAGGCACCAGGGTAGTGGGAGGGGCTTTATGCACCACTGTGCACATTGATAAGAGTATGGTTTTGAAAACATTAAATAGCGTTGCCATGGCAGCCTTTTAGTGCTTTCACAAGCCTTTCAGTACAACACCGTGGATTTTCAACTGACATGTAGCACTCAAGAAGACTTCAGGCACACACAAAGGAAGTATGCAAAACGTAGAAGGCATTTAATGTCTGCTTAAGGCGTAGAACAATAACTAGCAGCTTTTAACAACAGCAGCAAACAAGACTTGCAAAAAACAGCAAACAGCAAATGCAGTTCAAAATGCAACTGTAGATCTTGCTGAGTGAATGCTGCTGTCTCTAGCTGGAGCAATGAAGGCAACTTCCCTGGCGCTTCAGTTATCCCAGCCTTCCTCAGGGGTGTGTGTGCAGAGGAGGTATTGATGTCCAATATATAGCTTGGTAATTCATGACAGCACAGCAGAAAAGTGACCAAGTGCAAAGTGAATATAGTTTTTTTAGATTTCTTTTAAGTTACTGTTTAAAGAATTGTTTCTCAAATGAATTTCTTAGACTAATTAGATTAAAATGTTATGCTGAACTCAGACACATAAGGGTCCTGTAATACTTGGCCCGTATTACAGTTAGAATGTTTCCATTTATCATTTTGTCTATTTATGAATCCTATTTTTGCAAATGAGTTTTTTTGATTTAATAGATTCCTGTATTTAATTGCAAAGTGTTAGACTTGTTAGGATCTCTAAATATAATATTATTTTGCACTTTTGTATTGCACTTTATTAGTATTGTACATTTCATTGTTTGCACCTTTGATGTTGGTTGGGCAGCACTATAATCCATAAACTAACACACCTCTTTAACCTATCCCTAAACTCTGGCTCTATTCCCACTCTGTGGAAGACAGCCCAAGTGGTTCCCCTTCTAAAATCAGGGGACCCTATGGATCTTAATAATTACAGGCCCATTTCCATTCTACCAGTGCTATCCAAGATGCTGGAGAAATTAGTGAGTAACCAGTTAAGGGAGTATCTTGACAATGCTAACCTCCTAAACCCAGCTCAATCTGGATTCAGGGCCAAGCATAGCACTATCACTGCACTAGCCAAGGTCACAAATGACTGGCAATCCGAATTAGATAAAAGAATAATGTCTGTGCAGTATTCCTGGACCTGAGCAAAGCATTCGATACTGTGGACCACGAGCTACTACTTTCATCTCTGTACTCCATTGGCCTAGATACATCCCCCCTTAAGTGGTTCAGATGCTATCTCACTGGTAGGTCACAGCAGATAAAAGCTGAAGGTGACCTATCCCCATTAAAACCACTGTCAAGAGGAGCCCCCCAATGTTCTATTCTGGGTCCTATCCTTTTTGCCATTTATATAAATAACATTGATTCAACCCTTACCAATTCCTCTGTACACCTCTTTGCTGATGACACTGTTCTGTATGTCAGCAACCCTTCGCCTGCAGCTGCTCATGAAATCCTACAAACAGAATTCTCCTTGCTACAATATCAGTTACCGAGAAAAGCTTCTGTTAAATGCAAAGAAAACTAAAGCAATGATGTTCACAAATCAAAGCTCCACAAGCACATCCTCTCCAGTCATTCTCCCCAGCTATGCACTATACTTGGAGAAAATCTGAGTATGTAGAAAGCTTCAAATACCTAGGTGTGTGGATTGACAACAGACTTGACTTCACTCATCATTTAGAAGAACTGTTAAAAGCTTTGCCAAAGGCTTGGCCTTCTATAGATTAAAACCCTTCCTAAACAGAGACTCAAAGATGAGGTTAGTCCAGGCCATTTTTCTATCAGTTGTTGACTATGCAGACTTCCTTTATAGTCACTGCCCCATCTCCTACCATCACAAGTTGGATACCTTATATCATAGAGCAATAAGGTTCATTACAGATCTGCCATCTAATACTCATCATTGCTCTCTTTATGCTGCAGTTGGGTGGGTTTCCCTTCACCTCAGAAGGAACAGAAATGCAGCACTACGGATTTACAGATCGTTGTCAAAAAAACTTCCAAACTATATCCTGGACTGCTTCACCCAGACCTCTCCTAGCTCCTATACCCTAAGAAGCAACAACATCATCCTGCTCAAATTGCCCAAATTCAACACCAGGCTAGGGAGGGCAGCAATCAGCTATTCTCTAGCTATAGCATGGAACACCCTACAAAAATCCCTAAAACTGTCCAATATCATTCCATTTGCATCCTTTAAACAGCACTGTACAGTCTTCTTCAAAGAGAAATGCAATTGCTACCACTAGAGCTAGCATTGTCATCTCACAAATCTCCCTTCCAAACCATATATGGCATATTCCTTCCAGACAGACAACCCATCTTATGGCACCCAGTAATACCTTCACCATCCTAGTATTACATTATGTTGAGTGTCTGCCATGCCCCCCCACTGGGATATGTATATACTGTACATACTGTAAATATTAGCTTAACTTTCCTGTAACCGTTTTTTATCATGTGAATTTACTGTACATCACTGTGTTTATAAACGTTATTTTCCCCTGTATGTACAACTGTCTTATATAAGTGTACGATGTATCTGTTGTGTATCAACTATTGAACCTTGACCTTATCAGGTCCATCTTGTAAATGAGCCTTGCTCAATGATGTTTGCCTGAATAAATAAAGATTTGATGATGATGATGATGATATAATCACTTTCCACTTGGTTACTTTTCAGCTGTGACATCATGAATTAATAGGCCATATATTGGACTTCAATACCCCCAATATCGCCATTTGGGCAAGTGTACATCGCTGAAAATGAATTTCGGCAATGTACACTTGCAGTAAACTGCAAGAGGGCACCCAAGATCTACGGGTTTCTTTTATGCGGGGCTATGCCCCTCACACTCCCCTACTAAAGAATTCCTCAACCCAAGGGGTGCAGTCAGGGGAGCGTAAAACCTGAAAACAATAAAAAAAAAACCCTACACAAAAACAATATCGTGCCCAGAACCAAAACCGGCACCCTCCCAACTCCAGCCTGCCACCTACCTGCATGCCATATGGCCAGCTTGGAAACCCACCACCGCACTACACTCCACAATCCCTCCCTTCCCTTCCACTCGTCACACCGTGTGGTCCCTCCCCCCATGCGCGTGTATACATGGCGACATCCTGTCACTATATTCGCCTAACCCCCCATCCAGTCACCCTCCTGCCAGATAGTCCCGTGCACAGGTGTCATGATTGAGTCACCCTTTTTGAAAGCGCTCAATCATGGGCACCCTTTACATGGGATACCTTAAATATAGCAGTGGCCACATGAACAGACTATCAGCCACGCTAGAATGACCATTCAGCCAGCAGAATTTCACTGGTCCTTCTGCAGCATTCTGCCTGCTGTGATCCATGGAATAATATTCTGTGGAACAACATTTTTTTCCACAGAAAATCATTCTGCAGCTATCTTCTGCTGCAGAATTCCACCATTCCATTTCTGGTGAAATTCGGTGGAATTTTGGCAGAATTCTGAAAATTCCATGGAATTTCATTCTGCCGGAATTTGAAAATTCCACACAGCACTAGAACCTAGTATTATTTCCAATGTATAGTTACACTGATATGAATAGGATATGACCTACTGGCATAATGATCAAATGTTTTCTTTGGTAGGTAAATGCCAGACGAAGTTTGATGGCTGATGATCATTTGAGAATGGAGAAAACTGAGATTAGAACAATAATCAAGTACCTCCATATCAAAGGAATGACTCCAATGCAAATCCATGAGGATATGATCAACACACTTGGGACAGAAGCCCCTTCATATTCAGCTGTCAAGAAATGGGCTGCTGAATTTAAGCGTGGTAGAAGAAGTGTGATCCCAGGTCAGGGCACCCAAGGGAGGTGATCACTGAGGAGAACATTGATGCAGTTCATCAAATGGTGATGAGAGACAGATGAGTAACTATACAGCATGTAGGCAGCACCTTGGGCATCAGTTCTGGGGCAATAGAATCAATCATGACTGAAAACATGGGCATGGCAAAAGTGTCAGCAAGATGGGTGCTAAGAATGCCGACACCCAATCAGAAACAATCTAGAAAGGACATTTCAAGTCAACTTCTTGCACAATATAAGAGGGATCCAGCAAATTATATTTTGAGACAGTGGGTTACCCTGTATCTCCAATGCCAAAGACGTTCAAGCAGGCCACCTCACGTGACAAAATTATGACCTCGGTCTTGTGGGACTCTGAAGGTATGATCGTGATTGATTATCTTAAAAAAGGAAAGACAATAACTGGTGAGTACTATGCTGAACAACTGTACAAGCTGAGAGAAGCCATCAAAGCCAAACACCATGGAAAATTGAGGCAAGGTGTTTTGCTCCTGTAAGACAATGCTTCACCCTACACAGCACAGGTTGCAGTGGCTGCTGCAACAGAATGTGGATATGAACTGCTTCCTCGTCCACCCTACTCACTAGATCTTGCTCTTTCAGACTTCTTCTGTTCCCAAAACTGAAGACTGAACTCCATGGAAAGAGATTTGCTGATGATGAAGAGGTCATAGCTGCTGTGAAGGGGTTTCTGCTGGGCCAAGACATAGAATTCTACCATGAGGGTATAACAATGCAAGAATGACACTGGACTAAGTGTATTAAACTCAAAGGGGATTTTGTTGAAATCAAAAATAATACTAGGTTCACAGTGTATTTCTTTATGTGTCAGGCTGTGGACTTTTTGATTGACCCTCGTAATTATGGGACCCATAGTCTGTTGACTGGGAAATTATCTGCGTTTCTAAGGAGTTAGTAAGCCAAAATTTGTAAGACCTTAATAAACCTTCCATTTAAAACACAGTATGCTGCTAAGAGAATCAGATTCTCTTTATGAATAAGATGTTAAACTGTTGGTTCTCCTATTACATGTGAAATGAAACATATTGTATTTATTGTCTAAAGTGAGTCTTACAGGTTTGGGTCATGGTGAGCCCATAAGACCAACTTAGGTCTGGTTCATTTCCCCTTGGGTGTGATACAGATGAGGCACACTGATGAATCCTGGGTAGGACGAAACATGTGGCTGTGTCTTCTGTTTGCATCCATTGCAGATTGTGTGAGAGGCTCTTTGGCACCATGCATTCCTGCTTAAAGCTGAACCAGCCTAAAATGGCATGGTGATTTGCATATACAGTACATCCCATGATGCTTTGCATTATGGAGGTATGTGGGATTTTGTATTTTTTTAAACTTGGCTTTATTGCCAATGCCCTTTGGGGTAAACCTTGCCGTAATGCTTTTGCACTGAGGTTCTTTGTCTTTTAATTCATATGTCATCTAAACAGAGGGGTTTTGTCTTTTAATTCATATGTCATCTAAACAAAGGGGTTGTTTGACACAAAGAGACTACACACATGTGAACAAGGCAGCTGCCCATAAACTGCACAGGGTGTGCATTAGTGCATAACCAGTTCCAGTTGACTGTAGCTTTATTGGCTGCCTGTAGCCGAGCCGAGGCACCAAGCAGGCAGCTTCCGTCTGTGCCACCGGTCATAGTAGAATCGAAAGACAGTGAACATTGTGATGGATAAATTTGTCATCAGGACAAATAAGACTGCAGAAGAAGAACCAGAACCAGAACCAGGCTGATCTATAGTTAGATTGGAGATGCCGCCAAAGGACTTAAACACCAAAAAGCCTTACTGTCCTGTAAATGTTAAGTTTCCAAGAGATGAAAATGGCAGGACTTTTCAGGCTGAGTAGTACAAATGCTTTGACTGGCTCGAATACTTCCCCAAGAGATGAAGCGTTCTGTTTCGCCTGTCACATATTTAATCCCCATGTTTCCAAGGACACTTCTTTTACAACTACAGGATTTCAAAATGGGAAACGAGCTTTGGGAGATAAAGATAAAGGTTTCAAGCAGCATTAGACTGTACATGTAACTGCCACATCAAAATGGATTGAACAAATGAAAGCACCTTAACCATGCTTTAAAGAGGTATTTTGGACAGGGGCATAGTTAGCTTTTTTTAGGGGGAAGGGGCAAAGACTGATAAAAGTCCTGGTTGTCCTGAGAAATATTAAAGCAATAATCTGGTGAGCGCCTAGGCCCCCAGAAGCTATCAGGTTTTTGATGCATTCTGGTGCATTTTGAGGGTCATTTTGAAACTGTTTGGCTGCTTTTAAAGCTTTCTTTGACTTGCTGTAAATGGCATATATCACTACCAAAATGACAATCTTTTAATTTTCCTTTTTAAAATTGCCTATACTCAATATCCTGATTAAAATCAAGGAGCAGACAAACTGTAGACAGTACTTCTCTCTCTCCCATCTGGAAAATTCAACTATAAATGATTAAATTCAGGTACATAAGCATGCATTCTTGAACCCCACTACAGCACAACATAATTCAATTCTAGATCTATGGAAACCCTTTGTAAGTGGTAAAAAAACACATGGTAACATGCTTCAGTGTGTTGCCACTGTACTGTAATGACTGATGATTACTGACATATTTTAAACGTTTTTAAAACTATCTCTTGATCTCAAAACAGCACACTATTGTAGTACCAACAAAAGCGAATAGAGAATAATGTATGGGCAACCATGCACAACAAGGCTGTGCTTCCATCGAGGAGTTGAGATGACAGCATGTGAACCTTGAGAGCGAAGTTCGAGAGGTCCATGCTGGTATCTTAACCCTGAGATGGAAACACATACCGAGTTGTGTGTGGTTGCCCATATTTTATTTTTTATAGTATATGGCTTTTTACACTAGAGTGACAGACCTCCACTGAATTGAAAACAAAAAATCTTGCCATTTCTTTGTTCCACTCACATATCAAAATCAAATTTCCAGACTTTTGAAAGGTAAAAAGTATGACTTTGGACACTGGGAGGTTAGTAAGTAGCTAGGTGTAGAATAAATGAGAAATTCAAAATGTATAACCTTTGAACTGTGCATAACAACTGTTTGGAATGCGCATAACAACACTTTAGAATGCGTATAATGGTCTAGAATGGGCTTAACAAGGATTCTGAGCAGGTTGATTTCTATACATGACAAAGGGTAACCATATACTATATAGATGTTATTGTCTACTACTGTCAGTAGAACTCAATTGGCTCAGAGATGACAGATATTAAATAAACAGATCTTTTCTAGCCACTCTAGAATCTTCAAAATAAATACCTTTTAATATACAGTTTACCTTATTTTTGCATTGCCATCCAAGGGGGGGGGGGGGATAACAGTTCAGTATAATCCATGTACCAGCCTCCCACCTTCTATTTCAACTGCCAGACCTTTATGAAAAGTTGAAGTCTTGCAGAAAAGTAATAAGAAAACAAGTTCCCTACTGTAATAATAATAGCATTTTTTGTGGCTATACATCAGGGTGCAATCTGTCTCTCTTCAGCTGAACAAAAATTCTGCTTTGGTAATAGGACACTGTGATGTTTCCCCATAGAAAAAGGTACAGTAGCTCTGAGAAGAGAGGGCAGTAACAGCAAAACTACATAATGTGGTATGTTTTGACATATTTACAACATTTTTTACTGATGAGTTATATCTTAAAGTGAAACTCCATACATCACACAGTTTATGCAGACTTAACTTTTATACAGCTGCATCTGAGTCCATATAATACACTCCTAAGAACCATCTTGTTTCTGTTTTCTGGAGCATTTTGATGCCCACTCTGCAGGAAAGACACTGTACAAAAAAAACTACATATATTTATTTTTACACTTTCATATAACTAAATGAGATCACAAAGTGAATGTCATAAATAGGTAACAGTCTGTTTTAAGTAAAAAAAAAATGAAACAACCTTGCAGACTGCATACTGTCAGCCAAGCAACTCTACCTGAGGGGGCCAGGTAAGATGAAGTGACCAATCAGAATAGCGCTTGAAGCCTGCCAAACCAACTTACATAATCTACCAGCAGCAAATAAATGGTCACTAACACAATTTGAGGATGGTGTAAATGACGGCAAACAAAAAATTGAAAATATTTAAGCTGTTTCTTCTGCAAACTTGGTGGCATTTAGTTCAGTTCAGCAAAAGAAATGTAAACAGTATGGGTTGTTGTCAACAACTTCTGCGATTGTGCCGAATCCTTTTTCAGGATGAATTGATAAAACATAGAAACATAGACTTTGATGGCAGATAAGGACCGCTTGGCCCACCTAATCCACCCGTTTCCCTACCTAATGGCTAAGCTGCAGATCCTAGTTAACCAACATACAATTTCCTCCTACCCCCCACTATAATTGCCTTATGTCTGTCCCATGCATTCTTGAATTCCCCCACTGTTTTTGACTCCATGACCTCCTCAGGAAGGCTGTTCCATGCATCCTCCACCGTCTCCATGAAAAAATACTTACATTACCTCTAAGCCATCCCCCCTCTAACTTCAGATTGTGCCCCCTTGTTCTTGCACATCTCTTTTTCAGAAAGATGCTACCCTCTTGGACTTTGTTGATTCCCTTGAGGTACTTGAAAGTTTCTATCATGTCCCCCCTCTTCCTCCTTTCCTCGAGGGTATACATATTAAGCTCCTTTAGTCTCTCTTCGTATGTCTTCTGGTGCAGACCATGCATCATTTTGGTTGCCCTCCTCTGGACAGCCTCCATCCTGTCTATGTCTTTGCAGAGAATGGGTCTCCAGAACTGCACACAGTACTCCAGATTGGGTCTCACCAACTGCCCGTATAGAGGGATAACAACTTCTTGTTTTCTACTGGTGATGCCTCTCCCTATGCATCCCAGTATCCCCCCAGCCCTCCTTACTGCCTTCTCACATTGCTGGCCCACCCTTAGGTCATCTGATTTAACTACCCCAGGTCCCTTTCCATTTTTGTTTTTGTCAGTATCTCACCTCCCATTGTGTATTGTTCCCTTGGATTTTTGTTTCCCAAGTACATTACTTCGCACCTCTTTGCTTTGAATCTAAGCTGCCATACATTTGACCATTCCCCCAACCGTGCCAAGTCCCTTCTCATCCTTTCCACCCCACCTTTTGTATAAACCCTGTTGCAGATCTTTGTGTCATCTGTAAAAAGACACATTTACCCCCCTCACAGCGACATTTTGACAGTGAGGTCCCCCACAGCGACTACAGTGCCTAGCCAGTGGGAGACCTGCTGGAACCGGCCTTTATCTGTCAGGGGTCTTGCAGCCCCCCAATCCAGCTCCAGACTGGAGTCAAGAATCCTTCAGTGGGGGGGTGCAGGGGGCAAAGAAGACAAAGAATGTAGTAGCGAAATTGCAGCCGACTGCAGAATGCGGTCAACCTGCCAGTGTCGCTGACAGGGCGTTCGACAGAATTTCTGTCGGACTCCTGTCGTGGATCCAAAGAGACATACTTTTCCTTCCAGTCCCTCTGCAATGTCACTTACAAAGACATTAAAAAGGACTGGACCAGTACTGAACCCTGCAGTACCCCACTAGTAACCCCCCTTTCTTCACTGTGGACTCTGTTTACTATTACTCTCTGCATCCTGTTGTCCAGCCAATGTTTTACCTATGCTACTACCCTGGAACCCACTCCCAGGCTAGCTAATTTGTTTATTAATCTTTTGTGTGAGACTGTGTCAAATGCCTTGCTAAAGTCAAGGTAGGTCATGTCCACAGCCCCTCCCTGGTCTCCTACTTTGGTCACGCAGTCACAGAAATCGGTTAGATTCATCTGACATAACCTTCCTTCTGTGAACCCATGCTGCCTTGGGTCCTATGCTCCACTGGCCTCTAGGTACTCAACAGTTCTTTCCTTCAGAAGTGATTCCATCATTTTTCCTTCCACTGAGGTCAAGCTTACAGGTCTGTAGTTTCCTGCCTCTGTCTTGCTCCCACTTTTGTGAAGGGGAAATCACATCCACCCTTCTCCAGTCCTCAGGTATCACACCATCCTCCCATGATTTGTTAAAAAGGGTAGTCAATGGTGTCATTTGTTCTCCCCTTAGTTCTTTTAGAATTATGGGGTGAATCCCATCAGGCCCCATTGCTTTGTCCACCATCAGTTTTAAGAGTTCTTTCACAACCCTTTCTTCTGTGAAAGGACTGATATCAACCCCCACATCCAGAGTGCTTCTATTGACTGGATTAGGTACCTCCCCCTCCTCTTCCTTTGTGAATACTGAGCAGAAGTATTTGTTCAGTATCCCTGCTTTTTCACTGTCCCTCTTTGCCCACCCACACTCCTCTTTATTCAGCCTCAGTATCCCTCCCTTTATCTTTCTTCACTCCCTAATGTACCTATAAAAGGTTTTATCCCCCTTCTTAACCGAGTTGGCTATCTATTCCTTGGTTTGGGCCTTTGCTATTCTGACTGCCTTCCCCGCTTCCTTCTGCTTTAGCTGGTACAGTTCTCTGTCCTGCTCCTTCTGTGTTTCTTTATACTTCATGAATCCTACCTTCTTCTCCCTAACCTTCCCCGTCACCTCTTTCGAGAACCATAGTGTTTTTTTCTTTCATTTTGATGTGTTTATTTGCTTCACACAAAGGCTTGTTGCTTCTGTGATGGCAGTTTTGATGTTTCCCCATTGTTGCTCCACCCCTCCTTCTTGCCTGTTTGCTAGTGCTTTTCTGTGGCACTCTCCCATTTTGACAAAATCAGCCCTTCTAAAGTCCAGTACCTTCGCTTTTGTTTGGCTTAACTCTACAGCTGAGTTTATCGTGAACCACACTGTTTGGTGGTCACTTATTCCCAGATGGCTACCTACATCTAGATCTGAGATCCTCTCTCCATCCCCATTTGAGAGTACCAGGTCTAAGATTGCTCACTCCTGAGTGGGTTCCAATACTAGCTGTGTGAGGCATGCCCCCTGTAGGACATCGAGAATGGCCCTACTCTTGGATGTGGCTGCAGCAAAGGCGCTCCAGTTAACATCTGGCATATTCGGGTCCCCCATCAGCAATCTCTCCCCTTTCTCTGCCATCCTAAGGTGCCTTCTGTCATTTCCTTGTCCATTTCCTCTCCCTAAGACAGAGGTCTGTATACAACCCCTGAGCGGATTGTGGTTCTATTTCCGGTCTCCAGGGTGACCCACAGTGCTTTCTCTTCTCTCCTCCCTGTTTACCCTTTAGTTCTGTTGCTTTGATCCATTCCCTTACATAGAGAGTTACTCCTCCTCCTCCTCTTCTATCTTCCCTGTCCCTCCTGTAGATTACGTACCCTGGTATGTTGACATCCCAGTCATGGTTGTCTGTGTACCATGTTTCTGTGATTGCCACAATACCCAGGCATCCTTCTGCCATCATGACCACCAGTTCAGGGAGCTTTTTACCTAGAGTTCAGGCATTGGTATTCATTACCTTCCATTTTTTGATTACTTTACCCCTTTTTGCCCCATCCCTGTCCTTACTGTTTTTGTCTTTTTCTCCATTTACCCCTGCCCTTCTTCCTATTGACTTCTCTATCTCGGTGTTTACCTTACTAACCACCCTGCATGTCGACTACAGTGGTTAAGTCAACATACATGACACAATTATAACAAGTGTCAACTTTCCATTCCTAGTAATCCTCCCCTCATTCCCATACACAGTAGTCTAATTTGGGTTTTTTTACATTTAATACACACATATTTCATACAAAAACTCCATATGCATCCCTCTTCCATTCTACAGGGTCACTCACCTCCTGCACAGTCTTCTGTGGTGCTGGAGCTCCCATTGATAGGCAGCTCTCCACTCTGGCTGGTGAGTCCTTGTGAAGCACTGCAGCTGTCCAAGGAGCTCGGCGGGGGAACCTGTGGTGCAGGAGCCCTCCCAGCATCACTACTAAATTTAGTGCATGCGAGTTGACAGTGTTGCCACTGAGTTTTGCACACACTTTAAATAGCCCAGCAGACAGTGCCATTAACCTGTCAGAATAGATTACATGACTTTTAAGTAACTAAGTATGGGACGGTTGCACACACAGGCGCAAACTAACAGTGAAATGACACAGGCTATATTTACTGTCCTCGAGATGGTGTGGTACAGATCAGGGGTCTGATCTCCTAGCTTGCTCATTTTACTGCTCCACAGTGGAAAGTCTGCTTTCCCACTTTCATTTACGTCTGAGTCTGACATGCTAATTGTGCTGCAGCTAATGCTAGCCATGTGGGAAACCAACTCTGTGGTACACCAAGTTCCAAACCACAACATATGGGATATGAGGCATCCTGTACCGATGGACAATTTTTGAAATACTCAGAGCTGAAAAAGTCCCGCTGTGATCGTTCTGAACATCTGAGGGGGCAGCCTTCCCTCTACCCACCCCATACTCTATGCCACTGACAGTGAAGGATAACAGGTACTATATAAAATCTATTGCTGAAGCTGTTCAATTTCTCGCTGTAAATGAGCTCACTTTCCATGGTGATGATAAAGAAACTTCTAAAGGACTATTGATCAGAATGTTTCTGTATACCTTGAAAAAGGATGCCAAACTCGCATAACTTCATGAATGAATACCAAAAATTGTGACATATTTGTCTCCAGATATTCAAAATGAAATTATTGAGACTATGACACAGCTAGTAAAGGAAAGTGTCGATGATGGCATACAAAACACCACCGTAGGCTGGTACATTTTACTTGAGGATGGAATTAGAGACTCTAAAAACACTAAAAATATTTCCATTGGAATGTGATATGTAAAGGAAGGTGAAGCACATGAGTCCCTCTTAGATATGCCCTCTCTTGATCCTGATCAGTTGGACACCAAATCAATGGCTGATAAAACATGATATAGCTTGTCAGATACTAAACTTGACACCAACAAGATGCTATCTCAGTGCTACGGTGGTGCAAATGTCATGCAAGGGGAAAAAGAATGTGTTCAAGTGCATATACAATAAAAACTGGGTCACAAAATTCCATATATGCATTGCTGCAATCACTGCATACATTTGGTGATTATCAGCAATTCCTATTGTCGGTCAATATTTTGACCAATGCAGTTCACTTTACATAGTTTTTTCATTGGCTGAAAGTGTCTGCAGTGTACCAGGGCAGGAATCTAAAGCATCTTCTTGAGCAGAGATGGTCAGGACACTTCGAGATGACTAAGACCATCATTCTGAATACAAAGAAATTATGGAGACTCTAAAGAAAATTTCATCAGGCACTGACAAGGATGGCAATTTGGTCGCTGAAGCCAGGGGATATCTAGCTTTTTTTCTGCATATCAGATTCACATTTTCTGCAATTCTGATGAACTTGATTCTTGGAATTATTCAACCTGTTGATAAAATACTTCCTTGGTGTGAGACAGGATTGATGACTGCAATGGAATTGACTGATGTTGTGTACCAGGAAGTTTCTATTCACAGGAAAATGACAAATTAGATGAATGTAAAGCTAAGGCAGAATCACTGCTTGATAAGGACTCAAGTCCATTGTCACCCAGATCCACCAAATCCAAAAGACCTTGTAGAAGGTCATCTTGAATAGTGGATTCCATAGTCACAGAGACTTTGGGCCAAGGAAGGCGAGAAGAAGATATTAAAATTCACTGGCCTCAATGGGAGCACACTGGCATTGAGGTCCTGGCAGATGTCCTAGACAAGACTGGACGTGGGATCCAATCCTTTCAAGATCTTGCCAAGAGTAAAGGTCTGGGTAAAAATTACTTTTGGAGATACCTGCAATTGTGCAGCTCCTTGGCTGAGTACCTTAAACTGAGCCCGCCCAACACGGCCACCCCTCAGAAGCTATCCATATAGCTTAAAGCTTCCCAGGGGTCAAGCCAGCAAAATTTACACAGACATACGAGAGAGCATTCCCTTGCAATCTGAGGACTCTAAACAGAAGTGGGAGAAAGCACTGCAG
Source organism: Neoceratodus forsteri (assembly GCA_016271365.2). Taxonomy (NCBI): domain Eukaryota; kingdom Metazoa; phylum Chordata; order Ceratodontiformes; family Ceratodontidae; genus Neoceratodus; species Neoceratodus forsteri. The sequence goes on along the minus strand of CM057452.1, from coordinate 138,488,238 downwards.
CTGAGGCTGGATGACACTCAACGGGCCCTCTGCTGGAAAATGGCACACTTGAGTTATCCAGACACACACAGTAGACTTATTCAGAACAAACTTTTGCACCACTGGTACGGAACACCAGATATTCTGTATAAAGCCAAGCTTCTGGATAACAATCTCTGCTGGAGGTGCCAGGCCCAGACAGGGGATCTATGTCACATTATCTGGCAATGCACTCTACTGGCCCCCTTCTGGCAGGAGGTGAACCAACTTGCCACGCAAATTTTAGGCCTTGCGACCCAGCTGGATCCCTTTGTCTGGATCCTGGGCCTTCCCCCTCACAGAACTCACCTCAAAGCCCACCAAATCCACTGGCTAGGCCTCCTTGGTATCTCAGCCAAGCTCCTTATCCTGTGCTGGTGGAGGTCAACTGAAGTCCCCTCTATCCTAGAATTTCAACATGCTCTTACGCCGCTGGCTTCACTTGACCACCTGTCACATGCTACAGCCAATAAATTCACAGCATATACTGCTTGCTGGACCCCCTTTCTTGCTTATTTGAAGCCTAGGATGGGGATAGGATGAGTTTACCTGTGGTCACTGTTTTGGCTCTCCTCCTTATGTACTCCTGGTGTAATGGTTCCTGGCACGAGCTCAGTTTAGTCAGCCATGCAATGTGAAGTAACTTACACAATCTTATAGTGCATTAGTAATAATATGATAGCACCATACAGTTACCCGGTCTTGTTTTTGGATTTTGCATCACTACAAAGCAGACAATTTAGGGGGGTCCCTCCCCCTTCTTCTCCTTCTCCTTCTTTAGTCCTTTTATCACATTTCCTACATGTAGGTGGTATGCTGTAAGCTTTTGGATATATTGCTGTCAAGATCCTTCTCTGCTAATGATGCATGTCTTTTCTGTCTGTTTATGTTTTGTATTATAAAACTCAATAAAAATCATTAGCTGAAAAAAAAATTATTTACATGTACTTGGGAATGGGAAATTGTTTAACCAGGAAAGGCACACTAAGCTGAAGCTTGTTTCCAGGTGTGACCTGGGAGCACAAGGAAGTTAAGTGACTTTCTCAGAGTCACACAGTATGCAAGTGGGGGCTGTGGGATTCAAGCCCAGGTCTCCAGGTTTGCAGCTCAGTGCCCTTAACCACTGCGCTACACTGCCTCCCATGATGCTTTGTGTTACTGGTGTATAGTACATGTGACTGTCTGTCCCAAGACATGAATGTTCTAATGCTTTAATACAAGAGATTTCACCAATAATGGTGAGAAAGAATTTCAGTACAGATGAGAGCCTAGCTCAACAGTCAGAAGATTCCCACTGCAGTACATACAGTAGGCAGACTGCTGTCTCTTCCCCACTGAGGTTAAACAGTATTACTGTACTACTACCATGAGCTCAAGGGTATAAGCCACATTAAAACTAACTCCAATAAAAAACAGTGAAGTGGATGCCTACTGATATAAAAGGAGAACGGTGTGCAGAGAGGCAATACAGGTGACACACAGACACACTAAAAGGAGAAATGCAAGCTCAGCTTACGCTGTGTGTGTTGTAGAGTCAGGAAGATTATGCAAACTGATGCTATGAACAAAGACTTTGCTTACTATTCGAAAAGTGGAGCCCTCACAATCTGTAGTAGTCCACATCACCAAGACACACGTTTCATGTGCTGCCTTTGACTGACCCCAAGATTGTATGGGTGAGAACAGTAATCCTGTAGGACTAGGATGTAGTAGTACTCCTCATAGTACGGCTCCATATTACAGAGAATTTCAAGTTAAAATATAGCATAGCCAGAGCTATGTTGGACAGAAGGTGGCACCACACACTGCTGAGCTTAAAACTCACTTTATTGCAAGAGTTTACAATATACCACTGTGCAAGAAGACATAGGCAGGTTGCCATTAGTCTGATCAGTTTCACAGGTAGTGTATCATCAGGAGGAGGGGGAGTGCAGGGTAAACTGTTACATTTAAAGTAATCTCGGTACACTAGTTTGTACTAGGATGGTGCTCCACAAACACATGTAGTTAGTGTTTCAAAAACAGTTGGGCACTCGCCCTCAAATACAAAGACTCTGAGCTCCAGTATTAATGAAATAAAATTGTCTTTAATACAGACAAGACATAAACAAGCAGGCTGCTTTGCATGACACGTTTTGGACCAGAATGGCCCTTCAGCCTACTTTTTATGTCTTGTCTGTATTAAAGACACTTTTATTTCATTATTACTGGAACTCGGAGTCTTTGTATCTGAGGGTGAGTGCTCAACTGTTTTTGAAACACTTTTTAAAGTAACCAGAGTAATTTGTGTAGCATATTGTAAAGTACTAGTGCTATAACATTAAACTAACAGCCATGGTTGCCACCACCACCAGTAGGTAGCTAAACTTGTGGCAATTGTAAGTTTTGCCTGAACATCAAGAGATGTAAGACCTTCAACACAGCCAGTGCAACAGACACATATCAGATCAAAAGCTTTATTTCATGTGTCACAAGAAATGTAGTCTATCTGGTTGTCTGTGAGTGTGCAGCATTCTAGATCATCAAATCTAGTCACCCCATTAAAGTCAGGATATGGGAGCTCTTCAAAAGCACAGCATTGCATGAGGTTAAAAAATGGGGATAGGCAATATCATTTTAATTTCTGTGGAATCAAAAAAGTCTCTCTGGGTGAAAAGGGTGGTGATATTGATCAGCTATTATTAAAACATGAATCTTTTCAGATTTATACACTAGGGGGTTTGTCGATGCCTGGTTTGAATGACAGAGTCGGTATTGTAAAGATTAGACTGGAATGTACTCTTTTCTAATGTTCATGTTTCTCTTCTCTAGTATAACTAGGAAGTGATGTAGTTTCCCCTCCAGTACCTTCTCCAATGGAGCTGTGCAGTGGACTCTCGGATATTAATTTAAAATAATTTATCATATCGATTAAGAGAATAGATCATTTTGGTGTTTTTTTGCAGACTTGAACATTCCAATGTTTGATCTTCAGCAATTGCTATTTTTGTAGCCCACTAGTTTAGTGTTATAGCACTAGCACTTTACACTATGTTGCACAAGTACATTGCTCTAGACAATATAAGAATTGCACTATAAATATAGCATTTTACCCTTCACTCCTTTCCCCTGATGATGCACTACTTGCAAAACCAGTCAGGCTATTAGTAACCTGACTATCTCTTGCTATACAGCGATATGTTGCAAACTCTTAAAAAAAGTGAGTTTTAAGCTCAGTAGTGTGTGGTGTCAGCTTCTGTTCTGCAGTGCATGTATTTTCGGGCTGAGCACACACTGTTTCAGTGGAGTGGAAAATTGCAGCATCTAGACCCATAGCTATGTTAGCCTGGCCAAAAAAGTTGTGTGCAGCTCAACTTTCCTATGGGAAAAGGGTGTCCATGCAGATGCTAAATTGTCTTCTCTACTAGCATCCCCATAACCAGGTTGTGTGCCAACATGGTTTTCCCAGGATGCCAAAGCAGCCAACCATTGCTCAGTGCCATGGAGTCAGCCGTGAAAAATATGATTTTTAATAATCTGTGAACTTTCATTAGGATTTAGCAGCCAGGTATTTTCTTTCTAACCTGATTTTACTTGGGAAGAAGAAAGAACTGATAATTGTTTAAGAGTTGCAAAAGTGCACAGGTGGACAACAATATTGCAAACATCTAAATAGTACAACGTATCAATAAAATAAGTTTCTATTTCAGGCTGGCCTGCCAGTGCAGTGGTAGGGCTACTGCTCCCAACACTGATGACGCAGGTTCAGGAGCAAACCCAGAGCATCACAGTGGTGGCCAAGAGGAGGTTGGATGAGCATCCAGGGACAGCTCTCCACCTCTGTGGGGGAGGCTCAGTGGTGCCCGGCATTTGGGTGACACCCAGAGGAAGCCAGGAGTACACCAAGCTAGGGCCCACAAGCATTGGGGAAGGCAGCGGCATGTGTGAGAGCAAGCATGCCTGCATACTGACATTAGTGCATGTCCATGCCTTGAGGAACTGACAGAAGGGAAAACCCCATGTGACAGAAGTGGTTCTATGTCATAACGGCGATCGCAAAAAAGCGATCGCCATTACAGTGAGTGTACATCACTGAAAAGCAAATCGGTGATGTACACTTACCGGTGACATAAACCCACACAACAAAAGTAAGCATTAATGGGGGGGGGGCTGTGCCCCCTCCCCACCCACCTGATTTTAGATAAGCTGCTTGGGTCAGAGGCATGTAGCGTACTCCATATGACGGAGCTTCTAGGGAGAGACCATAATCCACCTTTTGGCATTTTTTCAACCCATTTCTTGAGGAGGTTAGCATGATATATCTTAGTAGACTTTTTCCTGTCAGGGGTCTCAATCTCATAGTCAATGGTGCCAGTACATCTAAGCACTCTATAAGGCCTTTGCCACTTCATTAACAGTTTATTTTCTGTTGTGGGTAACAGTAGCAAAACCTTTTCACCCAGCTCAAAAACGTTTTCTTTTACCCCATGGTCATAATATACCTTCTGCTGGTTTTGGGCCTCTTCCTGATTACTATGGGTAATTTTAACATATTTTGCCAGCTTCTTTCTTAGGGCACATATATAAGATGTTATAGATTGTTTCTGAGTGGAGTTATCTTCCCACGTTTCTTTTATCACATCCAGTGACCCTCTTGGCTGTCTACCATACAGCATTTCAAATGGTGAAAACCATGTTGATGCCTATGGTACTTCTCTGTAAGCAAAAAGTAGGTAAGGCAAGTATTGGTCCCAATCTTTCCCTTCCCCTTTTACAAACCTTTCTAGCATGCATTTTAGGGTTTGTTTAAAATGCTCAATAAGACCGTCTGTCTGGGGGTGATAGGGGAAGGTTCTTATAGTAGTGATATCGATTAGCTCCTTAAGTAATGCAGCACCAAAATTACTAACCTGATTGGTTATAATTTCTTTGGGTAAGCCCACTCTGCTGAAAAGTTTTGCAAGCTCTGCTGCCACTTTTGAAGAACTGCTTCTGGGTATCAAGTAGCATAGTCGCATACTACCAGGATAAATCTATTACCCTTTTTACTTTTGTCTAAAGAACCAACCACATCCACTGCAATTCTCTCAAAAGGCACATCTATCAAGGGTAGGGGCACCAGGGTCACCTTGTCTTTTCTAATGACTGGGACTACTTTCTGACATTCAGCACAGGAATTAGAATAGGTAGCAACATCTTCATAAATTGCAGGCCAGTAAAATCTATACAGCATTCTGGCAAGGGTGCGATCCTTCCCTGAGTGACCAGCCATAGGACTATCATATGCTATCTGTAATAACTCTGTTCTATACTTCTGTGGTATAACCAATTGTTCTGTCTGTTCCTGTATTTGAGGTTTAACCCAAACTCTGTACAGTAACCCATTACATTTTTTAAACATTGGTCCAACCTGCTTTGGTTTCACCCCCAGCTGCTTAAAATAACCCTGGAGAGAAACATTGTTAGTTTGTTCTGAAAGAAAATCACAATCGGTTATCAGTTTAGCTTCAGCATTTTCGTATTGTAACCCTTTATGTCCATCAGTCATATGTTGCCACAGTTTCTTCAGGCATCATCTTTCTTTCCTGGACTTCTGGATCTTAGAGTTGTGCTCAAACAAGTCCAAATCAAAATCGGTGAAAGGAAAAGAGTCCCCACCATCTGAAATTTTCTTTGCCTGAGCTCTTGTTACCAGAGCTGCTGAAACATTAGGATTTACTCCTTCTTTGATTAACTCAGTAAATCCTGGAAAGTCATTTCCAATAATCATAGGTATAGGTAACTTAGGTACTACCCCCACTTTAATTTGGTGCGACACCCTTAATGGTCAGAGTCACTTTGGGTGGTGGGATAGTATCGAGTGTCCCTGTGGATGCAGATGACACCAGTACCTGGTCCTTCTGCACAGTGTTTCCCAGCACTCCAACATGCACTAGGGTCTATCTGCTTCCCGAATCAATGAGTCCCTGTACAGTCATATCCCCCACCTTCACATCTGTTAAGTACTTGCCCCAATTTGTTAAGGACAAATCTGTTCCAGTGCCACTCTCCTTACTATGGCAGTTACTTGCAATATGGCCTGGCTTATTACAGTTATAGCAAATAACGTCTTTGGGCACAGATTTGTTACCCCACCAGAGTTCTTATCAGACTTGGCATTTAACTGGGAAAAATAGTGTCTTACCAGTGTTTGGCTGTAATCTCACTGCTGTGGCATCTGTCTGGCCATTTGGTAGTCCTCAGCCAAAAAAACAGCCTTTTCCCCACTCTCTGGTCAGTGTTCCTTTACCCAAAGCTGCACATCTGTTGGCAGGATGTTGATGAATTACTCCATGGCAAATGTCGATGAGCTGTGGGACTGTTTTGCTCCCTGGTTGGAGCCATTTTATCAGGAGTCCTCAGAGTTGGGTGAAGGCTTCTCAAGGATTGTCAACTGAGTTGTACCTCAGAGATCAAAATCTCTGCTTTTATGTCTCTCCGGAGATGTCATACCGTTCCAGGATTTCACTTTTCACCAGGTCATAGTTTTCTGACTGTGCAGTGTCCATATTGCTGTAGGCAAGCTGGGCTTTCCCTGTCAGGTAGGGTATCAGTCTGATTGTCCATTGCTACTTTGGCCATTGGCAGGCTATGGCAACTCTTTCGATAGTTGTCAGGTATGCCTCGATATCATCGGAGTTACACAACTTTGTAAGTTTAATGGCTTTTAAGTTACCTGATTTTGTTGCCTGTCTGGATCTGTGCCAGATCCTCTGCCTTTGATAGCTTGCAAGGCATCCAGCCATCACTGCTCCTGCCACTGCATCTCTTCTCTCCTCTGCACTACTAAATGTTGAATCTCCTTTTCTCTCTGCTTTTCAGTCTCTTTTTGTTGTATAGTCCACCATTTGAAAAAGTCCATCAGGCTTTCAGGTTCTGTCACTGCCTGTTCTTTTTCCATAACTTGTGCTGGATGTTCAGTCTCAGCTTGGACTTCTGTCTCTGCTAGTTTGGCTGCCCTTCTTCTGGTAACTACTCTTGGACTTGCTGCTGCAGAATCCATACCTTTCTCTGTGCTTCCCTGGTACTAGGTTCGGTACCCACGCACAAAACTCCTGGCTTAGAGTATGCATAGCGTAAATCCCACTTCTAAAACCATCTGTCATCGAGGCACAGGTCAGGAAGCATAGGGAAAACCAGGAGCAATTATAAAATTCACAACAAGAGTATTTATTTCTACTAGCAGTAACATAAAAAATAAAATTGTTCAGTATAACTATTTACAAAGGCAAAACAAACAGAAAAAAGTCCATCTGAGTTTTCCTTAAATCTTTATGTCCCCTTTCATTTTTCTTTTTAAGCAATTGCAGCTCAGTGCTCTTATAAGTCCTTGCAACCACCATTCTTAACAAGCATCCTGTTTCTTCCAAAGTGTTCTTGTATGTTTCAGGCAGGTGCTGGCAGGAACACAGTGTCTCTGAGCTGAGGAGGCCCCTTTTCACAGCTATTTTCTGCAAAAGGCTTAAAACTTGCTCTCAGGTAACCTCTTGAGTTTCCAATAGCTTTTTGCAGTCATCTCAAACTATAATTATTTATATTTCAACATTAACACCATGTATTTTCTAACAGCACTGTGAGACTGTCAAGGAGATCAAATCCCAGGTCTCACAAGAAAACTTGGCTACACAACCAGACAGACAAGATACAGGAAAGGAAAGAACAGAACAGATCCCTGCATTCAAACTCTTTTCATAACAACTGGAACATGGTCCTATTCCACCCTGTCACATTGATCTGCTCGGCCCTGGTAGGCAACAATCAAAGTGGAAGCTGGGTTAAATCTTGGACACCCAAAAACAGCTATAGAAGGGAATGAGGCAGAGAATTAACACTTTTGAGAGTAGCCGTAGAGGCTAGGCCACTCATTGCCCATGGGACTGTTCTCATTGGTGGCACTAGAGAGGAGTAAATCACTCCCCTGCAAAGGAAACAAGGAATGGAAAGGAATTTTGGGAATGTGCAATGAAAATAAAAGTGTTTCTGTGGAAAAAGCTGGGCACTCACGTAAATTGCAGACTCTATCAGCTAGATCCTAAATTGCTGTGTAATCTGCTGTTTCACTGATTGTGCCCAAAAATCAATGCCTAAGTGCTGCTAATGTCCTCTCTATCTCTTTATCCAAGTTTGTTAGCCCCATGGAGCTGTATTGGAAGTTTGAGAAGTTTAGCTCCTGGGTCCTACAATCATTATAGTGTCCCAGGAAATAAATTTTCTTGGTTCGGCAAATTGTTATTTTTTATTTATTTTTTAATTTTTTACCAGGAGAGACACACTGAGCTGAAAGCTTGTTTACAGGTGTGACCTGGGAGCACAAGGACATTAAGTGACTTGCTCAGGGTCACACAGTATGCAAGGGGCTGTGGCATTCAAATCCTGGTCTCCAGGTTTGCAGCTCAGAGCCTTAAACCACTGTGCTATACTGCCTCCAAATCTAGTGTCCGTTTGGTGATTGTGAAGAATATTTCAAATGAATTAACTGTTTTTACTCTAGTTATCCAAGACTAATTAATTTCTTCATAGCCATTTGAAGGGTCTCCAGTTTTAACTCCACATTGGTCTGGGTCCTGGAACAGTGAGAAGGTGAGATCAGAAATTTCAGTTTTCCAGTGTTGCTGTTGGGGGCTAAGAAGCTGGAATCCAGGGTGCTGTGCAAGTATGAAGACTTTGAAAGGTAGGGCATCGCCATCTATTATGTGTTCTATCAGAGATGTCTGCATAATTTCATCATGGAGATGTTCAGGATGGCATTTGTGGTCTGTGGCCCCTTCCCCATTCTTCCATCAGGTACCCCTAGACAGGGGGAAGGGGAGTTTACAGATGTGGGGGCTCATCTGGGATCTCGTTGTGCCCCAGAAGTGGTGAACCCCCCCAAATGTGGGACCCAGGAAGGTCTGCAGGATCAGCTGGCCCAGGTCTGAAAAGTTGTGGTACAGTTTGTTTGGATGTGAGGACAGTTGGTGTCTAGGCCTGCTTGCTCCCTGGCACCTCTATGGTAGAAGGGTGATCATGTGCCTGCTTTGAACAATTCCAATTGGTTGGACATTGGCTGTGCTATTGGAGGATTGGAGTGGAGTCACTATTCTGTGAAGAGCTGGAGCAAAAGGGAGAGGGGTAAAAGCAGCAGTCAGAAACTTTGGGATCTGAACTGGGTACTGGGAAACCAGAAAGCATGAAGAGAACTCAAGGCAAAGGAGTGGCCTATGCACAGAAACAGGAGATGGCAGAGGGATCGCCACCAAAGGAGGAACCTCAGGCAATGGTTGTAGCCTCCCTCCCTTCTCACATGGTTATGGAATTTGGCAGAGAAATGATCGCTGTGTTAAATGTGGATATTGAGGAGAAGGAGTTGTAAGACTGCCCTTATGCACAATTTGCTCCAGTACTGTCCCTAGAGGCATTTTTGGAGGCCCACCATTTACTCATTCGTGGGAGTACCCTGTCTGTATGTCTGCTTGGCAATGCATCACTGATATCTCAATGCAGTGTGGGGTTGGTACTGGTGCCAGGCTAGAACTCCAGGAGAGTGTGGAGGCCAAGAAGGAGGTGAGAGAGGAGTCCCCGGAGCTTCAGGTGGAGGTAGTGGAAGAAGTAATCTAGGGTGGAGAGAGGGAGCACAGCTGTCTGCCCAGCTCCTCCTCCTCAACTGTCAGCTATCCCCATGGCAGAGGGAGGGGCAGGGGCCTGCAAAAACCATCAGAAGATCCCCCAGGGCCCAGGGGTTCTCCAGCAGGGTCCTTGCTCGGTGACAGTGCACCTTCTACCGCAGCTGTAGCAGAAGCCCCACTGTCTGTTTGTACACACTCTGCGATTCAGGTAAGGGCCTCTGGAGTAACTATAGAGCATGAAGAAATCTAAGATGATCCAGAGCCAGATGTGACTGAAGGACCCCTTAAATGGTACAGCTTTTGGATCATGAGATCCTGCAGACCATACCTAGGCCTTATCACTACCCTGCCATCAAGTTACCAGACAAGATCCCATGCCTGGCTGCACAGTCAAAGGTTGTAAGGTTACGAATGTATGGGTTGTTAAGTAATGATCCAGTACAGACCTGAGGTGAGGTTGGAGTCAGGCAATGCAAGGTGCACCAGTATCAGGGACCTGACTGAATGGTCACAGGCAGAACGCTTGGTAAGGTTAAGATTGAGAATAGAATACCCTCAGCTGGAATACCTGTTTGTATCAGAAAAGATGTGGGATGTTATTGAGGAGATGTGAGGTGACTGGGATTCAAGGAGACACTAAATATGTTGCGGTCTTGATATGGGAGCTCTGGCCACACTTCCCAGCAGCTCATCCAAAAGGCATGGGATATGTACCACACTGGGCCATGGGAAGGTCTCACACTTTTCAAACATTTTGCCCTGGTTTAAGATGTGGCTGGCTGTCGAGCAAAATACTATGTTATAGCCAAGAACTCCTTTGGGGACTTGACGACAAAGCCAGATCCAGACTGTTACTTCCCGTGGGCGGAAGTCCTGCCCTCTAGGGCCCACTGAATAGAGCTGTGAACTGCGCCAGGATTGCAGAAATCCTTCTGATACTGTACAATAAGAGGTTGTTTCTCTAGACCGCTTAAAGTTGAGGAAGTTCTGGTTTGCTAAAGCATTTGTGCCCTGGGACTGTGCTGAAATCAAGCTGGAGCAGAAGTATTGCCAGATACCCTCTGATTGTTTTGAAATAAGAAAAAAAAAAGAGATGATTTTTCTTCCTTTTCTTCCATGTTTAAAAATTTAGCAGTCAGCAGTGATTTGCTTTCTGCAGGAAATGCTTAATAAGACTTTTAAATTGACTGAAAATAGAACAGTTTATTAAATATTTTTAGAACCTGGGTGCAAGCCTCGCTCTAGATGGTGAGAGTATGAGTGTTAGAGTGAGTGATATGTGAAAGAGTGTGTGTATGTGTGCATGTGTGTGTGTGTGTGTGTGCACGTGCATGTGTGTTGTGATCTTCAAATTTCAAAAAGCTCTTAAAGATTTGAATGATTTAATTGTATAATGTGTTTTTGAAGAAAAATGTATTCATTAATTATTTGAACCCTGGCACAATTTGAGCTGTGTTTTCCTAGTTTTAGAAGTGTAGTTGGGTTAGTCTAAGGGATAAAAAGGGGAGGGGTGTGTGATGTCTGCTGGGAGGACACCCAGGTGGGGCTGGGGAGTGCGCATTACCCGGCCTAACCTTGGGGTCCACTTTGGGGCCTCTGTCCCCATTTCCAGGAGGAAATTTTTTTTTAAGTGGGGAAGAGTGTAAGCCCCTCCTCATGGGGGGGGCTTGCTAGCCCCTTGCAACCCCCCCTTTGGCACTGGTAGGGAGTTTTGGTGCCTTGGGAAATTTTCAGTGCTTGCCTGTAGGGGGCAGCACCAGCTAGGGTGTATATAAGGTTAGGAAGGTGGGAAGAGAGGGGAGAGACATCTTCGCAGTTGGAAGCAGGGCAGTCACTGGCGGCCACCCCCCAGTCTTGGGCAGGTCGGTCTACAGCAGCGGTGCACGGGTCCATATTTTGGGCACCATGGGAGGGAACAAGCCAGGCAGTAGCATTCATTGGAGTTTCAGGGGTAATCCATTCCCCCCTGGTAGGAGACAGAAGAGGCAGGAGATCTGTTTGGAGACATCAAAAAGCCAGAAGGCCAGTAGGAGTTGGGGACCCTGGATTCTCTAAGGTATGGAGCAGTGGGCCAGTGGGGCTGTTGCAGTGATGGCAGGCCACAACAGGGGCTGTCAGTTGGTGGCAGCACCAACATGCACTCTACCCTCATGGTACATTGGCCCAAGTAGCAAGGCTGGAAGGGAGAGACCTGGCTTGGGACTCGATGGGGCCTGCCATGCCCGTGTCTGGGGCAGGCCCTGGGATCCACTGTGCCCATGTCTGGGGTGGATCTTAAGGCCATTAATGACTGGGTTTTCTCAGGAAACTGAAAGAAAGGTATTGGAGCCACTGCACTGTTTGATTTGCACCACTCAGTTGGGCAACAATCGAAGTGAAAGCTGGGTTAAATCATGGGGCAACTGAAAACAGATACAGAAAGGAATGAGGCAGAGAAGTACAACTTTTGGGAGCAGCTGCGGAGGCTAGGCTGCTCATCACCCCACGGACTGTTCTCCATGGTGGCACTAGAGGAGTAAATCACTCACCTGCAGAGGAAACAAGGAATGGAAAGGAATATTGGGAATGTGCAAATGAAAATAAAAGGGTTTCTGTGGAAAAAGCTGGGCACTCACATAAAGTGCAGGCTCTATCAGCTAGATCCTAAACTGCTGTGTAATCTGCTGTTTCACTGATTGTGTAAAAAATCAATGCCTAAGCACTGCTAATGTTCTCTCTCTCTCTTTATCCAAATTTATTAGCCCCATGGAACTGCATTGGAGGTTTGAGAAGTTTAGCTCCTGGGTCCTACAATCATTAGTGTCCCAGGAAATAAATTTTCTTGGTTTGGCTAATCTGGTGTCCATTCAGTGATTGTGATGAATATCTCAATTGAATTAACTGTTTTTACTCTATTTATCCAAGACTAATTAATTTATTCCAGGGCAAGGGGTTCCACTTGTTGGTGTGGTTCTGGTGATCCAAAGGCATCCCAAGGGCATATTCTTTGGTCCTGCCCAGTGTTACAACCATTATAGCCATTTGAAGGGTCTCTAGTTTTAACTCTATGTCGGTCCTGGGTCCTGGATCAGTGAGAAGGTGAGATCAGAAGCTTTGGTTTTCCAGTATTCCTGTTGGGGCTAAGAAATTGTCATCTGAGGGGGTCTGCGAGGTGCTCTGCAAGTATGAAGACTTTGAAAGGTGGGGCATCACTATCTATTATGTTTTCTATCAGAGCTGTCTGCATATTTTCACCATGGAGATGTTCAGGATGGCACTTGTGGTATGTGGCCCCCTTTCCCATTCTTCCACCAGGTACCCCTGGACAGGGAGAAGGGAGGGGCTTACACAAGATAATGATGAAAATGTTAGAATAGGTACCTACCCAAACATGGAGTTCACCTTGTCATTGGTGGTTGGGCTTCTTCGCATCTAACCTGGATTCTGATACCAAAAAACACCATTTAAAAATAATGGAGTAGCAAATTCACTACACTCCTTCAGAGACCATCCAGGGGCAATTCCAATTTGAATGGGACCTTCCATCCTTAACATGCGTGGGGTAGTAATTTCAAAACTCCCAGATGTGGTCATTTCTCTTAATTATAATCAGATCTCTCAGCACCTGGCCAGGGGTATTGAAGCTTGGTCGCACCTGCCCTTTCCTTTCACACAGAGAGTGGATAGCATATGCATGAATATTCTCCCTAAAATAGTATATTTAGCCCAAACAGTTTCGATAACACCACCCCCTAGTTATTTCCAAAAATGTAATAGATTAATTTCACATTATTTGTGGCAGGAAAGATGCCCGAGAATTCATATGAGAGTACTTCAGCTTACTAAATCAAAGGGTGGATTAGCATTGCCAAACATGTTCCTCTATCATACAGCAGCACAAACTGGGAGAGTAATTTACTGGCTGCATCCCTCATATCAGGCACATTGGAAGGCTCTTGAGATAACTGAATTGCAACTGCTGGATGGACTCGAGATATTATTATCAATCTCACTTAACTTTACTCCTTTGCAGTTAGAAAATCCATACACCAAATCCACACTTCTCCTATGGCGTCAATTACTTAATGACAGAAAACTTGCTCACAGTAAGTTCATGTTATTCTCTCTCCCTGATCTAGCCACATTTCCTGCAGCTGCACTGTGTACTTGATTTCAGGTATGGGCAAGGCTGGGACTGCACCATATTTATTTATTTATTTTATTTTGCTTTTGTTGACCGGGTAAGTGCACTAGGCAAACAATGCCTATTTTCAGGCACGACACGGGAGAAAACAGTTTACAGACATAACAATTAACATGTGACGCAGCACATGAAACAGTACAATGGGTAAAAACAGTGTATAGTATATACAATGACATACTGATTGGTGAGGGATAAGATACCATGAAAACAGAAGGAGGAAACAGGATTGGTATCAAACAAAAACAACGTGGAAGGTAGTATGTTAAAGTGCAGTAAGTGCCGTAAGTGGTAGAGGGAGAAGAAGGAAAGAGGGGATGAAAGAGCATGGCAGATAAGGATCATAAGTAGAGGAAGGGAAAAGGGGGGTAGATAGGATGAAGATAAGGGGGAGAGCAAGCATTAGTAGGGATTCAAGGTGGGTTAAAACAAGTGCAGGGATGCAGAGTGTGAAGGTGTTCACGATGTAGATTCTTGAAGATAGCATGGGTGTTTGTTTGACGGATGGAGAGAGGTAAAGAGTTCCAGTATTTCGGGGCAGTGTAGGAAAATGCACGAGAGCCCATTTTTGTTCTACATCTTGGCACACTCAGAAGGGCTTTATCAGTGGATCGTAATTCATGAGTAGAAGGTTGGGTTTCCAGTGCAGAAGAAAGGGATAGGGGAGACCTGTTCTGATGACAGAGTCAATTAATGATCCAAAGGTCTGAAGACGATAGGCGGATGGGCTAAGATCTTCCAGTTTCTCCAAGGCCATGAGGTTCATTTCTTCAAATATCTTAAATCATCCTTTAATTTACCTAAACAACATTTTTTCATTATTTACAGGCACATACCTTCATACAAACATCCCTTAAATCTGGATTGCAGGAGAACAAGGTTTTCCATTTCATTCAATTAGTTATAAGCATCATACAAGGCCAATGTGATATGCATCATCTCACATACTGTATATATCAAGCTTTCTTGGAGCAACCAGATTACTCTACCATTCATGTGAAACAAGCATGGGAAAGGGACCTTGACTCCCCGATTATGGACTGGCAATGGTCCTAGTGGCATTGCAATATACATAAGGTCACCTCTTTGTATGTTTGGAGACAGTATTCCTGAAAAACAGTAATTTGTCATTTTATCACACCTAATGAACAGGTGACGTATGTGAGGGCAAGGGGTTCCACTAGTTGGTGTGGTTGTGGTGAGCCAAAGGCAACCCAAGGGCATATTCTTTGGTCCTGCCCAGTGTTACAACCCTTTTTTCAGGGAGTCCAACATGAATTACAGGAGCTCTTTGGAGTTAATCTGTAACTTTTTAGTCATATCATGTTGTTTCTTGATGCTCCAGAAGGTTGTAGGGATGGGGGTGGGGAGTTAGGATTGGAAATCCTAAGTTACCCTAACTGGTGCATCAAAGAAGTTTTTTTTTGTAAAGAATTTCCTTTCTTTTTGAGATAGTGGAATCATATTGTCATTCATGCAGGTCTCTTTGGGACCTGTGTGAACCGGTGCAGATGTGCAGAGCCCTTTGGGCCCTGCACTATGGGAAGACTCCATCCACAAACAGAAGTGCAGGGCCTGACACATTCACTCTTTACACATTCATTCTTTATATATTCACTCTTTAAATATTCACTCTTCACACATTCAGTATTTATACATTCACTCTTTACACATTCACTCTTCACACATTCAGTCTTCATACATTCACTCTTCACACATTCACTCTTTAGACTTCTCACACTCACTCTTTTTTTATTTCATTTTGACCCATAATTTCAAGATAGTCATTTTATGACTGCCTTATAAAGGAGGAGAGTGGCTGCATGCTGAACTGCAGAAGTGGTTGTAGCAGGGTTTTGGACAAGCTGTTAAAAATTTAAATAATGGTATGCCACTGCTGCCTTATACTTAGAAGCAAGTTTTAAATGTAGTTATTTTACTACCTCAAATTGAGTTTCATCAATTACCTTTCCAGAATTTCTTGTGCTGCTGGATGCTTGTGGCATCTTTCCTGGCTCTGTTTTTCCATTTTACAGGTGCCTGGAGTCCTGCGATGGGGGAGCCCTGCACTGAGCATGGAATAACAGTGAGTTTTGTGGAAGGCTGATCGTCAGGTGAGACACCAAATGAAGATTGAGACCAGAAAGAAATCTGTGGAGTGGTGACCTGAATGAAGTGGTGAGAGAGCTACTCAGAGAACTATTGGTGACAGACCCAGAATCATGGAGTGGTGAGAGAGAGCTATCAAAGAACTATTGGTGACAGACCCAGAATTGTGGAGTGGAGAAATCTGGTTGAACTGAGGCCAAGTTGTGGGACTGCAGCCAGGAGATGGTGTGCCATGGAGTAGAGAGGCACTTTAACCCCTAATTTCTCTCTGTTGTTACTGCTCAGTAGTTGTTTCTGTACCTGAAAGACTCAAGAAATTGTTTACCTCTCTACCTTTTACCCTTGGATATTGAATACTTCTCATTCCTTGTTATATTTCACTTTTAGCAACACATTGTGTGGATCACCAGCTAGTCCAGCACAAGTACATGCCAATAATACCCGGACCAAACATTACTATGCAGAGTCACAATCCAAAAGGGTTAGACATGCAGCAGGCCAACAAAGACAAGAATGGAAGGCATTGGGCATAAATGCTTGCAGTCTGCCAAAAAAAATACTGGATGTCACAGCCATGATAGCAGAAGCAAAATTGGACTGCATCACAGTTACAGAGACCTGGTTTACCGGGAACCACACCTAGGATGTCATCATACTGGGTTACACACTGTTCCAAAAAGACCGAGTCAGGAAAAAGGGCAGGGGAGTGGTATTGTATGTAAATGAAGATATCTGTGCAACAGAAATCCAGGGCACTCACGGTAAGGTGGAAGCCCTTCAGGTTACACTTGGAGCTGGAAGCAAAACCCCCGTCTGGGTGGGAGTTATCTACAGGACCCCCATCCCAGGAAGCTCATGTGGACAAAGTGCCCTTAGAAATCATTATGATGACGGCAGACATGGGTGAATTACAGCTAGTAGGGGACTTCAGTCTACCGGTTATGGATTGGTCATAATACTCAGTGTCCTCAGATTGGAGTAAAGATTTCTTCTTTGCACTGAGGGGAGTGGGTCTGCGTCAGCTGGTGAACTCACCCACCAGAGACCAAGCAATATTAGACTCAGTGCTCACAAACAGCTCTAGGGTCTCAGAAGCTCTAGCAGGAGCCAGTCTGGGGACCAGTGACCACAGGTCAACCTGGTTAACTGTAAACCAGGAGAAAGATACTAGTCACACTAAAATCAAGGTATTAGAGTTCAGAAAAACTAACTTCACCAAAATGTGAACTATGTTCACATCCATAATGGAAGGCAGAAACTCGGGGGACATAGAGGACTGCTGGAATACCCTAAAGATTGCTCTGCCCACAGTAACAACTAAATGCACAAAGCTGACTGGTAAATCCAGAAGAAAGAAGAGACCTCTGTGGTTCTCAAATGAAGTAGCAACCAAAATCAAAGAGAAACAAAGGGCTTTTACACAATTTAAATGAACAAAGCAAGAAGCAGACAGAGAAGAATACAGGAAAAAAAATGACAAAGGCAGGGAAGGCAGTCAGAAACATAGAAGTTGATGGCAGATAAGGATCACAAGGCCCATCCAGTCTGCCCATTTTTTCTACCCTATGAATATGCCATAGGCCTTTACTCTGTCAATGGCCTATCAATTCATACTCGTCTGTATTGCTCCCTTATGCCTATACCAAGCCTGTCTGAAGTCTTGCACTGTATTCATAGCCACCACTTCCTGAGGTAGGCCATTCCATGCATCCACCACCCTTTCTGTGAAAAAGAACTTCCTCACATTACCCCTTAATCAGCCTCCCTCTAATCCCATGCTGTGTCCTCTTGTCCTGCTATTTTTCTTATACTGAAACATGTCAGACTCTTTCATCTTGTTAATGCCCTTAAAGTGTTTGAATGTTTCAATCATATCACCTCTCTTCCTCCTTTGCTCTAGGGTATACATATTGAGTTCTATTAATCTGTCCTCATATGTTTTCTGATGCAGTCCCTGTACCATTTTGGTTGCCCTTCTCTGGACTGCCTCCATTTTGTTAATGTCCTTGTGCAGCTGTAGCCTCCAGTACTGCACACAGTACTCCAGGTGGGGTCTCCCTCTTACGACTTGTGATACCCCCTACTAATACACCCCAATATCCCTCTAGCCTTACCTACTGCTTTAGTGGTCTGCTTGGATGAAGCAGCCAAACAGAAAGACAAAAGAGCAGACCTAAGAGAAAATAGCATAGGGTGTTAAGAAGGGGACAAAACCTTCTACAGATACATAATGGAGAAAAGAAAAACTAAGGGAGGAATAGTCCTAATAGGGGGTGGCAGTATAGCACAGTGGTTTAAGGCTCTGAGCTGCAAATCTGGTGACATTCAACAGACCAGACCTGGGTTTAAACTCCACAGCTTCCACTTGTAAACTGTGTGACCCTGAGCAAGTCACTTAACTTCCCTGTGTTCCCAGGTCATGCCTGTAAAAAAGCATTCAGCTTAGTGTGCTAGTCCTGGTTAAATAACTAACTAACAAACAAAAAAAAGAATAGCAACCAAAGAAGGCAAGATGGCAGTGAGGGATGAGGAAAAGGCTGAAGCCCTACGTGAGTTCTTTTGCTCTGTCTTCACTATATAAGACAGTAGCAATGGTCCCACACTAGGTCAAACAGAGCACGATGGTCAGGAAGTGGACACTAGCCCCTTCACAAAGGAAATGGTTTTAGAAGAGCTGAGTAGACTCAAGACAGACAAGGATGTGAGACTTGATAGCATGCACCCTAGGGTTTTAAAAGAACTTTGAGAGGAACTAGCCACACCACTGCCTGAGCTCTTCAACAAGTCACTAAACAGTGGGAAAATACTTCAAGATTGGAAAAGGGCAATAGTGGTGCCCTTCCACAAGAGTGGGTGCAAAGAGGAGGCAGAAAATTACTGCCCTGTCAGTTTGACCTCAGTCATAAGGAAAATTATAGAGTCATTGCTAAAGGAGAGGATAGTGGCATACCTAAAAGATACCAGAAAAATGGACCCAGGGCAACATGGCTTCACAGTGGGACAATCAAATCAAACCAACATGATCGACTTCTTTGACTGGGTCACAAAATTAGTGGATAAGGAAGGGGCAGTGGACATTGTATACCCATATGTCAGCAAGGCCTTCAACACTGTCCCCCACAGAAAACTAAAAAACAAGCTGGAACATACAGGAGTCAGACAAAGGGTAGGTAATTGGATCAGAAACTGGCTAAACAATAGGACCCAGAGAGTGCTAGGAAATGGATCTCTGTCACGGGAAGGTAGTGTAATGAGTGGCATCCTGCAGGGCTCAGTACTGGGACCAATCATCTTCAACATCTTTATAGGAGACCTTGCAGATGATTTGAAAGGGAAGGTCTGCCTGTTCATAGACGATACTAAGCTCTGCAACAGAGTGGACTTGTAGGAAGGGACAGACAACATGAAAGCTGACCTTAGAAAGTTGGAGGAATGGTCCAGGGCTTGGCAGTTAAAATGTAATGCCAAAAAATGTAAGGTAATGCACCTGGGTAGGAGGAACCCAAGAAACAAGTACACACTGGGATTACATAAACTCGAAGAAACACAGATAGAGCGAGATCTCAGCATAGTGATCACTGATGACTTAAAGGTATAAAAACAGTGTGAGAAGGCAATACAGAACACAAATGGCATCCTCAGCTGTATTAGTAGGGGCATTACTAGTAGGAAGCAGGAGGTTATCATGCAATTGTATTGCTGCTTATTAAGTGTTTTATTTATTTAAGGATTTTTAGATTGCTGCTGTTTTAATATATCTAATATACATTGGAAATGGATAATAATTGCAACTAGGGTCTGCTTAGCATTTTGTGCTAATTTTGCACATTTATTTCCTGACAAGATTATAGAATTGTGGAACAAGATAATCTAGTTCAAGAAAACTTACAGAAGAAGGAGATGAAATTAAGAAATGCAAAGATTGCCAGGAAGGAGGACAATCTAAAGCCTAAATCTAAACCCCAAATCAAACAGTAATATTGGAAAATACTGAATTTACCACTGCAACTAGGGGGAAGGAGGATAAAAATAAAAATAGTCTGAACTATACAAATCAGCAGACATCATCTCCCATAAATCTGGTGCTGGAAAGTTACAGTCAGTCAGAAAATGGACTACTGAAAATTATTAGAGACTTGGAAACCCAGTCTCTGCCAGGCAGAATTGAAACACATACAGCGAAGTATTAGTTAAGGAACAAGTAACTATCGAGAAAAAAACAGAAACCAGAAGTGAATGTATTAGATAAGCTAGAAAATTCTAACGCAAAATACCAGAATCTAGATAACGAGTATCTGGAAGATTTTGACAACTTCATAACACCATTTATGTCAGGAAATAGGGCTATGACACCTGTACCAATGGTTAATAGACCAGTTGAGGAACTTGACATAACTCAGTTAGATACAGTAGTACATATATGAATATTGCAAATCAAGACCTTCTGGACAAATATACTGTCCAAGCCAATATTTTACTTAGGAGACAGCTGGAGGAAATTAAATCTGTAGTAATCTGTAATAATACTCTTATGGCTACTATTTTCAAAAAAATTGAAGAACAAAATGAAATAAAAAAGTTACAACAAGGGAAAAAATTCAAGGAGAAAAAGGAGAACAAAGACCACATCAGAAACATAAATATAAGATGAATCAAGTTGTGAATAATCCAATAAAGGAGAAACCTAAAGAAAATCAGGTTATTCAGAAGGAGATTAAACAAAAAGATAAAACCAAAGGAAACAAATGGATAAAAGGCAACACAAAAATAAAGGAATTCAAACAGTGCCAATTAAAACAAGAACAATGCCCCAGGAAGAGCCTAAAATTGTGGTCATAAATACAAAAGTAAGGGATCAAATAGATATTGAAGTGAGAACTAAAATATTACAGCAACATAATAAAAAGAAGTGGAATCTGATAAACTTCCTATGGTCTACTTCAACGGTATACCAAAAACTAGAAGAGAAACTCCATTTTTGTTAAAAATAAGTGTTTATAATATTCTTAAATCTATAGTGAAATCAAAGGTGGCATGGAAGAATATGTCATCTGTATACAGATAAAAGGCAGACCTAAATAAAGGTTTAGTGTGTCTAGTGGCAAAGAATGAAAAGATAAGACAAGAACTATTAGCATTATCAGCAGAAACAAAGAAGATGGGAATTGAACTTGATACAACATTACATAATTTTATTACTAATAAAGTAGAAAAAATGTATGGAGTAAAAGAGAAGAGAAGCAAGCAGGTACTAATCAGAAAACAATTCTAAAAGTTTTGAGAAAACCAGTAGCAACTGAGCATGAACTGATGGGTACTTCATAATTTGAGGCAATCATAAGAAGTAGAAAACAAAGAAGGTCTAGGATAAATAATAGTAAAATACTGGAAAATGAGGATGTTATAGATGATGAATCTGAAATTGTACTGGAAAATAGATATGAATTGTTGAGTAATATCACAATGAATATATAATCTCAAACAGTGGAGTCCAGGAATACATCTATACAGGACTGAGTAGAGGACAAGGTCAGTGGGCTAATTGAGAACCCCAGCATTATGATTCTTAGCTGGAATGTTGCAGGATTAAATAATAAAACAAATGACGGCTCATGGCTAAATATTATAAAAGATCATGGAATAATTTTATTACAAGAAACATGGTTAAGTCCAGAAAAGGATATAAATCTACAAGGATTTATCAAATATGAAATTCCAGCTAGTAAATCAAATTGAAAGGGTAGAAGTAGGGGGTGGACTGATGACCCTGTTTAACTCCAAATATAACTGGAAGATTGGTGCTGACTTTAAATCTCAATACAATTATTGGCTACCCATTGAAATCAAAACTAGTAGAAATTATATTCATATAGTGTTTAACATCTATTGCCCACCCTCCTTGACAAATTAACTTTTTGAGAACTGTATATTAGAACTTTCAGAATTTATTGAACAAAGATATCAGGAAGAGAAGGATACACAATACATCCTGATGGGGGATTGGAATGCACACATTGGAAATCTGAATGAATGGGGCAATATGGAGAACTTATGGGACTGGGATCTTTATTATAATATTCCAATGTGCAATGCTAAATATAAACAAGTTGACATCAAAGGACAAATGTTAATTGAGTTTTTAGGAAATTATATGTACCCCCCGGCAGCTTGTGAAACTCCAGTTAAATGGATTTCACACTGTCTCACTCTGTTCTCAGTCTCAGCTGAGACTGAGGGATGACATCATCTTAGAACTGTTGCAGCTGCATAAGCCACACTGGAATGTTGCAGTTGGAGGTTAGTGTAGAACGTTGGGGATTTTGAATTCAGTCTGTGTGCAGTCTGAGTGAGAGACAGTAGTACAGCTGAGTGTGTGCAGGCTCTCAGAGCTTTAAGATCTGTTTTAGAGCTACTTTTGGAAGATGTGTGTTTCCACCCGAAGAGAAACACAGGAACTGGTAATTGAAGTGGTGGAGACTGCTTTCAATGGTTCAAGAGCACCATCCCTGAGGGGGTTGGGGGAAGGTTTTGCCCGTTTTCCAGGGGCAACCCTCCTGTGTCCAGTTATGGGAAAGAAGCTTCTTATTCAAGTTGTGCTGAGGCATCAGAAGCTCTGAGAGAGAAATTCCTTCTGGAGGAATCGCCTGTGGGGCACCTGCAACCAAAGGGTGCGTTTGCTCTGAAAAAGGGCCAAGTGTTTTTTCACCTGAACAGTTGGAAAGTGGGTATTGGACTGCTTAACTCAGTGGGGGTTCTAGAGAAATGGACAATGCCACTTAAAAGTATGTTCAAGTCCAGCACAAATTGGAAGCAAGACAAGTAGATGTAATGTGATATACATTTAGCAAGAATCTACATTGCAAAACTTTACAGGATGAGATGTTTACTGTCCAGAAAAATGACCGGGTATGAATTGTGGGAGCGAGAGGTGGGAGACCCCCCCATCATTAGTAACCAAATTCACATCTACGGATTTGCTCTGAGACACCTTTTACTTTCTCTCAGGTACTTGACCAGTGCCTGAGGAAAGTACCCAGACATGGGATTGAAAGAAAGAATTCCCTAATGGAACCGAGGTGCTCTTAGGTGGTTTAGGAACCAGAAAATGTTTCCATGAAGTATGGAAGGTGTCCAGTGGCGGCAAGGAGCGAGCCAGGGAAAAACCAAGAACAGTGTACAAGTTCGGGCTGTGTAACCCAAAGCAGCATGCAAGTCCGGGCTGTGTGCCCGGTGGGTTCAGAGCCTGAGGGCTGAAGTGTTGAGGAAGTGTTCTTGTTTCTTTTAATCTGCATTACCAGGAGTGTAGCCCTGTGGAGGTCCGTCTATGCTTTGTTTATTCTGTTTGGATGTGAATAAAAAGCCACACTTTAGAATCCCACTTCTGGTATTGGACATTACAGTTACTGCTTCCTGTGTTTGGAATTACTTGGGTGCCCCTGTGCAGATTAGCCAAACCTAGCCTTTGTGCCAAGTGACCTATTCCTCCCCGAACTCAGCCCACCTGGTATTGCTGTCAGATTCAAACGGCATACTGGCCTGGGGTTACATATAACTTATGTATGCTTAATGGAAGCACTGCCAAAGACTGGATGGAAGAAATAACTTTCCCCGCTAAGGTCAGAGAATCCATCATAGATTTAGTAATGATAGATGTTGATCTGTTTCAAAATGTTAGAGCATTTATAGTGCTAGAAGAAATGGTATCTGATCATTTTCCCATATTAATAAATATAGAATTGGAGAATATGTTCCTGAATGTGGATCAGAATAATAACTCATTGCTAGAAATAGAAGCAGATCAGCATTTAATTATTTTTATTGAGAAAAATCTTAGACGGAGTACCTTAGCCACAGAAAGGATGAATAAATTACAGATGTGTGATAAATGTATGGAATCAAAAGATCAAGTATTGATGTGCCCAGAGGAAGAAATACTGCAGAAATTTGATATCCTGACAAATTACCTTAAAATGACCTTCAACAAGGGGCTAGAATTCAATCAGCTGCTAGTAAATGTAGTCAAAAGACCCCATGGTTTGATCTAGAATAAAGAAATTTGAAACAAATAATAAATAGGGTAGCCATTTGTCCAGGAAAAGGACAGATCCATATCTTAGAAGAACATTAATACTTTTAAGACAAGAATATAGGTTTTTAAATAAGAAAAAAAAATTACAATAACCAAAAATGGATACTCTTACAAGAGGCAATAAGGATAATAAAGCTTTTTGGAGTCTAGTATCGACTGTGAAGCAAAGAAATAAAACTAATATTGATAATAATATTCCGGCGACTGAATGGAATTTATATTTTCAAAAGTTATATAATGATAAGAATGTGGAGTATACTGAGGTTACTATAATAAAAAAATGTAATGGATGGGAAAATTCAGGATTAGACACATTTATTAAAGGAAAATATTGAAAATAGTATCATACAACAAAGACACAATTAGGCAGCAGGAATTGATGGAATTCCAGCAGAGTTTTTCCAACATAACATTGGATGGCAGACTGATATATTGACCAGACTCTTTCTATATATTACTAATACTTGTAAAAGTTCCATCAAGCTGGCTAACAGCAGAAATTGTCCCTGTTTATAAAAAGAAAGGAGATAGACAGTCACCAATGAACTACAGACCAACAGCCTTGCAATGTATATCAGCAAACGTATTTGCTAGAATATTATTACAGAAACTAGAAGAATGGATAAGACAGAGTGACATTTTAAGTCACAAACAATTTGGATTTAGATGAAATCTGTTGACAAATGACTATCTTTATTATAGATCACTTAGTTAGAATGGCGAAATCACAAGGAAGAAGTGTGTTGTACTTGGGATTCATACATATTGCTGCATCTTTTGATAACTAGATAGAAAATATTATGGCAAATATTGATAGCGTGGAAAACAGACCCTAAATTACTCCTTTTGTATACAAAGTTTTTACTCTAATACTAATATCCAGGATAGAAATAGTACTGATGGTAGACTAACAGAAACGATACGAACTGAGAAGGGGGTGACACAGGATGACCTATTAGGCCCCCTGTTGTTCAACAGCTACATAGATCAAGTGGTTTACAAAATGAATATACTGCATGTAATACAGATGCTCCAAGTATATCTGGAAATAAAATGAATATCATTTTTTCTGCAGATGATGCAATAATTATTTCTAAAACAGCTATAGGTTCACAACAAGCGCTTGATAGTATGGTGCTTGAGTCTGAGCTTTGGGGGATGGGGCAGCAGGATGGCTGTGAGGCTTCTCCGCTCCCTGCACCATGCTGTTTGCGTCTGCAAGCTGGACAAAATGCAGCTCTTGTGGGGTTTCAATAAATGAAACCCCAAGTGTTTTGATGAGCGATGCTCAGCAATGAGCTATTTCTGCAGTTTGGGTCTCATATTTTTTGTATAAGAAATGCTTTTTTGTAGTTGGCGGTTGGTCACCCATTGATTCTTGGTGTCCTAAATATTATGGTCAGAACATGGTAAAGTAAATGTGTTTCCCGATATGAATAAGTGGTGGTGTAAATGAAATGAAGTTGCAAAACACTGATGTATTTGAGGAGGCTTATTATTATTTTAAATAAGCAAATTTGCCACTTATTTGGCATCCCATTAAAAGTTCGAGAGAGCTGTTGTGACTTCCGATAAACTATGGTAACAAGCAGTGGTTCCCAAGGAGTTTAAGGCTTTTTCAAGAACCTGGCTGTTCCTTATGGGAAAAGATACCTAAAGTACAATGGAGGAGGTGAAACTACAGTGGCACTTTGTGCTATAGGCTTGTTTAAGCCTTCAATAGATATGCCATGGTTGTCTGTGGGCTAGAATGTTTAAAATTCATTCATGTAGTCTGTGCTTACTGTGTTTAGGGGAGCGCTACTTTTGTTTGTTTCTCAACAGCCTTTGCCATACTCTTGGAGATGAGCTGAACAGAGGAGGATTGGTGGATGGACCAAGACTGAACTTTGGAAACAGAAGGATACTCTGGTCCCTTGTCCAGAAGATAAAGATAAATGTAAAGAGGCTAAAATTCAGTGTGAGGTGATGGTTTTCCTGGGTAAAAGACACTCTATTTAGAGACTACAGGAGAACTGGTCTAAGGGGGGGTCTCCCCCTTCAAGGTACCATTTTGCCCTTCATTGTTATGAGGATATCGATAGACAAGGGGCGTCTAACTGTTAAGTGGTACCTTTCTGTTTCATGTTTGGGACTGAATCTGCAGCAACTACTGCGAGAATTTACATGGAGTCATTTGGAAGGTGAACTCCAGGTGATGGTTATGGTGCCTGCTGTGGTAGTGGGCCCTATCTGATAATAAATGATGATTTAAACTTTAAAAGCTTCTTTAAGTGACGCAAGTAAGCATGAGACTACTGTGGGGATTCATCTATCCTAAAGGTGCCATGGCGTGGTATTTTAATACCTTAAAATATGTGCTTTATCCTACAGTTAAAGGACTCTTGAAAGTTAGTGGAGCTTCTGATTTTGTCAGGATTATGGTTTTTGATGCTTTTTACAGGTGTTAAACTTTATTTTAATTTAGTATGATCTTTATTTTTGGCTCCCTGAGGTGAGACTCCTAAGCAGAGGAGAAAGTGTTATTTGCAGTGTGTTCATTCTGTTTGAACTGGCAGCATGCATGAGGCTGTTAGCCAGTACTTCAGTGACTCCAGAACTTGGATATGGAGTTAAACTTATTAGAGATATTATGGCACACTTGTTTGTCTTCTGGCTAAATGACTATTGAGCCAAACATTAGGCTAAATCAAAGTTTCTTTTTAGAGGGCCATAAAATACCAGAATGGAGTCTTATATGGATTTTTGGTCTATGCTGCTTTAATGAATGAACTCCCAAATTTAAAGGAGCTTTTTTTTTATGGTCTTTTTTATGTTTTATTTTTCCTTATATGGTCTCTGTATAATCCCAATTATGTTTTAATGAGGGAAAGTTTATTCCTGGTTAGTCCAGAGGAGTGAGTTTAACTAAGAGTCTGTTAATTAAGAAATAGATACATCTAAAATGGATAATAGTTATGAATATTTATTAGATTGGTATTAATGGATTGGGCTAATGATATGTGATATTAATACAAATTCAGACTGTTTGTTTTCGAGGCTTTGGGATCTTTCATGGTCATTTGGTATCAGGTGCGACAAGATTGCCCACTATGAGTGGCTCCACCAGTGACATGGAGCCCCCTTACATGCCACAGAAGTGGCTGATGGGTGTAACTGGAATTGAAGTAATCAGTGGGGCACGGAACGGCATGAGCCATATGGTGCCTCAGTGGATGTGCTTCAAAGCCGATGTGTCCAATGGGCTACCAGGTAGGTGCAAATATGATAATGTGTGAATGGATGGGTTAGACGGTGTCACAAAGTCCATCTGTATGCTCGACAGAGGCCAACAGGTGTAACTGGTCGTAGGTGAGCCATGGGCACGGAGCAGTATGCACTGTATGGTGCCTAAATGTATATGCCCTCAATTCCAGCAGACCCAACTCGCTTCTAGGTAGGATCATAGTTCTCATTAAGTACCTCACTCCGTTCCCCCTAGTGTTTCAAAATTATTAGCCACTGTGGCTAATCAGACCAAATATTTTTTAGCCACCGCATGAGACCCTTAGCCACACATGCCGAGTAATGGTAAAAATTTATACGGACTTGTATTAATTGCAGATCACATTCTTTAAGTACTTAAACATGTTTACAGCACTTTTGTAGTGGTTAAAACACAATAAATTTGAAATAAAATCTTTATTATCAGGTTCATACCGAACTATAATGTATAATTAGAAAAGCATACAAAATAAATGCATACTGGTCATTAAGATTGAGAAGTGCCAGTGGCCACACAGCAGCCCAGCCCATTTTGAAAAAAAAAGATATTTTAGTTTGTGGTCAGTTCAGCTAAACAGTGAGTCTGACAAGACAATGTTGAGACATCGGTAAAAGGCAAGGCGTCACATATTTTTAAAGCAGGAAAATGAGCATTAGACTCTATGAAAGTTTTCAGTAATTTCTGTGTGAAACAACAAGGCCAGTAGTGCTGTAAGTGTTTTAATGCCCCCCCCCGACCCAGGCTGCCATAGCACACACAGGGTCATGTGTAAGCCTGAAACTTTGGGCACTAGCAAGGCAGAGTCAGATATAATTTTCACATAACAAATTAAGCAACAGTTTTAAACAATTATTAAAAGCAGAAAAAGTGTTTTTATATTGTAAACCCCGGTTGTTTGAAAAACATTAGGCACCAACAACTCATTGATTCCGGCTATTAAATCATAAGAAAAGCAGTAAGTTACTGTTTTTTTATGACATTATTGCAGCTCTGCAAGTATTGAAAACAACATGTAAACGAGCCTATTTCAAAAATCAGCAAACCCAGTAACTTTGAATCTTAAATGATTCAAATACCAGTGACTAGTAATGTATCATAGAACAAGCAGCCAGCCCAGTGTCTGTCTGAAATTCTTTGTCTTTTTCTGTTATGCAATGCTGCAGATCATCTTCAGAGGAACTTTGAGGTGCATCAGTTGCCTTGACAGTTTGTAGGAAACCATGCCTGTCCTTCTCGGATGCCCAAATCTGGAATGCACTTTCAAAATCAAAGTTTCCAATGTCATCTGGAGCCTCGACCAGAAGAGTCATTAGATAGTTTACATTCCACACTTTAAGACGATTCCTCTCAGCAGTCTTAATGTTGTTGTATGCACTAAACCCACGTTCACACTCCACTGAAGTTGATGGGGTTGTCAGACATATTGAATATAGTTTGGACATGTTTGGCCACGATTCCTTGTTTGGGACCACAACTTTGACACGGAATTCTTCAATAGTGCACTGTTTGTGCACTGAGAATAGTCTACCTATTAAAGACCATTCAAGCCTGGTTTCATCTGGGTTAACTGGCAGGATGTTAGTAACTTGAGGGACACTGGCTTCTTTAGGGACACCATAGTGGATAAGTATGTTCTCAATCTCCTCTTCTCCATAGCTAACAATGTTCTCATCCTCAGGTGCATTGCGTGGGTCTAAAACTTTCCAGTTGTCCAACAATGTCCCTTCTGGAAAGTAACTTTCTAGTCGCTCAGCTGTAGAGTGTATGTAAGAAGTTTGTAGATTCTTAAACTCTTCTCTTTCGTCCCATGTATCTTTCAGTGTATGTGATCCAAATATAGATTTACCCTCCTCTGGTGGTTCACTTGGCATCTCAGATAGAAAACCTTTGCAATGTGGTCCTGGATTTTTGGGGAGTGCATGGAGTGCATCAATGGTGCTGACCAGCCGCTGTCTTGCCTCGGAGAATATGACCGCACATTTCTGGAAAAGTTTAGAAAGAATTGCAAGAAGACCTACAGCATCTGCCAGAAAGAAAACAGTGGCAACAAATTTGAACGTCCCCATTTTTTTAAGGCATCCCATAGCAAGAGTTCTCTGATAGTTATCCACTGCCATTTGTGTCAAAGCAGGCATAAGTGATGCAATGCAGGCTTGTAATGCCTGTACAGAATCAGAGAATGAAAGCCATCTAGGGAAGAAAATCTGTTTAAGCTTCACAGCATGTTCCTGGTGTAGCTGTTTGCTCTGATCAAGTATTCGACAGAATTTTGGCGAGTACTTTATCAGTTTCCCAAGCTGATTTACTGTTGACATAAAACTGACCAGATACTAATATTGGTTGGCTGCTTTCTCTGATGCTAAAGCAAGTCTATGTGCAAGACAGTGAGTGGCAACTAAATATGGGTGATCAATTTTGGCTAGAGTGGTCACACCCTTTTTGCATCCTGTCATTATAGAGGCCCCATCTGTCGCAAGTCCTATAAGCTGTAAATGTCCTAGATTTTGACCAAAGATCATGTTCTTGACAGCATTATATACTGCTTCTGATTTACATTCTGCAAGCTCAGTCACACCTAAAAATTGTGACTGAACGAAACCCTTGCTGTCAATGAATCTGATGTAAACCATTAGTGTACTCTTGTTAGCCACATCTGTTCCCTCATCAATTTGTAAGGAATATAATTTATAGGGAGCATTCTCCAATTCATTTAAAAAAGCATCCTGCACAGTCTTAGATATTGCTTTGTAAAAGTCATTAATTGATTCAGAATGCGTATAGATGCCTGTGCCTTGGAGAACGGATTGCTTGATAGGTGCTAGCTCAGTGCAATCCTGTGTGGAAAAAGAGAAAAAAGAAATTTTTAAGTGACAGTAAGAGTATGCTGTCCCCACCCCCACGCAAGTCAGAAACATGTCCAAATGAGAGGCATGGAAGCAGGTGCTGTCAGTATTTTTTTTACAATCTTTACAAGTTACAATTCTTGATGGAAATTGCAAGTCAGAAATACTTACATTGTGAACTTGCAGTTCCAAAAGTTTATGGAGGTTGTGAGTGGCAGTCAGAGTTTTTCCCATGTAGTAAACGCTTTTCATTGCTGCTATAATAGCACTTTTCACAGATGAATAAGCTGTGCTCACTGCCTTCATCATTCCTTTTTTCCCTCTTTCTGCCTTCATTGCAAGTCTCACAAAAAAAGCTAGAAATAGTTTTAAAATCAATAAAAATGTATCATGATAAACTGAAGTCAGAAGACAAAAAATGACAGAAGCCTGGCTGCAGGGGGTATAATTAATAAACTCACTTGTGATCTTTGGACATCTGATGTTTATTGAAGTCATCAGCCTTTGGCTTACTGGTTGATTTTCCTTCAGTGAAAATAGTTCTCCGGCCAGCTGCTTTGCAAATTCTGCAATAGAATACTGCCGCTGCTTTGTCATGGATGAGCCATGTGTATGTTTTAAACCAGGAATCCTTTATTTCTCTGTGGCTGTCTCTGTCATAAATTCTAGCTTTCTTGATTGCAGTTTGAGACTGGCTTTCCATAGCTACAGAGGTGCTGGCAGCGCTACACATTTCTGGATTAGTGTGTACAGATTGCTCAGTTTCAGAGGGACTTGATGATCTGCGTCTTTTGAAAGTATCTGTTATTTTTCTTTGTTTTACTGTGGCCGTCCTGCTGTCACTCTGTTTATCAGCAATATTTGCTGTTTCTGACATTTTGTGCCATTTTGTACTAATAAATCACAATTCGCTGTAGCGTTACTTTATGTGTAAATTCAAGGAGATGCACTTTCTTACTTTTTTGTGAATAAAAGCTCTTGAAATAGTAACTCAAAATTGCAGAGACAATTACAAGATGTACTACAACATAATTTCTGTACGCTCTGCACACCTTTGCTTATTGGGTGAATATAAGTTCTTGACAATTAAATACTTAAGTTTCAGACAGCAATAAATATTGGGGACATGAACATTTCAGTTATGCATTAAAGTATTGTGTACATATTGGGATGTCTGAGATGCACACATTAATAAAGTTCAAGTTGAAACTGCATGACCGTGTCTGAGAGTTTTATTTTATATGACAGAAGTAAGTTAAATGACACACAGATTTCAGGGTCTGTTTCTTTGTGTGTGTGTGGGGGGGCACATTTTATTATGGCACAAGGTTGTGGAGTATGCTTAGTACCATTTACACTTGTTTCACACAAAATTCTCAGTAAATAAGCAGCTTTTTGCTGCCAGCAGTCACACTGGGTTTTCTTTTGTTTTACGCAAGGGCTCACACATTTAACTTGGATGCCTTGGCTTTCTTTTATATATCTCCACCTGCTTCCCTGTCTCTTGTCTTCTTTCCTTTGTCTGCTCCTTATTTTGCGTTTTCTCTCCTGCCTTGAATTCACAATCTCAAGCTTGCTTCTACAGTGCCTTGTCTCCTATACTTCCTGACTTCTATCCTGGCTTTTACTTCACTTCTCCCTCCCCCTTTATTTCAGGGGCATAAACACTTGCTTCCCTGTCTCCTTTGTCTGCTCTGCTTATTTACCTTTTCTGTCTTGTTTTCACAATCTTAGGCTTGATTCTAGAGTGCCCTGTCTCCTATAATACTTCTGACTTGCTTCTATCCTGGCTTTTACTTCACTCCCTTCCCCTTTATTTCAGGGGCTGTGTGTTGCATAAAATTTCACTTCTTGTTTTCTAGGTCACTCAAGACTTCTTTGGTTCCGTGCTTTACTTTTCTCAATGCTTTCAAGTTCACTCTGAGCTCTATAGCCCCACCGGCCTCTCACCGGGGGGGGCCAATTGCCGACGGCACCCAAGAGGGTGTGGGCTAGGAGGGCCGCCTTTCCTGGGGCGCTCTTCCTCCTGATGCCTGCTCCTTCTCCCCAGTGTTTGGATAGAGAGAGAGAGAGAGAGAGAGAAAAAGGCTCTCCCTGTCCTCCCCTCGGGTTTCCCACGTGTTGGCTAGCCGTGCAGTCCCCCCCTTTTAATTTTAGGCCAAGTCATCCCTCCTTGGCTACAATTTTCCTTCCCCAAGAGAACAACTTGAATTGTGTGCTGTTTCCATGTAGAAGCAGGGTTCTAACATCCGGATTCCCCCAGCACTAATCTAAAAAAAAAAAAAAAAAAAATTTTGCATCCCAAGCAGCCTGTTATTTTTGCTAGTGCCAACCGTTTTGTATTTCCCCAGCCAGTAATTTCTAATCGAATCAACTTAAGCCCCTTTTGAAACAATTTTTTTTTCTCCCCCTTTGATCTAAGTTAGCTTTCCTCCCCTTCCAGCTTTATTTTCTAGGCACTGGAGCCAGTTAAGGGAAGTCCCCCCTTCCCCGGTGGAGCCTTGCCCTCTCGCGCCCCCCCAATTTTTGAGTAGGAGGGCCAGCCCCATCCTCCAGCCAGGTCTCCCCTTCTGCCAGGCTTTTAATTTCCAATGCATTTTTGCGAGTTTCAGCCGGTGGAGTCTGGCCCACTTGCTTCCCCCCAATAACCGAGGGGTATCGGGTTTGCCACCCATCTTTCTCCCTCAGAAAGGATCCATGTTTCTATTCCTGTCCAGTTTTTTCACTCTTCAAGAGAATAAGGCAGGTGTGTATATATGTGTATGTGTGTGTGTATATATGTGTGTGTGTGTGTGTGTCTGTGTGTGTATATGTGTGTGTGTGTGTGTATATGTATATACATATGTATATATTTTTTATATATGCATATTAAAAAAAAAAGTGTATTTATGGATCTACTCCTAATTCCAAGGGGATCATACAGGAGGACAATTTTATTCTGTTTCCAGAAAGTAGGTTGTTTTCATACTGCATTACTGCTCCATTACTGCTTCCAAAGGTGTTTTTCCCTCTCTGTAAACCTAAATCCATCTTATAAGATTGAAAAGGGCACTCTAGAACACCAAAAAAAAAAAAAAATCTCATGGTCGGAGTAAATTATGTTCAGAAAATAAGTTACTGTTTTGGAAACTTAATGAGAATTCTTGGTCGTCTAGACCCCCCCCCTTTTTTTTTTTCCCCACAATCACGGAATTTATCCCCAGTCCCTTTCAACATGGATTTGGCTCAAAAGGGGTCCTCTAAAAGAGAGAGATGTTAACTGTTTACTACTAAGGGGCTGGGACACAGCAACAAGATAGGCTAGTGAAAATACAGACTGACTACAAGAGGGCACTCAGTTAAGAGGATATAGGGCTAGAATGTTAACATATAAAAGGCAAGATAAAGGTGTAATAATGTAATGTTTTGTCTCATAGGTATCTCATCGCTGAACACTGCTTTGCCCCTTAATATCAATAGCCAAAATGTCCGAAACACAGAATAACCAGTTTCTGGACAACCAGGCCCCCCAAATCTCCACGCAGGTGCAGGGCACCGGTCAAGACCTTACGGTGCCGGGAAGCCAGACACAATATGTAGTACAGGCTATCCCAGTGCAAGGGCAAGACCAGGCCTTCCGCGAGGCCCTGCAACGCCTTAAGGACATTGGGGGATCTGATTGGCTGTCAACCATGTCCAGGTTGGAACCAGAAATACTAGTATCCCGTCAAGACGGGCAACAGAAAACAGTGGCAGACCCCCCTAACATGCCAGAATACAGGCCGCAAGAACCAGTGGAAGATGAGGGTCGGCAGCCTAGGCGTAGCCAGCCATCGGCCCGATGGTTAGAATCCATGGCTCAGAAAAAATCTGTTGCTAAAAGGGTCAGGGCAGACAAAGTAAGCATAAGTCTTCACCAGTGGCAGAGGCTGGAAAAAAGCGGACGGAGGAAAAACAGAACAGAGCAGAGGGGAATGCATCTAGGGCCCAACCAAGAGAGGAGAACGAAGAAGTGGAACAAGTAACAGTGGCCCAGCCACAGAGGGGTGAGTATGAAGGAGATCAGGCCAGTGATGTATCAGTAGATTTAGTGTGGTCTGAATCTGATAGTGAGGGGGAACAATACAGTGACAGCATAGAAAGGCTGCCATTGGAATCGACAACAGAGGAAGCAAGGCATAAGAAAGGGATAAAGAACCTGGAAGACATGGTCAAGGCCAAAAAGATAAGAGAACGTAAACGGAAGAGGGCAGGGTGCAGGGGGGACAGGATTGGAGGACGTGGCCAAAAAACAGTAGGTAAGGAATCACTAGGAAGCAAAAGGGGTCAAAAGGTAAGCAACCAGTCAAGACACCAGGGGGCTCAAGGGTTCAAGCCCGGGCCAGTGATACCAGGGCATCAAACATGGCAACATAGCCCCTTTATGTGGCCTTTTATGTATGGGGCACCAGGCAATATGCCCATCACTTGGCCAGCAGTGACCCCTAGGGGCCCCTTACCTCCTGGTTTCACAACAACCCTGCAGGGTGGAATGCCCCCCACCATGGTGGAGCCTCGGGCATTTCCAACTAATGAACCTGGTGAAGGTACCTCCCTGGGCACAGCTGGGGCTGCGGGTCCAGAGGGATTGTAACCCAGGGACACACACCACTTGACCGAATCTGCAATGACAGGAACTGAGGCAGCTCAGGTAAGTCACAAAGGAAGCGTACAACAGAACACCATGGTGTTTGAGCCTCGTTTGAGCCAGCCTCACTCCATTTTCTTCCAAAGGGATAGGGGGAAAGGGGGTAATGCACAAAGGGCAGCGGTTCAGGTATGGACAGGGGCTGGGCCTCCCACATTACAACCCCTCCCAACTAACAGGGAAAACAGGACACCAAGCTCACAAGAGCAAGAGACTGTAGCCTCTAGAATGGATAACACTCCAAATACTGCAATGGGGATAAGTCAACCAGCGCAGTATCTGGATCCCCAGAGCATTGGGCATATGCTGGGGTGGAAGACCCATTGGGGGATCACTTATCCGACACTGTCCGGGAAAAAATCTGGAAAGGGGAATTCATAGACATGTTCTCTTTACTGCATAGGGAAATCCCGGAGGTGAGCAACGAGAAAGGGTATAAACAAGAGAGGCCACGGCGACCAAAGGTACCTTTCACATTTGAGAATTGGGCAGCCGCCTTTGACATATTTATGTCAGTTTATGGGATGAAGCACCCTGATAAACTAATTGCTCTTTTAAAATACAGGGATACCATAAAATTTGCACACCTCTCATTTGATGGATATGCATGGTTAAAATACAATGAGCAATTTCGTCTAAAACTATCTAGGCAACCCAACCTCAAATGGGAAAACACACACATAGACCTGTGGGTTCGCTATATGACGCGTGGCCAGCCTAATGTTGTGACATATACGGATAGTGGTCATGTTATTGCAAGGCAAACGGGTGGAGAACACAGGAAAGAGCAGAGGAAAGGGGCAGGGAGGAAGGCCTGTTACGACTACAATAAAGGAAAATGTTTTCGTTCCGTTTGCAAGTACGGGCACATCTGCAAGTCATGCGGAGGAGAGCACAGGTTCTCTGAATGTACACGACAATCCTCCAAGACATCAAACATCGAGGGAGCAAGCAGCGAAAAGGGAAAGGGGTCTGGGAAATTTGGCTAACTCACCAGTACGATTAGACCGGATGGCCCCCTTGCTCGACCGACCAAAAAAATTAGCAGCAAAATATATACACGATGGTTTCAAGTATGGTTTTAGGATACCATACAAGGGCCCAAGGGTAGAAACCACAGCACGCAATCTCAAGTCTGCAATTTTGCTTCCCAACATCCTGGAGAGGAAAATTGCTAAGGAAGTGGAGGCAGGTAGGGTGGCTGGACCATTTGATTACCCCCCAGTGCACAACCTCAGAGTATCCCCATTGGGGCTGGTTCCCAAGAAGGAAGCGGGGGAATATAGGCTCATTCATCACCTGTCCTACCTGAAAAGTAATTCAGTAAATGACTTCATCAACCCGGAGGATTGCACAGTGCAATATACAACATTTGATGTGGCTCTGCGCCACATACAACAGCTAGGCCGAGGGGCAATGATGGCAAAGAGCGACATCAAATCCACTTTCCATCTGCTACCAGTACATCCAAATGACCAGGATTTACTGGGTTTCAAAGTGGGAGGTCGATGGTATATGGACAAGGCTATGCCTATGGGATGCTCCGTCAGCTGCTCAGCCTTCGAAGCATTCTCAACCTTTTTGGAGTGGGCCACCAGAGAACACACAAAAGACATACATGTAGTCCATTATCTCGATGATTTCCTATTTATGGGGCCAAAGGAGGGGACCACATGTGGAGAGACGCTGCAAGGCTTCACCTCACTGATGGGGTATTATGGTGTCCCTCTCGCCCGGGAAAAAACTGAGGGCCCGGCTACCTGTCTCTCATACCTGGGCATAGAAATAGACTCCGAGGCTATGGTTTCCCGGCTACCGCAAGACAAGATGGCACTTTTGTGCAAAATGTTGGGTGAGATGGGAAAAGAAAGAAGGTGACCTCACAACAGCTGCAATCTGTTATAGGCCACTTGAATTTTGCATGCCGTGCAATTCGCCCAGGCAGGCCATTCCTTAGGCGGATGGCATCAGCCACAGGGGGGACTTTAAAACCATATCACCACATCAGACTGACACAGGGCATAAAAGCAGACCTACAGGTTTGGGAACTCTTCCTGAAAGATTTCAATGGTATCACCATCTGGCAGACACCAGCAGACCAATTTTTGGACCTGCACATGGTGACCGATGCTTCAGGGGGCATTGGTTTTGGGGCATTCTGCCAGGGAGCATGGTTTGCGGGCCACTGGCCACAAGAGTGGGTGTTGAAGGGACTCACAAAGAATATCACCCTTTTGGAACTGTTCCCCATCATGGTAGCTGTAAGGGTGTGGGGACACAAACTTCAGAATAAGAAAGTGCTGTTTCACACAGACAACAGGGCAGTAGTGGATATATTGAACTCGCAGACATCTCGTTCGGAAGAGGTGATGAAGGTCTTGCGGGTCTTTGTGTTATGCTGCCTACGGTACAACATCTCTTTTAAGGCACATCATTTGCCAGGAAAAGAAAATGTTATAGCTGATGCCCTGTCTCGATTTCAGCTCGAGCACTTCAGGCAGTTAGCCCCATGGGCGGACCAGTTCCCCCTAAAAATACCGGAAGCAGTCTGGAGACTTGGGAACCAAGATTGCAGCAACTGGTACAACTCACTGTGGTCCCCCCGACATGGAGGAAGTATGTAGGTGGCTATGAATCTTTCCAGCAATTTTGTGGTCACGAGGTAGGCGTGGAACTACACAATACCCAGAGACAAGTTCAAAGCTACATCCTACACTTGAAAGCAGGGAAAATCCCCAGCGGCTATACGCCTCAACTAGCAGGCATTGCCTTTCTTCGAAATCTGAGGTTTCCCAACCCAGCCAACAATTTCATTACAAAGAAAATGGTGCAGGGCATGTCTAGACTCACAGGAAAAAGGTGGACACAAGGAAGCCCATAGGATTACCTGAATTGTCCAACCTCCTGAAAGCACTGGCGGTCACTTGCAGCTCTGGCTATGAAACCAAGCTTTTCAGGGCCCTATACACATGTGCATTTTTTGGGGCCTTCCGGGTGTCTGAGTTGGTACCACAGTCCAACTCACCGAGTCAGAACACCAATCTCCAGTTGAGTGATTTCATCATCTGGCAAGATAGACTGTGTCTTCAGCTGCGAAAATCAAAAACAAACCAGTGCAGCCCTCCGGCTATGATTACGCTGTTTAAGGCCCCACCAGGGAATATTTGCCCATGGATGGCAATGAAGGAGTATTTGGCGGGTCGTCCAACAGGAACAGGGCATTTGTTTGTGCACGGGGATGGGAAAGCGGTCACAAGACGGCAATTCACTGCAGTCCTACGAAAGGGTTTATGGATGGCGGGGAGAAACCCCACCTCGTATAACACCCATTCATTCCGAATCGGAGCAGCCACTGAGGCAGCCAGGTGCGGTTTAAACGAGGATCAGATAAAAGGGGTTGGCAGATGGGCTTCAAAGGCATACATGGGTTACATAAGGCCTCAGCAAAAAACAGCAGCAAGTGATGGTGGGGAACCCAGCACAAGTTGGGACTGATAGTTCAAATCCGAGAACACTCACATGTTTCTAATTTTGTTTTACAGGCATGTCGGCGACATCCCCTCAGATATGGATCGTGGGTCATTCGCACATGAGGGAGGCGTACAGGAGGGTGAAAACACAGCCATATACAACTCAGCTGGACATTCCAAGAAGTCGAGCTGTGATAAAATGGGCAGGAAAAGGGGGGATGAGGTGGGGGGCATTGTGTAAAACAATCATTGCATTAGGTCTACTTTGTTGACCACCGCTCGCGCTGGTGATTCACCTGGGAGGGAATGACTTGGTCACCCTAGGGGCAAAGAGATTAATTGGGGATATGAAGAGGGACCTGTCCCACTTAAAACAGTTATTGCCTCGCACCATTCTGGCATGGACAAGAATGTTACCACGCCTGCATTGGCGTGGTGAGCGAAAGGCAGGGGCTATGGACAAAGCGCGGAGGTCCGTGAATAGGGAGGTGCCCCATTTTGCGGCCTCACTGGGCGTGGAGGTAATCAGGCACTTCTTGATTACAAAAATGGATATGGGATTTTATAGCCAGGATGGGGTTCATTTATCAGAGATGGGAAACGATGTCTTTAACAATACACTTAACGATTTCTGCGAGACAGTGCTGTTTGGGAAAAGTAAGATCCCTTGGGCATTAGTGGGAGATACTTGTTGGCACAGTATGAAGTGGCAGTAAATTCATGGCTGACCCTGGGTAAGAGGCTCCGGACATAAGAAGAGCTGCGATTGGGTGTCACCTGGGAGAGACACGACCCTAGGACGGGTATGCCTCGGAGGATCGGGAGAGGAAGGCACCCAGGCTGGGGCATGCACCAAAACACTGGGATCCAAGACTCCGAGAGGAGGAGTGCGGCCCCCGACGGGCATGCTCCTCGTCAAGGGGCTAGGAGGCCCTAAATTTGGAAAGGGGGGGAACTGTCTGGCGAAAGGTACGTGCCTCAACGGTCTGCTGGACTAAAGGGCCAGAGTTCCCTCAAACAAGCGGATGAAGGAGCTGGGGGTTTCAGCAGTACATGAATTAGGGCTGCCCAAGGGTCTTACCGGATGGGACACGTAATGTACATATGTTACAATTTTCTGTATAGCTTGGTGTATGTATATAATATATGTAAAGTGCATATCTGTAAAATTGTGATGTACCTATTAGACTCATAAAAGCCAAGTGTCCAATGTAATGTATTCAATTTTGTTTAAGTAAAAAGAGCTGCGGCCCTTTTTTATACCAAAAAACAGTGTGGTGTCTTGATTGAATTGGGGGTCCGCTTTGGGCAATTCTGCTTTACTTTTCAAATGCTGTGCCTCATGTTGCTGCCTCATCTCCCCTTGTCTTATACTGCATCTCTTATTAATAGTCTTGTATCTCTTAGTACTTGTTTTATATCTCAGTTACTAAAGGCTTCTTTGCTTTATTCTTGCTTTACTTTTCAAATGCTATGCTATGCCTCATATTGTTGCCTTAATATGATCTCCCCTTGTTATTTGCAACAAACGTACTGATTTGTCTCCCTTTATTTCTCAGGTTTTCTCAAATCACAGCTCATATATGCCCAGCCCAGCCTGCTTGCTTTGTCTTGTCTTGTAACCCTTTGTAATTTAGGAGTTAGCTTTGCTTGTTCTTTTCTCTCACAGGCAGCTTGTTCTATCTGTAAATTCTGTCGCCTTCACATTTCTATTCTGTCTTTTGTTTTGCATTAAGCACTACCCAATATTATCCCCTTGCCTTATATCCCTTATTTCAGGTTTTCTTAATGCCTAGCTTGCTTGCTTTGTTATAAAACCACAATGATTACTTTTCTCTGACTATAATCTGTCTTGTCCCTTTATATTCAGGTACTTTGCTTGTTCTGCCTTTTACTTATGTTATATTCACTCTGTAGCATGTTTTATTTTCATTATTTTCTAAAGTATTCCCTGTCTTATAGATATCTGTTATTACCTGCAACATGTACCGATTGTCTCCCTTTATTTCTCAGGTTTTTCTCAATGCAGCTCATATATGCCCAGCCCAGCCTGCTTGCTTTGTTTTGTCTTGTCTCCCTTTAGCTTTGCTTGTTCTTTTCTCTCACATATTCACTCTATAGCACATTTTTTTCATTCCTTTCTAAAGTATTCCCTGTCTTTAAGCTTCATCAGGCTAATTCTGTTGCCGTCTCTCATTTATTTTCTTTTCCAGCTTTTATATCTTGTTTTGCGTTAAGCACTACCCCTCTGAGTCTCCCTTTTGTTTAAATCATCAGCCTGCTTATTGAAATTATCAGTGCTTTTCCCCATAGTTCTGTGCCCACAGTCGTCTTCCCGTTTATAAAAAAAAAAAAATCTCAATGTTTTACTGCATTCCCTGCCTACCATATACACTGCTCTACTGTCTGGCTGCCTATAAACCTTTTTTTTTTAATGGTCGCCGGGGAGAGAGCAGAGCTACAAGTCTGCGTCTGTTCACTATCACCGCCACTGCCTGAGTGAGTCGCTTTCCACCGCGAGCCCTCCCAAGTCCTGCGTGCAGCCTTTCTGATTGGCGGGAGGAGAGATGTCTGTGTAACTGCACCAATCAGGCACAACTCTCCTCCGCACCAAGACTCCAATCATGTGGGTGCCAGTCTCCAACTTACTGTGGTCATGTGGGTGCGGTGACCACTGCAAGAACTCTCGTGATGTTTCTGCCACTCTCTGCCACTCTCTCTCAGTAGTCTAGGACTCTGTGGTGAGAGAGTGGTGAAAGCTCACTGCGGCTGCTTCTTTTTGCCTCCGTGGTGCTAGGGGGGTTTAAAGCTATCACCACATGGGTTGCGGCTTCGCAGGTGGTGATGTGGCGAGTGGCTAGCGGGAACAGAGCCTCAAGTATGGCTAATAGGAGTGGTCAGATAGGAGGTGGTCTGCGGGGTATGTAGCAGTTCTCCTGCATGATACCTTTAATGGTTGCCTTATTATTGTAGTGTATCCATTTGGCCACCAGGTTGGCTTTGGTGGGACAGGATGTGTGTGGAGGAGATAAACTCTGTTGGGATAGATTAGTCTGCTATGGTGCTGTTTGGCACAAAGGTTACCCTTTGGCTATCCTTAGGCTATAGTAATGTTGGTTTGGCCATATTTTTAGTGTGATTATAGAAGGGACCTATTTATTTGATCTTGACATAATTTGGGCATATAATTTATATGATTTTATATATATCATGGTGTATTTTACAGTATGTTAATCGAGACTGAATTTATATGTTGTGCTTTGTAGGAATTGTTGTATTTGTTAAGATATTGTAATGGCTTTTCAGCCGAATAATACAATCTTACTAATAGTATGGCAAGCTCATTAAAAGATTTAAAATTAAAAATTAATGTAGACAAGTCTAAAGTAATGGTAATTAACAAACCAAAAACTTTGAATCATAAATGGACAATCAAAGGAGAACAATTAATTGAAATAAATAATTTCTGCTATCTGGGTGTAACAAGAAGCACAAAAAATAATATATGGGAATCACATGGAACAAATTGCAAAAAGCAATCAAGACAAGCTGTACTAGCGATTAATACATTTTCAGAACAGTTCATTAATGACTGCCATATCCGTGTTAAAAATATATCAAGCAAAGGTAAACTCTGCTATTTTATATGGGTCTGAAATCTGGGGTGACCCAAATAATATAATTTACTTAGAAACCAATTCAAAACCTATACATAAGAATGACACTAGGATTACCTAAATATATACCACCAGAATTCCTGAGAGCAGAGACTGGAATATCCTTCTTATTAGCTATAACAGAATGGAGACAAAGCAATTATTTTGCTAGAGTTATGAAAAATAGAGAG
Source organism: Neoceratodus forsteri (assembly GCA_016271365.2). Classification (NCBI taxonomy): domain Eukaryota; kingdom Metazoa; phylum Chordata; order Ceratodontiformes; family Ceratodontidae; genus Neoceratodus; species Neoceratodus forsteri. The sequence continues at coordinate 138,446,128 of CM057452.1, read as the reverse complement.
GGCAATCCCACATTATGTAACTGTTGGCAGGACAGTATAGGTAATCAGGGAGAAGGATTGCGGGAATATATCAAGTCATGGACATGGTTCCATGAGCTTGATATATGACTTAGAACAAAGGGATTGGAATCCATACAGAAGAACTGGAATATTGTTAATGTGTATGATATTCTAAATTAGTTAAGACTAGAATTCTCAATATAGGTAGACAGAAGGATGTGGAGAGATTATCATTAACTCAGAATTTCAAGTTGTATACAAAGCTTAAACAAATTCATGGAATGGAACCTTACATATATAAATGTGAAAATGGATTACACATTAAAATTATATCTAGATTGTGTTTCAACATAAACTATTACATAAATCATATGCACATATCATGGTGGAAATAATACATGCAAAGGGCAGAGTGTAAGAGCAATTGCTCAGGGATTTGGTCTTCTGTACATATATTGTTTGAATGTGATCGTTTAAAACCAGTAAGAGACTACTGGATAGGAAAATTATTGAATACTAGTCATTCAAGTTCACATGCAGAGAAACTTCAGTATTTATTGAATTCCGATAATTTAGGTATATCGTATAGAATTGCACGATTTACAATGGCAGCATTAAATTATAGAAAATTTAAAAAGTAAAGTGAAATATATGTTGGAATGAATGTTTGCTGTAAATTATATATGATTTTTAATGATTTTATGTATGTGTGTGTCACACTGTTATGTCATACGCACTTTTGTAATAATCTTGAAATTTGAAAAATGTTATGACTGCCCTTGTAAATATGACATGTTGCATTTATAGTATATTGGCTGAAATCTCTGGGCAGGTGACCTGGAGTGGAGGGGGGAGAAAGAAGTGATACCAGGGATGGGCATCTCAGTCCACTTAAAAGAGAACTGCTTTGATTTCAGGGGACCTATGCACTTGCAGCTAAGAAGAACAGTATCTGTGGCTACTACTAACAGCACAGCAAGTTTTAACCCCTTTTTTTTTAGTTTACAACTATGGATAAAGTGCGCTGGCTATGTTAATTTTACTTCCACACCACATAGGTAATGGTATCCCATGAAAATGATAAGACTAAACCAGCAAGGACAAAAACCGCAAACAGAAAATGGCACGGCCACATAAGGCAAATCAAAAAACACAGCGATCGCTGAAATGGTGACCCAAGGCTTTCCCCCTCACTGACTTGCATACCCCCCCAAGTTGGTTATATTTAGTAAAGGAGCACGGGGGCAAAGCCCACCGTAGAAAGTCACTGTGGCACTGTTGTCACCATTTTTGGTGATCGCTGTGTTTTCTGACTCACCCTATGTGGCCACACTGTTTTCCATTCCCAGTTCTCATCCTCGCCATTTTCACATGGAACCTAGGTAATGATGTGCATCTACCCCGCTGCAAAATACAGTAATTAAGAAGTGCAGTAGGCTATTAATCCTGACCCATTCATAATCTTCAAAGGCATGAAACACAATTTTGTTTTTATTTATGTGAATGTCTGAGTGCTATTCATACAAGTACAACTTCTTATTCTGAGTTATGAGCAGTACAGTAAGTACTGTAATGAAGTAAACGTTAAACTGTTAGTTATCTTCCAAATTGCCATCAGTCACAATAATGCTATAGTTTATACTTATACTATTTCAATCAATGTTTCCATTTTATTTTTACTGCTTTCTTCTGATGGCCCTTTTTGGCCCTCATGGCTTCCCCAACCCTATCACCCACTGTCTCTGGTACTTACCTTAGGGCCACAGACTGCACCACAGATTATCCCTTGTGGCTAGGCCATCTGAGCATCCCCAAGCCCCCTTCCAGTGTCATGTTCAGATCCGTAGTCCTTGTCCAGTAGGTGATGTGGGGTCTGCGGGACTTCATGGAGCAGCATCTTGCAGCCAGCAGTGATTTTCTAGTGTTCTCCCAAGATCCTCACAGATGCTCTGCAGAGGCAACAGTTGGAGATGTGCACATCAGAAGATGTGCCTAAGTCTCCCAACAGGGAGCTTCCCTCACCCGGAACTGCTGCTCCGCCGCACTGTCACCCATGGTCACCTAGGTGGTGGGGTTGCGGTAGCACAGTCTAACCTCCTTCCCTGGAGGAAGACAGCATCCACTGGGAGACTCAGTCTTCCTCCCCCAACCAATCCCCTAGTGGCCCAGGGTCATTCTCAATCTCGGGTTGCTGGCATGACTGTAGGTGAGGCATGGGTGCCTCTGCCCTCAGTGCCACTGGGCCAGCTAATGTTTCTATTTTCATTCATAGCATATTGTTGCTGTTTTATCAGTTTGGATTTTAGTGACAGTCAGAGTGGTTATGCAATTGAGATTCATATAATCAGCTCACAAAGCTTGTTCTACTTCAGATGAATAATGACAAAATGCAGCATTGTCTTTGTTGTAGCCATAATCCAATTTCACTTTGAATGGTCTTCTGCAATGATGTTAGTCTTAATGGATTGTTCACTGTATACAGGAGTTTATCATTTGAGATGGGTGCAGGTGTGCGATACAGTTTGTGTGGTGTGGGGAGGCTGCAAATTTCTTGTTCCTGTATTATGATTGCCACTGTTACATAGATTGTGCATACTCAATATTTGTAGCCTGTTATAATATGTCAAACATCTTGAGATAATTAGAAAATTAAGATTTATTTTTTTCTGTTCTTATACCAGTAGCCACTGACCAACTTCTGAATTAATTTTGGTTAAATTTAATTTAATTTAATTCATTTAATGTAATTGAAAATGTCAGTTCTGAGCATGCTCAGTAGGGTATCAAACATCTATGCAAAAGACCCCACTGAGCATGCTCAGAATTGAAATATTGGTTTTATATGATAACAGTGACTACAAAATGGTGAGTCCTGACTCACAAAGGAATTTTGGTGAGGACAGAAATGGTGACTTTTTTTTCCCCTGGGGACCTTCACCCTCTGCACCCCCTTTAAGGGGGGCTTTGCCCCCCCACAGCCCCTTACTTAGATAATCAACTCCAAGGTCATAGCACCTTGAGAGGGGGTGAAATATCTGTTGCTATTTTGCCATCGCCAAACTTCCATCACCAGCTTTTGGACTCACTGTTTCAGAGTCGCCGACTTCATGTGCCACCAAAATATCAAATCCTTATAACATAGTGAATGGATTAATATTTTTTTTCACCAAGCCAATAAGAGGCACAATTCTGGGGCAAGCCCTTTCTACCTTGAAAATTTCAGACCAAAATTTCAAACTGTTATTTGAAATGTTGGTTCTCAGTATGCTCTGTAGGTATCAAATGTCTGTCCAAAACAATCTACTAAGTATGCTTAGAACCAAAATTTAAAATCCCTATAACTTGGGAGCAGGTTAGTGTTTTTTCACCAAAATAACAAAAAGGCACCATTCTGGGGCAAGCCTTTTCTATTCTGAAAATTTCAGACCTAAATTCCAAACTGTCTAGGGTGTAGATAATGACAAAAAAAAAACCAAAAAAAGACCCAATTTTTCCTAAAAATGCACTATCTGGATTTCAGAATCTGCACATCCAACTGGAAAAAAACTTGACAAATCAAGAGACCTTGCACCCCAGACTGCATATGCAAAAGTTTGTGCAATTCCATTGAATGGGGGCAAAGCTATTAAGGTACAGAGCTAGGGGTTTAACGTTAAACAGCCTACTCAGCCCTAACTATAATGGCACTACTATGCCACTATAATATTCTATATAACAGTGCAGAGATTTTTAAAGGCCTTGATGCAGTCACAGGTCCCAATTAAGAGCTATATCTGCATTAAAATAAATGCAGCAAAAAAGCATGATTACTATTTTCAAACATTGTGGCACATTTACGACAGTTTACTTACTTTACAGCAAAAAAAAACCGACACATGCATCAATATTTTGGTGTATGTATCATTTGCTGAGTGCTACTTGTGGCACTTGCATCAAGAAGTTAGAGCACATTTTATGAGGTCTAACTTTTGTGATGCAAGAGGTGCAAGTGCGCTCCGATCATTACACACTGCAGCAAATGCATCTGAATGGACTTTGAAAATCCAGCCCCAGCTATTTAAGCAGTTGCAGACACTTCTCCATGGCCTATAGTAAATCACACACTCCAGATTAGAATTGGGATGATGATGGTTACAAAAAGGGATATGGTTTGGGACAAGTGCTTAAGAAACTGTACACAAATATGTACAGTGAATATGCTTACCTTCACCATTGGCAGACTGAGATAACCACACTGTTACACAATTAACATTTAGGAAATGAATAATAGTAAAAGAATAAGGTTTCACTAGTCCTATAGAGCACTGATGAGTAAAGAAAATGGTGTATTACAGCCAGAAAGTACTCATGTACTCTTGAGTCAGACCACAAAGAAGGTGTAAGATTTCTTATGGTACTGTTGCAGGTGGCAAAGGTTCTGATGGTATAGATGGGCAAGTGTTTTTGGTAGAAGGGGAGTTTATTGCAGAAACCAATCAGGAGACTGGAGACCTAATGAGGATCCTTGCCACATGAAGGCAAGAGAGTGCAGAATAAGGACACACAGCCAATGAGAGAAGAAAGGAAAAATTGCAGGGAGAGGACCCTGAGATGGGCAACGAATGTGTGAAGGCTGTATAAACAGTGAAGCACCCAGAAAGTAAATAAATGGATATTACATGGAACAATGCATACCATTTTAGATTCTATCAATGTGGAAGAAAGGTACACCAGTATCAATTGGGATTTTCAAAAGCTTCGCAATTGTACAGATCTCATAGAAATGCTTGCACAAAGGTGATCCATATGGCCAAGGCTGAATACTTCAAGACCTACTTTAAAACCAGTCTCAATGCACACTCAAAATTTTGGCATGACATCCACTCCCTTTTGGACTCCCCATCCCAGTCACCACCAAGTCCTAGCTGTGAAAGGCTTGCCCATCTCTGACTCCTCCTCTTTCACTGTGATTTTCAACAAATTCTTTACTACTTGCATTCACCTGATTCCCTCCCCCGCCTGCCTTCTCTGACTCCCCCTCCTCATCTGGAGGCTACAAGTTTCCCCTCATTAGGTCTACCATGCACTAATGTCCTTAAATCTTGCCAAATCCAGTCCTGACAGACTCTACCCCAAGCTTTTCTGAATTTCTGCCCCAGCAATTATCACCCCTCTTGTCCACATTTTAAACCTCTCATTCCACTCCTGCACTGTTCCACTGGCCTGGAAAGTTGCTAAACTACTGCCCCTTCATAAAGGTGGTGATCCATCTTCCCCTGGAAACTACCAGCCCGTATCTCTTCTTCCCTCACTAGGAAAAATCCAAGAGTTGGTTGTCTATAACAGGCTTGCTGAGTTCCTGTCCTATACTGGCACTCTCTCCCCTTCCAAGCCAGCTTCAGGAAGCATCACTCAACCATCTCCTCTCTACTATGGGTCATAGATTCCATCCTCTTGGGAATGAACAAGTGTCACATTACTGCTGCCAACTTTATCGAGTTGGCTAAGGCGTCTGACTCAGTTTCCCACCCACTCCTCCTAAAGAAGCTACTCTCTATTGGCTTGGCAGCTCCAAGAGTAAACTGGTTCCGCTCTTACCTCTCTGGCTGACAGCAATCAGTCCTAGTTGGTAATGTCCTGTCATCCCCACTCCCCATCCTTGCTGGGGTTCCACAAGGGTTCATACTTGGCCCCATCTTTTCATTAATGACCTACCCTCTGTCTGTTCGAACACTCACATCCACTTGACTGCGGATAATACTGTTCTATACAGTTCAGGACCATCTTCTACAGAGATGCAAGCCCCTTTCCAGCATGATTTTAACAAAGTTCTAAGCTGGTTCAATGCCAAAAAACTCAGAGTAAACTCTAAGAAAACTGTCTCTATGGCTTTTGTTGCCAGGCAGAAGCTGGCAAGGTAGCAGACTCTTCCAGAGTTCCCCATCCTTGACGCTCCCTCCCCTTCCCTGAAGTACTCCCTGCTTTTAAATACTTAGGGATATGGCTGGACTGCCATCTCACCTCCTCCACTCACATTGATGCAACCTACTCTAAACTTCGCCCCAAATTCTGAATCCTATATTGGAACAAATACAGCCTCTCTCTCCCTGTCCATCATGAGATAGTAACTAAAATGATACTTCCAATATTTGACTATGCAGATGTTGTCTATGGCAATTCCCCCACAGTGTGCCTTGCCAGGCTAGACACCTTCCTAAACTCTTTCTGTCACTTTGCTACTGACTCCCCTTTTCGCACACACCTCTGCTTTCTCTACTCCTCTCTCTCTCTCTATCACTCCCCTTCCCCACCAGAGGCTAACCCACTGTTTGGCTTTTACTGCCAAATACTGGTTAGGGACCCTTCCTTCCTATGTCTCTGATCCTACTATCCCCTGAACCCCCTCTCCTACCCTTTGCACTCCGGGGACACCTGCTGTTTCTCCCTTCCTCATCCCCACTCAACTTCTGGACAGTCTGCTTTTTCCTTTCATTTCCCTCTCCTCTAACATTCACCTTTCCCCCTCGCTCCATACCCTCAAGTGCCAGCTATGACTCACTCCCATTTCCCCTCGCTCCTGCTCCTCCACTGCTCATGCCTCCTTGCCTCAACCTACCTAGCCTCCTAGTGGCCTTGTAAACAGTCTGCTGACTATCACAGTCTATATTTGAAATCTCCTCATAACTGTAACCTTGCACTTATTGTCATTTTGTACTCTGTCTTTTGTTATTACGTAATTGATTGTGTCTCTTTCCATTGTTTGTGTAGTATCCCTTTTTCCCTTGGTCACACCTGGAAATGAGCCCCGGCTCAGTGTGCCTGTCCCGGTTATCAAAATTTTAAATTAATTAATTAATTTATTCATTTATTAATATCACATTACAATATATTGATAAACTCAGTGGAGTGCAACATGGTAACATGGTGTAAACTTTCACCTTTCTTGTGAGAGAAAAACATTTTCATGCAGACTCCTGATTCATCATACTTACCCAACATACTGTAGGAAGCCCTTGTAACTTGTTGCAGTCCAGTGATTCGAGCATAGAACTATGAACCAGAATGTTTCTGGCTCAAAAACCCACCATAGCCACGTACATCCTGTGCGACTGTAACAGTTACAAAGCAGACTGTATCCTAACTTCTGTAATGTGCTTTTTCTTGAGTCTCTGATTTAAACAATAATTGTTGTGAGGGGACATCCTTGTTCCTAGGAGTTGTTGCAGCCCTTTACAGCACCTGCAGTACGCAGTAACACTCTTTACAGGATATATGATAATCTAACATTTCAGTGATGGATTAGGGGCTATTTCATTGCTGTTGGGTGGTTAAAATCAGAGAAATAAAGTCTGCAAGAGCCTCATTAGACAAAGATACCCCTAATGGGGCTGGAGCCAATCCCTATAAAGGGGACAGTTAGGGTAATGGACTTCAGTCATTATCCAATGCAGAGTGAGTGTAGCTGCTTTAAAAACAAGTTTTAGCCAGAATCTAGGGGAAAAGGCTTCTTCAAGAAAGTCCTTCTCCAAAGGGAGGAGAAAATTGTATCCTAGGAGCACATGCCTTTTAAACAATGAGTGCAGGAAATTCAAGCTCTTTTCCTCAGCCCAACACTGAGACAACACTAAGACTGGCTGACTGCTTTAGGAAAGGGTCAATTCTGAGCGAATTGTTGGCTATGTGTAGAGACTTCTAAGATCATAGAATAAGCCTTAAAATGTGCCAGTTTTGTTAATATTTTCATATACTGTACTTTTGTCTTTTAGTAAACAAACACGTAGGACGCCATACCTGGAGACACTATGGTGCGCATATAACTGATAAATATGAAACTTAGAGAAATTTCATATCTGCAGCACACACGGACAAATGAGTGAAGGCTAAACACTCATGCTATATTCCTCACAGCAAAATTTATTCATGTGCAAAAAAGGAAATGTGCAAATTATATAACATAAATGCATCCTCCATTACGTTAATTACTGTGTATTTTATAAATCGTATGTAAATCTTAAACATTTTATATTTAATGTATCTATGACTGCAGTGTGTTAATAAGTATAGGTAGTATATTTTCTGGGCAGTTCTGTGATCCACCTTCCAAGAAGACACCTGGGGCGACTAGGGAACTTCTTATGTCTGAGAAGCTTTATACTGTGTGAGAAAGAGCCTGTGGTGGGATGTGAAGGAAACAGCCCCGAGTGAGTTGTGACCAGGTTGGTGGCAGCACACTTTAGTGAGCAAGCCAGTTCACAGTGACTCACTAGGGCATCCTGCCAAACTGTCTGCAGCAGGTGGTATTTTGTATGCTCCTTCTTGAACAGGTGCAGGGTATCAGGATGTGTAGTGTGTGCATGCGCAGTATACGCTGCTAGTGTGTGCGTGTGTGCTTTTGTGTGTGTGAAAAGCATAAGTGGTTACCTAGCACACGGTGAAAATGACTGCTCGCAAATATTACTTGTTCAGTAACAGAACAATATATACAAAGGGGGATACTTTATACAGTTCACTGCTGCTTTTTTCCTTAATGAATATAGTACAATGAGAAGGCACTGTGCCTGGAACATATACAGGTTTACTGTGGCACAACTGCAGGATTTGTGCCAAAGGAGAGGACTCACCCACAAAGAGCAGAACTAGTCAGACCTGATAGAGACCCTCAAGAAAAGTGACTTACAGAATGGCGAGATCCGGGTCACTGAGGTGACTTTACAGAGTTGTGAGACCAAGATGGGTGAGAGTGAGCCATAAACCAGAATCAGGGTGGCTGAGCAACCCAACCAGATTGAGATGATGAGACTGAAGCTCACCCTGATAAAGGCAAAAGTGACGGCTCTGCTGCAAAAGGCAAAGCTCAAGGTAGAGGAGCAACAGACGGAGGGAGAGAGAGAAAGCACCAGCACCAAATCCTGACATGAAAGGAGCAGAGAAAAGGAGAGTGCCATCGTAAGATCCAGCTGAGAGAGGGAGAGGGAGAGAGAGAGGGAACATAAATATGAGAGAAAGAGGTGGACATTTTGTGATAGAAGGCACTACCACAAAGCATAAGTACTGGCATGGGAGGCCCCCAAGAAGCCAAACTTAACTCTAAAATGTTTCCACATTACTGGAAGTGTGATGACCTTGATTTTTTTTCTGAAATAATTTGAAAGATTGTGTGGGCAGTTAAAATTGCACAGGGAATTTTGGGCAACTCACCTCAGGCCATTACTCATGAGCAAAGCCTTAGAGGCATTCACCAGATGCAGATTGCACAGACATTTAGAAGCACAGAAACATGGAAACTTTCAGCAGAAAAGGACCTCTTGGCCCACCTAGTCTGCCGTGAGGTCCCTACCTACTGTGTTACCATATGTCCTATTTAATCTCCAGCCTTTAAAGTGAAAAATGTTTTATTAAAGCATTTTGAACTGAGTCCAAAAGCATACAGGCTCAAATTTAGAGGGCTAAAGAAAGCATCGGAAGACAGTTGCAATGAAATGTGTGTTCAGTTGTGCAATGTGTAAGAGAGATGGTTGGAGGGTGCTATAGCAGTTACTGCTGAACAAGTGAAAGAAGTGCTTTTGATAGAGCAATTTCTTCAGACTGTGCCCAATGAGTTGCATGTGTGACTTTGGATCATACATCCTGCAGTTCTTAAGAGGCAGCTGAAAAAGCTGATCAGTTTGCATCTATTAGATCACACATCCAGTGCAAACACAATGGGGGACGGACATTAGATGGTTTTAAGGGAACTTGGTGGGGGGCAGCAAAAAGTTAACCACCCTGAACCCAAAGGTAAAAGGGTAATGCTCCCAAACATAGGGAGTCAGGAGAGCACAGGTGTTATACATGTCAGAAACCAGAGCATTTATCATGATTGCCTGAAGCATATAAATAAGGGGCAGCCAGAGGCAGAGATAGGAGATAAGCTTAGTAGAGAGCAACGCCTAGTGGACTGGGTGAGGAGTGCTGTCTCTGCTAATTCCACTACTGATATGCTCCCTGTCCTGATTAATAGCAAAATAACCCAGGGTTTAAGAGACACAGGGCTTCTCTTTCCTTGGTGAAGCAGAATAAAAAAATAACTAAATAAGGAACGCATTTTTCCAGTTCTTTACCAGAATGTGAGGAGTGACTGGCCCTATGGTCTCAGTGACAGTAGTAAGGGTCTTCCTAAGTTGGGATGGTGGGCAAGGAAAAGTGTAGTATCAGAGCTCCCTGTTGATGTAATGATTGGCAATGATTTTGTTGGGAGAGAAAATGAGGTTTGTGTCACCTTCTGTAGTCAGGTCAGGTGATAGGCTACTGAGGAAAAGGAGTTGGCAGTGCAGCCAGTGGCAACACCTACCTCAGTAGCAGAGGAAGTAGCTGGGTGCAGCAGTTCTATGTCACAGCTAGAGACTGTGGAGACGCTAACTGTGGGCTGGTCTATAAATTTCTGATTTGTTTATGCATCTGTTTAATTTATTTTGGCCTTTCTCACACTGTTTTCTGAATGTTCTGAATGCACCATGGTTCATCCATGGTTAACTATGGTTTGCCCATAGTCATAAAAGCATGGGATATTAACCAAATTTGCATAATTTATTTGCATGCCAGAATTCACAATTTGACACTTTAAATTCATATAAATAATCACAATCTGTTGTTTTGTAATTTATGAAGAAAAAAATAAGGATTACACGAACAAATTAAGTTCTTGAGCATAAAAAAAGAAAAATTACTTTGAGAATTCACCACATCTTAAAACAGTTTAGTTTTATGGTGGTAGAAATAGTGATTAGGCCAGTCTAACAGCTGTGAATGTGGTGAATCCATTAGAAAGAAAAAAAAAACAGTAGTAGTGGATAGTTATTTCAAACCTGTGTGTGGATAATATGTATTCATTACATAATGTTACGGTTGTTAATAAAATGAGCTGTGTAGAATGTTGTTTTATTATGCAGAAAACATCTGAGTCTAACAACCATGCATGACCAGTACAAGGCATAAAATAAATGGGTTCGCATCGTAATTTGCGACCCAAGATCGGAGAAAAGTGAGTCAACTTGTGGAATGATTAGCAGTCATTTTGAACTGGCCCTGGGTCCATTAAAATGCCCTTTTTGGCATTTTTGGCCATGTTTCTTTACATTTTTTTTTAATTTATTTTTTCTGTCCTCCTCCCCTGCACCACTCCTGATTGGCCAGTGATGTTCCTGCTACCCCCCCCCACCCAGTCTCTTTGCGGGAGAAACGTTACAGTGTCCTCATTACAGTGTCCTCGTTACAGTGTCCTCTGCAGCGTGACCCAAAGAGAAGAGCAGATAGGTCCAGAAGCTCCAGCCAGAGCAAAACTTAAGCAAGGTAAGTTCCAGATTCATTTTTTTTTTAATTGTATTTTTTAGATCATTGGTGGTGTCTGGTAATTAATTTCTTTATTTCTGTTGCAGGAAGGAACTGCACTGAGAAGCAGGGGAGCCGAGGAGGCCAAGACAGTGCAAGAGGGGACCAGGACCACAGGAGAGCAGTGCGAAGTAATGTGATGGGGTGAGCAGGTTACGTGACGCAGATTCGGCCAAGCAACTGGAGCGGAGGAGCAGCGCACAGCTGAGCAGACAATCGGGAGTCTCTACAAAAAAAAACCAAGTACAAACTTTTCAATTTATCGTCCAGGGAGCCTGAAGGAGTGAACTCAATGGTAGGGCATGTGGCAGGGCAGTGGCATGACTGGGGGGGTGGTCAGGGCAAGGCAGGCACCTTGTGGGATAGGTCTGAAATGATGGGCAAAAAGGAGATGAATCAGGGAGAGGAAATAACAAGCAAGCAAATGTGAAGTAAGTAATTACCCTGCTTGGTAGAGATGAACAGAGTGATGTAAACAGTCTTTATTTTGTGCCTGGCCCAATGCCAGTGACTGATCTGATGGATGAAAAATATTAGACTTTGCTGTGCCCTTGCAAACTGTTGGGGAACAGAAAACAAATAAGAATTGTGCCATGGTTTTTGCAGAGAGTTCTGAGGGGAGATGAAACAAAGGGGAAAGTAACTTTTGTGGCTAAATGTGCCCTGCTTTTGGCAGAGATGAAGGGACACCGGTGGTTAAACAGTCATGCCCAGCTTTAAAATGTGCCCAGATCTTATTACAGCAGTGATGATGGGGGATTAAGCAAACAAACTGTGTCTTTTGATTGACAAGTAGCAGAATATTTTTGAGAACAGAACAGACTAAGAATTGTACCCTGGTTTACTCCAGAGAGTTCTATAAAGGGGACGAAACACAAGAAAACCTTCTTTGTGTGACATTTAAGTAAATGTACCCTGCTTTTGGCAGAGATGAAGGGGACAACAGTGGTCATGCCCGCACTGCCTGTTTTATTTTGTGCCCAGCCAGCCCTTTTTTGCAGCAGTGATGATAAGAATTGTGCCCTGGTTTTTCCAGGGTTCTCAGGGAAAGGAAACAAAGAAAAGTAAACAAGTTGTATCAATGCCCTGCTTTGGCAGAGATGAAGGGGACAAAAACAAAAATACACCTGCTTGCTCTGTTGCACTGGGGAAGTTGTAACTCTTGAGTGTGCCCTGCCCATCGGACCTGAGAGGACAAGTAACAAATGAAGACACTAGCCCTACTGCCAGCTAGAGCTTTGCTGCAGCAGTGAACTTTGGGGAACTTGGTTTTCTGGAAACTTTCAAGTGTGTGCCCTGCCTATGGCAGAGATCAGGGACAAGTTAACATGAGACTATGCCCTACAGCCAGCTTTGCTGCAGCAGTGAACTTTGGAGAAGTACAAAATCACACATACCCACATAATGTAAACCATCATGGGCTGTATATGCAAATCACCACAAAATGTTGTGCTGATTCAACTTTAAGCAAGAATGTATGGTGACGAAAGGCCTCTTACACAGTCTGCAAAGGGTTTAGTTTAGTTTAGTTTAGTTTATTAGTGTAGGAATTAATACCTTTGAGCCAGAGCTCTTTTACAAAGGTTCCACGTCACAAAGAACATTTAACAAAGCACAATACACATTACAGGTAAAACCAGACGGAAAAGTTACATAATAAATTTGCTATTAACAGTTTAAGGCAGTAACGTCTTTTTTTTTTTGAAGTTTCATGTTAAAACAAGCTATAACAGTTTCAAGGGAGTAGACAATTTGGAGGAAAAATAAACTTCCAGGGAGAGGGCGAGCATTAGGAGCCAAAGGGAGGTAAGAGAGGAGGGAAAGGTGGTGAGCAGGAGAGTGAGTGAGAGGGGACAGAAAAAAGGGGAGGGAGAGTGAGTTTGGGTGGGAGACAGGAAATAGTAGTAGTTCCAGAGGGCTCATTAGACAAGGAGAAAGAGGCCTCAGATGAGAGGATGGACACAAAGAGTAGTAGTCTTTATCTAGCGCAATCACAGTTGCTAGAGGTGGTGAGGTGGGCATAGAGCATGGATTTGAAAGCTTCCAGCGAGGTTGAGGATAGAGTAGGTGGACTTAGAGCATTGAACCATGTCGGGGCCCTGTATGCGAAAGATCTTTGTCCCTGTGCAGTCTGGCATCTGGGAACCAGGAAAGATTGGCGTTCAGATCTGGTGGAGGGTCGTGAGCCAGGATTCGGTCGGAGTAGGTTTTGGATACATAATGGAGTCGGTCCCAAGATGGATTTTTTTGCTGCTATGCAGGTGAGATAAATAAGACGATTTGATAGGTTCAACCAGCCTGATTCATAGTACAGTTCACAAGTGTGAGTCAGTCTTTGAGCCCCCGTGAGGAGCCGGCAAGCCTTATTTAGAGTGATTGAGATATGCCTTAGAGCAGTGGAGGTAACTGAGCCATAAATAATGAGGCCATAGTCAATGATAGAGATTATGGAACTCTGTATAGCTATTCTCAATGCCGCTTGGTTTAGAAATTGACGGTTATGAAATAGTATTCCAAGCCGTTGGTTCACTGTTTTCACAGTGTTGTCAATGTGGGTTGCAAAGTGAGCCCTTGGTCAAAAGTGATGCCAAGGTATTTGAAAGTATTTACTTGGTCCAGTGTATTTCCCGAAGAGGTTTGTATGGTGAGTGGAGTATTTCTAATTTTGTTTCGGTGATTGGTGAAGAGCATGGCTTTTGTTTTATTGTGGTTTAGCACAAGTTTACTATCCAGGAACCACCTTTCAACACTAGAGAAAGCAAGTTGCAGGCTTTTGCATAGGGAGTTTGGATCCTTGTGGGAAGAGAGAATTACAGCATCATCAGCGTATAAGATTATTTTCCCTGGCAGAAATCTGGGAGGGAGTTAAGGAACAGGCTAAAGAGTAGTGGGCCAAGAATTGATCCCTGTGGTACACCCGAGAGAACTGGTTTGAAGTCGGAGAGTTTATTAGAGATTTTTACAGCCTGTGACTGATTAGACAGGTAACTTTTTACCCAAGCACAAGGACCTTCGGCCAGGCCTTGGCTGGTAAGTAAGGAGGTAAGTAGGCCATGATGGACTGTGTTGAAAGCTTTTGTAAGATCGATAAAGACCGCACCAGTTTGGCACCCTTTGTCCAGGGCTAAGTGGACTTCTCCAGAGAAATCAAGTAAGGCTGTTGTTGTACCATGTCCTTTCCTAAAGCCGTGCTGTTGTTTACAGAGTAGATTGTATTTGTCCAGGTAGTCAGAGAGTTGGTCTGCCACTATACGTTCAAGCGCTTTGGAGAGGGGAGGGAGTATTATAGTTTCCTGTTGAGGTTTTGTTCCCCCCTTTGTGTACTGGTGTAACTATGGCAGATTTCCATCTGTTGGGAAATTGACTTTGGCAAAGGGACAGATTAAGAATTTTTGCAAGGGGGTGAATTACTTCATCCAGGGTGAGAGACAGGATTTTTAGATCTAAGGTGTCACTACTTGTTCTGGATTTGGAGCAGGCCTTTCTAAAGGTCTTCGTGCACTTTGATTTTCTTGAAGTAAGATTGTGGTTTGTCACGAGGGGTGTTTTGTGATACTAGGCTAGGCACAGGTAAGTCCGAGAAGAAATCTGAGGGGAGGACCCCACTAAGGTCTGTGAATGTCTTATTAAGTGCATCTGCAATAGTCTTTGGGTCAAGAGTGGTGGATCCATCAACTTTCATAATGGTAGGTGACGATTTTGATTGCTTACCCATTATGTTTCGGATGTTGTCCCAAAAGGCTCTTCCGTCACCCCAGGTGGATTCAAGGGCATTTTTGAAATAGGTGCTCTTCATTTGCCTAATTTGTGAGGTACATCTATTACGTGCCTGCTTGTATTTTAGGGTATCATGAGGTAAGCCTGTGTCTCTGGCAATTGCCCAGAGGTGGTCCGGAGCCTTGAGCTCGGCAAGTAGTTTGGCAGTAATCCATGGATTTGATAGCACTTTGATTTTACATTTTTTTACTGGGGCGTACAAGTCACATGCAGTATTGAAAGATTTAATGAAGTATTCTAGTGTGGTATAAATATCAGTCGATTCAAAAATTGGCGTCCAGTCCTGTTGCAGGAGATAGGTTTTTAATTTGATAAGATTCCCATGAGGCAATACTCTGCTTGTTATAACTTTGGGGGGTGGCTTGAGAAATTTATTAGACCAGGTACAGGACACTGGGGAGTGGTCACTGAGGAGTCAGGAGAACTTTAATGTTTTTATCGGTCAGGGTGATTTGTGAGAACCCAGTCAATAAGGGTGCTTGTACCAGTTTTGTAATTTTTCCGGGTGGGGGAGGTTACCATCTGCATCAGGTTTGCTGCTAGGATGTCATCTTTGTAGGAGCCAGTGTCAGAGGTGAACCAGTTTATGTTGAAATCCCTGAGGAGGAGGAGCTCATTTTCAGAGGGCTGCAGACTAACAAAATCAAGTACAGACTTAATACTGGCATGGTGGTCTTTTGGAGGGATACAGACTGCGGCCACTGTGAGAACTTTGTTTTGTGCACCAAGGAGCAGTTTGATAGGGAGGAGTTGCATCTGCGTATTTGTGGGGGTGAAGCTGCCGCATTGACAGGAGAGGTTGTCCTTTATGTAGATGGCACAGCCCCTACCTTTCTTGCTTGCCCGGTCGAGTCTGAAAAGATTGTAGCCTTCAAGTGAGACCGCATGATCCAGGGTGTTGGGAGATAGCCAGGTTTCCACAATGGCTAGTATATCAGGGTTTTTTTGCCCAACGAGAGTTTGAAGAGATGCCAGTTTGGGAAGGAGGCTGCAGATATTTAGAGTGATAATGGAGAGACCACTACCAACTTTCACTGGGTGACAACTGTGTGAGAGGCCTTTCGGCACCATGCATTCTTGCTTAAAGTTGAACCAGCATAACATTTTGTGGTGATTTGCATATATAGCCCAGATGTTTTGCATTACAGTGGTATGTGTGATTTTGTATTTCTTTGAAACTTGGCTTCCCAGCCAATGTCCTTTGGGGTAACCCTTGCCTCAGTGCTTACACACTTAGGTTGTCTTTTAGCTGTTTTTTGGGGGGAAGTGTTCTGTTCACAACTCTGAAACTTTAAGTGTGTGCCCCGCCTATGGCAGAGATTGGAGACAAGTTAACTTGGGAGGGGGGCTCAGGTGGTCACAAGCAAATCTGCAGCTGCAATTTTTTTTTTCACTACAGAGAGTTAGCCAGATTACAGTAACTTGATGTGTTAATTTTAAGTGCACAGCTTGACAGAGTCTTGTTTTGCTAACTTCAAACGTTTTAATAATTGCAGTCCAACATGGTGGGGTAAAATTAGCAACTGCAGAAGGATGGTGGAAAAAATGTGATCCAGACAAAAACTGGCTCAGATAAGCAGTGAGAGAAAATGTGCTGTGCATGCTAGTTGCAAATTGTGCTGTCAGTATAAAGATGAGCTACGTGGGTTGAGGTACTTCAGTGAGGCATTAATTGCAGGGATAACAGGCCCCCAGCTAAAAGTTGACACCATCCAGAAACATCTTCAGACAGAGCAGAACAAGAAAGCTCTTAACATTTTGAAATTTGGTAAAACATGGTCACTACTTGAAATATATCACCATACCACAACTGGTAAGTTTAAAGCAATCGGAGGGGGAAGGAGCGATAGGAGGACTGGACCCATAGCTTAATAATATTAATTTATTTGCAGGGAGAGCTTTCAGTAATGCAGAGGAACAGCTTAGAACAGTTCTAGGCAGGCTGATGGAGATCCTGTATATGATGGCCAAAGAGGACACCCCTCTTAAAATGTTTGAAGCAATAGAACAAGAGAAGCACCATGGAGTTAATTTGGGCAATAAATACATTAATGCTGTTAGTGGGAAAGAACTGACAATGTGTATTGGCAAGAACCTAGAGGAAAACCTGCTGTCAACTGTAAAAAATGCTACTTATTTTTCAGTTTCTATGGATGGTAGTACTGATAGTGGTGTAACTGAAAAGGAACTGGTTTACGTAATTTGTGTTAATCCCTGCAATGGTCACGTGGAGACTAAATTTTTACGAATGAAAGCAGTATCAGATGGCACAAGTGAGGGACTCAAAAATCTCCTCTTAGACATTCTTGCAGATAGTGGCCTTAATATTAATTTTCTGCTCCCAGGTTGCTCCTATAAAAAAGCTTTCAGCTTAATGTGCTATACCTGGTTAAACAACTAAATAAAAAAAAAATAATATAAAAAAATGTCTAGGTTTGGGGCTGATGGGGCAGCTGTCAACATGGGTTTAAGATGGGGTCTTGCTGCACTTTTAAGGGAAGATCTATAGCAGTTGATTGCTGTTCATTGTTTCTTATGCAGATTAGAACTGGCCATGAAAGATGCTTTGGATAAATAATATCTATTTCAATGAAGTTTCAGACTTTTCTGACCCAGCTGTTTTATCTCTATCAGAAAAGTCCTAAGCAACTTAGAGAGTTGCGGCCCCTTGTCCAAGCCATGGAGATGTCAGTTGAAAATCTCAAGAAGGCCCATGGCTCACGTTGGGTGTAGCATAAACTTCTTGCCACCCAAGCTGTTACCAAAACATCTCCCGTAATCACTGCCCATTTAGAATCTATGACCACAGACCCAACACATGATCAGGCCAAAGCCAAGGGAGTGTTGCAAATTTTTACTAAAATTCCAAGTGGTTGCAGATGTTTCGTATTTTGAACAGTTGCTTCAGCCACTTGCCAGGTTCTCACTAGCACTTCAAAAAAGAAGTTGCTGAAATGCCAGAGCTACTTAGCTCTGTTGAAACTTTGAGAAACATTCTTGACCATGCTAAGCAGAGAGGCCCATAGGTGGCAGTGAACTTGACATTGTCTTAGAAAACAGGTCTGATGTTCTTTCAGGAGCATGTCCTGATGCCACATACAAGGTCATAAAATTAACACATCTAAGTGTATGATCTATTAAAACTTTCAAAGAGCAATGTAAGAAATGCATTATAAATATTGAGAAGTGTTGTGAACAAAGGTTCGGTTTGAATGATGAAAGTAGTATCAATAACCGTGCAAAAGTGTTAGATACCAGACTTTGGCCAGCAGACTGAAAGGAACTGGAGCTGTATGGTTAACAGTGACATCACTGAAGTAGCTGAACATTTTTCAGCTCTTTTGCAGCCTGACTATGACATCAATCAAGGGCTTGTAGAATGGCAGGAGTTTAAGATTTGTGCTCAAACCAATTTCATCAGTAATATGTCTGCCTCTGCTGTCTGGTCAAAGCTGGCATGTGATTTCCAAAATTCTTATCCAAATCTGTTGAAGCCTGTCAATGTGTTGAGAGCATTTTCTGTGTCTAATGCAATAGTAGAAAGGTGTTTTTCAACTATGAACAGGGTTAAAATTGACTGGAGAGCAAGTCTGGCAGAGGATACTGTAGAAACATTGATTTGCATTAAAAAGATGAATTCAACCCAGACAAGGCCGTAGACATATTTTTTAGTGCTAAACCAAGATGTCCTGGTGATGTGGCAGCTGTGGATGGTGGAACATCCCCTGGTCCCCCCCCTACAAAATAGGCCAGAATAACTGGCTACATGCCTGGTGGAGAAGAGTAGCAAAACAGTCCTATGTTGGAGTTTATGGTCAATGACTGTCCCAGGTGGAGTAGTTTTTATGGGGTGAGGGGGCAGTTAATTTTAATTGTCATGACTCACAATCACATCACAATCCTAATTCATGAATTCACTGTCTGCTTTGGCA
Source organism: Neoceratodus forsteri (assembly GCA_016271365.2). NCBI lineage: Eukaryota > Metazoa > Chordata > Ceratodontiformes > Ceratodontidae > Neoceratodus > Neoceratodus forsteri. The sequence goes on along the minus strand of CM057452.1, from coordinate 138,427,073 downwards.
GTCATCATCCTTCACAGCTCCTAAAATGTATTTGCTGCTATACAATTGCTGTATTCCGAGTCTGATGGCTCGATAAAACAGTATTGGTCTCAGAAACTTGTGCACAATGTGTATTTTATCAATACAGAGCAAGCTAAATAGATTTTATTGGGCTCTGAGCAACAATATCTATTTTTGGTAGTTGTTAATCAACTTAGGTAAATTGCTAATCATTTTTATGTTTGCTTGCATGCATGTGCAAGAAACATAGAGCCATCATCCGAGTTTTTCGGAGGTGTGTCAGCGTCTTCCATTTCAGTTAGTGTGTTTGCAGGCACGGTCGCAGTTCTCCAATCACTGCTGGAGCTGTCTATGACAGCAGTTGAAAATGCAGTGGCATACAGTTGAAAGAGGGAGCTACGCTTCAGTGAGCAGTGATAAGATATCGCCTGCTCATGCGTGCTCCCCGCTTACACACACACACACACGCTTACAGTGTGATCCCCCCATGCACACACTGTATAGCCGACGGGGGTGCCCAATCCCCCATCGGCTGTGCAGCGCACCCCAGTATGGCAATACTCCAGTATGGCAACACATCCATATGGGCGACGGGGGTGTCCAATCCCCTGTCAGCTCCAGACCCAGCATGGCACAAGTCCGTATGGCTGACGGGGGTGCCCAATCCCCCACCAGCTCCAGCCCCCCCAAACAGCCTTCTAGTTGCCATGCTGGGAGCCCACCCCAGCATGGCAAACATCCTCATCATCTTCCTGTTAAAAAAAACAACCTGTAAACAAGAAAACATTCCCTCGGCATTCACCCACCCCCGTGCCCACCACTCGCACCTGCCTCCCCACACCCCATCCACCCCATACTTACCTCCGGACTCCAGCGCAATGATCATCGGTGGACCGGGAATATGTCTGCACTCTTCAAAGCCAACCATGAACTGAGGAAATGCCGGTTAGCTGTATAATGGGATAGATAGGGCTTTTTCAACTTTGCTGCATATCTCATGCATTTTTTTGAATTTTTGCACCAAATTTTCAACATGGGGTTTTTGGGACCCCTTCTCATGAATGCTCTCACTGTCACGGCATTAATCAGGCCAGAAGGGTGATTTTGCAGTCACTGCATGAAATCACCTTTCAGGACTGAGTAACGAAATGACACTGCCACTGTTCATAAGGTGGGCTCTCAAAAAGCCTATGTAGAAAATTTGGTGGAAAACTCCTAAAAATGACTATTTTACAAGTGTGCGTTGCGCAGTTCCTACACACGCACATAAGTTCATGAATTTTCAATATTTGCACTCCAGATTATAAACATTGCCATTTTACCACACCTCCTTATGAGCGGAACAGCTGTCATTTTTCACATCCTGCCCAAAATGTGTTTCCACCCATGAAGCACACAATGGTGCAGTCGGTATGCAAAATCAATGTATGGGACACATTAAGAAAATCATAGTGACACTGTTCATGAGCAGAGGTCCTAAAATGGCTATGTTGAAAATTTGGTGAAAAAATTCCTAAAAATTACTGTTTTACGAGCATGTGTTAGCAGTTCCTACGCGCGCGCATAGGTTCATAAATTTTCAATATTTTCACTCCAGATTTTCAACATTGCCATTTTACCACACCTCCTTATGAGCAGTACAGCTGTCATTTCTCACGTCTTGCCCAAAACGTGTTTCCACCCATGTAGCACACAATGGCACAGTCGGTATACAAAATCAATGTATGGAACACATTAAGAAAATCACAGTGACACTGTTCATGAGCAGAGGTCTTAAAATGGCTATGTTGAAAATTTGGTGAAAATATTCCTAAAAATGACTGTTTTATGAGTGTGCGTTGCGCAGTTCCTACGCACGCGTGTAAGTTTGCAAATTTTCAATATTTTCACTCCAGATTTTCAACACTGCCATTTTATTACACTTCCTTATGAGTAGTACAGCTGCCATTTTTCACATCTTGCCCAAAACATGTTTCCACCAATGTAGCGCACAATGGTGCAGTCGGTGTGCGAAAGCAATGTTTGGGACAAATTATGAAAATCACAGTTACACTGTTCATGAGCAGAGGTCTTAAAATGGCTATGTTGAAAATTTGGTGACAAAAGTCCATAAAATGACTGTTACGAGTGAGCATTGCGCAGTTTCCATGCACCCTCATAAGTTCATGACTTTGTAATATTTTCAGTCCAGATTTTCACTAAGTGGCACTTTTCCACACTTCCTTATGAACAGTACAGCTGTCATTTTTCACAACATGGCTGAAATGTGTTTTCACACTTTCAGCGCAAAGATGCGTGGTCGCTGTGGGAAATCATTGTTCGGGACAGATAAAGAAAATCACAGTGACACTGTTTATGATCGGAGGTCCCAAAATGCCTGTGTTGACAATCTGCTGTAAAAAAATCCCCAAACTAATTACATTACGGGTGTGCGTTGCACAGTTTCTATGCACGCTTCATGACTTCACCAGTTTTTACTGCAGATTTACAACATTGCCATTTCTTACACCTCCCCATGAACAGTACAGCTGTCATTTTTCACATCCTGTTTGGAATGTGTTTTTGCACCTGTGGTGCTAAATGCCGTAGTCGCTGTGCAAAAGTAGCTTTCGGCTAACAAACTGATATTGCCACTGTTTATGAGATGGGGGGGGGGTCACCAAAAAAACATGTTGAAAATTTGGAGTGAAAATACCAACGAATGCCTGAGGTGTTGGGGTTTCCAACCATAATGCCCCACCCTGTAGAGAATGACAAGCATCAGGGGTGTGACTTGGGATTCTTGCCTATAATGCTCATACCATTCCACACCCTGCAGCCAGTGAGAGGCATCGAGGTATGCCTTGGACTCTTATTTAAAGTTCACCCCATTCTCTATACGCGCCCATCTCACATGTTTCCTGATGGAATGGGAGTGCGCGCAAAGACGAACCCAAGGAACACTGTGACACTTGTCAGTGTCTGCAGGGTGGGGTGAGGTGAAATGGCATGGCGTTATGCCTGATGATCCAAAGACATACCCCAATGCCTGTCACTCTCTGCAGGGTGGTAGTGGGGTTGGCTTCAGTTCAATACTTCACTGCCATTCCTTTTATGCAGCTCTGTAACTTCTACACTACCAATGCCAATGCCAGAAAGCAAACATTCGGCATTGACAATTGCTTGGTTACTTTGATTAGTGAAGGCCGCTAATCAAGTCTCTGACATTAATTTAAGCCTTAATGTATATTCAGCCCTGAAAGGACTTTTACTGATGTTTGATGACTATGGTTATTTAACCCTTTGAGGTCCTGTTTTGACTATTGTTAACAATGGTTGACCATGGTTTTTGCCAAATGCATGTTCTGGCCATAGATGACCATGGTTGCCTGTGGTGCCATTTCGGAACCATTGTCAACATACCCAAGCATGACATAAAGCACAGACAAAAATATGCTATCCTTGCTGGGGTAGCTCCTCCCCCAGTTGCCACAGAATCACAGCTGCTGCTGGTTGCTGTTAGCTCTCCCTAGCTCAGTGAACTGGAGATATAATGTGCAGCCACTCAAGGTGAGGGCCAGACTATATACTGTGGCAGTTCACCTCTCCAGGGTCTCAAGTCTCAACTATTTTTAAAACTGTTCAAAATAAACTGGGAATTTAGCACTTGCCTCCAGATTTTTTTTAATGAGATGAATAAAGGTTTTAAGTTGAAATAAAGCCACAAAATGGCTAAACTGAGTCAAAGGCAACAAAGGACAAAATGTGGATAAATAATATCTGTGAAAGTCCAGTCTCCTCATTAGGTGAAACACACCATATGACTGTGTATCATTCCACAATGAACATATGCCCACACTTCTTTTCATCCCTCACAGCCTTCTGGACATTTTATTAGACAGATAATCCACTACAGAGCATGCTGTCATGCTCTGATATATGCAGCCTTGGGAGGCTGAATGCACTCGGTCTGTGGCCTCATGCCTCACAATGCACCCAACGCATGCACGTATCAGAGAATGACTGCATACCCTGTAGTGGATTATCTGTTACATAGTTTATATATACATATTATAGTGGTGTGGTAGCACCACCATAATTAGGGTTGAGTAGGCTGTTTAATGTTAAACTCCTAACTTTGCACTTTAATAGCTTTGCCTTGGTTCAGCGAGATGTAAAACATTTTGCGTGTGTGGTCTTAGGGGTTAGGTCTCTTGATGTGTCAAGTTTTGTTCCAGTCAGATGTGTGGATACTGAGATCCAGATAATGGAAAAAGTAAGTGAAATTTGAGTCTGAAATTTTCAAGGTAGAAAGGGATTGGCACAGAGCGTTGCTTTTCATTGGTATGGTGACAAAATATTAATCCTTTCCAGAGTTATAAGGATTTGAAATTTCAGTTCTGATCATGCTTTGTGTGCTTTTTTTGGATAGCAGTTTCATACAAAAAAATAATTTAGCCATAAAAAACAAGATTCTGTTTTGTATGGTGGTGGTGGTGGTGGTGGGGGTAATCTTGTTTCATAAAAAAAAAAAATTGTATGGCCGCCATCTTGCTTTCATTTTAAAAAAAAAAAACATTTTTGAAAACCCATCCAATCATACCATGAAAACACACCATTCATCTGTCTTACTAATCAGGACCCCCGTTAGCTGGATTATACTTTTAATTTTTGGGAAAATGACCCAGAAATGTGTTTTTAACATATTTTAAAAATCTTTTTGTGTTATTGTTTTGTATTGCCACATGAAACAAGAATGGGGCATATCAAACAAGATTACCTTCATGTGAAAAAAGAATTAGGAGTTAGTATTTTTTTTCATATTCTTTTTTCATATGAAAGAATCTTTTTTTGTGAGAAGGACACAGTCTTGTGAAAAAAGATTCCTTCATACTAAAATAGAATTGGGACTAAGTTTTTTTCACATTCTTTTTTCGTATGAAGGAATCTTGTTTCATGAGAATGAGACAATCACACAAAATACGATTCCTTCATATGAAAAAAAGACTGTCTTTTTTTCCAGATTTTAACATTAACAAGTCATAATTCTGCCAATATTTGCAGTTAAGGCACAATCTATATATCAACATAAAGGTATTGATGAGTACTACGGCACTAACACAAAATACCCTAAAAAACAATTCAGGGACCATATACAAATTTAAAAATGTAAAAATTACAATTCCACTAGGATACTATTGCAACTTTAACAAGCCATAACTCCATCACCGAGTGGAGTTAAGGAAGATTCTGTGTATCAAAACAACAGGTCTCAAAAAAGGTTACAATACTAACGTCTCAACGAATGAGGGGAGCTCACCCACGATCCTGTCCCTATCGAGTCAGATGGATCAACACCGGGGTGTGTTTAATCTCAGGGCTGTGTCAGTTCTCCAAGTCCAGAAATTTCTTGCTGCCCTGGCCCAGTATTCCAGCCCTGGTCTCGATTTCCTGGAACCGCGACTTCTCAAACTAGGGGCGCCCATCATTGCCTATCCGGTTGCCCACATCTTTAATCTATCCCTTAGCTCAGGGACTATTCCCGTCATATGGAAAGAAGCAAGGATAGTTCCAGCTCTGAAGCAGGGCAATCCTAAGCTTCCTGACAACTACCGCCCTATTGCAATCCTTCCATCCCTTAGCAAACTTCTTGAAAAGGTGGTGGCCGAGCAACTCTCGGAGTATCTGTATTCCCATGCACTGCTTTCCAGAGCACAGCATGGCTTTCGAAAGGGTCATAGCACCACTTCTGCACTGATCACTGTAACCTCCAGCATAAGATCTGCCATGGACCAAGGTAAACTGTCTGGTGCAATATTTATAGACCTATCGAAAGCGTTTGACCTTGTTAATCATGACCTTCTTGGAGAACAACTAAGGGCCATTGGTCTTTCCTCCCATGCCCAGAACTGGTTCATGGATTATCTGAAGGATAGACAGCAGCATACCTGCTTTAACAAGGTCCTCTCGGAGCCCAGGGCGATGACTCTGGGAGTCCCCCAGGGATCAGTGCTGGGCCCCCTCCTTTTCTCACTCTTTATCAATCAACTGCCACTGGTGACCTCTCACTGCCAAGCCACTTTATACGCAGATGATCTGGTACTAGTAGCCCATTCCCCTAATGTCGCTGCACTAAACCAGAGCCTGACTGATGATTTCAGAAGAGTCCTGGCCTGGGTTACTCACCATAGGCTGGTGTTGAACACCAATAAGCATGAGCCATGCTTTTTGGCTCCATGACCAAGATAAAAACCTCATCATCCTCGCTCCACATAACCTGTGATGGGGGATCCCCGCTGCCATCGGTGAACTCCATCAAATATCTTGGAGTTACTCTTGACCCCCAACTTGACATGGGGAGTCATATCCTCAATATCTGTAGAAGTACACACTGTAAGTTGGGTATGGCCTATAGGGCCAAATACAACCTGACCCCAGGGGCGAGACTCACGCTTGCCAGAGGTGTGCTTCTTCCCTCCCTCAGCTACGGACTCCACCTATTTGCCTGGTCCCCTCAAATCCACCTTGCCCGGTGGAACACGGCATATAACAATATATGTCGGTTTGCACTTGCCGTCCCCAAACTCACCCATCGATGCGAGCTCTATGATAGACTTCACTGGTTGCCCCCAGCTGAATACCTGGACTTTGGGGTTGGATGCTTCTCCAAGAAGGTGCTCGCTACTGGCTCCCCTCAGGGACTGGTGGATCTCCTCCCAAATATGGACGCTCTTCCCTACAAGCTTAGGTCACAGTCTGCTGGACTGGTCAAAATTCCTCCCACTTGGACTCTCATGGGGGGTCGAGACTTTGCTGCCTACATGCCTAGACTCTGGAACTCCCTACCTGATCATGTTCGCATGGCCCCCTCCCATGGCACATTTTGCTCCACCCTGTGGTCGCACTTAAAATTATCATCAGTGTGTAACTGTTTCAAGCCTCCATAGGGTAATGCTTTTTTTCTTGATGAATCTCAGTTGTCACCAATGTCAATCTACGCAATTACTGTTATATGATGTAAATACTGCCTGTGTATATGTTTTACTACAGTTGTTAGTACCTCCTGTAATAAGCTGTATCTCCTAAGTTGCCTTGTATGTATCTTGTATGTTCTGTACTCTCCCGGGTCGTTCCTGAAAATAGGCATACTACTTGTTTAGTGTATCTACCCGGTAAACAAAAGCTAAATAAAAAATAAACATATAATACCCCCCCAAATAAAAAAACAATTAGGAAAAATAGGAGCCACATAAAGAAAACATAAAAGTTAAAGAATGGAAATTCCCATAGGATAACACTGGAACTTAAATAAGCCATAAGACCCTCAATAGTTGAAGTTAAATGTGATAGGAAACACTTTTTACACTTCTAGATGCCCTCCAGTTGTTGTTTTATTGGCTACCCGATATTCTGAAATGTTTTTGACCTTTTTTGTTAAATCAATAATCTAATTTTGTTGCCTTTGTAACTACCCTGAATCCCTCTCTCCTCTTCAGTTGTTGTTCTCTCTTTTCATACTGCCTGAACATTCTATGACATCAGAAACTCACATTCCAGACCATCCAGATGAATAGCATGGAATGGGAGATACTGATGTCATAGAATGTCTTAGAACTATGAAATTCAAGTGCAGTAGCTGGTGAGGAGAGTGGAACTCAATGTAGAAGTGAGGGCAACCCGAAGCTAGATTTGTTTTATAAAAAAATTTATCAAAGCATATCAGAATACATAACTAACATGGAAAGGAAGATGGAAGGACAGTCAACTGTGTAAAAATAATTTCCTATCTCCTTTAAGTGACAATGTATATATTAAAAAAGGTATCAGTGACTACTACAACACTAACACATATCCCTCTAAACATTCTTGGGGTATGAACTGCACCCCAAAATATCCTCTAATCTTCACCATGTTGCCAAATCCACAATGAATACACAATCATCATTAAAAATATATCAAAGATGTATCTCATCGTCCACTACAACATACCAACTTTCACAGCAAACAAACACAAATTTACTGACTTATGGGTGACAAAGTGAACATCACATGTTGCCCAAATGCAGTGAATGGCTGGCAGTTAAGAGGAGCACTTAATGTATTTCTTCCTTTGAAGTGAGACCCACAAAAAACAATTACAACCAAGCACATACATTGCTTTTCTGGGGACATGGAAGTGTAGGGTCTGGAAGACCCTGTCTGTCCACAGCCAGAGGGATGTGTGTATCTATGGAGGGATGAAAGCACAGGGCCCAGAGGAACCTGCACTTCCCTAGCCTGATGGATGAGTTCTGACCTGTATGAATGAGGATACAATTCTACTCTCAAAAAGTAAGGAAATTCTTTGCAAAAAACTGTGTTAATACATCAGTTAGGGTTCAGAGTAAACCAACAAAAGTAGGAAAATGTGGTGTTAGGGTTTCCAACCCTAACTCCCCCACAACCCAAGCAAGAAGATGAAAAAACAGTACAATTTTTACAGTCCTGACTCTTGGCAAATCAGGGATAGAGTCTTCTTTGGGGTTCTCAGGCCTAACACTCACCCCATTCCATGACCAAATAAGGTGATATGTGATATGTTTTCTTCTGGCAGGGCCTACAGGTTGTTGGCAACATTCAGAGAGACACAGTTCTGTATATCTGAAGGCTATATCATGGTAGGGTGAGAGTTATGGCTGAGAACCCCAAGGAAGACTCCACCCCTGATTCCCCAAGAGTCAGGAGAGTAAAAACCGTACTGTTTTTTCCTTTTATTGCTTGGAGTGTGGGGGTGGGGAGTTAGGATTGGAAACAGTAACACCACATTTCCCTTCTCTTGTTGGTTTAATCGGAACTCTAACTGATGCATTAATGGAGTTTTTCAAATATATGATAGACAGACAGACAGTATATAAATTGTAATCAGTAGGTAGCAGAGGGGCAACATATGAACATTTCCACAGATGAAGCAGCCTAGTTGTAATACATACTCCTCAATAGACCAAATATATCCTTGACTTCTCTGCACATAGAGTCTATTGGCACCCCTTAAAGCTGTGTTGCACACTGTAATCCAGCATCTAATTACCAAAACAGAGATCAATTGCATTCTTCATTCAGGCCTCTGTCTGGTTTTAAAGATCCCATTTTATGAATCCAGAACACTTCTCGTCATATCAGGACTGTCCAAGTCTGATTCCTTTTTGGTTCCCCTACATGTTTGAGTCCCCAGAACCTGAGTGAGGCCATCTGAGTGACCAGCACCATTAAAGTGATAAGCTACTAATCGATTATTGTCCTTTCTTCTTATGTCACTTTTATGTTCACTTATTCTAGTGCAGAGATCTATTTTGGTCTTTTTTGGTCTATTTTACTCTCAAATGGGGATGAAGAAAGAATCTCAGATATAGAAGTGGGTAGCCATCTGGGAACAAGCGACTACCAAACAGTGCGGTTCATGATAAACACAGCCATACAATCAAGCCATACAAAAGCAAGAGTATTGGACTTTAGGAGGGCTGACTTTGAGAAAATGAGAGAGTGCCTCAGAAAAGCACTAGCAAACAGGCAAGAAGGAGGGGTGGAGGAACAATGGAGAGTAATCAAAACAGCCATCACAGAGGCAACAAGTCTTTGTGTAAAACAAATCAACAAAACACAACAAAGGAAAAAAATGTGATGGTTCTCAAAAGAGGTGGCAGGGAAGGTTAAGGAGAAAAGGATAGCATTCAGGAAATATAAGGAAACACAGAAGGAGCAGGGCAGAGAACTTTATCAGTTAAAGCAGAAAGAGGCTGGGAAGGCAGTCAGAATAGCAAAGGCCCAAACTGAGAAAAGGATAGCCAACTCTGTTAAGAAGGGGGATAAGACCTTTTATAGGTACATTAGGGAGCGAAGAAAGACCAAAGGAGGGATACTGAGGCTTAATAAAGGGGAGGGAATGTGGGTAGAGGGTGACAGTGAAAAAGCAGGGATACTGAACAAATAGTTCTGCTCAGTATTCTCAAAGGAAGAGGGGGGGGAGGTACCTAAACCAAACAAGAGAAACTTTCTGAAGATGGGGATCGATACCAGTCCATTTACAGAAGAAAGGGTTCTGAAAGAACTAATAAAATTGAAGATGGGCAAAGCAATGGGGCCTGATGGGATTCACCCAAGAATTCTAGAAGAACTAAGGGTAGAACTAGTGACACTGCTGTCTACTCTCTTTAACAAATCATGGGAGGATGGGGTTACCTGAGGACTGGAGGAGGATGGATGTGATTCCTCTTCACAAAGGTGGGAGCAGGACAGAGGCAGGAAACTACAGACCTGTTAGTTTGACCTCAGAGGTAGGGAAAATGATGGAATCACTTCTGAAGGAAAGAATTGTTGAGTACCTAGAGGCCAGTGGGGCACAGGACCCAAGGCAGCATGGATTCACAATGGGAAGGTCATGTCAGATGTATCTAATAGATTTTTTTGACTGGGTGACCAAAGTAGTAGACCAGGGAGGGGCTGTGGACATGGCCTACCCAGATTTTAGCAAGGCATTTGATACCATCCCACACAAAAGATTAATACACAAGTTAGCCAGCCTTGGAGTGGGTTCCAAGGTGGTAGCCTGGATATAAAATTGGCTAGACAACAGGACACAAAGGGTAGTAGTAAATGGAGTCCACAGTGAAGAAAGGAGGGTTACTAGTGGGGTACCACAGGGTTCAGTACTGGGACCGGTCCTTTTTAATGTCTTTATAAGTGACATTGCAGAGGAACTGGAAGGAAAAGTATGTCTCTTTGCAGATGACACAAAGATTGGCAACAGGGTTGATACACAAGATGGAGTGGAAAGGATGAGAAGGGACTTGGCAAGTTTGGAGAAATGGTCAAATGTATGGCAGCTCAGATTCAATGCAAAGAAGCACGAGGTAATGCACCTGGGAAACAAAAACCCAGGGGAAGAGTATACAATGGGTGGTGAGATACTGACAACAGTAAAAATGGAAAGGAACCTGGGGTAATTATATCAGGTGACCTAAAGGTGGGCAAGCAATGTGAGAAGGCAGTAAGGAAGGCTGGGGGGATACTGGGATGCATAGGGAGAGGCATCAAAAGTAGAAAACAGGAAGTTGTTACCCCTCTGTACAGACAGTTGGTGAGACCCCATCTGGAATACTGTGTGCAGTTCTGGAGACCCCATCTCCACAAAGACATAGAGTGGAGGCTGTCCAGAGGAGGGCAACCAAAATGGTGCAGGGTCTGCACCAGAAGACATACAAAGAAAGACTAAAGGGAAGCCATATGAGGAGAGGCTAAAGAAGCTTAATATGTATACCCTTGAGGAAAGAAGGGAGAGAGGGGACATTATATAAACTTTCAAGTACCTCAAGGGAATCAACAAAGTCCAAGAGGGTAGTATCTTTCAGAAAAAGAGATGTGCAAGAACAAGGGGGCACAATTTGCAGATAGAGGGGGGATGGCTCAGAGGTAATGTGAGGAAGTATTTTTTCATGGAGAGGGTTGTGGATGCATGGAACAGCCTCCCTTAGGAGGTCATGGAGTCAAGAACAGTGGGGGACTTCAAGAATGCATGGGACAGACATAAGGCAGTCCTAGTGTGGGGTAGGAGAAAATAAGCTGTTGGTTAACTAGGATCTGCAGCTTATCTATTAAATAGGAAAATGGGCAGACTAGGAGGGCCAAGCGGTCCTTATCTGCTGTCAGATTCTATGTTTCTATGTTTCTATGCTTGGTCTTACCGACATATAGTTTATCGCGTGGATATTGGATCATGTTGATAACACGGTCAGTGGCACAAGTGAGATGTTGCTTTATCAGAAACCTCTTGTTTGTGTATGGGTGCGCATATACAGACTTTCTACTAGTGTTACCCCATTGGAAGCACCTACCGTGCCACAGGGGAGCATGCCACTGGAGAATGGTCCAAATAGTAAGTGCCCTTTTGATTCTCTGGATAATTTGTGTTCCGTGTGGACCAATTTGTCTTTTAGCGTCTAATTACATTTTGACCCTAAAAGTGGTGGATTTCTGAATCTTTTGGCCACTGTCATCAACCTGAAGGATGTGCCAATTCTTTGTTAAAATAAGGGAACCCCCTGTGAAGGAATCTCTCTTCCATATAATTTTTTAAGCCTTATATGATCTTGTTGTTCACTGCAGTTATGTGTAGCCCTAATGAACTGGGTTTGGGGATGCAGCATTTTAATCTGGCATTGTGGGACCTGCCATTTTGCAGCACAGTGTTCCTATCTTTTATCTTCCTGTATAACATAGTCTCTAGACCTCTCCCATCACTTACTAATCTGCAGACCCTTATATTCTTTTTTTTTAACTCAGCCTGAGGCAATTGCTAAATTCCCAGTTTATTTTGAAAAGTGTTAAAAATAGTTGGAACTTGAGTCCCTGGAGGGGGGCAAACTGCTGCAATATGCAATCTGTTCCTCACCATGAGTTGCTGCACATTGTAACTCCAGGACACTGAGCTAAGGAGGATTAACAGTCACCAGCAGCAGCTGTGTTCCTGCAGCAATGGACAGAGGTGGCACCTCCAAGTGACATCATCATGATGCCCCCCAAAGAATATTTAAACAGTGCATGTTTGAAGCTCCAGCCACTCACCATTGCCATGGGAGCCAGCCAGTGGACTGTATTCTTTCCCACTATCAGCAGCGGTAACAGCGTGTTGCTGTTAGAAATGCTGTAGCTGAATGCAGATCTCTGTTTTTGACTGCAGCACACTGATTATGTTTATGAAATGATTATGAAATGTTTGCTTGAATCAGGTGTTGGCCATGCAGTGATAATGAAGATGATGATGATGATGATGATGAGAGGGACGGGGTCCTCTGGCCTTGTAAAGCAGCTGGCTATATAAGATATTATCATTCTGTGCCAACTGCTTAAAATAGAGTTTTCTATTGAGAGCTTTGTTTCTTGCTGCAGTATGACAGCTCAAATTTGATTAGGGTTATCTGTGTATTAACAGGCACTGACTGCAGTAAGACAAGGAAGTACACAGGATATGATAGCTGTTCATAGATAACAAGTAAACAGTCACAATACATTATGAGACTCCCTTTATTTTTAGTGTCTTAGTATGCTCCTTAGTAATTGGAGAAGATTTAAAATATGTTTTATAATATAGAGAACAGGGCAATATATATTTACGATAAAAAGTAAGTTGATGTTATGGATCTGCCACACTGTCAAGGTTCAATACAAATATAACTATGAGGAATAACCATTGGGTTCAGTAATGGTTTTATTAGTTCACAGAGTTGGATCAGTGGTGTATGGGACAACTATTTTGTTTGGTGGCACAGTGGTATGTGGGAAATGCCTTTGTTGATGTATAGTAGATACAGTAGTAATTGGGATTTTCCATACATTATTTACAGAATAAACACAGCTCTACTTTTGGGCCTGATGACATTGCGAAGTGGCCATGAAAATTTCACTCATTAAGTTATATGTGCATGAAAATAAAAAAGGAAAGCCATGGACTGGATTGTTGGTGTAAACCCCATCCTAACCCATATGTCTTTCTCTAGACACCTTGGAGCTAGCCAAACAATAAAGTAACATATGCAATTTCATTTGGCCTACTATGTTTAGAGTTATGGTACACTACTGCCAGACTTATCTGCAGTGTCAGAGGATGGGAGAGGTTGAGGACAAGACTCAAGAAAGAGGTTTTGATGCTCCTGACTAAAACAAGGAGACATTTTAGAGTTCAACAAGGGTTATTGGAGAACACATGGCACCCTGAGTTGCATAGGTGAAGGATCCTGATGGAATCTTCCCAGGATAAGGAAGAACTGGTACTATCAGGGTGTAGCCACCAAAAGGAGGGGAACAAGATGGATCCACAAGCAGATTTCATTGGTGAGGTTCTGGGATGATCCTCTGTGGATGTCATTGCCCTCTCTGAGGAGCTGACACCAGCCCATGAAGCAGAAATGAGTGAAGTGCTGCAGTCTTTTAAATAAATGCATGCCAAGAAATCAGGGTATACTGTACTGTGTAGGTACCAAGTGGACATGGGATGTGAAATAATTTCAGGGATACAGACCCCACCTAAGCAGCCAGCCAGCAGAAACCCCAGGGAGATAAAATGGGAAGGTGACTGGAGAGCCGGAGTTTGTGGCCCATCAAAAAGGGGAAAAAGACACCAATGAGATGCTCCTTCATATTTTTGTGGGAGAGAGGTATAACATTTATAAAGAAGACTTATCTTAATGTTTGTTATTTTTTTTAAGTCTCTGATGTATACAATAATTGCTGCTGGAGACATTCTGTTTACAGAAGTGTGGTAACTTTTTGCAGCACCTGTAGTAAGCAGAAACACTATGTATTGGAATTTTGGCAGTCTATTCTTTCAGTCTGCTAAGGGGCATTTAAATGTTACTGGGTGGTTAAAGAACAGACACATGAAGTCTGCAAGATATTCGTTAGACATAGACACCCCCACTGTGGCTGAAGCTAATCATTTCAAAGGGGTCAGTTAAGCTAATGGATTTCAGTCATTATCCAATGCAGAATGAGTATACAGTAGCTGTTTGAAAACCAGTTTGGGCCAGAACCTAAGGGGACAGATTTCTTCGAAAAAAAAGTCCCTTTCAGAGGGGAAGACAGAATTGTATCCTGGGAGCTCTTGGCACATGTCTTAAAGAGCAAGTGTTCTGTTCTGATAAATAGACAACTGACTATTGTATTTATTGTGTTTTGATGTCTTAGTGATTACGTTTTACTTTTATAATAAGACATTTGTTTGTGCAGTGAAAAAAAATGGGCTTTCACCCTTGCTTTTTACACTGCTTGTAAAAGAGAATTCCATAGAATTCTGGTATTGTGATGTCAGAAGTTGCCATCTACTTAGGAGACCAGTGTATTTCATTGAGCAACTATGGATATTTTTCCTATCTTTTTCAAAAGAAATATACACTTCCTTCAGCAACAAACATGTTCCTCTTATGTCTATATTTCTATGGTCCATCTATATGATTTTACAATATTTAACAGTAACTAACTTTTCTTTCCTTCTACCCAAGTAAAATCTGGTTATGAAGAAACATCACCTGCTAAACTGTAACAAAAGATCACTGGTTATCAAAAATCACATACTTCTTCTAAATATATAATAGTTTGGTGGTAGAATGCATTATTTCTCTATAAAAATCTGAAAACGGGTTAGCAGTTTCCTACTGAAATACACTGCCAGCTTTGCCAGTAAAGATTTTATGACTTCATAATACAAAGGTTCCATTGAATTCTTTTTTCACTAGTAGTTGACAAAATACAAATAAAATGATGAAAAAGCAATAAAAGAAACACAAAAAAGCAAAGAAAATTGATTACAGGGCATCTAAAGGCCCAGAACATAATTCTTTAAGATGTATTGTACAGCCTTACGAAGCATTGTTCTTTAAACAGTGAGCAAAGGGAATTCTTTTCCTCGTCCCAGCAGTGACACTAGACTGGGACCATATGTGTGCATTATGAAAGGGCCAAATCTGAGTGAATTGTTGCTTTGTGCAGAGACGTCTAAAATATTAGGATAAGACTTTGTCAGTTTTGTCAGTGTTTTTCTATTCTGTAATTGTATGTTTGAAACAATTTATTTTAAATTTCCTAGTGTCTGTGCATGAGTGTGTGTGTGTGGGGGGGGTGTATTTCCCATTACATTAGCTAATAGCTGCTACATATCTTATCTAAATATTTTCTATTTAATATATCTGTGACCTCAGTGTGTTAATAGTTATAGGTAATCTATTTTGTGGGCAGTTCTGTAATTCACCTTCCAAATAGCAATAATAAGTTAAAAGTAGGCCTGCATCTGATGCAGAGCAGGTGTAGGGTTACCTGGAATGGCTAGAGGGATTACTACTTGTACTGTGTAAGAATAAGTCTGGCCTTAATCTGTGTAAACTGGAACCAGTGGTGGGACTTAAGAGATGCAGGCCAGAGGGAGTTGTGATAAGGCTGGTGGTTAGCGAGCAAGCCAGTCTACAATGACTTACTAGGGCATTCTGGGAGGTGTCATGACAGTGACCATCAGCAAGTCATTTGACTTCCCTACATGTTAAAGTCCTATTAAATATAAAATTCAGTAGGAGGACCCCAGTGATTAAAATGAGGGGGAACTCCGGGGAACTAGTTCTCCCACACCCCTTCATTGTACACATTAGGGGGAATTCAGGGAAACTCGTATGCGCCTCCCCCACTGTATTTTAAGGTGTGCCTGTCCCTTGAAGAGGCAGTTTATTTTTCCATATTTAAGGTACATTACTGGGTACTAGGACCCAGAGGAATAGTTGGAGGTGGGGAGGAGAGGATCCAGACATCGGGACAGTGAGCCATAATACATTATGATGTCTCTGATGTCAGGAAACAATGTACCTCCACTTGCCCTGTCCATCACTGCCACTGGGAGTCTGGTGATCTCAGAGTGACTGTGTCACCTGACTGAGTCCGCAGTAATCCTGAAGTGGCAGCAGGTGGGAAGAGGAATCCAAGAAATGGTTAAACAAGTCAACCACGCATGTACATTCTGCTGCCTTTAGCAGGCCATCATGGAGCTGCTTCACAGTTTGCTAAAAGCCACCGGAATGCACCATTTGGCATCAATTTAAAAAAGTTTCTATGGGAGCATGCTCCCATATGGAGGTTAGGAGTTTGTGCCTCTCCAAATGTTTTGCTTGCATGACACCCCTGTTGGCGCCCCTCCACCTGTAGAGTTCCCCGTTATGAATGTCTGCTTTAGCATAGAAACATAGAAGTTGACAGCAGATAAGGACCGCAAGGCCCATCCAGTCTGCCCATTTCTTTTTCTACCTTATAAATGTGCCATCGGCCTTTGCTCTGTCAATGGCCTAACTATTCATACTCATCTGTATTGCTCCCTTATGCCTATCCCACGCCTGTTTCAAGCCCTGCACTGTATTCATATCCACCACTTCCTGAGGTAGGCCATTCCATGCATCCACTCACCTTTTTGTGAAAAAGAACTTCCTCGCATTACCCGTTAATTGACCTCCCTCTAATCTCATTCTGTGTCCTCTTGTCCTGCTATTTTTCTTACATTGAAACATGTTAGCCTCTTTCACCTTGTTAATGCCCTTAAGGTGTCTGAATGTTTAAATCATATCACCTCTCTCCCTCCTTTGCTCTAGGGTATACATATTGAGCTCCGTTAATCTGTCCTCATATGTTTTCTGATGCAGTCCCTGCAACATTTTGGTTGCCCTTCTCTGGACTGCCTCAATTTGGTTAATGTCCTTGTGAAGGTGTAGCCTCCAGTACTGCAGGCAGTACTCCAGATGGGACCTAACCAGTGTCTTGTAAAGAGGGATTATTACCTCCCTCTTACGACTTGTGATACCCCTACTAATATACCCTGACATCCCCCTAGCCTTACCTACTGATTTAGTGGTCTGCTTGGATGATTTCAGGTCATCAGTGATGATGATGCCCAAGTATCGTTCTTCCCTTGTGACTGCCGGCAACTTCCCTCCCAGCCTATAAGTGGCTTCAGGGTTTCTCTTCCCTATGTGCATGATCTTGCACTTCTTTGCATTAAATCCCAGTTGCCACTCTTCCGACCATTTTGCTAGTTTATCCAGATCTCTTCTCATTCTGCCCATCCCATCTGGATCATCTACTCTGTTGCAGATCTTGGTGTCATCTGCAAACAGATAAACCTTACCATCCAGTCCATCTGCAATGTCACTGATGAAGATATTAAAGAGGACTGGCCCCAGGACTGATCCCTGAGGTACCCCACTTGTGGCTTGAATCTCTTCTGACTGTATACCATTTACCACCACTCTCTGTTTTCTGCCCGCCAACCAGTTTCCCAGCCAGTTGACCAACTTCTGACCCACCCCGAGCCTACCCAGCTTGCTAATCAATCTTCTATGTGGAACAGTATCAAAAGCTTTGCTGAAGTCAAGGTAGGCGACATCAACTGCTCCCCCTTGGTCCACCACTATGGTTACCCAGTCAAAGAAATCTATGAGATTAGTTTGACGGGACCTTTCTTTTGTAAACCCATGCTGTCTTGGATACTGTGCTCCTATGGATTCCAGGTGTTGCACTATCCTTTCCTTAGGGAGTGCCTCTATAGTCTTGTCCACTACTGAGGTAATACTGACTGGTCTGTAGTTCCCTCCCTCCTGCCACTCTTGTGGAGCAGGATCACATGAGCCCTTCTACAGTCTTCTGTGACCTCTCCTGTGCTCAGAGACTCACTAAACAGTTCTGATAATGGCACTGCTAGTTCCACCCTTAGCTCCTTTAGTACCCAGGGATGTATGCCATCAGGTCCCATTGCCTTGTCCACCCTGAGCTTATCGAGCTCTTGTAGGGCACTTTCTTTGGTGAAGGGACTATTAACTAGTGTAGGATCCCACTGTAAATTATATAAAACATCTCAGCTGAGCTTTCCTAATTATATAAAACAATGTTTTGTGTATGACTGGAGTAAAAGTGAAGGAACATACCCAGTTGAATACTATAAATTATTTCTGTCATAAACAAAAGAGTAATACTGAATAATATACAGTATAATGATAATATTTCTGCTCAGTTTTCCTTCAACACAATCTTGTACACAGTACCAGGTCTAGGTTCAATGCGAAACAATTCTTATTAAGTTAGATACCATAAATGCCCAACTCCTGTCACTGGATATTAACAAATCCATGGGACCAGACAATAACCCTGCAAGAATGCTAAAGCAATAAAAAGAACTCACACAACATCTCTCCTTTCTCTCTAATAAATCTGTATCCACTGGAGATGCACCCCTCAACTAGCAAAACAGCGAACATTATTCTAATTCACGAAAAGGGTATTAAGGCAAAAACTAGCAACCTCCATCCCATCAGTCTCACTTCATTAATTTGCAAACTAATGGAATATTACATTAGGAAAATCATAACTAAACATGTGAATATGCCTAGGCTAATAGACAAATCCCAACATGGGTTCACAAGAGGTAGGTCATGCACAACTAATATGATTTGTTTTTTATGAACCTATTAGTGAGTACTTAGATAAGTGTCTGCCTGTTGATGTGGTCTTCTTCAGCAAGGCTTTTGATGTAGTTCCTTGTAACAAACTTATTAACAAAGTGAGCAGTACTGGTATTCACAGTAATAGTACCACTTGGGTATCAAACTGGCTGGGCAACATAATTCAGAGAACAGTGATACTGTAGATGGCTGTCATTTCGATGTGGGCAGGGTCACCAGTGGAGTAGGACATTTTATAACATTTGAATACCCAATACTGAGGCTCTTTTCCCTGGAAGTTTTGCTTTTTTTTAGCTTTTGTATGTTTGTTTTTACACTGTTTTATGCGTACATAATCTTTTATTGCAAGGTATTAATTGTGGGGGTCTCTTGCCAGGGCTGGCATCAACATTTAGTATAATTAGCCCACTTCTGTTTAAATTTGAATTAGGGGAGTGCGCCTTTCATTTTTCCAGAATTAAAGGTTATATGAGCACATCCAGAATCAGACTCCTGAGGAAGAGCCAGTGAGGCTCAAAGCTGCTGGGGTGCTGGTGGATGTCTTCATGAGCCAGTGATTCTGTTTGTTGTCTGTTTTTTTTATCCAAAGTTGGTTGCAGCAGTAAAGTGGAGGTAATATACCTTTGATATATTTGTGATAACAGCAGTGTCAGTGCTTTTGTTAAGGGACCAGAACCTGTGGGAAATTTTATCACCAGTGAGTCCTATTGGGTTTTGTACTGGGCCCAACTCTCTTTAGCATCTGCATATCCAACTTGAATGATGATGTAAAAAACTGGTCTATAAAGACCGCTGACAACACCAAGCTGGGTGGACAGGTGCCCTCTGTGAATAATCATGTGAGACTACAAACTGATTTGCATTGGACTGAGGAATGGTCACATGCAGTAGCTGGAAAACAAATTTTTAGACTAGACTTTGACGGCAGTTAAGGACCACTTGGCCCACCTAGTCTTCCCATTTCCCTACCTAGAGGATAAGCTGCAGATCCTATTTAACCAACAGCCTATTTCTTCCTAGCCCCCACAAAAATTGCCTTATGTCTTTCCCATGCATTCTTGAATTCTCCCACAGTTTTACACCGTACAACCTCCTCAGAAAGGCTGTTCCATGCATCCACCACACTCTCTGTGAAAAAAGACTTCCTCACATTGCCCCTGAGCCATCCCCCCTCCATCTTCAAATTGTGTCCCCTTGTTCTTGCACATGTCTTTTTCTGAAAGATGCTACGCTCTAGGACTTTGTTGATTCCACTGAGGTACTTAAACATTTCTATCATGTCCCCCCCCCTTTCCTCAAGGGTATACATATTAAGCTCCTTTAGCCTCTCCTCATATGGCTTCCCTTGCAGACCCTGCACCATTTTAGTTGCCCTCCTCTGAACTGCCTCCATCCTGTCTATGCCCTTGAGGAGATGGGGTCTCCAGAACTGGACACAGTACTCCAGATGGAGTCTCACCAACTGTCTGTAAAGGGGGATAATAACTTCCTGTTTTCTGCTGGTGATGCCTCTCCCTATACATCCCAGTATCCCCCAAGCCCTCCCTACCGCCTTCTCACATTGCTTGCCAACCTTAAGGTCATCTGATATGATTACCCCAAGGTCCCTTTCCATTTTTGTCTCTCTTGATAGGCTTGATAGCAATATTGCTTTTAATTAAGGTAAACACTCAGTGATGTATATAGAGGAGAACAATCCAAAATGCAATTATTGGAAGACTCCTCCTATGGTTCAATGGACAAGCAGCCAGCCACTCCAACTTCCTGAGCTATAGAAGCAGTTCCCCTCAGGCTCCCTCTGAAGCACTTTTTCTTTGTCGGCTGGAGGCTCTGTCCATCTGTCCTCTGCAGCTAGCTGGGGCCTGCCTCTCCTCCCCTCCCACCTTGCTGCTTCTTTCTGTTGGACTTCTGTGTTTTGTTCTTCTGCTTCTGGTTTGTATTTGCCTCCAGCTGCATGCTTCCTTTTGTCCCTTCCCTGTTTTTGCTCTGTTTGTGTGCCTTAGTTTTGTTTTGTTTTTTTTGGGTCTTGGTTCTTAAGCTCCTACCATTTGCTTATTTAGAGCACAAGCTACTTGCTTTCAGTTACCAACATTGCTATTGCAATCAGTACCTGTGTACTACTCATATCAAAGCTGCTCCCCATGCTAAACATCTAATTGTTTTCACTTGCTTCAGGCTCCTTCTGAACCTTTGCTATGCAACTCAGTCATGCTTCTCAGCTTCCCGTCTTTCAGATGAGACGTTAAACCGAGGTTCCATCTGCCTGGATTGGTGGTAGTTCAGGTGGATGTTAAAGATCCCATGGCACTTATCGAAAAGAGTAGGGGTGATTTTTATTGAATTAAACACATAAATACATAATTTCATAAATGCATAAATACAACTTGATATATACAACCGTAATCTTGTCTTATTAAACAAATAACACCACTCCTGTAACTCCCCACTACCTTTGTATCCTTAAAACTCATTTACTTTCATCTACAACCTGTACCACCTCTCATCCCCTTATATTATTTATATTTGATAATATGTGAAAACCCTTCCACCACGTCCTTACTTTATTTACATTAAACATTTGTAATTCTGTTAAAACACTTTATTCAAAGTATTAGTTACGTAGCTGCAAAATCCTTCTAATGAGGGTTTCTTTGGTATAACACCCATTGGCATCTTGTTTGCCATAAACAATATCTTAAACTTGCCAGAAACACTCTCAAGTACCTTTCTCATATATTAATAAAGGCTGGGGAAAACTCCCAATTACCAGAATATCATAATTTATTTGGGCCAACCATGGAAAGTTCCACATTTTTGCCAAATATATCCACAATTTTGATGGGAAAGAGCACTGTAGAAAAAAATGCTCTATTGTTTCTTCCTGATTTATGCACTCTAAATAAGGACAGGATCTCTCTTCTTTTGCCTTATACTTTGCTGTTCCTCTTATGTTTATTCTTCCATACATCATCAACCATAAACTCTCCCACATATACTCTGGCAACCTTGGGTTATTCAGTTGATCTAAGACATCTGAATTTTGTTCCCTCGAGCAATTTTTAAAGACTGGCTCTGCTGAATAATTTAAAGACATTAGTTCCTTATACAGAGTTCTTGCTGAATTTTTTAATATTTGATTTTTAGTGATTTTCCATTTATATAATTTTTTTGCAGCAGGTTTAAAATATTCTGGCACAGGTAAATATTGTGATAATTTCAGAGCACAGTGTAACCAGGCAGATATATACCTCTTCATTATGTTATTGAAAAATAAGTCCCCGTGATTACCTGACGTTCCTAAGCTATTTTTTAAAGAAAAGGGCAAAAAGATTGCATAACAAAAGACAATCGGGTCTATCATCCCTAAACCTCCCTGTTTTCTATCCAGATAAGTAAACTTTCTTTTGACTGGGTTCAATCTGTTCCCCCATAACAACTGGAAACAAATACTATATAATTTCGTCTCATATTGGGTTGGCAAGGGGTATAAGACAGCTAAGTATTGTAATCTTGGTAGAATAAATTGTTTTAACACTTGAATTCTTTTAATTTTTGAAAATTTAAACTTTTTCCATCTATTAATCTTGACTTCTATTTTCTCCAACACTAATTTCCAGTTATCCTCTGGATTATTCTGGGGCCAAAACCTTACCCCCAAAATAAACAGTGGTTCAGAAGACCATTCAATTATATTGCAAACCACCAGTTTTATACTAGGTCCACCTATTACTAACCCTTTTGATTTTTTGAAATTAATCTTTGTGTTGGCTATATTTGCGTAAGTCCCAAATACTGAGAAAAAGAACTTTACTTGTGATTTTTGAGAGAAAAAAGGCATATATCATCCGCATATGCTTGAATATTAATAAATGATTTGGATCCCGGAATTCTTACCCCCGGCCACCCTGGTGATAAACATATTGATCTAAGTAATGGTTCCAGTGAAAAAGTATAAAGTAGGGGGCTCAGTGGACATCCCTGTCTTACTCCACAACTCATTCTAAATCCCCTTCCCAATTCCCCTTTTATGCTGGGAAATACCCTAGCATTGACATATAGTCCCTTAATTAGATTTACAAGATCATCTGGAACCTTAAAAAATTCTAAAGTGGCGAATAAGAAAAAATGGTTAACTCTATCGAAGGCTTTTTCCAAATCTAATGACAAAATGTAACACTTCTCCCCAATCTCATTCCTTTGTTCAATAATATCTCTAATCAAACATAGAACAGAGTGGATTCTCCTATTAGGAATTCCACAATGTTGTACAGGCGTAAACATCCTTTCTGACAAAACCTTCAATCTATTGTTAATCAAAGTCGAAAGGATTTTGTAATCAGAATTTAATAAGGTTATCGGTCTCCAATTTTTAAATTCTCCCTTATCTCCTGATTTATATATATTAATTTCACGCCTTCTGCAAAGGCACCATAGCTTACCCTTCCTTAAAGAAGAAATTAAAGACCTTCTCCAAACACGTCTATTTCTTCCTGAAATTTCCGTAAAATACATTTGATAGTCCATCTAGACCTGGGGAAACATTATTTTTAATGAATTTATAACTTCTTTAATTTCTGTCTTTGTGAATGCCCCTGTCATACTTTTAATAATTTCTGGCTCTGGTACAATTCTACTGGCTGGTCCCAGAAACTGCTTCACCTGATACAAATTATTCATCTTGTTAGGTTCCATCTCCTAAAATGTTCTATTATTTTATCTCCTATCTCCTGCACTGAATCCACTTTCCCTTACCATGATTTAAAAATCTAATGACTCCTGGTTTTTAAAGATTTACACAACTTCGAAAGGGTCTCGAACACTGATTTTGTCTTGTGGTTTTAATTACCGCCTGCAAGGTCTTAGACCTATCATATTGCAACTTCCTCATTTGAGCTTTGGTTTCTTCAATTTGCTCTGAAAGATCCTCTCCCGTATCATTTGCCCATGTTATTAGTTGCTGTAATTTCCTGCTCAGTTTTAGATAATTTAAAATCTGAATTCTGGCATCTCTTGCCAAACTTTTGAACCATAAATGCAGTCTTCTTTTGTTTCTAGCCACCACTCCCTAAATTCTGATATAAAAACTTGCAGATAATCTAGCTTGAAAATCCATTTAATAGAATTTATAGCAATTTTGTCTTGAAGACTGGAGGTGTTTAACTTCCACCTAGTTCTCTGTCTGCTCTGTCTCTTTATTTCCCTACTTTAACTACTAAAATTGCGTGGTCAGAAAATTCTACTGGTATAATCCGTGGATTATCAGTTGGAATTTTTTAAATAAACAGTAATCGATTACATAACTTTTCTTTCCTTTAAAGAATGTCCCTCTAGGCCCAGAAATCCTATTATCTATACAGGATACTAATTCTGCTGTCTTAATAATATCTTTTAAACAGTTTGCATCACAGTATACTTTATTGCCCCTTACCTTCTTCTACCTCTCTCCCTGTTTTTCCTATACTACAGTTAAAGTCTCCTCCCCAAAGAATAGGTATGTGAGATATCAAAAATGGTTGAATTTCGCCTAAACACTTTACTCTCCCAGATTTTGATTGTGGGTTATAAATATTAATAAAACGTAGCGTATTGCTACCCCATTTTCCCTCCACTATCAAAATTCTCCCTGAATGTAATTCTATTAATTTATGTAAAGTAAAATTATAGGAATTAAAAATAATCCCCACGCCATCTGCCCTATCCTGTCCAAATGACCAGAAAGAGGGTCCCCACGGCCAATCCTTTTTAAATAAGGCAATCTGGTTTAGTGATGACATCCAAGTTTCCTGAAGAAAACACACAGATATATTTAGATCATAAATTAACTGAAAAAACCGCTTGTCTCTTTTGAGCCTTTAAAAGGCTATGAGTATTTAAGGTAGCCCATAACATAGCCATTATTTTGCTTCCAACTTACTATCCATACCTAATATGTTGGTTTTTAATTTTTCCTTCTTTTCTTTTTCTTCCCCTTGTAATCCTCCTTCACAGGTGCCACAGTATCTTGTGTTGACACCTGTGAATCAGTATCTATTTCCATTTCTGAATCCCCCAGAATAAGGCAGCATAAGAATTTTAGTTTCTAAAACTTCAGGTTCCGTATTTTTTGAAGATCTACTTGACCTTCTTGGAGGTAATGGCTGTTGCACCGGCAATGCATTCCTCACTACCGACTCCTCATTTGGGGCTGTGTAACATACAGGTTGCAAAAGCTCATTACTTTCTGCTACCAACCCCATTCCCCTTTTTTTAGGAGGTGCCATCAAGGCCTCGTTCACCTCTTTTACCCCTGAGGCTTCTACAGTGCTCTGTATATTAGAAAGGTCCTTAGTAGTATTTTCCATTCCTTGCTGATTTTCACTAGCATCTTGTGCTTTTGAAATGATATTATCTAGGTTTCCACAATTAAACTTATTCTGAGCAGCCCACGGACATTCCTTAAATGCATGATTCCTTTCTTCACACAAATCACATTTAATTGCGTTTTCACAAAACATGGTAACATGCCCCACTTCCCCACAGTTATCACATTTTGGCTGGTCACAAGCACTTGAAACGTGTGTCCGTGCTCCACATCTATAACATGCCCTCGGCTACCCACTGTAAAAGCACACTCCCCTATCTCTACCTAGCAAAAATGAGTTAGGGATGTGTTCTACTCCCGTATCTGTCTGTCTTAGTTTTACCTTAAACTTCCACCCTCCCGTCCAGAATTGCTCAGAATCCAGGATTGGCTCTGGGTCACTTTTACCTCACACTTCTGTGATAACCAAAAACAATATCCTCCACATGTACCCCTCGTTTCTAAACATGACTGTTACATACCTAATCAGTGGTTTTGACAATGGTATAAACTAAAAGGGGGCCCATAATGGGGAAAACTTAACCCTGTTATATCTTTTCCAAAATAACTCTAATAAAGCCGGTGACCGAAAGCTTATATCGTAGTTGTCTTCTCCTGAAATATTAATAAATGCAAAAACATCTCTCGGGGAAAACATTAAAGATTCTTTTATTAAAGTTTTACCCACAAAATATCTATTTGGTCTTTCCTTCAAACCTCCTTTATATCTTATGCGTACTGCATTCCTCCTTGGAGCTGACTCTCTTTTGCACTGTGCAAATAAACTGTACATTAGGGGTTTCTCAGGTGTAGGCCCTTCCCCTTCAAAAGCACTTTGCTTTTCTACTTCCTCTAACTCTCTTTGTTTTGTTTTATTTTCCAATTCCCTATCTTGTAAAACATCTAATTCTGTTTTACTTTCTACTAAATCTGTTTTAATATTCCCCCCTCCAGGTTGCCACATTGGCCCCCCTTTATTTAACTCCCAGGATTTATCCCAAGATGAATCTGAGTCCAGATTCTTGCCCTATTTCTTCCATCCTGCAGCTAGTAATGCTGTCTGTGGAGATCACCTTTCCTCATATTCCCCAGGTTTTAGTTCTGTAACAGTTCTATCAACCAAAGCTGGCTTATCTTTGTTCACCTTTCTAAACCCTTGTAATACATTTAAATCCTGTTGTTCACCAATACTGCTGCTCTGTTTTTTTTGGAAACTGAATTCAGTTACCCCATCCTGTACCCCTTTGTCCGTTTGAAAAATCACCTGGGGTTCTTCTTCGACTCCCACCACATCCTTGTTTGTTGGTTTGAACACAAACCCAGTTTCTTTGTTAATTATAAAGGTTGGGAAACATTTTTTCATTTGTACAGTACTCACAGCCCCTTTATTCAATGTTTATTTCCAGTCCCCACGCTTTCCGATTCCTTCTGGCTCCAAAATTTCTGACTCGACGACCAACCTCTCTCTGCCGCTTCCCTCGCTTTCTCCAGTGCCAAATCCGACATTTTCTTCACTTGCCCATATTTTAACGACTCCAAACTCTTCCATGATAATGCCGACAGTTTTTCTAATTCTCTTCTTCTCCCCGACGCTTCCATATTCCCAATAGTCTTTTCACCATTGAATGCCGGTTTTAAAGGCACCGCTTGCTTTGGGACGTTTAAACTGGCCCCTAGGACTTCCGAAGCAGCCGCCTTTGCACCACACTTGTCATTTTGTACCAGCATCTCCTCCGACACATCCGTAGATGCTAAAGTAGTAATAACGATATCTGGATCCTCCACATCCTCTCCGTTTCTTCTGCAAGACTCCTCCAACTGCGTTCTTCTCACCTTTGTGTCCGCTACTGACACTACCTCCTTCACCTCCGATGACTTGGCACAGTGGCCATCTTTGCTGCAACCGCACCCAAACTCCCCTACGGCCACTGATCGCCAGCGGCTCAAAGCAGGGGAATTTCCCCGGTGTCCTGGCCAAATTTCTCTCATTCATTAAAAATACCTCCAACAGCTTAATCTGGTTCAAAGTCAGTTGGCATTCATCTGTATCCCCCTCCCCCGGGTCGTGCCTGAACTAGGCAGGAATTGTCTAGTGCAATTACCCGGTCAACAAAAACGAAATCGAAAAATAAATAAATAAATAATCTACCTCCCACATGGTCATAGCTGCTCTCAGAGCAGTGTGCTTCGATCCATTCCATGTTTCTAGAATACTACCCCTCATAGTTACTCAGTGCTGGTGCTATTCCATGTTTTTACACCGCTGTTCTGCTGTGAGGTCAGCTAAGCTATCATTGATGCTGTAAACTAGTTTTAATATCTGCATATGGTTCTCGACCCCTTCCATCACTTTCTTGTTTTTCCCCACGGTGGGGACTTGGAAGTGTTTAGGGAGGCATGGCCCCATGTGGCTTATTACTTATGTTCTAAATCCTGTCTCTGCTGCTGAAAATCCTCAGAGTATTTGTCATCTTCATTGGCTTTTAAATGCCTGGCTGATTTGCCCCACTGTTATAATGCTGCTTCTCCCACTTATGTTCATGTCCCACCATTGCTACTATGTTTTGCAGACCTACGTGCAAGTCTGACTGTTCCTACTACTTACTGACCTACGTGCAGGTCCAACTATTATTACTCTGCCTTACTGAACTACGTCTAGATCCACTCTTGCTCATGTAATCTTTGCTTAATGCTCCCTGCCATCTACCTTGCACATTCTCAGCACTCAATGCTCATTGGGCTCCTCATCAGTCCCTGGGGCATGCCAGCCATACCATTCTGGTACAGGTTTCCCTGCAGGCAATGGTTTCGCTTTGCACCTGAGTCCGCAGCTTGAGCATGAGAAGCTTGGGGCAGGGTCCTTCTCACCTGGCCCATATCTGGAAATGTCCTCACTCCAGGTGGACCTTCAGTCATCAACCATACTGATGGCACCTAAAGCTGTAGAAGTTAAGACTCAGCTCTGAAGGGCTGGGGCATCTCACAGGGCCCCTTTGGTGCCCAAGTGAGGAGGCACCCTTCAAAGCTATTCTCCCTATAGCTGCCTCTGGGTTACCTGGTCTGTTTTTCAGATCAGTAGGCTGAGTGAGTGCCTCAGTGGTTATTACTCTTCTCCTCCCACCTTGGAGGTGGCTTGTTGCAGAGCGTATCAGCTCACAACCCTCCATGGCATTCCTGTTAGAAGGATAGAGTGAGAGCCTTCCTCCAAATTGGAATATTTTCCTCTCCCCAATTGTGTTTCCAAATTGCAGTAGCAGAGCCGTCAGTAAATAAATTATCCCAAGCCTGGAGGGAAGATGACCTAGGCCTTGGATCCCCAGAGATTTACTCTTCAAAGGGTTTTTTTCTCTCCTCCGTGTCTGAGGTCATGACTGTTACCTAGCATAGTGTTCCTCAGTTTCTGCAGGCAAGATCTGCTGTTGGATGGAGGCGGATGGTGTCCCTGCCATTCCCTCTCTCCTTAGGAAGTCCCCTCATTCATTCACAACCCATCAAAATCATGGTATGGCATAACCTGCACATTCCATTGCATTATCAAGCTGCCTGATGCTTTATCTATTACTGTGTTGCACAACTACTGATTGTTCATCCTTCATACTACTACTTCCTTTTTGGGGATCCTTCTTAAGGTACCTTTAGCAAAGGGAATCGTCCCATGGCACCTCTAGGAGTGGAATCATCTAGAGGGTTCCTTGCCTTTGATACCCCTACAGGGTGATAATTCCTCTGTAATAGAGAGTGCGAATGACCAAAACCTAAGTAACACAGTTGCACAAGTATAACATTATACTGGCTGTGTAGGCCACTGAACTGGAAGGCTCCGCCTATGATTCGATGGACAAGCAGCCAGCCACTCCCACTTCCTGAGCTATATAAGCAGTTCTCCTCAGCCTCCCTCTGAAGCACTTTTTCTTTGTCCCTGCCATCCTCTCCTCCTCCTTCAGTGGCAGTGCCTCTCTCCTTGAGATCCTTCCTAATGTACCTTTAGCCAAGGGAATCGTCCCACGGCACCTCTAGGGGTGAAACCCTTGAGAGGGTTCCTTTCCTTTGATAACCCTACAGGGTGGTATTTCATCTGGAATAGAGAGTGCGAACAGCCAAAACCTAAGTAACACAGTTGCACAAGCATAACACTATACTGGCTGCATAGGCCACTGAACACATTATATGGCAAGATGATCAGGAAATCCAGGGAGGAAGAAGATCTGGGAAACCATAAACAGTGTGAAAAGGTTTATAACAGAACTAGTAAATGTTAAAATGGCAATAAAATAAGTTCCTCAAAAGACCACCAATCTCCACCCCATACAAGAATTATGTTTGGCCTTAGGTTGATTATTGCGTACAGTTTTGGAGCCTGACTAGTTTTGGGGATGGATTCTGTATCGAAAGGATACAACGAAGGGCTACCAGAATGATTCAGTGACTTGAGGATGAAGATTATAAGCAGAGACTGTTTAGCTTGTGACTCCATTGTCTTCAAAGAAGAATAATGTGTGAATAAAGTGCAACTTATTAATGGTTTATAAAATAATGACTGACTCTGAAATGCCTTATTTACTGGTGCTGGAAATCAAGCAATCATTTCATCAAGGGGTCGTGACAGACAACTTTAACTTAGAAATTTTAGAACAGTAAGGAGTAACTTTTGTGTCACCCAAGGAGTGGTTAATTTATGGAACTTATTTCCAATTGATGTAGGCCAGCTTAAATGCATTTAAGCACGCCTCAGCTGTTGAATGTGTAACAAACCCTTTCCCCCCAAAAAAGGAGCAGTGGTTTATTACTAGCTGTGCAGCTTAAGAGTGATGCCTGGGCATCACATCTCAACTGCATTGCGAAAGTGAAGGAGTTAGGAAGGAGATAAATAGACGCCAATGGTGGACATGCAAGGATTTGCAGTCCTTGTTCAGTGCCAGATACAGGGAGGCATCACAGCCTGGGAGCCTAATAGTGAAGAGCCAGCTAACCAACTTGGGTTAGAGATACCTGCTAGAATAAGGATGGGGGGCGTGGCTAGCAGCCGAACTGGAAGCAACACTTCATTGCAGCTCCTCACCCAGACGTTCTATTTCGTTATTTTTTAGCAATCAAAAATAATCTGCTTTAGTGTTTTACCCTTAGTTCCAGCCAATGATACAGATTCTGGGCATACCAAAATAATACCCTCTACAAAAATGTTTCTTACAAAAACAGCTGCTGGAAGAGACAGAAGCAAACAAAAGGAGGCACGACAAGGCCCGCACAAAGATAAGGAGCCTGCAGACTCTACTTCTGGTCAGTGTTCAAATGCGGCACTACTTAAAGCAATACAAAGTATAGATAAGAAGATGGATGATTTTACCTCAAGGCTCACAATGGTAGAAACTAAGTTTACCATGGTGGAAGAAGTGGTGCAGGAGGCTAGTACCTCTGTGGGGAAAACTGCAATCGCTATGTTCGGCCTGGTCAAAGAAAATTTCCTGCCCCACCAGCGACCTGGAAAATCTAGAGAATGGGGTGCGGGTGTTCCATATTCAAATCATAGGACTACCAGAGGTGGAGGAAGGAGAAGAGTTACAGTATGTGGTTTCCTAGAGCAATGTATTCCCAAACAGCTACCAGGAGTAATGCCAATATCAATTCAAAGGGCATATAGGGTGAATGTTAGAGGGGTCCATCTACACCAGGACTCTGCTCACCTTCTGACACGTGCTGTGTTAGCAGTACTGGGCTTCATGAAGGAGTGCGACTCTATTTGCCTAGTGATCCAGAAACAGGGTCCCATACAGTGGTGGGTAGCTAGTATCCACATCTTCCCAGACTTAAGCTACACCATAAGACAGAGGCATAAGGTGTTTGATGGGATCCAGTTAAACTTCGGCAGCTGGGGATCCACCACATACTGCTGATGCAGGCAAGTCTGAAAGTGGTATACGGCAACAAAACTTTTCATTTCACCAACCCGAAGGATGCAGGTAAATTGATGAATAAAATTGAACTAGATTATGCAGACCGAAGCCGAGAGGCAGACTCCGAAGAAGAGGGAGATACTTGAAGTGGAAAGACTGTAATCTGTAAATCAGCACATGGCTGAGATGCTTAGCAAATTTGAGAATGTAACACCATTATTTCTTGGGACCTTTTATTTAGACTGAGCCCTATAAACACTTAAAATATGTACACATCTACTTCGTTCAGTTGCTGAGGATTTCTATTAATAGTTAACAGTCCTCCCTCTTTTCTTTTTTCTGTTTAAGCTGATCAGAATGGAGAATTAAGGCCACGGAATAAGCATCAGAGTTTGTAATGACGCAGTTTGTCTGTACAGCTAGTGATTAAATTCACTAGTACTGTTAGTTTTAGAAGAGAGATAAACTGTATCTGTTTAAAAGTTTAAGGATTGAACTTTAAAATTAATAGCTGGCTAATGGGGACCTGAAAGTGAAAGGAGACTTTGCCTAGATGTCTCATTTTAATAGCAGGTAACAAGTTGATATTTTGAGTCTAGTTGCTCTAATATAACTGTGATAACAGGGACCTGGGAAGACAGTAGTCTCTATGCCAAGGACAGACTACACTCGAGTGAGGAGGGAAAGAAATGTTGAAACAGAGGATGGAGGAGTACATAGAGGAAGTTGGGAATTTAAACTAGGAGTGGGGGGTGGCAGTTGGGGAAGAGATATGCAGACACCACAGGTTGGGAAACCATATGAGCTTACCCCCCATAACAGTGACAAAGGACAAATGGCAAGTACTGTTGGTGATGCTAGGAAAGGAGGGCAGGATGCGAGGGGGGGGGAAGGTTGTAAGGTGGTTACCCTTAATGCTAGGAGCCTTGGGAGGAAAACTGCAGAGTTACAGGTTCTCATGGCAGAGGGAGAGGTGGACATTGCAGCCATCACGGAAACATGGGCCACCCAATACAATGACTGGGACCTGTCTGTACCCAGGGTACAGGTTATTTCATAGGGACAGGGTGATTGGGAAAGGAGGGGAGATGGCACTATATGTGAAGGAAGGACTGAAGTGTGTAAGGGAGGAAGGGGAGGAGGGTAGTACGGAGTCACTTTGGATGCAAATTCAGGATTCCAAGAATAGGATTCTTAGAATGGGAGTGGTGTACAGGCCACCATCTCAGATGGAGGAGTTAGACAAGGAACTAGTGGAACAGATCAGGAGGACCTGCGAGAAGGGTAGTGTGGTGATTGTGGGGGATTTCAACATGCCAGGAGTGGACTGGAGCACCCCAACAACCAGGAACAGAAGGGAGCAGGTACTGCTGGATGCCTTCCAGGACAGCTTCCTGCTGCAAATGGTCAGTGAACCAACCAGGTTAGGGAATACCCTTGACCTTGTGCTGGCAAATGGGGACTTTGTGAGAGAGCTTACAGTGGAGGAACCGCTGTCAGGGAGTGACCACCACTCAGTATGGCTCACATTGGATATGGGCAAGGAAGGAGTGGAATCTGGCACAATAGTGCTGGACTTCAGGAGGGCTGACTTTGGGAGGATGGGGGAAGTGGTAAAAGTGTACCTGGCCAGAATTCAATCTAGTATGGACACTAACCAGTGGTGGGAGCTCATAAAGCTGGGGATAGTGGAGGCAACCAAAACCTGCTGCAAAGCCCAGAGCAAGAAGGCTAGGGCTAAGAAACTGATCTGGTTGAGCAAGTAGGTCATGGAAAAGGTAAGGAGGAAAACAGCTGCCTTTAGGAAGTACAAGAAAACAGGGAAGGGGGAGGACAGGGAGGAGTACTTGACAGAACCGAAGGAGGTGACAAGGGCAGTAAGGGGAGCCAAAGCATCTACGGAACTCAGGCTGGCACAAGGCATTAAGAAGGGGGAGAAGGACTCTTTAAGTACATCAGGGAGAAAAGGAGCTGTAGGACCACATAGTAAGGATTAGGAAGGAGGGGGTTGGGTGGAAGCAGGGTGCGATAAGGCGGAAGCACTAAATGAGTACTTCTGCTCAGTATTTACTAAAGAGAAGAGGGGTGACACCCAAGGTGGGAGAAATGGCAGAAGCAGGAGGGGAAGTGGTGACAGATGGGGAAATCATGGAGAGCAGAGTTTGAGAGGATTTGAAGGCACTGAGGGTGGACATGGCACCAGGCCCAGATGACATCCACCCCAGGGTACTGAAGGAGCTGGCAGAAGTCCTTGCAGGACCTTTGGCAGACCTATTTAATGCCTCACTACATTCAGGGTGTGTACCTCAGGACTGGAGGATGGCTCATGTGGTGCCCATCCACAAGAGTGGCCCCAAGGATGAACCGGGAAACTACAGACCAGTGAGCCTCAAATCCATCGTGGGTAAGCTAATGGAGACTATCCTGAAGGAGAGGCTGGTGGCCCTCATAGAGGCCAAAAGACTACAGGACAGCAGACAGCAAGGCTTCATACATGGCAGATCCTGCCAAACCAACCTGGTGGAGTTCTATGACTGGGTAACTAGGCAACTGGACAGGGGCCATGCAGTGGATGTCCTGTATCTAGACTTCAGTAAGGCATTCGACTCAGTGCCACATGGAAGGCTGGGAAGGAAGTTAGTAGGCACAGGGGCGGGTGCAAAGCTGGTGAGATGGGTAGGAAACTAGCTGCAGGGAAGGCAACAGAGGGTGGTGGGTGGGGAGCCTCACACCCAGGGCAGTGACGAGCGGTGTTCCACAGGGCTCGGTGTTGGGACTAGTGTTGTTTGGGATACTCATTGCAGACATATCATGGGACATCAGGAGCAAGATCAGTCTGTTTGCTGATGATACCAAGGTAGGAGCAGTGGTGGATGACCTAGGGGGATGGCAGGGTTGCAGGATGATCTGGCAAAGCTTGAAACCTGGTCAGACACCTGGCAACTGGGCTTTAATGCCAAAAAGTGCAAGGTGCTGCATTTTGGGATGAAGAACCCAAGGAGGAGTTACCAGCTAAGGGGGTGCAGATAGCCCAGACAGAGGAGGAGAAAGATCTGGGTGTGCTCATTAGAGAGTCAATGAACTACTCGGCACAATGTAGGAAGGCAGCTGCAAAGGCCAACAAAATGCTGGGTTGTATTGCAAGGGGTATATCCTCGAGGAGGGAGGAGGGGATTCTGCCACTGTATAGGTCATTAGTTAGACCACATCTGGAGTACTGCATGCAGTACTGGCGTCCGTATCTGAAGAGGGACATTAAGTTACTGGAGGGGGTGCAGCGCAGAGCGACAAAGATGATCAAGGGGCTGGGGGACTTATCATACGAGAGGAGGTTGAAGGAGTTGAACATGTACTCACTGGAGGAGAGGAGAGACAGGGGTGACATGACTGAAACCTTTAAATACATGAAAGGAATAAACAAGACGGGTACAGAGGGGCTGTTCAAAGTAAGGGAGGGGAGGGCCACCAGGGGCCATGATATGAGACTGGAGCGAGGAAGGTTCAGGAGGGAGATGAGGAGACACTTTTTTACAGAGAGGGTGGTGGCTGGGTGGAATGCATTACCTGCTGAAGTTTTATGCAGTAGAATAGTGGACTGCTTCAAATGAGGATGGGACAGGACAAGGGGGAGGGTTAATGAAGGGGAAGGGTGGAGGCGAGGGGCAGCTGCAGAATAAAGGGTGCTAGCTGCACATTCGAGCAGACTTGATAGACCTCTAGGCCTTTATCTGCTGGCAAATTTCGTATGTTCGTATGTGACGGATGGGGGCGGGCAAGGGTTGCAGGAAAGCATCCAGCTGTATAATTATATATTGTTTTATTTATCTGCAAAATAGGGATGTTTTTTCCTAATCATAGGGGTGTGGTAACTTAAAAGTGTTTTGTTTAATGTATAGGATATCCCTACTCATGGCAGCAATTAGCCTTTGAACACTCTGCTTTAGTAAATATGATACTGTATGTTTTCGGTAACCCCCCACATGAAGCAACAAGTTAGGAGTACTGATACTACTGAGCGATCAAATATTGCTATATTGTATTTTTTTTAAATCCTTGCAGGGCCGTGGACTCATATATCTGTCCAAAACTCCTATATGTTCTAATTCTATTAGCAGCTTAAGGGTTAATACTTGATTGCACTGCCCTACGGGAGATGCTTGTATGTATTGTATTTTAAAATCAATAAATATAAGTAAAAAAAATGTTCGACTCATATTCCCTGAGATGGCAAGCAAGGAGGCAACTTGTCTGACTGGCTGGGTCTATACATTGCCAGTCTCAGGCATGACCTTTCCCACATAGGCTGTCTCCTGGAACTGGAAGATCAACTCATCGCATGAGGAGGGCAGCAAGAGGTCCATGATCCACCTAATGTTGGGGTAGTTGGGTGTATCTGGCACCTGGTATGACCAGGATAGAATCAGATCCTTAGATGCCCCAACCCCTCTAATGGCAGGGGAAGAGGAAGTAAGATGGGTTATGGCTCATGGGGAGAGTGAGTGGGCCCCGAGAACTAGTACAGAATCTAGGGTGGCACACCCTCAAGGTATGGGCCAGAGTTGTAATGCCTGAGAAGAGGGGCTCACAGATGAGGGTCTAGGTGAGTAGAAGGCCCGAGATGCAAGGGCAAGCTGGAGGAAGCCGAAGGAGACCTGAGACCAGAGCGCTCACCTGGGTTGGTAAGTCGTGGGTTCACCATAGAGGAGATGGGAGAATTCTCTACTTTAATACTGGTAAAGTTCCCACAGGATAATGGTTTTCCTTGGCTATTGAGGCCACTGGGTTGGGACACCCACATGAGGGTGGGCTGTGATGTGCCGCAGCATGAATAGAGGGTAGCTTTGGTAGATGTCTTGTAGGCCTCAAAAGTCTGAGTAGGGATTTGTGAATTCAGTACAGTGGCTAAGGTAGGGCCTGGGAAGTGTTCCAACATAGTTTTGAATACTGTCTAGGATTGATACAGGGACTGGGAGAGTCCAGGAAAAGAGTTTAAGGTTAAACCATAGCTGTGCCAATGCAGTCTAATATACTCTTTGGAGTAAAATAACTGATTAATACCTTTCTGATTTGGGTCCTCGTGAGCAGAAAATGAATTCAGCTGTTGAAATCTGCTGTACCCACAGTGCCTCAGTAAAGAGACAGCCAAGAGCAGTCACTACACCTACTGTATGTGGCCATTTAACATCTGAGTGTCAAACCTGTCTCAGCGGTACCTTAGCAGGACAGTGGGTGAACTGAGCTGGTGTAACTGCCTGCAAGGGGTTCCAGTGAGCACAAATTTGATCAAAGGCTGCTAGACAAAGGAGTTTCCTGGGTCATGCCTACCCCCACTGGACACAGTCACTGGAACTGGCAAGGAGTGAAAGGGGGGGTTGCACATGGATATGGGGCTAATTATTATTACCACTGTGTAGTGGGGGAACAGTATCAGGAGTTAACAGCCTTTTTTTTCCTAGGTTTCCTAGAATGATTCTTAGAATGATCTTAGAAGTCATGCCACCATGTGCCTTGTATAACAAAAATCTAGTAGTAGTATAACCCCTTCCTTTCTGCTCCATCTAGGGGCATGCTTAACAACATCGCAGGTGGTCCGGACAGGAAGGAAGAAGCCACTGCAAAGAACTAGCATACAAAACATTGCAGTACTGGACCAAGGAAATTGATGGTCCTCACCTGTTGATGTCTTCAAGGTTTCTGGATTACCTCCTGAATTCCCAGGAAAATGGATTCTCTTTCTGAGCTGCCCACCGGACCTGAACCTCCTGACTCTTCCATGGAAGTCCCGCAGAGACCCTACAGCCCCAAGAGGTTGGCTTCTTTTCCCCTGGAATACAACTCATGAGCAAATTAATCAGACTGCAAAAATATGAGGGGAGACAAGTATTCCATTTCATTTAAGGCTCCCCTCTCACAGTCAAATATGACACAACCCACCATTTCTCCCCAACTGCTTTTATTTTCACCTGCATGGGAAATGATTTCAGCAATACAGGGGTCACAATTTCTTTATAAAAAATATACATATATTCAGCTCCATGAGGCTACAAACTTTTTACATAGTGGCTGGACATTTCAAACAGCAGAACCATCATTTCAGCAGACATCAGAAGGATTCTCATTTCCAACTCTTCCTACCTCAGGTGATCTACCCAAGAACCAGGAACTCAGATCCCTACACCCTTCTGGCATATATGGATCTGCTAAGCCAAGCCTTCTTTTACCTCTTTTTCCAACCGAGTCCCTTGTACTTTGGTACTGGTCACCCCCTGTCTCTGGTGTGGAAGAGTGAGCTGGCCTCCCCACCTGGACCCTTGGGCTTTGGCCCATGCCTGCAGGGCATCCGGGATTTTCTTCTGATGACCCAGGCTCTGACCCATCTTTCAACAGCAGAGGTCCTTTTACTGGTCACTTGTCTCTGCCTCAGCCATCCACGACCCCCAAATGTACTCCGGGGTGTCCCATTATTACCTTCTTCCTACGCGGAGTTCCTGCCAGGCCCATGTCCCTTTTTCGGTTCCTGGGCTTGCATTAAGCAACAGTACAGAGACCACCCTCCAAGGCCTACACATATTTCAGGGTCCACAGCCCATCTGGCCTTACTGGACCGGCACCCCAGAACTTGTCCCTCCAAACAAGCCCCTCAAACAGGTGAAAGGCTCCCTGGCTCCCTCAACCCCCCCAGGCTGCCCTGCCACACCGTGTGCCAGGAGAACCTCTGCTGCCAGTTCCCCTCCTAAGAGGGCCCTGCCAAGGCCCTCCCAGCCCTGGTGACCTGGGAACAACCTTTTGGGCTTCCTAAAGGGCTCCTACATCTATCAGGATGGGCTTACTAAAGCCTCCCTAACACCCTAGCCCCAATGACACAGGACCTGGCTACCTGTGTCCCCACTAAAGCTCCATACCCCCACTCCTCATCGGCCATGGTGCACAACACCGCACTGGCTATCTTTACATTGGGGGGATATCCCACTGGCCCTCCTGGACCACCAAGCTCCCTCATATTCATTGCTATGCTGATGACTGTCAGCTCTACATGTCTTTTGTGCCTGAACAGGAGCCTGATTCAATCACGGTGTTTAACAACCACCTGCTGGAGATACAGAACTGGATGAGTACCAGCTGGCATTGGTTGAACTCGAGTAAAACAGAGGTATTGGTGGTGGACCCTGGTTTTAGGATGACGGGGGCATGAGCGGGGAAACCCTCAGGCTTATACCTTGGGGGGAACCCGTTTATGGCATTGGGCCAGGTGCGTAACCTGGGCATGGTATTTGATGAGGGCCTGACCCTGAGGGTGCAGGTGTCAGATGTAGTCAAATCCTCCTTTTTCCATCTAAGGAATATAGCCCGGGTGAAACACCTGGTCCCGCCCAAAGATCTTCCTACTTTGGTCCATGCCTTTGTCACCAGTCGTTTTGATTACTGCAATGCCCTCTACCTAGGACTACCGGGGATGGATATCTGCTGCTTGCAGCTAGTGCAGAACAAGATGGCCAGGTTGTTGACTGGAACCTCTAGATCCAGTCATATAACACCTGTGCTGCGTGAACTGCACTGGCTGCCTATACAGTGGTGGATCACCTTCAAGGTCGCATTGCTGACCTATAAGGCCCTACACGAGTTGGGACCTCACTACCTGAAAGAACTCTTGTCTTCTTACTGCCCCTCCCACTCACTCTGATTCTCTGGTGAGGGATTGCTACAGATTCCCAGGGTATCCCTGAAAACATCTGGAGGAAGATCTTTTGCCTTTATGGCACCTACCCTGTGGAAATCTCTACCTTAGCCAGATACAAGATAGCCTGACCATGGAAGGATTTTAAAAATCCTTAAAAACATATTTATTTAACCAGGCATTTTCAGGGTTTTATTGAGTGATTGTTGTTGATTGTTATCAGTTTTATTGATTTTAAATTGTCATTGTACTGTATTGTAAAGGCGCCCTCAGCTCAGGAAGGGCGCCTTATATAAATAAATGTTACCTTACCTTACATATAGAAAATAGAAACATAGACGTTGATGGCAGATAAGGACTGCAAGGCCCATCCAGTCTGCCCATTTCTTTTTCTACCTTATGAATGTGCCATCAGCCTTTGCTCTGTCAATGGCCTATCTATTTATACTCATCCGCATTGCTCCCTTATCCCTATCCCATGCCTGTTTCAAGCCCTGCACTGTATTCATATCCACCACTTCCTGAGGTAGGCCGTTCCATGCAACCACCATCCTTTCTGTGAAAAAGAACTTCCTCACATTACCCTTAATCGGCCTCCCTCTAATCTCATGCTGAGTCCTCTTGTCCTGCTATTTTTCTTATATTGAAACATGTTGGACTCTTTCACCTTGTTATATGCCCGCCTAGTCCTGGCTCTACTCTCCAGCCTCCTCCCTTCAGCCCCATGCCTACTGCCTGGGCTAGAAAGCCCCCAGTACTTCCTGTCAGCTCCCTTTAATACCCTTTTTGCTGCCCTTTGCTGCCACCTTGAGGCGTCCAGAGCAATAACCCCCAGAGTACTAAACCCATTTTCTTAGCTCTGACGGGCGAAAAGGGTGCTTAAATGTGAATATAAGTTCCACTTCTGCAGGGGGCTTACAGTAGGTTAAGCTTATGTCCTTGTTGACTACTAACAGATTCTTTTCTGGTCAACAAAAACTCAAAAAAAAAAAATAGCAATGTCATTAGAAGAGAATATCCCCTTGGTGCATGTTAAATGTTTCAGTTTCAGCAGGAGACTCCTAACTTTGGCTGGTCTCCTGGTCTCCTTCTAAATTTAATATTCAAGTAAAAAAAGACTTGATAAGCATGATTGTCTTGGAGATCGCAATCTAGCAATGGTGCAATGGATGGATTATACAAACCTTGAATTGTAGAGGATTATCAGTGCATTAGCTACAATACTCTGAATCTTCCCTGACAAAACTTTCTTTTATAGATAAAAATGGAAATTACAGGGCCTCACTTCTTCACTGTTGTCCATCTGCTTCCTTTTCTTCTTTATTCTCAGTGTCTCTCAAGGTGAAACCTGTCCTTGATAGGTGAAGTTGTCTTTAAGAGCAGACGGCAGCATGTGTAATTGGCATTTTCTGCTGTTCAAGAGCTTGATGACAGAGCTATAAAAAGAGAAATGTGCTCCACAGTGCCATTCTCTATGAGTCCCCTCCGGAGGTTATTTCACTGCCCTTTTCTGGCTGTCATCCACATGCACGCCACAGATTGGCCGTGATAGGGAGGAATTTGTATTTGAATGACAGGGTTAGAGCTCAGGCAATTGGGATGGAACTGTTATTTTTTTCAGTTGATATTGTGAGAAAGATGACGAGAGTATGGTATTGTTATGGAACGCATGGTCAAACTATACTCCCTTTCTCAGATGATTTTAGATTTTTTTGAATGTATTTGTGAGAATCTAGTATGTCTGAAAGGAGAGAAAATAAGGCAGATGTACAGTAGACCTTTGCAGTTAAATTACACAGGCTAGCCCCACTGAGAAGCAATATTTCTAAAAGAACAAGTGATGACATCTAATCCATCAGCAGCTGTGGTGGAATTTGAAACTGGGGTTTCTTAACTTCCAGTTATATGTTTTTGCCTACACTGCCTTCCCATAAAACCAATGCAGGCTCAACTCAGCCATGAAGGACAGTTAAATAAAGCAACTACTGATGGCTTCCTAACCCTTGGCAGCATCATTGTGTCAGTGCTGGTGCGATGCAAGGAGCCCAGACTGAACAGAACAGTGAACAGTTTGAAGTGTGTATGCAAAAAAGCAGCCTGTGAGCAGCGCCATCCAGCTGTGATGTAAGATGCTACAATAACAGAACCATATAATGTGGAGCTCTGATAACAGCCGCGCCCTCTACTGGGAGAGGTGGTTGGTAACTATGTAATAAGACCCAACTGGGTGTAGGTTGTTGGGGGATACCCAACCACTTCAGGGACATGGCTCAATGCTGTAGACAGAGGGCCTTCATAGCCCCTGGAAGGGTGGGTATTCCCCAACAAGCCACACCCTTAAGGGTCTTATTACACTTAGAAAATGGGCTGGGTTGGCCCAACACAACCCATTTTCTAAACATGATAATATTGGGGTGTGATGTTCTGCAAGCAGCAGCCAGTGGAGCTGATGTTTTTCAGAGTGAGCATAAGCTGTAAACACAGAAGTGTTAGTTACATATCAGCTCTTTTCTTTTTTTGTTACCAGGCAGTGTTGCCAGACAAACGTATGGGTAGATAATGTCAGCCAAACACAGGCTAGCATTTATTTGTATTTTATTTTGGTCTTTGGTAACCAGGTAAGACTAAGCACAAGTGCCTGTTTTCAGGGGC
Organism: Neoceratodus forsteri; assembly: GCA_016271365.2. Taxonomy (NCBI): domain Eukaryota; kingdom Metazoa; phylum Chordata; order Ceratodontiformes; family Ceratodontidae; genus Neoceratodus; species Neoceratodus forsteri. Next base: position 138,385,523 of record CM057452.1, on the reverse strand, counting down.
AAGCTGGGAACTACTGGAAAAGTTAAGTGTCTTTCTCAGGGTCACACAGTATGCAACTGGAGGTTGTGGGAATCAAACCCAGGTCTGCTGGATGTAGCAAGCTCATTCACAGCTCATTACTCTAACCTCTAGGCTATACTGCCAACCTCTTTCTGTTACCCATTTCCTAATGGAAAGTAACAGCACACTCTAACCTCTCAACTAATGGGAACCTCTCTTCACCTGAATGATTAGAGCTTCTGCATTTTGGACCTGGATTATCATCAGCAAGGGCTCTTGGTGAGTTTGTCCAAAATAAATGACATACGTAACATCTTTCATGCAGTTGCTCACAATGTAGTTTATTCTTCTGTCATAGAGCAAGCATTTTCTCTGATGTCAGGGAAACTGACAGAGACCAAGTGGCTGCTGTGACTAAGGCACAAAGGTCGATGTGAACCTGCTTCAGCTGTGTCGAGTGGGAATCATTCCCCTTCCCTATAGTTTATGCTTAGAGGGACACTCCCAACTTTTAGCTGATTTTTTTAGTGTCCTGTCAAAATGACTGATTCATTCATACTGAAAAACAACTTCTGCATATGAAGTTCCAGCTAGACATCAAGGCATACTTTTTTTTCACCTTATTTTTAATATTTTGCCAACCTGACAGAAACCCCAGCGGACCGCTCCTAAGGCATGTGCGTGTTGAAGATGGCACCAAAGCGACAGTAAACTCATGCTTTGTCAGGTTTGAGTTTTGTCCAAGTACTGTGTTTAAAAGGCATTTTCCGATAGCATTCAGTGTCCTTAGTGCTAGTAAGTAGCTCATTTGTAACATAAGTAATTTATAGAGCTGCTGACATGTTTGGGACAGGCAGCTCATTTCAAGGAGCTGACTGCCCAAGGAGTTCATAGCAGGCTAAATCATTTTTTTTATGCTGGCATTATTTAGAAATTAATCGTAGTAACTTTTCAATCTCACTTCCGAGATTTTGCCAGGTTCTACAATAGTGCTGTAGCCCCACCACTCCCAAAATCAGCATTTTGATGACACAAAGTAAGACGTGGTGCTGCATGGTCCTTAATAGGCAGGCAATGCTATCAGAGAAAGCGCCTCTTTTTGCAGACATATTTATAACTTTGGCGCCAAGTGTCAGTGTTGGGGGTATACATGAAACGTGGCCTCCCTTAACACGTACACTTGGCTCCAAAGTTACAAATATGTCTGCAGAGAGAGGTAGTGCATCCAATAGCATTATCTGTCTATTAAGCACCATGCAGCCCCACTCCTTACTTTGCATCATCAAAATGCTGATTTGGGGGGGGCTGTGTATGTATTGTAGAACTCAGTGTGACTGGGGGGGGCACTGTGGAACTCAAACAAAGAAGTCACATGACACTTCAACTTCCTCAATACTGAACACAAATACATTTTTAAATAGCAATTTCAGCTTTACAATCTTGAAATATTTGATATAATTTGAAAGCAGGAGACTCAAACACTACAATGAGGAAGTCTCAATGAAACCAGCAACCTGCTGAATCTTGTAGACAGTGGAAAAGGTTAGGTGGCTTGCCCTAGTACAAAGTTGATGCAGCCCAGCTTACCAGATGGAGAGGGCTCAGAGGAAACATTGCTGAGTTTGGGCTGCAAAATGCTGCAGTTACTTGTTTCATCTACTGTATATTGACAAATAACAAATTGGGCATTCTTACAGGCAGGATTGCCTCTGTTGAAAAATTGGTGGATGTCCTACAAGGTGACAAGGAAGATGTGCAGCAGCATTCCAACTCATGCAAGAGTACACTAGCACAAAGAGCCAAGGAGATGCAACACATTTCATTTATTCATGTTCATTTTATTTGGTATACTGGAAAGGCATGTGAGCAAAATTGCCCATTTTCACAAGCGTCCAGTTTAAAAAGAACAAAAATAAAAAAGAATTCAGCAGGTTAACATGTACAGTAAAAGTAATAGGAATATAACAGTAGGTTCATTTGATAGAGGTGGGCAAAAAAAATTTGAAAGACATAACATTGATGAACCAGTTGGAAATATGGGAGAATCAAATACACAGCCACAGTCTTCGACTCCTCAGCCTTCCAGAGGGTGCTGGAGGGATAATGAGGTACTGTTTCCTAGAGAATGGCTGAAAAGTCAGTTCCAAGCCCAAGCACCAGATTTTGATTTCCCAGTGGTGAAAGCCTACTGCATTAGATCTTGGGGTACCCAACCTGAAACATTACCTCAGATCTTAGAGGAAAACTACACCCTCATATTTAAATTTTATTTGTTTCCATGCCTACAGACGAATCCTTTCCTGTAGCTGTTAGGGCTTTGTGTGTTACCTTTAATTTGTTTTCACTGTTCATGGTAGCTCATGTGACTGCCCTGGTGGCCTTCATTTCATGGTTGTTGAAATCTCATTGTCCATGAGAACTGCATTAGCATATGAGAACATGATGTCAGATCAACCATGTGTATCATGTATCTCTATGCTGAAAGGACAAATACACTGCAAAAACTCTCCAGAAACACATAAACTGAATGGAGTTTAAAGGGGAAAAATCTCTGCATTACAACTCAGATAGTTTGCAAAGCTTACTGAAGGTAAACGTGGTATTTCATACCTTTTTTCAGCTTGTTTCTGTGAAGACTAATTAAGCAGACAGACATACCGGGGAGTTTAAAGGGTGATTATGCATCATGTTCTCATATGCTAATGCAGCTCTCAGGGACAATGAGATTTCAACAACCAGCAAATGGAACATCCCTGGACAGTTACAGGGCCTAACATGAAGTGTGAAAACAGACTAAGGCATTTGCATGCATCTCTAACAGGTACACGAAAAGAGTTGTCTGCTGACATGGAAACTAATAAAATTCAGAAGATGTGAGGGTGTAGTTTTCCTTTAATGATTGTGGTAGACAGTGTTGGAATGAGAGATAGGCTTCTAAATTTGGTAAAATGCTATGGGCCTCTGAGTGTCAAAGAAATAACTGTACACCCGTTTCCCTGACATACGCTATGCCACCAGGTAGAGAAAGAAAAGGTTTGATGGGGGTATGAACTGTATGAAAGGAATTAAATATATCCCATTCAATGCAATTTCCAACAAAAATTGAGAATCATGCATGAAAGTAAAGTATACATATTTATGGATCCTGAGGATGCCGGGAAATGGGCATCTAAGATGGTGGCAGCAGTGAAAACTATACAGATAGCTCCTGATGAGACCTAAGTGACTCTTATTGTTCTTATCTTTATCATGACTTATATATATAACTTCCTTTTAGTGAAGTTATTTCAATGCAAATGCTGACCAATGGCTTATTTAGAATTCCTTTGAGCTCTGTAGCCTTTTAGGTTAAAGTATATTTCTAATTGTGGTGCTGCTGAAGTGGTAAGTAGTCTAATTTTGGAGACTCAAACTACTCCGTCGGAATAGCGGACCTTGTATGGCAGTTGCTTATGTCAGACTTTCTATGTTAATATAAAAATCAGGACTTGCAGTTTTTGTACGTCATATTTTATTTTATAAATTCGTACGCTCTGCCTTTTCTTTTACCACCCGAGGAGCAGTACTGTGTGAAACAGCTTCTCAATGTTCCTTTAGTTTTTAAATAAACATTTTACAGAGTTTAGCGGGGCTTAACTGTGCTCTGCATTACATCATCTAGTTGTTTCTTTCCATTGTGGGGGTGGGGGGAGTAAGCGATGCGACTAGTCTCTCATGTTGTTTAACATGTAGGGCAATTACATGATACCTATTATCCCTTTGGGCACAGGATTTATGGACTGACCTGTGGAGCATTTCTTTAAGTTATACCATGAGCTCTTGGGCTACAGTTCTGCAGATCTGGATGTCTTTAGTCATTGTGCTTTATTTTCCTTAACGGTAGCCCCTCTATTTTGTAATATACAAGGGATAATATAGAAGCCTATGCATTGACCTCATTGGCCCAGTGCTCTTTCAGCTTTAGAGCTCCCACCTGGTTTAATGCCCTCCCTCCCTCCTGAGTTAGCCTCAGAGCTAAAACTTGGCCCTTTCAAATCCAAACTTTGTTGATACCTTGTCACCCTTAACCAATGTGACCGTTCTGCCAAACTCTCATATCCCTCCCTCCTTTTCCTCTCTCACTATCATAGCCCCCTGCCTTTTTTCTGGACCCACTTTCCTGTTAATTTCCCTTCCTCACACATTGCATGTCCCCCCTTCCCCTATCTTCTTCCTTCCTTCCTTCCTTCCTTCCTTCCTTCCTTCCTTCCTTCCTTCCTTCCTTTCTTCCTTCCTCTCCCAGCCCTCCCTTCCTCTTCTGCTGCCCCTACCCCACTCTGCATATTTCCTACCCCTTCCGCCTTTCTTCACTTCTCCTTCCTCCCCTCATTCCATCTCTGACAAGGCCTTTCCTGGCTGCTCCCTTTTTCTTACCACAACCTGTAGGTACTCATTGAATTTTTACCTTTTGTACAGTTATTATTATCCTATTGTAAGTTTTTTGTTCTAATTTTGCTCTCTGTATGTATTGTGTTTTTGTCTAGTGTTCATTGACATGGAACCTTTGTAAATGAGCCCTGGGCTCAGAGGTGTTGTAATTTGAGTAATAATAAATAAATAAATGTATCATCTATTTGGAATTCCTGTATCTACTGTGTGTTCCTTGTTTAGAATGATTTTGTTCATACTGTATATGAAACTGAATAAAATATAAATTACAAACAACTTGGCACGATCTTGAAAGTGTGATCAAAAAGCTGCTAAGACTAATTCTAAATAATGTAGCATAAAAAAACAATAATTTAGCCATCTATGAACCCCTCGGGCAGGCAGCACCTTGACATAATATGCCTTACCTGGTGAAATTTTCATGTCAGCTGCTCTTTAAGTACAAAACATAAAGACATGACTCCAAGCATGCACATTAGTGCTGGTGCTAATGCCCACGCCTGGAGTCACAGCTTTACATTTTGCACATAAAATTATTTATGTTAAAGCACTCATTTTTTAAACAAGCTACATACTGCCACTCTGGACACAGGATAGTATTGGAAAATGCCTTCAAACATAGTACATGGAAAAAATCTAACTCGGCAAACCATGAGTTTACCAATGCTTTGGTATCATATTCAATATGAACGTGCCATGGAAGCAGTCAGCTGGGATTTCAGTTGTATCAGCAAAAAAGGCTAAAATTATAGTATACCTTGATGTCTATCTGGTACTTTATGTGCAGAAGTTTTTCCTCAGTATGGCTAAATCAGTCATTTTGACAGGACACTAAAAAAATGAGATAAAAGATGACAATGTTCATTTAAATGAAACAGAAGAACAGGACATGATTCAAAGCCCTAAAATGGCACTTGCAAAAACATTGCTTCAAGAGCAAATTAGTACCTGCAGCAAACTACACATATATTGGAACATCATGCTAGAAGCACAATGCAAGTACTAAAAGTATGTTCCAATACATCAGCTGAAGGATGCAGGCACTAACCCATTTTTTAATGTAGTAGGTGGCCAGCTGGAAGCTATAAGAAGGTCAGAAGCAACTGGGCTGGTAGCACATGCAAAAACTGTGGTGCAATTTTCCATATTTGAACCTCCCCATGCAAATGACCCCACAGCATAGCCCCTGAACAATGATGCTAAAAATAGACAGTATTGTCCAGCCCTCCCTTTCCCAGTCAACAACAAAAATATAAATAAGTAAATACATAAACGTCTGGGCTTCTGGATTCCCCTGGGTCCTAATGCCTACCAGCAGTAGACCTTAGCCTGTACAGTGGACTGCCTTAGGGAGGAAGGGGATGGCCCTTCCTCCATAGGCCCTGCCATGGACAGGAAAGACGTGGGGGTAACCGGTGGGCTGTGGGAACCTGGAGGAACAATGGATGCAGGCCTGAACAGGCTATATCACTTGAAACAGCGTATATCCCTGGAACGAGTGTTGCCAAGAGAAAAAACTCCATGAAAAAAAATAATAACTTTATACACTGTTGTTATTGCCTTAGTTAAAAAAATACATGTTTGGACAATTCCCTGATGGCACACTATGAAATAGTGGCAGCTGGCTTGGGTTTTTCTCCAGCCCAGTATGGTTTCCCTGTCAAGCTCAGCTGGTGTGTTCCAGTTTTCGTGCATAATTTGTTTGCATACTGTGTGTGACAAGGAACAATATAACTCACCATGACAGTAGCAAGCTGTTAACCAGCAACATGGATCATTTCTATACTCAAAATCATCGTAGGTCTGCAACATGCACATGTCACATTTTTCTCCACTTTGGGGCACTCAGGAACTACATTTTGTTTCTGGGAAGAGACCATGCTGCTTTGAGAGCACATTCCTATGAACTGTTGGATGTGCAACATAATTGATATGCTGCAATCAACGTGCCTCTAAGCTTCTCCTATATGTTACAAAAACTAAGCTAACAGTAGTTGCTATTAGCAATACGCAGGCATCTGAGGCTGCACTTTCCAGCACTGTCACTTTGCTGGGTGGCAGCTTGGAAATTGTAGACATATTTTGGTCTCTGGCTGAATAGCAGACTAACATTTACTAAGCATATTGGCAATCTCTGTTAAAACACTCTGCCCTAGATTAGGTTTTTATGTTAGAAATAAATTCTGTTTCTCGGTAAAGGCAAGAAAACTCGTACAAGCAACCTTTCTATCCTTGCTAGACCTTGGTGATTTACAACATAGAAATGCAGCAGCGATACATCTATCCAAACTGGATGTACTTGACCACAGGGCACTTTATTTCATAAAGAATCTGCCACCAAAGGCATACCATTGTACCCTGTATTCACCTGTCGGGTGGCTGTCACTGACGGCAATTAGGCTGACAAATTTGTGTGTACAGTCATACAAGGCTCTTCTAAACATTCTTCCTCAACACATCGGGAACTTTTTCAAAAGATCTACAGGGCAGTACAACTTACGTAAAAATGTTACAGTCCTTGATGTCCCTGGAAATTCAACCAGATCTGGCAAAATGGCCTTTATTCATTTAGTTTTTGTTGACCGGGTAAGTGCACTGGACAAATCCTGCCTATTTTCAGGCACAACTCAGGGGAAGGGGATACAGATCAATGCCAACTGACCTTGAACTAGGTAAAGCTGTTGGTGGCATTTTTAGTGAATGAGGGAAATTTGGCCAGCACATTGGGGAAATTCCCCATCTCTGCTGTAGGGGGACCCTCTGGCCATTTGGCTGCTAGCCAAGGTGACGGATGCTGGTCAGTCGACTGTAGCACAAGCTGCTGCAGAAGAAGAACCTGCTGTGAAATTACCTGACATTGTAGACGTGCTTTCTGACCCTGATTTACCTGTTAGTATGGATTCTGCTGCTGTGCACTCTAAGGCTTCTGATCCTGTAAGTGATTCTGTCATTTTACACTTTCCTGAGACTATACCCGATTTGCCTAGTGACTCTGATTCTGAAGTGGTGAATGGCTGCCCTAAGGAAAACAACTCGCTCTCTTTGGGCCCTATGTCAGAACAAGAGCACCTGTTATGATGTGATTTTGCGGTTGAAGAGCGCTTATTTTTCCTAAAGCGAGCACAACTTGAAACTTCACTTCGGGAGCTGTGCTCTGACAGCGGCTGCTCAGATGTCATTTCCAGCCAGCTAAATACTGCTGATGTGCATGTTCCTGTTTTAGAGTCAAAGAGCTGGGCGGCACGTGTGGAAGCCGCTGAAGCAGCTGGAACTTTACCTATTTCTGCTTCTCTATTGCCCTCCACTGCTATTGTGTTGGGAATGGCAAATACAAGCCCAGTTGGGCCTGGCCTAAAATGCTCTGTGGAGTCAGTGGTTCCTGCAGAAGGAACATCTGCCTGGTCGGTTCCTACAGTACTTCAAGCTGCTGGCTGGCAGTTTGATAAACTTACAGGCCGGTGGACTTCTGGCATTGAACCTATTGTTATGCCTACTGTGACTGCTCCCTCTTCATCGACGTCTACAGCTCATGCTGACATATCAACCCTGGAAGTACCTACAAATTTAGCATGAACTCAGAATCCTGAATTGCCGTTTTTGAAACATTTAGCAGTTCCTCCTCACACTACTTGGGCCAAACCTTCCGATGCATCCTCTGTGCCTCAACGGCCTCTGAACCTGATTAATAAAACAGTGCTGAAATCCTTTGCCTCCTTATTCAAAACCCCTATATTCCCAGCAAAAAGACATAACGTGGTTCAGCTCACTTACACTGGAGGCATGGCCTCCCCCTTCCCCGACAAGATTTTTGTTGCTAGAACCTTGCCAAAGCATTCCATGAAATTTCTTGCAACAGAACTTTATGCCCTGATTCATGTCTCCAGAGAGACGACATTTGATGTCAGCTTCAAAACTGTATGGGGTTTGGAACGCTTCTGGGTCAAATACAATCAATAGAAGAAATCCTCATTATGGTCCCCCTTTCTGGTTACCCCTTTATCTAAACCTTCTCACAAAATAATTACGGTCCTCTTTAGAAATGAAAGGGTGAGCGTCCAGGACTTGATTGTCTGGCGGAAACATCACTGTACCTTGCTGGAGGATCCTGTGGCCACTCTTGATTCAGAAAATATTTGGACTGGATTGAAAAGTTAAAATCATGCTTAACACAAATGATACTGGTCCAATTCATCTACCTAACTCCTTCTTTTTAGGTTGTGATAGAGGGATTCTTTTTTATGCAGGACAGCCGAAGATGTGTTATAAATGTGGGTCTTTGGAACATCTTAGCAATGCATGTGATCTGACCAGGTGTGTGATTTGTGGAGATTTAGGTCATTTAAGTTCATCTTGTCTCGATGAATGTAAATGTAATCTCTGTGGGGAACCGGGCCATACCTTTCAAAACTGTACTGCTGCTGCACACAATTCCCCTCATCAGGCTGATGGAGCAGAACAATGACTGTTGATTGCTTTAGCACAAAAGACTGCAAGTTGTCCGAGGTTTTCTATGCCTGCACTCTAGGCTAGTTCTGTTATTCCTCACTCGGTTCCCCATCCACTTCTGCCCCACCCTGCTCCTGATCCCCCCCCCCAGGCAGACCCAGTTGCAGTTGCTGACCCTTCTTCTGTTTCTGAGTGCGTGCAGCAGCCTTCTGTACAGGCCCCCCTCCATCTCCCATGCTGCAGGAAACTGTTATGCTCCCCCCCCCATGCCAGGAAAGAAACTAGGCACCGGAGTCACTAGACAATCTCTCCAGGAATCTGTGGACAAGATGGTTCTTCCACAGTCTTCAGCTCTCCCGACCTCAAATAGATTCGATGTGTTGCAGTCTGAGCACTCTGACATAGATTCTGATGTTTCCTCTGTAGACTCCTCGGTACCTGAAGGTACTATTAATACTGAATGGATGGTTTGTCCCCGGGGTCAACAAAAATGGAAAGTGAGAGTTAAACTTAAAAACACGGACAAGTCTAGCCAGAAAAGCCGTTTTAAACAGACCTAAAGACCGAACCTTTCTCTTTTCACACTATTAATGTGAAGAGTATTAAACGAGTAGCCAGAAGACAAATTATTTTTTCTGTCCTGACTCATTTACATCTAGGTTTTTTCTTTCTACAGGACACTCGTCTGCACACTCTGCATGAAATTCAGCAGGCTTCTCAGGCCTGGTACTTGGGTCCATCCTTTTGATCTCTAAGTACAGACCCCTGTGCTGGTTCAGGTATTCTTTTTAAATATCTTGACACCAAAGTTCTTAAGCTTTTTGACCTACTCTCTGGTAGAGCCCTGATTCTGGATGTTCTTATCCAAGAAATGCCTTATCGTCTGATTAACTTATATGCCCTTCAACAAAAAGCTCAAAGCTGTGCTTTATTCCGATTACTTGAACCTTACCTACATACCCCTTTTAGAGTGGTTTTTGCTGGTGACTTTAATTGCCCCATTACTGCAAAACAGGGTAAATAATACTGTGATTCAAATTAGCTATCTCATATAATTCAGAAAGCGAATTTATTAGACGCAGCTATCACCTTACTAGTTTGGCCCTTCCTACTTTTCATAAAGGTCCGTTACACTCTAGAATGGATTACATCTTTGTTTCCCCTACTATTACTAGACAAGCTGCCATGGTTTCGGCACTTGAATTCACAGTCCACCATATTGTCTCGGTGACCACTGGGGTGACTACCAGACCTCACAGACGATTTGGCTTTTGGAAATTTAATACTTCCTTGTTATTGAACCCACATATCTCCTTGCTCCTTCAGAACTTTATTTTAGAACGAAAATCATTTTTTGCTTTTTTTTTATACTCCCACACTGTAGTGGGAAGATACTAAGCATGAACTAACTACGTTATGTAAACAACTTAGTAGGAGGGTGGCTAGGAATGATTATCTTGCTTACCTATAGAACAGAAGATTGTTGCAATAGCGTTATTCGATCTCCTTTGAGACAGGTCATAATTTAACTTCTCAAATTTCCTGAATTTCTGAAGAAATGGTTCATTTTCATGCTAATAGAGTGAAAACGTTATTATTTCAGCAACAATTTTGCACTAAGGGTGATCTGGCGACAGCTAGTCCATATGAATACTGGCAATCCAAACTGCATAGAAAAAACATTTCTGCTATTCGGGATAGTGCTGGGAATGTGCGTCATGATATTAGGGATATCATCAGGATTGTATCTAATTATACTACCCAAATGTATAGCTCTTTGGCTATCACTGTTACAGGATTACAGTCTTTTTTACAAAGCCCAAACATTCCATTGTTGGATGACACTGAAATGAAAACATTAATTTCTCCCCTTACTGTTTTGGAACTTAAACTGGCGCTTTCGTCCATGGCTAGAAAAAATCTCTTGGTCCTGATGGTATCTCGACAGAACTTATGAAGCTTGTGGGTAATTTATGCCAAGAAGAATTGACTCTGGTTTTCAATACTATTTTAACTACTGAGGTTGTTCCCTTATCTATGAACATGGGAAGTTTAACTTACATTTATAAAAGCAATGATAAACTTGATCTGGATAATTGGCACCCTATTACCCTTCTGAAATCTGACTTCAAACTACTTATGAACATTCTGGCAAGTAGACTCTCATTAGTAGCTGCAAAATTAATTTTGTCAGCACAAGCCTATGCTATTCCTGGTAGGAGAATTCAGACACAACTTTTTTTGCTATGGGAGTTGGTTGAACAAGGGAAACGGGGGGGACCTAGATGGCCACCTGCTTTCCCTTGATCAATTGAAAGCTTTTGATAGAGTTCATCATGACTCTTTATGGTTTATTTTGTCCCATTATAATATTCCTGGGGCTATGATCCAATGGATTCAATGCCTGTATCGCACGGCTACTATTTGTCCAGTTGTCCAGGGTTGGAAGGGTCCTCTTATTATTTCTTTAAAGAGGAGTGTCCGACAGGCTGTCCTCTCACTCCAGTTCTGTATGCCTTCTTTATTGACCCTCTTTTATGGAAAATTAATGACTCTAGAGAGGTACAACACATATTGTTTCATAGTCAAGCTCTTCCATATAAAATGTTGGCTTATGCAGATGATATTACACTTATGGTACGTGATGAGCCCTCTGTGTACTCCAGTTTGGCTCTTTGTACTGAATTTGGTGCACTTATGGGAGCTGCTCTTAACATTAATAAAAGTGTTGGGCAACACTTACCATATGCATTACATAGGAACATACTAAATTTGCCAGCAGATAAAGGCCTAGAGGTCTATCAAGTCTGCTCGAATGTGCAGCTAGCACCCCTTATTCTGCAGCTGCCCCTCCCTTCCACCCTTCCCCTTCATTAACCCTCCCCCTTGTCCTGTCCATCCTCATTTAGGCAGTCCACTGTTCTACGCATACCACTTCAGGAGGTAGCGCATTCCACCCAACCACCCTCTCTGTAAAAAGCGTCTCCTCATCTCCCTCCTGAACCTTCCTCACCCCAGTCTCATATCATGGCCCTGGTGTCCCTCCCTCCTTACTTTGAACAGCCCCTCTGTACTTGTCTTGTTTATTCCTTTCATGTATTTAAAGGTTTCAATCATGTCACCCCTGTCTCCTCTCCTCCAGTGAGTACATGTTCAACTCCTTCAACCTCCTCTCGTGTAGAGTCCCCCAACCCCTTTATCATTTTGTGGCTCTGCACTGCACCCCCTCAGTAACTTAATGTCCCTCTTCAGATACGGATGCCAGTACTGCATGCAGTACTCAGGTGTGGTCTAACTAATGACCTATACAGTGGCAGAATCCTCCTCCCTCCCTCGAGGATATACCCCTTACCAATACAACCCATTTTGTTGGCCTTTGCAGCTGCCTTCCTACATTGTGCCAAGTTGTTCATTGACCTGTAATGAGCACACCCAGATCCTTCTCCTCCTCTGTCTGGGCTAGCTGCTCTCCCCCTAGCTGGTAACTCCTCCTTGGGTTCTTCATCCCAAAATGCAGCACCTTGCACTTTTTGGCATTAAAGCCCAGTTGCCAGGTGTCTGACCAGGTTCAAGCTTTGCCAGATCATCCTGCAATCCCTGCCATCCCCCTAGGTCATCCACCATCACGCCTACCTTGGTATCATCAGCAAACAGACTGATCTTGCTCTTGATGTCCCATGATATGTCTGCAATGAATATCCTAAACAACACTGGTCCCAACACCGAGCCCTGTGGAACACCACTCGTCACTGTCCTTGGGCATGAGAGCTCCCCACCCACCACCACCCTCTGTTGCCTTCCCTGCGCCAGGTTCCTACCCATCTCACCAGCTTTACCGCCCTGTGCCTACTGCTTCCTTCCAGCCTTCCATGTGGCACTGGAGTTGAATGCCTTACTGAAGTCCAGATGTAGGACATCCACTGCATGGCCCTGTCCAGTTGCCTAGTTACCCAGTCATAAAACTCGACCAGGTTGGTTTGGCAGGATCTGCCACGTATGAAGCCATGCTGTCTGTTGTCCTGTAGTCCTCTGGCCTCTAGGAGGGCCACCAGCCTCTCCTTCAGGATAGTCTCCATTAGCTTACCCATGATGGATGTGAACCAGTTCATCCTTGGGGCCACTCTTGTGGAGGGGCACCACGTGAGCCATCTTCCAGTCCTGAGGTACACACCCCGAATGTAGTGAGGCATTAAATAGGTCTGTCAAAGGTCCTGCAAGGACCTCTGCCAGCTCCTTCAGTACCCTGGGGTGGATGCCATCTGGGCCTGGTGCCTTGTCTACCCTCAGTGCCTTCAAACCCTCTCAAACTCTGCCCTCCATGATTTCCCCATCTGTCACCCCTTCGCCCCTGTTTCTGCCATTTTTCCCACCTTGGGTGTCACCCCCCTCTTCTCTTTAGTAAATACTGAGCAGAAGTACTCATTTAGTGCTTCTGCCTTACTTCTCTTCCACCCAACCCCCCCTTCCTAATCCTTACTATGTGGTCCTTACAGCTCCTTTTCTCCCTGATGTACTTAAAGAAGTCCTTCTCCCCCTTCTTAATGCCTTGTGCCAGCCTGAGTTCCGTAGATGCTTTGGCTCCCCTTACTGCCCTTGTCACCTCCTTCGATTCTGTCAAGTACTCCTCCCTGTCCTCCCCCCCCCTGTTTTCTTGTACTTCCTAAAGGCAGCTCTTTTCCTCCTTACCTTTTCCATGACCTCCTTGCTCAACCAGATCGGTTTCTTAGCCCTAGCCTTCTTGCTCTGGGCTTTGCAGCAGGTTTTGGTTGCCTCCACTATCCCCAGCTTTATGAGCTCCCACCTCTAGCTAGTGTCCATACTAGATTGAATTCTGGCCAGGTACCCTTTTACCACTTCCCCCATCCTCCCAAAGTTGGCCCTCCTGAAGTCCAGTACTATTGTGCCAGATTCCACTCCTTCCTTGCCATATCCAATGTGAGCCATACTGAGTGGTGGTCACTCCCTGACAGCAGTTCCTCCACTATAAGTTCTCTCCAAAGTCCCCATTTGCCAGCTACAGGTCGAGGTATTCCCTAACCTGGTTGGTTCACTGATCATTTGCAGCAGGAAGCTGTCCTGGAAGGCATCCAGCAGTACCTGATCCCTTCTGTTCCTGGTTGTTGGGTGCTCCAGTCCACTCCTGGCATGTTGAAGTCCCCACAATCACCACACTACCCTTTTCGCAGGTCCTCCTGATCTGTCCTGCTAGTTCCCTGTCTAACTCCTCCGTCTGAGATGGCGGCTTGTACACCACTCCCATTCTAAGAATCCTATTCTTGGAATCCTGGATTTGCATCCAAAGTGACTCCATGCTACCCTCCTCCCCTTCCTCCCTTACACACTTCAGTCCTTCCTTCACATAGTGCCACCCCTCCTTTCCCAATCACCCTGTCCCTACAGAAATAACCTGTACCCTGGGTACAGGCAGGTCCAATCATTGTGGGTGGCCCATGTTCCGTGATGACTGCAATGTCCACCTCTCCCTCTGCCATGAGAACCTGTAACTCTGCAGTTTTCCTCCCAAGGCTCCTAGCATTAAGGAACCACCTTCCACCCTCCCCCTCGCATCCTGCCCTCCTTTCCTAGCATCACCAACAGTACTTGCCATTTGTCCTTTGTCACTGTTATGGGGGGTTAGCTCATATGATTTCCCAACCTGTGGTCTCTGCATATCTCTTCCCCAACTGCCACCCCCCACTCCTAGTTTAAATTCCCAACTTCTCTATGTGCTCCTCCATCCTCTGTTTCAACACTTTCTTTCTCTCCTCACTCAAGTGTAGTCTGTCCTTGGCATAGAGACTACTATCCTCCCAGGTCCCTCCCACCCCCCCAACAGCCCATGCCCTTTAGCACAACTCCAGGTTCTTAGCCATCCGTTAAATTCCTCTATTCTCAGCTTCCTTGTTCTGCTTGCCTTTGGCACCGGAAGCATCTCTGAAAAAGTTACTGATCTTTCTGCTCCCTCACATAATTGTGCTAGTTCCTCAAACCTCCTCTGGACTGTATCTACTGTCTTGTCAGCCAGGTCGTCTGTCCCAAGATGTATAATTAAATGAGGCTTGTCCCTACCCCTTCTAACATATTTCAGAACAGACTGTCCCACCCTTTCCGCTGTCATTCCTGGCATGGCCTCCACCCAAATGCGACTATGCCTCTCCCCCTTGCTACCCCACCTAATTCCTCTTAGTATTGAGTCCCCCAGCACTAAGATTCCACCCCTCTTACTCCCTGCTTGCTTCCATTCATCTCCTTCTCTCATTTCCAGCTCCTCTTCTTCCTCCTTCACATTATTTCCCCCTTTTACCCCTGTTGCAATTCTCCCAGCAGAACTTCCCCCCGTTCCAGTTTGGTCCAGGCATATATCAATTACTCCTCTAATTTCATCATTTCCGTCCTCCACCTTCTTCCTCTCTAACAGTGCACAACTATTTAATGAAGGCCCTTCACAAATGCCCGCTCCCTCTCTCTTCATAGTAACCTGTTCTCTCCTTTCCACTCCATGACTTTTGCCACTTCTTCGTCTCCCCTCACAAGTCCCTATCTCCTCCTTCCATTTGTCTTTTGTCTCCTGACCTGGTTTCCATGGCAATTGTTCTTCCTGGCCTGGGCCCCTTTGTCTCTGCTTCCCTTCTTCTGACCCTCTTCTCACCACTGTTGGCTTAAATCGCCCTCCCTCAGCTCCCCTTCTTCCTCCCTCCTCCCTCCAGTATTGGGCTAAACCCACCCCCAATCTGCCTTGCCTGTCTTAGTTCCTCCTGCAGACCCTCAATCTCCTTTCTAAGTTTTTCTATGTGATTGCACACTAAACATCCTCCCACACTCCAGGCAATTTTTAGAAAGATTGGTGCACCGCAGTTGTTGCAGCCTACCACCCTACCCATTGCTGTCATTGCCCACCAGCGACCCCCCACCCTTCCAGATGAAGGATACAAACACTCCCCAAGTCTCCACTCTCCCTCCTCTATCAGTGCAAAACATTTTCTTTATTTCCACCTCCTTTGTTGCACACATTTAGATATATTGAGCAACTGCTTTTTATATTCCTATCCTTCCTATCCGCACTCAAAACAGGCTTTAGTAGCCATTGCACAACCTTCTTCAAACTCCTACTCCTCCTTTCCCCAATGCAATATCAATACGAAGAAGTAATAATAAGCTCCTAGATTTGCATTTACTTCCCTTCCACTGAGAGAGCAGTCACCTCTTCACTTGCTGCTGTTCCTTTCCTGAGTGCCCCTCCTACTCAACACCCTTACTATACCCAGTGTTTAGCTCTAAATTGAAACCAACAGCAGCAGCTCTGTGATGTAATCCCAAGGTCAGAGCAGCAGTCACTCTCTGTAAAGAGAATCCTGAATTGAAACCAAACAGCAGCAGCTCTGTGATGTAATCCCAAGCTTAGAGCAGTAGTCCACTCTCTGTAAAGAGAATCCTAAATTGAAACCAAACAGCAGCAGCTCTGTGATGTAATCCCAAGGTCAGAGCAGCAGTCCACTCTCTGTAAAGAGAATCCTGAATTGAAAATTACATGCTTCAGGATTTATTGCTGGAATCTCAATCACCACAGACCGACTTAAAATGTTGGGCTTATATTGGGGAAATGTGGAACTGGATATTTTTAATTGGGAAAGGAAACTTGATTTGGGCAAACATAAAGTTTTAATATGAAACAAATGGAAATTTGTAAAGAAAAAACAGGTGTTTCTCATTAAATCTTACCTGATACTTGTTTTTTTCTATATCTCAGTTACTGTATGTCCCCCCCAAAAAAAAATCTTTAGAAGTTGGGCTTTTAGGCATTTTTTCCAGGCCTGTTGGGGTAGTTACCTGAATCCAATAAAGTGAAATATTTTACATCTCCCCATTGCTCGCGGTGGACTTCATGTACCTAATCGCATTCTTTTCTTAATTGTTTTTTCTCTTTAACAATATTCAACCTTTATTGACTGATGATTCTCAGGGATGGGAAATGTTCTTAAAGCCAAACTGTTTACACTGGCTTCAGCTCTGGGAAGCACAATCCTTAAAATGTTTTAAGAGGTCTGCAGTGATTCCTGAGTATATCAGATGTTCCTTTTTGCAAATTAAACAATGGAACTTGTTGACGATTCATATCCTACATTTTTCCAGAAAGCAATTACATTTTTTTCTATTGGATGCTATCTGTCAGGTAGAAATCGTCTTTGATAAATGCCCCTTACATCATAGAAAGACGTTATTGGGGTTCCTTGGTGATAAGCGTATTCCTGATACTATTTGGGATTTTCATTGGTTGGCCTGTCATGGCAAAATAAATGTCAAGTCTAACCAGAAACATAAGGTCCTGCAGGACAGAATTTGTGCCCGGCCAGAATGTATACACCAGGAAGAAACAATGGAGCATCTCATGTTCTCATGTACTTTCATTTCTTCCTTCTGGACTTTAATAGCGCATGAATGGGGTGAGGCTGTTTTCTCAATGATAGCCTTTGAAAATGTGATGTTTGGAACTTTTGATGCTTCATAGACATGTAAATGGCATTATAGTACATTACAAGTGTTAATGGCTGTTCTTAAATGGCAGATTTTGTCGGCTAGATGTGCATACATGCTACAGCAAAAGGAAGGGACATTAAGAGAATTGCTTTTGAAAGTACTACATCAAATGAAATGCATCTATACAATGGAAAGATCTATTGTGTCCCATAGTCAATTGCTTGAGCTATGGATCGGACTCCCTTGAATTATGGACACTGATGCTTCTGTCACTTGAACCCATTATTTCATATGTTTTTTTTTTATCTTTGGAGCTATGTTTAACTTGCTCTGCCTGATTACTCCCTTTCCATTTCTCATGACTTTTATGTTTCTCCTTTTGCTGCTTTATTTATTTCTCATTCCTCTGTTTTGTATTTCTTTAAATTTTCTTTTCTGTTTCCCTTTCCTTTGTTTGGATTTGTATATTTTTTCTTCATTTTGAACTTGGAGCATCACATATTGTAATTTGTCTGTATTTACAGTATATGCATGTGGTAATAATTTTGCCTTCTTATTTACATTTATATATGCTGTAATATATAAGCTCCTCCTCCTGGGGCTGTGTGGGTGGCTGTTTGTGCTTGTCTGTGTCTGTAGGTTAGTTTTTGTTCATTTACATGTTTTTCTGCTGGGAATACCTGTGCCATTCTTGCACACAACATTGGTGAAAGTCTCCTGGACTGAATTTCTGCAAATCGCCATCATCAGGTGTCAGCTTTTTAATTTTAAATCAACTTTCTTGAAGCTTCCCCAAGGAAGCATATGCCTTACAACTAGTCTTACAAACATGGTGATGCTGGGTCCTGCAACTGAATCAACATTCTCATCTGACCACTCTTAAAGCAACTGCACTTGTGGACTTTAAAGAACAAAGGAATTTTAACACATTTTGTGACTGAATCAACATTTTTGTCTGACCTTTCCAAAGGTATTGTATTTGTCTCTGAGGACTTTGAAGATCAAAGAAACATACAGACAAAGTTTCACATTGCATATGCCTACTGTCTGACCTACTCCAAAGGTATTGTACTTATCTCTGAGGACTTTGAAGAACAAAGGAAACATATAGACAAAAGGATTTCACACATTGCATATGCCCAGGCCACAGTTTATCACCTTTCAGGAATTTTAACATATTATGTGATCCTGGATCTCAACAGTTAATTTCCTGTGGATGAAATTAACCTTCAGCATTTTTCCTTTGCTATCTCCTGGTGTGCTTCTTAGACCACCCAAGTGCCACCACCTCTGCTCTACCATGGATTACTCTATCCTCCTAGTTCTTTTATTCACTGTGGGTGCTAGAGGCCCATGATGCCAAGCTGGACCACTACCACCCTGCGAGAACCTGCTCTTGACAAAAATGGACTATATGGCACCCCAATGCCAACTGTGCCAAAGGAGCTCCAGCTTTCCACCACCTGCATCCCACCTGCTAGCCTGGGGCACCCGACACCTTCCACGGTTATCAACATTACCATTTTCATGCCCATAAAGATCACCCTGGTGAACGCTCACCTCCCCCACTGCAAGAGCAGGAGGCGCAAGATCGGCTCCACCATTTGCATAAACCTCTCAGCCAAGAAAATAATATTCATGCTTCTTCTTCTATGGGTAATGTCCATGCCAAACCTGGCCCACCACCAGTATCAAACGCAGGGGGAAACATGAGTAAAGGCCTGAAAGTAGCTGCACTGAACATCTGCAGCCTCACAGCAAAGTTTGACCTACTCCAAGCGTGGCTGTCTGACCATGTACCTGACATTCTGTGTCTGACAGAGACCCGACTGTCAAGCAGGACAAAAGACAATGAAGTGATGCTTCCAGGATATCAAACATTCAGGAAAGACAGGTGTGGCAAGAGAGGTGGAGGAGTCCTTATCTGTGCCAGGGATTACCTATGCTGTTCGGTCCTCCCTGTTATCAGGGTCAAGGATGATCATGAACTACTAGCAATAAAAGCACAGGTCGAGCGGCATGGCAAATCTCTAATCTTAGCGTCGGTTTATCTTCCACCCACTAAAGCCAGAGATGGCCTCCCAAAATACTGGATACAATTGCTACCCTTTCTCCAGGACAGAGCTTCTCATAACAGGTGACTTTAACATCAACTGGGAGGCAGGAATCCACGCCTTTCAAGGACAGGTCGCTACTTCAATCTGACCCAACATTGAGACAGCCCAACAAGGCGGAACCACAAAAACAGGAAGAGACACCCTCCTCGATTGGCTCCTCTCGAGTTACCCTTCTCGGATCTCTGAACTTAAGGTCCTGCCTGACACCTTAAGTGATCACTCCCCGGTCACTTTCACATGGTCAAACAAATTGAGCAAGCCCCCACCTATCATAATTAATAGTAGGGTCTTGGGGAAGGGCAAGCTTGGGTCCCTCTCCTCTGCCCTCTCCCAGTATGACTGGTCCCCCATCGATCATGCGCCTAATATTGACCAGGCCCTAAGTTTCTTTATAGAAGGCTTCAACAAGATTTGCGATATCTTTGCACCACTGAGGAAAAGAAAAATTTGGGGTCAAGTTAATGGTTGGATCACAGGGGATCTCCTCGCCCAGATGAAGAAAAGGGACAATCTCTGGGAAAAAGCCAGGTCCTCTCACAGCAAACACAACTTCCAATGCTACAGAGCTGCAAGAAATCACTGCACCAACCTTATCCACCCAGCAAAGGCCAACTTCCACAAGGAGCAGCTTAAAAAAACTTGGGGCAATGGGAAGAATTTTTGAGATAACATCCAAAACCTTCTTGGGAAGGATGAGAAGAAGATCGCCCACTCGCTCAACATTGACAACATCACGATTACTGACCTTCAGCACATCACGGATTCTCACAACACAGCGTTTACTGACCTGACTGGAGTGCTACCCCCTGACTACCTGTACCCTGCTGGGGAACAAACCAACTGCACGCCTCAAGAGGGCTCAATCTCTGTCTTCTACTTCAAAAAAGTGTCAGTGAAGGAGGCTTACAAATACATAAAAAAAATACTAGGCAAGACCAGAATGGGGAGTGATGGAATCGATATGAAACTCCTATCCCTAACACTGGATGTCATCATCGTGCCAGTTACAAAACTATTTAACAAATCACTGGCTCTTGCACAGTTCCTCGGGATCTGGAAACAGGCTCTCGTGATGCCGGTGCACAAGAATGGTGATATGACATGCACCGCCAATTACAGGCCGATATCCATCCTCTCTCCTTTATCTAAAGCCCTGGAAAAGATTGTGGCCACCCAACTCACAGATTACCTCAACAGATGCAACCTGTTATGTCCAAACCAACATGGCTTCAGGCAGAATCATAGTACCACCACAGCTTTGCTGGACTACACTGACTATTTGCACAAGGCACTAGATGAAGGAAAGCTGGTGGGGTTAGTCTTCATAGACCTCACCAAAGCCTTCGACACTGTCAATCACTCTCTCCTCCTGACTCAACTACAGAACCTGGGGGTTGCAACCAATGCTGTCTGCTGGTTCAAGGACTACCTAACACACAGAAGCCAACGTGTAAAAATTGGGCACACAGTATCTAGCTCCAATGAGGTATCTTTAGGGGTCCCACAGGGGTCAGTACTGGGGCCCTTACTATTCAGCCTTGTCCTAAATAATCTTCCTGAAGCCTGTGACACTAAACTGATACTTTACGCAGATGACGTTGTGCTTCTCACCAGCAGTTCATCAATAGTTGCCCTCCACTCCCAGCTGCAGGCATCCTTCTACAAGCTGGAAGACTGGTTCTGTAGCCATAAACTTCTATTAAACTACAAAAAAACCAAGGTGATGCTCACAGCCAGCCCACAGCACAAAAAGAAGCTCCCTCCCCTCACCATCTCCAATAAAGTCAGTGAGCTGCTCGAACAAGTTCAGACCTTCAGGTACCTGCGGGTCACTGTTGATGACTGCCTCACCTTCATCCAACACATCGACACAGTGGTAAAGGCAGTGAACACCAAGCTGGGTGTACTATATAGGCATAAAAAGTATCTCACTCCAGAGGCCTCTGTCTCTCAGTCTCCAGCTCCATCCTTTCTACCATCGACTATGGATTGGTGGTCTATGGTGCAGCAACAGACACTGCACTAAAAAGGATTCACTTTGCCCTCAACAAGGCATGTAGGCTCACAATGGCTGCAGCTCGAAATACCCACACCTGCTCCTTATACAGGGAGACCAATTGGCTGCCACTAAAGAACAGGATTATATTCCAAACATGTCTCCTTGGAAAAAAGGCACTAATGGGTAAAACCGCCCCATGCATTTCTAGCATCCTAACACCAAGTGTTACCAGCTATACCACCAGAGGCAGGATGAGGGGGTCCCTATCAACGCCTTTCCGTTGAACTGTGAAGGGACAGTGTGCTTTCAGCTTTAGGTCCCCCCAATGGCTCAATGAAATCCCAGTGCACATTCTAAACTCCCAATGCATCTCGCAATTCAAAAATGGCTTAAGGTAACACCTTCTTACTAGGACAGTTTGTGACTGCCACTAGGACTCTAACACCCATAATGCCCACTCACCCACACTCTCCTTCCCCTTCCTTTTACACCCACTCTTCCCTATTGCCCTATCCCTCTGTCTTCCTCTCCCCCCTGTGCCTTTTCTCCCACTGGATCAACCTTAAAACCAACATACTACCACTACCTCCCCAACCTCCTAGACAAAGCCACTTCTTCTGGCTGCCTCCCCCGTCTCCTCCCCCTCACCTTGAGCTCCTCCTCCTTGGACTCTCACACTAGGTGTCACACCTGTTTATCTCCTTCGCTACATATAAACACTGTCCTTTACCCTAGTTGAATGCTCTTGACGCTATACTATCACCATTGGTACTATGAATGGCATTGTATCCTTACTGTATACTAGCTACCTACTATTCGAGTATTGTATGTAAACTGTTTGTTATTGCTGTCATTGTCACTGTTTGACGTGGAACCTTTATAAAAGAGCTCTGAGCTCAAAGGTATGATCCAAATCCCTAAATAAATAAAAAAATATATATTGCTTTATGATTTCTTTTATGTTGTTCTTTTTCTATTTATGTTCTTTGTGTGACTTAATACTTATTCTTATTTTTGTGCTTTCCTTTTGTATGATTTTGTATAATGGACTGCTGACTTGTAATTTAATTTTGTTTTGATTTCAATACAAAAATTCCCCTTCTCTTTTTGATAAGTGCCATGGGATCTTTAACATCCACCTGAACTACCACCAATCCAGGCAAATGGGACCTCGGTTTAATGTCTCATCCAAAAGATGGCACCTCAGAAGTGCAGCACCCCTCTCATGCTGCACTACAGTGTCAGTACTGGGATATTAACCCAAGTGGCAGATGTGAGAACTGAACCCACAGCCCTCTGATCTCCCGGCCTCAGAGGCAAGTGTGCTACCTACTGAGACACTGACACTGACTCACCCCCACCCTCTGAAAAAAAGCTACAAGGCACATTTAATTAAACCATAAGGTAATCACCCCTAGGGGTGTAATGTGGCATGAGATGCAGACGAGAGCACCACATACCCCAGTGGGGTGATTAACTGCTGGTTAATGTAAACCCTGGGAGTACCTTTTATGCCTTTATAGAATGTCCATCCTTTTTTATTTCTTTGCAGCCTTTTTCAAAATTATCTTTTATAATTACCTTGTATTTGAAATAAAATAGTCCATCCGCTATCAGAGTGTGCTCGCATGCTCAGCGTGAAGACAGAGACAATGAATTATAACTGTGACTGCCAACTGATGGGTGAAAGTTTGGGAGTCTGGGAAAAATGCGTTTTACTGGAGAGACAGTTTTTGAGGAAGGAAGGAGTAACATTTTGCAGAATTCATCTGCAGTTTTTGTTTATAGCTCTGTTCCACGACATCTTTCTTAAAGTTGCCATGGATTTTCCAGGAAGTCTTTAGTGATGTTGCCATGGTAGTCTGTGCTGCCGCTATGATAACTGCAGCCACAAAGCAAGAATGAAAGGATGTTGCAGCCCTATGAGCTGGCTCAGTGCGATGTTCCTGTGACAGCAATAGCAGTTGTCGTGGCAGTGGCTGAGCACTTTAAAGAAAAAGTCATGTTGCCATGATACCACCGCTTGAACATAAAGGAAAAAAACAAGGGATCAGATGGGTATTTCAAGGGAGGTTGCCATGGCAGCATACTGACACAATTTTATCACAGAAAGAAATGGGGGTCTGGATATTGCAGGCTGGCCAAATATGCAATGTTAAATGCATTTTGTGATTGTAAATGCGAGTAGCACATCTTCAAATGCCGAAATCAGCATCTCTGCTACAGGACTTCAGTATTCAGAGAGAGTAATGGGGGTGAGTGAAACCTAAAGTAGAATTTTAAGAGAGAATTTCAACATTCAAACAACATGAAGTCTTGCTGTGTTCTGACTATATGCAATTAGCCCCAGCACTTGAACTGCTCCGGACAGTAAAGGGTTAACTCTATGCCCAGACATAGAACGTTGAGCTCGAGCTCGGTTTTTAAACCTCTGTCCTTGGTACTCCTTAGTGTAACCGTCAGATTCTTTACTCCGCCTAACGGTGAAGTCGCTCCGGAGATCCCTCCTTCTCTACAGTTCGGTTGAAGTAAAATCAGTCAGTTACAACCGTTTTTCTTCTTTTATTTCGGTATTCAAAGTTCTGTCTATGATACAGTAAGTGCAGCTAGTAGGTAGTTAGAGTTTTATTTACTAGAAATTGTTTTTTGTTCGGTTTTCTCCCGGTTGGTGTGGTTGGGAACCAAAACAAATTCTATTTGATTTAATTCTTATAAATTGTTAACTTACTGTTGTGGTTTCCGGTACTTATTGGTTCCTGAAAAAAAAAAAAATAACAGTTTCTTTGTTTTTTCAACTGACCTGTGACACAGTTGGAACCTATAGGTGTGTAGTTGCCTGGCTTAACTGCTGTTTAGGGTAACTTTTTAGGATCCAGCATGTCTGAAAAATCCAAAAAGGAAACCAGTCCCACTGGGTTTCAGCACTGCACCGAGTGTGGGAAGGTCTTTGCTAAGGTTGACCCCCATCTCATCTGTGTTTATTGTCTGGGGTTTGACCACTTCAAAGAAGACTGGAAAATATGTAAAAACTTTCCTAAAGCCACTATGGAAAAATGATTAAGTAGGCTGAAGGAAAGAGAGGCCGAGAAATCCGCCGACCCAGATGGCCAGCCCGGTTCGGTTCCGACCGAACCTGAGGGGGTGCCCACTGACTTGGGCAATACCTCCTCGGGCACAAGGAGAGCCAACTCTGCAGAGTTGGTTCTGTCTAAAAGAAAATGCAAGTCAGTCAGTTCGGATCCCGGTTCCCATGTTCCGACCGCTGAAGAAATTGCTAAAGCGATCACTGTTGTTCAGTTGCTTTGCCTGGTTCTGACCGAACCGACACCAACTCAGACAATCGGTTCAGTCGGAAATAGTTGCTTCTGAAACTGAACCTGAAGTATTCTATGAGGGCAATTGGGAAGGAGAAAAAGATTATGAAGAAGAGAAAGATGAAGGCCTAGATAAGCCAGTAGAGCCTGACATCTCCCCAGACAGGCCTTCTAATGTGTCTCCTCCCAGACTTTCTGAGTCCCCCTCCCATTTCTTGTTCTACAAGAAAGTGGCTGATACTCTTCAGCTTCCAGTGGAAGAGGTTGAACAGGATCAGGAGGAACCTGACTTTGTTGAAATGATAGATGTCCCAGAGTCAAAGAGAGTGTCTATCCTTTTACATAAATCCCTGGGAAAACAGACAGAGACAATTCTGCAGTTTCCAACATCTATACCTCTTGTGGATAAAAGGATGGACAGGAGGTATACCTTGTCAGGTTCTGGGATGGAATTCCTTACAAATTATTGCAGCCATGTTGGGGTAGTGCAAGCTGCAGCCTGTGACAAGGCTAACATTCCACTGGCATCTCCCCCCCAGATAAGGATTCCAGGAAAGTGGATGCCATGGCTAAAAAACAACACTTGGCATCCTCTTTGGGACTCAGGCAAGCTAGTTACATGGCATATACAGCCAGATACCAGAAATCTATGTGGAGTATGGTTCTGGAGCTGGCTAAGAATGCCCCTCCCCAGCTGGCCAAGGAGCTGGAGCAGGTGGCTCTGGATGGGGCTGAGGCATTTAAAGTTCAGGTCCATGCTGCTGTGGACTTGAATAATGTGTAATCCAGGGTCATGGCTACATCTGTCTCCATGAGGAGATTTGCTTGGCTCAGATGTACCAGTTTGTCACAGGATACCCTTACTAAGGCCATGGATTTTCCTGTTATTGATAACTCTCTGTTTGGGGAACAAACAGAGGGTTACATGAAGAAAATGGATGAGTACAGGACCACCTACAGGAGTGCTGCAGCCAAAGAGAAGCAGGACACTCCTCAAAAGCAGCAATTTAGGGCTGGCAGGGGCAGGCTTTTTCATGGGCCTTTTTACCAAGCCCAGGCCTCCTCTTCTTTCTGGCAGAGGGGGTTCTTTAGGGGAAGAGGCAGGCGAGGGATGACCAGGACCCCATCTTCCATGCAGTCTAAGCCCCCTGCCAAGCAGACACCCAGAGGTTCCAGTCAGGGTCGCTTCTCCAGTTCCAATAGGGGGCAGGCTGGCTCACTACTTCCAGGCCTGGAAGTCTGTTACTTCAGACAAATGGGTCCTGGAAGTAGTGAGCCAGGGACTTGCTCTCAGTTTCGAAAGGTTCCCAAAAATGAGAGCAAAGTCTTTCAGTCCTCCCTCCTCCTTGGAGACAAAGGCCTTAATGGCAGAAGTCTCCTCTCTACTGCTTCTTCAGGCAATAGAAGAAGTACCTCTTAGTCACAGGGGAAAAGGACTGTATTCCAGATACTTCCTTACCCCAAAATAGACAGGGGAGTGGCGACCCATCAAAGTTCTAAGATACCTGAACAGACATATACTACAGCCAAAGTTCAAAATGGGGACTCTGGGAATAATTCTTCCCTCTCTGAGACCAGGAGACTGGCTAGCCTCCCTGGATCTCAATAATGCCTACTTCCACATACCTATCAGACATTCCCACAGAAAGTACCTCAGGTTTGAGTTGCCCTCAGGTCATTACCAGTTCAGAGCAATGCCTTTCGGTCTAACATCTGCCCCAAGGGTGTTCACCAAGTGTTTAGCAATAGTGGTGGCCTTTCTCAGGAGACAGGGTATCCTGCTGTTTCCATATCTGGACGACTGGCTCATAGTGGGTCAGTCCTCAGACCAAGTCAAGTCAGCTCTAGAGGTCACTCAAAAGCTTTTAGACTCTTTAGGATTCATTCTGAACCTAGAAAAGTCTGTTCTGGAACCAGCCCAGCTTCTCACTTTTATAGGGGTGGAACTAGACACAGTCCAGGCAAGGGTGTTTCTTCCTCTTTCAAGGGTACAATCCCTTTTCACTCTGGCTTCCTCTTTTCATCCTCTAGTGTCTCAGCCAGCCAGACACTTCCTTCAGTTGATAGGCCACATGGCAGCTTCCACTGCTGTGGTGCAAGGGGCGAGATTTCAAATGAGAGATATTCAGTTTCATCTAAGATCTTAATGGCCTCAGAAAAAAGACCCTCTCTCCAAATTGGTTCCAATGTCTCAAACACTGGTTCAGAATCTCCAGTGGTGGTTGGAGGAGAATAATCTAAGACAAGGTGTCCCCTTCCTCAGTTAGGCTCCCTCAGTGGTTCTCACCTCAGATGCCTCTCTACTAGGATGGGGAGCCCATCTGGACCAGCTTACTGCTCAGGGAACCTGATCTCATCAGGAGTCACTTCTTCACATAAATCTTCTAGAACTCAGAGCAGTCTTTCTAGCACTTCAGACATTCTCAAACACTATTCAGGGGAAAGTGGTACAGATCAGGACAGACAATACCACAACCATGTGGTACATCAACAAGCAGGGATGCACTTGGTCCTCGGCCTTGTGCACAGAAGCCATGAAAATCTGGTCTCTAGCTTATTTCCTTCAGGTTTCCCTGATAGCTGTGCATCTTCCAGGGAAGGACAACATACAGTATATGCTGCTTAGTGTGGACTAATCTGGTCTCCCACTACATGTCCACCTAAGGCAATGTCCGTATTTTCCAGCGGAGGTGCTGTGGTGAAAACTTATACAGTACAGCGTGTGTCATTCAGTAGTTCAGCATTTTGCTGGCTACTTTGTACTGTATTAATACTGCACTGTATTATTTTTATTTTGCAGGGCTTATTGAGGGGCTTATTTCAGTGTCAATGCTTATTTCTGTGTCAGTGCTTCAGTGCTTCAATGTGACTTTCGTTCGCCTTTATTTTTCAGGGCTGTACTAGCAGGTGCTCTCAGCACGATTTCTCAAGGTCATCGCAAATGGGCCCTGAATCCTCTGATTCTTCAGGTCATTTTCAAGAGGTGGGGCACTCCAGAGATAGATCTCTTTGCAGCCCTGGACAATCACCAACTCCCTCTGTTTTGCTGCAGACCCTCTCTTCTGGGATCTGTCCCCCAGGATGCTCTACTATTGAATTGGACAAGCAGGTTTCTGTATGCATTTCTTCCTTTTCCTCTGATATTCAGAGTCCTGCTCAAGATCAGATCTCAGCCTTGCAAAGTGATTCTGGTGGCTCCAGACTGGGTCAGCCAGCCATGGTACCCCCTATTATTGTCCATGTCAGTGACAATACCACTGTGTCTTCCCAGACAGTACAATCTTCTCAATTATTCACAGGGGAGGATACTGTATCCCCAAAAAGCAAGAGGTGTCTGAGATGGATGCCAGAGCCCCACCTCACTGGTCAGTACCAGATGTCCTGGGCTCAGGGCGCAAAACCTGGTCATCTGGATGACCAGCAGTAGCACTATCACTATGCTAACTATCCAGGCATCAGTACACAACTAATCATGAGCTGTGTTGTGGTTGATACTTTGACATTGTGACAGGGTAGAATAGGACCCTGTCTCATTTGTTATGGAGAATGTGTTTAAATGCAAGGATCTTTCCTTTCCTTTTCTGTCTCTTCTCTATCTGGTTGCACAACCAAATTTTCCTGTGAAACCTCAGACCTGACCACCCCGAACAGTCTCACAATTCTTTGTCTCTCATTTTTCTCTTGCTGTCTATTTTTCTCCCTTGCATATCTAGATCTTCAAGGATTTAAAAAATATGTGCGAATCAATGTATGGAAATGTAACTGATATTGGGATCCCTATTGTTTAAAAAATATATAGTGTTACCGCTGAAATGTATATATTTATATTTTGAGATGACTGCATAAACTCTAGTTATTATTTGAGTGCACATGTTGAGCCTTTTGCAGAAGCTGCAGAAAGGGCCTCTCAGCTCAGGCACAATGTGGTCTAGCAGCACCTGAAATTTACTAGGACAGGATGTTTGCTAAGATTGGGGTGTTGGAAAGGATTTATAAGAGAGCTGAGCTAGAATTTCAAGAGTTTTTTAAGTATAAGGGACATAAAGACTGAAAAAATATTTTATTTTATTCCTCTGTACATAGATACTCTGAACAAGTTTATTTTGTTCTTTGTTGCTGCTACTACAAATAAACAGTTTTGCTGAATTCTACAACTGCTCCTAGTTTTCCCTATGCTTCCTGAACTGTGCTGTGATGACAGATGGTGTCAGAAGTGGGATTTATGCCATGCATACCCTAAGACAGGAGTTTTGTGCGTAGGTACTTGACCTGGTACCAGGGAAGCACAGAGGAAGATATAGATTCTGCAGCATCAAGTCCAGGAGTGGTTACCAGGAGAATGGCAGTCATTCTAGCAGTGACAGAAGTCCAGTCTGAGACTGTGCCAAGTTATGGAAAAAGAACATGCAGTGACAAAACCTGAAAGCATGATGGACTTTTTCAAATAGTGGGCTATACAACAAAAAGAGACTGAAAAGCAGGGAGAAAAACAGCTTTGTTTAAAAGCACAGAGGAGAGAAGAGATGCAGCAACAAGAGCAGCAGATGAACGATAAAAATTCCAGAATCACAAGGTGGTACCTGGCACTACAGCCATTTAAATTCACTGTGATACACAAATCTGGTAAAGAGAATAGCAATGCTGATTTTCTGTCAAGATATGGATCAGGAATTGAGGGTTCTGAAGGTTAAAAAAAAAATAAATGTATGAGTTTGAACTGTACTGTTATGAAAAAAAATGGATACACGTGTATTTAATGTCTGAAAGCAGCAACTGTTATTAGAGAATAGAAATTGTTGGAAACCTATTTTTGCAAAACAGGTACCCTCTTAAGGAGTATGTGACAGGGTAGGATAGGACCTTGTCCCATTTGTTATGAAGAATGTGTTTAAATGCAAGGATCTTTCCTTTTCTGTTTTTTCTCTATCTGGTTGCACAACCAAATCTTCCTGTGAGACCTCGGACTTGATCACCCCAAACAGTCTCGCAATTCTTTGCCTCTCACTGTCTCTCAGTTTTCTCTTGCTGTCTGTTTTTCTCCCTTGCATATCTAGATCTGCTAGGATATAAAATATGTGCAAATCAATGTATGGAAATGTAACTGATATTGAGATCCCTATTGTTTAGAAAATATATAGTGTTACTGCAGAAATGTATATATTTATATTTTGAGATGACTGCATAAACTCTAGATGTTACTTGAATGCAAATGTTGAGCCTTTTGTAGAAGCTGCAGAAGGGGCCTCTCAGCTTAGGTACACTGCATTCTAGCAGCTCCTGAAATTTACTAGGACAGGATGTTTGCTAAGATTGGGGGATTGGAAAGGATTTATAAGACAGCTGAGGTGGAATTTCAAGAGTTTTTAAGAATAAGAGCACAGAGACTGAAGAAAGATTTTATTTAATTCCTTTGTACATAATTACTCTGAACAAGTTTATTTTTTTCTACGTCACTGCTACTACAAATAAACAGTTTTGTTGAATTCTATAACTGCTCCTGGTTTTCCCTATGCTTCCTGACCTATGCCTCAACGACAGACATGCAAATGAACTAGTGGTTAACTGCTTCTAGGATTACCCAGTTACCAAAGACTAAAATAAATAAAATAAAAAAGGGTAACTAGCCAAGTTCAAGTTTTTTGGCAGGAAAACTCCATTGAGCATAATCATTTACAAGGAGGTCCTGTTAGGACAAAGTAAAACAACAATATACAATACTCAAAATTGGAATACAATACAGTTGCATTAACTGGCATACAACACAGTTACATTTAAGAGACAGTCAAAATTGGCATACAATACAATTATTTTGCAGAAACAATCAGACATTTAAAATAGGCAAGCAGTGTGAAACTATGACTATACATACTGATATTCTGATATATACTGGAGGATAGGGAGAAGTTCTAACAGCAACTGTAAGTAGGCAGAAGAGAATGGTTAAACAGGGACAAGTGCAAATTATATAAGTAATAATACCCTCCAGGGTGGGCGTTATTGGGATATAACAGACCGCCCAGGGCATAATGAGGCCCGACGCCTCAGGCAGAAGGCCTTAGAGCCCCTGGAAAATCCGTTATATCCCATAACGCCCACCCTGGAGGGTATTATTACACTTAGATAATGGGTTAGAGATGCCATTTTTGGAAAGAATAAACAAGAAAAAATGTACATATAAAAAAATAAGTAAAAACTAAGTAGAAGTAATGTTTGTTGTAAATTAGTCCTTGTAGTGTGAAGTGGTGGAATCACCACTGGAAGTCGCTGCTGTGTATTTTTTTATGCTGTTTTCGATTAGCTTGCCTCCTGCTTCATCTCTCTCACACACACGCAGACACCCCGATTGAAAAATGCTGTGTGAGAACAGGAGAAATGTAGCCTTGTGATTTTTAGTGACCGGTACCTCTGTTTTAATGTGGTATGGCTTAGAAGTGTGGCACGAGTCTGCAGCTGGGTTTAAAAGTGAGCACAGGCTTCACAGGGAGCATGACAGTGAAGGGAAATGGAACACGGAAGATTGGGAGGTTTACCTTACGGGAGGCTGAGCGAGTTGCTACCGTAAGCATTTAAAAATGGATGTTTTTTTTTTTTCCAGTGACGAGGAGGAACAGAGGCAGTTTGGGAGGCCATGTCAGGCTGTCGGTGGGATTTTACTTCAGCAGCATGGTGGGACTCGGGTGGGGGCTGCTGTCTCAGTAACTGTGGAGAATAAAATAGCGGATGGCAAGTTTGGGGTGCCAAATAATCGAACTGGAACTTTTTCTCACTGGGCGTTGCTGAGAAATAACAGCCTGGGTGCTAGGCTCATTCAGTCAATCAGGATGCTAGTTTTGTTTTACCCATTATCTAAGCTTGCTTTAACAAAGGTGAATGTGCTAGCTGAGGTGGCAGTAGCAGGTTTCCATAAGTGAGTGCCTCACACAGCCTGGAGAATTGCATGAGCCAGTTTATGGGAAGGGAAATGTTGGCCAGGACACCAGGAATGTCCCCTACTCTTTGCAAAGAGTGCCCTGGGTTCTTTTACTTCCACCTGGACACCCACGAGGACAACGCCAGGATGGGTAGATGGGACCTCGGTTTAACGTCTCATCCGAAGGACGGCACACCCAAGCAGTACAGCACCCCCCTAATATTGCACTCAGATGCCAGTGATTTTTTAGGTGACAGCCCAATCCCAGTGTGGGATGAGAACCCACAACCTTCTGGTCCAGAGGCAGATGTGCTACCAATTGAGCCACACTGACACAGGTTGAAGGACCTGGGTACTAGAAATGGGTGCCTCCACCTGGAGGAAAGGGTTTGTGGTAGCATAGCTGACCTGGGTACAGCCCTCCAGGACACTGTTACCCTCCTTTGTTCCCTCTAGTGCCCTAAATGATTCACACAATACACAAGTGCAATTTGCCCCTGACAACAGTTTTAACCCCACACTTGTTGCACTTACCATCAGGGCTGGTTCAGCTGGCTCGGCCCTGGAGACCCCATGTAAAATAAGATTTAGCAAAACAACCAACAGTATTTCAATGCTGTTTGTACAGAGGCACACCACAACCAGTTTCAGTGCAAAAAGATTTAGATCTGATTTATTTAAGGGGCAGTAACAAGGAAGGGGGCAGAATCTGACTGTTGATTCAAGATCTGAATAATTCAGGCTATAAGGCATGCACTCAAAGGTCCCTGTAACACAGTTACACACACTCTGGGTACCTAGTTGGAACTACGGCTAGCCTGAAGCATTGCCTGTGGTAAGCCAGCGTTGCAATTGGTTGGGGCCCTGTGATGGAAAGAAAACATGCATGAACTTTAACCCACAATTTGTAATCCGGAGCCGGATGGCTCAGTCCCAAAATGATTAGCAACAACAATTAAATCAGTTGACACACTTTGATTTGAGCTTTGTTGCAGAGAACTGCCCTGGTGTTTACTCACGCTACCCAGTACGGGATGCAGGATGGACAAAATGGAGACCTCAGGATGAAGTGCTGTATTACTTGGAGAAGCAGGGCCCACATGAAGCACCGTGGTGCCAGTCCTGTTCATTGGTGTTGAGCAGGGAGCCGAATCCCCAGGCGGGTCTTGTCGGTTGTTTCTCTGCGGCGTGAGCAGCTGTCTGGGCCGAAGTGGCAAGGCCCAGACTGGATGAACAGTTCGGAGACAGTCCGGGAAGTGCTGGATACAGCTTCCTGCAAGTGTGACACATTCAAGCAGTGGGGAACCAAATCACGACCCACTATCAGCATTCAACACACTTATAGTAAAAGTAAGATAAATATCACCATTCGGATGACAGTCCGGTTGCAATTCACAGTGCCTCTGTGCAAACCGTACACCCTGCAGCAGTCTCAAGTCCTGACAGGCTGATCCCACTGAGGCTAAACTTCAATCCACTTCAGGAGGATTCAATTCTTCACAAATCAGGATCCGATTGCAAAATCTGCAAATTCGGAAGAAGTCCATTATCAGGCTCAGGGTCTCTTCACTTATGAAGATAGTAGCAGGCAGGCCAAACACAACCTTCCCGCCGATTTCTCCTGCACACCCCGCAGGAGCAGGTGCTCTAATCTCTCGAGCTGTTCACTCTTTCAACTCTAACTCTGCACTGTCTTACTGCTGCAGGCAGTTTGGGACTTTCCAAAAGATCCAAAAGGTTTGATTTGTTGATTCATCTGTCTGTCAAAGCAAGGGCTCCCCTTCCAGGTCCTTTTAGGAGCCAAAAAGCAAAAACTACAATTCCTACAGAAATTCACTCCCACAAGACCCCTGGGGACAGATTCCATTTTAGGGTGTCCAAAGGTACTGATTGGTCCAAACTACCAGTCCAGAACCAAGATGGTGGTGTTTAACAGAATTGTCCATGCTGCAAAGGAAGGCAGGTTAGACAAACTACAATATTATTACTAAACCAGATAATCAGCAAACAGTTACAGATCCTTGTAGGGCTCCCTCTGCGCAATTAGTGATGACAGAATGGAGCAAAAATACAGCAGTCTGGGTGGGACTCAAGCCTGAAACCACTCAGCCCCTACCCAGATTAATTACACACTATGATATAGGCAGCTCTTAAAGAGACAGGCATGGAGGCTGACAGGGCACTCACATGTAACCACTTTTAAATTGCTGAGGACACAGAAGGCCAGCCTGGCAGTGGGCATTTAGACAAGCCCACGGAAGATTTTTGGGAACCCCCATTTGTAGGGGGTTACACCTGTATTTTATTCCAGGCTGTCTGGATGACATGACTAAGTGCAGCTCTGCCATAGAGAGTATAAAATTTGGGGACATCTAGAAGGATATATATGCTTTTTCTGAGGGCATAGTGGCTACACGATTGGCAATAGAGGGAAGTAATGTAAGGTGGTAACTTGTTCAGTAAGGCTTTGAGGGCCCAGGTGCCTGTGTGGAGCAGTCTCCTTGTGGTGAGGGATGACCAGCCCACAGCTGAATAAAGGGTGCAGTGATGCATTCTAAATGGTGCCTTGGTTATAAATCATAAGGTACAGTGATACAGAATGTCTAGTCTGTGTAGGTTAGATACTGAGCTACTATTGTAAATAATGTCCACATAATCCAGCAGGGGAAGGAAGGTGGCTTGCAGAAGCCTTTTCCTGTTGTCTGTTGGGAATAAAGATTTATTCCTATAGAAAAATCCCAGTCTTACTTTTAACTTCTTGGTAAGGGATTTATTGTGTGCAGAGAACAACAGTTTACTGTCCAGCCAGATTCCTAGACGCTTACATTTTTCGACCATCTCAAGTGACTCTCCTAGGAGTGTTATAACGGGCACCGGTGTGGCTTGCTGGTGTAGAGATGTTGAAGGCTGTGAAGAGAGAAAGTACATTACTTTAGTTTTCTTGAAGTTAAGTAGTAGTTTGGAGTTGAGGAGGTTGCGTTGTAGTATCAAATCAAATCAGACTTTATTTACTAACATACTAAAATGCCAGCAGAATAGGCCTAACGGTCTTTCGTGTCTGCTCGTTTGGTCAGCCCCCATCCTGGGTGCTGACCTTGCTGCCCCCCTCGCCTTCTCTGGCTTCTCCCTTCCCAGTTCCGGATATTCTTGCTGCATTGGATTTTGCTTCCAGAACCCTTCCCCTGTACCTGTCCCACCCCCTCTTGAACCTCTCCACTGTTTCTGCCTCCACCAGCCTCCTAGGCAGCGCATTCCATGGCTCCACCACCCTCTCAGTGAAGTAGCACCTCCTCCTTTCTCCCCTGAATCTTCCCCCCTCCAGCATCCACCCATGCCCTCTAGTGGCCCCCTCCTCCTTCCTTCGAAGCACCTTGACTGTTCCTCCCCTACTTACCCTCTTCATGTACCTGAAGACCTCTATCATGTCCCCCCGGTCCCGTCTCTCTTCCAATGTGTACATATTTAGCTCTTCGAGCCTCTCTTCATAGGTCCTGTCCCCCAAGCCCCAAATCATTTTGGTTGCCCTCCTCTGGACCCTCTCCAGGAGGTTAATGTCCCTCTTTAAGTGTGGCCTCCAAAACTGCATGCAGTACTCAAGGTGCGGCCTCACCAAGCAGCTATACAGAGGGAGTATCGCTTCCCTCCTTCTGGAGGTGATCCCCCTAGCGATGCATCCCAGCATCCTGTTGGCGTTGGCTGCTGCCCTCCTACAAGTCTCAGAGTTGTTCATCTTGACATCCACCACCACCTCCAGGTCCCTCTCGGCCATTGAGACTTGTAGCATTTCCCCCTTCCCCAGGGTGTACACTTGGCCCCGGGTTTCTGGCCCCCAGGTGGAGTATCTTGCATGTCCCTGCATTGAACCTCAGCTTCCACTTTCTAGACCATCTTTCCAGAGCCTGAAGGTCCCCCGGTAGGGCCACCCTCCCCTCCTCCCCATCCACCACCGACCCCAGTTTCGAGTCATCCGCAAAGAGACTCATCTCACTCCTGATTCCTGTCCTCATGTCAGAGATGTAGGCATTGAACAGAAGGGGCCCAAGGACTGATCTCTGTGGGACCCCACTAATGATCCTCCTTGGGGATGAGACTATCCCACCAACTATGACCCTCTGGGTCCGGTCCTGGAGCCAATTGCCTATCCATCTGATCATCTGGTTCCCCACTCCCATTTCTCCCAGCTTATCCAACAGGCCCACGTGAGGAACAGAGTCAAATGCCTTGCTGAAGTCTAGAAAGAGGACGTCCACTGGTCTACCCAGGTCCAAGGCACTCATCACCCAGTCATAGAACTCCACAAGATTTGTCTGACATGATTTCCCCGGGATGAATCCATGCTGTCTATCGTCCAGGCACTCCGACTTATCCAGGTCCCCCCCAGCCTCTCCTTGACAATGCCCTCCATCACCTTGCCCACCACCGATGTCAGACTGTCAGGCCTGTAGTTCTCTGCCACCTCCCTTGATTCCCCCCTTGTGGATAGGCACTATATGTGCCACCTTCCAGTCCTGGGGCACCCACCCTGTCCTCAGAGACATGGTGAAAAACTCCGCCAGGAGTTTCGCCAGGACATCCACAAGTTCCTTCAGCACTCTGGGATGTAATTTATCCATTGAGTGCTTTCTCATATGGGGAGTTGAGGCTTCCTAGCTCTCTCTGCTGTGATTTCCACTTCCGGTACCTCTTCTCCTGCTTAGCCCTCCTCCTCCTGCCAGTGATGCCTCCCCCCTCCCAGACCCGCCCGATCGGTAAGGGTCCCCCTCCCTCAGTATCTCTGTCTCCTCCCATGTATGATGCAGCATCCAATTTTTCTTGGTGAAAACTGAGGTGAAGTACTCATTTAGTACCTCAGCCTGCTCCCCGGTTCTTGTGCCCATCTCTTCCCTGATTTAATCCTGCTAATCTGCCCCTTCACCTTCATTTTTCCCCAATGTATCTAAGAACCCTCCTTGTTCCCTCCCTAATTTCCCTGGCCAGGTTCTCCTCCTTCCTTGCCTTGGCGCCCTCACCACCCTAGTGGCCCTTCCAGCCATCAGCTCCTACTCCCTCGATCCCTTTCCTCCTTGAGCACTTGAATTGCTTATAGGCTTGCTTCTTCCCGCACCACCTCCTGGACCTCCCTGGTCCACCAGCAGGGTTTTGGGCCCCACCGCATTTTTGTCTTTACTCTTGCACAGGTGCTGGTAGCATCCTGCACCCCTCTCCTGATGATTTCCCACCTACTATCAGCGTCCATGTCTGACCCAATCCCATCCAAATGCTCCTTAGGATCCTTCCCATTTCCTTAAAATCCGCCCCTGAAGTTGGTTACTTCCGTCTTTGTGCAGCCTTCTACCCCTCTAGGTCCAGGCAGAACCAGACCATGGCATGGTCACTCCCTGCCAATGGGTCCTTACCTCCAGGCCCCAATCTGGTCACTGTCTGCCAGGACCACATCCAGTACCACGCCTCCTGGTCGGTTCCCTCACCTGCTGAGTTAGGAATGCATCTTGAAAGACATCCAACAACCTCTGTTCCTGGTCACAGAGGATGTCATAGTCTCCCAGTCTGTTCCTGGCATGTTTAAGTCCCCAACACCACCACCGTTCCTCTGCCCAGTCTGCAGTGTCTCCCAACATCTGCCACCAGACTCTCCTCCAGCTCCTCCGCCAGGGCAGGGGTCTATACACCACTCCTATTTTTACTCTCTTGCCCCCCCTTGTTATCAAGGTGATCCAAATTGCCTCCACGGTTCCCTCCGCCTCCTCTACTCCCCCTATGCCAATGCAGTTTTTGACTATCATTGCTACCCTCCTCCCCTTCCCTCCCCCTGTCCTTCCTGAACATAGTGTAACCCTCCAGGTTCAGGTCCCAGTCATGTCCTGCAGTGGCCCAAGTCTCAGTGACCGCTGCCACATCCACTGCTCCCTCAGTTAGCATCGCCTGGAGCTCAGGCATTTTATTGCACAAGCTCCTGGCATTTAGCAGACTACCTTCCACCCTTTCCTATAGTTCCATTTCCCTGGTGATGTTCCCATGGGATTCTGTTTTCCCCTGGTCCACCTCCCTTGCCAGTCGGCCTTTTCCCAATCCTCCAGCTCCCCAGGGGGTGAAGATAGAGTCCTCCTTTATCGGCACCCCTTGACAGCCTTTTCTCCCATCCTCCCCTTCACAAGTTTAAACCCCACTTTTCACTAATGAACCTGTCTATTATCAACAAGGATTCCTTCCCCTCAAATTGAGATGGAGTCTATCTCTAGCTACAGCTCCTATCCTCCCAGGTCTCCCCAATCCCCATCAACCCATACCCTGGCCTCCACACCACTCCCTGAGCCACTGGTTTATCTCCCTAATCTTCCTTTTGTGTTCCCCACTAGCCTTTGCTGTGGAGATTTCTGAGGGGAAACTAGCATCCTATGTCATGACAGACCCTAGCAAGCTCCTGAATCTTGCCTGTATCTCTAGCTCACTATTTCCCTCAATGTTATTTGTAACCAGGTGGACCAGTATGTCCAGAACCCCACAATCCTTTGCCAGTGATATACCTCGTGCTAACCCTAGTGCACCGTTAGTCCAGGAAGCATCTTGTTCTAACTGGCCAGGCTTCTCCCTCCCTATCCCATTTGATACCCTGATCATAGAATCCCCCAACAGGAGCACTCTGACCGCTCCTTTCCTCCATTTCCCCCCTTCCATGTCCCTCATCCTTTCTACCGGCCCCTCCACCCAGCCGGCTCCTTGTTCCTCCCTATCGGGTGCCATGCCACCCCCTTCCCTCCAATCCTATGCCTCTCCTCCTCCTAAGTATCCTTCTGTACCTTGCTAATTCCCCCCTCACTACTCGTGACTGGTCCTTCTTCCCATCTGCTAAGCTAGCCTGGCTCGTCCTCCCTTCCTTCCTGTCACCATTTAGTTCCTCCTTGCTCATCGTGCTCCCCTGGCCTAAACCCTCAGCTCCCTTTACTGAATCCTCCTTGTACTTCTGGTCCTTCTCCTTTACCTTTCCTCCCAACTGGTCCTTCTCCTTGTGCTTTTCTCCCTCTTCCCCCTGCTCCTCCTGCTCTGATTCACTGCTCCCCCCATTTTCCTGCATTCCAGGTCCCCCCCCCGTTCTTCCTGTTATCTGGCCCCTGCCTCCTGCCCCCACTCCCTTTCCGTCTCTAACCACCCCTGTCGTGGCTACATCACCCCCCTCATCCTCGAGCAGAAGAAGAGAAGAAGAGATTTGAAGCAGTTACTGAGTGTAAGGTCTGATCCACCTCCCCGCCTTGCTTCCTTCTGTCCAGCCCTGGCCATCTGCCTACTTCCCTGAGAATGTTGTCACTCTGTCCCTCCTTTGTGAGGGTCCCCAGTTACTTGCCTGCTTCCTTGGTAGTGTCCTTTTGGACCCCCTCTGCCAGGGTCCCTATGTGACCCCTGAGTATTCTCCTGCACTCCTTTCCCTATGCCCCCGCCCCCAGTGCTTGGTGCAACCCCATGGGAGATCGCCAGTCCCCTTCCCCAACCATACATCCCCTCTTCCCCCAGCTGTCTCCTAATCCCCGCAACCTCCTCCCTAAGCTGTGCCAGCTGGTAGCACACTGGGCAACCACCGAACTTCCAAGCCCAGTCCAGTATCATGGCTGCTCCACACCCTGTGCATCCCACCACCCTCCCAAAGATGCTGGCCCTAATGACGTGTGGTTCCATCCCCTTCCAAATAGGTTTCCTTGGGTGAGCCACCAGGTTCTCCCTAGTCCAAGATACACCCTACTGCCTAATCAGGTCACCCACTAATCTTAGAGACAGTCCCACTGTACACCAGTAACCCTGTTACTAGGTGCAGTTACAACACATTAAACTTATAAGGGAAATGAACAACTCCCTTAGCTCCTCTCTCCCAGCCTTTAACTCCAACCCCCAGTGGCTAGAACTACATGAGCTGCACCTGCAGCCTTTTCCTCAAATTGCAGGGCAGGTGTTCCCCTATAAATTAGCAGAATTCTGGGAGGAGGGGTGGGAGGAGTGGTCTTGGGAAGACACCTGACTCGAGAGAGAGTGTATCAGCCCTGTGTCTCCCCTCCAAGCCCAGCAGCCAAAGAACCAGGCCCATGCAAATCCCACCAAATAGGTTTTAAATCAGAAGAAATAGGTCTCCACCAGCGCAGCCTGTTACACAGTGAAACATCCACAAAATGAGCCCACTTACAGCCACCAAATCAGTTTTCAAACTTCCAGCAGCCCCCAAAACAATACCCTGCTAGCCCCTTAGAAGTAAGAAAGAAAAGAACTAACCTTCTACCA
Organism: Neoceratodus forsteri; assembly: GCA_016271365.2. NCBI lineage: Eukaryota > Metazoa > Chordata > Ceratodontiformes > Ceratodontidae > Neoceratodus > Neoceratodus forsteri. The sequence continues at coordinate 138,345,572 of CM057452.1, read as the reverse complement.
AGTAAATCCACAAGAACCCTGTGAAACAACAAGCAGCAGCTACTGTCCGGGAACACAACTGATCCTGTCCCTTCCAGTTCTTTCTGAGAAGACAAAGCAGCTAACACCTCAAACCTGATTCAGCTCTGCCTCCAGTCAATTGGCTGAGTGAGACCTGGCCAGACCATTAACACCTTCCCCACTATCACTAACCTTTGCAGCTAGTGGAGTCAGCAAAAGGAATCAAAATTCAACTCAAAGCCCCAAAATATGTTTGCTGCCAAAGGAAACAGGTCTCCAATTTAATCAAGCTTCACTAACAACACATCAAAATAGGCTTGAAATTAACAGATATGAGTCTCAATTCAAATAACCATCTCCAAGCAAATCCCACCAAATAGGTTTTAAATCAGATGAAATAGGCCTCCACCAGCGCAGCCTGTTACACAGTGAAACATCCACAAAATGAGCCCACTTACAGCCACCAAACCAGTTTTCAAACTACCAGCAGCCCCCAAAACAATACCCTGCTAGCCCCTTAGAAGTAAGAAAGAAAAGAACTAACCTTCTACCAAGTAAAATCCACAAGAACCCTGTGAAAACAACAAGCAGCAGCTACAGTCCTGGAACACAACTGATCCTGTCCCCTTCCAGTTCTTTTCAAATATCAATATAAAACATAAATAATCAATCGGATAAAACATATTAAAATGTTAAAATAGGTAGCAGTAATACAAACTAAACATTGTCCCTGAAAGCTAAACTAAATACATATGTTTTCAAAGAGGACTTAAGTTGAAGTCGGCCTGCAGTTCTGTGCTGACATTGGACAAGGAAGATTTAGAAGTATACAGCATAGTATCATCCACAGAAAAGTGGAGTTTAGAATTTGGAATGTTGCTACTGAGTGAATGTATGTATATACTGAACAGTGAGAGAAAGTGAGGACGATAGGAATCCGTCAATTTGGATACATTGCAGTTTGTCAGTAAGCTAGCTGGAGAACCTGCTTACTGAGGAGCTATCCAATCCATATTCTTTAAGTTTGATTAATAGTAGACTGTGATCAGCCATGTGAAAACCTTTACTTAGGTCTAAAAGGACAACTTCTGTGGGAAGTTTATTGTCGAGGGTGGTAAACCAGTCGTTTGTCACTCAAGCTAATGCAGAAACTGTGCTGTGATTTTGTCTGAAGCCTAACTGAAGTGGGTTAAAGAGGTTTGAATTTTCTCTGTGATCCCTAAGTTGATTATTAACTAGCTTTTCTAGAAGCTTTGACAAGACTGGTTGGTTTTAAATTGGTCTGTAGTTGTTTAAGTCACTTGGGTCACCGGATTTAAATAAGGGCAGTTATGTGTGCTGTTTTCTAACAAGTGGTTACTATGCCACATGAGATTAAAAAATTGAATGAGTGTGTTATGGGGCAGTAAGAAACTGAAACCCTAGTTTTAGGAAAGCAGGTTTGATTCTGTCAGCTCCTGTGCTCTTTGTCATACTCAGTTTTTTCAATAGATCTTCAACCTGTTTGTATGAAACCAGGAATTAATGCTTACAGTAACTTTTATTTATTTTGAAGTCTTGGATAGCACCAGTGAGCGGGATGCTCATTAATTGGTTCCACATCAGTTAACAAGTACAGAGTGATACATAAATATTCAAATACAGAGTGGTTCGGTAGCAAATATACAAACATATGTTACAGTACAACAATACAGATAAAGTTCATGGTTACACTATACTGAGGCATTGTACAATGTATGCTGGCATCAAGGAGAGACAAAAATCAGTAGAGTAGACAGAGGGAGGAGAAGGGGGGAGAAAATGAAGAGGTAATGGCAAGAGGAAGGGGTGAGTGGGGGTAGGAGGTGGAGGGGTAGGGGAAGAGAGGTGGATGTGTGTGGCAGCACCATGGAAGAGGATGGTGGGTCAGTGAAGTGCAAGGTCAGGGCTACCCAGTAGAACAATAATGATTAAGAAGTTCTTGATGGTAAGTGCAGACTAAAGCAATGGAATTACTGACCTGAGGTGGGATTTATTGCGAGCAGGCACAGGTACCCATGGTGAGAAGGTGTTGGCGCAGCTTGTGTTTAAAAGAGCCAATCGTTGCTGTATCACAGATGTTCTAAGGTAGCGCATTTGTCCAGAGTGGGGCCTGATATGAGAAAACCTGCTGAGCCAAGGTAGTGCTGCACCTTGGCACATGGAGTACCCGAGAGGCAGTGCTTCTGGTTTGCTTTGTGCTCTGGGAAGGGGTCAGTAGGTTCTGTACTCCTGGTGGTAGAAGGTTTAAGGAGGCAGGTTTGGCCCCTGATTCTTCCACTGAGCTGTAGCCAGCCAGCCATGGTTTAGTGAGCACAGGTGTGCATGAGTCTAGCAGCACTGTAGTTAAACATTAGCTGACCTATCAGTTCGCATTCAATGAGCATTAGTAAACACTCTATCATGTTTCAACTAATCCTTAACAGCTGAACATTAGTAGTGGATTTTCAATGTTCTGATCATAAACTGAGATTAAGGAATTGCTCATCTAATTTCAAGTAATGCTCAATTTACAGGGCATTAGTTGCTAATTTCTTCTTATATACCTCATCCTCAATAAAAGTAAATTGATCCAGTTTGGTAAAGAAATGACAGCCTAAAGGTGTGCAGCCTCTCTAACCCATCCTTGTAGAACCAGACCCTGGTGATGGTTTCCCCTCTCCCAGTAGTACATTGGCAACACAACACACCATGGCTTCCCAGTGGCTCCCCTACCAAGGGAACCATTAGGTATTTACTAATGTCATTTTTTTTTTGTATGGGTTGTCAACCAAATAAAGGGGAATGCTGTACAGATCTGAAACCTGAGACTTCTAAGAACAGCGAGCCTTCATACAAGGGGTAGGCAGGTCACACCTGATTGCTACCTGACCCAAGGTCTAACAGCTTTTTACAGTAGTTAATTAGATAGAAATGTTTGTAGGGCCCACTTGGATTATATGACCTGTGCAACTCCAGAATTTCAAGTTGTAGCCCTGCCATTAACATTTTGATGATGCCACTAAGAGCCTGATCCAGAACAGTGAAGCTCTGTTCCCTCCAGACTCAGCTACACATGGCTGAATGCACATCTCCTGGTCTCCCAGATACGCATGTGCAGAGATTTTTGTGAGGCCCTGGGAGAATTCTAGGAAACACCCCTCTGAGGAAGGCTGAGATAGCGGAAACGTCGTATCACCCTTTTTTGTCGACACCCTGACGACGAAACAAGGAAAAGGACCATTATGGCGGCATTCGCCGTAATGGTCCATTTTCCTTGTTTCACCTTCCCCCAGTGTTCCACCCCCTTCCCGGACCAACTCCGACCTGGAGTTGGAATCTTAGAGTCCGGGGGGTGAGGGGGCAGAGCTCCCTGCATGGGGTGTGTGTGGAGTGCAGCCCCCACAGAAAACAAGAAGCCAAGAGGTGGCACAATACCTGTGTCAGTATTATGCCGACACTGTGGGGCAGGTCGGCATTTTTGCTGATGGAAAAATTTGATGCTTCCTGGAAATGTCGAAGACTGTTGCCACTGTAGCCCAAGCTGAGTGGATGTCATACAGATGAACTATTTTGCACTATTTTACACTAACTAAGGTTACAGAATGCTGATTTCTGCTGCTATGACCTTGTCTGCTGGTTCATCTTTTGGATTTTTGAGCACCTATTAAATTATACTTTTTGCATTTCAGTTGCATTGTGACTGTACCTTATTCAAGTGCTGCATGCTTTGGATCATTTTATTTATTTATTTATTTAAGTCTTTGATAACCGAGTAAGTGCACTGATCCAGAGAACCATTTTCGGGCATGACCTGGGCTGCAACAAGTGGCATACAGAAAGAGAAACGTATTATACAATGAGTACAAGTTGAGAAATATAGCAGCCATCACTAGTGGATAATGCAATGTACAGAGGAAAAACAAATAAGGAGAGATGTACAACTTCAAACTAAATAAAATAAAATAAAAACATATGTATTCATGTGTTGAAGGGCTGGCTACTCTTCTGCTTCAGGTGCTGAACTCTGCACTGCTGTCGCAGCTTTTGAGAGGAAGAGGCATTCTGGGAAAAGAGCTGGACCAAGCACCGAGTATCAAAACATCTTCCTAGGTCAATGCCAAAGTGGATCCCCTGCTTTATGTGTAGCAGAGGTTGAAGCGCTGCCATATCATTGTACTGGGGAGAAACATTTTAACTAAAAAATCAGAGTGACGCAGTATGCCTCTTAGTCTTCCATGCCATCTTGGAGAGCTTTGGGCAACATGGGGGGGCAATTTGGACCCCATAATGACCCATGGAAGCCGTGCATGGAAGGCATGCAGAGGCTACAGCAGGTTCCGCCCCTGTGTAGCACTGGTGGCCTCTCCGCCACATGCCCACCCAGGCCTGACTGCACAGGTGGATGCATGGGTTGAGTAGGATTAAATAGAATGCAGCAGAGCAACTCATTCTGTGGCTTGTGGATCAGACCCTAAGTGAGGAAAACAGCTACAGCATGTTCAAGTAAGGTATAGTAGAGCTGGCCTGCTGGCAAACCGATAGCTCTAATGCTTGCAATGCCAACAACCCTGGTTCAGGAAGGAGCTTGAAACATTGGAGGGCTGGCCGGGGGAAGGGAGGATGAGTGTCCAGAGGACTGCTCTTCTCCTTCAGGAAGGTGGGGTGAGGGTGATTAGCAATAGCCCAACTTCTAGTGGTGGCTGGGAGTTAGTGCGTCTGACACCCTGTGGGCACGCAAGATTGGGACTCGGCAGGCGTCAGCATGCACATCCATGGAAGCATGCATGACGTACCTCTGATGCCTTTACATGTCTGAGCCTTGGGGAAACTCCAAAGGAAATACCCTTCCACCAGCAGCATGGTGCCCTAGGATCCTCAGTCACTGTCAAGCCAACACAATGCCAGCTTAAGTCTCAGCAGAGACCCAAAGATTTTTTTTGTGAAATTCAGCTTTATTATTTTCAAAGCACAAAGTATCCATCCACAGAGCAATGATACAGAACACTGAACAAGGAATCCCAAACCCCCCAAACTTCCCCCCAGTCCCCCCAACCCACCCTCCACATACGGAGTATGTATAACAACCCAACAAAAAAGATAGCCCAGGAAATAATACATAAATGACATACCATATATTACAGATGTATGTGGTGGGAAACCAGAGAGAGCTCAAAAGGAAATTAGTTCAAATAAAGGGCATAGAGTTTGCCCCATTTCTTATTAAAAAAGGGCAGGCGATGGCGGGAACTGGCAGTCAGACGCTCAGTCCAGAGAGAAAAGGAAAGCTCATGCAGTCATTCACAATATGAAATAGGCGATTGATCCAGCCAGTGTCTAAGGACCAGTTTCTTGACAGCCAAGGAAATGAAAGCCATGTGGTATCTCCTTTCCCCGACCAGGATCTGGGAGTAGTCGCCAATAATACACACTTCAGGGTAAAAGAGGCCTTTCAGCCACAGGAGAGGGTCAATCCATTCTTCAATTTGAACCCACAGGGAAGATACCTTCTCACAGGACCATAAAACATGCAACAGGGAACCATCCGCTTTGCCACATCTGGAGCAGATAGGAGAGGGGAGGCGACCCATCTTAGCCAGTTTGACAGGGGCGTAGTACATATTATTTAAGATATGATATTGGGTAAGTCTTAACCGATCCTGAGTTAGGTAAGAGTAGAGACCTTTCTAAAGACATGACCAATTGAAGGTAAAGTCTGGCATCAAAGTTTCCCATACCTTGGAGCCAACAGGGGGAGAAGAGTGGGAGGTGGTAAGCAGACACAAGTATAAACAGGAGATGCCATGGGGTTTAAGCGCTAAGGCTTGGATCTGGTTAAGGAGGTCGCTGAGTACAGACGGTTTCAGAGAGGGGCCAAACTGTTGCAGTATCAGATGTCGCAGTTGGTAAATTTTGAAGATGATTGTTGGGCCCAACCGGAATTTCTCTAATAACTCCAGAGAAGTGAGAAGAGAGTTCTAGGAGTAAAGGTCAGACACTCTGAGTTCCTGAAGAAGAGGAAGCCAAGCTGGAGCCAGTGGGCGATCCCCAATCTTGATGTTTAGGTTAGAAAAGATAGGCTGTGAAAAGTCTTTAGAGGGAGACGCCTCCAGAGAGGCGCAAATTTGTGAGAAGACTTTAATAGAGACACCAACTGGAGAAGAACACAGTGAAACCAGAAGAGATTTCCAAGGAGAAAAAAGAATAGCAGCAGGAGAGAGATTATGAGTAGAAATCAGATGGGATTCTATCTGTAACCAGATGGGAGTATAATCATCTTCAGATACAGCCTGGGGAGTGGAAAGCCATTTACCACACTTGTAAAGGTGGCTGGCCCAGTAATAGAATAAGAAGCTGAGTAATCAAAGTCCACCAGATTCTTTAGGGAGCCCCAGCTTAAGTTAAGAATGCCCAGGGGACTTATCTAACCAAATGAAAGAGGTGATAAGTGAATGGACGTGTTTAAAGAAGGAGAGAGGAAGCCAGATATTGAGCATATTTAAGGGGTAGAAAAGTCTAGGGAGAATATTCATTTTGATAATGTTAATTCTACCCCATAGCGAGATTGGGAGGTTCTTCCATCTTAATAGGTCATGTTGTAGTACAACTAGTAAGTCCTCTAAGTTCAGTTTCTTCATTACAGAGGAATCAGTAGTTAAAAATATTCCAAGATATTTGATGGACCGGGGAGACCATCGCATACCGAAGGTAGTGAATTCCTGACTACAAACAAGATGGTTTTGGGGAAAATTTCAGTTTTATTGAGATTCAGTTTATAGTTAGAGTAACACCTAAACTAGTTGATCACTTTCAAGGCCTCAGTAAGAGAGGAAACAGAGTTAGAAAGATGCAGTAAAATACCATCTGCATATACCGAGAGAGATAGTGTCAAGTTATCAATGGAGATGCCTCGTACGTTAGGGGAAGATATAAGGCATCTAATGAGTGGTTCAAGGTACAAATTAGAAAGGAAGGGGGAAAGAGGGCAGCCTTGACGGGTGCCTGTGTGTAAGGGGAAAGCAGAGGAGAAAACACCATTGCAGTTAATTTTAGCAGATGGGGAGGAGTAGACTGCTTGAAGCCATTACAAAAATGAGGGGGAACCCATCTTCCATAAGGTTATCCATAGAAAGGACCAATCAACTCTATCAAAAGCCTTTTCAGCATCAAGAGAGATTAGGGCCATAGGAAGAGGAGAAGCTTTGGCTACCTGAAAGAAGTGACATATGTCTTGTGAAGGTGATCAGCAGAAGACCTCCCAGAAACAAAATCAACTTGTTCTGGACTGAGTAAACACGACCACACCTTCCTGATTCTCGTGGCAAGAACTTTGGTTAGGATTTTAATGTCGGATTTTAATAAGGAAATAGGGTGGTAGCACACTGGATGAGAGGAAGGTTTATCTGGCTTAAGAAGAGGAACTATAGTGGCTTCTAGGATGGAGGGGTCTAAGGACTCAGCTGAAACCATGAATTGATAAAGGCGAAGCAGAAGAGGGGACAGGTCTTTAAGGAAAAGTCTGTAGAAGTTCAAAGGAAAGCCATCTGGGCCAGGTGCTTTGCCTAGGGTTAAACTGTTGTTGACAGCTTCCACCTCTTCCAGGGAGATAGGGGTGGAAAAGAAGGTTCGGTGATGATCCAAGAGGTGAGGAAGTGGAACAGAGCCTATATAGGACAATATTTCCTTAGTGGTTAGTGGTGATGGACACCTACCATATAGAGTAGAGCAGAAGTTTTCAAAAACCGATACAATCTCCCTGGAGAGTGTTTTTATGGAACCATCCGGGGCAGAGATAGAGAGGATGACTCCTGAGGCCTCCAACTTTTGCAGATGAAGAGCAAGTAACTGCCCTGCCTTCTCTCCTTGCTCGATATATTTGGATTGGGTCTTTAAGATGGTATAGTCCACCCTTTCCTGCAAGAGATTAAAATATTTGTCTCAAAGGGACAGTAAGGCCTATAAAGAATCTGGGAAGGAACTGGGAGAAAGAGAGATTGCTCAAGGGAATGAATTTGGGCAAGCAACGAGAAGGCTTCTGATTCTCTATGATGCTTCTGAGTGGAGGTTAAATGGATAAATTCACCTCACAAGAAGCATTTTAAGAAACTCCATTCATAGTCACCCCTCGGCACAGTATTCTGATTAGAGGTGGTAAAGGCCTGAATGAGAGTTGATATCCTGGAAACAACATGGTCATTTTTGAGAAGTTGAGTATTTAGTTTCCACAAGGTATCCCGCTGTAGATCAGTATCAGGAGTGAGTATTAACCAAGCCACCACATGATTGGAGAGCACAATGGGTTCCAGGCCTACGTTACAAAGACCAGGAAGAAGAGAGAGGCAGGTGAGAACATAATCCAGCCTAGAAGAGGTGTGGTGTACCATTGAATAGAAAGAATAGGTGCAGAACAGTGGGTTGAGAACCCACCAGGGATTGCAGAGACCCAGTAAATCCATAAACTCCCACAGGGCATGCTGTGCTGATGAGAGAGGTTTGAGGGGGTAGTTGGAATGATCAAGATCTTGGATGGGAGGAAGGTTCCAGTCACCACCCATCATCAAGGGGAGAGAACGGTATGGGGCCAGTCTGTCTGCTAATTCCATAAAGAAAGCTGGGTCACTTCCCACTGGCCCATATACACTGCCCAGGACCAGTTCACGGCGGTCAAGCAAGCCCATAATGAAGACATATCTTCTCAGTGGGTCGGATAGAACTTGGTCCACCTGAAGGGAGATTTTATGATTCACTAAAATGGCAACATTTTTACTTGAAAATGAATCTCCGGAGGCAAACACCTGACCAATACCCTGCCTGCAGAGCCTGATAGCCTCATAGGAGAGAAGATGCGTTTCTTGAAGAACCGTAATATGAGCATGAAGTAATGAAATATGCTTTAAAACCTGGTACCTTTTGAGTTGTTCTCTGATTCCCCTGACATTCCAAGTCAGAAAATTAATTAGGTTGCTAGCCATATTCGCAGTAAATAGAATAGGTAATAAGGTGATTGATAACAGGGAAACACACTCCGTCCCACCCGGGACCCCCCACCCCGTCCATCAGTCAGAAAAATCAACTTATATAAAAAGGCAACAAGTAAACATTGTAACTTTGAAAGCCATAAAAGGCTAAGATTAGGAGTACTCCTGAATCACAATAGAGGGGGCAGTAGGGTCCCCCGCAACACCCATTAGCTAAAGTAAAATAGATCATTGAATAAACTTTAGTAGGTATCCCTCCCCAGACCCACACCCTCACCCCAATCCAAAAACTATTTACCCTGGTCCTTCGAGCTGAAGGGGCCCCCAAGAGCAGGGCAAATAAGAGGATCCGTAAGGACCAACCCAACAAAGCCCTGAGTACCTCTACTCCACTGCAAAGGAACCTGAGAGGAAGACTGAATAAGAAGAGCTGGGAGGGAACGACAAAGTCATAAGGAACTGAGTTAACTGTGAAGGGGCATTCCCTTCCCCAGGTAGCAATTTTTACTCCCAGGCCCTGATGTAGGGAAGGAAAAATGGTATGCAGGAGGAGGTTCAGGGCCAACTCCCCCACTATCCAGGACGTGAGGCACATCTCACCACAGGGCTAACCATCCCAAGTGGCCCCCACCCCAACCCACCCATCTACCCATCCTATATCAAAACACCAAACAGCCAAGGTAAAAAAGGCAGTTTCATTAGACCAACAGAGCAGAATTAAAGGCCTACCTGCATGGAGGGAGCCTTCAGTCCAAGTAAAAGACATGGGTCCACCAGTGAAAGTCCCAGACCGAGGCGTGGAGAGACAGAACCAGGAAGGAATAGGAAGGAAGGAAGGAAAAAAGGGGAGGGGGAGAAGGGGTAGGTTCATGGTACAGTAGTTAGAAGGGGGAGTAGAAATATAGACATGAGAAAACCTGATCGAAGGGAAGGAAGAGTCAAGGAGAGGAGGATGGGGCAGGATAAATTAGGGCAGAGTTGCTGGGGGAAGGGGGTGACAGAGAACCAGCAGAATCAAATTTAGAAGGAGCTGCAAGGAGTGTACACAGGTGGACCCAAAAAACCAGAACATAGAAAGCAATTAATGTATTACCCCATCAGCTAAATTAGGCAAAAAAGAGCAGTGGAGCTGATTATTACAGGAGAGCAGCCCCCGGAGCACCAGAGAGTTAGTACAGTCACTAGTGTGCCTGAGGGAGCCAAAATAAAGTAGGACATGATCCACCTGGATTTCGACACTCCGGAATGAAATAACCCAATTCAAAAGTTCTGTGGTCCCTGGCAGCAGATGGAGGGTTCTGGATAGGTTAGCAGTCCCAGGACATTATACAGGGTACCAGGCCCACTCCAGGAAAGCCACAGGAAGCGAGGCATCCAGAGCATGCCAGGTGGGAGTCAAGGAGGCAAAGTACAAGCCGCCAACCGAGGCCAGACTAAGCAGAACGAACTCCATGCAGACAGTCACACTGAGGTAAGAAACCAATGCCATCAGAAGGTAGTAAACTCAGAAGTGAAAAGTGACTACACTGGGCTAGAGGGAAGCCAGTCATGGGGTCTTAAAGAGGTCAGGCAACCGGGTGGCAAGGTCAGTTGAGGATTGAGCTGGAGAGTCATAGGAATGCCAGGTGCCAGCAACGTGGGCTTACAAATGGGCCAGATAGTCCATCCAGAACTTAAACCCAGCTGCGATGAGTTTATTTACAATCAGGTGAAATGCAGCCTGAATTTGCTGAGTCTCTAGTGAGAGATCCTGAGTGAAGCATAGGCATTTCCCCTCCCATGAGATCGCTTGCAGGTCTCTCATCTTGGTCAGGATGTGTTGCTCCTCTAGATAGTTTAGAAACTTTATTATAGGCCTGGGAGGTGCAGTATCTGGTGGCCAAGGACAGAGGGAGCGGTGGGCTCTTTCAATGAGATATGTAGGATTGTGAGGAGAGGGGCCCACAACTTTGTTCAGGAGCTTTTGTATGAAGGTGATCATCGAAGAGCCTTCTTCAGTTTCTGGCAGCCCAAAAATGAATATATTGTTTCTACGGCTGTGACCCTCGAGGTCCTCAGCCTTAGGCTAGAGCTTTGCAAGCTGTTGCTGTAACTTGTGCAATTCTAGATCAGCTTTATCCTGCCAGGACTCCAAGGAAGCAGTACGTGCTTCTGAATCAGCGATCCTGTGGCCCAAGTCCCCCCTGTTGGATTGGAGAAACTTTAATTCCGCTGATATTTCTGCAAGAGTCTCTTTAAAAGATAGTAATTCTTGAAGGAATCTGTCTTCGGTTAATGGTATAGCTGAAGTAGAGGACCCAGGTTGCTTAGTAGGCTGCAAGGTTTGTGCTTTGTATTTCTTGGCCTGCTTCTCAGGGGTCACTGGTGGAGTATGCTGAAGAGGGGCCTGTCTCATGTCTGTCTCCATCGCAGCTGGCAGATGCCAATTGCGATGATCCAAAAAGGCAAATCCAATGACAGTAGACAGGCAGCAATAAGATTATATGGTTACTGCTCTTGTTCTGAAGAGACTAGCAGTCGATTAATGCAGATGGATGAGATGGGTGACAGGAGCCGACAGGATGAGCTGCTGTGATGCTGAGAACATCACATGCTCTCCCCAGGGACCCAAAGATAATGTTGATCTCTCCCTATGGGAAGCCCCTCCATGAGGGGTAAGTCACAGTCTTCCCAGACCAGGCAGCATGGGGAAGTGCCAGGGAGGGGTGGATTGGGGAGCTTAGGGGCAGATATGGGTTACATCTGCTAGCTTGGCTAGAGAGCCAGAAAGAAAGTAAGAAAAACAACAAATTGAGAATACAGTAGAATGGGGAGGGTGGGCTGTTCATAGTGACAATATCCAACTTAGGTTGCCACTTTTCATTTTTGGGGGTTATATACTAAACATGATACTGTCCCAAAAAATGAAAGTTGACCTGCTAAGTTGGGTACAGTGACATAAACAGCCCCGCCCCCACCGGTTCTACCATACTTTATACTATGTCTGTCATAGCCCTGTTACTCAGTGTCATCGCAACAATGTTTGGAGAGAAAAGCTACAGCAGGAGACACCAAAGCTGTGTTTATGACTTTCTGAATTTCAAAAAAATGTAAATACGCCATCTAGATAAACCCACTGAATGACCATAGTGGCAGCAGTTCTCCACCTCCACTGCCACGGCTGTGCATATGCTGCATGCTGGGAGATGGAAGATTCCACAAAAAATGGAAGACACTGGGCTGTGGGTGACATGAAGATGGATGCACTCGGGCCCCACTTATCACTGTATGAATCAATCAATCAAAACTTTATTTCTATAGCACCCCTTCCCAAGGGCCCGGGGCACAGTACAACATACACAGTAAAACCACACATATATTCATAAAGCATATTTCAGAGCCACTACAAATTTCCATATTTCTAAAATCACTAATAGCGGATAGTCTTAAAATCTCAGATTATAATAAATTAAAAACCTGCTCAAACAGGAGTGTCTTGAGCCCCCTCTTAAAGGTTTCCACTCCCTGTGCACATTCATCCCTCCCTAGGAGTCCCGACTACTGGCCACTCTGACCCCTCTGAGGCTTCTTCTGCTATGGCACCCGGCTACGGCCACACTCCATCATAGGGCCACAGCATTATAGGGGCTCCCGCTTCCCACCTGGAGGTGGTGCTCATAGAGTGGGAGTCTGTGATCCTCCCCATAGGGTCAGCGTGCAGTGCAGACTAGACTCTACTGGGTCAGGGGAAATCAGGCTCAGACACAAATACAGGTCTCCCATGCATTGGTGCAGTACTTCACCAGCTTATGCCACTGGACTGGGTTTGAAAATATACTTTGACATTACTCTTGTTTTTAAGAACAAAATAATTTGCATTATTTACTTTGATTTGATGTTATATCAGAAATTAGGGATATGCCATGAACAGGCCCAAAATACCACATTTATTTTTATCTGCAGGGATGATCTCGATTGACCTCATGAACAGTGAATGTAAAAATCACAATGCAAATTGCTATTCCAGATATTAGTGGACACTACTAAGGATAACACCCATGGCTGTTAACCTCGTGGCAAGCATCTGCAAGCATGGTGGAACATAACATTGTAACATACTGAAGAGACAAAGAAATGCTTTCTTGTGTTTTTTAGGGCACTATCCAATAAGCTCCCAGCCTATATCACAAACCTATTTGTGTGGCCAGGGGACATAGGGCCTTAGGTGCTCCACACTCATTTCCTTCAAGGTGCCTAGAATAAAGACACAGCATGGTCTGGCAGCTGCCAACTTCTCCCTCCCCTCCCTTTGGAACACTATGCAAAAGACACTTAAGATCACCTCCCTTCCCGGACCTTACACCTTCAAACTATTGCATGCTCGATACCTAAGGGATACCTGCACTTGTTTCAGGTGACAGGTCCGTCTGTCCACCCCCTTGGAGCCTCTTATCCCCAGCACTGTTTTCTCTAACATTAGCACTTTCTACTGCTGTTTTTTCTTTTCTTCTCTTCTAGTTCTTACTGATCTGCCTCACCAAACAAGTGGCGACTTCCTTGGCTAATTGTTATATGAACTACTGTTGTGCCACTGTTATATGAACTACTGTTGTGCTTCTGTTATTTGAACTCCTGTTGTGCAACCTCCTTGTCTAAGTGTTATATGAACTACTGTTGTGCCACTGCTCACACTGTAATTGTTCTTTTCAATGTCGCCTTGCGCACGCGCAAGCAACATATCGTGGTACATAGATACATAGACAGTGTCGGCAGATAAGGGCCTATGGCCCACCCAGTCTGCCCATTTGAGCTTGTAAGTTCAGTTTGTTTTCCTAGAAGTCTGTTTCCCCTTACCCCTGACCTCTAGAATTCCTTTATGTCTATCCCATGCATTCTTAAATCCCGTGATTGTTTCAGCTCCCACCAATTCCTCTGGCAGCTTGAAATAGCAGGTTTTGGAAGTGCAGTTATGTTGTGGCCAATGGCGCCACTGCTTTTTCAGGCAGGCTGTGTGGCACAAATAAAATAGCACACTGTCTATGACAGCAGTGCAAAAGCATGCCACCAACTTGAAAGGATTTTGCCGCTGCAATGAGGGAGCTCCCCCTCATTGCAGGGCGTGCCTTGCCTGGTGTAACAGTTCAACAAACATGGTGGTGGCTGTCGCCGTCCACTTCTCACAGTGCCCAATAAGCCAACTTCAGGGGTGCCCAATCCCCCTGTCGGCATGCCCCCTCCCCAGTTCATTTGCCGATGGGGGAGCCCAATCACCGTCGGCATAATGTCCCCATTTGTTTCATTTGTGTGCCGAGGGGGTGCCCAATCCCCCTCGGCATCATGTGCTGCCCCAACACAGATGCACTTTGTGTGCCGATGGGGCATCTAATCCCCGTCAGCTTCAGTCCCCTTTGCAAAAATATACAGGTGGCACACTGGGACCCCACCCCAGTGTGCCAAAACACGCCTGTAAAAAAAAAAAAACATCCTGCGATGTCTTTTTGTTTTTCCTGCAAAAAGAGAAACATAGAAACATAGAAAATTGTCCCTCGTTGTCTCCAGTGCCCCCTCCCCAAACCCACACTCACCCTCTGTGTACACCACCTCCCCACACCCCCCTCACCCCATATTTACCTCCAGAGCCCAGTGCAACGATCTTTGTTGGACCGGGAACACATCTACACTTTCAAAGCAGCCCATGAACTGAAGAAATGCCGGTAAACTGTATAATGGCATAGATGGTTTTTTTTCAACTTACTGTATGTGGGTATGTCACAGGGTGCTCCTGTGAAGGGTTTAGGGCCCTGAGTTGATATATATAGAAATAGAAGGGAACCTGCAAGCCATGTTTGAACTTTTCCAAAGGTGCTGTCATGATACCTATCGTTCCTCAGTTAGGCTGTTCAGTTTGAAGTCTGGCTGTTTCTAAATCCATTAAAGCAAAAGACAGCCGCTGCTTAGTGATGTTGTTTGAAAAAATTCAATGTATAAAATAAATAACAAACGAAAGGATAGTTGTTAGATTAATGTTAAATACATTTCATGGCACCTTTTCTGAGTGGAGAAACTGAAGTGGAGAGCCTCTGTGGCAGTATGCCTAAATTCAGTCCCATGCCCGAAGTTAGTCGTCATGCTGAAAGTATAGTGGACTATTATTACAGGGTTGTCATTGGTTTAGAGTAGAAGTAAATATAGCATTCCGTTTGGAATGTCATTTCATTCTGCTTAATAAAAGCTTAGTGTTAGCCCTTTCTGTCTATATTGTGTTTTTTAGGGCTTGTGTTTTTAGGTTTAAAAATGGTATTGAGAACCAACTGGTTCTCTTCTCTAGTTCCCGTTATGTTCCTTTTTTCTAAATTCATTTGAAAATGTTTTCCCGGTGTAGAATTGCTTTGGAGCTTCAGCGCAACAGTGAGTAAGCGAGCGGTTGTTCCTGCTCGACTGTGCGCATATCCGTGAAGGCATTTAGCCTTTTAGTACTGTTCAAAATTTAATAATTCCCACTGAAAATTAATAGTGTCAGCTTTATATATCCTTCGGAGTTGAGGTTAGCTACTTCTGGGCTGTTTTTGAGACCTTCTCAGGGCGAGAGATTTTTGGCGTTTACAGGCATTTCGGAGCCCTGAGATCCATTTACCTACCTTTGGCTATAGCTTGCTCTTAAGAGACGGCTGGCCACAATTTTTATCTTTTTGTTCTGCTGTCTGAAAGTGGGGTACTTTAGCCGTGGGCTGTTGCCGGATTGAAATTCCTTTTTTTTGTGATTAGCCCGAGTCCTTTGTATAGCTGGTTATGGAGTGAGTGGAGCGGACTCGAGACTGGTTCTTCGGTGCTGCTTTAGCGGCTGATGTTGTGTGTGGGTTGGGGTGGTTGTTTTTGAGACTTGGTTCGCTGTGACGGTTGTACCGGGGGGGTGTTTGTCTGTCTCTGTTCGTGGTTTGCCCTGTTGCGGTGCTAGTGGGGTGCCGAGTTCGGGTCCTGTCAGCGTCTTTTTCTTCTAGGAGCCGGCCGGCCTCATTTCCTCTCCTTTTATCAGGTATAGGAAGGGGAGGTGCTTTAGTTGTTAGAAATAATGTTTAAAACTCTATTAAAAGAGTTTAATTTGCTTGTAGGATTATAAATATTCTGCTTTGGTAATTTAAAGGGGCAATGTACGTATAAATAAAATAAATACTTGGTAAATAAAGATTTAAAGTGTAAAATAAGATACTGGGGTGGAGTTAAATGATCACATGACCCCTTCTGGGTATAAATTCAGAATCTTTGGGTTGAGAGAGAGATCAAGATAGAGAGCGAGATTATTCTGCTTGCTGTGGGTCTGGAGGTATACTCTGGAAGTTGCTATCAAAGTGCTCTATGGAGTTATAATGAACTGTGCTATTTACTGCTCCGAATGGAAGATTTTTAAATGCCAGATGAATTTGTCTGCTGTGGTATCTACTGCTCTGAGTTCCAGAAAGCTTTGGTAAAGTGCTCTAAGGAACGAAGGTGTTCAGTTTCTGTGCTAAAATTGAGAACATGATGTTGAACTGATGCACTGTATTGAATTTGTCCTGCTACTGAATCATTTTTTTTGGGAGAATTGAGAATAAATTTGGAACTTTGGAAAGAGTGCTACATGTGTCATGCTACCTGATTAGCTCACATATACCTGCACCCTTCCACAGGGTATCTCAGCCATTTTCTTGAATTTTGGCACCAAATTTTCAACATGGGGTTCTTGGGACACCACTTCATGAATTCAGTCACTGTCATGTTGTTATTCGGTCCCAAAAGGTGATTTCACAGTCACTGTGCGGAATCACCTTTTGGGACTAATTAATGAAACGACAGTGTCACTGTTCATGAGGTGGGCTCCCAAAAAGCCTATGTTGCAAATTTGGTGAAAAAATTCCAAAAAATGACTGTCTTATTTATTTAGTTTTTGTTAACCGGGTAGGTGCACTAGCCATAAAATGACTATTTTCAGGCACGACCCAGGAGAGTACAACAAAAAGAAAACAGTTGAACAACAGCAGCATGGGTACAATAATACAAATAGAGGAACAGTACAGCAGTGCTACAAAAATACAATGGGTAGAAACAACAAAAAATAATGGCAAGCATTATACAGATAATGGCAGTAGGATATATAATAAGTTCAGAAACCACAGCCCCGACCTGTAGAGTGAAAGGGTTAATAAGATAGTAAGGTTATATAGAGAGAAATGTGAGGAATGTTCAAACATAACAAGAAAGACTGACAGAAGGGAGGTCAGGGGTGGTAACTGGCAAAACAACAGTGGCTGGTCAGCAACAAGGTTTGAGAAGGAAGAGAGCTAGTAGTCAAGAAGTTATTTACAAAGAGAAGGAAAATATGGGGAGGGGAAGAGGAGACAGTCTTGAAGCTGGATTAGAGCAGGGTGACATTACTGGTAAGTCTCAGGAGCTTCAGGTTGGGTCAAAGCATGTACAAGCATCAGCTAAGGATAGATAACGACGATATTCACTTTTAAATCCAAAGTGAGACTGAGACAGCCGGAGGTTGAGTGGAAGAGCATTCCATAGCCTGGGAGCAGAGAACTGGAAGGCCCCTGTGCCTTTAGTCGTCTGACATCTCGGAACATAGAGCAAGGATTTGTCAGCTGATCGCAGGCCATGGGAGGATGGTTGAGGGTCTAGTAACGCCACCAGCTGGGATATTTTTTTCCCCGGATGATCGAGTCCATTAGTGATCCAAGGTAGTATTGTCTACTGGCAGATGGTGAGAGCCAATTCAGATCCTTATAAAGAAGGCAGTGATGTTTGAGATGCGGCGACGAAGAGGCAAATCGGCATATGTTGCGCAGTTTTCACGCACGCTCGTAAGTTTGAGAATTTTTTATATTTTTACTCCAGATTTTCAACATTGGCATTTTTTCACACCTCTTTATGAACAATACAGCTGTCATTGTCCACATACTGCCCAAAATGTGTTTTCGCACATCCGGAGCACAACGGTGCAGTCGCTGTAGGAAATCATGTTCGGGACAGATTAAGAAAATCACAGTGGCACTGTTCATGAGCGGAGGTCTCAAAATGCCTATGTTGAAAATGTGGTGACTAACTTCCACAAAATGACTATGTTACCAGCATGCGTTGAGCAGTTTCCATGCACACTAGTAACATCGAGACTTTTTATCATTTTTACTCCAGATTATCAGCAATGCCATTTTGGCACACCTCCTTATGAGCAGTACAGCTGTCATTTTTCATATCCTGCCAAAATGTGGTTTTGCACATCTGGTGCACAATGGCGCGGTTGCTGTGGGAAATCAACTTTTGGGACAGATTAAGAAAATTGTACTGACACTGTTCCTGAGCAGAGGTCCCAAAATGGCTATGTTGAAAGTTTGGTGAAAGAATTCCACAAAATGACTGTCTTACAAGCCTGCATTGCATAGTTTCCACACACGCTTGTAACTTCAAGAATGTTTAATATGTTCACTCCAGATGTTCAACACTGCCATCTCTTCATACCTCCTTACGAATGGTACAGCTGTCATTTTTCACATCCTGCCCAAAGTGTGTTTTCACACATCTGGTGCAGAATAACACAGTCACTGTGGGAAATCAACGTTCAGGACAGATTAACAAAATCACAGTGCCACTGTGCATGAGCAGGGGCCCCAAATGCTTTAATGAGGTGGGGTCACAAAAAGGTCATGTTGAAAATTTGGAGTGCAAATACCAACAAAAGCCCGGGGCATTAGGGTTTCTAACCATAATGTCCCACCCTGTACAGACTGACAGGCGTCAGGAGTGTGCTTTTGGATTGCCAGCTGTAATGCTCATGCCATTCCACCCCCACCCCCATCTCTGCAACCACTGACAGGCATCAAGGCGTGCCTTGGACTCTTCAGTCCCAAAGTTCACCCCATTCTTCTATGCTGCACCCATCTCAACATACTTCGTTATGGAATGGGGTGAGCGTAAGGCCCGATGACCCCAAGACACAACGTGACACTTGTCAGAGTCTGCAAGGCAAGGTGAGGTGAAATGGCATGAGCATTATGGCCGATGACCCAAAGCCACATCTCAATGCCTGTCAGTCTCTGCAGGGTGGGGTGGGGTTGACGTTGGTTCCATACTTCA
Source organism: Neoceratodus forsteri (assembly GCA_016271365.2). Taxonomy (NCBI): domain Eukaryota; kingdom Metazoa; phylum Chordata; order Ceratodontiformes; family Ceratodontidae; genus Neoceratodus; species Neoceratodus forsteri. The sequence goes on along the minus strand of CM057452.1, from coordinate 138,326,508 downwards.
CTGCCATTCCTATTATGCATCTCTCTAATTCCTGCACTACCAATGCCAACACCAGCAAGACAACATTCGGCATTGACAAATGCTTGTTATCATTGGATCTATGCTTATTTTTGTACCCATCAGTTTTGTTAATAATTCCCTGGGCACATTCATCCCTCTCTAGGAGTCATTGCCACATCTGTCTGGTGCCTGTGTTCCCCTCCCCGCTCCCTGACTTGTCAATCATGCTGCTGGTGAGCAGTGGCCCTGCTTCCCACTAGGGTTGCTCGGAATCCAATGAATGGAATCAGATTTGTCGGATTCTGACCCAATTTCTAGATTTAGGATTTTCAAAATTGCAGTCCAAAAATCTTTATTCCTAAACTGAATCCTACAACTTATTTTTACATGGTATTTAGGATGTAGGATTTCAAATTCGCATCTGATTCTGATTCTACGGTCCTTTTATGATATAAAATTGTAAACCAGATTAGGATTCTGAAGTTCCTAAATCCAAAAACTGGATCAGAATTGGCTAATTCTGAGCATTCCTACTTCCCAGTCCTAACCCTGCCAATAGGCTGTGCCCTCCCATACATCAGTGATGCATTACCTCTTGCTTTTAGCAGGACTCCAGCGATAACTGCAACCAGTCACTGCATCATGTCATTTGCTTATTGCCTCCATATCTAGTCACGTGCATCCACAACACTAACTGTAGACTTGCAGGAATGTTGGCCCAACAGGGCTACAAACTTTGCACCAGGTAATGCGAGCAAGAATGCAGTCCCTAATTCTCTATTTTAATTGACACTGTCATTAATGAAACAAGGATGATTAATATTGTACATAGGTATTTCACATTTATTATATTTCTAGGAAATATTCTACTGTGGTTGGACATCAGCACTGCTACTTAAGTTCCTCTTAGAATTGCTTAGGCAATGTAGGAGAGGGTGAAACTAAGTATCAAAGGGCATGGCAGTTTTACCTCCTTAACTAATAAAATTCAAAAAATACGATTGAGCTAACACTACTATTTCATTAGTATCCCTGATTAAATCTACATTGCCATAGTAAATCACAAAGTGCTCCTGGATAAACTGGAACAAATCGGACTCGACTCTTTAGTAATACAATGGTTTAGGAATTATTTCCAGGACAGGTCCCAAATAGTTAGATGGCAGGACGCCAAATCTGACAAGATTGAAATTAATAAGGGAGTCCCCCAGGGATCTATTCTAGGACCACTCCTATTCTCCCTATTTATTAATAATCTGCCTTGCTCTTTTTTCAAAGGCCCTGAAATCATTCTCTATGCAGATGACATTGTTATCTACAGTTCAGTGGAAGATCCGAGAGAACTCAGCCGATTGCTATCCAAAGATCTAACATCACTGGAAGTTTGGCTAACCACTAATCAACTTCTAATGAAAAGCAAAAAGACCAAAGGGATGCTGCTCGGGCCCAAATGTTCACCATCCAATGGATCAGATACACTTAACCTCATCCTTTCGTCTGGGGAAAAGGTGGTGGTAGTAGACACACTAACATACCTAGGGATTACCATTGACCGGGATCTCAACTTCAAAGCTCACATAGATCACCTAACCAAAACACTGAACCAAAGGATAGGTCTCTTGTATCGACTCAACCCTTATCTCACCCTTGAGTCACGATCCAAGATTGCACATGGTACCTTGCTTCCTAAATTACTGTACGGCTCCCCTATCCTTATCTCCACCAGAAGTACTGAGATAAAAAAACTTATGACACTTTACCATAGGCTCGGAAAATTTGCTATAGGGGCGCCCCATAGAGAACACCATTGCCATATCCTGCAAACTCTTAAATGGCCCACCTTGGAAGGTAGACTACGTTACTCCTCCCTATGTTTAGCCTATAAACTTAGATTAACATCTGCCCCACCTAGCCTGGCTGAGTTACTACAACCTAAGACTAATAACAGATCTCTAAGGTCATCCAACAGACAGCTTCTCAAGGTTCCCCGGACAATGTCCTCCCAAGGGTCTAGGGCATTCCCATCCCTAATACCTCCTATATGGAACTCACTTTCATCCAAGCTTCAGGAATATGAATCCCTCGGTGGGTTCAAAAAGGGGCTTAAAATGTATCAGGAGGGATTAAACCAATGTGCTTGTAATCGTTGATCTTTACACGTCATTCCTGCTGCCTGTCTAATATATGATTATGTTTGTTGAGCTCACCTAACATGTATGACAAATGATTGTTAACAGTTCCCTGTATTCACTCTGAATGTCTAATGACTGCTCCTTGCATGGAGCATAATCTATTGTACGTTATTTGCACTTAATGTAACATTACTGTTCCGTTGTACCATTGCTGTAATTAACCCCGGGTCGCCCCTGAAAAAGGGACTATTATCGGTCTCAGCGGGCCTACCCGGTTACCAAAATTTAAATAAATAAATAAATAGAATAAAATAGAACCAATACATGTTTGCTATTGTTTGCATTTTTGATGCAAAATACTGCAAAGCTATGATTGCAAAAATTGCATGATGCAGGACAGGAGTAACGTTTGTGCTGAAAATGTATCTGAAACCCTGATAAGATCGCTTAGATGTCATGGGCTGGCAATGCTGCTCTACAAAATGTGTAACTTGATTTACACTACTGCACTGATTACTTAAGTCAAACACTGTTAAGATAATGGGGAGAGGCCAAACTGGTGACACCATTACAGGCAATTTTTTTTAATCCAAATCTATTCTCAATATGGAGGGAGTGGGCAGGGAAAGTAGGGAAGGGGGAAGTGGGGAAGGGTGGGAATGTGGACAGGTTGAGGGGCAAGCAGAAGGGAAAGGATGGGGGAGTGCCAGAGGGAATTATGGGTCAGGTAGAGGGAGTGGGACAGGGGAACCTGGTACGAGGGGTCAAAGGGAGAAGGAGGGGGCAAGCAAGAGTGGGTAATGGCATGGGCGGAGTGGGAAAGAGGCCCAGGAGTGTGGGGGAAGGGTGGTGATCTTGGGGGATTCAAATGTTAAGGGGTAAGGTGGAGAGGGAAGGGGTCAAAAGCAAGCCATAGGAAGGTAGAATGTATGCCAGGAATGATAGCTGGAAGAGTGGGATCTCTGCTAGGCAAGCACATGGGGCAGACAGTGGGGAACCTCACATAATAGTACACCTGGGTATGAATGACCTTGGGGGATGCAAGATGGGGGTGGTGCAAGAGAGGTTCAGGGAGGTAGGGAAAAACTGCAGTGAGGTAGAGAGTACAGCAGCCTTCTCAGAGGTGCTCCCAGTCCCAAGGGGCAGCACTGTGAGGAAAGTTAGAATTGAAAAATTCAGTGTATGGCTCAGAAGGTAGTGCAAGGGGGAGGGGTAGGGGATAGTTGGTGACTGGGAAGGGACATGGGAGAATAAAGATCTGTATGCGCCAGACAAGTTATAGCTAAGTGAAAAGCGCACAAGGGTCTTAAAGTGCAAGTTGGAGGATTTCATGGGCAAAGATTTTAATTTAAACTGACAAGGTGGGCCAGCAGGGTGCAAAATATCCTCAGTAACCTGGTAGAGGAGGCCGATAGTTCTCTACCCCAATCAGGACATAATAGGGAGGAACAAGTTGGGGGAAGAGGGATGGACGGACTTGGAGGGGGGGAGGCAAAGTTGCAGTTGAGGGTAGTGTTTCTGAACACCAGAAGCCTGGGAAATGAAATGTCTGAGATGGAGGTGATAACAGTTGACAGAGAGATGCACAAAGCAGCCATCACAGAAACATGGGCCACACCAAACCATGACTTGGACCTCATATTCCTGAGTACAAAATGTAGAGAAAGTATAGGTAAATGGGAAGAGGTGAGGAGTGTCTCTGTATGTGAAGGAGGATAACCTGTTCCAGAAAGAAAGGGTGGATGGAAAGACAGAATCATTATGGGTGCAGGTCCAATCCATTAAGGGGAGGAAAGTAAGGATGGGGGTAGTTTACAGTTCACCTTCACAGGATGAAGACTTAGATAATGTACTGGGGTCCCAAATCATGGAAATGGCAGGCAAGGAGGAGGCAGTAAAAATGGGGGACTTCAGTCTACCTGGGGTTGATTGGAAAATCTTAGCTACCTTCAGCACCAAGGAGCAGGTATTGCTCGATGCATTCCAGAGTGGATTCCTGACACATGGTGTCATGGAGCCCCCTAAGGAGTGGGTCTTACTGGACTGTAGGCATGTCCAAGATGTAAAGTTGGAAGCACCACTTGCAGGGAGCGACCACTGTGTGGTGTTGTTCAACCTGGACACGGGCAGACGGATGGTCAGGACCAAGGTGAGAGTTTTGGATTTCCGGAAGGTTGACGTTAATAAGATGAGAGAAATTCTGGTAGGATACCTTGCTGGTATCAATAAGGAGATGGAGGTGAAACAGAAATGTGCCATAATAAAAGGAGGGACTGATGGAGGCCAGTAGTGAGTTTGCCAAAATCAAAAGCAAGAAATCCAGGGCTGAAAAGCCCAGCTGGTTCAGAAAGGAAGTGGCAAATGCAGTAAGGGAAAAGAAGGCAGCCTTCCGGAAGTACAAACATACTCAGAATGAGGAGGATAGAGAGGTCTATAGTGCTAAATCAAGGGTGGCAACCAGAGTGGTTAGGTAATCAAAGGCTGCAAGGGAAGTACAGCTGGCACAGGGAGTGAGATCAAGTGAGAAGACCTTCTTCAAATATATAAGACAGGAAAGGGATGTTAAAGATGAGACTGTCAGGTTAAAAAAGGAGGGTTTTGGGCAGAAGGAAGTGAAGCGAAAGTGGAGGTGCTTAACAAGTGCTTCTGCTCTGTTTTCATCAGAGAGAAGGGCAGACCTGTGCTCCAAGGGAGAAGAGGGGTGGGGCCGAGGAAGGGGGGGGAGTCACCAATGGAGTAATAGAGGTGGGCAGGGTGTAAAAGGGCCTAACGGACCTGAAGCTGGACAAATCCTTAGGGCCAGACAAAGTGCACCTGAGGGTCCAAGGAGACAGGTGGAGGTGCTGGCTGGGGCCCTGGCAGACCTGTTTAACACCGCTATGGTGTCTGGGAGTGTGCCCTGGGACTAAAGAACTGCACATGTGGTTCCTCTCTATAAAAGCAGCACAAGGGATAAACCAGGGAATTACAGGATGGTCAATCTGACCTCAGTAGTGGAGAAACTGATTTAGACTATCCTGAAGGAGAGATCGGTGGGCTTTCTCAAGGAAAACAAGCTGCAAGACAAGAAGCAAAATGGGTTTTGTTGAAGAGGTCCTGCCAGATTAATCTGATTGACTGTTTTGACTGGAAGGTCAAGACAGTGGACAGGGGTCAAATGGCTAATGTCCTGTATCTGGAATTCAGCAAGGCCTTTGACTCTATACCTCACAGAAGACTGGTCAGAAAGCTGGAGGATCTGGGGGTGGGAGGTAAACTCGCTAGATGGGTCACAAACTAGTTGAAGGACAGAATTCAAAACGTGGTGGTCGGGGGGGGGATTCTAGGAAGCTGGGCCAGTGACCAGTGGGGTCTACAGGGCTCAGTGCTCCATCCAGTGTTGTTTAACATCTTCATCAGTAACATAGTGGATGGTATCAAAGATAAAATCTGCCTGTTCCATACAGCACAAAGCTCTGTGGGAGGGTGGACACATAGGAGCTGAGATAGGAATTAAGGGAAGACTTGGATACACTAGTAAAGTGATCTGGCATTTGGCAACTGGGGTTCGATGCTAAAAAGTGCAAAGTTATGCACTTAGGGGTGAAGAACCCAGAGACCAAATACTGATTGCATGGTATGCAGGTCTCCAGGTCTAAGAAAGAACAGGACCTGGGGATTATATCATCAAGAGTGACCTGAAACTTTAGGCACACTGCAGAACAGCAGTAAAGCAAATCAGATGCTGTGCTGCATAACCATGGGGATTACCAGCAGGAAGGCAGAGGTCATACTACCACTGTACAGGTCACTGGTAAGACCGCACCTGGGGTACAGTGTGCAGTTTTGGTGCCCCATCTTAAAAAAGATGTCAACTTGTTGGAGACAGTTCAGAGAAGAGTGACCAAGATGATACAGGACCAGCAGGGCAACACTTATGAGGAGAGAAGCAGGGGGCTCAACATATACTCCCTTGAGGACAGAAGGGAGAGTGGGGGGATATGATCAAGACCTCAAATACCTTAAAGATATTAACATGATGAATATGGAGGGCCTCTTCCATCATAGTGGGAACATGTCCAACTAGGGGGCATAGACAAAAGCTGGTAGGGAGAAGTTTTGACAGAGAGATGAGGAGGCACTTTTTCACTAAAAGAGTGGTGGCCAACTGAAATGAGTAGCCAGTGGAGGTGGTCTCCCTGAAAATGGTGGATTGCTTCAAGAGAGCATGGGACAGAATGAAGAGGAAAGTTGCTAGGGGGAGGAAGAGGGGAAACTGAGGGGAGTCAGGAGGAATTTGGGTGGGGGCAGGTCCCAGTGTAGACACAGGAGGGACCTACACACTTGAGCAGACAAGACAGACCATAAGACCTTTATCTGCTGGCATGTTCGTATTCTGTTAAGTTTTCTTTAATAATCCTAAATGAAGACTCTAGACGTGTCACATAGGTGCTCTCAATAGAGCAGCAAGGTATTATTACAGGGTATAAATAAAGAAAGCACGTTGGGTGTTTGAAAATTGCTCAAAACACCTGTCATCTTATCGGGGCTCAAATGCATGCATGTCCTAACTTGTACATCTGAAATAATTAGAAAAATTTTAAATTGTTTGTTGATTTATTTATTTAAAATTTTTGGCAAGGAAATGCACATGGAGCTATAACCAGCTTGGTGCCAGGTGCATCATGGGGGAAGGGGTACATTGGATATAATTACAATTAAATTAAAATAGCCCCATCACATCATCAGAGTCAGATTTTGATCAGGTTGGGGGTGTAAGAATTTTGACTGTAAGCTATCCTGAGTCTATCCCCGTGGAGATGTTCATGTGGGTGTAATAACATGAAGAACTTTGTTTTCACATTCTGTCTGTCCCTCTCTTCCTATCCCTCAGTCCTTGCTAACTGATCCAGCGCCATCATCCCCCGACCTCTCCAGTGACCTAGCTGCCACATGTTTCCCAAGGACTTGTGTCACTCCACCCCGGTGGGTTCCCCCAACCCCTGCCCTGACAATCTGGTTAGTGACTGGGCCTGAGTCATCGGCTGTGGGGCCTATGGGTAGCTGGAGACATCCTGCCGGCTGGTGATTTTTCCTTATTCTGCCCCCCTTTGGAGGAGCAGGCATGCAATGCCACATGATGCATGGTGCACACTTTTGCATGCAGTGCATCAATAGCCACCACTGCTTCTCAGCCGCAACATGTGGTCCCAAGCTGCCTACATCCTAACCTCCGCTAGGGTCCAGATGTATACCAGGCTTTACAGCTCCTCCCCCAGGAGTAGGAGAACAGTCCTGTGGATTCTCAATCCTCCCCCTTGCAAACCTTCTGCTGCCCCAAGCTCGATCCCAATGTTGGGTCACTGGTGCTGCAAGTTGTAGAGCTCACTGTGCCAGCTGACCAGCTCTATAACATGAAGACTTGACTTTATCTTGACTTTAACATCCTAACCTCCGCTAGGGTCCAGATGTATGCCAGGCTTTACAGACTCTCCCCCAGGAGTAGGAGAACAGTCCTGTGGATGCTCAATCCCCCTTCCCTTGCAAACCCTCTGCTGCCCCAAGCTCGATCCCAATCTTGGGTCACTGGTGCTGCAAGTTGTAGAGCTCACTGTGCCTGCTGACCCGCTCTATAACATGAAGACTTGACTTTATCAAAAATCAGAGCTTCTCAGATTCATATACTATGCAAACTACTGCTACTGCACTGCAGGCTAGTGCTTTAAGCTATGTTATAATTTCTGGTAAATGAATAGCTGCAATACTGCATAGCCCTCTTTACAAGCATTTTTGGATGGGTACTCGAGGGGGCATGCCATTAGCACAGAACAGCATTAAAGCTCTACAATTTTAATTTGATTACAGCTGTAACAAAAGCATTGGCAGGCAATTAAGGCTCATCTGATATTTTAAGTGGGAAGGAATGCATTTACCCTTCCTGTGGTTCTAGGTTGCTATTAATTTCATAAATTCCTAGAGTGCAGTGAGTGTGCACATCCTTTTAGATTAAGGTGCTTGTGATTATCCGGGTTAAAGATTAGCCAGCAAAGTGGGTTATTTCAAGTTTTTGCCCCTTGAGAGGCATTCAAATCTCTGAGTGAGAGATTTAGGCATCAGTCCCCAAAAAAACATTTTTTTCAACAGAAAATTTTTTTTTTTCCGAATACCATCAAAACCTAGCATCAGGACCTGGACAATTGTCAAATTGCTGGTTGACAAGGCAGTTCTACGGTCCCTTTGGATCACCACAGGGACTACTTTGTGCCACAGGGAGAGAGAAAAGCAGGTTGGCAGCTTCTACTGTTCATATGATGGCATTTGTAAGAATTTTGATCCCGTGAGCAAGACTGCCCCACCAAGGAAGTTGCAATTGGGTCAAGAGGAAAGGGGAACTAAACAGAGAGTGAGGTGGACAGCCATGATTCATGTAGCATATGGGTCTGTCTACCCCATCTCCCTCAGGCTACATAAGCCAGTGTCCTGGAGGCTGCAGTACCACTATATATATATTGGCATATTACAGCAAGGGAATTAATCAAATTAACAACATCTTGGAAATCCAGGATAGGTAGATCTATCACAATCCCCTCCATGCCACCCCAGCAAGACATCCAGCTCCCAGCACTCCACCCATCTGCGTGCTATTTAGATTGACTCCCCCCCCCCAGCTTTCCATGGTTTTCTCATGCTACTGTATATACTGTGTAATAGGGTTGTCAGAACTAATTCTAAAAGAAAGGAACCCTTTTAGTACCCAGAGGTTTGAGTTCTAATTTAAAACTGGAACACCAATGGGTCCTAAGTATTACGGGTTCTAAATATGAAATAAAATGAAGTTGCTGTTCAGACATTTCAAAAACAGGAGATGCCAGTTTGGGAAACAAACTAATTATTAGGAATTACATCCTAAAATGTTTTAGAAACATAGAATCACAGAAACATAGAAGTTGACAGCAGATACGTACCACAAGGCCCATCCAGTCTGCCCATTTCTTTTTTCTACCTTATGAATGTGCAATCAGCCTTAGCTTTGTCAATGGCCTATCTATTCATACTCATCTGTATTGCTCTCTTATGCCTTCCCATGCCTGTTTGAAGCCCTGCACTGTATTCATATCACCACTTCCTGAGGTAGGCCATTCCATGCATCCACCACCCTTTCTGTGAAAAATAACTTTCTCACATTACCTCTTAATCGGCCTCCCTCTAATCTCATGCTGTGTCCTCTTGTCCTGCTATTTTTCATATATTGAAACATGTTAGACTTTTCCACCTTGTTAACACCCTTAAGGTGTTTGAATGTTTCGATCGTATCACCTTTCTCCCTCCTTTGCTCTAGGGTATACATATTGAGCGCCGTTAATCTGTCCTCATAAGTTTTCTGATGCAGTCTCTGCACCATTTTGGTTGCCCTTCTCTGGACTGCCTCAATTTGGTTAATGTCCTTGTGAAGGCGTGGCCTCCAGTACTGCATGCAGTACTCCAGATGGGGCCTAACCAGTGTCTTGTAAAGAAGGATTATTACCACCCTCTTCCGACTTGTGATACCCCTACTAATACACCCTAACATCCCCTTAGCCTTACCTACTGCTTTATATTCAAAAGGCGCTATATTAAATAAAATGTATTATTATTATTATTATTATTTAGTGGTCTGCTTGGATGATTTCAGGTCATCGGTGATGATGATGCCCAAGTCTCTTTCTTCCCTTGTGACTGCCAGCAACTCCCCTCCCAGTCTATAGGTGGCTTCAGGGTTTCTCTTCCCTATGTGCATGATCTTGCACTTCTTTGCATTGAACCCCTCTTCCGACCATTTTGCTAGTTTATCCAGATCTCTTCTCATTCTGCCCACCCCATCTGGATCATCTGCTCTGTTGCAGATCTTGGTGTCATCTGCAAACACACAAACCTTACCCTCCAGTCCATCTGCAATGTCACTGATGAAGATATTGAAGAGGACTGGCCCCAGGACTCATCCCTGAGGTACCCCACTTGTGACTTGCATCTCTTCTGACTGTATACCGTTCACCACCACTCTCTGTTTTCTGCCCATCAACCAGTTTGCCACCCAGTTGACCAACTTCTGACCCACCTGAGCCTACCCAGCTTATTAAGCTTATTATTTAGAGCGAGACAGTATGAGAATGTGCTGTTTATATGCAGAGGTACCAAACACATAGAACTGTTTTTTTTCTCCTCTCAGTAACTTTATCTGTTCTTTCTCTACTGTTCTGTACACAGTAGCGCTTGCATTCTAAAGAAGATTAGAACCCTTGAACTATTTGCATAGTTCTAGACAAGAATGAGAACCCAGAACTTCAGTGGGTTCTGACAACCCTGCTGTTTAAGGACATACACATGGTTCCAAATTCTGCATGGCAAATGCTCCAAATTCATGGAAAGGAAAAATAAACAGATTCAAACAACACAAAGTCTTGCTGTATTCTGAATATTGCAGTTAGCCCCAGCACTCAAACTGCCCCAGAGAGTAGAGGGTTAATTTCTATGCAGAGCATGAAACGTTGCTCTCGAGCTCGGTTCAAACCTCTGTCTGCTGCACTTTGACACACAACCGTCAGATTCTTTACTCTGCCTAACTGAACGGTTGCTCCGGAGATTTCTCTTTTGCTCGCGGTTCGAAAGTCGGTTAAAGTCCTCAGTTTTACTGATTATTTTTTGCAAGTTTTGGTTCGGATCTCTGTCTGTGGTACAGTAAGTACTACGTAGTGAACTAGACATAGTAAACTTGTGGAAATTGTAAAAATTGATTTTCAGTCGGTTCAGCTGAACTGGCCGTTTAGTGAATTATATATTCTGTCTTTGTTTCTAAACTTAGAGTGTGGTTACCGGTCCTTATCAGTTTTAAAAAAACTGCATTTTCTTGTGTTTTTTTTTCCAATACCCATGACACAGTTAGAAACTGATAAGGGTGTCTTGCCTGGTTGTTTGCCACAAAAAGGGTAAGTTTGTGGTTAGGATGGCTACATCTGAGAAACCCAAAAGAAAAACCGGGCCCACGGGTTTTCAACACTGCAGTGTGTGTGTAGGGAGGTCTTTGCTAAGGCTGATCCCCATACCACCTGTGTTTATTGTCTGGGGTTTGGCCACCTCGATTCAGACTGCCAATTCTGTAAAAATTTCCCTAAGTCTACTCTGGAAAAAAGATTAGGTAGGCTTAGGGATAAGGAGGCCGAGAAGTCCGCTGACCCAGATGGCCAGCCAGGTTCAGTCCTGACCGAACTTGAAGGAGTGCCCTCTGACCAGGGCGATACTTTTCAGGCAAGAGGAGAACCGATCCTGAGGGATCGGTTCCTACAAAAAGAAAAAGAAAAGAAAAATTGGCCAGTTCAGATCCAGAGACCCATTTTCCGACCACCGAAGAGATTGCCAACATGATGAGGATTGTAGAATCGCTTTGCCTGGTTCTGTCTGATCCGGCGCCTTCTGGCAGGCGCTTGGTTCGGTCAGTTCCTCCGGTTCAAGATTATGCCCCGGAAGATTTCTATGAACCTGATTTGGAGGGGGTTGAAGATTATGATGATGATGATGATGATGATGACGATGGTGTGGAAGGTCTGGTTGAGTCCATTGAATCGGACATCTCCCTAGACAGGCCTTCTGGTGTTTCCCCTCCTAGGCTTTCTGAGTCCCCTTCCCACTACGTTTTACAGGAAAGTGGCAGAAACCCTCCAGCTCCCTGTGGAAGAAGCTGTAAAGGAACAAGAGGAACCTGATTATGTGGAGATGATGGACATCCCAGAGTCCACGAGACTGTCTATTCCTCTTCATAAGTCTTTTGGGAAACAGACACAAAAGATTTTAAAAACTCCAAATTCTGTACCTCCTGTCGACAGAAGGATGGGCAAAAGGTACACCTTATCAGGTTCAGGTACAGAGTACTTGTATCAACAATGCAGACATGTTGGGGTTGTGCAGGCTGCAGCCTGTGATAAGGCTAATATACCCTTGGCTTCACACACCCCAGATAAAAACTCTAGGAAGCTGGATGCCATGGCAAAGAAACAGTACATGGCATAAGCCATGGGATTCAGGCAGGCTAATTATATGGCCTATGCAGCCAGGTACCAGAAGCCCAGGTGGGACACGGTACTGGCACTGACTAAGCAGGCCTCCCCCCAGCTAGCCTCGGAGCTGGAGGGGTGGCTGCTGATGGGACTGAGGCATCTAAGGTACAGTTCCATGCTGCTGTGGACTCCAATGATGTGTTATCTAGAGTCATGGCTACATCTATGGCTCTTCGGAGAATGGCTTGGCTCAGATGTACTAGCCTCTCAAAGGACACCCATGCTAAGGCCATGGATTTTCCTGTGGTGGGTAATTCTCTGTTTGGAGAGCAGACAGAGAATTACATTAAAAAGATGGATGAGTATAGGACCGCCTATAGGAGTGCGCAGACCAAGGAAAGGCAGGCAACTCCTCAAAGGCAGCAAGCTAGGGGCAGGGGCAGGCCTTTTCATAGGCCTTTCTACCAAGCACATGCCTCTTCTCCCTTTCCTCAGAGGGGGTTCTTCAGAGGGAGAGGCAGAAAGGGGGATGAGCAGGGCTGCATCCATCCCTCAACCTAAGGCTCCTGCCAAGCAGACACCCCGATGTGTTAGCCCAGGTCGACTCCCCCATTCCTGTAGGAGGTAGGCTGGCTTACTTCATCCAGGACTGGATATCTGTTACCTCAGACAAGTGGGTCCTGGAGGTGGCAAGCCAGGGGCTGGTTCTCAGCTTGAAGAAATCTCCAAAGCTGAGGACCAGATCTTTTGCACCTGCATGCATCTCCAAAACCATTTTCCTAGAGGCAGAGGTTTCATCTCTACTGGCTCTAAAGGCTGTAGAGAGAGTTCCTACATTGCACAGGGGCAAAGGTCTCTACTCCAGGTACTTCCTTACCCCAAAAAAGACAGGTGAGTGGTGACCCATCCTAAACTTAAGATACCTGAACAAACATCTTTTAAAAACAAAATTCAGAATGGTGACTCTGGGAATAATCCTTCCCTCTCTAAGGCCAGGGGACTGGCTAGCCTCCCTGGACTTAAAAGATGCCTACTTTCACATTCCCATCAGGTGTTCCCACAGAAAGTACCTCAGGTTCAAATTGCCTTCAGGCCATCATCAGTTCAAAGCTGTCCTTCAGCCTGACATCAGCTCCAAGGGTATTCACAAAATGCCTAGCAGTAGTAGTGGCCTTTTTAAGAAGGAAAAATATTTCCATATTTCCATATCTGGGCGACTGGCTCATTGTGGGTCAGTCCCCAGACCAAGTCAAGTCAGACCTTCAAGTGACTCAGCAAGTGCTCACTTCCCTAGGATTCCTTCTCAATCTTCCCAAGTCAGTTCTCGAGCCTGTACAGCTCCTCACCTTCATAGGGGCAGAGTTGGATACAGTCAAACCAAAAGCTTTTCTTCCCCTGGAAAAGGCAAGGGCTGTTGTAGAGCTGGCTTCTTCATTCCACCTTCTGGTCCCTTGGCCAGCAAGGTACTTTCTTCAGCTTCTGGGCCACATGGCAGCTTCTACAGCTGTGGTCCAAGGGGCCAGATTTCAGATGAGGGACATTCAGTTTCACCTGAGGGCTTTTTGATGTCAGAAGAAAAATTCTGTAACCAAACTAGTTCCAGTGACTCAGACTCTGATCCAGGCTCTCCAATGGTGGCAGGATCAGGGCAACCTCAGGTAAGGAGTCCCATTCATCACCCAGTCTCACTCTGTGGTCCTAACCACGGATGCTTCTCTATTGGGGTGGGGAACCCATCTGGGGGCTCTCACAGCCCGGGGACTGTGGTCCCCTCAGGAATCCCTTCTTCATATCAATCTCTTGGAACTCAGGGCAGTCTTTCTGGCCCTGCAAGCTTTGTCTCAGTCAGTGCAGAACAAGGTGCTTCAGGTCAGGACAGACAACACCACCACCATGTGGTACATCAACAAGCAGGGAGGCACTCGGTCCACGACCTTGTGCGTGGAAGCCATGAAATTGTGGTCCCTAGCTTATTCTCTGCAGACTTCTCTGATAGCAGTCCTCCTTTCAGGAAAGGACAATGTGCTAGCAGATGCATTGAGCAGGATCTCCCAGGGCCATCATGAATGGTCCTCAGACCCTCTGGTGTTGAAAGTGATTTTTTCAAGGTGGGACACTCCAGAGATTGATCTCTTTGCAGCCCCAGACAATCACCAACTTCCTCTGTTTTGTTGCAGACCCCTAGTCTTGGGCTCAGTCCCTCTGGATGCTCTGGTTTTGAACTGGGAAGGGAAATTTCTATATGCCTTCCCTCCCTATCCTCTACTGTTCAAGGTTCTGGTCAAGGTAAGGTCACAACCTTGCAAAGTGATTCTGATTGCTCCAGACTGAGCCAGGAGCCTTGGTATCCCCTGTTTCTGTCCCTAGCAGTCCATCTTCCCCCGTCTCTTCCCAGGAGTTACAATCTGTTAACCTCCTCTCAGGGGAGGATTTGGTACCCCAATCCTCGGTCTCTCAATCTCAAGGCATGGCTCTTGAAGAGTTAGAGTATGCAGATTTGCATTTGTCCCAAGGGGTTCGGGATATTCTCAAAGCCTCTCGAAAGACTGCCGCCAGAAAAACTTATAACTCCAAATGGAAAAGATTCTGCATTTGGTGTTCCAAGAAGCATATATCCCTAGACACTGCTGAATTGTCTACAGTTCTGGATTATATGGGTCATCTTAATGGCCTAGGCCTCAGACCAGCTACTCTTAAAGTACATTTGCCAGCTGTTTCTGCTTTTCTGTCAGTGGGAAAGCCTTCCTCACTGTCATCTCACCCTGTAGTCTGTACATTTTTCAAGGGATTGCTTCATACCAATCCCCCCTTTAGGGATCCTACCCCTGTTTGGGATCTTAATGTTTGCATTGCTCAGCTTATGCAACCCCGTTTTGAGCCTTTGTCTTCAGCAGAGCTTAACTACTTGACTTGGAAAACTGTGTTCCTGGTAGCTATTACCTCTGCCAGGCGTATCAGTGAATTGCAAGCTCTGTCAGTGGAGCTTGATTTTATCTCATTCCAAAGAGATAAGGTGGCCCTTAGAACTAATAGGAGGTTTTTACCTAAAGTAGTTTCAGATTTTCATCTGAACCAATCTATGTCTCTCCTGTGTTCTTCACTGATCATTCTTCTTCAGGAGAAAAGAAGTTTACAGTTTGGATGTTAAAAGAGCCTTTAGTTACTACACTGAGCGTACTAAGGCTCACAGGTTTGACTCCCTCCAGTTCTTTCTCACTTATGGGGAAGTGGGGAAGGGCAAACCTGCCACTAAGTGAACTATTGCCAGGTGGATTGTCTCTTGTATTCAATTCTGCTATGAGAAGCTAGCCAAAATACCTCCCTCAGGCCTGAGGGCTCATTCGACTACAGGTACAGTTGCTTCCCTGGCTGTAGCCAGGGATATTCCTTTGCTAGAGATATGTAAAGCAGCCACCTAGAAAACAGTCTGTATGTAACCCCTAGGTGGTGCTATCCCAAGGGCTACTACCCCACCTGCTTGGCTAGTAGCAGGTTAAGGGGCCTGAGTTCTGAAACAGGTGAATACACCCAGAGATCAGAGTTGGTAGTGGTCAAGCTAACCTGGGCACAGCCCTCCCGGACACTATAACCCCCTCTTTCCCCTCTAGTGGCCTGAACACTGTACAATAATCACTTTCACAATACCCCTGGCACACCACACAAGTACCCACACTGTTTACACTTACTACCAGGGCTGGTTCCTCTGGCTTGACCCTGGGGACCCCCTGTAAAACAAGGTTATGCACAGAAAATAGCAACAGTACAGTACTTTGAGCACAAACTGGAACCACAGTCAGATTATATGCAGAAAAAGTTAGATCTGATTTATTCAGGGGACTTGAACAAGGGAGGGGTAAAATCAGGTTAATTAGCTTAAAGGTTATATCAATCAAGCAGTTATGCTTGCTCTTTGAGTCCCCCAACACAGTCTACCTCTGGGTAGCCAGGTGGAGAAGAGATGGGCTAGTCAGGACCGTTGCCCAGGGTTGCAGCTGGTTGGGGACCCTGTGATGGAAAACACAACATGCACAGTACACAATATTTGTAATCTGGAGACAGAGGGCTCAGTTCATAAAGGAAATGAAACAACAAGACAATCAGATGACACACTCAGATTAAGCTGCTGTTGCAGGGAGCTACCCTGGTATTTACTCACGATACCCAAGATTGGACACAGGCTGGACGAAAATCGAGACTGCAGGTGGTTGATCTGAAATGCCAGGAGAAGCAGGGCCCACATGAGTCACAGAGACTTCTTTCCTGTTCAAGCATGGAGCAGGGGGCTGATCCCCAGGCAGGTCTCTCGTCGATGGCTTCTCTGTGCAGTGGGTAGTCTGGCTTGGCCAGTCTGGCAAGGCCCAGAACGCATGGAGACAAATTCAGATGCAGTCCATTTTGGGCTGGATACAGCTTCCAGCAAGCAGAACACAGTTCATACAGTGGGGGACTAACGCACGACCCACTAGCAGCTCATAGCACATTTACATGTGAGGGAATTCTACTGTACCAGGCAAAGCACTCCCTGGTCACAATCACAAAGTCTCTGAACACACTGGAAGCTTAGGGGTAGCTGGAACTCCTGACAGGCCGATCGCATTCAGCAAAATCTTCGGTCTTCTTCAGGTTGAGCCTGGCCCACTCCAATAGCATACTTTAGTCACACAAACTTGGATTTAGTCCAAAATAATTCTCTTCTCTCCCTCTCAGGAGTAGCACACCGACATGCAGGTCAAAAATTTAGCCTTTTCAGAGTTCTCCCATGCGAATCCACTCAGGATTGCTGGTCAGAATTGCTTCAGCTCCTTCTTGTTCAGCTTCCAGCTTAGATCTAATTGAAAAACTGCAAGCAGAACGGTACTTCCCCAAGATCCAAAAGATTTGGCTGGCTGATTTGGCTGTCAGTCAAAGCAAGAGATCCCCTTCAATTGCAAAAAAGGTGCAAAAAGCTCAAACTACAGTTCCTACAGATTTTGAATTCAGACAGCTCCTGTAGTCTGGCTTCATTTTAGGTTCCACCAGTACTGTTTGGTCCAATTTTCAGTCCAGGACCAAGGCAGTGGTAGCAAACAAAACAGTCCTTGCTACAAAGAAAGCAGGTTGACAAACTACATTATCATTATTACTCTAAATGATTTTCAGTAAATAGTTACATCTTTCAACAGAGCTCCCTCTCAGATTACTTAAGCTGCAATCAGGCAGCTCTCAAAGAGACAGTATACAGAGGCTATGCAGGCTCTGGTAATCACATTTGAACTGTTAAAATGCAGGACACCAGCCTGGTAGTGAGCATTTAGGCAAGCTCAAGGAAGACTTTTTGGGAACCCCCATTTGTAGGGGGGTTACACCCTTCCCTGCCTGGGAAAACTTGGTGTCCGCATCAAGTCTGTACCATCATAACATTGAAAATGCAACATATACAAGACAGTTATACCATTAGCATGCTATACAAGTACTATCTGATTCATCAATTGACATAACTTGTCACTTTACTATACATGTCAATGTACTCCATTATATCATTTCCATTCTGACAATACATTATGCATATTTGAACATTACTGTACAGAATCATGTAATAGCTTCTTGTACTCTAAACAATGCAAGAGGGGGCCCTTCCCTATCAGCTAACTTGGGGCTAGATGGGGCAGGGGTACCATGGTGAGAGGGAAGAACAGGTAACCTGGAATGGGCCGTCAAGCTCAATGTGGGCAGTGAGATCTGAGAGACATAAACACCTTTATGAACTACATTGAGAGACAAATCCACTGGCCTCCCGGGGGAATCGTAACTGAAGCGCACCACTGGCTCGACAGCTCTGCCAGTCTTTCTGGAGTGAACAATCACAGTCTCTGTACTTTCAGCAATGGTCTTGGAGCTTTCATCACTTTTGAGGGGTGCCTCGGCATGAAGGGAATGTCCAAGCTGGGAGCACTGTCAGCCCTTGCTCTGTAGTCTCTGTTTCTACAACACTTGGCTCATTTTGAAGACACTCTGGCACTGAAGGGAGTTGTCAGCACTCCTCAGAGTGTTCCTCAAGTTCTGGCATGTCACCAGAAAGACTCATACCATCAGCCTTTCCTTCAGGCAAATCATACAGTTCCACGATACACAAAGACTCAGCATCCCCTGATGTGATACTTTACACTTCACCTTCAGGGAGTATTGGCTCCAAGGATGATGCCGGGGTGTTAGGCAGTTCAGAAGGCCCAGATTTATCCCCATAATTCAACATAGGATTTCCACAAAACAACTGACTCAGTTCATATGAGGGATAATAGGCATTATCACACTCACTGTCATCTGAGTTACACTGGCAGTCAGTATCATTCTGGGCCTACTTCGGGGGAAGTCTTAAATCAGAAACCACAGGGGAAGGCTGACTCTGTTTCTTTCTTACAGCAGCACGAGTCACTGGTCCAGGGGAATCAACCTCAGTGGGTTCAGCCTCAATTATAACTTGACCAATAGGTAGCAAGTGGTTGCGGTGCATGGTCTTGACAGCTTTTGTGTTATTCTCTGGGCGCACGTTGTACACTGGCAAATCATCCAACTTTCCAACTATGACATGGGGAAGATTTTGATTTATTTATTTAAATCTAGGATTACGTAATACCTTTGAGCCGAGGCTCTTTTACAAAGGTTCCACGTCAGAAGAATGGACAATACAGTTTATGAAATTACAGAGTAAAACAGTCATAATGCCTAGTGGTTATAACAACTTGATTTCAAGCACAAATAACATGACATATTACAATATCAGTGGGAGGTGTATTACAACATAAGTGAGGGGAAAGGGAGAGAGTGGGGTGGAATAGAGTATTGCAACCTAGAGGGCTTTGTCAGAACAAGGTATTTGAGGTATAAAGGTTGAGCAAGGAAAGAGTAGAGTTGAGAAAGTATGAAAAGCCCAGGTTAGCATGAACAGCAGTGGGTATAGGACTACTGAAATGATGGTGCTCAGCTAAAAGCTGATCAAAGGTACTAGAAGCTACAAAGTTTGTGGAGCTTCTTTTGAAGAAGCGCCAAAGTTGGCGAGGCATTGATGTCACTGGCAAGGTTATTGAGCCAGCTGCGTGCTCTAGAGAAAAAAGACCTTGACCTTGAGTGGTATGACAATGAGGATTCGCAGTAGCTGTGTTTTGAGCTCCTGGTGTTGCTAGTTTTACTCTGGTTTAAGAAGGAGCAGACTCCTGGGGGCTATGCCCATCATTATTTTCTTGGCTGTAATGCAGGTTTGATACTAAATTTGTTTTTTAATTGAAGCCATCCAGTTTGGGAGTAGAGAGTCGTCAGGTATGGGGTGAGACGGTGAGCTCCGGTGGTGAGACGACATGCTTTATCAGTGGGAGGTGACAATTTGTTTGAGGTGGAGGTAGTGGCAGAGCCATAGACTATGAGACCATATCAATGTCAACACTCACAACTGAGCTTTGGAACCACAATAGACAATGCTTCAGAGGTTAGTGTTTTGGTGACGTACAGTACGCCCAGTCTGGTGTTAGCCATCTTGGTGACATTACTGTTATGGGTGGCATAGGAGAGTTTGGAGTCAAGGGTGATGCCAAGATATTTGAAAGTATCAACTTGATCAATGGTGGCTCCGAGTTTGGTGTTAACTGTGATATGGTACTATTTGTTTTTGTTCTGTGAGCTGCTGAAGAGCATGGTCTTAGTTTTTTCCTGATTTAGGAATAGCTTGTGTTGCACGAGCCAGTTTTCAATTGATGTGAAACCCTGCTGGAGGTTACCTTGCAATTCTACAGGATCATGATGGGAGGCAAGGATAACAGCATCGTCTGCATAGAGTATTATCTGTTCTGGACTTGAGTCTGGAAGTGCGTTCAGGAATAGGCTAAAGAGGAGGGGGCCTAGGATAGATCATTGTGGAACACCAGAGAGGACTGGTCTGGCATCAGAGAGTGTTTCAGTTATTTTTACTCTTTGAGGCCGGTTGCCTAGATAGCTATTGAACCAGTCGACTGAGTCAGGTGAGAGCCCAGCCTTCCGAAGTTGGACAAGTGGGAGATGGTAGTTGACAGTATCAAAGGCCTTAGCTAGATCGATGAACACAGCCCCTGTTAGTTTACCATTATCCAATGAGTGGTGAATGGCTCCGGTGAATTTGAGTAATGCTGTAGAAGTGCTCTGACCCTTTCTAAAGCCATGTTCTTGCTTGCAAAAGATGCTGCGAGTGTCCAGGAATTCTGTGAGCTGGTTGGCCACAATACATTCAAGGGCCTTAGAGAGAGGAGGTAGAATGGAGATTGGGCAGAAATTTTCATGGGCAGTTTTTTTACCACTTTTGAATATAAGGGTCACAGTGGCCAGCTTCCATTTGTCCGGGAATTGGCTGAGGCTGAGGGAGATGTTGAAGATCTTGATCAGTGGTCTGAATACTTCTTCAAGGGTTAGGGATAGAAGTTTGAGGTCAAGAGAGTCACTGCTGGATCTAGACTTGGCGATAGCTTTTGTGACATAGCTGCGGACCTGGTGTATCTTGACCAATTTAAAATAGAAAGGAGGGCGGTTTGAGAAGGCAGAGGAGATAGGGTGCATTGGAGTATCATCTTTACTAAAGAAATTGGGGAGAAGTACAGAACTAAGGTCAGTGAAAGCAGTATTGAATGTATCTGCAATAATTTTCAGATCAAGTGTGGCAACCCCGTCTAAACAGAGCATGGATGGGGGGGATTTTGACTGCTTCCCAGTAACTTCTTTAAAGTTGTTCCAGAAGCCTCTTCCATTTCCCCATGAATTTGTGAGAGCACTGTTAAAACAGGCAGATTTTGATTGCCGGATGGCTTTGTGCAGTCATTTAGAGCGTTTATAGTTACAGGTGTCAATTTGCCTCCCAGAGTTTCTAGCTAGTTCCCATAGTTGATCCCTTTCTTTTAGGCGCCTTAGGAGGTCTCCTGTGAGCCGGACAGAGATGGCATTTATTTTACGCTTTTTGAGTGGAGCTAAGGCATGTGGCAAATTCACCATTAAAGGTACTGATAAAGTGGTCAAGGGCGATGTTTACATCTGTTGCATTAAAAATTGGTGGACAGTCCAGTTGAAGAAGGTAGGTTTTGAGGTAATTGAGATGGCCACGGGGCAAGACAATGCTGGTTATGGTTCTCAGGGTGGCTTGCTGAATTTATTTGTCCAGGTGCAACTGACAGGGGATTGGTCACTGATTATGTCAGGGTGGACAGTGGTGTTGGAGATCTGGGTGGGGTGATTGGTAAGTATCCAATCCAGAAGGGTGCTGGTGCCCATTTTATAGTTTTTCCTGGTTGGAGAATCAACCATCTGGGTGAGGTTTACCACTGCTATAGAATCCCTGTAGGCTGCAGCCTCTGCAGCAGGCCAGTTTATATTAAAGTCCCCAATGAGGATAGACTCAGAGTCCGGCGGGAGAGACCTGACAAAGTCCAGGGCTGCATTCAGGCCAGATCCTTGTTCTTTTGGAGGAATGTAGATTGTGATCACCTTAAGTGCTTTGTTGTGAGCGCTAAGGAGGATTTTTATAGGTAGAATCTGTGCAGCACTGGTTTGGGGAGCAGTGCTAACGTGGTAACCCACATAGGTATTCTTTAGGTATACTGCACATCCACCACCTCTTTTAGTCGTTCGGTCAAGCAGAAAAACATTGTATCCAGGGAGGGCTATGGCATGATCCGGGTCAGATGGGGAGAGCCAGGTTTCAACAATACCTAGAATGTCTGGACAGTGTTGGTTAGCAAAGGCCTGAAGGGCATCGAGCTTGTTTAGGAGACTACAGATATTGAGTGACATGAAAGAGAGGGCCCCTGTGTGCTTTTTGTAGTTTGGAGCCTCAGTGGGTGTTGGGCCAGGATTAGGATGAACATTGCCAGATAAAAGCAGAAGAAGAAGCACTAGTTTCATGGTACACAGGCGTAGTTCCCTGTTTATGTGCTTTCGCCTTCGTGTCTGGCGTGCACGCTGCTCACTAGCGTGAGTTAAAGTGGTGCCATCGATCAGCAATTTTGTGTTTACCATGCAATCCTAAATTTCCCAACAACACACGGTCTCCAGGCCTAAGTTCTTGAGCCTTTACTTTTCTATCATGTCTCTGTTTGTTGGCTAGATTTCTTTTGGTGGCCATTGTCTGGGCCAGTTGATAGGCATGGTTCAATTGAGCTTTCAGTTTTTGTACATATTGCAGATAATCTTCGGCTCAGACCCCATCAGGAGAAACCCCAAAACAGACATCAACAGACAGCCGGGCCTCTCTCTCGAACATGAGGCGGTAGGGAGAGAACCTAGTAGCATCATTCTTCATGCAATTGTATGCGTGTACCAAGGTGCTAATCTGCTGGCTCCATTTATGCTTATCTTTTGGGTGGAGGGTGCCTAGCATGTCTAGCAGGGTGTGGTTAAAGCGTTCTGGTTGAAGATCCCCCTGTGGGTGATAAGGGGTGGTTCTTGACTTTCACACCCCCCATAGAGAGAGAATTTTCTTTGATTAGCCGACTCTCAAAGTCCCGGCCCTGATCAGAGTGAAGTCGCTGGGTGGCACCATAGTGGATGAAGAACTTTTCCACTAGCACCTTGGCCACGGTAGATGCTTTTGGATCTTTGGTGGGAAAAGCCTGTGCATACCGTGTGAAATGGTCTGTAGCCACTAACACATTGCCAATGTTTCGCTGATCAGGCTCTAAACTCAAGAAATCTATGCAGACTAGTTCCATTGGGGTGCTGGTAGTAATGTTGATAAGGGGGGCAGCCCTCTGAGGCAGGGCTTTTCTCTGCAGGCAGTGACTACAAGTCCTTACACAGTGCTCAACATCAGCCCCCATCTTGGGCCAGTAGAATCGAGATCACACTAGGTCAAGGGTCCGGTCGATACCGAGGTGGCCCATATGATTGTGAAGTGACCTGAGTACCAAATCTTTGAAGGCTGTGGGTAGGACCAATTATTGCCTGTCTATTTAGCTACCTCAATCTACAGTTTCACTATACAACAAATGATTAAGCAGCTTCAACCTGGGGCCTTCTTTAAACAATAAAGTGGTTCGCAGAGCAGAGGAACGCAACTTGGACACATCTTTTCCTTCACGAAGGGCGTCAAGTGCTGGCTGAATCATGAGATCTTGGGATTGAGCCCACTGAGTGCTGTCATTGTCAAACTGAGGTAGTGCACTAACATCTAGAGCAGAGAAGTGGCAATACACAGCCGGTATGCAGGTATCAGAGGGGCACAAGCAATCTACTAAGCAGTCCGCTGTGTATATAGACATCTGTTCATTTCTATCAAACTTTTGGCACAGTGCTTGGATGTCAGGTTCAGACAGTCTGACCCAGTCATTCTTGGAAATGGGCCTCCGGGATAGGGCATCAGCATCAATATGATTGGGGCCTGGTCTGTATTCGACAGCATAATCATATGTTGACAATGCAGAAAGCCACCGGTGCCCTGTGGCGTCTAACTTAGCTGAAGTCTGTACATAGGTCAATGGGTTATTGTCAGTCCTCACCAATATTTTCGCCCCATAGAGGTAATCATGAAACTGGTCGACAATGGCCCATTTTAACGCAAGGAACTCCAACTTATGCACAGGGTAGTTTCACTCTGTCTGGGTCAAGCATCTACTGGCGAATGCCACTGGTCTCAAACCATCCTCATGGTCTTTATACAGTACAGCTCCTTAGACCCTGCAGACTGGTGTCGGTATGCAGTACATAGGGTTTAGTGGGATCAACATAAGCGAGGATGGGGTCATGGGTGAGCTGGTATATGAATTTGTGGAAAGCTGTTTCACAGTCGGGCGTCCAATGGGACCTGAAAAGTTCACCTCGGTGGAAATATGGTTTGTCTGGTTCTTTGACGGACACTTTTTTGTATTTCCGATTGGTAGGAGGGTAACCCTGGGTAAGATTCAAGAGTGGCCGAATCACTTTGGAATAGTCCTTTATGAACCAGCGGTAATAGCCACAGAATCCCAGGAAACATTGTAGTTCTTTCAAATTGTGGGGCTGGGGCCAAATAGTCAAGGCTTCAGCTTTACTAGGATCAGTCTCTATCCCCCTCTGTAGACACTATGTGCCCCACATACTTCACAGAGGTTTGGAAAAACTGGCACTTGTCAATGGACAGCTTGAGGCTGAAATCTTCCAGTTAGTCTAGTACTTTGAACAGTCGACTCTCATGTTCCTCTAGGGAGCTCCCAGACACAAAGACATTGTCCAAGTACACCAGGCATTCCAGCAAATTCATGTCTCCCACAGTTCGTTCCATCAGTCGCTGGAAGGTGGCTGGGGCGCCCGACATCCCCTGTGGCATTCTCAGGAATTCGTAGAACCCCAAAGAACAGATGAAGGCTGTCTTCTCATGACCCCTGTGAAGATCCAACACTGAGAACTATTTGCTCCCATTCAAACAATCCAGAGCATCTTGTATACTGGGCATGATGTATTGATCAGGGATGGTCCGCCTGTTGAGGGTCCGATAATCCACACACATTCGTACTGTTCCATTCTTCTTTTGAACAATCACAATGGGAGAAGCATATGGGCTTCTGGATTCTTGTATCACACCAGCTGCAATCATTTGCTTCAAGTGTCTTCTCACATCGTCTATGTCTGCAGGGGCTAGGCCTCGAGACCTCTCTCAAAATGGCCATTCATCGTGCAGGCGTATGTGATGCTCCGCACCCTGGACACATCCTACGTCCCATTCCTTCATCGAAAACACTTGATCTCTATGGGCAAGTTTCTGTCTAATTCTAGTCTTCCATTCAGCTGGCAACAGGGAGTCACCAAAATCAAACAAGTCATGAGTCACCCTATCTGTCTTGCCAGGGGGCTTGTTGCTGGACAACACTGCAGTGTCTGTGCAGTGTACCGTAGCTAGGGTGCATCCTCTGTTCACTTGGATCTCCTGATCTGACATATTATGTATCTGGACCATCACTCGTTGTGCATAGGCATGAGCATGAGCTGTGAAGATGCTGGGCCTAACCAATAATCCTTCTGGCAATTTTCCATCGCCTGGCATGTCCAACATCAGTATTTTGTTCTTGACATCTTTGTGGGGGTGGACCTAACCCTTGAATGGTACACTGGGCATTAGGGGCCAGTACCATTGAATCAGGATCCTTCTTCGACACAACCCCTACTGGGTCATCCTCGTCCATTCCCTTGGAGTTCTGTTGCAAATCATAGGC
This sequence comes from Neoceratodus forsteri, assembly GCA_016271365.2. NCBI lineage: Eukaryota > Metazoa > Chordata > Ceratodontiformes > Ceratodontidae > Neoceratodus > Neoceratodus forsteri. The sequence goes on along the minus strand of CM057452.1, from coordinate 138,301,197 downwards.
CCTCTTGATCAGAGCGGGAATTCTTAGGGCCCTCCCAGTCCGTCGCCCTTCTTTCTCGCGACAGAGTTGTGCCAGTCTCTCAAACATATGGGCGTTTGTCCCAATTAACAGGGGAATTCCATCATACAGCCCAGTAGGGGGACACACTAAGGCCAGTGTCTCGACTTGCTCCTCTACACCAGTTACAGCTGCAGGAAATGACAACTAGAGGCAGACACATCCTAGGTAGGGATAAGACTTGTCGCTCAGCCCCCACACATGTAGGCCTTCCAGAGACTGTAAGGGCACAGCAGATAAGTGTTTGTCATACCAGTCCTTAAACACAATGGTCACTTGCGACCCACTGTCCAACACAGCCCAAGTAGGAAAACCATTCACAGCTATGGTAGTCTCCATTGAAGGGCCCATTATTTTAGACCAGTCTGGAGGGACAGCAGCAGGGGCCTGGACAGATGATTTAGCCACATAGGGATTTGAGTTACTACTTCTTGAACCCTCACTGTGGTCATTTTGGGCACTCCTTGACCGTTGATTCATTCTCCGAAGCTGTCCTTGAAGCCTGTATACAACTTTATCTAGGTCATTTGCAGACCAGCATTCTCTCTTCATGTACCCATCCTTCCCACAATTATGGCAAAATATGTTTTCTGGGATTTGGGGTGGCCGAGGCATCACACTGGGAGCTGGGGCGGTGGTACTACCAACTGAAAACCTTGGTGCCATCTCTGTCTGCTGTGTGGTAAGCATTTGGAGACATCTCGTCAATTCTCTTACTTTCATAGTCAAGACATCGAGTTCTGAGCTGCTGTCAGCAGGAGATGCCTGGGTGGACACCCCCACCCCCATAGCAGATGCAGTTGGATAAGGGTCGGTGCCTGTACTTGCAGGATCGGTCTTCATAAAGAAACTGTTTTTTGTTTCCTCAGCAGTTCATCCCATGGTGACACACCCTCATTGGTCCCCACTTCGGAAGGGCCTTCCGATGCCATGATCACTTGGGCTGCAGTCACCCTAGAATTACAATCCCCCTCTTCATCTTCAACCTCCCAGAGATCTTTTATCAAGTCATAATAGTCCGGTGGGTTACCCCTTCTATCTGGGATCCTTAATTGAAGGAGCTGCAATTTAGAATGCTTTGCATATTGCAGTATGTGCCCCAACCTCACATGGTTTAAGTCACTGGCGGCTACCCCACCTTTTCATTAAGCCTTCTGCAGTGCTCTTTCCAGATGAGTAACATATGCAGACAAACTTTCCCCTGGCCATTGTTTTGTACCTTGAAATTTCCACATCAAGTTCTCCCCTGACTCACTGCTCCCAAAATTGCCTTCGAGTGCACATAGGTACTTCTGGACAGATGCATCAGGGTTTGTGGACCTCAGAAATTTAATGGCCTCTAGGGCGGGACTACTCAAACTTTCTATGAACCTTTTCTGTTTCTCAGCCTCCACACACTGCCATTCAGGTACCAAAGGGGCAACACAATCTATCCAGGTCTCCCAATCATCCTCCCCTCGGGGTGTGGGGAGGGTGTCGGAGAAGATTCTCAACCTTCGGTAAGAGTCGTGACTGATGGTAGGTACAGACATAGGAGCCAGCATTGGCATGGGCACAGAAGGAGAGGCAATAAAGGGTGCTGGAGTGGTAGGGGGTGTTGGGGGAGGAACACCCCCAGGTGGCAGGAATAGTTTCTTTAAGTCCTCCACAATTTTCCCTTCCTCCAGCAACAACTTAGCACATTTCTCCTCAAAAGTTTCAGATGGGGGGGGCTCATTCTCCCCAGGGTCTTTACTGTCTTTAGTTATCACTCTCCAGGCAGTAAGGGCTCCTTCGGGGGTGATAGTCCATGGCACTTTGGAACTGTCTACTGGGTCCTTACACTCTACTAACGCCATGAAACTTTGGGCGAGCAGATTAGCCTGTCGACCCTCCACCACAGGGTTGTGTAAACATTCAACCTTGGAAAGTACTCCCTCTACAGTGTCCTTATTGGTACCCAGGGGAATATCCAGGATAAGTATAGCATTTTGGGGGTCGATCTCCTGCCCAGTACACCACCCCACCAACTGGTGTACAGTCATTTCTGTTGGGGTAGCCACTTATTTTTAACAGCAATTTGCAAATTTGACCACTAGAAGACACAAAATCCCAGCGGTGAGCCTCCAAGATGTAACCCCTAGGTGGCGCTATCCCAAGGGCTATTACCCCTGCCTGCTTGGCTAGTAGCAGGTTAAGGGGCCTGACTTCTGAAACAGGTGCCTCTACCCGAAGATCGGGGTTGGTAATGGTCAAGCTAACCTGGGCACAGCCCTCCGGGACACTGTAACCCCCCCCCGCTTTCCCCTCTAGTGGCCTGAACACTGTACAATAATCACTTTCACAATACCCCTGGTACACCACACAAGTACCCACACTGTTTGCACTTACCACCAGGGCTGGTTCCTCTGACTCAACCCTGGGGACCCCCTGTAAAACAAGGTTATGCACAGAAAATAGCAACAGTACAGTACTTTGAGCACAAACTGGAACCACAGTCAGATTATATGCAGAAAAAGTTAGATCTGATTTATTCAGGGGACTTGAACAAGGGAAGGGCAAAATCAGGTTAATTAGCTTAAAGGTTATATCAATCAAGCAGTTATGCATGAGCTTTGAGTCCCCCCACAGAGTCCACCTCTGGGTAGCCAGGTGGAGAAGAGATGGGCTAGCCAGGACCGTTGCCCAGGGTTGCAGCTGGTTGGGGACCCTGTGATGGAAAACACAACGTGCACAGTACACAATATTTGTAATCCGGAGCCAGAGGACTCAGTTCGTAAAGGAAACAAAACAACAAGAAATTCAGATGACCCACTCAGATTAAGCTGTTGTTGCAGGGAGCTACCCTGGTATTTACTCACGATACCCAAGATTGGACACAGGCTGGACGAAAATCGAGACTGCAGGTGGTTGATCTGAAATGCCAGGAGAAGCAGGGCCCACATGAGTCGCCAAGGCATCGTTCCTGTTCAAGCATGGAGCAGGGGGCTGATCCCCAAGCAGGTCTCTCGTCGATGGCTTCTCTGTGCAGTGGGTAGTCTGGCTTGGCCAGTCAGGCAAGGCCCAGACTGCATGGAGACAAATTCAGATGCAGTCCATTTTGGGCTGGACACAGCTTCCAGCAAGCAGAACACAGTTCACACAGTGGGGGACTAGCATGCGACCCACTGGCAGCTCACTAGCACATTTACATGTACGGGAATTCTACTGTACCAGGTAAAGCACTCCCCGGTCACAATCGCAAAGTCTCTGCACACACTGGGAGCTTAGGGGTAGCTGGAACTCCTGACAGGCCGATCGCATTCAGCAAAATCTTCAGTCTTCTTCAGGTTGAGCCTGGCCCACTTCAGTAACTTACTTTGGTCACACAAACTTGGATTTAGTCCAAAATAATTCTCTTCTCTCCCTCTCAGGAGCAGCACACCGACATGCAGGCCAAAAATTTTGCCTTTTCGGAGTTCTCCCATGCGAATCCACTCAGGATTGCTGCTCAGAATCACTTCAGCTCCTTTTTGTTCAGCTTCCAGCTTAGATCTAATTGAAAAACTGCAAGCAGCCTGGGACTTCCCCAAGATCCAAAAGATCTGGCTGGCTGATTTGGCTGTCAGTCAAAGCAAGAGCTCCCCCTTCAGTTGCAAAAAAGGCGCAAAAAGTTCAAACTACAGTTCCTACAGATTTTGAATTCGCACAGCTCCTGTAGTCCAGCTACATTTTTGGTCCCACCAGTACTGTTTGGTCCAATTTGCAGTCCATGAACAAGATAGTGAAGACAAACAAAACAGTCCTTGCTACAAAGAAAGCAGGTTAGACAAACTACATTATCATTATCACTCTAAATGATTTTCAGTAAATAGCTACATCTTTCAACAGAGCTCCCTCTCAGATTACTTAAGCTGCAATCAGGCAGCTCTTAAAGAGACAGCACACAGAGGCTATACAGGCTCTGGTAATCACATTTAAACTGCTAAAATGCAGGATACCAGCCTGGCAGTGAGCATTTAGGCAAGCTCAATGAAGACTTTTTGGGAACCCCCATTTGCAGAGGGGGTTACACATACATTACCAAGCATTACTCCCTGGACATCCAGGCTAGGAGTGATGCTTGGTCTGTATATCAGTACTGCTTTAGCCTATTCCTAAGGTAGGTTTGATTCTTCTCCATGGAGGTACTGCCTGGTAGTCTGCAATAGTCAGAATATAGCAAGACTTCATGTTTGAAGAAAAAATTACTCACCTTAGTAATTATGTTTCTTCTAATGGAGTCTTGCTGTATCCTCACCTCCCTCCCTGCCTCCCCTCTCAGAACCTGTTTTTGGGAAGTGGGCTGGCAGATGCAGTGTTGCACCCCAGGGGTGCATTTGGGTACTCCCTCCTTTTAGAAGAGGGGGAGTGGGTTATATTATTAATTTAACAGTTTTAAGTTGTTCGCTACCTGGTTTTTGATTTTTGATTTCGTAACTTTAGTCTTTTGGGGATCCAAAATATTTAGTTGCCATTTGGCTAGTATAAATTTTACAATTTCTACATAGTAGTTAGTATTAGCTTGTAAGAATCTAACGGTTGTGCTTCGAAGTACAGCAGACAGAGGTTTGAACCGAGCTCGAGCTCAGCGTTCTATGCTCTGCATAGAAATTAACCCTCTACTCTCTGGGGCAGTTTGAGTGCTGGAGCTAACTGCAATAGTCAGAATACAGCAAGACTTCATTAGAAGAAACATAATTACTAAGGTGAGTATTTTTTTCTGTACACTGTTGTAAATATGATTTTACCCAGGCCAGCCTAGGTGAAATGGAATGCCTCATTCTCAGAGGGGACCCCTGTCTTGAATAGGTGGTGATGCTTGTTTGCCTTCCAGTTGAACTGTGCAAGGATCAAAGAGTTGGAGGTGCAGCACTGACCATTGACCATAGTCAGACATAAAACTTCCAGCTGGAAGCTGGCCCTTGATTCTCAGTAGACATAGTGCCTGGTAACAGTTCCTGCTGTATGTGGGTGAGAACAGGCCTCCCCTGATGACTATATATGAACACACGAGTCTGCCAGCAGAAACAGGCCTCATGGTCTATCAAGTCTCCTCCAATGTGCAGCTAGCACCCTTATATTGCAGCTGCCCCCCCTCCTCTCCCCCTCACCTTAAACCCGCACCCCGTCCCATGTCCTTTTAAAACTGCCTACCATCCTATAGGATACCACCTCCTTGGGTAGATTCTTCCACTTCCCCACCACCCACTCCATGAAAAAATGCCTCTTCATCTCTCTCTCTCTGATATCTTCCACCCTGCAATCTGAGACCATTCCCTCTCGTGTCCTTCCCCTCCTCAGCTTAACTATCTCTTATGTATAGAATGGGGAGTGGTGCCACCATTAAATGTGAAAAGAAAGAAAATCCAAGAAGCATGCTTTTCCACAGAGTCATAGAAAGGCTTGTCGATTGCAATGTTGTAGTATGTAGAGCTTGTTGCACCTGCCTTCCACACCACGAAAGAACCACTGCAGACCTCTGTTTTTAAAATCGGTGTACCAGCACCAACACCCTATGTGTCCCTCTACCCTGAAATGTCTGCATGAAGCTGAATGATACGTGCGCTCAATTGCTTAGTTAGATAATGCCGTGCTAGTCATTCACACGCATCAGAGGTGCCAAAGGCTGCTCATGCATTGCAAAGCTAAATTGAGAATAAGGCCTTAGGAGAATTATCCTTACAACACACAGGCTGGCTCTGTAGGCACTGATTCCCACATTGCCCCTTTGAACATACTGGGAACATTTGCCTGCAGAGCACTGCACTGTACTGTATCTGCAAAGAATATCTCCACAAAACCTGCAGATTAACTCTCACACAGTATGTCCTGAAAAGAGCAGGTATTTTCAGCGGTTATCTTGCTGCAGCTCTGCCCTGAATTTTGTAGTGCTGAGTGCCATGTACAATGAAGCAAAGTAAAAGGGAGACTTGTCATCTTCTCTGATTTAATTGAGCAGGACAGTCTTGCTGACTGAGACTAGATTAACTCAAGGAGGAATGTCAATACCCTGGCTTTCCATGCTGAAACATCATGAATTCCCATATTGGATAACATGATGAATTTAAGAAAATAGAAGAAAAAATAAACCTACCAGAAAGTAAAAAAAAAATAGAACTACTTGGTTTGAGAAAAAACTAGTTGGGGGTTAAATATGAAAGATTCAATCAGACCAACTGGAACAGATCAGTTGTTGCCTGAAGACAATATCAAAAGCCTTTGATATTCTCTTGCTGGCTTTGTGTACTGATCTGCGTGAGCAAGGTCCAACAGTAGTTTCTGGGTCTGGAAGGAGTGTAGAAGCTGCAGCAGGTTTCAACCTGAAAGGCACATAAATAATGGATGTTGCTGGTTTCAGAAATTATTCTGAAAAAGAAAATGAAGGGGTAGAACAAAATTATGTGCTACCCCCTTTCAAATGTTGAGAGCGACAGCTGCTGCTTGAAGGGAAGAATAATAATTCTGTAATTGTCTCTTACTTTGTTTTTATTTATGTCAAAATCTGAATAATAAAGGAAAAGATCAAATGCCATGCAGGTACATTATAATCAAAGGTCCATCTGGATGTGTGCAGAAGCAGTGCTCTCACTAATTAGGCAGTAATGAGGCTGATTTTGCACTAGCCTTGTTTAATTACAGTATTAAACAAACAGGCTGAACCAAAGCAATGGGCCCGAGGACCCACAAGTCTATTGCTTTATTCACTGGTGGGGCGGGGGGGGCACATTCTAGTTCTCTTGCCTTAGGTAGAATAGATTAAATGGTCCTCTAGCACAGATAATGAAATGTTTGTGCCGCTATATAGAACAGACTGGGGTGTTCACAGTTAATGAATAGAGAGCAAAAGCAAAAAGAATGGTGGCACTCCATCTCCCATCAGCAGTCCTTCTTTATCCAATACAAATAGGCAGATACTGTATACGGCCATGATAGTAATGAGAAAAACCTTCATTGCAAAACAGAAGCAGCAGCAGCAGAAAGTGCAGAGGTGCAGAGCATGGAACATGCAACTAGCGGCCTGATGTTTTGTGCCTGTACTTGGCTCTTTATCAAGGGATCCCCACCTCTGCCAAAGCACCCTAATTTATGTGGCCCAATTAAAGGGACACATACTATACGTACAGAGAATGGTGCCTGGAGGTAGAGAATTGCTGCTTAAAAAACAAAGTGACACTATACACAAACAATACTGTATATGGAATCCAAACCATACCATGCTAATAGAAACATAGAAACATAGAATTTGACAGTGGATAATGACCGCTTGGCCCACCCAGTCTGCCCATTTCCCTACCTAATGGATAAGCTGCAGATCCTAGTTAACCAGCAGCCTACTTCTTTCTACCCCCACCCCCTAGAATTGCCTTATGACTGACTGTCCCATGCATGCTTGAATTCAACCACTGTTTTTGACTCCACAACCTCCTCCGGAAGGCCGTTCCATGCATCCACAACCCTCTCTGTGAAAAAATACTTCCTTACATTACCTCTGAGCCACCCCTCTATCTTCAAATTGTGCCCCCTTGTTCTTGCACACCTCTTTTTTTGAAAGATGCTACCCTCTTGGACTTTGTTGATTCCCTTGAGGTACTTGAAAGTTTCTATCATGTCCCCCTCTCCCTCCTTTCCTCGAGGCTATACATATTAAGCTCCTTTAGTCTCTCTTCATATGTCTTCCAGTGCAGACCCTGCACCATTTTAGTTGCCCTCCTCTGGACAGCTTCCATCTTGTCTATGTCCTTGCAGAGATTGGGTCTCTAGAACTGCATGCAGTACTCCAGATGGGGTCTCTCCAGCTGTCTGTACAGAGGGATAACAACTTCCTGTTTTCTACAGGTGATGCCTCTCCCTATGCATCCCAGTATCACCCCAGCCCTCCTTACTGCTCTCTCACATTGCTTGCCCACCTTTAAGTCATCTGATATGACTACCCCAGGTCCCTTTCCATTTTTGTTGTTGTTAGTATCTCACCCCCCATTGTGTACTCTTCCCCTGGATTTTTGTTTCCCAGGTGCTTTACCTTGCACTTCTTAGCATTAAATCTAAGCTGCCATACATTTGACCATTCTTCTAACCTTACCAAGTCCCTTCTCATCCTTTCCACCCCACCTTGTGCATCAACTCTGTTGCAGATCTTTGTGTCATCTGCAAAGAGACATACTTTTCCTTTCAGTCCCTCTGCAATGTCACTTAAAGACATTGAAGAGGACCGGTCCTAATACTGAACCCTGCGGCACCCCACTCAATAACCCCCTTTCTTCAGAGTGGACCCATTTACTATTACCCTCTGTCCTATTCTCCAGCCAATTCTTTACCCAGGCTATCATCTTGGGACCCACTCCCAGGCTGGCTAACTTGTATATTAATCTTTTGTGTGGGACTGAGTCAAATGCCTTGCTAAAGTCTAGGTAGGCCATGTCCACCGCCCCTCCTGATCTACTACTTTGGTCACCCAGTCAAAGAAATTTATTAGATTCGTCTGGCATGACCTTCCCGCTGTGAATCCATGCTGCCTTGGGTCCTGTGCCCTCTGGCCTCTAGGTACTGACAATTCTTTCCTTCAGAAGTGATTCCATCATTTTCCCTATCACTGAGGTTAAACTAACAGGTCTGTAGTTTCCTGCTTCTGCCCTGCTCCCACTTTTGTGAAGGGGAATCACATCTGCCCTCCTCCAGTCCTTAGGTACCACCCCATCCTCCCATGATTTGTTAAAGAGGGTAGTCAGTGGTGTCACTAGTTCTACCCTTAGTTCTTTTAGAAATCTGGGATGAACCCCATCAGGCCCCATTGCTTTGTCCACCTTCAGTTTTAAGAGTTCTTTCAGAACCCTTTCTTCTGTAAATGGGCTGGTATCAACTTCTGTATCCAGAGTGTTTCTATTGTTTGTTTTAGGTATATCCCCCTCTTCTGAGCAAAAATATTTGTTTAGTATCTTTGCCTTTTCACTGTCACCCTCTGCCCACCCCCTCCCCTTTATTAAGCCTCACTATCCCTCCCTTAGTCTTCCTTTGCTCCCTGATGTACCTAAAAAAGGTTTTATCCCCCTTCTTAACTGAGTTTGCTTTCTTTTCCTCAGTTCGGACCTTTGCTGTTCTGACTGCCTTCCCAGCTTCCTTTTGCTTTAACTGATACAATTCTCTGTCCTGCTCCTTCTGTGATTCCTTGTACTTTCTGAATGCTTTCTTTTTCTCTTGAACCTTCACTGCCACTTCCTTTGAGAACCATAGTGGTCTCTTACATCATTTTGTTTTGTTTATTTGCTTCACACAAAGGCTTGTTACCTCTGTGATGGCAGTTTTTATTATTCCCCATTGTTCTTCCACCCCTCCCTCCTGCCCATTTACTAGTGCATTCCTTAGGTACTCACCCATTTGTAGCAAAGTCAGCCCTCCTGAAGTCTAGTACTTTTTGCCTTTGTATGGCGTGACTCTATTGCTGTTTGTTGTGCGAACCATACTGTTGATGGTCGCTAGTTCCCAGATAGCTACCCACTTCTACATCTGTGATCCTCTCTCATCTCCATTTGAGAGGACCAGGCCTAAGATTGCTCCTTCTAGTGGGTTCCAATACTAAGTTGTCTAGGCATGCCCTCTGTAGGCATCTAGAATAACCTCACTCTAGAAGTGGCTGCTGCAACTGCACCAGTTAACATCTGGCATATTCAGATCACCCATCAGCAATATCTCCCCTTTATCTGCCATTCTAAGTATACTTTCTATCATTTCCTTGTCCATTTCCTCCCCCTGAGAGGTGGGTCTGTATACAACCCCTGTGCGGATTGTGGTGCCATTGCCTGCCTCCAAATTGACCCACAGTGCTTCTTCTCCTCCCTGTTTACCCTTTTGTTCTGTTGCTTTGATTCCTTCCCTTATGTAAAGAGCTACTCCTCCTCCTCTTTTACCCTCCCTGTCCCTCCTGTAGATAGTGTATCCTGGTATGTTACATCCCAGTCATGGTTCTGTGCGTACCATGTTTCTGTGACTGCCACGATATCCAGATGTTCCTCCTCCGTCAAGGCCACTAATTCAGGAAGCTTGTTACCCAGACTACGGGCATTGGTACTCATTGCTCTCCATTTTTTGATGGCTTTACCTTCTGTAGCAGCATCCCCACTGACCTTTCTACCTTGGTCTTTTCTTATTTAGTACCCTGTTTTGTAGGGAGGCTGGGATTTTCCTGCTGCCTATCAGTGCCTCCCCCTTGACTAGTTTAAAAGCTTGACAATGAAGCATTTAAACCGATTGCTCAAAAGACTTTCCCTTCCTGGACAGATGCAGACCATCCTGCCAGTATAGGCTGGTGTCCCTCCAGGTGGAACCCCAGTCCCCAATGAAGCCAAACTCCTGTGCTCCACACCATTTTTTCAACCATTCGTTAAACTGCATGGTGCAAAGTACCCTCGCCTCACCCATGCCACTGACAGGCAGCACCTCTGAGAAGGATACTGTGTGTGCTACTTGTCTTAGGCCCCTCCCCAACTCTGCAAAGTCCTTCTGCACTGCTCTAATCTCATGATGAGCCAACTCATTTGTCCCTAGGTGGACAATGATATCCAGCTCAGACTTCTGTGCAACTAATAAATTGATTACACAGATTGCACGAATATCAGTATTGCTACTACATATATAATCGCCTATAAAAATATACTGTCACTGTGTATTACATAAAGATTGCACATCACTTTATTGTTTAAAGAAAGGTTATTGTTCAAAGCACAATAGTGGGCAAGTAAGTTCATTAGACAAAAAATAGCATCTTTGAAATATTTTGAACATGTAAGGAGATAACTTCTCTAGCACACAGCACAGTGTTGGACAAGCAGTTATGCAGTATGCCTCTTAGCTATAATATTACAGTGCTTCTGATTGAAGTGTTTTAATTATAAGGGCAATGATGTACAGCTCTGTCAACTGCTCTTGGATCTCACAGACTGTAAAGTTGTGCAGTTTAAAAAAAGACAAATCATGGTATCCACAGCTGGGAACATGTTAAGTCCCCATGGTGGAGATCCTGGACCGATTCTCTAACGCAGTGCCCCCTCCCCCCACCTTGGTCAAGCAAGTAGTCTGACTGCATTATGACTGCAACACACTGGAGTTCCAGTAGGAGGGTGGGGAATGTGCCTCCATGGTAGAATCCCCCTGAGGCACTATGAGAGTCCAGAGTCATGTTTGGGTGCTTAGGATATCAATCATGGCTCCTGAGCACAGGTTTGGAAGTAAGCAGTGCTCTTTTTGCAGGAGAGGGAGCTGGATCAGAAGAAATGGTGAGACAATTTCAGCTGCCAGGGAAGAGTGGCGAGGACCCCTCCCCTCCAAACCCTGTAGTAAGAAAGAGTCCTTGCCTTGGATGACAATGCATGTGATCCTCATTGGGAAGGACTGGGCTTGAGATACATTGCTAGATCTACCCTGGACCTGTCTGGTCAGGAGGAAACTGGAAAATTGAAAAAGAAAAAGGATAAGCTCTGAATTTGGACTACCAAATCATCTACAATATTTCACCCTTTAACAAACTTTTGCAAGTTACACCCAATGCAAAGGCCATTAATGCCAGAACATTTGACATTTTGGTCTCCTCTACATTATTGGAATCTGATGCTTTTTCTTGTATTGCATCTATTTAAAGGATTAACAATTAGCCATAAATAGAACAGCTTATTGCTGCCTTATTGTGTCTTACGTACTCCCATCCAGCAATCAGTGGAGTTGGTATTGAGCCAGAAGAACAGCATGACATTCTCATTCCCACTCCCTCCCCTCCAGAAAAACTACTGCAGGCCAGGCTGCCTTCTTGTATAATTTCCCCAAGCTGTGGTTCTCTCTTCCCTTGTCCATGTACTCAGCCTCTTCCTTCTCCCTCAAGTCTCTTCTGCATGACTTTATTATCCCCTTCTGCAGATGTACTTGACCCCCTCCTTAGCATCCCCTGTCCCCTTCCCTATTGCTGGGTGTGTCACCCCCCCTCCCAGCTCAGAGAAACTGTATTTTTTTTGCCTGTCTTAGACCCCCATTCTGTGTGGCATTAATCTGCTCCTAATATGCGTTCATATCTGGAAACTGCATGTTACTGTATTGTACCAGCAGTAATTACTTTAGCCACTTCACACAGTCTGGGTGATATTATTCTGCTCCTAACCGTGTGTCTGCAGCTGGTAATGTATTACACATATAACATATTGTATTGTAAGTGCACCTTTCATTTTGGGTTGTGCTTGGCGTCCTGCCCAAACATCATGACTGCTCAACTCTAACATATGTTTTATTACTCTTGCACCTTGTTGCATTTCATCGACTCTTGTACCTTTGGTATCGTCTACTCCCTCCCCTCCCCTTCCCCTGATGCATCTGGAAAAGGTCTTTACTGGTAATTATTTTGAAATAAATAAATATTTGAGAAGAAGGGCTTTATGATGAAAACTGAAAGGTTCTGATAACATGATAATGACTCGTAGCCAATGTTTAATAATCAGGTGCACCATCTGTTCAGCACATTGGCACGGACTGCAGAGACTCAGGAAAGGGTTTATTAAAGGTTCATTGATCCTTCACTGCAGCTCCACTGGGGAGGTGCAGATTATTCATCACCTGCTGCTGCTGCTTCCTGCCACCACCATCTCAGATGGACCAAGCTGGTGTTTTTTGCATTAAGCCACTGTAGTATCCCAAATAAAAAAATAAAATAAAATTAATCTATTAGTAATTCACATCCCTCCTCCCTCACGCTTTCAAAAATCATCATCTGAAGTGTATCTTGCAGTTTTGTTCATCAGTTGTCCCATCAGCAGGAACTCCATTAGGCTGTCATAATGCATAAAGTGTGGTTCATGTCATTGCTTCCCCATGTGCTCAGTCTGGCACGCTGCCCAAGAAAGCATTACTTAGTACATTAGTACATTTAACCACAGTCATACTGAAATGTTTTATGTATTCATCCCGCGGTTGATGCCAAACATCCAGTGATAAGGCAGCTAGTCATCTGATTTGTTATGGCATTCAACTCTGTTGTGTCTGCCCCCCCCCCCCGGACAAATGCACCTCCAGCCTTGGCTAGAAATCAAACTGGGAACCCTGAGTTTCAAGAGCAGCAGCTCTAAGTAACCAGCCAGCTAAAAGGAAATTGCCATCAGCTGGGAGGTTAGAATTTGTCCTTGATGTCATACAGTGCAGTTTTATTACCCACCCTAAGGCTGTGTACCATTACAGTTTCTGAGCTTTGTAAGACTAAGTGATTTGCAGTTATCAAATGGATAGAATAAATAGCAGAAAAGCAAAAATGTGATTGGTTTAAACTAGTCACCTGACCGTTGATTAATGCCTAGTGCAGGCATGGTCATTCTGGTATTTAGCCTCAGCACAAATCACTTCACCAGCCAATAGTCTAAAAAAACCAACAATCTGGCTCACTTTTTCCTCTTGATAAAACCTTGCATTGAAGCTGCGTTCTTCTCCCTCAGCCCCCTCAATTACTATCTACATAGAAACATGGAAACATAGAAGTTGATGGCAGATAAGGACTGCAAGGCCCATCCAGTCTGCTCAATCCTTTTTCTACTTTATGAATGTGCCATTGGCCTTTGCTCTGTCAATGGCCTTTATATTCATACTCATCTGTAGTGCTCCCTTATGCCTATCCCATGCCTGTTTAAAGCCCTGCACTGTATTCATGTCCACCACTTCCTGAGGTAGGCCGTTCCATGCATCGACCACCCTTTCTGTGAAAAAGAACTTCCTCACATCACCCCTTAATTGGCCTCCCTCTAATCTCATGCTGTGTCCTCTTGTCCTGCTAATTTTCTTATATTGAAACATGTTAGACTCTTTCATCTTGTTGATGCCCTTAAGGTGTTTGAATGTTTCGATCATATCACCTCTCTCCCTCCTTTGCTCTAGGGTATACTTATTGAGCTCAGTTAATCTGTCCTCATATGTTTTCTGATGCAGTCCCTGTACCATTTTGGTTGCCCATCCCTGGACTGCCTCAATTTGGTTACTGTCCTTGTGAAGGTGTGGCCTCCAGTACTGCACGCAGTACTCCAGATGGGGCCTAACCAGAGTCTTGTAAAGAGGGATTATTACCTCCCTCTTCCAACTTGAGATACCCCTACTAATACACCCCAACATCCCTCTAGCCTTACCTACTGCTTTAGTGGTCTGCTTGGATGATTTCAGGTCATTGGTGATGATGACGCCCAAATCTCTTTCTTCCCTTGTGACTACCAGCAACTTCCCTCTCAGCCTATAGGTGGCTTCAGGGTTTCTCTTAGAAACATAGAATATGATGGCAGATAAGGACTGCTTGGCCCACCTAGTCTGCCCATTTACCTACCTAACGGATAAGCTGTAGATCCTAGTAAACCAACAGCCTACTTCCTCCTACCCCCCACTAGAATTGCATTATGTCTGTCCCATGCATTCTTAAATTCCTCCACTGTTTTTGACTCTACAACCTCCTCAGGAAGGCTGTTCCATGTATCCACAACCCTATCTGTGAAGAATACTTCCTCACATTACCTCTGAGCCATCCCCCCATCTTCAAATTGTGCCCCTTGTTCTTGCACATCTCTTTTTCTGAAAGATGCTACCCTCTTGGACTTTGTTGAGTCCCTTGAGGTATTTGAAAGTTTCTATCATGTTCCCCCTCTCCCTCCTTTCCTCGAGGCTATACATCTTAAGTTCCTTTAGTCTTTCTTCATATGTCTTCTGGTGCATCCCCTGCATCATTTTGTTTGCCCCCCTTTGGACATCCTCCACCCTGTCTATGTCTTTGCGGAGATGGGTTCTCCAGAACTGTACACAGTACTGCAGATGTGGTCTTACCAACTGTCTGTACAAAGGGCCAACAACTTCCTGTGTTCTACTGGTGATGCCTCTCCCTATGCATCTCAGTGTCCCCCCAGCCCTCCTTACTGCTTTCTCACATTGCTGGCCCACCTTTAGGTCGTCTGATATGACTACTCCCAGGTCCCTTTCCATTTTTGTTGTCAGTATCTCACCCCCCATTGTGTACTCTTCCCCTGGGTTTTTGTTTCCCAGGTGCATTACTTTACACTTCTTTGCATTGAATCTAAGCTGCCATACATTTGACCATTCCTCCAAACTTGCCAAGTCCCTTTTCATCCTTTCCACCCCACCTTGCGTATCAAACCTGTTGCAGATCTTTGTGTCATCTGCAAAGAGACATACTTTCCCTTCCAGTCCCTCTGCAATGTCACTTATAAAGACATTAAAAAGGACCAGCCCCAGTACTGAACCCTGCGGTACCCCACTAGTAACCCTCCTTTCTTCACTGTGGACTCCATTTACTATTACCCACTGTGTCCTGTTGTCCAACCAGTGTTTTACCCAGGCTACCACCCTGGGACCCTCTCCCAGGCTGGATAATTTATTTATTAATCTTTTGTGTGGGACTGTGTCAAATGCCTTGCTAAAGTCTAGGTAGGCCATGTCCACAGCCCCTCCCTGGTCTACTGCTTTGGTCACCCAGTCAAAGAAATCAATTAGAGTTGTCTGACATGACCTTCCCGCTGTGAATCCATGCCGCCTTGGGTCTTGTGCCCCACTGGCCTCTAGGTACTCAATAGTTCTTTCCTTCAGAAGTGATTCCATCATTTTCCCTACCACTGAGGTCAAACTGACAGGTCTGCAGTTTCCTGTCTCTGTCTTGCTCCCACTTTTGTGAAGGGGAATCACATCCGCCCTCCTCCAGTCCTCAGGTACCACCCCATCCTCCCATGATTTATTAAAAATGGTAGTCAGTGGTGTTACTGGTTCTTCCCTTAGTTCTTTTAGAATTCTGGGGTGAATCCCATTAGGCCCCATTGCTTTATCCACCTTCAGTTTTAAGAGTTCTTTCAGAACCCTTTCTTCTGTGAAAGGACTAATATCAACCCCCAATCCAGAGTGCTTCTATTGACTGGATTAGGTATTTCCCCCTGCTTTTCCATTGTGAATACTGAGCAGAAGTATTCATTCAGTATCCCTGCTTTTTCACTGTCGCTGTCAGCCCAACCACCTTCCTCTTTGTTCAGCCTCAGTATCCCTGCCTTAGTCTTTCTTTGCTCCCTAATGTACCTATAAAAGGTTTTATCCCCCTTCTTAACCGAGTTGGCTATCTTTTCCTCAGTTTGGGTCTTTGCTATCCTGACTGTCTTACCTGCTTCCTTCTGCTTTAATTGATACAGTTCTCTGTCCTGCTCCTTCTCTGTTTCCTTATACTTCCTGAATGCTATCTTTTTCTCCCTTACCTTTCCCACCACTTCTTTTGAGAACCATAGTGCTTTTTTCTTTCATTTTGATTTGTTTATTTGCTTCACACAAAGGCTTGTTGCCTCTGTGATGGCAGTTTTGATGTTTCCCCATTGTTGCTCCACCCCACCTTCTTGCCTGTTTGCTAGCGCTTTTCTGAGGCACTCTCCCATTTTGACAAAATCAGCCCTCCTGAAGTCCAGTACCTTCACTTTTGTGTGGCTTGACTCTACAGCTAAGTTTATCATGAACCACACTGTTTGGTGGTCACTTGTTCCCAGATGGCTACCCATTTCAAGATCAGAGATCCTCTCTCCATCCCCATTTGAGAGTACCAGGTCTAAGATCGCTCTCTCCTGAGTGGGTTCCAAAACTAGCTGTCTGAGGCATGCCCCCTGTAGGGCATCGAGAATGGCCCTGCTCTTGGATGTGAATGCAGCAAATGTGCTCCAGTCAACATCTGGCATATTCAGGTCCCCCATCAGCAATATCTCCCCTTTCTCTGCCATCCCACGGATGCCTTCTATCATTTCTTTGTCAATTTCCTCCCTCTGAGGTGGGGGTCTGTATACAACCCCTGTGTGGATTGTGGAGCCATTTCCAGTCTCCAGGGTGACCCACAGTGCCTCCTCTCCTCCCTGTTTACCCTTAGTTCTGTTGCTTTGATCCCTTCCCTAACATAGAGAGCTACTCCTCCTCCTCTTCTTCTCTCCCTGTCCCTCCTGTACATTGTGTACCCCGGTATGTTGACATCCCAGTCATGGTTCTCTGTGTACCATGTTTCTGTGACTGCCACGATATCTAGGCATCCCTCTTCCACCAAGGCTACCATTTCGGGGAGCTTTTTACCTAGACTAGAGGCATTGGTACTCATTACCCTCCATTTTTTTATTTCTTTATTTATTTTTTCCCTATCCCTGTTCCTACTGCCTTTGTCTTTTTCTCCATGTACCCCTGCACTTCTCCCTATCGACTGCTCTATCTTGGTGTTTACCTCACTAATTACCCTGATTTTTTTGGGGGGGGGTTAGGATTTCCCTTCTCCTTTTCAGTGCCTCCCCCTTGGCTAGTTTAAATGCTTGCCACTGAAGCATTTAAACCTATCACCTAGGATCCTGGTTCCCCTCCTGGATAGATGCAGACCATCGCACCTGTATAGGCCTGCATCCCTCCATGTGGAGCCCCAGTCCCCAGTGATGCCAAATCCCTGAGCTCTGCACCAGCTTTTCAACCAGTCATTGAATCCCATGGTGTAGAATACCCTAGCCTCATCCATGCCATATGTAGGTAGCACTTCCGAGAAAGTTACTGTGTGCTACCTGTCTAAGGCCCCTCCCCAACTTCACAAAATCCTGTTGCACTGCTCTGATCCCATTCTCAGCCAGGTCATTCGTCCCTAGGTGGATAATGACATCTGGCTCCCTCCCCTTGCCGCTGCTCCCACGATCCTGAGGATTCGTTTCCTGTCCCTCCAAGCAATGGTGCTGGGCAGGCTCCTACCTCCTTTCCTCCCTCCCTCCCCCAGTTCTACCCCCTAACAACTGAGTCTCCCACCAGGAGTTGTTTCCTTCCCCTACGGAGTCCTGGGCCACCCTCCTGTGGATCTCCATTGTGGAGGTTCTCAGCATCCTCCTTGGTCTCCACTGCAGGTGTCTCCATAGAGGAACCATGCTCCGCCAGAGTGGTGAATGAATTGTGGAGAGGCACAACTGGAGGGCTGTGCCTCTGTTCCACCGCCCTCACCCTCCCTGAGCCCACCGTGCATGATCTTGCACTTCTTTGAGTTAAACCCCAGTTGCCACGCTTCCGACCATTTTTCTAGTTTAGCCAGATTTCTTATCATTCTGCCCACCCCATCTGGATCATCTGCACTGTTGCAGATCTTGGTGTTATCTGCAAAAAGACAAACCTTACCCTCCAGTCCATCTGCAATATCACTGATGAAGATATTGAAGAGGACTGGCCCCAGGACTGATCCCTGAGGTACCCCGCTTGTGACTTACATCTCTTATGACTGTATACCATTAAGCACCACTCTCTGTTTTCTGCCCATCAAACAGTTTGCCACCCAGTTGACCATTGTCTGACCCACCCCGAGCCTACCCAGCTTTTTAATCAACCTTCTATGTGGAACAGTATTGAAAGCTTTGCTGAAGTCAAGGTAGGTGACATCAACTGCTCCCCATTGGTCTACCACTCTGGTTACTCAGTCAAAGAAATCTATGCGATTAGTTTGACAGGACATTCCTTTTGTAAACCATGCTGTCTTGGATCCTGCGTTCCTATGGATTCCAGGTGTTGCACTATCCTTTCCTTAAGGAGTATCTCCATAATCTTGCCCACTACTGAGGTAAGACTGACTGGTCTGTAGTTCCCTGCCTCCTCCCTGTTACCACTCTTGTAGAGCGGGATCACATGAGCTCTACTCCAGTCTTCTGGGACCTCTCCTGTGCTCAGAGACTCACTAAACAGTTCTGATAATGGCTCTGCTAGTTCCACCCTTAGCTCCTTTAGTACCCTGGGATGTATGCCATCAGGTCCCATTGCCTTGTCCACCCTGAGCTTATCGAGCTCTTATAGGACCCTTTCTTTTGTGAAGGGACTTGTGCTCACCTCCCTCCCCGTGTCCATGGTGCTGAGTTGTGGGCCCTGCCCTACCATCTCTTCAGTAAATACTGAACAAAAGTATCTATTTAGGATAGATGCTTTTACATGGTCCTCCTCCTCATACACCCCTTTACCCTCTTTGATCTTAGCAACACCCCCTCTGGACTTTCTCCTTTCACTAATGTATCTATAGAAAGTCTTATCACCTTCTTATACTGTTCGTGCTAGTGTTTCCTCGGTTTGAGCCTTTGCCTGCCTTACTGTCTTCCCTGCTTCCCTTAGAGAAGTTAGGTATGCCTCCCTATCTTCATCCTGCTGCATTCCCTTATCTTTCCTGAAGGCCAGCCTTTTGGCTCTTACATTTTCTGCTACTGTGTTTGAGAACCAAAGTGGTTTCCTTCTTCTTCTTTTGCACTTCCTTTTCTCACTAACACAATGTCTCTCCTTCAGCCCTGCACTCAGTAAATCTGTCAGTTTAGATAGTCTGGTAAAGTACTGCAAACCTTGTTGTGCAGTGCATTGTTAGTGCCATCTCTGTCTCTCTCTCTCTCTCTCTGTGCTGTTCTGGTGTCTGTATCCATGCATCTTGCCTTCTCCCTGTGCTGCTGCTCGAGTGTCCATGTCAGCAAGTCTCGCTACTGGTTTCTCTGCTGTCATTCGGATGTCTGAGTACAACCAAAATTGTACTGTCTCTCCCTGCTTCCCTGTGATACTTAAAATGACTCTCTGTACCATAACTAAGTTAGCAATAGAGGCCCATAAACAATACCAAAAAAACTGCAAAATCCACAACTACGGTGGCCTCATTAGCCCAAAACACTATTTATTTATTTATTTGAAATTTTGGTAACCGGGTAAGACCACTGAGACAATTACTGTTCCTTTTTCAGGGTCGACCCGGGAAGACAATAACACATGTACAAAGCAATTACAGCAATATTCAGGAAGATACTAATTACAGAGACAAATAAAACTATGTACATGATATTAGGTCACAGTGAGAGAGGATTGTATACAATAAAAAAAGATATACTATAGAATAATTATGTACAGGTAGAGACAACATCAGCATCCAACATCATGTATAAGTAGGTGCACATATCATTGGATAAAAAAAGAGATCATTACTCGTACGAATAAATGCATTACTAACTACGTTCAGGTGAGGGCACCATCAACAACACAGCAAGCAGGCAAGGCAAACACTAGGTAAGTAGGCAAGGAAGGGGAGCAAAGAACATGTAGACAGATTCAGGTGTATAGGGAGAACAAAGGGGCAGTGAAGGGAACATGAAAGACAGAAGAGAAAAGGAGGAGGGGTGGGGTAATGGTTAACTCAGGTACATGAAGGACAGAATAGAAAAGGAGAAGGGAGGGAGAGGTTAACCAAGGCTCTAAGAGGAGTCCAGACAGCAGGCTAAGAAGTGACACTGGCAGCGCCTGCCATCAAGGTGAGGAGTCACAAACGGAAACAAGTGCATTTTACAGAGGAAGCAAGAGAGGCGAAGGGACTGGACTGGAACAAAGGAAGTGAGGAGCACATCAGGATGGAGGGAGCAGGGAGTTCCAGTCAGGTACTGCCACAAAGAAGAATGACTTATGTGTGACAGCTAGCCACAGACTGGCTTTTAGAAGCCAATTTAGAAATGCAAAGCAGAAAACAGCAGCAAGATCCAGCAGGCGGAAGAACTATTTTACCGTCTCCACTGTATTTCTCCGGTTTTAAAGCAATATAGTCTATTTTTATGTAATAAACATAACCCTGTTTGTAAGTGCAGTAGCCCATTCCAGGCCATGGATGTGGGGCATTGACACACTTCCTGGGTGGTTGGAGGGCACCCAGCCTTTGGCAGTGTGCCTCACAACGCACATGGGGTGTGCATTAATGCCCCCATACACCCATCATGGAGATCATAAACTGTATATATACATATATATATATATATATATATATATATACATATACACAGTATATGTAACAGATTAACCACTCTGAGGTGTGTGGTCGCGCTCTGATACACTTGCGCCTTGCTGTGCGTTGCTTTCATTACTAGGCTGCAGGTCAAGTGCATCAACCACCCAAGGAGAGCGTATATCAGAGCACGACCGCACACCTCAGAGTGGTTTATATACTGTATCTTATAAAATGTCAAAATTGTTTTGGAGGGTTAAAAGTTGAGGTGTGTGGTCGTGCTCTGATATAGCATGGTCATGTGATGTGTTTTATACAATCAGAAGTTTGGATTTCTAGGATATTGTTATCTCCATTTTATAACTCTCTCTCTCTCACGCTCTCTCTCTCTATATATATATATATATATATATATATATATATATATATATATATATATATATACATATACATACATATATATACATACACACACACACACACACACACACACTCACACATATATAAAAATGAGATGGTACATCATGTTTTTATTGTTTCCTGCCCCCCCATATTAACATTAGGGAATAGCTTGCCAGAGCACTGAAAACAAAACAAGATGACTCCTCTAGTTTTATATATGTTAGACCTCCATGACACCCATGGCCTGTTGTGGGTTATAGCTTATCTGTTCACCTCTAGATGGCATTGCTCTATGCAGACCAGTTTTTTTTTTCAAAACCTCTAGTTGGGGCTGGCACAGTGGTAGCGCTACTGCTTGCAACACCGACAACCTGGGTTTGGAAGTGAGCCTGAGGTGTCGGAGGGCCAGCCGGGGGGGGGGGAATCAAGTGTCTGTGGGACCGTTGTGGGGTGGAGGGTGGGGAAGAGCTTGGTGCTCTACTGGCCGCTAGCAGAAGCTAGAGGAAAGGCTGCCCAAGCTGAAAGAGATGGGGAATATGTGGCAGACACTGGCATGTGTGCCTTGATGTCAGTGCATGCCATACCTCCCATGGGGAGAAAACCAGAAAACTCCCAGTAGCACAGGATGACCACTGACTGCCACAGGCCCTGCACCTAGCAACTCAGGCACCACCTGGAAATCTGGATCCTGTCCTGGTGGGTCTAGGGACTCCATGCCACCCTGCCATGGAGGGCAAGGTGTGGGGGACTACAGGAGCAGGTAAGCCCTGGGAGAAGTCAGGGTGATGGGGCTGGGAGGACCGGCAGGAAGGGGGGGAACAGCCGGGACAGGTAGATATTAAAACAAACTCCAGTTGATACAAGTAAAATACTAGTATTAATTCAGCCCTGAGGTGCCTCCAGGCCTGGGCCAGATGGGGTACATACTCCTGGAAAAATCTGTTATGCCCAAGCTGTGCCCCAGTATTGATGCAGATCTAGTAAAGCAGTTTACATTTGGGTGTGTGGATTGCATGACTTCATTTTGTCTATTTTGTAACTTCTCAGAACTACATTTTCCCAGCTCAATATTTCATCTCATGTGCAACTTACTTTTTGTGCCCCAGTGACTAACAAGCATTTGTCAATGCCGAATGTTTGCTTGCTGGTATTAGCATTAGAAATGCAGGAGTTAGACAGATGCAGAATAGGAATGGTAGTGAAGTACTGAACTTTACATGAACCCCACCTCCATACTGTAGAGACGGACAGGATTTGAGGTAAGTTTTTGGGTCGACGCCCATGACAGTCAAGCCATGTCACCTCATCCTATTCTGCAGACACCAACATGTGTTGAGCTGTGCCTTAGGGTGTTTGGCTTTACAGTGAGCCCATTCCATAAGGACACACATTGAAATGGGTGCAGCATAGGAGAATGGGGTGAAGTTCTGGGACGAAGAGTCCAAGGTACACCTCGATGCCTGTCAGTGGCTGGGGGGTTGGGGTGGGATGGCATGAGCAGTACAGCTGGCAATCCAAAGGCACACCTCGATGCCTGTCTGTCTCTACAGAGTAGGCCGTTAAGGTTAGAAACTGTAATGCCTCGGGCGTTTGTTGGTATTCACAGTACAAAGGGAGAGGCACTGATAAGCAGCAGGAAAATCCCAGCCTCTCCCTACAAAACAGGGTACTAAATGAGAAAAAGACCGAGGTAGAAAGGTCAGTGAGGGATGCTGTAAAAGAAGGTAAAGCCATCAAAAAATGGAGAGCAATGAGTACCAATGCCCGTAGTCTGAGTAACAAGCTTCCTGAATTAGTGGCCTTGATGGAGGAGGAACATCTGGATATCGTGGCAGTCACAGAAAAATGGTACACACTAAACCATGACTGGGACGTAAACATACCAGGATACACTAGCTACAGGAGGGACAGGAGGGTAAAAGAGGAGGAGGTAGCTCTTTTACATAGGGAAGGAATCAAAGCAACAGGGCAAAGGGAAAACAGGGAGAGAAGAAGCACTGTGGGTAATGGAGACAGCAATGGCACCACAATCCCTTTGGGGTTGTATACAGCCCCCTTCTCAGGGGAGGAAATGGAAAAGGAAATGATAGAAAGTATACTTAGAATGGCAGAAAAAGGGAGATATTGCTGATGGGTGATCTGAATATGCCAGATGTTAACTGGAGTGCAGTTGTAGCAGCCACTGAAGTGGGGTTATTCTAGATGCCCTACAGGGGCATGCCTTAGACAACTAGTATTGGAGCCCACTAAAGAGGAGCAATCTTAGACCTGGTTCTCTCAAATGGAGATGAAGAGGATCACAGATGTAAGTGGTAGCCTTCTGGGAACTAGCGACCATCGAACAGTATGGTTCTCAATAAACACAGCAATAGAGTCACGCCATACAAAGGCAAAAAGTATTGGACTTTAGGAGGGCTGACTTTGCCAAAATGGGTGAGTGCCTAAGGAATGCACTAGCAAATGGGCAGGAAGGAGGGTGGAAGAACAATGGGGAATAATAAAAACTGCCATCACAGAGGTAACAAGCCTTTGTGTGAAGCAAATAAACAAAACGAAACGATGTAAGAAACCACTATGGTTCTCAAAGGAAGTGGCAGTGAAGGTTCAAGAGAAAAAGAAAGCATTCAGGAAGTACAAGGAATCACAGAAGGAGCAGGACAGAGAACTGTATCAATTAAAGCAAAAGGAAGCTGGGAAGGCAGTCAGAACAACAAAGGCCCAAACCGAGGAAAAGATAGCCAACTCAGTTAAGAAGGGATGAAACCTTTTATAGGTACATCAGGGGCCAAGTAAGACCAAGGGAGGATAGTGAGGTTTAATAAAGGGAGGAGGGTGGGCAGAGGGTGACTGTGAAAAGCAGAGATACTAAACAAATATTTTTGCTCAGTATGTACAAAGGAAGAGGGAGGCACTAAAACAAACAGTAGAAACACTCTGGATACAGAAGTTGATACCAGCCATTTACAGAAGAAAGGGTTCTGAAAGAACTCTTAAAACTAGGGTGGACAAAGCAATGGGGCCTGATGGGATTCATCCCAGAATTCTAAAAGAACTAAGGGTAGAACTAGTGACACCACTGACTACCCTCTTTAACAAAACCATGGGAGGATGGGGGGTACCCGAGGACTGGAGGAGGCAGATATGAATCCCTTCTACAAAGTGGGAGCAAGGCAGAAACAGGAAACTACAGACCTGTTAGTTTAACCTCAGTGGTAGGAAAATGATGAATCACTCTGAAGGAAAGAATTATCAAGTATCTAGAGGCCAGAGGGGCACAGGACCCAAGGCAGCATGGATTCACAGCGGAAGGTCATGCCAGACAAATCTGATAGATTTCTTTGACTGGGTGACCAAAGTAGTAGATCAGGAGGGCTGTGACATGGCCTCACCTAGACTTTAGCAAAGCATTTGATACAGTCCCACACAAAAGATTAATACAAGTTAGCCAGCCTGGGGGGGTCCCAAGATGATAGCCTGGGTAAAGAATTGGCTGGAGAATAGGACACAGAGAGTAATAGTAAATGGAGTCCACTCTGAAGAAAGGGGGGTTACTAGTGGGGTACCGCAGGGTTCAGTATTAGGACCAGTCCTCTTCAATGTCTTTATAAGCGACATTGCAGAAGGACTGAAAGGAAAAGTATGCCTCTTTGCAAATGACACAGTGATCTGCAACAGAGTTGATGCACAAGGTGAGGTAGAAAGGATGAGAAGGGACTTGGCAAGGTTAGAGGAATGGTCAAATGTATGGCAGCTTAGATTCAATGCTAGGAAGTGCAAGGTAATGCACCTGGGAAACGAAAACCCAGGGGAAGAGTACACAATGGGGGGTGAGATACTAACAACAACAAAATGGAAAGGACCTGGGGTAGTCATATCAGATGACCTAAAGGTGGGTAAGCAATGTGAGAGGGCAGCAAGGAGGGCTGGGGGATACTGGGATGCATAGGAGAAGCATCACCAGTAGAAAACAGGAAGTTATTCCCTCTGTACAGACAGCTGGTGAGACCCCATCTGAGTACTGTGTGCAGTTCTGGAGACCCAATCTCTGCAAAGACATAGACAGGATGGAAACTGTCCAGAGGAGGGCAACTAAAATGGTGCAGGGTCTGCACTGGAAGATATATGAGAGAGACTTAAGGAGCTTAATATGTATAGCCCTCGAGGAAAGGAGGAGAGGGGGACATGATAGAAACCTTCAAGTACCTCAAGGGAATCAACAAAGTCCAAGAGGGTAGCATCTTTCAAAAAAAGAGGTTTGCAAGAACAAGGGCACAATTTGAAGATGGGGGCGGCTCAGAAGTAATTTAAGAGTATTTTTCACAAGAGGGTTGTGGATGCATGGAACAGCCTTCCGGAGGAGGTTGTGGAGTCAAAAACAGTGGTGGAATTCAAGCATGCATGGGACAGTCATAAGGCAATTCTAGGGGGTGGGGGTAGGAAGAAGTAGGCTGCTGGTTAACTAGGATCTGCAGCTTATCCATTAGGTAGAGAAATGGGCAGACTGGGTGGGCCAAGCGGTCCTTATCTGCCTTCAAATTCTATGTTTCTATGTAAATTTTGAACATGGCCTTTTTGTGACCCCACCTCATGAAAGCATTTGGGACCTCTTGTCATGAACAGTGGCAGTATGATTTTGTCAATGTGTCCTGAAAACTGACTTCCAACAGTGACAGTGGAATTCTGCACCACATGTACGAAAACACAGATCGGGCAGGATGTGAAGAATGACAGCTGTAACATCCATAGGGAGGTATAAAGAGATGGCAATGTTGAAAATGTGTGCTGGGAATATTAAAAATGCTTGCATTTCCAAGCATACGTGGAAACCACGCAACGCATGCGCGTAACACAGTCATTTTATGGAGTTTCATCACCAGATTTTCAACATAGGCATTTAACGAGCTGTGGTCATGAACAGTGTCACTGTGATTTTGTTACTGTGTCCTGAACACTGAATTCCCACAGCAACCATGGTATTCTCTAGCTGGAACAGAAAACACATTTACACTAGGATGTGAAAATGACAGCTGTACTGTTCATAAGGAGGTGTGGAAAAATGGTAATGTTGAAAATCTAGGTGAAAATATTACAAATGTATGAGATTATAAGCGTGCGTGGAAACTGCACAACACATGCTCATAACACAGTCATTTAATGGACTTTCATCACAAAATTTTCAACTTAGGCATTTTAGGACCTCTGCTAATGAACAGTGTCACTGTGATTTTTGCAATGTGTCCCAAACAGTGATTTACCACAGCGACCGCGCCATTCTGTGCTGGCAGGGCGAAAACACATTTCGGCCAGGATGTGAAAAATGAGCGCTGTACTGTTCATAAGGAGGTGTGGACAAATGGCAATGCTGACAATCTGGAGTGAGAATATTGCAAATGAGTGAAGGTATGAGCGTGCGTAGAAACTGCACAACGAACGCTCGTAACATACTCATTTTATGAACGTTTCCCACCAAATTTTCAACATAGACATTTTAGGACCTCTGCTACTGAACAGTGTCACTGTGATTTTCATAAACTGTCCCAAACAGTGATTTTGCACACCGAATGCGCCATTGTGCGCTACATGCGTGAAAACACATTTTGGGCGAGATGTGAAAAATGACAGCTGTACTGCTCACAAGTAGGTGTGATAAAATGGCAATGTTGTGTAACCCTCTTGTTACCCGGGGTTACTGAAATCCCAGTAAGACCTAGTGGTAGGCAGGGAAGGCAGATTGTGAAACTCCAGTTAAATGGGTTTCACACTGTCTCACTCTGTTCTCAGTCTCAGCTGAGACTGAGGGATGACATCACCAATAGAACTATCGCAGCTGCATGAGCCACATTGGAATCTGCAGCAAGGGAGTCGGTGTAGAACGCTGGGAGTTTTGAAGAGAGTCAGTCAGGCCAGTTGGTGTTGGGAGCTTGCTGAGAAAGCAGCTCAGCAGCTCAGTAAGGCTCTAGGAGCCTCAACCCTGACAGAGGGCTACTTTTAAGTAAAAGGGTATGTATCTCCACCTTAAAGAGAGACACAGAAGATAATTGAAGTGGTGGAGACCGCTGTTTTCGGGTCTCAGTGCTCCCTCCCTTCAGGAATGGGGGCAGGAAAGGGGTCCCTGCAGATTCCTGGGGCAACCCCCTAGTTCTGCTACTAAAGGAGAAGCTGCCATGTGTTCCAGAGTTTATTTGGGAGAACAAGAAGACTTGTGAGTCACCTGTGGGGCACCTGCAACTGGAGGGTGAGTGTCTGCTCTTCCTGAATGGGCCTATGTTTTTCACCCTGGGACTTGTGTGACAATGTGGGGATTGAACTACTGAAATAGTGGGAAGCCTAGAGTAATGGGCTAAGCAACAAGTAAAAGTAGGTTCAAGTCCAGAGCTTGCTGGGATGAAAATGATATGTAGAGGAGATGTGACAAACGTCTACCCAAGAATCTACATTTGCAAGTTTTCAGTAAAGGAATTGTTTAGTTTCCAGAGAAATGGCCGGGTATGGGCTGTGGGAGCTGGAGGTGGGAGACCCCCCATCTTTAGTGATCAGATCTACCTCTACGGATTTGCTCTGTGGAGTTCAACTTTACCTCAGGCACTTGGCCAGTGATGAGGGAAGTACCCAGGCGTGGGATTGTAAGGAAAATTCTCTCTAGGAGTCGAAGGCTCTAGTGTGGTTTGGGGAGCCACAACATGGATAATTGGTTCATTCCCAAAATGGACTGAGGATCAAGTGGCCGGCGGGGGAGCCGGGCCAGTGGGGAAGACCCAAGTAGTGTACAAGTCAGGCTGTGTACCCTAAGCTGCGTGCAAGTCCGGGCTGTGTGCCTGGTGGGTTTAGAGCCTGAGGGCTGGAAATAGTGAAAAAGTGTTCTGTTGTCTCTAATCTGCATTACCAGGAAATGTAGCCCCATGGGGGTCCGTCTATGTTTTGTTTGTTCAGCTTGGATGTGAATAAAAGCCACAATGAAGAATCCCATTCCTGGTTCTGGACAATACAGTTATTGCTTCCTGTGTTCGGATTTACTTGGGTGCCCCTGTGCAGAGTAGCCAAACCTAGGTCCCCTGTGCCGAGTAACCTCATCCTCCCCGAACCCAGTCCCTACCAGGTACTGCTGTCAACTTCAACAGCAAGCCACCTGTCATTTTTCTAAAAAGGCAGGGGTGAGGGGTTACAGTTGAAAATCTGGACTGCAAATATTTAAATTTTACGCACTTATGAGCGCACGTAGAAACTGCGAAACGCACGCTTATAAAACAGTCATTTTTAGGAATTTTTTCACCAAATTTTCAACATAGCCATTTTAAGACCTCTACTCATGAACAGTGTCACTGTGATTTTCTTTATCTGTCCCAAACATTGATTTCGCACACCGACTGCACCATTGTGCGCTACATGCGCGGAAGCACATTTTGTGCGAGATGTGAAAAATGACAGCTGTACTGCTCATAAGTAGGTGTGATAAAATGGCAATGTTGAAAATCTGGAGTGCAAATGTTACAAATGCACGAACTTACGTGCGCGCGTAGGAACTGCGCAACGCACGCTCGTAACACAGTCATTTTGAGGAATTTTTTCACCAAATTTTCAACATAGCCATTTTAAGACCTCTGCTCATGAACAGTGTCACTGTGATTTTCTTACTCTTTCCTCATCATTGATTTCGCACACCGACTGTGCCATTGTGCGCTACATGCGTGGAAACACATTTTGGGCAAGATGTGAAAAATGACAGCTGTACGGCTCGTAAGTAGGTGTGATAAAATGGCAATGTTGAAAATCTGGAGTGCAAATGTTACAAATTCGCAAACTTACAAGCGTGTGTAGGAACTGCGCAAAGCACACTTGTAAAACAGTCATTTTAGGAATATTTTCACCAAATTTGTAACATAGGCTTTCTGAGAGCCTACCTCATGAACACTGGCTCTGTCATTTTGTTAATCATTCCCGAAAGGTGATTCCGCGCAGTTACTGCGAAATCACCCTTCGGGGCTGAGTAACGCTATGACAGTGACAGAAGTCATGAGGTGGGGTCCCAAAAACCCCATGTTGAAAATTTGCTGCCAAAATTCCAAAAAATGCCTGAGATATGCACCAAAGTTGAAAAAACCCTATCTATCCCATTATACAGCTTATCGGCATTTCCTCAGTTCACGGTCGGCTTTGAAGAGTGCAGACGTGTTCCCAGGCCACTGAAGATCATCACACCAGACCCCAGAGGTAAGTATGGGGTGAGGAGTGTGGGGAGGCAGGAGTGCGCAGAGGGTGGGTGTGGGTTGTGGGGGCCGGACACGCCGAGGAACGTTTCTGCTTACAGGTACATAAAAAAAAAAAGACAACGTGGATGTCTTGTATTTACAGGCATTTGGCACGCTGGGGTGGGCTCCCAGCATGCCAGGAGTCTTTGGGGGCAGCTGGCCGGCGGGACTGGGCACCTGTCAGCCACAAGCAAACGGGAGGCATTATGCCGACAGAGTGAGCTCCCCTGTCGGCACACAAAAGGGGGGCCATTATGCTGACGGGGATTGGGCACCCCATCAGCACACCTACGAAACAGGGGGACATCTGTCGATGGGAGTGGGTTCCCGTCAGCAGACAAAGACCGCTTGGGGGGACATGCTGCCAAGGTGATTGGCACCCCCAAGCACTGGGCCAGTTATATTGTTTGTGAACAGGGCAGCAACTTGCCACCATGTTCACAAACAATATTACAGCAGCAACCTTCCACCCAGCAATGATGGGTTGCTCCGTCATTGCAGCAAATCGCTGACACTGCAATGATGAGGCGGCCCATGATTGCTGCGGAGAAAACGTTTCAACTTAATGCGGCTTCTGGAAGCCAGTGTCATCAGCACACTGTGCCTCCACTGGTGCACCATGGCCAAGCCCCAAAATGCTGTGCCTCCCTTGGCTGCTACACTGCCGCGCCTACCTAACCTTCTTCTCTCCTAAGCTGTCACATAATGTTTCTTGTGCATGCGTAAGCAAACATAAAAATGAGACAACCACGAGGAATGAGTGGAAGTACAGACGGCATCAAACAAAAAGACTCTAGTGCAGCTAAAAAAGGCCTCTGGTCTGTGGGTGGAGGAACTGAGGGCAACCTGGGACAGTGTTTGGCATCATCCTTGAGATCTAAATTAAAACAATCATTTTTTTTTTTATTTAGTTGTTTAACCAGGTATAGCACACTAAGCTAAAAGCTTTTTTACAGGAGCGACCTGGGAGCACAAGGAGGTTAAGTGACTTGCTCAGGGTCACACAGTATGCATGTGGAAGCTGTGGGATTCAAACCCCAGGTCTGGTCTGCTGGATGTCACCAGATTTGCAGCTCAGAGCCTTAGACCACTGCGCTATACTGCCTCCTATTATGCAAGTCGATCACTCTGATCAACAAGAAGCTAGACTCCTTTACTGACCACCTGAACAATATGAACAAAGTTGGGACTATACAGACCATGGAAGGAGATTCCACTTAAGCTCCAGGACAGGATCACCAAGTCTCTAATCAGCTGATAAGAGAATGATCTGTTCAGGTCACGATCGGGGTAGAGGTCCTAGAAAACCAGACAAGAACAGTAAATGTGAGGTTCATGGGACTCCCAGAAGTCATTGAGTAGGAACTACTTGTACCTTTTTATGGTGAACTGGTTGGCGGTGGCATTGGGCACAGACCCAGAGAGGGGAAACCCCTTGGGCTAGAAAAAACCTGTCAAATTACCCCAAGATAGAATGCGGAAGAGACATCATCACTGCACACAGCCTTGGACATTATGTTGGGAGACAGAGCACAGGACAGAGTATTACAATTGACATATCAAAAGATGGATATTTCTTTGAATGTTGCGCATGGCCAGTTGTTTCTGGACTTGAGTTATGCTTTGTGGCAACACGGCAAACAGTTTGAGTCAGAACTTCCTTCTGTAAGTTCGCAGTTACCCATTCATTGCTGCTGCTGCTGGTAGTTAAATCGTATCTCCTCACTGATTTGAAGAATGCAGGTCAATGGACCCAGAAACTTGAGGAAGTTGCCAGCTGACTAGCAAAGAATATCTTGTCTCAGGACAGGAAAATTGACTGTGTGGTAGTAATGTTACTGAATTGATGAGGGCAGTTTTTAGAGGGGACTAGGTCTCAGGTTGGATGTACGAACATACGAATTTGCCAGAAGAAATAGGCCACCTGGTCTATTAAGTCTGCTCGAATGTGCAGCTATCACCCTCACCTTGCAGCTCCCCCAGCCCCCCTTCCCAATTATCCCCCCCCTCACTTTGTCCCATCCCCTTTTGAAATTATCCACTGTCTTACAGGCTACCACCTCTTCCAGCAGAGCATTCCATTCTGCCACGACCCTCTCCATGAAAAAATATCTCCTTATTTCCATCCTAAATCTTCCCCCCTCCAATCTAAGGCCATGCACTCTCATGCCCCTCCCTCTCCTCAGCCAGAGTATCCCTTCAGTGCCTGCCTTGTTTATCCCTTTTATGTACTTAAAAAGTCTCAATCATATCCCCCCTAGTCCCTTCTCTCCTCCACGGAGTACATGTTCAACTCTCTCAGCCTCTCCTCGCATGGTCAGTCCTCCAATCCCTGGGTCACCCTTGTTGCCTTGCGCTGTACCCACTCCAGTAATTTCACATTCTTCCTCAGATATGGGTGCCAGAATTGCAAACAGTACCCAGGTGCGTGGCATGACCTGTGCCCTGTAGAGGCAGGATCACCTCCCTTCTCCTGGAGGAGATCCCTCTCACGATACAACCCAGCATCCTGCAGGCCTTTGCTGCCACCCTTCTACACTGCTCTGTATTCTTCATCTTCCCTGTTACAGCCACCCCTAGATCCTTCTCCTCCTCGGTGGAACCTAGCTGCATCCCTCTCAGCTGGTAACCCCTTCCTGGGTCCTTTGCTCCAAAGTGTAGGACTTTGCACTCTTCCACATTGAACCCCAACTGCCACGCTTCCAATCACCCACCAGTTTGGTCAGGTCGTCCAGTAGCCCCTGCCAACCCACTGTATTGTCCACCACTGCCCCCAATTTGGTATCATCAGTGACTAGACTGAGCTTATTCCTGAAACCATATGAGGTGTCCACTATGAATATTCCAAACAGCACTGGCTCCAGTACCGATCCCTGCGGCCACTCATAACAGCCCTTGGAGATGAGCATTAGCCCCCCCCCCCACCAGTACCCTCTGCTGTCTCCCTGCATCCAATTGTCAATCTATTTAACCATCTTATCCCCACCCCCAAATATCTCAACTTCCCTCCCAACCTCCCATGCTGCACCAAATCAAAGGCCTTACTGAAGTCCAAGTATATGACATCCACCGCATGACCCTTGTCCAATCCCATTGTGATCCAGTCATAATACTCAACTAGGTTCATCTGGCAGGATTTTCTGGAGACAGATCCATGTAGTGGCTGTCCTGGAGCCCATTGTCTTCCATAAAGGTCACCAGCCTTTCCTTAAGTATTGTCTCCATCAGCTTCCCCACGATGGAAGTTAAGTTTACCAGCCTGTAATTACCTGGCTCATCCTTTGGTCCACTTTTATGGATGGGTACCATGTGGGCCATCCTCCAGTCATGTGGTATGCACCCTGTGTCCAGGGAGGTACTGAATAGTTCCACCAGTCACCCAGCCAGGATCTCGGCCATTTCCTTCAACACCCTGGGGTGTATGCCATCCAGTCCTGGTATCTTATCCAGCCTCAGAGCCCTCAATTCCTCCAATACCCTACCGTCAGTGATCACCCAGTTCATTACATCCTCCCCCCCGCCTATCCTGCCCACTTCCTGCGGTAGCTGACCACCTTTTTCCCTCGTGAATACAGAACAGAAGTACTCATTCAGTGCTTCTGCCTGATCCACTACTTTCTCTGCCCACACCCCTGTCCTTTCTGATCCTCACTATCTGGTCCTTGCAGCTTCTTCTCTCCTGTATGTATCTGAAGAAGCCCTTTTCCCCATCCCTGATACCCTGCACCAGCCTCAGTTCCCCAGAGGCCTTAGCTGCTCTGATTCTCCTGGTAACTTCCTTGGACCTCTTCACATACTCCTCCCTATCCTCCCCCTCCCCAGATTTCTTGTATTTCTTGAATGCTGCTTCTTTAGCCCTCACCATTTCTAAGAACCCTCTACTTAACCAGCTCATTTTTTTAACCCTTCCCATTTTGCTCTGCAGTCTGGTACATGTCTCAGTAGCCTCCAATATCCCCAATTTGATTTTTTCCCATTTCTGATTCGCATCCCAGTGCGGCTGTATTCCTTCCAGATGCCCCCTTAAGATTTCACCCATCCAACCAAAATCAGCCTGTCTGAAGTCCACCATCCTGGTCCCTGTACCCGCTGCTTCTCTGTTCAAATTAAGTGTGAACCACACCGAGTGGTGGTCATTCCCAGCCAGCGGGTCCTCCACTCCCACCTCTCTTACAGCCTCCCCATTGGCTAGAACTAGATCAAGTGTATTCTCCAACCTAGTCGGCTCAGTGACCATCTGTGCGCCAGGAAGCAGTCCTGGAAGGCATCCAGGAGTATTTGCTCCCTAGCACTTGAGGTGGCTGGGGTGCGGCGTAGCATAAACAACACGGCTTGCGAGACATGAGCTGGAGCCACGCTCAAAACAGACAATCCAACTAAATCGAACAAGAGCAGGCTCTACAGTGACAAGAAAAATGCAGTGAAGCTAACGTAGCAATAAATAAGATGGGACGCAGGTGCACAGGGGTTGCTATATTTACCATAGTATTTATTAAACTTTCTTATTTATTGCTACTTTAGCTTCACTGCATTTTTCTTATCACTGTAGAGCCTGCTTTTGTTCGATTTAGTTGGTGGCTGGCAGGGCTCGAAATAACCGGCTGTCCACCCGTCCCGGACAGCCGGTTTCCAACTGGGACAGCCGTTTTTTGAAGTCCGTCTGTCCTGGGGACAGGCGGTTTACATTTGCAGCCGGAGTATTGAGCTGGGCACTAGGACCCAGCAGCAGACGGGAGGTTTCCAGACGGCGTCGATGTCATGACGCCTAGCTCCGCCCGCCGAATAAAACTGACTGGCGCCGACTCGCGCTCCTCACTCTCACTAGTCTGGCCATAGGGTGAGGAGCGCAGAGTAAGGAGAGCGCGAGCAAGCGAGTGGGGAAAAAAAAATCAGCAATTTAACAGCCCTTCTCAGGGCTCTAGCATTTGGGGGCTGCTGGTACTTGGAGGAGGTGAGGGGAGGTGAGCAAGGGATTTATTTAGAAAGTGAAAAAAAAAAAGACTTCTGTAAATTCTCAACAGCCCTTCTCAGGGCTCTAGCATTTGGGGGCTCAGTTTGTGTGCATCAGTCCTGCTGGTACTTGGAGGAGGAGAGGAGGTGAACAAGGGATTTATTTAGAAAGTGAAAAAAAAAAAGACTTCTGTAATTCTCAACAGCCCTTCTCAGGGCTCTAGCATTAGGGGCTCAGTTTGTGTGCATCAGTCCTGCTGGTACTTGGAGGAGGAGGGGAGGTGAACAAGGATTTATTTAGTTAGTCTCAAAAGTGAAAAAGACTTCTGCAAATTCTCAACAGCCCTTCTCAGGGTTCTAGCATTTGGGGGCTCAGTTTGTGTGCATCAGTCCTGCTGGTACTTGGAAGAGGAGAGGGGAGGTGAACAAGGGATTTATTTAGTTAGTCTCAAAAGTGAAAAAAAAGACTTCTGCAAATTCTCAACAGCCCTTCTCAGGGCTCTAGCATTTGGGGGCTCAGTTTGTGTGCATCAGTCCTGCTGGTACTTGGAGAAGGAGAGGGGAGGTGAACAAGGGATTTATTTAGTTAGTCTCAAAAGTGAAAAAAAAGACTTCTGCAAATTCTCAACAGCCCTTCTCAGGGCTCTAGCATTTGGGGGCTCAGTTTGTGTGCATCAGTCCTGCTGGTACTTGGAGGAGGAGAGGGGAGGTGAACAAGGGATTTATTAAGTCAAGTCTCAAAGCAGTCAGACACTGTACCTGTAGTACACCTAAAACTCTCTCAAAGCCATAAGACACCTTGTGATCTGCAAGTCTCATCATCTCTGACTCTGAATAAAAAAATATATCTTGAGTGTGCAGAGAGGTGAAGGCAAGGCTCTATTAAAGCTTATTGTTCACTCAGCCTGTGTAAAGCCCTCCAGAGCTTGAACCTTGAAGATAGATACTGACAGACTTATTGTACTACTACTAGTACTACTACTAATTTAAACTAGCCCCTGTCAGCCTGCTGTTGTGCTCTGCCACTGGACTAACTGAATAAAAGTAAAATTGAGTGACACTGTGACAACTTCAAGAAGGCACTGTCAAAGGGAGAGGAGGGGATTAAATTACAAAACAGGTTAACAGCAGGTTTTAGTTGTGAAATCTGAGCCGGAGGAAAATATAAATATTAAACTCCTTTGTCTGGGGTTT
This sequence comes from Neoceratodus forsteri, assembly GCA_016271365.2. Taxonomy (NCBI): domain Eukaryota; kingdom Metazoa; phylum Chordata; order Ceratodontiformes; family Ceratodontidae; genus Neoceratodus; species Neoceratodus forsteri. The sequence goes on along the minus strand of CM057452.1, from coordinate 138,265,581 downwards.
TACAGGGAGGGAAAGAAAACTAAACAGACTGTTCACGTCTTCTAAGATCTCTGATCATCACTTCACTGTAGTGTCCACTGTCTTCAGAGTGCTTACTGTACTTTAAATTCGTACTAGCTAAGTAAACCAAAAGGGGAAAAAAATGTCTTTGTTAAAGTTTGGCTTTAAAAAAATTACAGGAAAGCCTTCGGTTTCAAGCCAAGAGGGAGGAGAAAGCTCGGTTCTTCCATGTGTACTGCTTCTCCATTACTGATAGACTCAGTAGCGCCAACCACTCACCCTCACCATTGTGGCCACAGATGTGACAACTTGTAGTGCCAGTGCTGATATGCCAGAAACTCTGACTACTGTTGAAAGTGGCGGGAGTCCCGGGGCAAAAAGGAAAAGGGGGTTCCAGGAGACCTGGAAGAAAAATAGGGAGTGGCTACTATATGAGTCTGATGTGGGCATGACCTGCTCATACTGCAAAAAATACTTAAGGGAGACAAACACTTTCATGAGTGGCTGTAAGAGCATGAGACTTGAAAATGTACGAGCTCATGAACTCTCCAAACCTCATAAATTAACCAATGAAAAAAATACTGTGTCTAACACAGACCCTGTCAACTTAGCAATAGAACGAGGAATAATACAAATGGAAAAAAATGAGGCGACACAAGTGGAACATTTGTTTAGAACAACTCTTTATTTGATTAATTCAGAATGCCCATTCACAGATTTCCCTGGCATCTTAGAATTACAGCATGTAAATGGTGCAAATGTCGGAGTCAGTTATAGAAGTGACAAACAGGCAGCAACGTTCACACATTTTAGTTCAGAATCAATAAGGATAAAAGATGCAAAACTGGTTAACAGTAACACTTTCATCTCTGTCCTATGTGACTCGAGCACTGATGCCTCAGAAATAGAAGAGGAGGCAGTCTATATTAGGACAATGGAAAATTTCCATCCAGTTAACAAATTTGTTTCCCTTCAGCCAGTCTCTATTCCAAATGGTGAAAGCATTTATAACTCAATAGGTGATGCCTTAGAATTCACCTTGGACTGTAAAGACTGGAAAGAAAAAATTGTTGCTTTTGGATCTGATGGGGCACCCGTCATGTTGGGTAAAGTGACTGGGGTGTGGCAGGATTTTGAAAGACGACCTCATTTGTTAGGGATTCAGTGCAGTGCCCACAAGTTGGAGCTAGCTATAAAGCAATCAGCAACATCTATTCCATACATGAAAACAACAGATGCCCAGGAAGCTGGAGGGCTGGCCGGGGGAGAGGGCTTGAGCGTCCTAGGGACTGCTCGTCCTCTCCGGGGGGGAGGGGGGAACCAGAGTCCGGCTTTTGACTGACCTCGGGTGGAGACCAGTGTAGCAAGGCCGATGGCAGAGAGAAGAGGGGGTGGCGTGCAGATGGCGGCGCCAGCGCCTGACGCCGGGGGAGTTGCTGGCACGCCAGGAGAAAGAACACCGAAAAAGCACCTGAAGGTCTCCCGGTAGACGGAGCACTAGGCCCTGACCTCAATGCCCCTGCCTACCCAGAGACAGCATCCTGACGAAATTCTCGAGTCTCGCGTATAGGGCCTCACACCCACACTCCCACCTGGGGAAACCAAGGCCCGTGGGGATGGACTGCTCTGGTCTACAGGCAGGTGAGCGAGGGCTGAAAAGGCCATAAAAGTGACTCCCGAAGAGAGGGGGACCGCAGGGGAGAGGGGGAGTAAAAAAAAAAAAAAAAAACAACAGATGAAGTCTTAATGGGTATCTATAAAATATACCATAAGTCTCCCAAAAACTGGGCCTGTCTCAAAGAGTTAGCCAGTAATATGAGGTACACCATTCACAAACCAGTTAACGTGTCAGGGACCCGGTGGGTTGCACACAGAGAAAGGGCTCTGTCTGTTATTCTGTCCAGCTACAAGGCCTTAGTTGTACATTTACAGCACATTGCTTCCACACCAGGGCAAACAAAAGATCAGGCCAGTGGGTTGTTCAAAACAATAAGTACTGTGAGATTTGTCCTCTTTCTCAGTTTCTGGCTGAATACCTTTCTGTCATGATGGCCTTCAGTCTAACTCTACAGAGACAGCTCAACAATAGAAACAATAGTCAGCAAGGTTGAAAGCACGGTGCTCTGGCTGAAGAACTACCTGCACAGGATAAACTTGACAAAGTCTGTAACGAATTGCTGTTGCTCCTGACTCTGACACAGCTGACAGTGACACTAGCACAAGTCGACTGACAGGCTCAGCCACTACTCAGGTTCAGTTCCGTGGATCTGATATCTTCCTAACTTAGAAAGGGATATTCTATAGATAGAACCAAACGGGCAGTGTTGCGTGATGTTACAAGCTTCTTTCATCAACAATTGAAAGTATTAACTCATGATTTTCCAATTTTAAAACAGACAAAGTCCTCACGGTCATTCAGTATATTTAACCCATTACAGTTACCACCAGATAGTGACCAACTAGCCCTTTATGGCAATGAGGAAGTCAGAACCCTCACAGAGCACTACAGTGACCTACTGAAGAAACACAATAATAATGTAACCTTGATTGAAGCACAATGGTTAGAGCTGAAACCACTTATGAAAAAATCACTGAATGAGCTGTCTCCGAAATTTCACTATTTGGATTTCTGGCAAAAAATTCTCCATAATGATGCACATGAACAGCGATTCCCTGATATTCTGGTCTTAGTCACAATAGCTCTACTGATCCCAACCCAAACTGCAGTAGTTGAGAGGGATTCAGCTTGATGGGCAGAGTGAAGTCTGACTGGCGGTCCTGTCGCCTCTGGACTACATCTGAACTAATCGTGTCAAGCTGTCAGATGCTAAGCGTTGCTACATTTGACCTGCAGGATGCCATAACACTATGGTTCAAATCTGGAAAACAAAAGAGAAGACCTCATGTGAGACCATATGGCTGCAGACTAGATTCAAGTTCCGATTCAGAAATAGACTAGACTCAATCAGTGTTTTACCTTGAAAAATAACCCCCCAAAAAGCAAGTTTTCTCTATTCCCACTTTACAGTGCATTTTATGTTTTAAGTTTAAAATTCACCTCATAAAAATGTGGACAGGTAAAACTTTGTCCGGACAGGCAACATTTACATTCCACCTGTCCCTCGGACAGGCATCTCAAAAAAATTATTTCTAGCCCTGGTGGCTGGGGTACCCCAATCCACTCCTGATAGACTGAAGTCCCCCATGATCACTGTGTTACCTTTCCCACACATCTTCCTAATTTGCTCTGCCAGCTCCCTGTCCAGGTATTTCCCTTGAGTCATTGGCCTGTATTCCACCCCCATCCTGAGAATCATATTCCTTGTGTCCTGGAATTGCATCCACAAGGCCTCTGTCCTACCCTCCTCCCCCTCTTCCCTTGCACACTTTATCCCTTCCCTTATGTTCATCACTACCCCTCCCCTTTCCCTTTGTTCCTACCCTTCCTGTAAATCCTATAGCCTGGAATCATCAGGTCCCAGTTCTAGTATTAGCTGACCCATGTTTCTGTGATGACAGCTATGTCCACCATCCCCTCTGCCAACAGAGCCTGTAGTTCTGTGGTTTTGTTCCCCAGACTCCTTGCATTAAAGGAGACAACCCTCCAAGATGTTCCCTTACACTCGTTACCCAATTTCACACCCTTCTCAGACCCACCCTTCAATACCCTCCCTGCTTCCAACCCAGTTTGTACAGGGGGTAGGCTCATTTGTCTCCCCTCTCCGGAGAGCCCTCCCTTCAGCAACCCACTCACCACCCCCCTGTCTAGTTTAAATTAACCTTTGTTTCTATGTGTTCCTCTAACCCATTTTAGCACCCCCTCCCCTCCCTTCTCAAATGTAATCTGTCCCCTGCATACAAATCCCTATTGTCCCAGACCCTGCCTTAGCCACCCACTAATTCGTACCCCTTGGATTGGCACCAATTTCCCAGCCAACTGTTGAATTCATCTATCCTACCCTTCTTTGTCGTACTGGCCCTGGGCACTGGGAGTACCTCAGAGAAGGCCACTGAGCTCCATACCTTCTAACTCAACACCTAGTTCCATGAACCTCTCCTAACCACCTCTACCGTTTCCCCTGCCAAGTCGCTTGTACCCACGTGCACCACTACATGTGATTTATGCCTTCCCCTCTTTGCACACTTATGAATAGCCTGTCCTGCTTTACCTGTCATCAACCCAGGTACAGACTCTACCCATATGCAACTATGTCTTTCCCCTTTACTCCCCCATCTGATCCCTTTTAGTATGGAATCACCCAGCACTAGCATGTTCCCCCCTCATTTCTCATCCCTCCCCCAAACTCTCTTTCCTTGTGCCTGCCCTGAAAATCCACCCTGCCCTGCACATTTGCATCCCTATCTGTACCCTCAACTCCACCCCCAGCTGCCTCCCCAGTCCTGCCCCTTCTCCTAAGACTCTCTGTACCTGAGTTGTCACCCTTCCCACCTGGAGCTCTCATCCTCAATGCCATCCCTACCCTTTGTCCTGAACCTCCCCTTTAATTCCCCCCTGTACTGTAACCTCCACGTCCACCCCCACAGCTGGACCCTTTTTTCCCTTAAGTGGGGTCAGTTCCCCCTTCCCCAGAGCTGTGCCTCCTGGAAGACAAATAACCTCCCTCTGCCTCCTGGTGCCTGTTCCTATCTCCATACTCCAAACTATTGAGTGCATTGTATTGGGTCAGTTTAATGGCCTGAGAGTGAAAAGTTGATTACTGGAATGATTTGGTGTACTTAGTATAATGGGTATCTTTTGCTTTGAAATGACATCTATTCTCCACATCTTGTTTCCCTCTAGACTTTTCTTGCCATTGGAGATGACACTGGTATTTGGACATGTAATGTCAATTGTGGCAGCCACACTTTAAAATATTCGGTTCATGCTTTATCAGTAACTCCTCTAGGGACTGACACTACATCTTCAGATGTCCATCTTTACCACAATGACAGCAGATTATCTCTTCTCTACTTGATCTGTTATGTGTCGGACCATATGAGGGTATTCAGTTCCTGCCTCCTTCCTTGGGGTTGGTTCCCACTTGGCATTTTGATGGGAGCACTTACAGCAGCAGATCTTTGCTCAGTAAGTCCTTCCATTTCTAGACCCACCTACTGAGTATGGTAACTTTGTATCTCGGGTACCAACCCACGTAGCTCATCCATTTGGGTTGGAAAGTCACAAGTTACAAAGTGCCTTGGCACCTGTACTTTGGCGCACATCACTGTTGAAGTCTTGCTGACTGGCACAGCATGCGGGCTCTTATGGGTGCCCTGCCCATCAGATGAAGATACCTTGAGAGCTAAGACTGTCATCAGTTCTCTCCACTCATTTGGAGGATCCTGAAGCTCCTGACCCGCAGGTGTGGTCCCACTCTCAATCATTCGATTCCCAACTGCTGATACTGTATGAAGGCCCCATTGCTCCTCTTGTTCCTTGGCCTCTCTCACCTGTCTCAGTAGCACTCTGTGGGAAGATGGGTTGCTCCTTCTTTCCTGTTGCTGCATCTTAAGAAGTAGCAGGTCAATCCATCTTTCGGTGAGATGTTAAAGGGACATTGTCAACCTGTTTTCCATCATATTATTTCTAGTTAAAAATCCACATTTTATGATTGCTTACCTTCTCTAGAATTCATTAATGTTGCTGTTTGTTTTGTCTCTATCCTTGTTTAGTGGAACTGAAATGCACGCTAATGTATATTTATAAACAAACTTATTTTGTTTACAATCCTGGATCTGTTCTTACTACATAACTTCCTGAGCATTAGAAACATCTCTAAATAATGCAGTCACTCATGATGCAACACCCTCCTAAACTCCCACTGCACCATGAGTGGCTAGGCTGTGTTGTGGGTGTTCCCAAATCCAGGAAAGAGTCAGTTGGAGCTGATCAAGGAATGTAAACAAATCTGTTTTAGTGTGGTAACACCAGTATGTTTGGCAGTCTGTTTTTCACTTTTTTTTTAAAGAAAAGAAGAATGAGAATCAAACTACCAGCTACATCAGCAATCTTTACAGAATGTTGGCAATCATAAAATGTGTTTTTATGTTTGCTTGCACACATGTGCAAGAAACATAGTGCCATCATCCAAGTTTTCGGAGGTATGGCAGGCCTCATCCAATTCAGTCAGTGTGTTTTCAGGCAAGGCCACAGTTCTCCAATGCCTGCTGGAGCTGTCTATGACAGCAGTCAAAAATGCAGTGGAGTACAGTTGAAAGAGGGAGCTATGCTTCCAGTGAGCAGCGATAAGATATCGCCTGCTCATGCGCTCCCCCCACACACACACACACACACACACACACACACAACACACACATACGCGTGCCGCCACTCTTCCCACGCTGGCCACACTGTAGCAGCGGATGGGTGTGCCCAATCCTCGCCGGCTGTGCTGCACTTCCCCAAACAGAGTTTCACGTGCCACGCTGGTGCCCACCCCAGCGCATACACATGTATATCCGACGGGTGCCCAACCTCCGCCGGCTCCACTGTCTCCAAAGAAGATAGGGCGCCATGCTGAGAGCCCACCCCAGCATGGCAACAGATGCTGTCGCTAATGGGGTGCCCAATCCCCGTCGGCTCCACGCCCCCAAACAGCCATCCTTGTGCCATGCTGGGAGCCCACCCAGCGTGGCAGCGATGCTATTGCCGGCGAAAGTGCCAATCCCATCAGCTCCATGCCCCTCCCAAAAAGCCATCCTTGTGCCACGCTGAGCCCACCTCAGCGTGGCAAACGCCCCTGCTGCCTCGTCCTTTGTGTAAAAAAACAAAACCTGAAATAGAAAACGGTCCCTCACTGTCTCTGCCCCACCCGCCCACCCACTGTGCACCCTGCCTCTCCACACCCTCTCACCCCTATACTTACCTCCGGACTCCTGCGCTTACGATCTTCGGTGGACCGGGAACACGTCTGCACTCTTCAAAGCCGACCGCGAACTGAGGAAATGCCGGTAAGCTGTATAATGGGATAGATAGGGTTTTTTCAACTTTTCTGTATACCTCAGGCATTTTTTGGAATTTTTGTACCAAATTTTCAACATGGGGTTTTTGGGACCCCTTCTCATGAGTGCTATCACTGTCATGGCGTTAATCGGGCCTGAAGGGTGATTTCACAGTCACTGCGCGAAATCACCTTTCTGGACCAAGTAATGAAATGACACTGCCACTGTTCATAAGGTGGGCTCTCAAAAAGCCTATGTTGAAAATTTGGTGGAAAAATTCCTAAAAATGACTGTTTTACTAGCATGCATTGCGCAGTTCCTACGCATGCTTGTAAGTTTGCGAATTTCCAATATTTTCACTCCAGATTTTCAACATTGCTATTTTATTACACTTCCTTATGAACAGTAAAGCTGCCATTTTTCACATGTCGCCCAAAATGTGTTTCCGCACATGTAGCGCAAAATAGTGCAGTCGGTGTGCGAAAGCAATGTTTGGGACAGATTACGAAAATCACAGTTATACTGTTCATGAGCAGAGCTCTTAAAATGGCTATGTTGAAAATTTGGTGACAAAAGTCCATAAAATGACTGAGTTATGAGTGAGCATTGCGCAGTTTCCATGCACCCTCGTAAGTTCATAACTTTGTAATATTTTCAGTCCAGATTTTCACCAGTGGCATTTGTCCACACTTCCTTATGAACAGTACAGCTGTCATTTTTCACAAGATGGCCAAAATATGTTTTCACACTTTCAGCGCAGAGATGCGTGGTCGCTGTGGGAAATCATTGTTCGGGACAGATAAAGAAAATCACAGTGACACTGTTCATGATCGGAGGTCCCAAAATGCCTGTGTTGACAGTCTGCTGTAAAAAATCCCCAAATTAATTATATTACGGGTGTGCGTTGCACAGTTTCTATGCACGCTCATGACTTCACCACTTTTTTTAATATTTTTACTGCAGATTTGCAACATTGCCATTTTTTACACCTCCCCATGAACAGTACAGCTGTCATTTTTCACATCCTGTTCGGAATGTGTTTTTGCACCTGTGGTGCTAAATGCCGTAGTCACTGTGCATAAGCAGCTTTCAGCTAACAAACTGATATTGCCACTGTTCATGAGGTGGGGGTCCAAAAAAACCATGTTGAAAATTTGGAGTGAAAATACCAACGAATGCCTGAGGTATTAGGGTTTCCAACCATAACGCCCCACCCTGTAGAGAATGACAGGCATCAGGGGTGTGACTTGGGATTCTTGCCTGTAATGCTCATACCATTCCACACCCTGCAGCCAGTGAGAGGCATCAAGGTATGCCTTGGACTCTTTGGCCCTAAAGTTCACCCCATTCTCCTATACCGCACCCATCTTATCATATTTCCTGATGGAATGGTGTGCGCATAAGGGCAAAAGACCCCAAGGCACACCGTGACACTTGACAGCATCTGCAGGGTAGAGTGTGGTGAAATGGCGTGGCCGTTATACCTGATGACCCAAAGGCACACCCCAATGCCTGTCACTCTCTGCAGGGTGGTGGTGGGGTTGGCTTCAGTTCAATACTTCACTGCCATTCCTATTATGCAGCTCTGTAACTTCTACACTACCAATGCCAATGCCAGCAAGCAAACATTCAGCATTGACAAATGCTTGTTTAAACTAGGGACACTTTGAGACCTAAGGGGCTTGACAGAGTCCCTTTAAACCAAGGTCCTGTGTGGTGATCCCTGGTCAGTGCCCAGGTGAAATATAAACATCTCTTAGCACTTAACGAAGAAAAGTAGGGGAATTTTTTTATCAGTGAAAAAATATCACATGAATACATAACACTCATTACAAAATTAAGAAAAGGAAATCGACATAAAAGAGTACACACACACACACACACACACACACACACACACACACTCACACCCCCCAAACATTTTATTAAAATAGCACTGAGCCTACCCCTTTTAATTGGCTGTGTCAGTGGCTGAGTAGGTAGCATGCTTGCCTATGGGGCCAGAAAATCAGAAGATTGTGGATTCTAGCCCCATGGCTGATACTTGGTATAATACCCATAACTGACACTGTATGCAGTACAGGGGGGTGCTGTACTGTAGAGATGTTAGACCAAAGTTCTCTCTGGTCACTGTCCATGTGGAAGTAAAAGACCCCACAGCATTTATCAAAAAAAAAGTAGGGGGAATTTTTAAATAAAAAATATTCAATAACATGCAAAAGAAAATAGCAAAACATTTACAGCACATAAGCCAATCTTCCCTTACTTTAACTACATGTTCTCCAAAATCAATTCAGAAAAAGAAAAATTACATATCAGTGTGCAATCCAGCCCCAAATCCAGCAACAAAAAAAAAGGCAAAATGTAGGAGGCCTGCCCTTCCTTAGTCTTCTCAAATCCCCTGTTCACCCCAGTTAGTGCTTCCCATTTTAAAAGGCAGTAAACTGTACATCATGTACATAAGTGAATTCATTGTTGGTATATGGAAAGCAGTTTTTGATGAGCTCTAAAAAAAGTTCTAAAGCTGAGATTTCTTTTTGCTGCAATAATGTTTTACATCTGAAATGAATCACTGTGCACTCCCAACTTATCATGCTGAGATGCTAACAGATGCAGTCTATATGTCCCATGATTTTCTCCATGCAGGGTTTGGAACATTTACTTACTGGCTGAGAAAGGACAGTGCGGCAGTACCGTCTGAATCACTGACATTAATATGTTGTAAAATGTCCCCTGAAAATGTAAATGTTCCATTTTTATTTCAAACACCATGCTAGTACATTTGTAGCTGCAGGGTCCTTGGAGAATAAAGTGAATTAAAATGATTTCTGAGAAGTGCAGTAAGGGTCAACACATTTAAGGTGGAGACAAATAAGGGGCAGTTAGACCATTTGCTACTGTTATGTAACTACCATTCCTTTTACCCACATTCAGGCAAGAATATGCTGTCTACACTAGAGCATTCTTTATTCTGCTTTACTGAAAGGAAAGTAACATGAAATCCATTTAGCGGGGCCAGTCGATAATTAGAAGCACATCCAGAGGCGGCATTAGGCACAAGTGAACCAAGCGGCCACTTGGGGCACCAGCACAGAAGGGGCACACTAAAGTAGAAGATATACTGTAAGTAGAGCTTGAAATGCAAAAAGTTTTATAAAAAAAAAAGATTGTTGCTGTTCCCCTTGTATTCATAGAGTGGGCTATTCAGAAATGCGCCAGAGGCAGATGCAAGAGCGGCACAGCGCAAATCCAGTGTGCCATGGTGCATTGAACGTGATAGTCAAAGGTTGCGCATGATGGCATGCACCAGCACAACACAGCTGAATATCACAAGGATGAGCCATAGTGCAACCAGGGCTGCACCAGAGAGCAAGCCAACAAGCACAATAGCAGCAACCAGGGATGCACAAGGGGCAGAGGTGCATGTACCAGGACACAAATGGAACAGCAACAGGCACAGCAAGGAGCAAGCCACTGGGGCCGGAAGTCCCGCCACCAACGTGCAGAGGGTGCCAGGAGTGAGACATAGCAGGCACATGATGGAACACTGCCCAGTGTGCGAGGGGAAGCAGCAGACTCCTGACTACATGCACCACAGTGGTGCATGGAGGCAGGATGGCACCAATGGCCACTGGTAAACAGTCACCTGCAAGCCCCACATGGAAAGGCACGAGACACGGCACCCGGACCACAGCCATCAACACACAGGCAAACAGCACACAATGTACATGCCACACAACCCAAAAAGAGAGCTGACAGCCACCCCAGAGCACAGCCACCATCCAATGGGTGTACACCACCAGGCACAACCCCCTGGCCACCCCACTCGTACCACACTGCCGCCATGCACACCACTGCAGCATGGCTCCACACGCCAGCCGCATAGCAGACATGGACACAGATGGCTAACCATATAAAAGTGTATTATCACAGGCATTAAATAACTATATACAAATTTACAGGTAACAGGGGACAGGGAACAAGGAATGGGGAGGCCACATACAAAATGGGAGGCCGGGGAAAGGAGGCAGGGGACAGGGGTCATGGCTACACAAGGGGACAAGGGAGGGAAAGGGAGGGGGACAGGGAAGGGTAACAGTAACAGGTCAACAGGCCCTATGGCCATCCTTGCCCTACTGGTGCCTGACGCCGACGTCTGTGCTGCAGTCTGTGCATCATCCGTTGCAGCAGCTGTGCCACCTGGAGCGTGGCTGTGGAGACCCACAGGATCTGTTGCAAGAGCCTGGTGTTTACATCAGTGTGATGGACACCTAGGACAAAGGAGGGAACACGGTATGAGTGCATGTTCAGAAGACTGTAGCCCACCCACCGTGTGCAGCGGACAGCGGTGACATGCGCCCCTGGGATGACACACAGCCATCCGCAGTGTGTGCGCCCACACATGCTGCCAACTTGGCAATCCACAGCCATGCAGAACACTGTACACCAACACCACCCATGTGCCGGACACCACCACCATGACAGCCAAGCGACATGGCTAAGTGGCAGGATGGCAGTGGCACAGCTTGAATCCAAGTGCACCCACAGCCCACCTGAAGCAGCCACACACGTGCGATAGCCACAGCACAGTGCAACAGTCACCATGAGCAGTGCACAGCTGGAAAGGCCATGTGCACAGGGGGCCATGGCCCACCTCCACCCCTGTTGCCCACCCTGAACAACATCGTAGCATGAAACAATGCCAACCTGCATGCTGTGACACACCTTGCACTTGTTCAGCAGCACTGCCCATGCGGCCTGCAGACTGCATATGAGCCCCTGCAGTGGCCTGCCCTGGCCCACCCACAGCACCAGCCATTTGGGCCCTCCTCCTATCCTCAAGGTCTAGGAAGGAAACATGGAGAAAGACACATCAGTACCTGGCAACACCACATGCCCCCACCCCCCCAGCACAGCGTGCTTCCCGGCCCAGTGCAGCAGCAGTGCAGTGGCACAGTGCACCCATGGTACACCACCCCAGAAAACACGATGCACAGCCCTAGCCTCCCCCAGCAGCATGGTGTGCCACCCTGCTTGCCCCACAGAACACTAGTTGGGCACGGACACGGGCATAGCACACTTACCTGGCCGTGGCAAGGCACCCCTCTGGACAGGTGCCAGTAGTGACTGTAGCCTCTCAGGGTCCCTCCACTGCAGGTTCCCATAGTGGCGGTGGCATTGCTCAGTGCTGCGCTGTGCACCTGTGGCCTCCTCCAGCCCATCAGCGACCTTCTGCCACAACTCTGTTCCTTGGCCTAGACAGGTGCACCTGGAAAAACAAACTGCCTGCATGTGGTTCCACAAGGGCCACAAGGTTCACCAGTTCCACCTGTGACCAGTTAGGTGCCCTGGCACTGCTGCGGTGCAGCATGGCTATATCACAGTTGTAGATCCAAAATGGCGCCCAGTAGCGCACGAGCCACATGTGCTGGGGATGCGTGCCTCACACGGAGATGTGCCACCATCACCTATCGTGCAGCCACGGAGATGCACGATAGAGGCAATGCAGCACTGGCACATGCTGCAGGTCTCCCAGAGGGGCAAAGGGCAACTGTGGGGTCAAGGGTTGGCACAGGCACTGTGCACGACTGCACTATTGGGTCTGCCATGCATGGGGCGCAATAGGGGCATGTGGGCACCATGGTTCACAGCCCAATAGCACCCGGGCACCATGGCACCCATAGCGCAGGAGCGCCATCTGTCACATGGTGCTACAGCATCATCGGCACTACGGCACCTGGGTACCATAGTCCATACAGCGCATGAGCACCACATGCCCAATAGCGGCCGAGTGTTGTAGTGTGTATTGCGCAGTTTGTGTAGGTGCACCGGTGGCATATGTGCCAGCAGTGCGTGCATGTGTACTGCCGGGCCTACTGTGCATGTCACAATGTTGTGCCATGACTTGAGTATGTGCAAGTCCACTGCACAATGTGCAAAATCGCGATATTCATCCGGCATATGCAGATTAGCTAATCAGCATATCAGCGGTGCATCAGAGGCATTTGCATTCCATTACAGTTGCGCATCCCCTCATTTGCATGTGATGTGCTATAAAGATGCCACGGGACTGCACAGGATATGGACCAGTATTGCATCCTTCAGAGGTAAGATGCGATGCTGTGGGGCTCTCGGGACAGTGGATTGGGAGGGTGGTGTGGGTAGTAGCCGTCAGTGACTACATGTCTATTCCCATAGGACACAGCATGGTGGAACAAGAGGAGGCTGAGGAGCGTGGGCCTGCATGGAAGTGTAGGCCCAACTTCACGAGGGCAGAGAGAGATGCCCTATTCGAGGCTTACCTGGACCAGGAGCCTCTACTGAATGGCTCGACAGGCACTCCACAGGCTCAGCCCACAGCATGGGAGGGTGTGGCCCAAGACATTAATCAGCAGGACATCCATCAAAGGTCTGTGCAGGAGTGCAAGAAGAAGGTCAGCACAGACTGGAGGCAGATAAAGTAGAAGGTGGCAGCCATCTGGACTGCACGTGCTGCCACAGGCGGTGGACAGTCTGACGTGCCACAGCTGATGCCACAGGAGGAGTTGGTGGTGGCTACCATTCGGCACAGCGCCATCAATGGGGGTGCCCGGTGGCGGCTTCCAGACAGCTGGCAGCCCATCACTGCATGGTAGGTATGGCAGCACCCAGGGCAGGGGGGGTAGGGGGTGTGCCAGCGGCACTAATGCGACTGTTTTCCCTTTCAGCTCCTGAGTGCCTGCATGCAGCAGCAGAGGTGGGGGTGTCCACCTTGGGGGCAGTCCTGGACCTGGAGGACTGTTCTTCCACCTCCACCAGTGTCCGGGGGCTGGACCACATGCAGCCCAACACCACTGACCATCCAGATGCCTGTGGCGTGGTTGCGGACGAGGCCCTAGATGTGCTGCAGCATGATGCCAGGCATGGCATTCAGTATGCCGAGACACAGATCGAGGCGGTGTCTGGGACTGATGATGATGAGACCAGCATCCCGGATAGCGATGTTGCTGTTGTGGGGCAGGCACCTGTACCACACACCTACCATGGCAGCGCAGACAGTGCCCTGGAGGTGGTTGTCCGCCAACTGGCCACCACCCCCAGCGTCCCCGTGGGCACCATTGGTGCAGCGCCGACTGATGGTGGTGCAGCCACACTGGCACTGCTTGGCACACAGCAGCTGGAGGGGCAGCATGCACTCCACACAGAGCTGCGCCAGGCTGCAGTGTGGCGCGACAGGGACTTTGAAAAACTCCTGGCCGAGAACACTCGTATGCAGGAGGACACAACCGCAGCCCTGGATTGGGTTACTACTGCAGTCACGGCTGGCCTAGCACCACTGGCCACCACTGTGCGTGGCCCTCCGCCATGGAGTGCATTCTCCACCCCTCGGTCATGGCGTTGAGTGACCCCCACTGTGTTGATGCTGGGGTCCGCTGTGGGCATTCAGGACACGTCTGGAGTGGGCATGTTTGGGGGTCTGCAGACACCTGCAAGGACCCGGTCACATTCCTGCAGTAACACCCTTGGGGAACCATCACAGACACCCCCTGTTGCTGTCGCACAGCCTGTGTCTGCTGGGCGGCCTCGGTGGGGCTTTCCACGTGTCTGCAGTGGCCGTGTGACCATGTGGTGATCCTGAACCACCCACCCACCTCCTAGTCCGCTGTCTGCTGCTGCCCTGTGTGCACATTGGTGTGGTGTCTGCGTGTGCATTCCACGGAGGTAGCATCCATGGTTCACACCACACCCAGTCCTTGTGCACACCTTCCCGGCTGCTGGCCACTGTGGTGTGTGCATGTTGATGACAGCAAAGTGCTGACTGCTATTGTGCACCGGTGCTCAGCGTCTGACACACGCCTGGTGCCTGCCTCTGGGCGTGAGCATGATGGTTCCTGTGTGCATGTGTGTATGTGTGCAGAGGGGTGTGTGGGTGGAGTGTGCAGTGCTGTCCTGAGTGCTTCCATGGTGTCCAGTCCCATGCCTGTCCACGCTCCCCTCCAGCCGTTACTGTCATGGACCCACCCATGCATGTCTGTATGCTGTGCCATGGTCCCGGGACGTGCATGTGGACATGTTCGCCTACCTGCATGCTCCATAGTGCTCCTCTGTGATTGTGTCCCGGTGCTGCTGGGCCATCCTGTTCAGCCGGGGTTCCCTTCACCTGGGGAGGGGGGCTGCCCACCACCGTCTGGCCCGGCGGCCACGTCTTCCCCACTGCTGTTCCCCTCTTTGACCTCGACAGCTATCCCACAGTCGGTGGCCATGTTGTGTAGTATACAGCAGGCCAGGAATAGGCTGCAGGCCTTTGAGGGACTGTACTGCAGGGCACCGCCAGACCTGTCCAGGCAATGGAACCGTGCCTTCAGCAGCCCAAACACACACTCGATGATGTTCTGTGTGCTGGCGTGTGCCTCATTGTATAGCTCCTGCACTGGGGTCGACGGGCACCGGTATGGGGTGAGCAGCCAGGGCCGGAGTGGGTAGCCACTGTCACCTATGTGTAGAGATGTGTGGTTAGTATGATGGGCTGTGTTGCTGCACCCCCCAGCCTTTCCGGCCTCACCCTCTGGCACACCTGCCCTAGCATCCCCCACCCTGCCCTGTTGTGCCAGGCTGCCCATTTCCACAGCATACTCCCCTACTAGGTGGCCTGTGGGAATGTCCCCACTCTCGAACCTGTGGCACCGTGCCGACTGGTGCCAGATATAGGCATTGTGTGTTCCACCGGGGTGTGTGGCACAGACATTGATTATGCGCCTCTTGGCATCACACACCACCTAGCAGTTGACACTGGAGTAGCCCTTCCTGTTGATGTACACTACCCCCTCTGGGCCAGGTGGTGTGTGGATGCCAACATGGGTGCAGTCGATGGCCCCTAGCACACCAGGCATACTTGCCACCCTGTGGAACTCCTGCATGTTCGCTGTACACTCTGCCTGTGTGCTGGGGAAATAGATGTATTCCGCAGCATGTGGCAGCAGTGCAGTGAGGAATTGTGTGAGGAGCCATGACGTGGCCAACTGGGTTATGCCTGTGGTGTCCCCTGTTGTCTCTGGAAGGAACCCATGGTGAGCAGGCACATGACAGCTGTGACTTTCATCTCCACCGACAAGGTGTGGCTCCATCTTGTGGGTGCCTGCACCTGCTCACTGCACAGCTCACAGAGCTGCCTCAGAATTGCCTGGTTCAGGCAGTACCAGCCCACAATCTCTGTATCACTGTACTGTTCGAAGGTGGTGTGGGCACGGTACCACCTGTTCCAGGCATACCGCCGATGGGCCCTTCCACAGCCATGCCGCTTTGCCTCCTTCCTCCTCACAACCCTCATTACTGCATCCATCTGAAAGATGGCACTGGCCATAGCCTGGGTTGTTCTGCCCCCCCAAGCGGCTGTCTCCCCAGGCACCCCCGGCTGTGTGCTGCTGAGTGTGCCCCTGCGCTGGATGCACACCTGCTTTCGGGGTTCCCAGCTGGCAGCCTGTGGGCTGTAACCTCCTCCTCCCACCTGTCTGGGCACCTATGCTGCCCCACCTGTGCTGGGTTTCACAGGCACACACTCAGGATGTTGCTTTCACACCTGTATCACACACACACACACTCGCTCACACACACAGACACACTCACTGTCAAACACCCAGTCCCCACACTCTGACATTTCCAGCCTGCCTCTGTCTCTGTCTTGCACCCCTTCTGCTGTCCAGTCTGCCCACTCGCTCTCCCTCTCTATAGCTCCCCTCTGGTGCAAGCCTCCTTCCCTTGCTTGCTCGCTCCCTCTTTTTATGTGCTCAAGTTTGCTCCGCGCCAGTCCCTTTTGCTCTGCACTTGCTCCATTTGCCTGCTGTTGAATATCACACTGTGCCACTTATTCATGGCTGCACCCCTGCGCTCGCGCATGCATGCATTACCATTGTGCATTGGCGCATGGGGATTTGCACTGCGCAGTTGCTGCTGCTGAATATCGCTGTCCGGCGCATTGTCGCAGTTGCGCTGGCGCAACCCTGTTGTGCATTGCGCAACTGCTTTAAATATCCCACCCACAGAATCTTTACCACTTTTTGGATGTGGGGTTGGACAGAAGAGAAAAAAGAGAGCAGGGGAAGTGGTGAAGGGGGCAATTCACAAGTATTTCTGATTGGGGCTCCAACAGGTCTAAAACCAGTACTAAGCACATCAAGAAAAAGGGGACAAGGCGGTTCCTACTAGCATTGTGTGGATTTCCATAAACTACAAGAAGGCAAGCTTTTTCTCTATGTGGAAAACAGCCAAGATATATGATTAATTATGGGTATTTTACACAGTATGATAGCTTTTTCTAGAGAGAGAATACATAGCATAGATTCTGGCATTAGTTTCCATTTCACCAGAAAGTCCCACAAGTTCTAGTTAGTGAGAATAGGATTCTAAGCATTCTGCATGCATTCATTTCCCCCCACATGTAGATGATCACAATAGAATCATCTACTGCAAATCCTGACTTTTTGTAACCTAATGGCTTTCTGCAGGAACATTTTCCCACAAAGTCCGCATACAGGTGAACTGCAGACGATACATGACCAGCAAGGAATCTTTCAAAGGCAGACTGGACAGGCACCAGGTGGAGAAAAGTATGCAGGAATGGGGAGTACAAGTAAGCAATAAGACCCGGCAGGGTGTGGGATGTTGGGGATACCCATACATCCATGGTGTAGTGAGAGTTGACACCACAAGCAAATGACCTTACAGGCTCTGGAAGTACGGGTAAACCTCAACACGTACACTCTAGAGGGCCTTATTGCACTTATAAATTGGGCTTTTGCAATAACAAAATGAAAGAAAAAAAGTATTTTACAACATTTAAAGAATAAGTTATATATATATATATATATATATATATATATATATAATATATATATATATATACATATATATATAGGCATGAATAGTGATGGCTCTTTTAGCGCTGCATTGGCATAGCCCTGCAGTCCTCGTGCTAGGACTAGTTTTCTTAGAGGGCTCTGTTGCTTGATAAACTCATGCCTTGTGATTGCTGTCTGCCAATCAGGTAACAGGATTTTCATAACTTATTATGCTTGCTTGCGTGTACAGTGCACAAGAAACATTTTGAGGAGAGTAGAGTATTGCAAAGGTGTGGCAGTGTTTGGCCAATCCGGCGAACACTTTCAGGGGAATGTCCCTCGGCCACCAATCAACAGAGAAGCTGCCAATGATGGGAGTTTCAGAGCAAGTGCTAGACTTGAAAGAAATCTGCCGCTACAACCATGGACAGTTTCGTCATTGCATCGGCAGATATCTCCCCCCCCCTTCCCGGCAACCAGGAACATTCCAGCCATGCACATTACAGTGCACATTAATGCGCATGGCTGGACTTTTGAGCAACTCATTTGCTCAGTGCATCTTTCCTGTGAAATAACAAATGAGCCATGAGGCTTTACATAATTCGCAACTCCTGCTGCCCACCACACACTGCCCCGAAAGCCAACATTGGGGTGCCCAATCCCCATGTCAGCATGTCTCCCCCCACAAGGTATATTTTGCCGACAACAGGATGCCAAATCCCCATGTTGGCATGTCACCCCCACTATTGTGGCACTCTGGGAGCCCACATCAGTGTGCCAAAGTAAACATTATGTTTTTCCGACACTGAGATGCAACTCCCAGTGTCAGATGTGCCTCCCATGCCTCCTTTTTTTTCAGCCGACCTTAGGGTACCTAATCCCCGGGTTGGCACTGATCCTTCCCCCCACTAGTCTGGCACACTGGGAGCCCAAACCTGTGTGCCAAAATCTATTTTTCATAAAATTACACCTGTAAAAGAAGAAAACCATCCCCTAATGTGTTTTTTTTTTTACCTGTAAAAAAGAAAACAGTCCCTCATCGTCCTGGCACCCACTCCCCCATCCTGACCCTCCCCTGCACACACCCTTCTCCCCCTCACCCCATACTTACCTCCAGAGGTCCAACGCTGCAATATTCTGTGGACCGGGAACACATCTGCACTCTTCAAAAATAAACCGCAAACTGAAGAAAATCACGGTAAGCCCTATTGTGTCAATCAATGAGGGGTTTCAACTTAGCTCGGTATTGCAGCCATTTTTTGGAGTTTGGGCCCCAGATTTTCAACATGGGGTTCTTGGGACCCCACCTCACGACCACTGACACTGTCATTTTGTTTCTCGGTCCTGAAAAGTGATTTCGTGGTCGCTGTGCAGAATTACCTTTCAGGACCGATTAACGAAATGGCAGTGCCACTGTTCATGAGGCAGGGTCCCAAAAAGCCTATGTTGCAAGTTTGGTGAAAAAACTCCAAAAAATGCATTACGAACATGCATTGTGCAGTTTGTACGCTCGCTCATAACTTCGCCAATTTTTTATATTTTCACTCCAAATTTCCAAAATTGCCATTTTTTCACACCTCCTTATGAACAATATAGCTGTCATTGTTTGTATCCTGCCTGAAACATTTTTTGCACCTGTGGCGCAGAATGGCACAGTCACTGTGCAAAATCAACTTTTGGGACAGAATAATGAAATCACAGTGCCACTGTTCATGAGGAAAGTTCCCAAAAAGCCATGTTGAAAATTTGATGAACAAATTCCAAAAAAATGACTGCATTACGAGCGTGAGTTACACAATTTCTACACATGCTCATAACTTCACCACTTTTTCATATTTTCACTCCAGATTTTCAACATTACCATTTTTTCACTCATCCTCATGAACAGTACAGATGTCATTTTTCACATTCCGACAAAATGTCTTTTCACAGCTGTTGAGCTAAATGGCACATTCGCTGTGTGAAATCACCTTTCAGGGTTGAGTAACGAAATGATAGTGCCACTGTTCATGAGGTGGGGTCCCAAAAAGCCCATGTCGAAAATTTGGAGCGAAAATACCAACAAACTCCCAGGGTGCTAGGGTTTCCAACCATAACGCCCCAACCTGCAAAAACTGACAGGCGTTGGGGGTGTGGCTTGGGGTCATCGGCCGTAATGCTCATGCCATTCCACCCTTACCCCCAACCTGCAGCCACTGACAGGCATTGAGGTGTGCCTTGGGGTCTTCGGCTCTAACGTTCACCCCATTCTGCTATACTGCACCCATCTCAGCTTATTTCCTTATGGAATGGGGCGAGCGTAAGGGCCAGAGACCCCAAGGCACACCATGACACCTGTCAGTGTCTGCAGGGTGAGGTAGAATGATGTGAGAGTTATGGCCGACGACGCAAAGGCACACCCCAATGTCTTTCAGTCTCTTCAGGGTGGGGGTGGGGGTTGGCGTTAGTTCAGTACTTCACTGCCATTCCTATTATGCATCTCTCTAACTCATGCAGTACCAATGCTAATACCAGCAAGCAAACATTCGGCACTGACAAATGCTTGTTTTCTAAGAGTTGATCAGTATAGTATCGCTGAGCCCTATAGGCACCATAAAGTAATACAACCACTGACGACTGGCTGAGTAAACTAGATATATGGCAGCTGGGGTTCAACAAAAAAAAAAAATGCAAGGTGCTGCACTTCAGAACAAAAAATCTGATGAGAATCTACCACCTGGGAGGAGTGCAGCTGGAGGTAACCGAAGAGGAAAAGGATCTGGGGGTGCTCATCATGGGAGCAATGAACAATTCTGCACAATACAGAAACTTGGCAGCAATGGCCAACAAAATGCTGGGGTGCATTGCAAGGGGAATTACATCGAGAAGAAGGGAGGTTATTCTACCAGTGTACAGATCGTTGGTTAAAGCCCACCTGGAATACTGCGTGCAGTACTGGCACCCGTACCTACAAAGGGACATTAGGCTGCTGGAGGGGATGCAGCGTAAGGCAACAAAGATGATTCAGGGCCTGGAGGAATTGCCATATGAGATCAGACTAAGACAGTTAAACATGTACACACGGGAGGAGAGGAGGGACAGGGGGATATGATTGAGACCTTCAAATACATGAAAGGGATAATCAAAACGGACATAGAGGGTCTATTCAGGAGGAGGGTAGGGAGAGATACTAGGGCCATGACATGTGATTGGAGCAGGGTAGATTCAGGAGGGAGGTGAGGAGGTATTTCTTTAAGGAGAGGGTGGTTGCAAAGTGGAATGCACTACCAGCTGAAGTGGTGGCATGTACCACAGTGGAATGCTTCAGGAAGGGGTGGGACAGGACATTCTTTAATTCTTAAGAAGATAAAACTGTTGGAAAGTCAGGAGAGAAAGGGATTATCAAGTGGAGATGTCAGTTTGGAAGGCTGAGCAGCATACCACAGCTAAAGTAGAAATATCACATGACAAGGGTTGGCTGGTACCAACAATGGCTGGCTATGTGGTTAGAAACATAGAATTATAGAATTTGTAGGCAGAAAAGGACCTCTTGGCCCACCCAGTCTGCCCAGATGTTCCCTGCCTAATCTGTCTTCACAGATCCTAAAAGGTCACTGGCAACTCTTCCTCCTCCCTGCCTAGTTATAGTACTTGCATACTCCAGTGTCTATCACACACATGCTTGAAGCTTCCCCCCCTCACCACTGTTTTTGCCTCCACCACTTTCACTGGCAGTCTGTTTCTGGGGTCTATTGCCCTTTCATTGAAGTAGCAATTTCCCACATCCCTCTGAAACTTCCCTCCTGTCCAGCTTCACTGTATGCCCCCTGGCCATGGTGCTCTTTCTCCTCTGAAAGAGTCTCCTCTCCTGCACCCTGGTCACCCCTGTGGATATTTGTAGGTGTTTATCATGTCCCTCTCGTTCTCTTCTCTTCCAGGGTGTACATGCTGAGATCAAACAATTGATATAAATTAGTCACTAAACATGATTTATGAGGTGCAGAAGATTAGGAGTAGAATTCCATTAAGTGAGGACAGTCTAGAATGTGGAAACACTGAGCTCGTAAAGTAGAGACAGGTCAAAGTAGAGAGCCTAAGATCAGGTAGTGAAATTTCAACAGTTGCAATTGGCTAATGAAAGGAGATGTTTCTTAAGGGCATGCTTAAAGGTGCCATGGGATTGACATTCTTTAATGGAAGGGGAAGGGAGTTACATGACTTACTTTGAATTATAGCCATTGCTAAGTAAACTGTGTCTCGTGTCAAGTTAAGTTTTATGTGTGGCTTAAACTTTGTGATGACCTGTTAACATTCCCAGAGAGAATTATGCTGTGAACACTGCACTACAACTCGGACCTCAGCGCTGGCCCCATGGGCCCCTATCTGGCACAATGGCAACAGTACAGGATACATTGTATCTTCCAATTAGTAGGAGTCACTGGACTGCTCCCCTTTGTCACCCTACGAACGGAATACCATTTACCCCACAAATATTTTATATCCTACTTACATCTTAAGTCCCACCTCTCCCCATTTGAGGACTCACTAGCAGCACTGACCAAAAGTCCCTCTCAAATTTTGCAGCTCTTACAAGCTCATATCCAGGGAAACACCTCATAACACTTAATTAGTAAAACCTACAAGGCAATAAGTGAGAGGAAAGGAGACTTGACCGACTCGATTAGGTTTAGTTGGTCAGAGGAACTCCCAGTGACAATAAAAGAGTCAGCATGGAATGAATCGGCATTACCGGTTTTTAAAACGTTTTCCTCCCCATACTGGAGGGAATACACATTGAAACTTTGGTCCCACTTCTTTAGAACCCCAGTCATTCTGGCTAAATATAGAGAATTCGCCAAGGGAGAGTGCTGGAGAGGATGTGGGTGCAACTTGGCTAACCAGAGCCATGTTCTATGGTCTTGTCCAATGATAGTTAAGTTTTGGTGTGAGGTCCTCGAGGAACGGGGGCGATCTATGAAACCGTAGAATTATTTACCCCAATCTATGTCCTGACCCTTATAAAACCAGAAGGGACCAGAATTAATAAGAAGACCCTTAAACAAATCTCTAAACTCATAATAGCAGCCCATAAGACTATGACCAGATTGTGGTTTACCAATAACATGTCCACAAAAGAAGCATGGTTAACTCTGTCCAGGGAAATATATGCCCTCGAGCACCTCTCAGCCAGAATATTAGATAAAACTGAGAAATTTGATGGACAATGGTGGAAATGGGTCTCATACCAACTAGACCATTACCCTGATGTTGTCCCTTAGGTGCCATATTGTACTTAAAATGTCTTGCTACCCAGCAGGTCGCTAAGGGTCTCAGTTTTTAGAACTTATTAAAACAAACCATGGCTTGGTTGTTTGGTGAGAGGGAACTCATCATGTCCTGCCAAAACCAAACATGAGTGGCTTGGGACATAGTTTTATGTTATATCTTTATGTAACCCCCAGACCTCTGCCTTTTAGCAAAAACGACAGGTGGCATGCTGTTGAAGCTGACAGCAGTACCTGGTGGGGACTGGGTTCAGGGAGGATTAGGTTACTCGGCACAGAGGGCCTAAGTTTGGCTACTCTGCACAGGGGCACCCAAGTAAATCTGAACACAGGAAGCAATAACTGTAATGTCCAGAACCAGGAATGGGATTCTACAATGTGGCTTTTATTCACATCCAAGCTGAACAAAACGAAGCATAGATGGACCCCCATGGGGCTATATTCCTGGTAATGCAGATTAGAGACAACAGAACACTTCTTTACTATTTCCAGCCCTCACGCTCTGAACCCACCAGGAACACAGCCCGGACTTGCACGCAGCTTTGGGTACACAGCCCGACTTGTACACTACTTGGGTTTTCCCCACTGGCCCAGCTCCCCCGCCGGCCACTTGATCCACGGTCCATTTTGGGAAATGAACCCATATTCCTGTTGGTGGCTCCCCAAACCACCTTAGAGCCTTCGACTCCTAGAGGGAATTTTCCTTCCAATCCCACGTCTGGGTACTTCCCTCATCACTGGCCAATGAGGCAAAGTAGACATCCACTGAGCAAATCCGTAGAGGTGGACATGGTCACTAAAGATGGGGGGGGTCTCCCACTTCCAGCTCCCACAATCTATACCCGACCATTTCTCTGGAAACGAAACAACTCTTTTACTGAAAGCTTGGCAATGTAGATTACTGGGTAGACGTATGTCAACATCTCCTCTACATGTCTTGACTTACCATAAGTGCTGGACTTGAACATACTTTTACTTTTGGCTAGGTCTATTACTCTAGGCCTCCCACTACTTCAGTAGTCTAATCCCCACTATCACACAGGTCCCAGGGTGAAAAACATAGGCCCTTTAGAAAGAGCAGAAACTCACCCTCTGGTTGCAGGTGCCCCACAGGCGATTCACAAATCTTCTTGTTTCCCAAAAACTCTGGAACAAATAGGCAGCTTCTCCACTAGTAGCAGAACCAGGGGGGTTGCCCCTGGAATATGCAGGAAACCCTTTTCTACCCCCATCCCCGGAGGGAGGGGCACTGAGACCCGAATCAGTGGTCTCCACCACTTCAAACTGCTTCTGTGTCTCTCTTAAGGTGGAGACACACACCTTTTTCTAGAATGGTAGCCCTATGTCAGGGCTGAGGCTCCACGTGCCTAACCAGAGCTGCTGTTCTGCTCTCTCAGCAAGCTCTAACTCCAACTGCCCTACAGACTACTGTTCAAACCTCCCAACATTCTACTCCAACTCCCTGCTGCAGATTCCATTGTGGCTCATGCAGCTGCGACAGTTCTATGGTGATGTCATCCCTCAGTCTCAGCTGAGACTGAGAACAGAGTGAGACAGTGTGAAACCCATTTAACTGGAGTTTCATAAGCTGCCTTCCCTGCCTACCACTAGGTCTTACTGGGATTCTAGTAACCCCAGGTAACAAGGGGGTTACATTTATTTGATGATGGACTTTGGTATATTAAGGTGCTAGACCAATTCTCTGTACCATTCAAGTAATTTCTTATCTGTGATAAATTGTATTATGAATGAGCTGTATCAACATATGCTGTAACCTGTCTGCAAAGATTTGCATTAACTAAATAAAAGACTAAATTAAAAAAAAATGTTAAGTTTTATGTGGACTAAAAATACTGTACACCCCTTTATGATGTTTTTTTTTTTGTTTGTTGCTACCTAACTGTACAATCAACATGCTACTGACCTATGTTTCTCTGTAATTAACTCGGGGTCGTGCCTGTAAAAGAGACCATCTGGTCTCAGTGGGCCTACCTGGTTACCAAAATGAAATAAATAAATACATAATGAAGGGGCTTACATAACGGACATTACTACACATACAGATATGCAAAAACACAGATACACTAGCATACGTACACTAACCTATACAGACAGACACATTAATACATAGATTGTGTACCTAGAAGTTAGAGTAATGAGCTTTGAATAAGCTTGGTATATCCAGCAGACCTGGGCTTGATTCTCACAACCACCAGCTGCATACTGTGTGACTGTGAGCAAGTCAGTTAACCTCCTCAGTGCTTCCGGGTCACGCCAGAAAACTGGTCATGTGCCTAGTGGGCCTTACCAAAAGATAAGAAAAAAGAATAGGTGTAACCCCATTGTTCCCAGGAGTTACTAGAATCCCACTTAGAATCAGTGGCAGACAGGGAGAGGCAGTTTGTGAGATGCCACTGAAATGGATTTCACAGTGTCCCACTCTGTTTTCAGTCTCAGCTGAGCTGGAGTGATGATGTCACTTTAGAATTGTCGCAGCAGGGACCACGTAATGCAGTGCGCCTGGTGCTAGCTCCAATTAATCTCTACAGCCACTCAACTGTCTAACTGTTCACTTTACGCTTTATCTAACAGCTATAAAAGGTTAAAAACTGGATCGAAAGACTTAGTTGACTGTTGACTTTCACTTTCTGCCGAAACATTGCATGTATGGAAGTTGAAATGAGGCGTGCTTTGCCAAAGCATATGCCCCCGCCACACCTGATAAAGGCCTGAAGAAGCCTAGGGCTGCCAGCACAGCAGATCCACAGAGAACCACCCATCTGCCTCCAGACTCAGTGCCCCTGACACTGGTGGACTTTCTGGTGGAATTTCATCCGTTCCAAGAGGAACTACAAGCGATTACCACAGACATTAAATCACTTACTCAGGCTGCAGAAGATATCTCGAGGAGGACATCTGATAATGAAGCTAGAGTGTGCTTGCTAGATAAACATGTGGAGAAACTAGAACCAGAACTAGTACTTACCAGACAGAAACTGGCAAAGATGGAAATGAAAATTGAAGACCTTGAGGGCCACAGCCGCAGAAATAACGCAGTCCTCATTGGTCTTCCGGAAGCTGAAGAAGGCCAAGATACCATACTTTTTGTGCAGAAACTCATGGAGAAGTTAGCAGGGCCCTCTCCATTTGGAACAAAATATGTCATAGACCGTGCACATACAGCACTCCAAGCTGACTTTATCCAGTTAGAAAGCAACCTTATCAATGCCAAGCTTCTCTTAAATGCCAAAAAAATCAAGACAATGATTTTCTCGAGACTTGCCTTGTCTGGTGCCCTACCTACCCCCACCTAAAAACTTCATAGTTACCTTCCTAGGTGAACCCTTGGAAGTCGTACCTAAATTTAAATTTCTAGGTATGTAGATAGACAACAAGCTTTCCTTCAATGGCCACATCGAGGCTCTATCAAAGAGGCTTAAAGCACGCTTGGGTTTCTTCTTTAGAAATAGGACCCTCTTTTCTCTTGAGACCCACAAAACACTTTTCCAAGCAACATTCCTTCCCTTGCTTGACTGTGGAGACATTATCTTTATCTCCTCCCCAACCTTGAGCCTATCTAAACTGGACGTACTCTATCACCATGCTCTTCGCTTCATTACTAACTCTACGTACAGGACCCACCACTGTGATCTTTATGCAGCAGTTGGGTGGACCTCTCTTGCCACCAGACACCTCCTGCATGCTGGCATTTGGACCCTCAAATTACTACTCCACAAACTGCCTGTCTATTTAACGTCTCTCATACATATCTCGCATAGCACCTACTCCCTAAGGAAATCCGACCTTATCCTACTAGATGTTCCCAGGACACGTACCACAGCTGGCCAAAGAGCTGTCTCATACGTCCTCCCACACATTTGGAACCAACTACAAGCCATGCTGAAGCTAACCAGCATCGTATCAATTAATTCCTACAAAACACTAGCTGTCTCTAAATTAAAAGACATATGTAGGTGCTACTAGGCCCCCAGTGCCAAGTTAACTTCCTAGGTACCAACTGGCCCTCTACTTATTAAGCTGAAATGTGTTGCATAATTTAGGGCAAGGTTAAAGCTGGAATGTACTGCATATATAGCATAAGGACTTCTGTTGTGTATACCTCTTGTATTATATTTTTTTTTTCTTTGTTGTTCTACATTTTATATCTCCTGTCTATGTAATTGCAAACTGTATGTGTATGTGCCTCAGAACTTCCTTGTGAATGAGCTTGCTCAACAGAGTCTTTCCTGCAATAAACTTGAACTTGAGCCAAACCCAGCACCGGGAACTCCTCCAAGGCCTTTGATTTTTCAAGTTTCTGAATTATTTAGAAAGGCAGTATTTTCTCTAAGATCCGACAGCTGCAGGAGTTTGTTGGGAAGGTACCAGAATCCAGGTCGCCCAATATCTACCAGCGACTGTCCGATAGTGCTAAACGGCCTTCCATCCACTGGTCTCTAAGCTAGTTGCTGCCGGGGTCTGTTTCAGAATGAATTATCTTGTGAGGCTTCAGATCCTAGTTGCAGGTATCTAGCAAACCTATGAAGACACTGAGGCTGCCCTTGTTGGGCTCAAGAGCAGCCTACCTGAACTTTTTTGCAATACCTGAACTGGTTTTGGCTGTTCCTGGAAGAAATCCACACAAAAATAAAGGGGATAAAACTTCCTGCAATGACTTACTCTGGAGCTAAGATGGTATGATCTTAGTGAGGTTTCTGACCCTATTAATGCTTCATTTCCCACACTAGGTACAGATCAGAGAAGGATCTGGATTTGCCTGTAAAAGAGATTTAATTTGTGAAGTGGCGGTGCTCTATTTAAGGAATGTCCTGTTTTCTACATCTTATGGCTTCACTAACAGACCTCCCCAAATTCGTGAGTCACCGTGGACTGCCACTATGTCTCCTAAAGGACCGCTGGTATACTTTATGACCACAAGAGGGAGTACATTCATCGTATTTAATCGATTTTTCTGTAGTTAACTCAGGGTTGTAAAAAATGTTCTACACCCTGGTTTGTACTTCCAGATTGCTGCATTTTCTTTTACGATTGACTTTCCTGGCAGTGACTGATTGACTTTTCTCCTAATGTTGTTTGGAGACTACACTCTTGGCGAGGATTGCTATGAGGGGCTATACTGTTTTTCTTTTTGGTTTTCCTTTGCTTACTCATTTTCTAGCATGTTGCCTGTTTAATCAAAAAGAAAAAAAAAGCTCAAAACGAGCTGCATTCTGGAACTCTCTTTAATTATTCGGTGGATAGGTGGGAATAGGCCTGACTACGCTGTATAAGATGGAGGGGAACGATTCGCATTTTATTTTTACTGCTGATAGTAAACAAAACAGACTCACGGTATTCTATCTCTAAGTCATATTGAAGACCGGGTCACTAAGCCTCCTAAGAACATCTCTAAATTTTCCCATCTTTCCCCTTTCCCGTATATTTTTGGGTTAGGATGGGGGATGGTTTGGGGTGGCTGGAGGGCAGGAGCTATTGTGAAGGGGTTCTGTGGAATGATGTCCATAACAGTAGAGGGAGAGGGGTGGGTTGAGTCAAGTCAAACATTTTGAATTGCATATCAGTTTTTTCTGGTGTTTTGGGGGCAGGGGGACAGATATGGATGGGGCTGAAGGGTGGGGAGGAGGGGGAGGGGGATCAACACAGACATTAGACTGAATACGGTACTAGAAGTTAGAGTATTTGTTGTACACATAGGGCCAGATATTCAAACTGCGTCGAAAAAGTGCGCAACAGCAGGAGCAAGCACAAGTCAATTGTGCATAGGCGCAACAGACGTGATGTTCAAACATGGAGCAAAACAAATTGCGCAAGCAGCCAGCGTCTGAATGCTCGCACAAACTAGCCGCCGTGGCAACCAGGAAGGAAGCTGAGCGAAGGATCGCCATGGCGCAACAAGGCTAGCCCAGCTGAGCAGTCCAGAGGTGCCAGGCGCAAGCAGAGCCCGCCCCACCCCAGCAGAGCAATGGAACTGCACAACCAGGGAGGCAGGCTGGGGCCCACCGCCAGCCATGCCACACATGGGCACAGGAACACACTGCAGAACCAACAAGACACCTGCACACCCAAGCACAGCATCACTGGGGAGGATGGATGATCAGTGGCCCATGGGGACAAGCCAACAAAAGCACAGCAGGCCATGGCCCCTAGCACAACCACTGTCAGGCTGAGACTGCCACACACAGGGGTCGACAACCACAGTGCACATCAGCCCCCTTCTGCACAGCACACCCTGCACGTGACCCCAAGACACCACCCATGTGCAGTGACTGTCACTGCAGTAAACACCTGCCATCCCCTGGCACACATCAACCTCGTGAGCATAGAATCAGCCGTAGAAGACCCACCCTGGGCACCCAGCAGTGGGCGGCAGCAGATGGCAGACCGACTGAAAGTCACTCCCACACCGAGACACCTCCCCATGCACACACACACACACACACACACACACACACACACACACACTACACAACCCAGGACCATACCACCCCAGATGGCATGCACACCACTGCAACTGAGCAACCATAGCCAGCTGCAAATCAAAGACCACCACAGTATTCATAACAAAATATATATATATTGGAAAACAGAAATTACAACACCAAGATCAAGAACACAACTATATACAGATATGTACAAGACAAGGGGTAGGGGTACAAGGTAGGGAAGGGTAAGTAGGGTGAACAACTGGGAGAGGAAGGCAGGGTGGGAGGATGGGTGAAGTGGGAAGGGGAAGCACATTTAGCACCTTGCAGGCTGGTCTACTGCTGCCTGGTGCTGTTCCTGTCTCCTCCGCCGTCGCCAGACCCCATGGCGCTGAATGTCCCCAAGGATGTCATGCGTCGCGATGGATACCCTTGTCAGCCGCTGGAGGGCACGGTCCATCCTGCGTAGGATGCTGAGGCCTAGGAAAAGGGAACACAGTCAATGGCTGTGACTGTCCACAACCCTGAACACCACCCATCCTGCAAGGCACATAGCCTAGTGCCCTGCACCTGTGATGGTATGCACCCACCCACAGTGACCATGCACATGACACGCCCAACCAGGCAGCACCAGCTATGTGCACCACTGCACACACACACTGCCCATGTCCATCACAGCACAAACAAGGCTGTCAGTGGCGTGGCAATGTGGTGGGATGCCAGTTCCACAGCCATGTGCCCAGTGCATGCATGGACCACCAGTGACGCACACACAGACGTGCAGTGACACTGGACAGTGATGACTGTTGCCTGTGTCATGCATGGTTGTGTTGTCCATGGCTGCTGGTCATGCCCACCCCCTCCAGCATGCAATAGCATCCATGATGTAATGATACTCACACTCATCAAGCAGCTGTGGCTGCTGCTGCTGCCGCTGTGGCCCACTCTCACGTCTCCTCCGTCCGCCACCTGGGCCCTGCCACGGCCCTCCTCAGCCTGTGCCTGCATCCTCTCCGCCAGGCGTGTGGGTGACAAATGTTGAGAAAAACATCAGTGTGACCCCAAAGCAGACTGCCCCCTGCCCCAGTGAGTGTGCCTGCCCACACAGCCAGACCCAAGCATCTCACACCTGTACACACTGACACAGCCAACCATGGCAGAGCCATCCCCCATGCACCACCAAAACACAGTCACACCCCTACGGAGAATACAGGTGCATAGATGGTACACCCACCTGGCCTAGGCACAATGCCCCTCGTGGCACGTGACCTGAGGCGTCGCAGCACGTCCAGCTCCCTCCTGCGGAGGTCACTAAATCTGTGCCTGCACTGCTCTACAGACTGGCACCGCCCTGTGACCCTCACCAGGTCAGTGACCACCTGCAGCCACACCTGGGTGCGGGCCATGGTGAGGGGCTCATCACCGTACAGTGCCTCAAAGTGGGGCTCAACCAGGGTCACCAGATTGGCCACCTCCACCTGACTCCATTGGGGAGCTCTCCTGCGTGCCATAATTGGGGTCGTACAGCAGGCAATATGGTGCCCCGCAGCGTGGCAACCCCACGTGGAAATGTTGCTCGATAGACCACCATAGGTTCCAATTGCACTGTTCGTATAGCGCCGTCGGTTCACATAGCGCTGTCACCAAACAGCTCAATAGAGCCGTACACATGGCAGCCGAACAGCGCCAGGGGACAAAGGTCGGACACCAGGTCAGGGGTCTATGACGCAAGGCCACGAACAGCGCCTTCTGACGTCTATGCATCCTGCGCGACTGATCACCTGAGTGCCAGTGCCACAGTGGACTATTGTGCAGTAGTGCCACAGCGCCGTATGGTGCCCAGTGTTGTAGCGCCACTGGCACAATGGTGGCCATGGCCTGAAGTGCCGATCGTGCACTGCACGTCAGCAGCATGGCAGACGCCTCGTAAGCTACCTGGCATACGCCAATGCAGTGTACCACAGTCACAGAACTGCGCCATTGGCTCAGCCGGCTCAACCGTATTGCGCAAATCACAACGGCGCGATATTCAGCCGACATATGCAAATCATCTGATCAGCCATTCAAAGGCGCAGTGGCACAATTTGCATCTCATTACAGTTGCACCACTCCTAATTTGCATGCATTGCGATATAAATGTGCGACATTGGGCTGCGCTGGCCAGATTCGGTTACTGCAGGTGAGAGGTGGGTTGCATGCTGTGTGATGTTCTGGACAATGGTCATGGGATAGCGCTGTAGACTGCACAGTGACAGGTGTCCACTTCCACCCATACAGATCACCATGACCGAGCAGAGCCAAGGTGAGGGTGAGGATGGTGGAGCAGAGGAGGAGGCCCAACTTCACCACGGTGGAGACAGAGGCCCTCTTCCAGGCCTACCTGGAGGAGGAGGCACTACTGAGTGGATGGCGAAGGTGCCTCAGGCCCATGCGGCTGCATGGGAGGGTAGCCTTCGGGCAGTGAACCTGCATGGAAGCCTGGCGCTCCATGCAGGGAATGAAAAGATGGGACAGACCGCAGGAGGGTGAAGGAGAAGGTGGCAGCCCTCAGAGGCGGCACATGCTGGCACTGGCGGGGCCAGCCAGCGGTGGTGGAGCTGACATGGCTGAGGACGACTGGCTGCATCAATGCAGCAGTGCTATTGAGGCGTACCAGGAGGTGGATTCCAGACAGGTGGAAGCCCATCACTGCAGTATGACATGGTGGTGGTGTTGGGGGAAGGTTGTTCATGCACTGACATGTCCTCTTTCTGTTACAGATCCTGTTAGTCTTCAGAGGATGGTGGTGGTGGGTCCAGGCAGTGAGGAAGACCTGCTGGACATGGAGGAAGGTCAATCCACCTCTGTCACCAGCCAGCATGCACTGCACCAGCATGCATGCCAGGCTGCCAACTCTGGTGTCGGTGAGTCGGGTGTGGGGGGTGCACAGCCTGTGTCTCAGCAGTCTGGCATGCAAGCATGCCAGCACGCTGTGACTGTGGCTGTAGCATGTACCTGCACCATTGATGATGCAAGGACTGCAATGGGCAGTGACATGTGTGTGTCCCATGATGGATACACAGCAGGCCAGCACGTGCCCCTGGGCCTAGCTGGTTCCAATGTGTGCCAGCATGTCGGCACAGTCCCAGGCTGTGCCTGTCAGCACCGGTGGGGCAGCACCGGTGGCTGTGTAGGTGTCTGGCACTGTTGCGGCCACAGCAGTGGAACGAGTGGTCCCTGGGGCACAGCGGTTGGAGGGCAGCAGCAGCAGTCACCCACCAGGTCTGGGGTACAGTGTCCAGCAGTGGCACATGCCCACCACCCTTTGATATGCCCATTCCTGGTCCTGGTGAACAGCGCCCACCCTCAAGGGGTGTTGAGCATCAGGACCTTCCATACCCTGGGGGACAGGATGCCGTTGTGGCAGAGTACCCATTTGAAGAGCACACCCACCTGCTGCGGGAATCAGTACAGCAGCAAAGGCGGGTTGCAACATCCGTGGAGGCACTGTGTGTGGCTGTGGAGCAGCACAGCAGGGACTGTGCTCTGAACCGTGCAGAGATGGTCCATTTGCAGATGGATGTGACCGCCGCCACAGGCAGACCCAGGCATTGGCCGCTGTCGTGGCTGCATTGGGCACACAAGCAGGTGCTTCTGTACCGCGCACCCCGCACAGTGCGCTCTCCACTCCCCGTTCCCGGCGTCATGTGACACCAAGCCTGTCGATGCCCGGGTTCTGCTGTGGGCATCCCAAGCACCCCTGGTGCAGGTATGTTTGGCATACTGCAGACCCCACTGCGGACAAGGTCGCAATCGCGCAGTGGGACCCTTGGTGATCCATCAGTGCCACCCCATGTGGCCCCTGCTCAGCCTGCCAGTGCTGTTGGGTCATGGCGGGGCCGCCCACGCATCCGCGGTGGCCGTGGAATGGTGCAACATGACTGACCTGTCTCCCAGTGTGGGCCCTGTCTGGTGCTGCCCTGTGTGCACTGTGCATCATGGTGGGCAGTGCACTGGTGGGTGCCCTGCACATCACGCCGACATACGGACCACCTGCACACCATCCCGACTGCTGTCCACAGGTGCGTGCATGATGATGCCTGCATTGTACTGTACACCAAGGTGCAAGGTGCCCAGCATCTGACACACGTACTTGGACAGTACAGGTGGTGGGTGTGGTCTGTGGATCTGTGTGTTTGCCATGTCTGTTCCTGCTCTGCTGTGCACCTGCCCATGTACGCTTTGTGCCTGTGGTGGGTGTGTGTGTGTGTGTGTGTGTGTGTGTGTCCATATGACTGTTCGCCCTTCCCTGATGGTGTGTTTGTGTGCCTGGTCCCTTCCACTCCCCTTGCCGTCATGCACCCCTGGTGTGTTACTCTGTGTGCCTGTGGGTTGCACCAGGACAGTGTTGGTTGCACATGGCCCCTTGACTTACCTGTGTCATGCATAATGCTCCTCCGTAATGGTGTCCCGGTACAGCTGGGCCTGCCGGATCAGTCGGGGGTCCGCGCCGTCAAGGGCGCTGCTCATCACCATCAACACGGCGCCACTGGCGTCCCCTATCGCTGTCCCTCTTCAACCTGTAGGGCTATCCCACAGTCTTTGGCCATGTTGTGCAGGATACAACAGGCCAGGAATATCCACAGGCCTTTGAGGGCTGTACTGTAGGGCACCGCCAGAGGTGTCTAGGCATCGAAGCGTGCCTTGAGCATCCCAAACACCCGCCGATGATGTTGTGTGTGGCGGCATGTGCCTCATTATAGCGTTGCTGCGATGGGGTCATTGGGCGCCGATACGGTGTGAGCAGCCAGGGATGGAGTGGGTATCCGCTGTCACCTGTCTGGAGATAGTGGAGATCAGTATCATGTTCAGGTCCATATTGCCCATATCCCTGTGTGCCACTACCATGGCACCTATGGCATTCCCACTCTTGTCCCAAGTTTGCATTTCCTACATGCGTACTCACCCACTCGATGGCCTGTGGGGATGTCCCCACTCTCGAATTGATGGCACAGTGCGGACTGATGCCATATGAAGGCATCATGTGCTCCGCCAGGGTGTGTGGCACAGACATTGATTATACGCCCAGTGGCATCACACACCACCTGGCAGTTGACACTGGAGAAGCCCTTTCTGTTCTTAACGCACCCCATCGGGGCCGGGTGCAGCCTGATATCGCCACATGGGCAGTCTATGGCTCCTAGCATGCCAGGCATATGTGCTACCCTGTGGAACTCCTGCATGTTTGCTGTACACTCTGCCACGGTGCTGGGAAAATGGATGTGCTCTGCAGCATGTGGCAGCAGTGCACTGAGGAATTGGGTGAGGATGCGTGACGTGGCCGACTGTGTGATGCCTGTGGTGTCCCCTGTTGGCCTCTGGAAGGTGCCCGTGGTGAGCAGGCACATGCAGGCTGTCACCTTGGTCTCCACTGACAGAGCGTGACTCCGTCGTGAGGGTGCCTGCATCACATCACTGCACAGCTCACAGAGCCGCCTCAGTGTTGCCCTGTTCAGGCGGTACCGGCCCACGATCTCTACATCTGTGTACAGCTCAAAGCTGATGCGGGCATGGTACTGCCTGTTGGGGGCGTACCGCCGATGGGCCCATCCATGGCCACGTCCCCCTGCACCTTGCATTCTCACCCCCTCATTACAGCTTCCATGTGGAAGCTGCCACTGTCCATCTCCCTGGCTTGTGACCCCCCTGGCTGATGTTGCTCTGTTACCCCCGCTGTCCTGACTGCTACTTCCACTGCACTGGGCACCCCCCGCTGGCCTCTGCAACCTATGGCCCACACTGCTTCCCTTGCCTGCCCTGGCTTGTCACTGTCTGTCTTTCTCTCTCTC
Organism: Neoceratodus forsteri; assembly: GCA_016271365.2. Lineage (NCBI taxonomy): Eukaryota > Metazoa > Chordata > Ceratodontiformes > Ceratodontidae > Neoceratodus > Neoceratodus forsteri. The sequence continues at coordinate 138,230,290 of CM057452.1, read as the reverse complement.
TCTTCCCCACTTGGCATCCCTGTAGCGTTCTTGCGCCTCTTCCTTGAGCCTTTTTATTTGGGCTCATTTCCGCTGGGGCACAACTTCTGGCTGTTCCGCTGTTGCGCATTGCGCAAGTCTTTGAATATCGCATTGTGCTCTTTATGCATGGATCCACCCCCTTTGGTTGCGCATGCCTTCATTTGCATTGCGCTGTTGCTCAGCATGTTTTCGGTGGCGCAACTGCCTCCTGCTGAATATCGCAGAATGGTGCACTTTCCGACTTGCGCATGCGCAACCCTATTGCACATGGCGCAACCCTTTTGAATATCTGGCCCATAGTATTCCAACTTTCAAACAGAATTTCCAATGGCTAATGATTACAGAATTGCCACGTGAAATGTCAAAGGGTACCGACAGAAACTGAAACAATATAAGGTTTTGAAACATTTAAATGTCTTAGCTAAGGATATAATCTTTGTACAAGAATCCCATTTGTTAGAGTCTGAAGCCCTACAGCTACAGAGACAGCAAATAGGGCAAGTTTTCTCAGCAGGGGGTACCACCAAAAGCTGTGGCATCAAGACCTTGCTTTCTAGGAGAGTTCATTTCTCCCTTTCCCAATTAATCCAAGATCCTAGGCACAGGTTCATTTTATTTTGGGGTACAATAAATGCAATGGAGGTTTTATTAGGCAGTATTTATGGGCCTAATGTGGATACACTGGGGTTTTTCATGCAGCGGATTGACCTTCTAACCCCTTTCCTTTTCATACCAATAATCCTTGGAGGTGACCTGAATCTTGTGTTTGATCCAATCTTGGACCGTTCAAGCTGCATCCGCAAAGGGGTGTCACCGGCTCAAAGAGCATTTTGGGAGTTGATAGACCAGGCTGGCCTATGTGATGTCAGGCAGGTGCTTAACCCCATGGAAAGGGGTTATACCTTCACTTCCCCAGTTCACCAAATGGCTTCCTGTATTGATTACATACTTTTGTCCCAGACGCTCCTCCCAGGAGTTCTTAATTCTTCAATACAACTGGGCCCCCCATCAGATCATTCACTGGTTGTGAGTCATCTTTCCCTTTCCTTGCTCCCTAAAAGGGAGACACATTGGAAGATAAAAAATCAGCTTCTGAGGGACCCTGACATAACCAAGTATCTCTCTGAACAGATTGACCACTTTATTACCACTAATCTTAATTCTACACTAAAACCCGCTATAGAACGGAGTGCCCTTAAGGCCTTCCTTAGAGGAATCCTACTTAGCCTGAGCTCCCAAAGAAATAAGACCAGAATTACTTAGCATTCTTACCCAAATTCGAAAAATAGAAACCGCTATAGCCCCCCCATTTTCCAGATACCCTGAGACAAGATCTGACAAAACTGAGAGATACCTATTTAGACCTGTTAAGAGAGAAAGCAGAGTTTGCAATTTTTTGAAAACAAAAGCATCCTACATGGATCAAGGTGAAAAAGCAGGGTGCCTATTAGCCCTCAGAGTAAAACAACAAGAATCTGCCAAATTCATAGCGTCTACACGTTCTCTGGAGGACGACTCATTGAAGATGCCCCCTAAGAGCATTATTGCTGAATTAAGTACCTACTTCAAACAGTTATATAGCCCCATGCCTGAACCGCCCTCTAGTCAAGTTCTGGATGAATATCTGGCAGAGTCCCAATTGCACTCCCTTTCTGAAACACAACACCAAATTCTTATAGTCCCTATCTCCCGTTCAGAATTGGTCAGGTTTATTAATAGCCTCCCAGTAGATAAAACCCTGGGTCCAGACGGATTTTCATCCAATTTTCATAAGAAATTTAAGGATCGTCTGATACCCTACTGTTGCCCTTATATCAACATATACTATCAGAAGCCTATACTGACCGGACCTTATTCGAAGCTTTAATTGTCCTTATACCAAAACCTGACAAGAATCCGGAATTAATGATGAGTTATCACCCCATATCCTTATTGAATCAGGATCCGAAAATATTAACCAAATTACTAGCTGATCACATTAGTATTCTTCCAGAGCTCATTGGACCAGAACAGGTAGGATTCATGAAGGTAAGATCCTCGGTGGACCACATTCGAACTTTAGCAAATGTCTTCTCGGCATCCAGAGATGCCATGTACCAGCAGCTTTCGTATCTCTGGATGCCGAGAAAGCTTTCAATAGGGTAGAATGCAACTTTTTTTGAACCCTTGCAGCCTTTAACTTTTCCCCACTGTTTCATAACTGGATACAAGCACTGTATCATTCCTCATCGGCAAGAGTCACAGGTAAAACAAACCAGGGTACTAAATGAGAAAAAGACCGAGGTAGAAAGGTCAGTGGGGGATGCTGCAACAGAAGGTAAAGCCATCAAAAAAGGGAGAGCAATGAGTACCAATGCCCGTAGTCTGGGTAACAAGCTTCCTGAATTAGTAGCCTTGATGGAGGAGGAAGATCTGGATATCGTGGCAGTCACAGAAACATGGTACACACAAAACCATGGCTGGGACGTAAACATACCAGGATACACTATCTACAGGAGGGACAGGGAGGGTAAAAGAGGAGGAGGAGTAGCTCTTTACATAAGGAAAGGAATAAAAGCAACAGAACAAAAGGGTAAACAGGGAGGAGAAGAAGCACTGTGGGTAAATTTGGAGACTGGCAATGGCACCACAATCCGCACAGGGGTTGTATACAGACCCCCTTCTCAGGGGGAGGAAATGGACAAGGAAATGATAGAAAGTATACTTAGAATGGCAGAAAAAGGGGAGATATTGCTGATGGGTGATCTGAATATGCCAGATGTTAACTGGAGTGCAGTTGCAGCAGCCACTTCTAAGAGTGGGGTTATTCTAGATGCCCTACAGGGGGCATGCCTTAGACAACTAGTATTGGAGCCCACTCGAGAGGGAGCAATCTTAGACTTGGTTCTCTCAAATGGAGATGGAGAGAGGATCACAGATGTAGAAGTGGGTAGCCATCTGGGAACTAGCGACCATCGAACAGTATGGTTCACAATAAACACAGCAATAGAGTCAAGCCATACAAAGGCAAAAGTACTGGACTTTAGGAGGGCTGACTTTGCCAAAATGGGTGAGTGCCTAGGGAATGCACTATCAAATGGGCAGGAAGGAGGGGTGGAAGAACAATGGGGAATAATAAAAACTGCCATCACAGAGATAACGAGCCTTTGTGTGAAGTAAATAAACAAAACAAAACGATGTAAGAAACCACTATGGTTCTCAAAGGAAGTGGCAGTGAAGGTTCAAGAAAAAAAGAAAGCATTCAGGAAGTACAAGGAATCGCAGAAGGAGCAGGACAGAGAACTGTATCAGTTAAAGCAAAAGGAGGCTGGGAAGGTCAGAACAGCAAAGGCCCAAACCGAGGAAAAGATAGCCAACTCAGTTAAGAAGGGGGATAAAACCTTTTATAGGTACATCAGGGAGCGAAGGAAGACCAAGGGAGGGATAGTGAGGCTTAATAAAGGGGAGGGAGGGTGAGCAGAGGGAGACTGTGAAAAGGCAGAGATACTAAACAAATATTTTTGCTCAGTATTTACAAATGAAGAGGGGGAGGTACCTAAAACAAACAGTAGAAACACTCTGGATACAGAAGTTGATACTAGCCCATTTACAGAAGAAAGGGTTCTGAAAGAACTCTTAAAACTGAAGGTGGACAAAGCAATGGGGCCTGATGGGATTCATCCCAGAATTCTAAAAGAACTAAGGGTAGAACTAGTGACACCACTGACTACCCTCTTTAACAAATCATGGGAGGATGGGGTGGTACCCAAGGACTGGAGGAGGGCAGATGTGATTCCCTTCACAAAAGTGGGAGCAAGGCAGAAGCAGGAAACTACAGACCTGTTAGTTTAAACTCAGTGATAGGAAAATGATGGAATCACTTCTGAAGGAAAGAATTGTCGTATCTAGAGGCCAGGGGGCACAGGACCCAAGGCAGCATGGATTCACAGCGGGAAGGTCATGCCAGACGAATCCAATAGATTTCTTTGACTGGGTGAACAAAGTAGTAGATCAGGGAGGGGCTGTGGACATGGCCTACCTAGACTTTAGCAAGGCATTTGACACAATCCCACACAAAAGATTAATATACTGTACAAGTTAGCCAGCCTGGGAGTGGGTCCCAAGATGATAGCCTGGGTAAAGAATTGGCTGGAGAATAGGACACAGAGAGTAATAGTAAATGGAGTCCACTCAGAAGAAAGTGGGGATACTAGTGGGGCACCGCAGGGTTCAGTATTAGGACCGGTCCTCTTCATAGACTTTATAAGCAACATTGCAGAGGGACTGGAAGGAAAAGTATGTCTCTTTGCAGATGACACAAAGATCTGCAACAGAGTTGATGCACAGGGTGGAGTGGAAAGGATGAGAAGGGACTTGGCAAGGTTAGAGGAATGGTCAAATGTATGGCAGCTTAGATTCAATACTAAGAAGTGCAAGGTAATGCACCTGGGAAACAAAAACCCAGGGGAAGAGTACACAATGGGGTGAGATACTAACAACAACAAAAATGGAAAAGGACCTGAGGGTAGTCATATCAGATGACCTAAAGGTGGGCAAGCAATGTGAGAGGGCAGCAAGGAGGGCTTGGGGGATACTGGGATGCATAGGGAGAGGCATCACCAGTAGAAAACAGGAAGTTATTATCCCTCTGTACAGACAGCTGGTGAGACCCCATCTGGAGTACTGCGTGCAGTTCTGGAGACCCAATCTCCAAAAGACATAGACAGGATGGAAGCTGTCCAGAGGAGGGCAACTAAAATGGTGCAGGGTCTGCACCGGAAGACATATGAAGAGAGACTAAAGGAGCTTAATATGTATAGCCTCAAGGAAAGGAGGGAGAGGTGGGACATGATAGAAATGTTCAAGTACCTCAAGGGAATCAACAAAGTCCAAGAGGGTAGCATCTTTCAAAAAAAGAGGTGTGCAAGAACAAGTGGGCACAATTTGAAGATGGAGGGGCAACTCAGAGGTAATTTAAGGAAGTATTTTTTCACAGAGAGGGTTGTGGATGCATGGAATGGCCTTCTGGAGGAGGTTGTGGAGTCAAAAATAGTGGTTGAATTCAAGCATGCATGGGACAGTCATAAGGCCATTCTAGGGGGTTGGGGTAGGAAGAAGTAGGCTGCTGGTTAACTAGGATCTGAAGCTTATCCAGTAGGTAGGGAAATGGGCAGACTGGGTGGGCCCAGCGGTCCTTATCTGCCGTCAAATTCTATGTTTCTATGTTAATGGAGCTACCTTTGCTCTTTTCCCCTTGCAATCGGGTACCAGACAGGGTTGCCCCCTTCAGCCTGTGACAGAATCCAAGGAATTACCATATTGAACCAGGAAATTAAGGTCTCTGCTTATGCAGATGACCTCCTTTTACAGATATCCCATCCATCTGCTTCAATTCCACCAATGTTGGATCTTATTGCAAAATATAGCAAAATGTCCAGCTATAAACTAAATATTGATAAAACAGCAGTATTTCCGCTTAATCATAAGGTTTTTAAACAAACTGTTACTGATCTAGGCCTGTCTTGGAAACAAGACTCCTTATGATACCTTGGAATCGAACTAACTGAAATTCAGCTTCTACCCAAAAATGGAATCTGGATTCCTTACAGGGTTTTATTTAACTCTAAAAATTGATTAACGCTTTGCTCATAAAAGAGCTAAAACATTGTGAAAATGCATAGCACTTGCATCACTGTGTTTAACAAACATAACACTTCTGGAAAACCTATGTAAATACTTTCTGTACAGTTAGTATCGTGCCAAGAAAAAAACTGCTAATCAATTATTTAAAACCCTGCCTTAGTACATATTATCAGCCAAGAGCTGGATAGGTAGTCCAAACTCTCGATTTCCCTTTGGGGTAAGACTATTCTTATCAAGATGAATGTGTTCCCTGGCTTTTTTATCCACTTAACTTACTTAATATCTGGCTCCCCCTTTCCTGGTTCAAAACTGTACATGGCCTTATCACAAAGTTTATTTGGTCTGGTAAATGGCCTAGATTAGCCTACTGCAAATTAGCTGCCCCCAAATGTAAAGGAGGTTTATGCCTTCTTCACCTAGCTTTTTATCATTGGGCCAGTCACTCTGCTAAATATCTCAGTGGTTGTCTTTGGACAACTTAGTACCTCTCCCCTCATTCTCAGCATTGTGGCTTAGACTTGAACTAGCTCTTATTAGGTTTTGTGGCCTCTCCCCAGATGCACTTCTCCATACTAAAACATCTGCACTCCCGTTGATACTACAAGGCTCTCCCATAGCAACCTTTGTCCAAGTTCATAGTCAGTTGAGTGCTTTCCTTAAATACAGTCATACCTAAGATATAGTCCAGTTCTTATGGGGTAACCCTAATTTCAAGATTGATAACAGAGTGCTTGCTGCCCAATGGATGCCCCTGCTGGGAGAAGGCATGCTCTCTCAATTTACGACTGAGAGGGGATCATGGCTTTCCACTGCAGAGATTATTAGGAAGTTCCATATCCCGAACCATAGTGTTTTCAAAGTTTTTCAACTGAAACATCTTCTGTTGAAAGTGATCGGGTCAAATCCCCCCAAGCCTGCCAAGATATCCTTTAGGCTTGAACTGGGTCACCTGGCAGGTTTCCAAAAAGCTGTGTCCAAGATCTATGGGGTTTTATATGATTGGACTTATCTGAATACTTTTGGACCCACGGCTTATTGGACTCTTTTCTTTCCCAATCTGGAATTGGACTGGCCATCCCTGTGGCGTAATTGTCATAAATTCACATCTCAGGACAGGATTCGCCTCATGCAATGTCATATCCTCCATAATTTATAGTATTCCCCTCAGAGATTGGCCAAATTTGGTCTTATCTCTTCATCACGCTGTACTTGATGCCGGTTGGAGGAAGGCTCTATTTATCATGCACTATGGAGCTGTTCCATAGTAACTCCATTATGGTCCAGCATCCAGCAAAAGGCGGATCTTCTGTTAGATTTAGAAGCCCTTTTCACTCCGGAAATCTGCCTATTGGGGGACTACTCCATGATTTCAGTGCTCAGTCGCAAGTACCATATGGCCCTTATCTCCATGTCCGTTAAAAAGTGATCTTGCACCACTGGAAAGACGATGATGAACTTTCCTGTACTGAGTGGCTCAACAAGCTTTTAGCCAGTCTTAGAACAGAGAAAGCTATTGAGAGTCTCAGTAATGAGATGAATAAATATGAGAAGATATGGGACCCTTTACATACCGTTCTTACATTATAATTATATTAACATGGTACCTATTCAAGTTCAAGTTCAAGTTTATTGCAGGAAATCTCCATTGAGTAAGCTCATTCACAAGCAGATCCTGAGACAGGTATTCAGACAAGTACACAATACATATAGAGAATTACATAACAGCATTTAATATGCAACAAAAATGTGATATTCACTGGATGTATATACTGGGAATATATGCCTGTGTGGGGAGGAGAGGGTAGAAGGAGGGGGAAGGGGGAATGGGTGGAGGGAGGGGGAGAATGGATCTTGTTATGTTATCAATAACTCTTCAAGCATAAGTTGTACCTCTAAGATCTATTCTCTGTATTGTAAAACGAATAAAATTTGAATTACAAAAAAGAATTGTCATAGTAGCATAAGCCACATTGGAATGCTAGCTGGAGGAGTTAGCTGTAGAATGTTGAGTTAGAGTAGAGTAGTCTGTAGAGTGGAGAGTGTGGAGGAGGCTGCTGCCTGGGCAGCTCCTCAGATTTAGCTTTGACAGAGAGCTACCTCCGTAGATTGGGTAGTTTGTTCTCACCCTAGAAGAACAAAGAAGAACGGAGAGTGAAGTGGAAGAGAACATTCCTAGAGGGTTTTCCAGTGCCCCATTCCCAGAGGTATAGGGGGGGATTCTAGGATTATGGGGCAATCCCCTGGTCCAGCCTGGATTGTGTTGAAGCTGCTTGAGTTTCATCTGTTCTGTGAGTACCCGAGACTTTTATGTGGAAAAAAACCCTGGGGCACCTGCATTGCTGTGGTGAGTTTTTCTCTGACAAAGGGACATGTCACCAAGACCGTTTCTGATTTAAAAGTGTCTGCCTACTATGGGGTCTGGGGAGAGACTTGCCAAGTACAGAACTTTTAGTTCATGTCTGATTTAAAAGTGTCTGATAAATTTGGGGTCTAGTGAAAAGACATTACCAATTACAGAACTTTTAACTTCATGACACCTCAGAGGTGTGAGAAAGTATTATGTTAAATGTGAAAGACATTTCAAGATAGCATCTACAAGAGTTTCTGAGAAGTGTGTTATTTACCAGATGAATGGCCGGGTATAAATTTGGAAGCAAAAGGTGGGAGACCCCCCTCCCCCCATAGAAACATAGAAACATAGAAGTTGACGGCAGATAAGGACCGCAAGGCCCATCCAGTCTGCCCATTTCTTTTTCTACCTTATAAATGTGCCATCGGCCTTTGCTCTGTCAGTGGCCTATCTATTCATAGTCATTTGTATTGCTCCCTTATGCCTATCCCATGCCTGTTTGAAGCCCTGCACTGTATTCATAGCCACCACTTCTTGTGGTAAGCCATTCCATGCATCCACCACCCTTTCTGTGAAAAATAATTTCCTCACATTCCCCCTTAATTGGCCTCCTCTAATCTCATGCTGTGTCCTCTTGTCCTGCTATTTTTCTTATATTTAAACATGTTAGACTCTTTCACCTTGTTTATGCCCTTAAGGTGTTTGAATGCCTCGATCATATCACCTCTCTCCTCCTTTGCTCAAGGGTATACATATTGAGCTCCGTTAATCTGTCCTCATATGTCTTCTGATGCAGTCCCTGCACCATTTTGGTGCCCTTCTCTGGACTGCCTCAATTTGGTTAATGTCCTTGTGAAGGTGTGGCCTCCAATACTGCACGCAGTACTCCAGATGGGGCCTAACCAGTGTCTTGTACAGAGGGATTATTACCTCCCTCTTATGACTTGTGATACCCCTACTAATACACCCTAACACCCCCCCTAGCCTTACCTACTGCTTTAGAGGTCTGCTTGGATGATTTTAGGTCATCAGTGACGATGATGCCCAAGTCTCTTTCTTCCTTTGTGACTGCTAGCAACTCCCCTCCCAGCCTATAGGTGGCTTCAGGGTTTCTCTTCCCTATGTGCATGATTTTGCACTTCTTTGCATTAAATCCCAGTTGCCACTCTTCTGACCATTCTGCTAGTTTATCCAGATCTCTTCTCATTCTGCCCACCCCATCTGGATCATCTACTCTGTTGCAGATCTTGGTGTCATCTGCAAACAGACAAGCCTTACCCTCTAGTCCATCTGCAAGGTCACTAATGAAGATGTTGAAGAGGACTGGCCCCAGGACTGATCCTGAGGTACCCCACTTGTGACTTGCATCTCTTCTGACTGTATACCATTTACCACCACTCTCTGTTTTCTGCCTGTCAACAGTTTTCCACCCAGCTGACCAACTTCTGACCCACCCGAGCCTACCCAGCTTATTTATCAATCTTCTATGTGGAACAGTGTCAAAAGCTTTGCTGAAGTCAAGGTAGGCGACATCAACTGTTCCCCCTTGGTCCACCACTCAGTCAAAGAAATCTATGAGATTAGTTTGACAGGACCTTCCTTTTGTAAACCCATGCTGTCTTGGATCATGTGCCCCTATGGATTCCAGGTGTTGCACTATCCTTTCCTTAAGGAGTGCCTCCATAATCTTGCCCACTACTGAGGTAAGACTGACCAGTCTGTAGTTCCCCGCCTCCTCCCTGCTACCACTCTTGTGGAGCGGGATCACATGAGCCCTTCTCCAGTCTTCTGGGACCTCTCCTGTGCTCAGAGACTCACTAAACAATTCTGCTAATGGCTGTGCTAGTTCCTCCTTTAGCTCCTTAACTACCCTGGGATGTATGCCATCAGGTCCCATTGCCTTATCCACCCTGAGCTAGCAAGCTCTTGTAGGACCATTTCTTTTGTGAAGGGAGTAGTGCTCACCTCCCTCCCCTGTGTCCATGATGTTGAGCTGTGGGCCCTGCCCTACCTTCTCTTCAGTAAATACTGAGCAAGAGTATCTATTTAGGATAGATGCTTACAGGGTCCTCCTCCTCCCTCACATGCTCCCTTTTCTCCATTAAGCTTAGTAATACCCTCTGGACTTTCTACTTTCACTAATGTATCTATAGAAAGTCTTGTCACCTTCTTTACTGTTCGTGCTAGTGTTTCCTCAGTTTGGGACTTTGCCTGCCTTACTGCCTTACCTGCTTCCCTTAGAGCAGTTTGGTATGCCTCCCTATCTTCATCCGCTGTGTTCCCTTATATTTCCTGAAGGCCAGCCTTTTGGCTCTGACCTTTTCTGCTACTGTATTTGAGAACCAAAGTGGTTGCCTCTTCTTTGCACTTCCTTCTGTCTAACACAATGGGATGTTGCTTCAAGTATGCATCCTTAATGCTTGCCCACTTTGCCTGTACCCCTCACCTGTGTTTCTTTTGCCAGGCTAGCTTAACTCTGTTGGCCATCTTATCAAAGTCAGCTCCTCTGAAGTCCCATATTTTTGCCTTGGAATGGGATGATTTAGATGTAATAGCCAAATTGAACCATACCATGTGATGGTCACTGGCTCCCAGGTGACCTTCTACCTGGAGATCTGTGATCCCTTCTTTGTTAGTCAGTACTAGATCTAGAATAGCCCTGTCTCTTGTGGGTTGCTGTACCAGTTGTTTGAGGCCCTCCCCCTGCTGGGAATCCACTATGAGTCTAGTTCTGGCAGATGTTCCTGCTGGTATTGACCAATCTGTATCCGGCATGTTGAAGTCTCCCATTATCAGAACCTCCTTTAGCTGTCATGTTTGTATATCTTCTAACAGTAATGTGTCTATGTCTTCCCTCTGGTCTGGGGGCCTGTAGACAACCCCAGTTCTTATGGCTGTCCCATTTCCTGTTTCCAGGGTGACCCACAGTTCTTCTGGCTCCTTATGTGTATTCTGAATTTCTGTAGCTTTGATATTTTCATTAACATACAGGCCACTCCTCCCCCTTTTGCATCTCGGTCTCTTCTGAACAATACATAGCCAGGTACTGAAGTCTCCCAAGTGTGGTTGCTAGTAAACCACGTCTCACTAATACTACTATGTCCAGTTTAGCCTCTGACATTATTGCCTGCAGGTCTGGGATCTTATTTCCCAGGCTGTGAGCATTTGTGTACATGATTTTCCATTGGCAGATTTTGGTGTGTTAGTTGTTGGGTGAAGTTTGGCCTTACCCTGTGCGTTGCATGGGGAGACAAACCTTTTTCTTACCTGGTGATGCAAATGAGCAGCAAACATGCTGAATTCCTGTTTGACCACTAGCTGAGGGGGGAGGGGTGTTCTTCCCATTCGACGTATGGGGTGCTGCACCCTCTCCCCATTTGCTAGTTTAAATATTCTGCAAAGGCGTCAGACTTCTGCCCCAATGCACTGACTCCTCTTTAGTCAGATGCAGTCCATCAAATTAAAGAACTTTGCTTCCAGAACTGTTGCCAGTTCCTACAAATCTGTGTCCTTTTTCCTGGCACCAGCCCTTGAGCCACATGTTTAGCTCCCCTATCTCCCCTTCTCTGACCTTCCGACCATCTGCTCCCCTCTCCCAGACTGGCAGGATCTCAGAGAAGGAGATGCCGGACAAAATAGATGATAGTTTGTCACCCAGCCTAGTCAGGTGTTCCTTGGTCTCCACAACTGACCGGCTGGTGAGATCATTAGTCCCTATGTGTACTAGGACATCAATGTTTTCTCCTGCTTTGTGTACAATTTTAGCAATGTGGTCAGTGTCTCTCCATGCTGATGTACCTGGGAGACATCTGACCATCACCCCTGGCTGGAGATGGGTATCAACTCCCCGAATCATGGAGTCTCCTATGATCAGAAGTTTTTTGGATTTCCTTTGTGCTTGTTTTGTTTTGGTTCCTGATTTGGGTGAGTTTTGTTGTGCTAGCTCCTGTGCCGCAGTGTCCTGCTCTGCAGTGTCTTCTGCCCTTTATTTGATTTCAGATAGAGGCAGATACCTGTTTGTAGATGTTTATATGTTTTTGGAGATAATGTGTTGGAGAGCAGAGAGTGATGGGGCACCTGATTTGCTCCTCCTAACCACCTGCCAACCTCCTGGACCAACTACCCTCTGCGGCCGAGTTTTTCTGTTGGATGCTGGGGAAATGGCGGTGGTTCTTATAATGTATTTCCTCTTCAATATGAAATTTGAGGCGTGCAATCTCTGCCCATGCTGCCGGAGCTGAGCCCTAAGATCTCCAAAGGCTCAGCATGTAGACAGTGTCCTAAATCCTGTAAGACTGTCCTTCTGAAAATTGTTCCACAGTACCTGCAGTTAATGAAATCCATTCCAAATAAGTTGCTGGGTTTGTAACCTAGTCAGAGTAATTAGAAGGAAAAAAAGGAAAAAAAAGTAATGGTTTAATTGTGCTTTGTTTAACTTGTTATAACAAGTTAAATTACTAGTGCCCCTGTAAATGAGATCACCTTGTGGAGGCCCCACTGATCCGCCTTCCTGCTCTGCCACAGGAAATGTCACAACTGTGGTACCCTATAAAGGAGTGTAGCGTGGGGTGGTTGGGGATGAGGTGGGTGGCTGGGCCTTCCCTGCCTAAAAGAAGAACCACGGATGAAAGAACAAGGAGGTAAGAGCAGAAACAATCAGTCAACAACAAATGCAGTAACCCTGAAAGCTTATCCTAATGTTAGATAAAACTGTAAAACCTGTAAAGCACCACCTGTAATAATTTCAGAGAGATATACGCTGTAAGAAACACTTTGCTCCAGAGAAAATAAAGCAGTAACAGAAGATATACCTTGCAAAGACAATTTGAATCAGAAGATTACAGGAGTAATCTGTTAGCTACACATGTAGGCACACCTTGTAATAATGCAGAAGAAGGTATACCAGCAACAACAATTTGAATCAGAGAAAAAATAAAGCAATGAAATGTTAGCAACAAACAGTAGCAATCCCTGTGAGTGAAAAATAAAAACACCACCACACAGTAAATCTGCTTAGCCAAACTAAGTCTTAATCCTTTTCCCTTGCTCTGGTAAGTTTCTCTACTCTGCCTTTCAAGCAGTCTTAGAAGGAAAGAGCTCAGGTGAAGCTAGGTGCCTTGGCCAGCAAACCAAGTCTTCTCCCATCTGGAGTAACCATGTTTACCTCTGCAGGTTCAGTTTGGGCACCTCTGTTTTCTCTCAGTGCATTTGGCCAGTGACTGAAGGAAATACCCAGACGTGGGATTTTGGATTTTCTGTGTGCCTGAGTGTGCTCATTGGTGGTCGAGGGTGGCACCAGTAATTCCTCATGAAATATGGGAAAGTTTCCTAGTACTGGCCGAGGGTGCATAGTGAAGGGAAGTGTACTAGTTTGCGTTGTGTGTGCCAAGTTCTATTCAGAACCTGAGGGTTCATTGTGTGTGTGTGTGCTCTGTACCTCAGTGATCTGCATTACTAGTGGGAGTAGCCCTGTGGGGGTCCATCTTCGCTTTGTATTATTCTCTGTGTATGTGAATAAAAGCCATACTCTAGAATCCCAACCTGGTTTGGATAGTACTGATATTGCTTCCACTGTGTCTGGATTTACTTGGATGCCCCTGACCAGAAGTACAAACCAAGCATAATGCTGAGGGTGGTGGTGACCTCCCCTCCCCCCCGGGTATACCATATAAGTAACACCAAGAATCTGAGGTGCAAACCTTCTCTCTCTTCTCTGTTACTCTGTTTTCTTCTAATTTCTTCTAAGACTGTTGCGCAACAGCATTTTTCTGTGTTCTCTGTTTAGTTCACGTTGTGACTTGTTGGCCACTTGTTATAACGGGAACTCTTAGCTGTCCCTGGTTTCCTGCTTCTGCTACCTCTAGAAACTTGGTATGCTTAAGGCTAAAAACTGATATGCCTAAAATACAAGCAATACTGGCAGAGGGATTCATCTGAATACCCCCCTCCATCTGTAAGACACATGCCTGCTTGGGTTATTACAACCCTGATGCCTCACTTTCATTGGGGTTTTCAAGTAAAATAGACAATAGTTTATATTCCCTGCTTTAATGTTAGAATTTGGTCTTATATGGTCTTAAGAAGCTGATTATGTATCCTCTTTTTGTTAAAGATAAGTATGTAAACAAAATATGGGACAGGATCCCCTGAAAGTATAGATTTAGAAGCAATTACCTTGTCTCTCTGGAACATGCTTCCAAACAACAAACTTTGCTTGTTTGCAGGCTGTACACAGACACACCAAGCTTAGTAGGCGTGGTTCCTTTAGGGAATGAGTAGCATGATGTGAGCTAGCTTTATACTGTTATCAAACCTCCTCCTACTACAAAATAGGTGGAGTTTAGCCTAATGCAGCCCATATTCCTGAAATTAAGGAATATTGTTTTTATGCATCAAGATACAAAAGGAATATTATGCCATACTTTGATTATTTGTACAACTGAATAAAGAATGCTGTGAAGTATTTAGAAAGACCTGAATCTAAGGATAAAAGAAATGTATAAGAGATAATTATTGGGAGGGGTTTCAGCTTGTGGGAGGGGTTTGAGACCTATAATAGACTCAGGCTGAAACACTGTGGTAGATAGTCATTGGGAGAGGACCTGTGAGGTTCTCCCAAGGGAAATCTCTGATAGAGATCAGGCACAGACCAATGTTGGCTGATAGAGCTATTATTCTAGCCAAACTGTGCATTCTGTTTTCTTTTAATGTTATGAATATGCCAAAGTTATTTGTCTAAATTATTTTCTTTTCTGAGTTTTTGTTTTCTTTAATAAAAATCGTACCTGTAAGATATGTTGTACCCAATTTGCTGTTTCTGGTAAAAGTCATTTCTACACCCCACGACAAAATAGATACCAGAAGTGGGGTTTCTGGTGATCCAAACTAAAAAGAGATCCCAGAATAGATACTGCACTTTAGAATCTGTGACTTTTGAGGAAACAGTAGGTACATGGCTCATAAGATGGAGGAGCCCTATGGAACTACAACAAGAAGCCAGACTGCCATCACTGGGGAACCCTTACTGTCCAGACTGCCTCCTGTAACCAGGCCCAAGATGAGGACTGGTATGGCTACTGGGGACATAGAAGAAATTATAAATCAGATGCAGGCTGTAAATATGGAGGAGCCAGAGGAACGATCTGAAGATGTACCCCCAGAGGACTTAAAAGAGCTATTGCGGTGGCTAGCACTGAGACAGGTAGAACAGGACAGACAACGGGAAAGAGAGTACTGAGAAAGGGAAATAGAATGTCAGAGACAGGACCAGAGATGGGCAGACACCGTACAGATGTTTCAGACACTAGGGGCAGGACAAGGTGTACAAACCACAAAGGACATTAAGTTAACAAAAATTACACTTACTGATGATATTGAATCATACCTAACGACATTTGTGCGGGTAGCCCAAGCCTGTAATTGGCCCCAGACTCAATGGGTGGTTTGCCTTGCCCCTTATTTAATGAGTAAAGCTCAACTGGCATACACTAATATGGACAGTGCATCCGTTAATGATTATACAACAGTAAAAAGAGAGATTTTGAAATGATTTGACATCAGTTCAGAAACATATAGACAGAGATTTAGGACTTTAAAACATGCCCCTCACATACCACCAAGAGAAACCTACACCAGATTACAAGACTTATGTAATAAATGGATCCAACCAGAAGGGAAATCTGTGGCCGGCCCGCCGGTGCAGCAGTTGGATTTCCGCTTCTGACGCCGGCGACCTGGGTTCGGGAAAGAGCTCGGGTCGTCGGAGGGCCGGGCCGGGGAGAGCGATCGAGCATCCTACCACTGCTCTCCTTCTCCGGGGGGAGGGCGCAGGATGTCACCAATGCATGGGGACACCTGGTGGAGGCCAGAGAGTACCCCAGCATATGGGACAACAAGGCTTCTAAGGGGTGGGATGGATGCAGGCGTCATTGCATGTTCCCGCCCCTCTAAAAGGGGAAAAAAATGTTCAGCCCACCTCTCCCCGCCTTAATGACGCTTGCCCCTCGGGCTGCAATCGGCTCCCCAGGCCGACTCCGCCTATCCGCTGTTAGTGGTACCCTGTGCCCGTCTCCATGAGAGGTAATCAGGGGGTCCCGGGAGTATGGCTCATGTGGGGTTGCCGCAGCAGAGGGGTCCGTGACTGGGTGGATGCCTGGCGGAGAGAGGAAGGGTGCAAAAAGTATAAATAGAAAAAAAAAAAGAAGGGAAATCTGTCAAGGCCATTATGGACATGTTTATTTTGGAACAATTTATACAGATTATGTCTACCGAAGTGCAGCTGTGGATTTGGGAACATAATCCAGACAATGCAGATCTTGCTATTACTTTGGCTGAGGACTTTTTGGCAGCTCTACAACCCTTACAGAAAGGATATCGGAGAACTGATGGCTTCCCTGCTAGTAATTCTGCAACTACCACAACTCCGGTAAGACCATCTTTTCCATCTAATCAAAGTACTGTGGGTGTTAAGAAGGAGGGATTACCTACTCCTACCAAAGTAACAAATACAACAGTGGAATGTCATTACTGTCATGGTATGGGACATATTGCTAGATTCTGCCCTAAGAAAAAGAAAGAACCAGTTTATTTTGTTTCTTTAAACCTGGGCAACTTCATTATTCCAATCTGTGTTAATGGACATATTGTTGATGGACTTGTGGACTCTGGAAGCAAGCAGAGCCTTATTCAGGCAGACTTGGTTCCCCTGTTACCTACAACCTCTACAACAGGAGTGATATGCATACACGGAGACATCCATCAGTATCCAACTACTACAGTGACTGTTAATATTTATGGACATGAGGACAAAGTGATTGTGGGGGTGGTTTCTACTCTACCTGTTCCTTTTATATTGGGACAGGACTACCAATGTTTTTCCCAAATTGTGTCTTCTTGTCAGGATGTTAGTATTAATAAGTTAGTGGCTGTTTCTACTAGATCTCAATTGTCTACAGTAAATGACCAAACTAACCTACCTTTTACCTATCAGGATGAGATATTTGGGGAGGTGGGGAGAGCAAGAAAATCTAAAGCAGAAAAGAGAAATTTACAAAAACAATGGAAAAAAGATAAGGGACATGTAGATAAAATGTCCATATTACAGATGTACAACATTTCACAAGAACAGAAGGATGATGCTACCCTTGTTTCTGTGTTTTCTCAGATAGGGTTAGATGGTACTATTAGAAACCCTATAATTTTGAAACACAATATTCTATACAGAAACTGTACACATCCTACCACACAAGAAAAGGGTGAACAATTAGTGGTCCCCCTGAAGTACAGAGCAGATTTGTTATATCTTGCTCATGATATTCCCAGTGCAGGACATGCTGGGAGGGAGAGAGCTTTAGCCAGACTCTTACAATGATTTTTTCTGGCCGGGTATTCATGAATCTGTGGCTGATTACTGTAAGGGGTGTTATGAATGCCAGAAAGTTAGTCAGATAACCAAAAAAGAACAAGCCCCTCTTAGACCTTTACCACTAGTTTCCCGACCTTTCAAACGTAACGCAATGGACATTGTTGGGCCCCTAAGTAAAAGTACTAAAGGGAACAGATTTATTCTGGTTATTTACGATTACGCAACCAAATATCCAGAAGCCTACCCACTAAGAAAAATTTCAACTACAAAAATAGCAGAAAAGATTTTGGACTACTGTAGTAGGTTGGGGATCCCTAAGGTGATTCTCACTGACAGAGGTGCCAATTTTTGTACCATGCTGCTCAGAGAACTCTATAAACTGTTGGGTGTTACTGCAATCAGAACAACCCCATATCATCCACAGACAGATGACCTCATGGAGAGGTTCAATCAAACCTTGAAACGTATGTTGCACAAGTTTGTGGATGATGAGGGAAAGTACTGGAATCACTACCTACCTTTATTCTTATTTGCTTACAGAGAAGTTCCCCAAGCTTCTACGGGATTTTCACTATTTCAGTTACTGTATGGTCGGAATCCCCGTGGACCCTTGGATGTAGTGAAAGAAGCCTGGGAGCGTGATCTCCATATTAAACATGTGAACATTTTAGAGTACATGAAAGAATTAAGAGGTTGCTTTTATACACCCCACGACACTGAGCAAACGTTTTCTCCCAGGGACCCAGGTAGATGGCAATGGTAAATGGTTCCCCCAGGTGTGAGCCAGGTAGTTGCCCCACTTGGTTTGCCTGTTTGAGGATGGCAGGCTATGAAGTAGAAGTATTGGTAAACAGAACTGTTCATAGTGACAACCCTCATCCCTCTCATTGGCGCCATGTGTGAGAGGAGCAGCCCTGCGAGTTGAACAAGGGAGGCCGGTGGGGGGAGATTACATAAGAATTTGATTCCTTGCATATAAATGCTCCTTGGAGTAGTGTTTGCTACCATGTAAGATCCTTAGGTATGTGTCCCAGGCATGACACCCATACTGGATTGGGAAAGTCTAAGGTTTGTGGCAAAGGCAGTGCACTCTGGCTCTGGGGGAGGGCAAAAATCACTCTACTACTTAAGCAACTTCTTTGGTGGGGATGTGGAGCAGTATTAAAGAGGAATAGTCAGCACAAAGGGCCCCTATGTTCAGTGTGGGGTTGGTCCCAATGTGCATTTTGTGTGTAAAAACAATTTGGTTTACTTATTGTTTACTGTAGTATAATAGGTTGTATCAGACCAATTTTGTTTACTTCTAAGTTGCCATCTTGGGGCTGGCAGTATAGCCTAGAGGTTAGAGTAATGAGCTATGAATGAGCTTGGTACATCCATCAGACTAGACCAGGTTTGATTCTCACAACCTCCACTTGCATACTGTCTGACTCTGAGCAAGTCATTTAACCACCCAGTGCTCCCAGGTCGCCCCTGAAAACAGGCACTTCTGCCTAGTGGGCCTTACCCAGTTGCTAAAGACTAAAATAAAAATAAATAAATAAATAAATAATCTTCTGTTACTACAAATTCCAGAATCCCCTGCAGCTGACATCAGAGCAGTAGGCAGCAGTGGGAGATTCAGTAGCCTGCAGTGCGTGTTAGTGCTTTTGTAATCTCCAGCCAGATGTTTTCTGGGTCTGCATTTCTTCAGGGAATAAGTATAGTCATCTGTGACTGTAACTTAGCCCAAGGACGACAATGGGACCAGCAAACAAAAGATCAGAGCTTATATAAACTCTGACATGCACTATAGGCTATTGAATCTCCCACTGCTGCCTAACATAGAATTTGAATTTGATGGCAGATAAGGACCACTTGGCCCACCCAGTCTGCCCATTTCCCTACCTAATGGATGAGCTGCAGATCCTAGTTAACCAGCAGCCTACTTCTTTCTACCCCCAACCCCTAGAATTGCCTTATGGCTGTCCCATGCATGCTTGAATTCAACCACTATTTTGACTCCACAACCTCCTCCAGAAGGCCATTCCATGCATCCACAACCCTCTCTGTGAAAAATACTTCCTTATATTACCTCTGAGCCACCCCCTCTCTATCTTTAAATTGTGCCCCCCTGTTCTTGTACACCTCTTTTTTTGAAAGATGCTACCCTCTTGGACTTTGTTGATTTCCTTGAGGTACTTGAAAGTTTCTATCATGTCACCCCTCTCCCTCCTTTCCTTGAGGCTATACATGTTAAGCTCCTTTAGCCTCTCTTCATATGTCTTCTGGTGCAGACCCTGAACCATTTTAGTTGCCCTCCTCTGGACAGCTTCCATCTTGTCTATGTCCTTGCAGAGATTGGGTCTCCAGAACTGCACACAGTACTCCAGACGGGGTTTCACCAGCTGTCTGTACAGAGGAATAATGACTTCCTGTTTTCTACTGGTGATGCCTCTCCCTATGCATCCCAGTATCCCCCCAGCCCTCCTTACTGCCCTCTTACATTGCTTGCCCACCGTTAAGTCATCTGATATGACTACCCCCAGGTCCCTTTCCATTTTTGTTGTTGTTAGTATCTCACCCCCCAGAAGGGGAAGGAAGGAAACATATTCAATTCAGTGCTTTAGAGTAACTGGTAATTGCTATTTTTCTTTTAAACTTAGATTGTGGGCTTTAGTGACACTGTACTTCTTTGTTGTCTTACTTAGAATTGTTTTTGGGCTGTTGAAAATTTAAAACGTAGTGGTGGTGTAATTCTGTGCTGTCTTTAATTGCTGCAAATTTTCCTTCCCCCAACTCTTAATTATATGCCCTGTTAAATCTGATTGACAGGAGCTAAACACAGGGTATAGTAAGGGGTGTGAAGTAGGAGGAGCATAAGGGGGAAGAAGCCCACCCTCAGCACAAGTGTTTTGACTCATTTATTTATTTATTGGTTTCTTTTTTTTTTTTTAAAGAAAATTATCTGAGGATCAGTGGCAGGATTTTTAGGACAGTAAATTAATAAAAAGGGAACTAGGAGAGCTTCAGTAGCAGACAAGTAGTGGAATTGCAGTATAATTGCAGTATAATGTGGGGAGTGGTGCAATGCAGTGGCTGTGGGGCAGCCATATTCAGGCAGACCTTCTGGACACCGAGGTGCTGCCCTATCTGCATGCATCTCTCTGTACTGCGGGATGAGGTAGCCAGACTCAGAGCGGAAGTAAACTGGGTCAGGAGTACCATCACCCCTATCCAGAGACCACCCAGTCCAATGCAACTGCCTCAAAGGATGCCGAGAACGAGGAGCACTTGGATGACAGTGGGCTCAGGGTGGTTAGAGCGGTCAGGCAGAGGCACATCTCAGATCCTATTCCACTCAAGAACTCATATGCCACACTGGCAAATGAGGACAACCAAATAGAGGTACCCAGAGAAGTGGAAGGAAAGGATGTGGAGGTTAGCCAAGGAGGTGACCTCAGCGGGGAAAGCAGTGGACCCCAGAGGAGGAGGAAACAAATCCTGGTGGGGGACTCCATCATAAGAGGGATCCAGCTAGGAACACAGGAAGGGAAGGACAGGGAGGTGAGGTGCCTACCAGGTGCCACGGCATGGAGGGATGGAAGGAAGATCCTGGGGATCACAGGGAAGACAAGACGGGAGGGTGAGCTGGATGTCATTATCCACCTAGGTACTAATGACCTGGCAAATGGGGAGCCAAAGGAAGTTCAGGAAGAGTTTAGGAAATTGGGGAGGGGTCTCAAGCAAGTAGCTACTTCTGTCACTTTCTCAGAAGTATTACCTGCGAGAGGCAAGGGAGCGCATAGGAGTGCATGCACCAGGAACTTTAACTCATGGTTGAAGAACTGGTGCTGTGAGGAAGGGTTTGGATTCATTGGTGACTGGGGACCCACCTGGAGGGATGGAGGTTTGTTCAAGCCTGACGGCCTGCATCCATCCTGGAGGGGAATTCAAGCACTCAATGATAAGTTTAAATGCTACATTGACAAGCATTTAAACTAGCAAAGGGGGGGGTGGCAGGCCAGCAAGGAGGGTACCTACTTGCTCACCCCCCACAGCTAGCAGTGGAAACAGTGAACCAGAGGAGTGGCTATCTCTGCAAAGCAGTGTGCAAAAGATGGAGATTAGTGCCCGAGAGGTGGATAGGCAGAAAAGGGGCAAAATTCGGCAGAAGGGCAGACAGCAAGGAGAACCAGGGATAAAGGACAACCAAGGAAGGGGCTGGAGTAGAACAGCGAAACAGTCTAGGGAGGTCAAATCATGGCAAGCCATGTGTGCAAATGCCAGGAGCCTTAGCAACAAGATGGAAGATCTGGAGGCTGTCATGGTGCAGTCAGACCTGGACATTGTGGCCATCACTGAAACCTGGTGTAATGATAACCATGATTGGGAGGTGGCCATACCTGGCTACAACATATTCAGAAGAGACAGAGCAGGCAGGAAGGGAGGAGGAGTGGCACTGTATGTGAAAAATGACATAAGGGCCACAGAGATCCAGGAGGAACAAAATGGGGGAGAGATACTGTGGGTTAAGCTGGAAAGGAAAATGGGGACAGCCATCCGCACAGGTGTGGTCTATAGACCACCAGCCCAGGAGGAAGAAACAGATAGGGAGCTGATGCTAGCCATCCAAAGGATGGCAAACAAGGGTGAGGTAGTACTGGTTGGAGACTTCAATATTCCAGACGTGGACTGGAGCATCCCAGCAGCAGCAGCAGCATCAACTAGGAGCAGATTTATCTTGGACTCCCTTCAGGGTGCCTTCCTCAAGCAACTGGTCATGGAACCAACTCGGCAGAAGGCAATACTGGACCTTGTGCTCACAAACAGGGACAGTGTGATGGGGGTAACAGTGGGGGAGCACCTGGGGAACAGTGACCACCAATCATTGTGGTTTGAAATCACAGAAAGAGCAGAACCAAACCACACAAAACACGTATCCTGGATTTTAGGGGCAGACTTTGGGAAAATGGGAGATACTTGAAAGAGGCATTAAGGGAATGGGACAGGAATCAGGGTTGAGGAACAGTGGGCAGTATTTAAAATGGGGATTACAAGAACAACAGAATTATGCATTAAGCAGGTTAGCAAAAGGAAAAGGAAGGGAGACCATTATGGTTTTCCAAAGAGGTAGCAAAGAAAGTGAAAGCCAAAAAGATTGCATTCAGGCAATACAAAAGACACAGGTCAGTAAGGAAGCCAACGCTCAGACAGAAGAACACATTGCAAAATCAGTGGGTAGCGGGGACAAAACCTTTTACAGGTACATAAGTGAAAAAAGAAAGACAAAGGGAGGGATAGTGAGACTGAAGGGGGAGGATGGGGCCACGTGGAGGATGACAACAGTAAAGCTGACATATTGAACAGGTATTTCTGCTCAGTCTTCACTGAGGAAGAGGAGGGTAATGGGTCTGAAGGGAGTACAAGGGGTGAGAATGGTGCAGAAATGGACACAAGTCCCTTTACACGAAAGGGTCCTGAAGGAACTGGAAGTAATAAGAGTTGATAAAGCAATGGGGCCAGATGGGTGCACCCCAGGGTCCTTAAAAACTAAGAGAGGTGGTGGCTGAACCTCTGGCTATCCTGTTTAGCCGATCACTGGAAACAGGAGAGGTACCCAAAGACTGGAGGACAGCAGATGTGGTCCCTTATACAAAAAGTGGGAACAAAGTGGAAGCAGGGAACTACAGACCAGTCAGCCTCACCTCGGTAGTGGGGAAGATCATGGAAGCACTACTGAAGGAGAGATTGGTGGAACATCTGGTTGTCAATGGACTACAGGACCCAAGGCAGCATGGTTTCACCAGGGGGCGGTCATGTCAGACCAACCTCGTGGAATTTTTTGACTGGGTGACTAGGGAGGTGGATCAGGGAGGGCAGTGGACATGGCCTATCTGGACTTCAGCAAGGCCTTTGACACTGTGCCACATAGAAGACTATTACACAAACTGGGGAATATAGGTGTGGGCAGGACAGTAGTGTGGTGGGTAGGTAACTGGCTGGGTGGCAGGACACAGAGGGTGGTGGTAAATGGCTGTCACTCCACAGAGGAAGAGTGACCAGTGGGGTACCACAGGGATCAGTGCTGGGACCGGTCCTATTCAACATCTTCATCAGTGACATTGCACAGGACCTAGAAGGCAGAATTTCACTGTTCACTGATGACACAAAGCTCTGTAACAAAGTAGACACACCAGAGGGTGTAGACAGAATGAGAAGGACCTGCAGAAACTTGAAGAATGGTCAGGGTTTGGCAGTTGAAATTCAATGCAAAGAAGTGCAAGATAATGCAAATGGGGCACAAAAACCCTGGCACAATATATCAGTTGGGGGGTGAGGATATAGCATGCACCAAGCAGGAAAGGGATCTTGGGGTTATCATCTCTGATGACCTCAAGGTAGGAAACAGTGTGACAAGGCAGCAGGTAAAGCAAATAGGATGCTGGGATGTATAGGCAGGGGCATCACCAGCAGGAAAGGGAGGTCATAATTCCGCTATACAAGACACTAGTGAGGCCCCACCTGGAGTACAGTGTACAGTTCTGGAGACCATACCTCTGTAAGGACATAGACAGGGTAGAGAAGGTTCAGAGGAGGGCAACAAAAGATGGTACATGGATTGCATCACAAGTCCTATGAAGACAGGTTGAAGGAACTGAACATGTACTCCCTGGAGGGAGGAGAGGAGGAGAGAGAGATATGATAGAGACATACAAGTATCTCACAGGGAGGAACAGGGTGCAGGAATACACTATTTTTAAGCTAAAAAGATGTTCCAGGACTAGAGGGCATAGGATGAAGTTGGAGGGAGGACGATTCAGAGGAAACATGAGGAAGAATTTCTTTACAGAATGGGTGGTGGAGAAGTGGAACACCCTGCCAGAGGAAGTGGTGGGGGCTGAAACAATCACGGGATTTAAGAATGCATGGGATAGACATAAAGGAATTCTGGAGGTCAGGGGTAAGGGGCAACAGACTTCTAGGAAAACATAAAGTGAACTTACAAGCTCAAATGGGCAGACTGGGTGGGCCACAGGCCCTTATCTGCCGACACTGTCTATGTATCTATGCATTGTGTACTCTTTCCCTGGGTTTTTGTTTCCCAGGTGCATTACCTTGCACTTCTTAGCATTAAATCTAAGCTGCCACACAATTGACCATTCCTCTAACCTTGCCAAGTCCCTTCTCATCCTTTCCATCCCACCTTGTGCATCAACTCTGCAGATTTTTGTGTCATCTGCAAAGAGATATACTTTTCCTTCCAGTCCCTCTGCAATGTCGCTTACAAAGACATTGAAGAGGACTGGTCCTAATACTGAACACTGCGGCACCCCACTAGTACCCCCCCTTTCTTCAGAGTGGACTCCATTTACTATTACCCTCTGTGTCCTATTCTCCAGCCAATTCTTTACCCAGGCTATCATCTTGGTACCCACTCCCAGGCTGGCTAACTTGTATATTATTCCTTTAGTTTGGGACTGAGTCAAATGCCTTGCTAAAGTCTAGATAGGCCATGTCCACAGTTCTCTCCTCTTGAATTAGAAGTCTCATTTAGACATGACATGTAAAGGGATGTTTTTATTACCAGTATACCTGTACCTTAGCTGAAAATATATTCTGATTTTAGAACCTTGTGCTAATGTACTAATTCTGTGCTCCACTGATTGTTATTCCAATGTAATGTACCAACATATTTGTACATATGTTGTGTTACATGAACCCTTTCTTCTTATCTTAACAAAAATTTTAATATCAAAGAATGGGAAACAAAGCAATTTGCAACTAATAATATGAATTCAAGGTATATATGTAACAAAAAAACAACCCAGCACAGCTGCTTAGAGCCTGGACATCAGTACTCCCCGTGTGGCCCCTACTCAAGAACTAGTACACGTCCCTAGTTTTCTAAAACAAAACAATATAACCAAAAAAAAGTTTAGTTCCCTCACACTTCCCTGATGATACAGTGCATGAAGTATTACAAAACGAAAAAAAAGGCTGCACGGGGGAAGCATGGACAGAATGACTGGCCTGGATAGAGAGTTCTGATATAGTATGATATTGTTATAAGCTACTTGCAAAGGTTCAGCAAGGCCAATCAGGGGCAGAGATAACAAAGGTGGGTTGGGGCTCCAAGGACTAAGTTTGATGGGTGGGGGGGTGCCTAAACACATGAACCTGTTGCCAGCTACTCACCTACTTCTGTAAGCGCCACCAGGGTGACACTTCATGCAAACCAGTAGCTAGGAAAATAAAATATGTACACCAAGCTCTATATAAACCCAGTTTTCCCCCCTCCCAAGTTCAAACATAATCAGTTTGTTGCCTACATTTCATACATAACTCAGTTTTTCCTGACATCCCTCCTCCGTTTCAATATAAACGTAAAGTTGTAGACCCAAATGCAGAACAAGTTGTGGGAGAAAAGTATTGCAACATCCTGTTCTATGCATTTGCAACCCCTGGACCAGATGTAGTGTGGTCCAAGAACCCACTCAGCTGTAGTTGCTGCCATTTCTTCTCTCAGCTGATGGCTGACACAGACTGATAATCCTCTCCAGGCACCAGGTGAGGTCAGGCATAGCCTACGACTACCCTATGTATCTAGGAGTAAGGTGGCATTGGTCGGCAGAGGGTCCCCCCTCAACATCAAAAACCTAAATATACACACCATCTTACTTTCAGTCAAAGGTGTACTCTGCTCTGTTTTCCCATGTCACAACAGTAATAAGTCACACTGCAAAGTTATTAGTTGCTGTCAAGTTTAGCAACATGTTTACAGTTACACACATGGAACACAATCCCCAAACTGCTCTCCTGGCCAGCAGTGTAATACAGGTTCATTCCTGACCTCAGACATGAGTCACCACCTTAGGGTCCCTTTGTTAAAGTTGTACCCCATATCCTCAGAGCCCCTTGACTACTCTTATTCCTTGCAATTCATCAGTGGGTGTGTAATACCTCTGGGTAGAAACCGTCTTACTCTGACTCTGAATTTACCAGACTTCCCAGCTTGCTAAAACTTTGAGTTTTCCACTTTCCCACATACGACACCTCAGCATCAGTTCAGCTGGCGTGCAGGAGGCAGCCCCACTGTAGGGACTTTCACTTGGGCACTCTTGGCTGATAGCTACCTTAGCTCTGAGCACCTCACATCAACCAGTTCCATACTCTCAACAGAAGTTGTGCTGGGCACCAGCGCCACAGCACACTTCCTCAGCCCGCCCTCAGGCAGAGGCTTGCAGTCTCTTCAGAGTCCAAGCCCTCTGCCAAAGGCTGAATGTCTTATGTCCATCCCAGCTTGGGATTCCCTAAAAAATAGTAAGCTTATCTGCTACCTGTATCAGCAGCTCTGTTGTTGTCACCAGACTACTAATCATCTTCAGCACAGCTGGCAGCATCTGTCACAAACAGGACTGAAACTTTCACAAACACACACACACACACACACACACACACACACATATGCACACACACACACACCCAAAGGTGAACACCCACTCCATGTGATCCTCTGTGTACTGCGAGGCCGCCAGAAACTTCTCATTCCTTCCCGGTGTGCTTCTTACATTCTCACCAGAATTAATGGCAATCTATACTAAATGGCATTCAGATTCCAAATGCCCAGAGTCTTCACTGCTGTCCTGATGTCTGCCCTGGAGGTTACTAGATGACTAGATGACAAGCTCTGCTGTTCTCTTCTTTATAAATTAATGTCTACCGAGTTTCCATACTGTACACAGAGAATGACAAAAAGACAAATTAAGTTTATAGTTAATCTGTGTATGGTCTCCACATGTAATCTATAGAGAGTGTCATGTATTCAGTTGTACTATATGTTAATTTTTTTTTTTCTGCTCCACCCTGCCCCTGGAGCCTCACTCCTTCGGGCTCCCCAAGCTTCGGCCCCTCAACCAACCATCCTCAACCCTGCTGCCATCATCTACCTCCAGACTCCCCAAGCTTCATCGACACCCCCAATGACCCAACTTATCCAGGGGAGAAGTGCTTTTTTGACTAAACAGGGTCTGGCTGGCAAGGATGGTGCACTGAACAGATGGTAGCGTAGAAGACTCCACAGGGGGGCTGTCATCCGGCACCCCAGGACAGGCCATTTTACCATTTTCTCCCTCTGTCTGTCCTCCTCCCATGTGCCTACTGCTCTGAAGTCAACTGCAGGGGATTCTGGGACTTGTAGTAACAGAAGATGTCAGCCTATAAGTAAACAAATTTAGTCTGAAATAATCTGCTATACTACAGTAAAGAGTAAATATCCCAAAGTGATTTTGTACACAAAGCGCACATTGGGACCAGCCCTACACTTTTTTTACAAATAATCTTTTTATTATCACAAAGAACATTAACAATGTTACAGCATTCATACATAGTGTTTTTAACATTTGTTTGCAGTGGAGCAATCATTTATCCAGTATTACAGAAGGAGCAATGTCAATTCTGTCCTTAGTGCTTATTACCAGTAATCAACCTGAGCTGTATTTCTCTTCTTACCCCCACCCCCGCTCTTTGGGATCCTGTTATTGATTTACTAATTGGCCTGCATACTTTAACCCAGAAGGTGGGGGTATGGAGTTGTCTGGGAGGGGGGAGCTTGGCTTGCCAAGATTAGGATGGGGGGAGTGGAGGTTTTGCTGTTGTCTTGACTTACCCCTTCTACTTCTCTCCTCAAGGGTGGGGCTGTCTTACACAGTTTATGAGGGCTTCAGGAGATCCTTAATCCAGTCCTGGGATTGGTCAGATTTCTGGTTCTGGATGTACTGAAGACATTGGCCTCACATTTGCTGATATCTATAAGGTGTCTGTAAGAAGTACAGCGGCTTTAACTTGCTGGCTAACCCTTCCATTCTCCAAAGGTAGGTGGGGTTACAGATCTACATCTTACACTGATTAATCTTTTTGCTGCAACTGTAGCTTGTAGTGGCCATTGCACCACTCTCAGCTGACCCTCAGCAGGTGCCATGCCTAGGAGTACCGGGGGTGGAGTCATGGCTGTTTTCACCTGCAGGATGTCTGAGCATGCTTTCACTACCTGTGACCAGAAGGATGATCGAATGGATAAGCATTCCCAGAGTATATGCAACAAGTTTGCCCCTGAGGGTCCGCATCTCCAACACTTATCATCTGACATTAGCCCCATTTTACATAGTACTATGGGTGTGCGATACCGGAGTTGCATAATCTTGTTCTGTATCAAAAGACTTTTCTGATCCCTGCATGCTTTGTTTGCCACCAGCATCCCTTCCACTCCTCATTGTTAATTGTAATGTTTAATACTGCTCGCCACCTATATTTTGCTAGCTGAGATGGGTCTGGATCAGCTTGCCTAATTCTTCTTAGTATCATACCTGTGAGATCTTTTGGCTTTTGGACCCGTATTGATATGGGGAGCCTTGGATGGGCCCTTTTGGGATTTTTCTTGCACATGATTGAGGAGGAAGGAGGGAAGGGGACCAGTACTGAGGGGTGGAGGGAAGGAGGGCAGGGAGGTAGACACAAGTCCTTTTGCAGTAGGTAGGGTATTGGAAGAACTAGGCAGACTAAGGGTGGACAAAACAATGGTCTCTGATGCAATACAGCCCAGGGTGCTCAGGGAGACGAAGGAGGAACTTGAAGCACCACTTGCAAGGCTGTTCAGTCTGTCCTTTGGAAAAGAGAAAACTCCCAGGAGACTGAAACAAAGCAGACATGGTGCCATTGCACAAGAGCAGAGGGGAAGGAGAATCTAGGAAACTATCATCCAGACAGTCTTACCTCTGTAGTAGGTAAACTAATGGAGGCATTCATAAAAGAAAGACTGGTGCGATATCTGGAGGAGGGAGGGCTCTTGGATGACAGCTGCATAGGTTTACAGGAGGAAGATCATGCCAAACGAACCTGATCGAGTTCTTTGAAGAGGTGACAGAGGTCTGCAAAGGGAGGGGCAATGGACATGGCCTAGCTGGACTTCAGTAAGGCCTTTGCCACCATCCCTCACAGGAGGCTAATAAACAAACTGGGCAGCCTAGGGGCAGGGAGGAAATTAATGAATTGGGTGGAAAACTGGCTAGAAGGCAGAACTCAAAAGGTGGTTGTCAATGGTGCTAGCTCCAGGGAAGAAAAAGTGACAAGTGGGGTGCCCCAGGGGTCAGTATTGGGTGCAGTACTGTTTAACATCTGAATTAGGGATATAACAGAGGGTCAGCATGGGAAGGTGTGTCTATTTGCAAATGACACAAGGATCTGTAATAGGGGGCATACGCCAGGGGGGTAGGAAAAATGAGAGGATCTGGGCAGGCTAGAAGAGTGGTCAGAGAGATGGCAATTGAAATTTAATGCAAAAAACTGCAAAGTTATGCACATAAGGTGCAAAAATCCAAAGGTAAGCTACTGGATGGGAGGAGAGGAAATTGAAATAATAAGGCAGGAGGGAGATCTGGGGATCGTCATTTCAGATAACTTAAAGGTGGCAAATCAGTGCAACAAGACAGTGGGAAAGGAAAACAGAATGCTGGCATGCATAGGGAGGGGAATCACGAGCAGGAGGAGGGAGGTAATCATGCCGCTGTACAGGTCCATGATTAGGCCACACCTGGAGTATGGGGTACAGTTCTGGAGACTGCACCTGCAGGGGGACAAAGACAGAGTGGAGTGGGTCCAGAGAAGGGCTGCCAAGATGGTGCAGGGCCTACACAAGAGACCATATGAGGAACAGCTGGAAGAGCTTGGCCTGTACGCACTGGAGACGAGAAGGGAGAGGGGGAACATGATAGAAACATTTAAATATTTGAAAGGAATACACATGGTGAGGGAAGGGAGCATTTTCAAAATGCGTGATAACACCGCAACAAAGGGGCACAGCTTAGAACTGGAGGGAGGCAATTTCAGAGGAAAGGTGAGAGGGACAGTACTTCACTGAGAGGGTTGTGGGTCCCTGGACTAGGCTACCGGAATGGGTGGTGGGAGTGAAATTGGTGGAGGAGTTCAAGAGGGCATGGGATACCAATATGGGACTGAACATGAGAGGCAAGGGTACGAAAGAAAAAAGGGAATAAGGTCAAGATGGCAAAAGAGCCATGGGGAGTTAAAGGACAGATTAGAATGGCCAAGTGATCCTTTTCTGCAAACAGATTTCAATATTTTTATGTTTCTAGGATATGGACACACTTCCTTTTTATGCCACAATAAGAGAAGACTTCTAAGTTGAAGGTATCTCCAAAACTCTGTTTTGGGGGTTCCATATTCCTGCTGTAGCTCCTGAAAGGAGGCCAGTGTGTGACCATCTGAATCTAGAACATTGTTGACCATATGAGTGCCTCACTTCCCCCATTCCACCCAATTTATTATGTGACCACCTATTAAAAGCTGTGGATTGTTCCAAAGCAGAGTAAATTCCTCCATATGTAGATAGCTCTCCTTGGATTTCCCCACCTTCAACCATGCTGCATGTGATGCCTGAAGTGTTTGCCATATTTGTGCTCCTTTGGGCATCTGGGAGCTAAGGGAGGCCACCGGATAAACATTATCCAGCACTGCTCCTTCCATTTGCACCCACGCTGGGGATGAGACTTCAGGTCTTTTAAACATTCTGCAATTACATGGCTGTTAGGCTAACATATACAAAGCACTGGAAATTAGGAAGGTTCCATCCTCTTCTCTCCTTCAGGGCCCACAGCTTCACCCAACCAAACCTGGGCCTAGCCTCTCCCCACAAAACTTTTTGGATAATCCTGTTTAATTTTTGGAACCAGCTATCTGGGATTAACACTGGCAGATGTGATAATTTGTAATAAACCCTCAGGGCTGGCATCATCTTTCCCACCTCTATCTTCCCTGCTAGGGACATGTTCAAAAATGTCCAGTGGTCCATTTCTTCTTGCAATTTATGTAGGAGGGGGTTAAAGTTGATGGGTATAAGCCTGTGTCATTTATTAGGTATTTATATCCCTAGGCATTTAATTTTTTTTTTTGCCACAGGGCTGCCCTGCCCAAATCACTTGCTGAGGAATCTGAACCTTATTTAGAGGAAGAATTTCAGGAGGCATGGCCTAGCATCAGAGTAAGATGGCTGCTTAAACTGGGAGCTCTGTGACCATCCCTTGCAATCCCCTCAACATCGTGCCTAAACCCAACATTTTTTATAAGATTTAGCAAGATCTGGGAGTGCTGATGTCATCTTCCCAAATATTGGGCAGAAAACTAGCCAAAATTTAATTTAAATTTTCTTCACGGGGGTCTCCAGTGAAAGACCTGGCAGGGAAGCGGCAGTAGAGGCGCAGGAGGTTAACCCAGCAAGAAATCTATCTGGGTCGGGCTCAGGCCCTGACAGCGCAGCGCCGGAAAGTATATCAAATCGGACTATGGCAGAAGGTTATCAGCAGTTGGAGCATTTAATTAAAGATCTAAAGTACGACTTGGGAACCTAGAATGGAGGCCGGGTTCAACAACATCACAGCTCAAATACAGCATCTTCAGCGAGCTGTTAACTCCACATCGGAGTTGGTCGAAACCCATGAAAGGCACCCTGGGGGAGCTGGAACAGTGAGTCAGTGACCAGGAGGACAGATCAACATCTTACTCCACTGATTTAACAAAAGCGTTGAAAGAAATAGAGTTTCTGAAGCAGGCCATTGATGACAATGAGAACCGCAAATGCCACTGTAATATCAGAATTATTGGCATGCCTGAAGGGCTCGATGGGAGAGACTGTATAAGCTTTATTCAAAAATGACTCATCTGTTCCTTGCTGTTACCCCACGATACTGGCCAAGAAATTCAGAGGGTGCACAGCTCTCCCAGTCCAAAGCCCCCTCCAGATCAAAGACCAAGATATCTGATCGTAAAATTCCTGAGATATCAAGACAGGGTGGTGGTGTTGGAGGTGGCGAGGAAAGTGGGAACAATACTGGGACAGCAAAGAAAGTTCAGCATTTACTCGGATTATTCTTGGCTTCTCCAGATCCAAGGCCAAGCCTTCTCGGAAGTGTGACGGGTGCTCCACTCCAAAAACTGTCCTTTCACGCTCGCCTACCCAGCACGAATGATAGTCAGGCCACCTGGAAGGAATACTAGGACCTTCAATGACCCATCTGCAGCAATGGAGTTTGTGCAAGGTCTGGACATTTTTAAAGTAAATTGAATCCAAGATGTTGAGCATGGAGAAGGTACTGTTTCGCTAATTGGTGGGGTCGGGGGGAGAATCCGCGACTTCTCTGATCCGCATCTTTGACAGGGGCCTACAAGGGCTAGATTGGGGGTTCCCTCTTCCCCTTTCTCCTGGTCTACTTTTTTTTTTTTTTTTTTTTGCTAAACCAATCCTTATTCATTTTTCTGTTTAACAAGCAGACAAGCAATCAGACAAACATGGACCCGGTGAGCCCGGGGTACACAGTCCAAAACTGACCGTGAGAACTATATACAGTTAACTATATACATACACAGAGGAAACATCACCCCTCCCCATTCACTCTACCTTTACTTCATCTCCCGTTTAAGGTCTTCAGGCTGCCTAATTCCCAGCCTCTTTTGTCTTGCTCCCTGAAATTCCCTGCAGCCCCATAGGCATTCCTTCACCTCTTTGCCTACTCAATTATCACCTAGTTGGGGGTGATTTCCCTCTGTGTCCACTGGAAAGAGAGAGAGAGTCCCTATCCCCTCAATTGGTCTAGCAGACCCCAAGCTATTATTTATCTTTCAAGTCCAACCATTTCCCATTTAGTCATCCATCAACCCCTCCAATCTTAGCTAATATTTCTAACTCCCTTTAGGCATTCCACCCCAACTTTCTCCAGCTATTCGCAGCCCAACAGACAGACCTGTGTCCAACCATCTGCTTCTTGCTGGGAGTATATCGCCTTCAATACCGTCCATCTTTTAACATATAACTCTTTCCTCCCTTCTGAGTATAAATGTCTCTTAATTCCGTCTAAAATTCCAATAAGGTCTGTTACCCATTGTTTATATCCATAAAGCTGGCCATCCTTCCAATGTTGGACTACATATGACTTAATTACTGCCGCCATCAGGGATAAGTGGTGCTTAGGTGTAACCCCAGCTACTTGTGACAGATCCCCTAGGGCGCATATCTCTGGTTTTATGAATTCTGAGTAATCCAACATTGGATCCATTCGCCTTTTTATTTCGCCCCACATGGGCGATATTTTGCTACAGCTCCACAGCACATGTAGCAAATCTCCTCTCTCCGCACCACACCTAAAGCACAGGTCTGTCTGTCTTAGGCCTCTCTCGAACAATTTCGCAGGGGTATAATATAGATTTGAGACAATGAAAAAATGTAGGCTCCTATACTTGGTATTACAATATACCTACTGTTGTTCCATATGTTAGCCCAATCAATGATTCCCGGTGCTAACATTCTATCCCAATATGGCACTACTGTAGGTGAATTCGGGCAAAAAAAACTAAGAAGTACTTTGTAAATCTGTGATAGGGTCTTAGATCTTGGTCAATCACCATCAGCTCATCCCAATTAAATGAGCATTCTGCGAGGCCCCCTATCCTCTTTAACACTTCCTCCAGCATAAGTTGTAGCTTATGAAAGTAGGGCATTCCATTGCATTGTACTTGGAGAACCACCTTTTTATCCTGGATTACATCCTCTAGCTTCAAGTCTGAAATCCACATAGCCCACCTCCCCTTAAGTACCCAATTCCCTATAACCAAGTTGGGGTTACCCAACAAAGGTTGTCTTCGGGCCTTCATTTGAACTTTTTCTGGACCCGTGTCAAATACGACCACCACGCTTCCACCGCCTTCACAACTGGGTTTCCCCTTTCTTGTTTAAAACATTTGGCTATGCCAGTGTACAGTGGGGTCTCCAGGAAAAGGCCTGCCTCCTCCATCATTTGGGTCTCCAGTTGCAACCACTCCGGGATGCAAGCATTCCCTTGCTCCCTTCTACCCCAGCGGGTCATAAGACCCAGCTGCCCCGTGACATAATATAGATGGAGGTCTGGCAGTTTGACCCCTCCAAGCGAGGGGGGAAGGCACAGGTCTTTATATTTTTTCCTGGGAGGTTTAAGGTTCCATAATAAATCTGAGAGTAACTTTCTGATCTTACTGAACCATTTCATGGGGATAGTATATGGGGCTAGATACACTGGGTATAGCAATCTTGGCAGCAAATTCATCTTAATGAGCCCAAGTCTAGCCATAAAATTCAATGGCAGTTTGTTCCATCTTATTAAATCACCCATAATACCTGACAATATCCTTTCCATGTTCACTTCTGTCCCAATCTCAGGATTTCTCGTAATCCAGATGCCCAAATATTTGATTTTATCAGACATCCATTGAATTAGCAGGTGAGCAAAATCTGCCTATATACATAAGGCATCGGGGGAGAATTTGAGTTTTGGTCAAATTCAATTTGTAGTTGGAAACTTTAGCAAAGTGCCCTATCAACTCTCTAGTCCTCTCAAATCCGTCCACTGGGTCCTGCAAGTGTAAAAGCACATTGTCTGCAAAGACTGATAATTTTAGCTCTCGTCCCATTATCTCCGCCCCCCCTTATATATCTATCTTTATTAATTGTCCTCAGCAAGGGTTCAAGGTAAATGTTAAATAATATTGGGGAGAGAGGACATCCTTGCTGGGTCCCATTTTTCAGCTATATTTCCTGTGACATGTAGCCATTACACAGGACTCTGGTTGAGGGAGCAGCATATAAGTTTTTGATACCTTTAAGAAGACCTTGGGGGAAGCCCATCTTCTCCATTGTAGCAAAAAGGAAAGCATGGGAGACCCTATCAAAGGCCTTTTCAGCATCTAAAGATATCAGAGCTAAGGGTACTTGGGAGTCTGAAGCATAGTACAAAATATGATGTAGCTTCCTCAAGGCATCATGCGCTCCCCTCCTTGGCATAAAGCCCACTTGCTCCTGGCTTATTAAGTCCGCTGCTATCCGCCAAATTCTATTGGCTAAAATTTTTGTAAGGATCTTAATATCTTGATTCATTAGTGCTATAGGCCTGTAGCTACCCGGTGAGTCCTTTGGTTTGTCCGGTTTGGGGATTAGCGTGATATACGCCTGATATAGAGGGGGATGTACAACTCCCTCTTGCTTTATGTTGTTATAAAATTCTTGAAGTATAAGCAAAAGAATATGGATATAAGTCTGATAAAATTTTGCTGTAAGACCATCCGGACCTGGCGTTTTGCCCACCGGTAGGGTTCTAACTACCTCCATAATTTCTGCTGCCCCGATAGGTGCCGCCAGATCAATAGCTTGGGTGGCGTCAAGTACCGGTAAGGGTATTCCCTCCAAAAAGGCATTGATTTCCTTCTCCCCCACCGTATTCTCAATTTGATACAAATCCTTAAAATACATTGCAAAAGTATCTGCTAATTCCTGGGAGTCCGTTATATATTTTCCTCCATACCTGATAGCTGTCACCGTTCTTCTAGCCTCCCACTCCCTAACTCTAGCTGGCAACAAGCGTCCTGGGATATCTCCCCTCAGGAGGTATTTAGCTTTAACCTTAGCTAGCCAGAAGTCTACCTTACCATAAACGATATTTTCTAGTTCCTGTCTTAGGCTCTTGAGCTCCCCATCAATTTCCTCTGATGACCCCTCCAATGGAGCCAGCGAGTTAATGGCCCCCAAAATAAATTCCTCCTTTGCCCTCCTAAGCCTGTTATTCCGGGCTGCCAAGTCCTGGGCCCTTCCCGCAAATAGTACTTTACAAGTTGGCCAAGCCAATTTCCTATCGGACAATGTAAGTAATTGCTGCTGTATAATTTCTATGAAAGCACTCTCAAGTTTACCTCTGGCTATGGATTCCGTCAGTAGAGAATCATTCAGTCTCCATCGGAATGGTCTAGGCAGGCCTATTTTCGGCTCCCACAGTAATACAATTGGAGAGTGATCAGAGAAAGTTCTACCCTCTGTTGACACTCCCCTTACTCCCATAAGCACCTCTCTATTAACTAGGAAGAAGTCAATCCAGGATTGAGTCCTATGTGCCGCTAAGTAAAAAGTCATGGTGTTGTTCCCTATGGCATGGGTCCGTATCGGATCCACCAAAGCTGAAACCTCTAACAGCTTATTTAAGGCCACCTGGATCTTCATTAAGGGTCTACTTATAGCTGGAATCCTGTCTCCTACATTATCCACGACCATATTCCAGTCTCCCGCTAATATAAGAGAATGCCCAGAATAGCCAACAATGTCCCTCTCTATTGAGGCAAAGAATTCTGGATTAGAGGGCATCGGTCCATATATAGAGGCCACCAAAATGGCCCTGCCCTGCATTAGACCCGAGATGTAAATCCCTCTACCATCTTCTCTTGTGGTCACCTGCTCTACACTAAAAGGGTATGCCTTCCTAATTAAAATCGCCACTCCTCCCGAAGCCCTTTCCTTACCTATCCCAAAAATCTGCCCCACCCAGAGTCGCTTCAGATCATTCAACTCTTCTGTCAATAAATGTGTTTCCTGCAGGGTGGCGATGTGGACTCCCATTTGATCCAGTTGTCTCAATATTACCATTCTTTTACGTCTACCCCTGAGCCCTTTAACATTCCACGATATTACTCTAATCTTTGTCATCAGCCATGCCAAACACTAATTCTGGGACTATTAACCTCTAAAATCCTGTCTGGGTCTGCCTGCTTTGCTCCTGTCTAAGTGAACTCTCTCTCTTTCCATATCCCTAACCCTTCCCCCCTCTCCCCCTGCCCCAATCCCTAGATCGCCCGCCTATTATACGTTGGATCATCGATGAACTCCCTCTTCTGCTGCTCCCCTGCCCCTCTATGATCTATCTTGAATCCAGAGAGGGTCCTACCTTAACATGTTTATTATTCCTCTTTGTCACCCTTAGCCTGTCCCCTTAGTCCATCCAGTTTCCCAATCTAAACCAGCCCTACTTATGGTCTCGTTATGTCTAACAGAAATTATCGTCTTGTTATGGCCAAAAAGCTTGAGTTAATGCTGGTATGAGTTCCCATTATTAAGTAACAGTAAAGATTGGCTTCCTCTCCTCATCAAGACCCCCCAACTTATAATCTCTCCCTATATCCATCCCGATATCCCGAGAGTCCTGCCTTCCCTCCCCCCGGACCTTTCTAAAGCCCTGCGGTAACCGCTCCACATGTTTGTCATAACTTTAGGTCCTCTCCTGACATGTTCTTGGGGGGTTGGGGTAGTTAGTCCCAAGAAAAACGATCAGGGAAGCCATGCAAAGGAGATGTACCCTTAAACCCACCTTTTGATATTCTAATGAGAAATATGAACCGAACATCACCATCCTCTATTCCCCTTGTTCATAGCTTCTCAAGGTGTCTCTGCTATCAGTCGAGTATTATCTAACCCCCCTTACATAGCCCCCTTCAGATTCCTGTTTTGTAACGTGTCTCTCCGCCCTTCTATCTAAGCCTCTTTTCCTTGAGTGGGGCTTCCTTATTTCTTTTCAGTTACTTGGTCGACCCCAGTCTCCATCTTGTTCTCATGTCTCCCTCCTACAAATAAATCTAGTAATAAACGTAAAGCTAGAAAATTGGATTTTCCAAGTTCGCCAAATTTGGCAACTTTAATGTCCCAGTATTTCCAGACCGGTCGATCTTGTAGCTCTCCACAGTCTCTGAACCAGCTCAGCTCGGTGTTCTAAATAGCTCAGGAAGTTCCACTCGAAGCCCTTCTAATGCCTCTTTTGCAGTAAGAAAATGCTTCTCCCCTGCTTGAAGTCGCACCACTAATGTGGCAGGATACAGCAGCCGAAACCTGATTCCAGCCAAGTAAAGCTTTTTTTTGATTTCCAAGTATTCCTTCTGTTTTCCTCTCACAGAAGGCGTTTGGTCTTGAAATAGCCACAAAGTGGCCCCATTCCACTGCATTGATTTCTTTTGCTTTGCTGCAGTTAGCACATGCACCTTTTCTTTGTAGTTAAGGAAACGCATAATGATTACTCTAGGTTTTGCTCCAGGTGGGGGTATTTCTCTTAGCGCCCTATGTGCCCTTTCCAGGTTGTAGGCATCCCCATATGGAGTGGGGCCAAACAGTTTAAGCAACATTTCTTGCACATAAGAAATACAGTCTGACCCTTCAGCCCTCTCGGGCAGCCCTGTCAAAATCAAGTTATTCCTTCTACTTCTTGATTCCTGGTCCTCTATTCTTTCCTCCAGTTTTTTGACTTGCCATTTGATCACCACCAGCTCCTGTTCAACTGTGGAAAGTTTTCTCTCTTGTGATGTGATTCGAGCTTCTGAATCACCCATTCTCTGGGCGAGCGACTGCAATGCAGGTTTAACCTCCTCAAAGTCCACTACCAGCCCCTGTAGGAGCTGCTTAATTTCCAGGATATCTCCGTTATTCGAGCTGGCTCCCCCCTCTTTTCCTGCCACCTCCTCCTGTTCCCCAGGGGTGGGGGATTGGGATTTTGGCCACTTGGAAGCCGGGGCTCTCCAGGCAAGAGGCTCCGCTATCTCGGGTTCCATTTCAATCTGTTAGCATGGTCTGGCTTCACTGCCAGTCGCTTACTGCGTGTGCTTAAACAGACCCGTTGAAACACCAGATTTCCATTCACCACTCCACAAATCTTTGTCCGAATGCTTTACCAGACCAGAACAGCTCTTTTGAGACTGCTCAGTTCATTTTGGGAGGTTTAAAAATTTATTTAAACAGCTTGGGGCCTCGGAGCAGCACTGAGGACGTCTTACTAGACTTAGCTCATCACGTGATCCCTTCTCCTGGTCCACTTTTAGAGGCCCACACAGTACACCGAGGACAAGTATGTTGGCAGCCCTAGTTCACAAGCCAGCGATAGTTAATTGCTCAAGGTAACTCAAGAGTTTGGTTTTGGATCGCACTTGTTGGGGTCTCTTATTGATTTAGAATCATTCTTTTCACTAGGTCTAATGACCGTTTTGGTAAAGTACATTTTGAACTGGAACTGACAGGCTGCTTGTACTCTTTCTTTTTGGGAGAAGAGGGGGTGGTTAAAGGAATTCCCCCCTCACTCCCCTACTGTTTCTTTTTAGTCAGTTAAAGCCTGCATATTCCACCTAAATAGAAGGCTAAGAGAGGTGTTGTGTTATTATTCTGGTTGGGAAGAACAATTGAGTTAATGCTGCAAAATCCATTATACTGGGAAAATCTGCTCCAGAAGACATCAGTAGGTGGTAGTAATTCCCAGATCACCTCTCAGTGTGGATTTTACTATTCCCTGTTTTACATACTAGATTTTTGATATGGTTTGGAAACAATTTTAGATTCCCTCATGAGAGGAGAGAAATGGAGCAGAGAGCTACCTTGGGATCTCTGATTTTCTGTAATCATAGAATTTCTGTTTGGACATGGGGGTTGAGGGGAGTTAACACCATAATGAAGCTAAATTAATAATGTAAAATTGTTGTAAGGGATGGATGCTCAATCCACTAAAAGTAGAGGGTAACTTAGGTTATATTTTTAATTTTTTCTTGGAAGTAAGGGGGGATAAGTGGGAGAAGGGATGTTGCAGGGGGGAATACAAGAACAAGGGAAGTGGGTATTTCTATTCTTGTTCACATTTTGTTCTTATTTGTTGGGTGTTACATGTTGAGGGGGAAGGGGAAGTGGTCTTGTTGGGAAGGTATATAATATAAACAAAATGTTCAGAATCAGCAGTGGAAGAATGTTGGGACAAAAACAACTCTGGCACACAAGGCATGTAAAGTTTATTAAGGGGTACCAACACTATGGCTAACTTAACATGGGTAACATGGAATGTAAATGGGCTACGTTCAGTCATCAAGAGAAAGTGGGTGCTATCATAAATTGAAACCAAAATGAGAGGAGATATAGTATTTCTGCAGGAACTCCACTCAACAAAAGAGGAAGTGGAGGGGCTCCACCATTTATGGGGGGTGGGACGATGTTAGCTGTGCCTTATAACTCTAAGGCACGAGGTGTTGCCATTTGGATTAGGCCGGAGTTCCCTCACAAAGTTCTGTCCACAGTATTGGACCGACAGGGCAGATATGTTATAGGAGTAGTCGATATGGGGGTGCTCCACCACTACACTGGTTTCTATTTATGGCCCAAATATTGACTCCCCTGATTTCTTCACCCAGCTCAAAACTACTCTAGCTCCATTCCCAGATGATAACATAATGGGGGGGACCTGAACACATATTGGGATCCCCACCTTGATCACTCTGGTGTGAGGAAAGGCCTCACACCAAGAAGTGTGGGGACACTTCGCCATCTGATGGAGAGGAGGTCCCTTTTGGAGGCATGGAGATTTTGTCACCCTTCCTCCAGCGAGTATTCCTTTTACTTGCACGTGCATGGAATTTATACAAGACTGGATTATTTATTCTTGACAAAAGCAAAATTGGGTGATGTGGTTGAGGCATCTTAAGGTCCAATTTTGATCTCTGACCATGCCCCTTTGAAAGTGGTAGTGGAAGGGAGAAGAGAACCTAATCTCACCCCGTCGTAGTGAATGGACCCCAACCTTTTGGTGGATACTAAGTTTGTTCAGCAATTAAAACAACACATACTTGATTTTCTTGCACTGAATCAGGCTGGAGAGACAAATGTTAGAATCATTTGGGATGCCCTTAAGGCTTCAATAAGAGGGGAGACTATCTCCTATGCCTCGCACAAGAAAAGATTAACCATAAAAAGAGAACAGGAGTTAGAACACCAAATCCAACTTCTAGAACGGGAGTTGATGTTAAAGTATGATAACTCAAAATCAGCCACCATAAAAAAACTGAAAAGCAAATTAAATCAAATTTCTACACATTAAATTGAGAGGGCTCTCCAACTGACTAAATTCTTTTCTTATTTTGAGGGTGATTAAGCTGGAAAGTGGCTGGCAGGATTGGTTAAGAGGCAAAGAGCGGATAGAACAATATTGGGAATTGAAGTGGAGGAGGAAGGGATCACATAGAATCAGCAGAATATCAATGACGCATTCTGGAAATATTATGAGCATTTGTATACTTCAGAGATCGCCCAGGGGGCAGACCTGACCGCTATCTTGAGAGGGGTAGATCTGCCTATAAATAATGACCTGGAGGCGGGACAGCTGGACTCCCCAGTTACCATAGATGATCTAAAAGGGGTGGTGTGGAAGTCCAAGAGGAGAAAAGCACTGGGACCTGATGGTATCCCAGCTGAGATTTATAAAATTCTATGGGAAGAGTTGAGCCAGACGATGTTGGAGACGATAAGAGAATCTTTGGAGGAGGGAGGGCTCCCATCTTCGCAGAACCTTGCTACAATCACAGTGTTGCCTAAGGCAGGAAAAAACCCTCTTTTATGTTCATCTTATCACCCAATTTCGCTGCTAAATGCAGATTATAAGATTTTCGCTAAAATATTGGCAAATAGGTTGGAGAACTTCCTCCCCAGGTTAGTTCTTTCAGATGAGGGAGGTTTTGTAAAGGGCAGACAAGTTAAACACAACATCTGACGGGTACTCAGTATTATGCATCGATGGCCTAGAGGAGACTCGGGAGGTCTCTTGGCATTAGACGCGGAGAAGGCCTTTGATCGAGTAGAGTGGCCCTTTATGACGGCAGTCCTGCGAAAACTTGGTCTTGGAACTCGCATGATGCAGAGGTTGGGAAGCTTATACAAGAACCCAAAAGCCCAAATTCTCACTAACAATATTATATCACCCCCTTTCTCCCTCATGAGAGGTACAAGGCAAGGCTGCCCCCTTTTTCCATTAATATATGTACTCACAATAGAAGCCCTGGCCCAGATTGTTAGAAGTAACCCTTGGATAGGGAGATTTCAGTGGAGAGGAGAAGAACATGTGATCTCACTCTTTGCTGATGATATTCTCGTGTTTATTAGTTCCCCTGATGAAGCAATGAAGGAGTTATCGCATATATTTGAAAGTTATGGCCCTCTTTCAGGCCATAAGATTAACTGGAGCAAGTGTGAGTGGATGCCTTTAGGGGGAACAGAAGGCCCTATTAGAATAGGAAACATGGTAGTACAACCTACTAAAGTAATAAAATATTTGGGTATACAAATCCCTTCCAGAATGTCGAACTTGGTAAGCAAAACTATGGAAAATCTAATAAAGAAAAAAAGATGATTGTCTGGCCTGGAGGACGTTGACCCTGACCCTGTTGGGTAAAGTAAATCTAGTTAAGATGCCAATTCTGCCCCAATTTCTTTACTTTTTCCAATCAGTACCATTAAGAATCTCCCTTAAGTACTCCAAGAGTATTGAGGGAGCAATAACTCAATTATTATGGAGCAACAACAGACTCAGGATCAAAAAAGCCCTGTTGTGGCTTCCTCAGAGGAGGGGAGGTTTGGGTCTCCCCAATGTACATTAATACTGGGTGTCATCCCAGTTAGCTCACATTCAAGATCTCTTGAAGAAGCCAGAGGAGCAGCAGGCCTGGGTTAGAGTGGAGGAGGCTAGGGGTTTTCCAGTCTATCACGATGTCTTAACTCCATGTGGAGGAGTCAATTTAGGGAGTGTCCTCCAACACCCTTGCAC
Source organism: Neoceratodus forsteri (assembly GCA_016271365.2). NCBI lineage: Eukaryota > Metazoa > Chordata > Ceratodontiformes > Ceratodontidae > Neoceratodus > Neoceratodus forsteri. The sequence continues at coordinate 138,187,485 of CM057452.1, read as the reverse complement.
GGCATGTTAGTGAAGGTCTGGAATTTAGCCCTCTAGTGGATGGGAGTAAAGGAGGGGATATCTCCAGATAGCTCTATTAATAGACTACTACGGGGAGGGGGGGCCCCTCTATCTGGGACAAACCAGTGCTGAAACTTTGGTCCCATAAGGGACTACATTTACTAAAACATATTCTGCCAGAAGGCAATTTTACCCCTTTTGCAGACTTGATGGTGTTCAATAAAATTAAGAAGCATACTACCCTCTTTATATTAAATTAAGAGAGGCATATGAAGAACTGTCAGGAGGAGAAGACCAGAAGGGAGGGGTGGCGCGCATTCCTTTGGAGGAACTATTCTGGGGACAATCGGGTGATCCAAAGTTAAAACCTTTGAGAAGAGTTTATAAAATGTTAATTGGGACTCTGTCTGACATTTGGAAGAATGTTAAGGATAAGTGGGAAACAAACATTCTCCCAGAAGGTTTGACAGGAGGAGACTTGAACTCTATAGTAAACAACAGTTTGAATTGCTCTGTGAATAACAGAGCTGAAGTTTTACAATACAAAGTACTTCTCAGAGTTTATCATACCCCTCAGTTAGCTGATGTAATTAACTCTGATGACTCCCCATATTGCCCAAAGTGTCAGATACATGAGCGCACGTTTTACCATATGGTTTGGAACTGCTATAAAGTACAGGGCTCTTGGTCAGGAGTTCAAGAAATTCTTTCTAGGGTGATGGGATTCCCCCTTAGATTAGACCCTGTGGAGATCCTGTTGGACCCCCCTCTGGACGACCCCACGTTGGAGCCAACCCTGAGGAATAAATACATGAATTTAAGGAGATCGGGGAATGTGATGGGTCTAAAGGCCCTGGCCTTGCATTGGAGGTTAACCTCCATTCCTACAATAGCCGAATGGGTCAGCCTATTTATGGACTGTATGAGATATGAGAAAGTGCAATACACTGTCAGAGGCCAACCAGATACATTCTTAGAAATGTGGGCACCAGTGGAGGAAGCCCTATCCCAAGCTTGGTTTCTAGCCTTTTGAATTATAAATAAAGAATAATAGGGTACCACAATGCTGTGCTCTGTATGCCTTCTCTGATAGCCTAGTAGGCCTATGTATAGATTAGAATAAAAAAGGATTCTATGGCATGTGTCTTTTGTGGTTTGTACCCTTTGTAAGCTTGTTTGATAACAATGCAAAGTGTGCAAATGTTTAACTGATCAACTCACTGCTGACATAAATAACATTTACAAAAAAAAATAGAGGAAGAATTTCAGATTCATTAATATTGATCCGGAGCCCAGATAGACATGCAAAGGTTTGTAAAATCTTTAAAATGTATGGGAGGTCCAAACCAATATCCTCAGTAAGAATGGGACAGACATCTGCAGTACGTTTTTGTGCATTACTCTTCTCCCCCTATTTTGATACCTTGAATCTGTGGATAGGCCCAAATGGCAGCTGCCAGGGGCTTCATAGCTATAATAAATAACAGGGGAGACAAGGAGCAGCCTTGCCTTGTTCCTCTGTGTAGTAAAAAGGGATCTGACAGAACATTATTTGTAAGGAGCCTTGCAGATGGGGCCTGGTATAGGGTGCGAATCCAGGAGCAGAAGTTAGTTCCAAAGTTGCCGTGCTCCAGAACTGTGTGCAGGTATTCCCACTCCACAGAATCGAATGCTTTTTCAAAATCCACTGCAATAGCTGCTGCTGGAGTGGGATGACTGGCTGCTGGCTGAATCAAGGTTATTAATGCTCTTATGTGGTCGGAGCTTGCCCTGCCCTTTACAAAGCTCACTTGGGCCAGATGCACTATACTTGCTAACAGATGGTCAAGGCGGACAGCAAGTATTTTTCCCAGCACCTTGGCATCCGCATTTATCAAAGAGATCAGCCTATAGCTTGCTGGTTTGTTGGGATTTTTCCCCTTTTGGGAGTACTGTAATTATGGCCTCCTGAAGCGTGGCTGGTAGGTCACCTTGCAGGTGGGCATTCTCCAGCATACCTAACAATGGTTTTTCTATGGATTCTAGAACTGTTTGGTAGGCATCCACTGGGATGCCATGGCTGCCTGAGGATTTATGTGGGTCCATTGATTTAATTGCCTTCCAGATTTTATCTACTGAAAAGGGGGCCTCTAGCTTCTCTCTTTGGCTGTCTGTCAATTTGGGGATGGAGAGCTTCCCCATAACGTCCACAAAGGGCTGTTTATTCCATGTTATATGAGATTCATAAAGCTCTTTATAAAAGGATGCCATAATCCTATTTATATCCTTAGGGGAGGTATAGGCTTTTCCTGCTTTGTCAGTTAATTCTGCTATGCGTCGCTCTGCCTGCTGCTTTTTAAGCCTGTATGCCAGCAGTTTATTATTTTTTTCCCCACAAGTCCAAAACTTAAATTTTGTTCTCTGCAGTTGTAGCTCTGGTTTCCTAATGGCTAGGCTATTTAGTTTTATTCTCAGGCTAGTAATTTCAAAAATTAGCATGAGGTTGGCGAGCTGTGTGGCATCCTTCTTATATGTCTTCCTTCTCTTTCGACTGTCTCTCCAAACTAACTGCTTCTTTTTCCCCTTTGTTTCATTCTATATGAGGCAAAGCTAATAATCTTGCCCCTGATCGTGGCCTTGTAGGCTTCCCAAATGCTGGATGGGCCTGCAAGAGAAGCCATATGAAGAGAGACTGAAAGAGCTTAATGTGTATACCCTTGAGGAAAGGAGGGAGAAGGGGAACATGATAGAAACTTTCAAGTAGCTCAAGGGAATCAACAAAGTCCAAAACGGGAGCATCTTTGAGAGAAAGAGATGCGCAAGAACAAGGGGCACAGTTTGAAGATAGAGGGGAGATGGCTCAGGGGCAATGTCAGAAAGTATTTTTTCACGGAGAGGGTGGTGGATGCATGGAACCACCTTCCTGAGGAGGTTGTGGGATCAAACACAGTGGGGGAATTCAAGTATGCATGGGGCAGACATAAGACAACTATAGTGAAGGGTAGGAGGAAATAGACTGTTGGTTAACTAGAATCTGCAGCTTATCCAATACGTAGGGAATGGGCAGACTAGGTGGGCCAAGTGGTCCTTATCTGCAGTCAAAGTCTATGTTTCTATGTTTCTATGCAGACTCCGGTGGGTTGTCAATAAAGTATAATTGGGACTCTGTTTGTAGCCCGTGGCGGAATTTCTCATCCTGCAATAGCAGGGGATCCAGTTGCCATTATGAGGCTTTGGATTTGTGGGCCCCCATGAGAGCTTGAGAACTATTGGGCATGATCTGACAAATATATCAGGGCAACTGTTGTCTCCAGTGTCCCTGCTGTTATTCTGGGAAAAGTCAACCAGAAGTCCAGCCCACTAGCCATGGCCCTTGCAGCCGTGAAATAAGTGTAGTCTCTCCCTGCCAGATGGGCCACCCTCCAGATGTCAGTTAGCTGGTGGAGAGACATAAGGTTCCTTAAGGCCGCTAAGGAGTGGACATGGGGCTCAGGCCTGGAGTTTGATCTGTTCAAGAAGTGATCTAGTGTGAGATTAAAATCTCACCCTGGAATCACATCTGGGTTGTCAAATGCTAGGTCCATAATACATTGTGATACTTTGTCTATGAAGCCTGGGCAGTTGTCATTAGGTGCATAAGCATTTGCCAGAAATAGAGAGATTTTTGTGGCCTGGGATGGAGACCTCCTTTTCACTGATGTAGATGCTGTTGAGAGGTCTAAACCTCACTTTCAGATTCTTGACGATATTAGGAATGCAAGTAATCACAGACACACTGCATTAGAGTAATAAACAAGTTTATTACTACCAAGGGATAAATCACAGTTGCCCTAAGCAGTTCTTACCAATACGAACCGGGAGCCAGTGCTAAGCGTTCCCTACACCTCGAGGTTTCTCTGTTGTCTCTTGGGGTCTCTCGAGTCTCCGAGGTGTAAAGCTTATGCATTACATTATATACCTATGATAATTACTATGGTTACCAAAAGATAGAAACATTTCTAGTTGCAGAGATGAGCCCTATTGGCTAAATTAGAGGTGGCTCCACAGTCCAAGATAACATTATACAATTCTGTAAAGTCATCAGTCTGAGAACAAAAGAGTCCTTATACAGAGTCTTACATAACTCAGTGTAGTAGTACAAATCACCAAAAGATGGCAATGCCGTCTTACATATTATAATTACTTCAAGGACACAGGTGTCTTGGCATCTGACTAGTAAGAAATACACAGAAAATACATAGCAGAATATATGTGTATTAGCAAGCAAAGTGTATTACAACAATATGCATTCATATCCTGACATCTACTCTTATACGGTAGATGCCCTTAGCCCTAAATATTAGTATAACATATACCTAAGCATTAGCTGTCTATGGTGTACCTCTGAGGGTACCAAGTAGGGTGCAGGGACCTCATGTAACATTCCCCCCTTGTTGCCTCCAAGGGCAACACAGGCATAATGTGGGGAAAGGACAGAAGCAGTGGTGGGTTCACAATCCCGACGAGCGAGCCTTGTAAAGGAACTCGAGCTGCTCACAGTGTTGGCGTAATGTGCACCGTAGGCAGCAAAGCATAATAATCAAAGTGAAAATTAAAAATGCTTGTATAATAACAAAACCTTTAAAAGTAATCTCTAACCAGGTGTTAGTTAATGCGTTATTCATATCTCCATCATTAATCAAGTCAAGAACAGCTTTATTGGCTTTGGTCATATTATTGCTGATGTGGATGAGGTGTGTGTCTTTCCTGTCTAAAAGTGATTTCAGTGTAAGTGTGAGAGGGTCTATGTGTGCATTAAAGTATGGCAAGTATTCTGATAGTGTGAGTAGATAATCTGGGTTACCATCAATGATGTCTGCATCGAGAAGGGGGATGGGGGTTATAACAGTATGTCCAATAACAGTCTTCTGGTGGGGGACAAAACAGAAATTGGGGTAATCAATAGCACAGTTAACAGAACCATATATGTAGGTTTTATAGTTCGTAACTACACAGTATTCACCATCAGAATTATACTGTAAGCGCACAGTAGGCAGTCTCTACTTTTGCAACTAGACAGGGCAGGTGTAGGTCGTCTTTGAAATCCGTGTTGACAGGCGAAGAACCTCCTCACGATAGGATTGGTAGAACTTATCCGGAGCCAAAGTTGAGTCGAAAGAGTTGATGCCATTGGCAGTGATGTCATCATCCATTGTGAAAGTCCAATCAGTGCTGTCTGGAGAGTAGCCACAAACAGGCTGTATAACATCAAACACGTCACATCGACACAGGTAGATATATTGCTTTTTCACACAGCAGTCCGAGTGCGGAGCCACCCAGGCATCCAGCAAAGAATGGTAGACCAGTAGAGGTGGTAGATCCAGGCATTCTCTGTAGATGTCTTCGTCCAAATGCCCAATGGAATGTACCAGTGCAAGCTTGTCGAACAAAGCTGTAGTGGGATCAAAGCATGGTAAGGAGACAGTGAAAGAAACAAACATGGTATCTGTTATGGAACATTTCTTAGCAATGAAACAAGGACCAGTATTAGGGTGTCTGGTCACAACCCCGAATTCCTAGCTGTGGAGAGAGGAATAGTCAAAGTCTGTTGTATACACATGGAAACACAGCTAGTGGTTTTATACCTTGGACAATACCATTTGGAAATGCATCTATCATGTATAATGTCAGGGATTCTTCCAGATTCTAGATCACGGAAGAGGTTATTGATGGTAGTGATAATGTAGAAGCCATAAGCAGAGCAGAGTATCTCTCTAGCAATGTATTGTTTATCTGCTTCTTTATTGTTCTGTTGTATGAGTGCGTTGATCTTATCTTTAGAATCAGTGAATGCTTTAGCAATGTCGTGCATGTTGTATACAGTGTATCTTTCTTCCTGACTAAGGCCATCCACACCATGCAATAATGGAGGTAAAATGTTATTGACCAAGCCAGTGGAGAACTTGGCAGAATGACTTTTGATAGCAGCAATGTCTGCTTTATTCCAGATAGACATAGCCATACCAAAAAGACCTGTGACAGTACCTGTTGCACCTGTAACATTAGAACTGTCAACTTCACGTTTATTACTTTTATGATTTAGATTATCAGGAGAGGGCTTCCTCCTGAAGTTGCCTCTGTGTTCAGTAAAATGGACCCCAGCAACAGGATCTTGCATACGAATCTGAAATGCAGCTAAACTATCAAGCAATAATGTACTATAAAATGCTGATGTATTAGTATTGTGACACATACCAAACTCTTTCATATTACAATAAGTAAGATTAAACAAAACAGGTATATGCATAAACTGTAAGTTATTAATCAAAGAACCTGGGAGGGCAGTGGCTGTGAGACCACTACGTGGACCAGGGGTATGTTTTGGACATTCCAAAAGCTGCTTATCAGTGGGCGGTAACACAGAGAGGTACATGGCTGCAGAAGCCATGTGGTGTATAGCACAAAATCTGTGAGCAGAATCTTTGGACAAAGAATTACAATAAGAAGGATCTATCAAGGCAGTGATGTTGTACAAACCAGAAATGTCTTAATGCAGTTTGCAACAAGGACAGTGAACCATTTAGGGATAATTTAGCATTGGGTCAACCCTGGAAAGTTCCTTTGGAGAGTTTGGCCACAGGGAGAATTTGTCCTAGTGATGTGGTTTGCCACTCAATTTGAAGGGTAGATTTGTCAGGAGCAACAACCGAGGCAGTGAGGAAAGCATCGGAACCTTCCTGGAATGTGATCATACTATCTGGTATATTGATGGATACTCCATCTGGAGAAGGTGCTGGAGGATCGAGGTGTCCTAGGAGGTCCGGTACCGTGCCTTGGATGCAGGGGATAACTCCTGAGAGGAGGAAATAATGGAACAAGATAGCCATCTTGTCAGTGTATCTGAAAAGGAAGATCAAAGATTAGTATGTTAGTACAATTCCACCCAATGGGGTGAGGAAAAGTAATTTAAGCTCCTTTATACAGCTTCAGCTGGTTTGCATGTAACCATTTGTCAGTCAACTTGTTGTTGTGGAGGAGTCTAACTTGATAGACTGCTGGACTGAGCTTGTTGACAATGGGGTATGGGCCTTCCCACTTGTTGGAGAAGGAGTGGGTGGGATGTGCAAATCGAAGTACCATTACCTGATCTCCAACTTGCCAATCCACTTCTTGTGCGTGTTTGTCAAACTGTATTTTGGATTGTTGCTGGGCTTTGCCCATGCAGTTGGCAGCATACAAGTGTGTGTGTATGAGGTCTTTTCTGAGTTTTTCCACATACTGGTCCACAGACACACGGTCTGCAGTGGGGGTGTGCAGGTCAAACAACAGGCATTCAGGTAATCTCATCTGTCTACCAGTCATCACCTCAAAGGGTGTGAGCTGGGTGGTGGCTAAGGGTGTGCCCTTGATTGCCATAAGGAGTAAAGGCAATAGGGAATCCCAAGTTTTGGGATTGTTCTCAATGAATTTGGAAAGCATTTGCTTAATCTGTCTGTTGGCTCTTTCTACTTGACCTGAGGATTGAGGGTGGTAAGGTATGTGGAACTTCTACTGAACTCCAAGGAGTTCAAGGGATTCTTTCATCAACTCACCTGTAAAACTGGTTCCTTTATCAGAATCTACCTTAAGAGGTAGACTCCACCTGGAGAAAATCTGTTCCACCAGGATTTTGGCAGTAGTCTTTGCTGTACATGTCTTAGTGGGGAAAACTTCTACCCACTTAGAGAAGAGGTCAGTTACCACAAGAGCATACTTATTATTTCTGCTGGTGTTGGTCAGGGTGCCAATGAAATCAATTTGAATGGCATGCCAAGGACCAGAATGTCTTTGTGGTAAAAGTTTGGCATTTCATTTGGTAGGGATGGGATTATTTTGCGCACAAATGAGACAGTTGTCTATGTATTGTTTAACATCTTTGGTGATACCAGGCCACCAGGCAGTGATCTTGAGTCGTTGGAGGGTATTTTCTGCTCCATGGTGTCCACCAGTAGGAGTGTCATGCACTTGGTGCAAGAATTCAGATCTTAGGTGTCTGGGGACCACCCACAACTTAGTGGTAGAGTCATCTGGTTGGAACCAAATGAGCTTGTCATCTGGTGACAGACGTAACTTACCTTCATGCCTCCGATAGGGGTTATGTGTGGGAAGTTTCTGTTCAGTACCTTTATCAAGGAATCTGAACACCTCTTTGAGTTCAGTATCAAGCTGCTGGGATGCGGAGAGATCCAAGGGGGAAAAAGGTTCAGGTTTCTTCTTGAGAACTGCAATGTGTACAGCTGCATTGGCCTCTGGATGGTCCATCATCCAGACATCCCCCCCTCAGGCCCCTTCCTTAGCTAGGGTGTCTGCTGCATCAGTGAAGGCATGATAAGGGTCATGGAGAGAGTGGGCTTTAACCTTGTGTACATAGAGTTTGTGTGCAAATTTCTGTGCCAGTGCATGTATGTATATTACCAATTCTTTGTACTTCACTGGACTGCCATCAGAAGAAAGAAAGGAATTCTTCTGCCAGAAAGGAAGAAATTCTGTAAGGGAACAACAAACCCAGTTAGAGTCTGTAAAAATGATGGTATCCTAGGTTCCATGTTGGATGAACTCGAGGGCACAGGCCACCGCTGCCATCTCTGCGTATTGTGATGATGCTACACTACAGCACTTAGATATCTTGACAGTGTTCCCATAAGGGTAAATCACCAAAATACCCATCCCTGCAATCTGTTCTCCCTGATAGTAGGATGCTGAACCATCAGTAAAGATACGGCACAAAGAGGTACTCTCAAGTATTTGTGGCGTGGCAGGGAGGAAAGGACCTGGATCAGGAATATCAGGTAACTGTAGTGTACAGTCATGGGGTTCTCCCTGGAAAAGGAGGCCATGAGCTAACATAGATGGAACTTTAGTCGGTTGTACCTGTATATCCCTGTCCTGGCGAAGAAGTGACCAGTGCATCAACCAGGTGTTAGAGACCGACCCATCCTTCACTTTGTCTGAGAGCAAGAAGGTGGTTGGTGTATGATTAGTGTTAATGATCAGTGGTGAGTACCCAATGATATACAAGAAGTGCTTGACAGCCCAGTAGGTGGCCAGAAGGTTCCTTTCACAAAGGCCGTACTTCTGTTCCACTGGGGTCAAAGCTGAGAGCATATGCAATGGGTATCAAGGGCCATGCACCTTCTGGGCCAACACTGCTGACATAGCAATGTCAAGGGTGGCACACTCCAGATGGAATGGTAGTGCTGGATTGGGGTTCACCAGTGCTGGGGCGGAGGCCAAGGCCTGCTTCAGTGACGTCACAGCCTGAGTGTGAATAGGGCCCCAAGTCCATGGTACATCCTTTTTGAGTAATTCACACAGAGGAGCAGCTTTCTGAGCAAAATCACAAATGAAATCTCTCGAATAGTTTACCATACCTAGAAACCTTCGAAGAGTTGCCACACTGGTAGGTAATGGCAAGTCTTGTAATCCCTGTACCTTCCTCCAGGTAGGGCTTCGACCTTGGTCAGTTATTTTCAGACACAGAAAGAGTACTTCTTTCTGACACAACTGCGCTTTTGCTGGGTTACATTTCAAGCCTGCCTTCTGAATGAGAGTCAATAGTTTGTCCAAGAGATCCAAATGTTGTTCCTGTGTGGCTGTGACCAGCAACAGGTCATCCACATATTGTAGGAGACATTGGGGGGTAGAGAAACTCTCAAGGGCATCCATCATGTGAAGATGGAAGAGGGATGGACTGTTATGGAATCCTTGTGGCAAGCAAGTCCACGTGTACTGTCTTCCTTCAAAGGTGAAGGCAAACTTATATTGACTCTTAAGGGCCAATGGCAATGACCAAAAACCATTGGGGATGTCCAGAGCACTGAATCACTTCAAGTCAAGGGTTAGAAGTCGTAGCACATCTGGTGCTGATGCCACAGTTGGGGAACAACTGGAGGTGACCTGATTCAGTTTCCTGTAGTCAACAGTAAGTCTCCAGGCGCCTGTGGGTTTCTTCACGGGCCATACTGGGGAGTTGGCAGTGGAAACACAAGTTCTGATTACTTCTTGCTTGAGGAGTGACTTGATCATTTCTCTAAGGGAAGGCAAGGCCTCAGTGGGGAAAGGATATTGCCTTTGCCTCTCGTGCTAGGCCTGGCACTTCAATGACGGTGTGCATTCTACCACAGTCATATTTGTTAACTGCAAACGACTCCAAATATCATTGCAGAATAGGTATGAGTTTTGGGAAAAGTTCATGGTTCTTGAACAAATCTATGACGTCATACTCTTTGTCATTGGCAGATATCGTTGCCACAACGTGTGAATCAGGAATCAAGATGGTATGGTATTGACCCTGAATCTGTATCAGTAGCATGTTTGCTAATTCCACCACACAGCCGTGTGGTGCAAGGAAGTCGATCCCTATAATACTAGGATGATCATGCAGCACCATCAGTTGTAAAGTGTGTGAGGCCTTCAAGTGGCCTAGCTCTACCGGTAAGGGTAGAGAATGGTATGCAGGCAGCCTAGTACCGTCGACTCCTGACATGTTGGTCTTCCACCTGGTAGACCAAGGGGACGTGTCCGGGTGTTCGTCATGTAGCACAGATACAGCTGCACCTGTATCTAGCAAAACTATTAGTGGGCGGCCCCCAACCTCGGCCTCGGTGTAGGGCCTTCCGTTTGTATCCAAGACTAGCTTGTTTACAATACGGACTGGGGCCTGTAATTGTCAATCCGTACTGCCGGAAGCATGCAGAGGTTGGGCCTGGCTTGTGTGAATGACTTCACCATGCTGTACTGATGCTATATAGGGAGGAGCTTCTGGATTCAGACCTGTGTGGGCCTGAGGGCCTGTACCTCCAGTGTCTCCATGGCCGGTTGAGGCCTGGGCTGCTGGTTGTATGGCCACAAGGGTCTGTGTGGGAACAACATCCACCACAGAGCACACTTGTCCCAGGAGCTCTCGAAATTTCTGATTTTCTTCAGCTATCTCCCTATATGAAGGACCCATTCTCTGTTGTGGTTTACCTCTACCCTTATGCTTCCTGTTCTTATGCCAATTCCGGTTCCCACCCCATTGCTGTTGTCGATGCGGTTGTTGTTGGGCCTGTTGGGGGTGTTGATTACCAGCTGGAGGAGCTGGCGGATGTTGGGCCTGTTGGAGTTGAGCCTACCCTTCCACTGTGTAGTGTGTCGTGGTCCCCGAAGTGGGTTCCACGGCAGCTACCTTCTTGGAACCGGAGCCCAAATCACAGATATACAGTTGATACACCCTCTCAGTTTTCTGAAGAATACCGGCAAACCTATCCGTATTTGGGTAAGTGGTTGGCTCTACCTTTTCTCTTACTGCTGGAATCATGTTCCTAAGGAACAGGGTGTTATATTCAATAAGAACTACATCCGCAGCTTCTTGTGCCAGGTGCTTTCCTGCTCGGTAGGCCATCCAGAGTCTCTGGTGGTAAGTCGTTGGACTTTCTTTTGCATTCTGCTTCACAGGATATGCAAGCATCACTCCTACTACACCTGGACTATGAGCAGAAATGAGCTCAGCTGCAAACTCGTCAAAGGTAGCGTTTCCATCCTGGTGAACAGCTTCGGGAGTTTGGCCCATAAACCAGGATCGATGGTCTGGCGTAGTATTTGGACCTGATATTCTACAGCGAGGCTAAGCATCTCGCATTTAGAACGTACCTTTTCCAAGTGACAGCTGAGGTTGTTGGATGGATTCATCCAACCAATGCTGTCAGCAATCTGCTGAACAGAGTAGGCCATTTGCAGGGGATTAGTGGGTCGATCAGGCAAAGGTGGATTGTCTCGAGCACCATCCAAAGCTGCACGAGCTGCAGCTTCAGCCGCAGTGCAGACAATACCTTCGTGAGTGCCAGCATCTTGAAAGAGCTGACTAATCTGGGTTTTAATAGCCCTCATACTCCTCTCAGGAAGAGGAATATTGCCTATCACTCTTTCAATCATGGTTTCTATCTCTTGCCTGTCTTCCAAATTAATAACGGCTACCGGAGGTGCCGTCGGGACCAGGCTTGGGCCTGCTCCCCCCCATCATGGGCGCCGCCATGTTGGCATTTTCCATGATGAGCGTCACGATGCCGCCGACGTGTGACCTGGGGAGTTGGGGGCGGGGACCCACCATTCTGTGGATGGCTGGGTGTGGAGTCTGGGCCATAGTAGGAGCATGACTGGGCGTTGTATTGTGAAACATTATCAGATAACTCCCCTTCTGATGATGAATGAAAGGCAGGGGCTACGCCTCCCATTGCCTTAACATGTCCAGCCAGAACCTCTCACTGATGGCACAGTGTCGCCATCTTAGTTCTACTTTCATCGTGATTCACACTTGCAACATCCATATCAACCTGATCTTGTTTTTGCTTTTGCAAAACTCGATACGCGGCGCTCAATTTGCGATTGTCCCTGTAAGCTACTTCTAAATCATTACGTACCTGGTTAATCTCGTCCTGAAGCTCACCCATTTCATCACTCAACTAAGCATTCACAGCACTCAGCAAATCATTTGTGCAGCCTGACTCTTATCCTGTCTCAAACTTTCACAATCCTGCCTCAACATACATATTTCTTGGTCACCAGCCTTGGCTGAATGATGCAATAGCGAATCCTTTTCATTCCGCAGAGTTTGGAGTTCGGACTCCAAGTTCTGCTGCAGTCTAATACATTCTGTTTCCTGCATACCCATCTGTTACTTAAGAGATGAAATCTGCAGGTCAAAAGTTCCAAACCTCGCTTCGGAGGATTCCAAAGCAGCGTAGAGAGCCGCGACCATCAACCCCTTAGCATGACGCTTATTGGTTGATTGTCTCGTCTCTGCATACTGGGCTGAAATCCCAAGTACAGGGTTGTCGGATTGACTTGCGTCCCGCACGAAGTCAGCCCAACCTCCATGGGAGGCAAGGAAGTTCGAGACATCGAGTCTCAGTTCTGAGCAGATATCTGATACTGTGGCCATTGTGTGGGAGGGAATGAAAATTCAAACTGTGAAAAAGACAACGTGCTGCATATCGATCCACAGCACGAGTACTTTAAACACAGCGAGGCTACTGTATTAGTTGCAGGCTTGCAATTCAAAACTGCTATGGAGTGGGTCGAGACAGCATCGACCACACCCGAAAAGTCAGCCAGACTTTGCAAGTGACTACAAACTGGTTTTAAAGATGGGAGAGGTGATACGGAAATGTACACCTACTGTCCCTGTGGGAAAGGGGAAAAAGTTTAAGCAACAAGTGAAAACTTACAAACACCAAATATCGCCTGCACATGGTCGCCAATTTGTTGAGAGGTCTAAATCTCACTTTCAGATTCTTGACGATATTGGGAATGCAAGTAATCACAGACACGTTGCATTAGAGTAATAAACAAGTTTATTACTACCAAGGGATAAATCACAGTTGCCCTAAGCAGTTCTTACCAATACAAACCGGGAGCTAGTGCTAAGCGTTCCCTACACCTCGAGGTTTCTCTGTTGTCTCTTGGGGTCTCTCAGGTCTCCGAGGTGTAAAGCTTGTGCATTACATTATATACCTATGATAATTACTATGGTTACCAAAAAATAGAAATATTTCTAGTTACAGAGATGAGCCCTATTGGCTAAATTAGAGGTGGCTCCACGGTCCAAGATAACATTATACAATTCTGTAAAGTCATCAGTTTGAGAACAAAAGAGTTCTTATACAGAGTCTTACATAACTCAGTGTAGTAGTACAAATCACCAAAAGATGGCAATGCCATCTTACATATTATAATTACTTCAAGGACACAGGTGTCTTGGCATCTGACTAGTAAGAAATGCACAGAAAATACATAGCTGAATATATGTGTATCAGCAAGCAAAGTGTATTACAACAATATGCATTCATATCCTGACATCTACTCTTACACGGTAGATGCCCTTAGCCCTATGTATTAGTATAACCTATACCTAAGCATTAGCTGTCTAGGGTGTACCTCTGAGGGTACCAATTAGGGTGCAGGGACCTCATGTAACAATACGCTATAGACCTCCTATCCCACCCCCTCCCTTCTAAGTTTCAGGGCTTCTCCTTCCATCAGTTTAGCTTCTTAGAGGAATGCTATCTGGGTTTTCAGCTTTTTTGGTTGGGATAGCACTTTTGTCCTTTTTGTGGAAAAATTTTAGCCACTCAAATTCCATGAGGTGGCTGTCAGATCATTGTTATTAGCCATGGTCTTGTCTGATAATTAACCTAGCATTGCTGCCCCTTCTGAGACGTCCCTTCCATCACACTGTTTGTTATTCCCATTATTCTTTGTGTCCCTCTTCCACCTCTTGCAAAGACCCTGCTCAATATTTTGTCCTTTGCTTGTAACTGTTAACCCACTGCAAACACCCTGTTACCACAATCCTCCTTTTCCCTTTATCATGTTCCACCATGAACTTAGCTGTCAGCTTGCCCCCAGTACTTCTCTATGGTTCCTTGCTGGGATTGCATCTGAACCTGGGCATAAGCCTTGGTAGCCCCACAATAACAGTGTGATGCTATTTAACAACTTGGCTACATCATGCAGCAAACAGAAAAAAACAGTTACAGTGGTCATAGATTCGAACATACGAAATACCAGCAGAAACAGGCCTCACAATCTACCGAGTCTGCCCGATTGTGCAGCTAGCCCCTCAACTTATGGCTGCCCCACCCTCCCCTCCTATTAACTAACCCCCTTACTCTGTCCCATCCTCTCTTAAATCTTCTCACCTTTCTACATGATACCACCTCCTTGGGCAGAGTGTTCCACTTATCTACCACCCTTTCTGTGAAAAAGTGTCTCCTGATTTCCCTCCTGAATCTCCCCCTTTCCAATCTTAGCTGGTGCCCTCTCATGTCCCTCCCCATCTGATATGAAGAATCCCTTTTGTATTAATTCTTTTAATACCCGTTAGGTACTTAAAGATTTCAATCATATCCCCCATCCCTACTCTCTTCCAGGGAATACATTTGCAGCTCTCCCAGCCTCTCCTCGTAGGACTTACCCTCAAGTCCCTGTATCATCTTGGTTGCCCTACGCTGCACCCCTTCCAGCAATCTGATGTCCCTCTTCAGGAATGGACACCAGTACTGCATGCTGTATTCCAGGTGTGGCCTGACCAGTGACCTGTATAGGGGTAGGATCACTTCTCTGTGCCTGGAGGAGATTCCCCTCACTATGCACCCCAGCATCTTGTTTGCCACTGCAGCCGCATTCCTGCACTGAGCTGAGTGGTTCATACTCCCTGTTACTAGTACCTCTAGATCCTTTTCCTCCACTGTGCTTATCAACTGTACTCCTCCCAACTGATATTTCCTCCCCTGGTTCTTTGCTCTGAAGTGCAGTATCTTGCACTTCTTGGCGTTGAACCTCAACTGCCATGTCTCTGACAATTCCTGTAGTTTGGTCAGGTCTTCCTGCAGCCCCCTCCGCCCCTCTATGTCATCTACCACTACACCGATCTTAGTATCGTCTGTGAAAAGACTGATCCTACTCTGGATCCCATTTGAGATATCGGATATGAATATCCCGAACAACACTGGTCTCAGTACTGAACCCTGGGGCACCCCACTCGTAACGTCCCTTGGTAATGAGAGTTCCCCCACCACCACCACCGCCCTTTGCTGCCTACCCCTCAGCCAGTTGATGATCCAGATGACCATTTTTGTCCACACGCCAATGTATTCCAGCTTTCTCTCCAGCCTCCAATGCGACACTGCATCAAAAGCCTTCCTGCAGTCCAAATATAGGACATCCATTGCATGGCCCCTGTCCAGTTCCCTTGTAACGCAGTCATAGTACTCGACTAGGTTTGTTTGGCAGGATCTGCCCGATACAAAACCGTGCTGATGGCCATCTTGGAGCCCACTGTCCTCCAGAAAGGTCACTAGTCTCTCCTTTAGGATTGACTACATGAGTTTCCCCAAGATTGAAGTGAGACTCACTGGTCTGTAGTTGCCTGGATCATCTTTAGGGCCGCTTTTATGAATGGGCACCACATGGACCATCCTCCAGTCCTGTGACACGCATCCTGTGTCCAGTGATATACTGAACAGGTCTGCCAGTGGTCCCACTAGGATCTCTGATAGCTCCCTAAGTACCCTAGAGTGAATGCCATCTGGCCCCGGAGCCTTATCCACCCTCAGTGCCCTTAGTCCCTCCAGAACCCTGTCCTCTATAATTCTGATATCAGTTGCCCCACCACCCCTGCCCACTCCCCCTTCCCATGGGGTATCTGCCCCCCCTTTCCTTCGTGAACACAGAGCAGAAGTACTCATTTGGTGCCTCTGCCTGGTCCTCCCCCTTCTCCATCCACCCCCCATCTAATTCTTTCTTAATCCTCACAATCTGGTTTTGTTTCTTCTTCTCTCGCCAATGTATCTGAAGAAGTCCTTTTCCCCGTTCTTGATTCCCTGTGCCAGTCTCAGCTCTTTGGATGCCTTGGCCACTCTGATTAGCCTGGTAACTTCCCTGGACTTCTTCATGTACTCGTCTTTGTCCCATTGCCCTCCTGATTTCATAACCTTCTGGAATGCTTTTCTCTTGGCCCTCGCCCCTTCCGTTACCTCCCAAGTCAGCCAGCTCGGCTTCTTTGCTGTCCCCTTTCTTGCTCTGTGTCCTGGTGCAGGTCTCAGTAGCCTCTGCCAGCCCTTTCTTAATGACTAGCACCTCATCCTCGCAGCTGCTTTTAAGCTTGAGCTGCCTGCCGACTACATCGGCGAGACCGGGAGCCCACCTGCTGCCACCCGCCCACCGCTCTCCAAGCACAGGTAATTGCTGAAGCCAGATCTTCAGCCCTCAGCTGCTGTTGCAGCGAAGATCCTGGATTTTTTTTTCTGAATTCCTGGTGCCATCTGACTGCACTGCCCCCATTGGCTGCTCACCATCTTGGTGAACTCCCTGAGTGGCTAGCTCTGGAATACAGCATGGCTGCTTTCCCAGGACTATGCCGCCAAGTTTGAAAAGACTTTCCCTTGCTCCGGCACAGAGACACACAGTTCTTGCCTAATTGCACACCCGTGCACAAATTTTGTAGTCTGTGCTGCCTGGCCTGGCTACTAGTGTGTGTGTACATAATACCAATTACAGCTAAACTGAAAACCGGGATTCCTACTGCTGATTTTTGTTTGTTTAAGGACTGTTACTAGCCTGTATTTGTTCATTCTGGTAGAGAAAAAAAAGACTAAAACACTGTTTGCTTTGTTAGTTTCCCTCTGTTCTAGCCTAGCCAGACCCTTTAATCTTCCCATTCTCTCCTTTGTGTGTCTCTTTGTGTGATTTTTTGCCCTCCCCTTAGCCGCTACTCCAGAACTTCTTAAATACACCTAAGCCACTCCCCCTTCTGTGCACCTCCTCCCATTGACCGTATTGCCCTACACAAATTTAAAGCTGCAGAACACCTCCTAGAGTGCGGTCCTGCCCCACAGAACTACATTTCTAACAGCCCCTTGCCTCACCACTCCCTCCTCCATCTCTTCATAAGGCTGACCATGCTAATTCTCTACTACTACTTTCCCTTTTCCCCCAATCTCCCTCAGAAAAATGAAGCTGGCACTGCCTATATTATGGGCCATCTCCCTAACTACTGCACTGGCATTGACTGACTTCTGAGCTACGGTGTTGGCCTGCGATCAACAGCGCCTCTCCTACCTCTCATTCCCCCCCCTTCCCTGTCTCAACCCTTTTCACTCACTACTAGGGATAAGTCCACCCTGGGGTACATCTCTCTCATCCTACTCACTAAAGGAGAACACCACCTCCTTGGCCACTTCCTGGCTAACCTCTTCTGGTCTCCTACTATTCCCTTCTGCCCATACATTCTTCTACTATCACCACTCTCCCTTGCTGAGGACATTGAGTGCAACCCTGGCCCAACAAACTCCCATATCACCCCCTCCTCCAGCATCTGGACAAATGCCCCTGGTCTTAAAATCGCACATATCAATGTCTGCAGCCTTCCATCTAAATTCACTGACCTTGAGGCTTGGATTGAGCTACACAACCCCATATTCTGGGACTCACTGAAACATGGCTAAAGCCACACCACACCAAAAACACCTTCAACATACCTGGCTACTCTTATCTACGCCTTGACAGGCCAGACAGGAAAAAAGGCAGCAGTGTGGCCCTGCTCCTAAGGGAACCCCTCTCAGCTAGCATTGTCCCACACTCTGACTCTTCCTCACCTAGTGAATGGCTACTCTCCAAACTGACCCTGGGATCCTACAAGAAACTCTATATTGGCTGCTGCTACAACCCCCCCCGTGACCAGAACCATTGAACTCACCAGCCTCCTCCAGGGCCTGAGCTCTCTTAACTCCCCATAGGGAATCTATCCTTCTTGACAACTTTAATCTAAACTGGCTGATCTGCCACCAGCCTGACTATGTATCCCTGTTAAAGTAGCACAACCTGGTGCAGGCGATCACTCTCCCCACCAGACTTAATCCACGCTCAGCCACCCAGACTGTACTAGACTGGATTCTCATAAACGGTGAGGACTGAGCATTACACGCTGGCACCATGGCTGACTCTATAAGTGATCACTCACCGACCTATCTCCTCTGGTCTTCCAAACTAAAGCGCTCCCCACCCAAATACCTATCTCTCAGAAATTTCAGCTGCCCAGTCTCCACAAATCTCCTTGAGGAGGTCAAGTCCTTGGACTGGTCCATGCTTTTTTTCCCTTTCCAATGCAGCCACGGCAGTTTCCACATTTACCCGGACTCTACTAACACTCCAGGACTGCCTTTTTCCTGTCACCACCTGATGGGTCAGAGGCAGATGCTCGCGCTGGGTCTCTAAAGACTTCCTAATCCTTATGAAGGCCAGAGACCGCACCTGGTCCACTTTCAAAGCAACCCCCCTCTCCTGCCCTCTGGGATGCTTACAGGCGCATGAGGAATAAATGTAAACAACAGGCCAAATTTTTGAAACAGGCCCACTTCCACAATCTACACAAGGCCAACCTTGGAGACCATAGAAAATTCTGGGACTCAATCAGCTCCCTTCTAAACCCCCGCCCCAGCTACACTGCACCACAACTCAACTCCCAGGATGGGCTGCTGATCGACCCTCATGATGTGGCCAGTGTCTTCAACTGTAAGTTCACCAACTTATCCATGTACCTAAATAAGCTGCCAACTGCCCAACCTCAAAGCTCAGCCCTAATACCTGATACACTGCCATCCTCTTCCAGCTCTGCCACTCACCTGCAAATACCCCCGTTCTATTTTAAAGCCCTCTCCATACACGACACAGTGAAGCTACTCAAAAGTCTACCTAACCATGGCTCCTCCGGATCTGATGGGCTATCTCCAGTCTTCCTTAAGCTGATCTCTCCGGCAATTACCAGGCCACTCACCTTCATCTTTAATCTTGCCCTTTCCACCTCCTCCATGCCTGACCCATGGAAGATAGCTAAGGTTATCCTCATTCTTAAATCTGGTGACCCCAAATCCTCTGACAATTAGCGTCCGATATCCTTCCTCTCTAGGGTGGGACAAATAGGGTCGCCAGGTCGCCAAATGCGACCTGGCTAAACATTTTGGCCACCAGATGTGTGTAAAAACTCGCCATTCTGGTGAGTACTGAGACGCATCACTGGTGTGCATGCGCGGTAGCTCAGCATCCTCTCAGCTGAGCTGCCATCATCGCGCATGCACGGGATCATCTTTTCTGGCCAAGAGAGAGCAGAAGGGACATGTCTGGGTGGGAGGGAGCCAGAGGAGGAGTCGGGACTTGAGTCTGCGCAGCACAGTCAGTCACGAGGTGAGCAGTTGGGACTGTTGGGTGCTCACGTGGGTGGGGGAGTCGGGAGGAGGGGAAAGGATTCGCTCGCACCTTCGCCATTCATTTCAGGCGCTGAGCGGGTGAGGGAGACTTACTGTGAGCTCTGTCTCAGCAGATCATAACTGTGTGCCATGAAGTTGTTCAACAACCCTTTTAAGGGCTCAGACCAGTAAATAAAAAGTACCAGATGTACTGTTTTTTAGGAGCCTGTGTGTCCTCTGTCCTGTATAAACAATAGCAGCTTACTTTTCTCAGTTTGGGTTTGGGCCTGGGGACGACATGCTGACTGGGGGGAGGGGTCTGTGCTTGGTGGTCCTGTTGTGGGGATTGGTTGTGGGGATGGGAAGCCCTGAAATTGGGTGGGTAAATTAATATTTTCTTAATTTGCAATTGCTGCAGCTCTGTGCTGACTGCTGAGTGAGTCTGACAACTGGGGGAAGGGAGGGGGATGACAGAGACCCTGCTTTGTGGACGTTAGGTGGTACAGGGGGAGCTGTGAGCAGCTGTAATCTATCTGTATCTGATTTTGCTGTTCAGTCTTTTTTGGGTGGGATTGGGGCTCTTGGGCCCAAAACTGAAGAAAATACAAGCTACAATAATTTAAAGTACAGAGTCCGGACTACCACTGTTGTGTGCATATTAGTGGTTGTTATTGATTGCGTCTTTTGTTGTTTGGCTATCCACCTGTCTCGTCCAGTCCTCTTGAGGTTGTGTCAGGCTTTTTTGAGAGGACCAATTTAAAACAAAAAAAAATTAGAGCTTGCCACAATTAATGAACAGTCCATACTAGTGCTACCTGTGTGCATACTGCATATTATTGACTGCGTCTTTTGTTTGGCTATCCACCTGTCTCATCTGTCCAGTCCTCTTGAGGTTGTGTCAGGCTTTTTTGAGGGGACCAATTTAAAAGAAAAAAAATTAGAGCTTGCCACAATTAATGAACAGTCCATACTAGTGCTGCTGCTACCTGTGTGCATATTATTGACTGTGTCTTTTGTTGTTTGGCTATCCACCTGTCTCATCCAGTCCTCTTGAGGTTGTGTCAGGCTTTTTTGAGGGGACCAATTTAAAAAAAAATTAAAGCTTGCCACAATTAAAGATTAAGGTATAGCTATTATAACCTGTGTGCAAGCATATTAGTGACAGCCTCTGGTAATTTTGTACAACAAATATCAGTCCACCCCAGACAAGTCCATCAGTCTTACTCTAGTCTGACCACTCACAGTCACAGCTACAGCCAGTCTTCCTGGTTGTGTCAGGCTCAGGAAGGCATCTAAAAACTGTCTGCTGCTGTGCTGCTGCCATTACCGGCAACCACTCGTTGTTTTTCATACTGTTTTGGGATTGGAGTAATAAAAATGTCTGGAAAAAAGAAACAAAAACAACAACCTAATTTGTTTTCATTTGGCTTTATTAAACCCAGTGTATGTGCTGTGGAAGAATTACGTAACAAAACCATTCAAGTCATCAGTGACGCTGATAGTAACATTGTCGATGTTGCTGCTGAGGAGGAACATGTGAAATTAAATCCTCCAGTTGGTAACGCTGCTGCTGCTATTTGTTCTTCTATTTCTGGAGGAAGGGCAGCCAGGGTGGCGGCGCGACTCCGACCATATTGACAGACCATCACTGGTTACTGATATTGTTCAGGTTCCTAGTGTTTCTGCTACTTCTAATAGTGTTTCCATTGCAGATAGTTCATCTTCCTCAAGCTCTCTGCCCAGAATAAATCCTACCAACAGGAAAAAAGATTCAGTGAAACGCAAATTCAGGGTTGAATGGTCACGAGAATTTGACTGGCTTCAGTATGAGAAGCAAGGCAACACTATGAGTTGCAAGGTGTGTAGGAAGCAACCCCATCTGGCAGATCATACATCTGTGTTTTTTGTTGGTAGCAGTACTTTTAAAATGGAGTCTATAAAAATTCATGATGCAAGCAGTTCTTATGTAAAATGCATTCTGTCTGAAAGGGCTCAAAGGGCACCAGAATCCACACCTATGGCTTTTTTTTTTCAAAAGATGAATGTTGCAATGAGAGAATCCATGCGGTGTCTTTTAATGTTGCCTACTTTCTGGCATCAAGGGTTTGGCCATTTCAGGACTTTCCGTTTCATACCTCACTGTTACGCAAATGTAATATAAAAGTGATTGAACAATACACAAATCACAAGAGGTGCAGCGAGTTTGTGCATCATATTGCAGCAGTAATACGCACAAATACAACTGAAGAGATAAAAAATCTCCTGCTGTTGGACTGTTAATAGACGGAAGCACTGACAGAAGTGTGACGGAATTTGTGAATGTGTTCATCAGTTATGTTGGTGAAGATGGTACTCCAAATACCTCCTTTATTGGTACCGAGCTACTAGGGAAAGCAGATGCCGATGGATACATTGCAGCATTAGATTCACTCTTTAACAAACTTAACATCCCCTTGTGGAAAACTCTTCCATGGATTTCTGGGATGGCGACTGATGGTGCATCAGTCATGCGAGGTCAACGTGGTGGAGTCACGGCAAAGTTAAAAAACAGTGGCCCGCCTTGGTTAATTGCTACACACTGCATCGCACATCTTTTACAACTGGCCATTCTGGATGCCCAAAAACATATGCCAGAAGTTCACGAAAATGAAAATGGCTTGCGGGCCCTGTATTCATTTTATCATTCTTCTCACTGAAGAATGAGAGCCTTGGAGGAGGCTGCTAACACCCTTTTCATTGAATTGAAAAAACTGGTCAGCATTTTCACAGTGCACTGGGTCAGTTCGCACCACAGTGCTGTGTCAGCTCTTCTCCACAACCTGCCGGCAATAATTGCACACTTAGAGAATACTGCAACACAGCACAGTGGGACTCCTGATGCAGACAGCGCTAAAGGACATTTGAACTTTGTAAAAAACAAAAAAAAATGTGGTTCTTGGCCTTTCAACAAGATTATCTATCTATTCTTGGAAGGCTTTCTCAAAATTTCCAAAAAGAGGGTCTTCTTCTTACTCAGGTACAGCCACAGGCGGACAGCTGCATTTCGGAGCTCATGAAGTTGAAGACCAATGCAGGCCCTGCTGAGGCACAGTTTTTAGAGTATGCCAGTTCAGAGGGCAGTCTTCTTACTGGTGGTATGGATGGCAGCAGCACTCCTCAAGCTCCTCCACCAGGCATGACTGAAAATGCTAGTGAACATCATGTAGTACAGAAAAATAGGAATAAAAGGCAAAAAAGAACCAGGCAGGCCACTGCATCAGACCAAGCAGCCAAGGAGATTGTTTCCAGTGAAAATGCCCGCACACTGATCAAGGAGAAAATATGCAACAGTGTGGTTGGATTCTTATGTGACAGATTTGAGCCCATGTGGCAGTCGGAAGACTACAAACAATTTTCAGTATTTGACACAACTGTTTGGCCTTCTCCTGATGACCCTCTCTTTCTAAATTTTGGTCAGAAATCCATCACAGGGCTTTGCCAGATGTACATGCCATTCCTGAAAAAGCAATACGGTTCAGGGCAACTTTTGTCTGATCCAGAGCTGGAGGACGCTGAACTTAAAAGAGAAATTACACAAAAAGTTTTGGAAGAGTGGCAAGATTTCAAAAATGCTGTAAAAAATCAAAATACAGAGCATGTATTAAGAAAGGTTCACCAAAATTTTGAGAGATTTGCTCTGTTATGGTTGTTGATCACAATTTTTCAGGTAATGCCAGTGAGTACAGCTGCTTGCGAAAGGGGATTTAGTGCTCATAATAGGATTAAAACAATATCTCGTAGCAATCTTATTGATAGCACTATGGACGATTTGCTGATGATCAGTTTAAATGGACCAACAATAGCAGACTTTAATTCAGACCCATCAATTGATCACTGGTACTCATCAACACCAGGATATCGGCATCTCTCTGGGCATAAAGTCACACATCCAGAATCAGATGTAATGGACTTGGAAGCAGAAACAGATGAGAAGTCAGAGTCGGACTCGAGGAGTTGAGTTCAAAGGACACAGACAGCGGTTGCATTGGAGTGGGATGTGGGAGGGGGACCGATTTTGAAGAAGACAGTAACAGCAATATAAATACTGTTAGCAATCTGTGAGCCATAGTTTTTCGGAGGCATTTACTTATTTTCTGCCCTTGCCCTCAAAATCTAATTTTAGTGATGATGACCCTACAGTGGTGGATTGGGGATGGTAACAGCATAGCAGCAGGCAGCAGCACATGTCTGGCCATGTAATGAAAAAAAAAGTCACAAAAAAAGTACCCCCCCCCAAAAAAAAGAACACACAAGACAATAAGAGAAATCACAACATCTGAAAGGTTTTATTGGTTTATTTAACAAGTCAACAACAACAACAACAAAAAAAAAAACACGGTGTACACTTCGCACTAGGAGAGGACTTGTTTTCACTTGTAAATCAGCACGTTCTGGTTAGTCAGTTAGACAGGCAGGACTTTCAATTTGTACTTTATAAATTCTCCCTCCTGTGTATATTTGATGCTGTTCTGGCAGGCTAATTCTCATCAGAATCTCTGGTAAACACATTCCCAAATGTAGGTTAATAGACAATTCCTCATCTGAAAGGCAAGTTAAAAAAAAATGGCTACCATATTTTATAGGCTAGCGGCCGTAAAAAAATTGGCCACCTAAAAATATTTTTGGCCACCAGATTTTGAGGTATGGTGGCCAAACTGGGCACCAGGTCAAAAAGTGATTTGTCCCACCCTGATCCTCCCACATCTCAGTAAACTAGACCGCACTCCATAAAATTCGCACTACTCTGAATAAGGCCTGCAGGTTAATTACTGGAGCACCTAGGATGACACACACCTGTCTACTGTATGCTAAAGCGCTGGTACTTGATCTCGACGAGCGCCTCAAATATCTTACTTGTACCCTTACAAAAAAGACCCTCCTTGGGCTTTCCCCACCAGGATTGACCACCACCATACGCCGCTCTGTCCCACTAGTTCATACTCGGACCTCTGGGAAAACCTCTCTTGTTATCCCTAGAGCTAGGACCTCTCACGGCCAAAGAGCCTTCAGCTTTAGGGCCCCCTCCTGGTTCAACACACTGCCCCCCTCCATCTCCGAAAGCTCCAACTATATCGTGCTTCAAAACTTCCTTACGTAACCACCTTATTAACACCCGATGCTGTAACTGCCGCTAGTCAAAGCCGTACTCAATACTTATGACAAAGCTTATTACTAAGCTGCTAAGGACAACATAACTCTGGTATTGTTTGCATCCATCCTACCTGTACCAGCTTGTTTGTATCTATGTCTTAATTTACTGTTATACTTATGTGTTGTACTGCTATACTGTGCATTTTGGTTTGTCTTACTGTGACAAGGTACCTTTGTAAATGAGCCTATGGCTCAAAGGTTTTCCAAACTGCTGTTTAAATAAAATAAATAAAAAATAAAATAAAAACTACTCGAGAGAGCAGTCTACAATCAGCTCACCGAGTACATAGGCAAATACACCCTCCTATGCAACCAACAGCATGGCTTTCACAAGAATCATTTCACTGCCACTGCCCTCGCCCTTCTGACTGACCACATCCTCTCTAACATGGATAATGGTAAAGCCACCGAAGCTGTCTTTGTCAACCTCTCAAAGGCTTTTGACGTGGTTAACCATGCTCTCCTTACCTCCAAGCTTAGCCTCCAGAAAGTCACAAGCTGGTTCACTAGCTACCTTACCAATCACTCACAATTTGTGTGCATTGGTCAAACCTGCTCCACCACCCCGCCTGTCTCTGTGGGAGTCCTTCAAGTCTCAATCCTGGGTCCCCTCCTTTTCTCCTTCTTCGTTAATGTGCTTCCCTTCGACTGACTCAACTGTCACTCACTCCTGTATGCCGATGACCTTGTCCTCTTCCACAGTGACAAATCCACGGCCACAGTCTCCTCAGTTCTCTCACACAACTATGCTGCAGCCCACAGCTGGTTCTCAAAATCTCCTCTTAGTAAATGCCAAAAAAACTAAATCCATGCTGTTCGGATCTCAGCCCTTTCTGGGCAAAACCAAAAACTATGCCCCCTTACGCATTCTCACCACAGACGGCCCAGCCCTAGAGGATGTCAACACCTACAAATGCTTAGGAGTACTGCTCAACCCCTCCCTCACCTTCACTGAGCATGCAAATTCCCTTGTCTGAAAGTTCCATCAAAAGTTAGGTGCCGCCTATAGATTCAGGCAATACCTTACCCCTGAAGCCAGACTAGCCATTGTCCAGGGTAATCTTCTCTCTATTCTTGACTACTGCTCCCCTATTTATGCCAGGACCTCAGCTACTGCCATGACTAAACTCTCCGCTGCCTACAACAGCGCCTGTCACTTTGCTTTATTGGCCCAGTTCTCCACCCACCACTGTACCCTCTATAATACCCTTAGATGGCTACCGCTACAAGGTCGCTTTGACCTAGCCCTCTGCTGCATGGTAGACAATGTCATCCACACAGCTCCAGAATCCCACCTAACTACCCTTCTGAAAACCAGAACGCTCCTCCACAACCTCCGCTCTAATGGTACTCTAGCTGTTCCTAGGGTATCCACCAACATGGGTAGCAGAGCTTGGTCTGCAGCTGCCGCTTTGCAGTGGAACAAACTACTGGCTGAACTCCGTTCCATTGACACACACTCCAGTTTCAAGCCCCGCCTTAAAGTCTGGTTCCTGGCAAACTCCTCCTGCCGCTGCTCCCTGGGGTCTGACACCAACCCACACTAGTCAACTCCCCAGCCCAGGGGTTACCCACCTACCCACACTAGTCAACTCCCCTACCTACAACTGTTATATTGTATTTTTCACAGTAATATTTGACTTCCTTGCCTGTACATATTGTATATATATTTTTTACTGAGCATTCTGTGTATTACTTGCTCACTGGACGATGCAGTCACACATTGTACACTGTGCCTATGATTTGTTTGTTTTGTACCAAATCTCCTCATGTCCGATATTGAAACCTTGTATTCACTGTTCTCAAATGGACCTATGCATCAAACCTGTATATTGTGCTTACTATTGTTGCATGTATCAAATCTGTTTCATGTGTATTACTGGTACCTTGTACTCCACTGTCACCCTGCACCATGTGTTATGGCCCAGTCGTGCCTGAAAACGGTCCCTGGGATCAGTGCACTCACCCGGTTATCAAAGTCATAAATAAATAAATAGATAAATATTCCATTTTTGGCTGGCACTCATGCACGTCTAAATTCCCGCCAGATGCTTAACCAACATTTTCCCCATCCTTTTAAAGTCCGCTCCCTTAAAATCGATCACACTGGTACCTGTTCCTCCTGTTACCCTTTCCATATTGAGTGTGAACCACACTGTATTATGGTCACTCCCATCCAGGAGGTCCTCCACTCCCAGATCCCTTACAGCTTCCCTGTTTGTTAAAACCAGGTCCAGAGTCCTACCCTCCCTAGTAGGCCCACGGACCAATTGCACCAGGAAGCTGTCCTGAAATGCGTCTAGTAATCTTTGCTCCTTTGCACATGTGGTGGTAGGGGTGTTCCAGTCCACCCCAGGCTGATTGAAGTCCCACCACTATGGTGCCCTCCTTCCTACAGACTCTTCTAATCTGGTCAGCCAACTCCATATCCAGGTCATCCTCCTGAGCTGGTGTCCTGTACACTACCCCCACCCTCAGTGTCTTTCTTTTAGAGTCTTGAAACTGCATCCATAGGGCCTCTGTCCTGCCCTCCATCCCCTCCTCTCTCATACACCTTATCCCTTCCCTTCTGTAGACTGCCATGCCCCCCCTTTCACCCTAGACCTGTCCTTTCTGAATATCCTTTACTCTGGGATCACCATATCTCAGTCCTAGTTCTGTGTGGCCCATGTCTCTGTGATGGCTGCAATGTACACGCTCCCTATAGCCAAGAAAGCCTGTAGTTCAGCTGATTTGTTACATAAGCTTCTCGCATTCAGCAAGACCACACTCCAACCTGTGTCGTTCTCCCCCCAGCCTGATTCCCCCCCCCAATCTTTCTTTGTGTCCCCACCTCAAATACCTCTCTGATAGCTTGGGGGGTAGGCACACTTGGCTCTCCCCTCTGGGATCCCTGCCTACTAGCTGTCCTTCCGCCACCCCCCACCCAGTTTAAATCTATCCTTGTTGCTATGTACCCCTCCAACCTCTGCTTTAACACCCCTTTGCCCTCCCCGCTCAGGTGCAGTCTATCTCCTGCATATAGATCCTTATTTTCCCAGGTACTGCCCCAGTCCCCCGCTACCCCATACCCCTTGGACTGACACCATTCCTCCAGCCATTTGTTGAACTCCCCAATCCTCCCTTTCCTTCCCGTACTCACACAGGGTACCAGAAGCACCCCTGAAAAGGCCACTGATTCCCCCACTTCCTCACATAGCCCTCCTAATTCCTCAAACCTCCTCCCCACTACTTCCACCATCTCCCTCACCAGGTCATTAGTGCCTACAAGCACCACTACATGCGGTTTCTTTCTGCCCCTCCTTGTGCACTTAAGAGCTGCCTGCCCTGCCCTGTCTGCCATTAGCCCAGGTATAGCCTCCACCCATATTCTGCTATGCCTCTCCCCCCTGCCGCACCATCTGATCCCTTTAATTATAGAATCACCAAGCCCTAGAACACCCCCTTCCTCATTCCTTGTCCCTGCCCCCACCCCTTTCCCAGGGTATCCACTCTTAGAGCATGCCAGCTCACTAACTCCACTCTTCCTCCCTACTGCTCTTGGCCCCTTCTCCCCCATCCTGTCCCCTGCCCCTTCACTGCTCCCTCCCTATCCGCCACATCACTCCACTCAGCCCTGGCCCCCCCTCCTCTACTCTGCCCCTGTCGTCCACCTCATCAGCAGAGTTTCTCTCCCCTTCACCCATGTCGACCTCCTCTGACTGACCTCTGCCCCTTGTGGGTTTACCTCTTTCTCCCTCTTCTGCTCTCCCCTGGTGATCACTCCTTCCCTTCCCCTTCATCAGCGTTGCCAGCTCAGCAAACCTATTTCCTGCCCATCCTGCCTGGCTGTGCCTCTGCTCCCCGAAGTCTAGCCTTCACACTAATGCCTGGCCCCTTGTTTGTTCTGCTCCTGCACTCCCTCCCCATCACTTCCCTTGAGCCACTGTTCCTCCCCCATGATGTCCTCATGTTATTTCCTGGATCTGACCTTCCTGCCTCCTGGCCCCTTCCCCCTCCCCTCATCCTCTACAGCTCCCTATCAAACCACAGCACTTCTTTCTCCGGCTTCTTCAACCGGATACAGATTGGACGCCCTTCTAGCCTTCGACATATGTTAATCCAAACTGCCACCCCACGTCCATTACAGCCCACTATCCTACCCATGATACCAGTACTAACTACAAAATACAGTTTTATCTATAAGTTTCTAACTAGTCCAGTCTCTACTTAACAATACAATACCAACTCCATGAGCAGAGAAGCATACAACACTACTATGATACTATCCCATCCATACGTTTCTCAGCAACATACAGCTTGAGGTGCTACACCCAAGTACAAAACACAGTACTATGTATAAGTTTGTAACTTTTTACCTCTTTAACCAGAGCTACATATCACTCTATAGCATTACAAAGAACAATCCCCTCTGTTAAGGCACCTGGTAGTGCTTACCACCAATCCCAATGCAGCAGCACTCCAATAAGTATGGACAAGCTGAGGGAGGGAGGGATGGGGAGAGTGGGATTAGGGCCTACTACCACTCCCATGTGAGTTAATCAGCCTCTTACACAACTGCACACCTCAGTCCCTATCTCAGGCAGAAGCAAACAGTGTCTGTCTCTCAAATGGCACAGAATTGAACTCCAGAATACAGCCCTGTTTACACACCCAAAATACAGCCCTTATACAAACAGTACATTTTAAACACCCAAATACATATCCCACTCCCAGTACAAGCAATTTGGACTAAAGTAAATGTAGGAAAACAAAAAAAAACAAAAATACTTCCCTTAGTTTAGCCTCACACAAACCCAGGACACGCCTGCAGTTCCTGTTGCTTCAATTTTCATTTTTCTTTAGCTTTAACCAGGGGCCGTACAGTCTCTGTCAGATCACCCCCTACTCATGTGACCATTTGACCCTGCTGGACCCTCTGAGGCATTCTGAAATGCTGCCATTACCAACCTGTGCAGGCTACTAGAGCACTTTGTGGTGAGTTATCGACTTTTTCTCTACCTGTGTGCTGGGGGAACCTCCCAAGGGGATCCTTGTTGTAAAGTCCCTTCTGTTAGACCTACTTCATTTCCCTGTGTGGAACTCCTCCCCACAACTGGCCCAGTCCCGTATGCTACCGGCACATGGTTCACGCCAGGAGTGAAAGACCATTCTCTCTTTTCTCAGTCAAACTGAAACCAGGTCCTGGGCCGGACTCCTTGAAGGGAGTCCCCATCCAGTACCTATTCCCCCTGATCAGTAAGGGTTTCTGGTGACTTAATTTAATGTGCCTTTCTTTTTATTTTTTATTACCCCTACCGAACCTTGGGGGTTAACTATTTACAAGTTCTGGGGTTCTTCCCCACTTCCTGTGTGAGGCCCCATTTTCCACGCTCTTCATTAGCATAGCGGGCTGGGGCAGACTTGGAAGTAGGAGGTACCTATCCTTCTTCGGCTGTGTTGCCCCGTGCCCTAAAGATGTAGCCCCCAGACTAATTGGCTAGAAGTTATGGAGGGTGTGCCAGGGCTTCCTTTGTACTATTTATCCTGGAGTAAGGAAAGAAGGGGGATGAGACCTGCACCCTACAAGATCTCATGCACCCCTCTGCACCAGTTATGGACCCCACCCCTTATTCCTCATACATCTGCAAGCTGCCTTGTATTCTGGGCACTGCTCGGTCAGCTCCCTGCCTGACCACTTTACAATATAGCTTTGTCCTTCCCCTTGTGCATATTTAGAGCTATCCTTACTCCACATTCCTTTAGGGGCTGGACAGCTAATCTCCCCTTCTTTGTAACTACCCAGAACAATGAGCAAGCTAAACTAAGAAATAAGAAGAAACACCCCCTGGCCAGGATTTGATACTAGGGAAGCGGATTGAGGAAACATCCTCGGAGGAGTACTCATTTGGGGAAGGCCATTATACATTTTTACCCCACAATCAGGTCTTGTTAAGTGCCCCAAAAGTCACTGACCCTTTTCAATGAGAGTGCCCGCAATAGGCACTATTCTTGACACTCAGTGTCCCATACTCATTTAAGGTAGCAGCTACTTTTGGGGCCTCTGTAATCAGCTGCAATAATCACCTCCTGGTCCAGAAGATTCTGCTGTAGGCTCTTACGGTGCCTTAATCCTGGGTTGAGTTATGGCTTTTAACCAAGAATTGCTCCACAGCCAAGCCTGACAGTTCAGCAGCTCTTCATGGAACATGGCAAGTGGCCGCCTGATCATCACAATAGGCCCACTCCATGAGGAGGATTTTCCAACCCTCCCAAAGTTTTAGTCATCTTGTTGTGGTGTGGGCAGCCCGATGTGTGAACACAGTCAGGAACTAGATAAAACAAAATGCTGGATCTGGTATTCACAAGTTACCTTCCGGTGTCTGCTCAGCGCACTTACCCCCCTCCGCCAGCTTCTGATCTTCGGGTGGACCTGTGCTGTGCAACTCAACCTCATTCACTACTCAGTCGGCTCACATTTGACAGCCTGGGGCCCAATCCTTGTAGATTTCCATCAACACAAGGTCTTCTGGCAGGTTCTCCATTCCCAAAACTGACATATCGAGTGCCCCTGGTAACAGCTCTCTTAAGGGGTCCTGCCTGTTGGATATTCTGACTGGGGTCAACTCTGTTGATTCGCTGCTGGGCTCCAAAAGGTGCTGGTGACTTTGTCAGCTCCTGGATCTGGCTTGAGCTCTCTTGGGCTGCAGTTTTGGCGTGTCCTGCTGCTTTGATATTGCCAGATGGTTGTTCTTTTTCCTCTGGTGGCCCCTCTGTACCTACTGCCACACTTCTCCTGGGATTGGATCTCTTTGCTGGGAAGTATTAATGGGCTGAGTTTCCATAGGGGTTGGAAGCAGGGTCTGCCATGCCACCTCACAAGGTGCTATGGGTTGGGGTGGGGGTCTTAGTCCGCTCTTGATGAATATTGCCCAGAAACTGCTCCACCTTACTGGGATTATCGAATGTCAGGAACTCTCCTTGATGCTGGACTCTTAGCATTGCTGGTTATCTGGGTGAGGCAGGCATGTTTAATCTATACAGTCCTTGTTTTACCCTCGCATATGCCCAGCACCTCTGAGAGACCTCTTGGGAGTAATCTTGAAATAACTGTATTTGGCGCCCATCCCACTGCAGTACCCTTCATTCTCTGGCAGTCCTGAAACAAAAGTCCTTGACAGGGTATTTCAAAAACCTGCATAAAATAGGACGTGAGCACTCTCCCTCCCTGGGCATGGGTGCAAGGGATCTGTGAGCCTTTTCCAGTTTGGGGGGGGCATGTTGTTCAACTTCAGCACTGAGGGTAGAAAAGTTTGTAAGAATTAAATCGTATCTTTCCCCTTGGCCTCCTCTGGCACCCCAATGATCCGAATATTGTTCCGTCTGAACCTGTCCTCCAGGTCATCTACTTTGTGGGGTAAGTATTGTATCTTGTAATGGTGCTCATGGAGATGCCCCTGGTGAGTGTGGAGGATTTCCTCATGGGTATTCACCATGCATTCCATACCTGCGACTCTTGATGTTAGGGCTTGTACTTCCAAGATCATTTTAGAGGTAGTATCCTTAAGTTCAGGAGACTCATTTAAGATTCTGTTTAAAAGTATTGTAATCTTTGCCATGTCCATAGTGTTTGCAGCATCCTCGCTTGTGCCATCTTCTGTACGATGAAGCCACCTGCAGGACTCAACTGGTACCTCAGGGCTGAGGGCCCTGTGATTATTGAGTGCCATAAGGTGCTTTTTTGAATAGCTTCTCAGTTTATAACTCAGGATTCCCAGTGACCAGCGATGCCAGCGTGTTGTCATTTTGATGCTGCTGTATTGCATATTTTTCCGGTAGTCCTCTCCTGTCAAATACCTCAAGAAGATCTACAGATGCTGCATAAAGGATTCCACAATGTTCCCTCCTGTCAAATTATGCTGCCACCATTGTGAATGGTAAGCTGTGTCCCAACCAGCCCCACACTTGAGTGTGAGGCCCTTGGTGCTGACTATTCCCCTTTAACGTTGGGGGCCATAGAAATCCCTTCTTGTTGGATCCCATCTAGAAATAGAAGCCTCACTGCAGAGAGGACTAGTAGTTCACAATGGAAACAGCAGCCACAGGGTGACTGGGGGTACCCAATGATGTTGATGTGGGAGTTTCAATTGACAGTGCTCAAGGGCAAAGTGGGGCAGAAAATGTGAGTTCAAACCAGTTCAGTTATGAGACGTAAAATATGTTAGTTCTGACAGGCATGAGGAAGTCTGTCAAGTCCTGAGCTCTTGTTCTAAAACTAATGAAAATGGAGTTGCTAAAACCTGGTTACAAGAGCAGTACAAGGAAAACCAAGTTACATACTGTAATAGAAACATAGAAACATAGAATTTGATGGCAGATAAGGACCGCTTGGCCCACCCAGTCTGCCCATTTCCCTACCTGATGGATAAGCTGCAGATCCTAGTTAACCAGCAGCCTAATTCTTCCTACCCCCACCCCCTAGAATTGCCTTATGACTGTCCCATGCATGCTTGAATTCCACCACTGTTTGTGACTCCACAGCCTCCTCTGGAAGGCCGTTCTGTACATCCACCACCCTCTCTGTGAAAAAATACTTCCTTAAATTACCTCTGAGCTGCCCCCCTTCTATCTTCAAATTGTGCCCCCTTGTTCTTGCACACCTCTTTTTTTGAAACATGCTACCCTCTTGGACTTTGTTGATTCCCTTGAGGTACTTGAAAGTTTCTATCATGTCCCCCCTCTCCCTCCTTTCCTCGAGGCTATACATATTAAGCTCCTTAAGTCTCTCTTCATATGTCTTCCGGTGCAGACCCTGCACCATTTTGGTTGCCCTCCTCTGGACAGCTTCCATCCTGTCTATGTCTTTGCAGAGAATGGGTCTCCAGAACTGCACGCAGTACTCCAGATGGGGTCTCACTAGCTGTCTGCATAGAGGGATAACAACTTCCTGTTTTCTACTGGTGATGCCTCTCCCTATGCATCCCAGTATCCCCCCAGCCCTCCTTGCTGCCCTCTCACATTGCTTGCCCACCTTTAGGTCATCTGATATGACTACCCCAGGTCCCTTTCCATTTTTGTTGTTGTTAGTATCTCACCCCCCATTGTGTACTCTTCCCTGGGTTTTGTTTCCCAGGTGCTTTACCTGCACTTCTTAGCATTGAATCTAAGCTGCCATACATTTGACCATTCCTCTAACCTTGCCAAGTCCCTTCTCATCCTTTCCACTCCACCTTGTAACAACTCTGTTGCAGATCTTTGTGTCATCTGCAAAGAGACATATTTTCCTTCCAGTCCCTCTGCAATGTCACTTACAAAGACATTGAAGAGGACTGGTCCTAATACTGAACCCTGCGGTACCCCACTACTAACCCCCCTTTTTTCAGAGTGGACTCCATTTACTATTACTCTCTGTGTCCTATTACAGCCAATTCTTTACCCAGGCTGTCATCTTGGGACCCACTCCCAGGATGGCTAACTTGTATATTAATCTTTTGTGTGGGACTGTGTCAAATGCCTTGCTAAAGTCTAGGTAGGCCATGTCCACAGCCCTCCTGATCAACTACTTTGGTCACCCAGTCAAAGAAATCTATCAGATTTGTCTGGCATGACCTTCCGCTGTGAATCTATGCTGCCTTGGGTCCTGTGCCCCTCTGGCCTCTAGATATTTAATAATTCTTTCCTTCAGAAGTGATTCCATCATTTTCCCTACCACTGAGGTTAAACTAACAGGTCTGTAGTTTCCTGCTTCTGCCTTGCTCCCACTTTTGTGAAGGGGAATCACATCTGCCCTCCTCCAGTCCTCGGGTACCACCCCATCCTCCCACGATTTGTTAAAGAGGGTAGTCAGTGGTGTCACTAGTTCTACCCTTAGTTCTTTTTAGAATTCTGGGATGAATCCCATCAGGACCCATTGCTTTGTCCACCCTCAGTTTTAAGAGTTCTTTCAGAACCCGTTCTTCTGTAAATGGGCTGGTATCAACTTTTGTATCCAGAGTGTTTCTACTGTTTGTTTTAGGTACCTCCCCCTCTTCCTTTGTAAATACTGAGCAAAAATATTTGTTTAGTATCTCTGCCTTTTCACAGTCACCCTCTGCCCACCCTCCCTTTATTAAGCCTCACTATCCCTCCCTTGGTCTTCCTTCGCTCCCTGATGTACCTATAAAAGGTTTTATCCCCTTTCTTAACGGAGTTGGCTATCTTTTCCTCGGTTTGGGCCTTTGCTGTTCTGACTGCCTTCCCAGCTTCCTTTTGCTTTAACTGATATAGTTCTCTGTCCTGTTCCTTCTGTGATTACTTGTACTTCCTGAATGCTTTCTTTCTCTCTTGAACCTTCACTGCCACTTCCTTTGAGAACCATAGTGGTTTCTTACCTCGTTTCGTTTTGTTTATTTGCTTTACACAAAGGCTTGATACCTCTGTGATGGCAGTTTTTATTATTCCCCATTGTTCTTTCACCCCTCCTTCCTGCCCATTTGCTAGTGCATTCCTTAGGCACTCACCCATTTTGACAAAGTCAGCCCTCCTAAAATCCAGTACCTTTGTCTTTGTATGGTTTGACTCTATTGCTGTGTTTATTGTGAACCATACTGTTCGATAGTTGCTAGTTCCCAGATGGCTACCCACTTCTACATCTGTGATCCTCTCTTCATCTCCATTTGAGAACCAGGTCTAAGACTGCTCCCTTGAGTGGGCTCCAATACTAGTTGTCTAGGCATGCCCCTGTAGGGCATCTAGAATAACCCCACTCTTCGAAGTGGCTGCTGCAACTGCACTCCAGTTAACATCTGGCATATTCAGATCACCCATCAGCAATATCTCCCCTTTTTCTGCCATTCTAAGTATACTTTCTATCATTTCCTTGTCCATTTCCTCCCCCTGAGAAGGGGGTCTGTATACAACCCCTGTGTGTATTGTGGTGCCATTGCCAGACTCCAAATTTACCCACAGTGCTTCTTCTCCTCCCTGTTTACCCTTTTGTTCTGTTGCTTTGATTCCTTCCCTTATGTAAAGAGCGACTCCTCCTCCTCTTTTACCCTCCCTGTCCCTCCTGTAGATAGTGTATCCTGGTTTGTTTACATCCCAGTCATGGTTTTGTGTGTACCATGTTTCTGTGACTGCCACGATATCCAGATGTTCCTCCTCCATCAAGGCCACTAATTCAGGAAGCTTGTTACTCAGACTACGGGCATTGGTACTCATTGCTCTCCATTTTTTGATGGCTTTACCTTCTGTTGCAGCATCCCCCACTGACCTTTCTACCTCGGTCTTTTTCTCATTTAGTACCCTGTTTTGTAGGGGGAGGCCAGGATTTTTCTGATGCTTATCAGTGCTTATAGTTATCCTTACTTCAGGATCCAAAAAAACACTACACTGGTACAAACAGAGACAGCTTCAATGCATCAAGAAGTTCTGGCAGAATGTTGGACTACATGAACATGAAAAGGGGGGGAGTGACCAGCAGGGCAGGGGAAGTTATCCTACCACTTCACAAGGCCCTGATCAGGCCCACACCTGGAGTAGTGTATGCAGCTCTGGGCCCTTCAATACAAAATGGACATTGATGCTGTTGAGAGGGTGCAATGCAGGGCCACCAAAATGATCAGAGGTATGGAACAGAAAAGCTACGAGAGGTTGTAGCTCTTAACACGTTCATATTGGAAAAAAGAGTCTGAGACGGGCACATGGTCTTAGCTTTCTCAGGGGTATCAACAAGGCTGCATAGACATAAATTTTTCATCTGGTGTCCCCTAACAGAACACAAGGACATGCCCTGAAGCTCAGATGGGGTGAATTTAAGGGTATAGATAATACATTAGGAATACATCTAGTATATAAGAATTTGCAAGATGGCTGCCAGCCTGGGTGTGCTACTGCTGCTCCTCTTCGGGAGTACTAACTTTATTTAGTTTTATGTGGTTTATTTATTTTATTTTAGTTTGTGTTGTTTTTCTGTTATTTATTGGACCCCACCACCCATTTTGCTCATTTCATTCTTCGCACACTACTAGCGTTTTGCGTGTGCTGATTGAGCTGACAGTGCCGACTCGGCATGTTGTGTGCTGACTGTGTTAACAGTACTGATTGTGCTTCTTTCCTGCCTGACTTGTGAGAAGCTGTCCGTGCCATTGCGTTGCTTGTGAGGAGCGGCACGGGCGTGAAGTTCGAGGTTGTGGAGAACTCCTGTTTAATCCTGGTTGGTCCCTGAGAAGTGCTTAGTCGAGTCGAGCTTGTGGAGAGTTAGCTGGAATGACCTCAGAGATTTGGATTCAACCTCTCCCGGCCTGTGAGGAGCTGCATGGGCTGTTTGGAAGGAGAGGACTGTGGAAGAACCGAGAGCTTTTTGGAATCTATGCTCGATTGGGTGATGTCCCTGCTCTTTCCTTGTCCACCCCTTGAATTTTGGGTGGTGTGTCTATGACTGGTGAAGTACTGCTTCTTTGACTCATCTCCTCGTCCTCTGTTTTTTTGCTGGGTATTTTTCTCAGTTGAGATTTGCTGCCCCACGTGGGGCCTGGTGTTGTTGCCCAGCCGGGGAGCCTGCTGGGGTATCTTGCTCCCTTGGACCCTTGGAAACGGCTGTAATTACGGCCTTTCTTGGGGTCCTTTGGTGTTAGACTGCTTTATTTCTCCTGAGAGCACCCAGCATTAAGTAAAGGGGTTCTTGTGAAGGAGTTTCTTCTACCAAAATTGTTTGTTGACTCTGCCCTAGTATTTGTTTTTTTTTTTGGATTAATCAGGTTCTGGTGGCTCCTAGTTTTGGCTTTATTTAATTCTGGGCCTGGATGGAATGAGACTGCTGACTCCCTCCTGTTTTTTCTTGTGGATTATTTTATTTTCTGTTGCTTGGATGATCGGGTGGTGAGAGGACCGTGTGTCCATATATTTTATTTACTTCTGCTTTGTTGGATTCTACAGTTCTTTCTTCCGGCAGTGAAGAAGATCATAATCTATCCCTCTCCCCGGTTGTGAGAGGACTGGGAAGGAGTTTATAATTTTATTTTTTTATTTTGTGGACTGGAATAATTTCTGTTTTGTTTGTATTTATTTGTTGCTGTTTTATTACAATTGTTATAAGTGTTTGGCAGTGAGAGTGCCTTTTACCCTCTCTCCCCAGTGGTGAGAGGACTGGGGAAGGGATTATTAATTATGATTTATTGTATTTTGTTGTATTATGTGTTGGGTTTTGGGGGGTGAGAGTCCCTAAGCTTTGTCTTGTTTTTTATTTGTTTTGTGGGTTATTTTGTGTTTTGGGGGGGTTGTCAGGGTCTCTAAATTCAGGCTCTGACTTGTTGTTAGCAAACTTGGGAGTTGGGTGGGGCTTTTAAATTGTTTTCTTTTGGGGGGTATTATTAGTTTGTTAGTTTTATCTTAGGGTTTGTTTATTGCATTTTTTTATCTAGCAGTATAGCGCATAGCATGTGCTGGCCTTCAGCCCCCCACAGTTGTGTGCCGTTCATCCTCTTCTCTTCGTGCCCTCCGCCCTTTTTATCCCCCTCTCCAGTTCGAGATCTACCAGCGATGTAGAGTGCTGGGCATTGTACGTAAGAGAGGGAGAAGGGGGTGGGGTTATGAACAGGGGAGGATGATCGAGGGGGGGTCATTGTATTTGGGTGGTTGGGACCAGAAGGCACCCTGGGGTGAAATGGAATCCAGATCATGGTTTTCCATGTCTGGTGCCCATGCCCAAGGGCATCACCGACTATGGTGGGCAGATGGCCTGGGCAGCCCGCGAGGTTCGTCCAACTCGGGCGGTGTTGTGCAATGCCAGGTCCATTAAAAATAAGACTGCAGTTTATTGCTGATCTTGTTGGTACAGTGGACCTGGCTTGCATTACTGAGACCTGGTTGGATGATAACTCTAGCCCCATTTTGGAGGCTATGACTCCAGCCGGGTACTCGGTGTTACACCGCCCAAGATTGGATCACTGGGGGGGTTGCGGTCTGTTTCAAGACTGAACTTGACCTCACGGAGTTCCTAGTGGGGGACTGAGTCCTTTGAGTGTATAGTAGTAGCAGGTGTAGGCTTTCGAATCGCCCTCATTTACCGTCCTTCCGGTGATGAAAAGTGATTCCTTCAGGAAGTGGTGGACTTCGTCGTCGATATGGCATTCGAGTCGCCCAGATTGATGGTTCTGGGTGATTTTAACACCTGGGTCGATGACGAACTCTCGCAATTTGGTAAACACTTCCTCCAGTTAATGACAACGCTGGGCCTTACACAGGTGGTTTCCTCTGCTACACATAAATTTGGACTCTCTTTGGACCTAATCTTCCTTCTAGGGGTCGAGGCATCCAATGTGAGTGTGGAAACCGTCGGGTGGTCTGATCATTACACCGTGGGGTTTAGTTTTTGCACCCCCTCTAGAAGGCCTACCCCTGTGGAGTTGGTTAGGTACTGCCCTTTGCGGGATATAGATTCCCAAGGCCTTGCAGCAGTGCTTGACCTCTCGTCCCCCGCGTTGGCAAGCAGTGATCCAGAGACTCTCGTGTCGGCCTATAACACAGCTGTTATGGGGGCTCTGGATTCCATTGCTTCAGTTTGTGTTCGCCCCCTCTTCCTTCACCCCAAGTCCCCTTGGTTTGATGGGATGTTGAGGGAGATGCGGAGACAGGGGCGAAGGTTAGAACGTTGCTGGCAAAAGTCCGCCCTTGATGCCGACCACCTTAGATTGATGGATCATTATTCAGTCTATCAATCTGCAATCACCCGTAAGAAGGCAGACTTCCTGTCCAGGGAGATTGCGGTTGCTCGGAATCGACCAGCTCAGCTATTTCGAACTGTCGACAGACTGTGCAACCCAGCCTGTCTGCAAGTTTGGCAAGCTTTTTCGCAATTGGAGTGTGATGAGCTTGCTCGGTTCTTCGCAAATAAGGTGGCCAACATTAGGACGGAACTGCTGCCATCACACTCTAGGGGGGTTGCCGTGGACTGGTGTGAGACCATGGTGCCCCAGTTTTCCTGGAGTTCCTTCGGTCAGCTGGAGTTCATGGATGTCATGAGGATCATCCAGCATATGCACCCTATGTGCTGTAGTTTGGATCCTGGACCAACCTCCCTAATTTTGGGTTGTATTGATATCATCGGTCCAGTCCTTGTGCAGATAGTCAGGTGCTCCTTGGAATCCGGTGAGTTTCCTAGCTCCCTGAAAGAGGCAGTGGTGACATCTGTCTTGAAGAATGCTACCTTGGACCCTGACTGTCTCAAACTACAGACCTATCTCTAACCTTCCCTTTGTTGGGAAGGTGATTGAGAAAGTAGTGGCTGCACAACTGGAGAACCACTTGACCATCCATGACGTCTATGAACCCCTCCAGTCCATTTTTTGTAAAAGACATAGTGCCGAGACAGTGCAGGTTCGGGTGCTCAATGATCTCTTGATGGCTAGAGATCTGAAGAGCTGTTCCATCTTGGTTCTCCTTGACCTTTCTTCAGCGTTTGACACCGTAGATCACATGATGTTGATAGAATGCCTGAAGCTGCTTTGTGGAATATCTGGAACCATCTTAAGATGGTTCACATCATTCCTCACTGGGAGATCACAAAGAGTTGTGTCTGGGTTTTTTTCCTCTGATTCAACAACTTTGTCTTGTGGGGTACCACAGGGTTAAGTATTGTCACCCATGTTATTTGCAGTGTATGTGCACAGTATTCCGACCAGCTTATGAAGTAGTGAACAGAAATGATAGATCTAGAGACCCACCTGACCTTAAATTACTATAAGGCCCTACATGACCAGGGACCGAGTTACCTGAAAGATCTCCATTGTCCCTACTGTCCCTCCCGTCCTCTCTGATCCACCGATGAGGGATTGCTAGAGGTTCCCAGGATACATTTGCAGACACCGAGAGCAAGGGCATTTAGCTTTGTTGCTCCGTCCCTGTGGAACTCTGTACCTCATCAGGCACGAGATTGCCTAACCATTCAGAGTTTTAAAATTGCTTTAAAAACTTATCTTTTTAACCTGGCTTTTATTGATTGATGTGATTATTCGTTATGTGGTTTTTATATTTTTTTTTGTTGGAATTTATATGTTGTTTATAATAATTTATTTTATTTTATGTATTTTATTGTACAGGTGCCTTGGTTTTAGAAAGGCGCCTTTTTATAAATAAAACTGATTGATTGATCGATATATGCTACCCATTGGAGACATTGTAAGGAGGTATGGGCTGAGGTTTCACTGTTATGCAGATGATACCCAGCTCTACTTTTCTTTTTCCCCCGACCAGGAGGGAGCTCTCTCGGTCTTTAACAGCTGTCTAAGAGAAATCCAGGAGTGGATGAATTCCAGCTGGCTGAGGTTGAACTCCGATAAGACTGAGGTACTGGTTGTGTACCATGGTCAACAGATAGGGGGGTTGGGTAGTGTTGCGTCTTCCAGAATTTTTCTTGGAGGTGTTTCTCTCCTGACCTCTGAACAGGTGCGGAACCTGTGGGTAGTTCTTGACGATAGGCTGACACTGCATTCGCAGGTGTCTGCAGTCGTCAAGACTTCCTTTTATCATCTTAGGAATATCGCCAGGGTTCAGCATCCAGTTCCATCTGCTGACCTGCCAACTTTAGTCCATGCCTTCGTGTCCTCATGCCTGGATTACTGCAACTCGTTTTATCTAGGGCTTTCAGGGGTTGAAATCTGTCACCTGCAGCTAGTGCAGAACACTGCAGCCCGGCTTTTGACGGGTTCCAGTAGAGCCTGTCACATTACTCCAGTGCTGTGCGAACCGCACTGGCTGCCAATTCGGTGATGGATCACCTTTAAAGTCGGCTTGCTGACTTTCAAAGCCCTACACGACCTGGGCCCTGTCTATCTGAAAGAACTTCTGGTTCCCTACTACCCTGTTCAATCACTCTGCTTGGCTGACGAGGGGTTGCTAGAGGTTCCAAGGGTGAATTTGAAATCTTCTGGTGCTCGGGCTTTTCCGTATGTTGCTCCCACCCTTTGGAACTCTCTACCGCGTTGGTTGCGGGAGTGCACCTCTGTGGAGTGATTTAAGAGGGGTTTGAAGACCTTTCTGTGGGAAAATGCATTTTCAGAATATTGATTGGTTTAATTGTCTTGGTCTGGCTGAATTTTTTCTAATGATTTTTAACTGTTTTAACTGTTATTTATGTATGGCACCTTGCTAATTGAAAGGCGCCATATAAATAAAATTATTATTATTATTATTAGGCAACATGTCTTATCCCAGAGACTGGTGTTCCTGTGGAACAGCCTACCAGTAGAGATAGAGATAGAGGACATGAAGACAGTCTAGTCTTTCAAGGCAAACTTGAACACATTTTTGCTTACCAGGGGATTCACTGGATACCCTGGGTGATGGAGCTGGTTATGAACCCTTTATGTTTGCACGTGTTTACACAGCATATGTACAGTATTCATACCAGCTTATGAAGTAGTGAGCAGACATGATAGATCTAGAGACCCGCCTGACCTTAAATTACTATGCAGCGTTTTATTTAACTCTAAAAATTGATTATCGCTTTGTTCATAAAAGTTCTAAAACATTGTGAAAATGCATAGCACTTGCCCCACTGTGTTTAACAAACATAACACTTCTAGAAAACCTATATAAATGCTTTCTATACAGTTAGTATTGTCCCAAGAAAAAGACTGCTAATCAATTATTTAAAACCCTGCTATGGGGCCTATTCACGACCGGGCAGGAAATCCATGCTGGAGGTACGTCTCCCACCTGTGGAGCTCTGCACCTACGTACAGGTGCGCACGCGCACCGTGCAATACTCCACAGGGTGGCTGGGGTGGAGTCACAGACCCAGTTGGGTATCCAATGGGATGCCTGGCATGGCTCCCACCATGGATCTGCCCCATCACAGAGCTGCCCCATCCCCAAATGGCCGGGGCACCCCTGCCCCAACACAGTGCCGAGCCGTCCCTGAGTTTGGCAATTACCCCCCCACAATGCTGGTCTGCCCCAACCCCAGTGCTGTATTGCCATCACACACACATACACACATATCAGGCCACAACCCCAGTGCAGTACATCAAATTCCCCCTGCACCTCTCTGTCACGGTCTGCAGCAACCCCCCCCAAACAGCAGAGTGACTGTGCCTGGGCCAGTGCCCAGTACTGCACACCCACCCATTCTGGCCCCAGCCTGGTCCCAAACTCCCAGCCCATCATTGGTGGTCAGTGGTTGCTCCCCCCCCCGTGGCACCGACACCCCCCATACTCCATTCCCACTTGTTGGTGCCATGGGGGGGCACTGACCATCACTGAGCGGGGGCTGTAATCAGGTGTAGGGGGGTCAGATGACCCTGCCAAATATGCTGGGCACTGAGTTGCGGGCATGCAGGAGGGGAGTAACAATACGAGCACAAGACCAGGGCAGCAATGTGTGGTGAAGGGGGATGACAGATTGGTATCTGTGGTCAGGGCACCACTGAGGGCTGGGTTGGGGGAATGTTGTATTCGGCCTCAGGGTGTAGGCCACCTTTGTGTGTTGGGGGGGTGTGTGTGCCAATTGCCCTCATGGGTGGGGGCATGGCTGTGTGTGTTTGGGGGATTACAGACAGCTGCTGGTGGGCTGTGTGTGTGTGGGGCTGGGTGCGTAGGGCTGCCATGGCAGGGTTCACCCTGGCATAACAGGTGCCCTACTATGCCCCCCCATGCTCAGTACTACTCAACTTTGTGAATGGCCAGTAGTGCTGGCATGCTCCTCTCCTGCCCCAAGTGTGTTGGTGTCTGCACAGCTGGGATTTCAGGTGCATAGGGGCTGCACACCCAGGTTAGTGCATCCCGCACAGGGGCACAATAGGTGCTGAGTGGCTACATGCCGCAAATACGCGGGGCGTAGCCGCTCCACACTTACGTGCATAAGGCCCGGATGTTACTATGAAGTATATAAGCGATGCACTTACTGAAGTAAAACAAAGAAAACACTTATGTAGGAAGGAAGGAACCTCCATTTATAAGGTACGAGGCCCCAGTAAAATATGATCATGTGTAATATGCAATATGGCAACTGCACATCAGCTGTGTCTCAGTCAACGAAAAATACTTGTAATAGAGTTCTGTACTTAAGGACGTTCCCTGGTGTTTCAGCAATCCCATGTCAAATTCATAATTTTTTGCCCAGTACATGATGATCAACTAAACATTTAAAATTTGCGACAGAAAATATGTGTTGCCATGTTTTGTTATTAAAGTTACATGGCTAGACACTGTCAACCTTTTTTTGTAGCATATTATTTTTAGGTAAAAACCCACATTTTACGATTGCTTACCTTCTCTAAAATTCATTGATGTTGCTGGATGTTTTATCTGCCTCCTTGCTTGTTAGAACTGAAATGCATGGTAATGTATAGCTACATCGTGCCTTGTTTTACTTCAAATCATTGAACTAGTCTTATTGCATACTTCCCAAACATTAAGAAACACCCTCAGAAAGTGCAGCCACTCATGATACAGTAGTCTCCTCTACTCCCTCTGCAT
This sequence comes from Neoceratodus forsteri, assembly GCA_016271365.2. NCBI lineage: Eukaryota > Metazoa > Chordata > Ceratodontiformes > Ceratodontidae > Neoceratodus > Neoceratodus forsteri. The sequence goes on along the minus strand of CM057452.1, from coordinate 138,143,143 downwards.
AATAAGTGGCTAGATTGTGCTGCAGGTGTTCCTACAGACATACGAACATACAAAATGCTAGCTGAAACAGACCTCACAGTCTATTGAGTCTGCTCAATTGTGCAGCAAGCCCCTCAACTTGCAGCTGCATCACGCTTCCCCCCCCACAGTTATCCCCCACTCTGTCCCAACCCATCTTGAAACAGCCCACCATCTGTGACAGGGATCTCCTGCCACTCTTGAGGACAGACCTTTTCTTAAATCTGTTGCAACAGTTCTTCTATTTCTTAGCCTAATCTAGTCTTTACAATTTCTAGTTCATAAAGTTGGCCACCTATGGGCGCCCCCTTCCCTTTCTTGACTATGTTGTGGTGTCCTTTTTAAATTGTCCTTTTCCCTGTCAGGTCCTTGTACAGGTAGGTTATTGTGGTGACCTCCAAACTGATGTAAAACAACAGACTGTTCTTCATTGTTGGATTTAGTATGCAATGGCACTATGTCATAAAATACTTTAATGTATATACCTTATGTGTATAAAACCTGTAAATGTTGAAAATACCATGGCACTAGGTGTTTTTGAGAAAGATAAAAAGTACTAGGTGACTGTATAGTATAGAAATTAAGTTAGTTGTGCTATCTAAATGCATGTAAATTGCTGTAAGTTGAACAAGTCTGAAATGTCACAGTGACTTACATATATCCCATGATGCTTTGCATTATGAAAGTATGTGTGATGTTGTGTTTCTTTGAAACTTGGCTTATTGTCAATGACCTTTGGGGTAATCCATATTTCAGTGCTTCTGCACTGAGGTTCTTTGTTTTTAGCTTGTATTTTTTTTTTTTATTTGAGCCCCCACTACCCAAGCAAACAAGGCCCACATAAGGGTGGAGACTGAATCTCAACTGCTGAGTTAAATCAGTGATCAGTGTCAGTATAGGTGCATAGGTAATGTTTTCAGGCCCAATTAGCTACTAGAGCCAAAAAAAACAGAACCTGCCACTATAGTGGTCAAATATCCAGTTGTTTGGGGCCCAAAGGTGAGTCCAGTTGTTTTTCTAAAGCAGGCCATACTGTCCGCATTGACCAAATCCAATGGGAGTGCATTCCATGCATCTACAACTCATTGAATAAACCACCTTGCTCTCCTTGTAGTGTTGTACCTTTCTCCCAATAATTGCTTTGTGTGTGATCTTGTTGCATGTGCTGTTTTTTTTCTTTCCTGTTAAGTGCCCCAGTCTTCCATATAACTGCGTCCTTAAAAGCTTTGTAGGCAAAACACAGCTCCCCCCTTAATCTACGGCAGGCCACTGAGTAAAGATTGACCCTTTTCAACCTGTTCTTATGACTGAGATGCTGTATATTTTTTAGTTTTCTTGTAAATCTCCTTTGTACCTGCTCCACCCTATTTGACATACCTTCTGGCTGTGGTGCTGAAAATGGAGACTCCATATTCAAGTATGGGTCTAACCAAGGCCTTATAAAATAGCACCAATACTTCTCCCCTTCTACTTTTTATATTCTTGAGCATATTCCACATGGCCTTATTACTTTTATTTACTGCCTCCGCATTAAGTTTGTTAAAAGTGAGGGTGCTGGATATGTATACTCCCAGATCTAGTTCATTGTCCGTCTCTTGTACAGGTTTATCATTTAAGCTATATTGGTGTATTATGTTGTTCCCGCTAAAGTGCATCCCTCTGCATTTCAGTTCATTAAATTTTAGTTTGTGTGTCTTAGCCCACGATTCCAGTGACAGTAGTTGACTCTGCAATGTCTTAGCTGACTTTACATCATTTACCACCATCCCTATTTTCATATCGTCGGCATATTTACATATCTAGGCACCGTCTGCCACCTGCATTGAGTGAATCAGTATATTAAACAATAGGGGCCCCAGGACTGACCCCTTGGGGACCCCACTTGTTACACTACACCAGTCTGACAAGTAATCCCTTATCTGGACTCTCTGTACCCTGTTTTCCAACCAGGAGCCTATCCAATTACATAGGTTCTGGTTTATTCCATGTTCCTGCAGAACTTGCATCAACATCCCATGGGAAGCAGAATTGAAGGCCTTGGCATAGTCACGATAGACCACATCCACAGGAAGACCCTGGTCCAAGGCCAAGCTCACTGGTTCAAAAAAGTGCATTAAATTACTAGTGCATGATCTCCCTCCAGCAAAGCCATGTTGGGTTATGTCTATCAAGTCTAGTTACTTTAGATTGTCCTAGGTACATCTTGACATAACCTTCTAATAGCTTCCCTATAATGGATGCAATGCTAATGAGCCTATAGTTCTCAGCTAAGGATCTGTCTCCTTTTTATGTTTGCTTGTGCGCATGTGCAAGAAACATGTGACAGCTTAGGAGAGAAGCAGGGTTTTGGAGGTGCGGCACTGTGGCGGCCAATGCCCCCACTGCATTTTGAGGCTCGGCCGTGTTTCCCCAATGCAGTGGCACGCTGCTGCTGACACTGGTTCAGCAAGCATGCCACCAACTTGAAAAGAATTTGCCGCTGCAAAGAGGGAGCAACCCGTCATTACAGGGCGTGCCTTGCCTGGTGTAATATTTCAAAAAACATGGCGGGTGGCGACTCGCTGCCCAACGCTTACAGTCCCTAGGAAGCCAACTTCAGGGGTGCCCAATCCCCCTGTCAGCATATGTGCCCCCTTTATTGTTGTGGTCTGCCGAGGGGGTGCTCAATCCCCCTCGGCATCATGCCCCCAAACACAGACATGCTTGCCGACAGGGATGCCCAATCCCCCTGTTGGCATGTTAACCCCCCCATCGTGTCAGCATTTTCCTGGACCTGCCCCCGATTGTGTGTCACACTGGGAGCCGACCCCAATGTGGCCAAAACCTGTAAAAACAGAAAATGGTCTCATGTGATGTTTTATTTTTGTTACCTGAAACAAAGGGAACGGTCCCTCAACGTCGGGTCTCCTTCCCCAGCCTGCACCCACCCTCTGAGCACCCTGCATCCCCGCACCCTCCCCTCACCCCATACTTACCTCTGGAGCTCGGCGCGACGATCTTCGGTGGACCGGGAACACGTCTGCACTCTTCAAAGCCAACTGTGAACTGAAGAAATGCCGGTATGCTGTATAATGGCATAAATGTTTTTTTTTTCAACTTAGGTGGAGATCTCTGCCATTTTTGTGAATTTTGGCAACAAATTTTCAAAATGGGGTTCTTGGGACCCTACCTCATGAATTTAGTCACTGTCATGTCGTTATTCAGTCCATTTCGTGTTCACTGTGCAGAATCACCTTTCGGGACTGAGTAATGAAATGCCAGTGTTACTGTTCATGAGGTGGGCTCCCAAAAAACCTATGTTGCAAATTTGGTGAAAAAATTCCAAAAAATGACTGTGTTATGAGAGTGCATTGCACAGTTTCTACACATGCTCGTAACTCTGAGGATTTTTAATATTTTCACTCCAGATTTTCAACATTGCCATTTTTTCACACCTTCTTAAGAACAGTAAAAGTACAGCTGTCATTTTTCACATCCTGCCCAAAATGTGGTTTTGCACATGTGGTGCACAATGGTGCGGTCCCTGGGAGAAATCAGCATTCAGGGCAGATTAACAAAATCACAGTGACACTGTTCATGAGTGGAGGTCCCAAAATGCCTATGTTAAAGATCTGGCGAGAACATTTCACAAAATGACTGTATTACTAACGTGCATGGTGCAGTTTCCATGCACGCTCATAACTTTGAGACATTTTAATATTTTCACTCCAGCTTTTCAACATTGACTTTTTTTACACCTCCTTATGAACAGGACAGCTGTCATTTTTCACATCCTGCCTGAACTGTGTTTTCGTACATCTGGCACAGAACGGCGCGGTCGCTGTAGCAAATCAACATTCGAGACAGATTAACAAAGTCACAGTGCCACTGTTCATGAGCAGAGGTACTAAATGCTTTCATGAGGTGGGGGTCACAAAAAGGCTATGTTTGAAATTTGTAGTGCAGATACCAATAAACGCTACGTTTCTAACCATAACATCCCACCCTGTACAGACTGACAGGCTTCGGGGTGTGCCTTTGGATTGCTGGCTGTAATGCTCATGCCATTCCACCCCCATCCTGTAGCCAGTGACAGGCATAAAGGTGTGCCTTGGACTCTTCGACCCCAGAGTTCACCCCATTCTCCTATACTGCACCCATTTCAGCGTATGTCCTTATGGAATGGGGTACTGTAAAGCCGAACTCCCCAAGGCACACCTCAACACTTGTCGGTGTCTGCAGAATAGGGTGAGGTGAAATGGCTTGAGCATTATGCGTGACGACTCAAAGGCATACCCCAGTGCCTGTTCATCTCTGCAGGGTGGAGGTGGGGCTCATGTGAAGTTCAATACTTCACTGCCATTCCTATTCAGCATCTGTCTAACTCCTGCACTTCCAATGCTAATACCAGCAAGCAAACATTCGGCATTGACAAATGCTTGTTTATAAATTGGTGTGATGTAAGCTACCTTCCACTCTTCTATCACTTTACCCTCCTTCAATGACCTATTAAACAGGGTCACTATAGGTTCTGCTAGTGCTTCTGCTGTGTTTATCAAGAACTGTGGGCTAATACCATCTGGCCCTACTGATTTATATTTATTTAGGTTTATGAGACTGTTGTATACCTATTCTGTTGTTATGGTGGGAATTTCAGAGACATTTCCTCCCTTTCCCACATTTAATAGATGTACCATATCTTTACTTTGATAAACACTAGTAAAGTAGCTATTGAAACTATTTGCCATTCCAACTTCACCATCCACTACTTTGTTTCCAACCTTAAAGGAAATGTGCGACTTCTGAAAAAATACCGCTTTGGGCTCCATAGCCCAGTAACCTGGGTCTGCGATAGCCCCTCTGTGGGCTGTCATTTTTTGCATCATTTAGTGGGAGGATCAGATTTGTTTGAATGGTGAGCCAGTGATCCTTTTCTCACTTCAATGTGCTTGCTCCACTCTCAAGATGCCTCCCTGCTTTGAGACGCTAACCAGGAGAGAGTGCGTGGGATGGTTTCTTGTCTGTCTGTGGGAAGTTTACTGTGGTCAGGAGTTATTCTCAGTAGTTTGGTTAGGTCTGAAAGCCACCACCAACCACGTGGACCCTATTATTGAGCGGTGGCTTTCAGTTTTATCCAAAGGTACACTGAAGTGCTGTAAAAACATTTTGAAATTAAGCCCCATAGACTTGTATGGGGCGCATCCCTGCACTCTCCCTGGTTAAACGCCACAAATCGGGGGAGCGCAGGGGTGGAGCAGGCATACCAGGAAGTGGGAAGGGATCAGCAGGCTCACCGTTCAGAATGAATTACGATCCCTTCCCACACTTTACAGAGTAAGTAAAAAATGAAAGTTTTTACTCAGAGGGGCTATCGTTGCCCCAGAGTACTGGGTTATGGAGCCCGAAGCAGTACATCACAACATCTCTTTAATGTTTGTTATTGAACTGTTTGACTTTCATAAACTACCTACGTAGTTGCAGAAATGTTTACAGTTTGCAGTTTTGTTTGTTGCTAACTGAAGTTCAGCACTAGCCCTGGCTTTCCTTATGGCCTTTTTGCACAAACTTTATAACTCGTTACGCTTTATCTTTCTCTCTTGAGTTTGGTGGCTTTTTATCTTCTTGTATGCCTTATTTTGCTTTTTGATTAGCGCCTTAATATGCCTATTAAACCACTTGGGTATTCTGCCTCTGTTGTTGTATTTATCCCTCTCAGGCACATACTTGGAAATGCAGTGTTGGATGGTATCATTTAGCCTATTCCAAGTCTCCTGTGGAGATAACCCCTCCAACTTTTTCTTCCAATCAATGGAGGATAAACCCCATTTTATATTCAGGTAATCAGCCCTACCAAATATTTTTATTTTAGTCTTACCTTTGCAGCTTGTTTTAATCCCTGTGATAAAGCATTTCACCACATTGTGGTTGCTTGTTCCCAGGGGCTGAATAACCTGAACATCCTTAAACAACTCTTCCATGTTTGTTAGCACCAGGTCTAATATTCATTCTCCTCGAGTACCTGTGGTTACTAAGACAAATTGTAACATGGCAATGAAACCTAGACTCCGAATAGAGAAATTACATTGGTCAGAACAGAACCCGTGACACTAAGTGAAGCGGGTATTAATCCAGTACTAATGCCGTCTTCAGCGCGCGAACACGCTTATAAAGTGAAAAAGCAGCACGGTATGTATTCCGCGAAAGTCGACCTATAGGTGGCGCAAGCAACAGATAGCGGGAAACCGATGTGGGAGCTCCGACAGAGGCAGTGGACCGCTGGTTTCTCTGGTGCCTAAACTGTAATGCAGGGGAGAGTGCACTGAGGAGCAAAGTGTGCTGTGTCCCACCCACGCACCCACCCACCCACCCAGTTGATAGTGCAGCACTGGTACCAGAGTAAAATAGAGCAGTGGCAACCAGTGAGTGGCACAGGACATCAAACAAGACCAAAAGTTTTGTCTGTGTTTGAAAGCGCCACCTATTGGTCGGAAAAATGAGCAAGCGCTGTGTCAAAATGCACTGTGTTGTCTGGTGCTGTAATTATCAAACACTCCACACATGAATGGGCAGGACAGACATAAGTTATGCAACTAAGAAGTGTGGCAATGTGCAGGCAATGAGCTATTAGGCTCATATAGTAGTATTATAGTTGTAATAGTATAGTAAAAGTAGAAGTCCAGGAACGATAGTAGTGGAAAATAGAACAGAAGACCTATGCGGTATTGAAAGCACCACCTAGTGGTCAGAATAATGATAAATCTTTCAAGAAAAGCCGGTGAGTCGGCCACTGTTTCAAATCTGCAGGAGTCCGGAGAGCAATCCAGAGCAAAGACAAAATGTCAGGAACCTGAAAGTGTGCTGTTTGTCGTGGATCGCCCTAGCCCATGAACACAGTAATAGTTGGACCACAGTGTGATCTGAAAAATACGATCCCAGCAAACAAATCATTTAGAAAGACAGCAGAACTGCTGTGCTGTTCTGACAGCGCCACCTATTGGTGGAAATAAGCAGAGCAGCGCTGTATAGTCAGCTCACAGAGTTCATGTCACTCCTTGCGGATATTAAAGTATGCAGGTAATGCATATATTCCCCACAATGCTGCACACCACAACTCTGAGGTAGAAACGGATGCACAGGTATAGAACAGTCTAGTGCAACTACCAAGTTTGGAACTGTCAGCAGTATTTTATGTCTATCTTCATATGTTAAGCAGAGTTGTAACATCTCATATGTTTGTACACACTATATTATTCAATGTGGACCGTGCAACGTGCATGCACATGGTTCCATTTAGACACAGCCTTAGAAAGTAGAAGACGTGAACCATAATTCTGTAACTGAAATAACTTGTGCTGCTCATGTCTGTTTCATAGCAAACAAAACAGTATGGAACTAATACTTGCCTTGCACTTGTCATGTTACAAGCGCATTAAGCCACTCTGAAGGTGGCATCTAATGCGATTAATGCATGGTTGGGCTGTTGTACGCCCTTGGCCTGCGGCCTCGGGCCACAACCCTCCCAACCATGCATTAATCCAGCATTAGATATCTTGTAACATGGCAATGAAACCTAGACTCGAATAGAGAAATGACATTGGTCAGAACAGAACCCGTGACACTAAGTGAAGCGGGTATTAATCCAGTACTAATGCCGTCTTCAGCGCGTGAACGCGCTTATAAAGTGAAAAAGCAGCACGGTATGTATTCCGCGAAAGTCGACCTATAGGTGGCGCAAGAAACAGATAGCAGGAAACCAATGTGGGAGCTCCGACAGAGGCAGTGGACCGCTGGTTTCGCTGGTGCCTAAACTGTAATGCAGGGGAGAGTGCACTGAGGAGCAGAGTGTGCTGTGTCCCACCCACGCACCCACCCACCCAGCTGATAGTGCAGCACTGGTACCAGAGTAAAATAGAGTAGTGGCAACCAGTGAGTAGCACAGGACATCAAACGAGACCAAAAGTTTCGTCTGTGTTTGAAAGCGCCACCTATTGGTCGGAAAAATGAGCAAGCGCTGTGTCAAAATGCACTGTGTTGTCTGGTGCTGTAATTATCAAGCACTCCACACATGAATGGGCAGGACAGACATAAGTTATGCAACTAATAAGTGTGGCGATGTGCAGGCAATGAGCTATTGGGCTCATATAGTAGTATTATAGTAGTAATAGTATAGTAAAAGTAGAAGTCCAGGAACGATAGTAGTGGAAAATAGAACAGAAGACCTATGCGGTATTGAAAGCACCACCTAGTGGTCGGAATAATGATAAATCTTTCAAGAAAAGCCGGTGAGTCGGCCACTGTTTCAAATCTGCAGGAGTCCGGAGAGCAATCCGGAGCAAAGACAAAATGTCAGGAACCTGAAAGTGTGCTGTTTGTCATGGATCGCCCTAGCCCATGAACACAGTAATAGTTGGACCGCAATGTGATCTGAAAAATACGATCCCAGCAAACAAATCATTTAGAAAGACAGCAGAACTGCTGTGCTGTTCTGAAAGCGCCACCTATTGGTGGAAATAAGTAGAGCAGCGCTGTATAGTCAGCTCACGGAATTCATGTCACTCCTCGTGGATATTAAAGTATGCAGGTAATGCATATATTCTCCACAATGCTGCGCACCATGACTCTGAGGTAGAAACGGATGCACAGGTATAGAACAGTCGAGTGCAACTACCAAGTTTGGAACTGTCAGCAGTATTTTATGTCTATCTTCGTATGTTAAGCAGAGTTGTAACATCTCATAAGTTTGTACACACTATATTACTTAATGTGGACAGTGCAAAGTGCACGCACATGGTTCCAGTTACACACAGACTTAGAAAGTAGAAGACATGAACCATAATTCTGTAACTGAAATAACTCGTGCTGCTCATGTCTGTTTCATAGCAAGCAAAACAGTATGGAACTAATACTTGCCTTGCACTTGTCATGTTACAAGCGCATTAAGCCACTCCGAAGGTGGCATCTAATGTGAATAATGCATGGTTGGGCTGTTGTACACCCTCCCAACCATGCATTAATCCGGCATTAGATGCCACCTTCATTGTGGCTTAATGCTTACTCAATCCCTGTTCATACATATATCCAGGAACAAGTTTTCTATTTGTTTTTTTCCTGTCATACTTTCCCAGCAAATGGTAGGTTGGTTGAAGTCCCCAAGAACCACTGTATTTTCCTCGATCATACTATCTAGTATATTTAGGAAGTCAAGATTTTAATTTTCTGTAAGACTTGGAAATCTATAACACACTCCCATCCCAAAATGTTTATGGGCACTTATTTTGACCCATGGTTGTTCTACACCTGCTGAGCTCATGCCTTTTGGTTCTATGATTTGTGCCTTCAGATTGGATGCTATATACACTCCCACCCCTTCCCCTGTCTTATGTAGCCTAGCTTTATGAAAGAAATCATAGCCTTCCATATTGTCAGGCCAGTCGTTTTCCTTAAGGCACGTCTCTGTGATGGCACAAATATCCACTTTTTCACTATGTAGCGTGAACCTCAGTTCATCTATTTTATTTTTTATGCCCCTAGCATTTATTAATAGAATTTTTAGGGTATCTGTCTCTTAATCTATTTCCCCTTCCTGCCTCTCTACAAGTACCAGGTCTGTAGGCCTCACCCTCCACCTGTCGCCCCCTGGGGACTAGTTTAAATATAGTTCAATTTGGACACGGAACATCACGCCTAATTCCTTTGAGCCATTTCTACGTAAATGCAAGCCGTCTTTACAGAACAGGGGATCATTTGTTTCAAACTTCTCCCAGGTTGTTACATACCCTATTCCCTCCAACAAACACCACCTTTGGATCCATTTATTGATTTGTCGTATTTTTTCACTAATCCTGTCATTTGTCCTGGGTACCAGTAATATTTCAGATACTGTTAGTGTGCCAAATTGTTTCCTTTACTTGTCTATTTATTTCCATATACCTTAGGTATGTCAAATCCTCCCTGGTAGTTTTCATATCATTTGTCCCTGCATGAAGTATAATAAGCGGGTTATCATTTTTTTGTTTAATCATTTTGGGCAACAGCTCTTTCACATCAGCAAGTTTGACTCCAGGGAGATATGTGCTTATGACTTGTTTTATTAACCCCTTTATTGTATAGGCATCTGTGTATCTCATAATGGTGTCACCTATGATGTGCACTCTGTGGTTTAATGCTTGGCCTTGTTCGGTATCTATATCCATTGCATTATTGTGTACTCCCTCTGGTCCCTCTGGTTCACATGTTGGTATAAGTCTGTCCAGCAACAGACTATAATTTGTCTGGAGGGGGACAGCGTCATTCCCTAAAAGGGTTATTCCCTCCTCATAATGAGTTTCCCCAAGACTCTGCCTGTTCCCTCTGTTTGGCTCTATCTGTGTTCTAATATTCCCTTCTGCCTCCATGGCTGGAGTGCCTGTTATTTCCCAGGTAGTCTTTACCCCTGTTGGCATTACTGTGCCATAGGTATCATTAGCATAATATGCCTCTATTACTCTGTATTTCCTCTTCCTCAGACAATGATTCAAAGGAATTGCTCAGGGGTAATTCGAAGGACATAGCCCTCCCCCCCCCCTTTTTTTTTCTTATTTTGTGTTTTCTTTGATTTCCCAATCAGATTCAGCAGAGTCTTTATCCCTTTTTTGCTTTTCTGCTTTGTCCATACCCAACACTTTGTCTTGCTCCTGGACACCCTAGCCACCTTGATTTTGATTACACTTTAATTGTAGTTCCAGACCTACTATTTTTGCTTTCTGGTCCCTCACTTCATACACTGCTTACATGTATATCCTAGCAGTCCTGCTCTTTCCCCAACACTGAACATTCTACATAGTTTACATCTAATGCCCAGCTGTCCTGTTTTTAAGGCAACTATGAAACTGTCCATGCTTGCAGTCTGATAAGTTGTTGGGTTGGAAAACAAAACTACCCAGGGAGGCTGGTTTTACGTGGCCTTGTCTTCTATGATACACTTACTTGCTGTCCTGTGTACGGTCTTGAAGGGCCCCATTCCCCAATCAGTAAGCCTCTCCTTGCTGTACTCGATGAACATGCTAAGTAGGTGCTGGCTAGGTGCAGAGAAAGGACATACATAGTCTGTTGCTGCAAACTGATGTACTGAAGAAGGGATATACCATTGCTTAAGGTTATCTCCTGTAATTTGAATAAACATCACACAGATATTGTGTTGAACTTGAAGTTCGGTGTCTGGTCCATCTGTTATCCCACAACCCCTCCACACCATCCTACAGGAAACCACCTCCTCAGGTAGAGCATTCTAGTTGCTTACCACCCGTTCAGTGAAAAAATGTCTCCTGATTTCCCTCCTGTATTTTCCCCCTCCAACCTCAGTTAATGCCCTCTTGTATCCCTCCCTCTTCTGATCTGGAATATCTATTCTGTATTAGTCTTGTTTATCCCCTTCAGGTATTTAAAGGTCTTGATCATATCTCCCTTATCCCTTCTTTCCTTCAGGGAATACATGCTAAACATGTTCAACCTTTCCTCATAGGATTTCCCCTCCAAACTCTGGATCATCTTAGTCACTCTGCACTGCACCCCCTCCAACAATCTGATGTTTTTTTTCAGGAATGGGCACCAGTACTGCATGTAGTATTCCAGGTGTGGCCTGACCAGTGACCTGTACAGGAAAAGGATCATCTTACTACTTCTAGAGGAGATTCCCCTCACTGTACAGCCCAGCATCTTGTTGGCTTTTGCTGCTGCCTTCCTGCACTGAGACGAGTTGTTCATATTCCCCGTTATAATCACCCCCAGGTCCTTTTCCTCCTCTGTGCTCCCCAACTGTACCCCTCCCAGGTAGAGGTGGGCGAAGTGGTTGAAATTCAATCTGCAGAGTGATTCACGGAGTAACGTGGAATCCGCAAAGTGTTCCACAATGCGAAGCGGAGTACTTCACTTCATAATGGGGAATGTGAAGTCCATTGAAACCAATGACTTTGCATTATTCCACCTTCCCCAAACCACTTCTCCACCAATTTTAAGGTGAAGTACATTAAAATCAATGTACTTCACATCACTTTGACTTGTTATTGAGCTCCAAGGCGAATTTGCAGTGCTTCATGGGATTGCAGGTCACATGGGCTCTAGATTGTTCTGCACAGCCTCAGTTCTGTGTAGTGTGTGTGTGTGTGGTGGAAGATAGAGACATTTTTCTCTCAGAGCTCTGCAATTCAAATCCTCTAAAAGCTGTTAAAAAAGCCTTTTTGAGCCATTTTGTTTGCTCAAAATATAGTGCATCGATTGTAGGAAACCCTCCTGTGCTCATAGCATCGAGTGTTTATTGTTTGTGTGTGGATTTTGAATGTTAATTTAGAACAGTCAGTCTGTGTACTGTGAAGTGTGCTTTGGGGGACGGGCATATCTGTGGTGTAGGCAAATTAACTGGGAGACAAAGGCAGTCTTTCTGTTTTGGTTATATTATTCTTGTATAACTGTGTACACACTTTAATATTTTAAGTAGTTCTTGACATTTTTTTGCTGATTGTAGTGGTGCAGCACTGTATAATTTCAGTTTGTTTAAAACATTTGGTTATATTGCTAAAGGTTTTCAATTTGCTACGCAATACTTGTAGTGTGTGTGTGTGAGTGTGTGTGCGATGCGTACCATTAAATCAGACAACTTTTGTTGTGCCAGAGTAATTGCAGCAGTGTGAACCTGCTATCCACCGCACCTGCATGAATTTTTTTATGCTGCTTTGTGGTATCTTTACTGGTAAAGGACTGTTACTGCCATGCACTACCCCCCACATCGGCAAAAGGTATTCTTTTCCAGATTTGGATTTGTGACTTGTGAGCACTGGTTAGGTGTTATGCCTTTGCGTCTGACTCTGCATCTCTTGAGTGCGCAGCGCAATCTTAATCTGTCTGTGCATTTGCAGTACACCATTAATTCTGGGAGACTTTGCATTTTTTGTTACGCTCTCATTTCACTTTGTCAGCATTGGGAAATTTTCTGGACACAAGACAGTAGCATTTTGGGGATGCACATTAATTCTGGTGACTGTGTGTGGCTACTGCTAGCATGACGGAGTGCACCATTAATTCTGGGAGACGTTGCATTTCTTGTTATGCTCTCATTTCACTTCGCCAGCACTGGGGAATTTTCTAGACAGAAGACAGTAGCATTTTGGGGATGCAAATTATTTGTGGTGACTGTGTGTGGCCACTACTCGCACGACGGAGTGCACCACTAATTCAGGAAGACTGCATTTTTTGTTATGCTCTCATTTCACTTCGCCAGAACTGGGGAATTTTCTGGACACAAGACAGTAGCATTTTGGGATGCACATTAATTCTGGTGACTGTGTGGACACTGCTCGCATAACGGAGTGCACCATTAATTCTTGGAGACTTTGCAGTTTTTGTTACCCTCTCATTTCACTTTACCAGCACTGGGGAATTTTCTGGACACAAGGCAGTAGCATTTTGGGGATGCAGATTAATTCTGGTGACTGTCTGTTACCACTTCGTGCATGATTGAGTGTGCCATTAATTCTGGGAGCTGGCGTATTTCTTGTTACGCTCTCATTTCATTTTGTCAGCACTGTACTGACTGAGTGTGCCATTAATTCTGGGGGGCTTTGTATTTTTTGTTGTGCTCTCATTTCACTTCGTCAGCACTGGGGAGTTTTCTGGACACAAGACAGTAGTATTTTGGGGATGCACATTATTTCTGATGACTATGTGTGTGAGGGCAATATTGTTGCCACTCCACCTTACTTCGTGTTAAGGTGGAATAACAACGCGAAGTTAAAATTACAAGGCAAAGCGAGCCTTTCCTATTGGCCACTCTGCATAGCGGAGTGACAACGTGAAGTGGCCACTTCATGTTCACTTCGCCAGCAGAATTTAATTTTGCTGCATCTCTACACTCAGGTGATAGCTCCTCCTCCGGTTCTCAGCTCCAAAGTGAAGCACTTTGCACTTCTTGGCATTGAACCCTATCTGCCATGTTTCTGACCACCACTGCAGTGTAGTCAGGTCTTCCAGCAGTCCCCTCTACCTCTCGATGTGATCCACCATAGCTCCCATTTTGGTATTGTCTATGAACAGACTGATCTTACCCTGGGTCCCATGTGAGATATCTGCTATGAATATCCCAAACAGCACTGGTCCCAGGACCAATCCCTGTGGCACCCCGCTTGTTACTGCTCTTGGTGATGAGGATTTCCTCTCCACCACCACCCTTTCCTGCCTGCCCTTCAGCCAGTTAGTGATCCATTTGACCATCTTAGTACCCACCCCTACATATTCCAGTTTCCCCCAGCCTCCCATGCAGCATGGAATCGAAGGTCTTGCTGAAGTCTAAGTACAGAACATCCACTGCATGGCCCTTTTCCAGTTCCCTGGTCACCCAATCATAGTACTCAATCAGGTTTGTCTGGCAGGATCTGCCCAAGACAAAGAAGAAGAAGAAGAGGAAGAGAAAGACAGAGAAGAAGAAGAAGAAGAGGAAGAGAAAGAAGAAGAAGAATCAGCATTTATATACTGCTTTCAATACACAATGTATCCCAAAGCGCTTTACAAGCAATGCTAGACTGGTAGTGAAGTGACTGAATGTGTAGTGGCAGCCATATCGCACATCAACACCCTCACATAGCCTGGAAAATTGCAAACCCGTGTTGTCGTCTGTCCTGGAGACCATTGTCCTCCAAAAAGGTCACTAGCCTCTCTTTAAGGATTGTCTCCATGAGATTTCCCACAATTAATGTGAGGCACACTGGCCTGTAGTTACCTGGATCATCCTTTGGGCAACCTTTGTGAATGGGCTCCACATGGGCCAACCTCCATTCCTGTGGCACACATCCTGTGTCCAGAGAGGTAGCGGACAGGTCAGTCAGTGGTCCTGCCAGGCACCCTGCCAGTTCCTTGAGTACCCTAGGGTGAATGACATCAGGTCCTGGTGCCTCGTCCACCCACAGTTCCCTCAGTCCTTCCAGTACCCTGTTCTGTGTAATTTCTCCATCTATCACTTCCTCCCCCCACCCACCCCACCACTTCCATGAGGTATCTGTCCCCCCTCTCTACTGTGAATACAGAGCAGAAGTAGTCATTGAGTGCCTCTGCCTGCTCCTCCCCCTTCTCTACTCACCCCCCATCCTTCTTAATTCTCACTGTCTGGTCCCTGTTCTTCTTTCTGTCATTAATGTATCTGAAGAAGTCCTTCTCTCCGCCCTTAATGCCCTGTGCCAGCCTCAGCTCTCTGGATGCCTTGATGGCTCTGACTAGTCTGGTAACCTCCCTGGACTTTTTCGTATACTCCTCCCTGTCATCCCCCCTTCCTGATCCCGTGAATCTCTGAAAAGCTTTCCTCTTGGCCCTCACCCCCTCCATTACCTCCTGGGTCAGCCAAATGGGCTTCTGTGCCCTTCCATTCTTACTTTGAGCCCTAGTACATGTCCCAGTAGCCTCTGCCAGCCCTGCTTTAATAAGATCCCACTTTTGATTGGCATCCATGATTGGTTGGATTCCCTCCAGATGATTTACCAGAATTTCCCCAATCTTATTAAAGTGTGCCCCCCTACATTCCTGAATCCAGGAAAGATGCAGTGGGATTTGGTTAAGAAATGTAAACAAGCATGTTTTGGTGTGGTAACACCAGTATAGTGGGCACTCAGTTTTTCACTTTTTAAAAGAAAAAAGGGATCAGAATCAAACTACCAGCTACATCAACAGTCTCTAAAGAATGTGAACAATCATAAAATGTGTTTTTTAAACTACAGACACTTTAAGGCCTAAGGGGGTTGACAGTGTCCCTTTAATCCCTCTTTATGGAAAAAATCTGTAAGGGATATGAAGGTAAAGCACCTTGAATGATGCCAACTGCTATAATTGTGGGAGCTAATTTCCTTGCTGCCATCCTGTATATACTCTTAACTGGACATGACATAATAGGAGAAACCATTATTCTAATAATGCTTCCATATAATAAACAGTGTACTTGTGCCAGTAAACAGCCTTAAAAATGATTTTGAATGTATCAGAAAAATGTGAATTTGAAACATCAGGGACATCTTTAAGTAATAAGACATGGCAGGGTGTGCATCGTGGTGGGATAATGGCACACCTTGGGTGCGTTGTGAGGCACAAAGCATCACTGAGTGCCTTGAACCACCCAAGAAGTGCCATCATTCCACCTCAAACAACACCCTGGAGTGTCTTACTGTGATTATAAAATAGGTCCAAGATTTTATTATTTTTGAGGGGAACTAAAATATGCACAGAAATTAAAAAAAGAAACATCTGTGTGACTTTTGTAAAAAAAAAAAAAATGTTCATCCACCCCAACAAAATAGTTCCAGCATATCCCAGCACTGATATGCCATCTCAGGTTGAAATATTATGGACAGCAAAATACATGTATGTGTAATTAGTCCTTAAAGGGGCACTGTCAGCTTTGTCCCTCGTTTCATTGCCACATAACATCAGTGTGCCTCTGTGGACACAGTGATCACATATGGTCCACAGAATACCCCTATATATGCCATAATCGAGAATTTTTACTAATTTTTGAAGTTTTCATGATCTGCTACTTTCCCTCAGGCCACCTGTAAGTACACTGTGCACCGGAAGCATAAGCAAGATGAGATTCAGTATAACGCAGTGGTTTAAAGCTCTGAGCTGAAAATCTGGAGACCTGGGTTTGAATCCCACAGCCCCCACTTGCATACTGTGTGACCCTGAGCAAATCACTTAACTTCCCTTTGCTCCCAGGTTGCACCTGTAAACAAGCTTTCAGCTTAGTGTGCCACTCCTGGTTAAGCAATTGGAGATCGTGCATCTGACAATGTGCGCCGGCACAAACATCAATTTTGCACATGGCCATAATGAAAAGTTAAACGCAGCATGTATTTTCAAACACTGTACTAGAGTTGCCATTTTTTAACTGAAACCAAGCACTAGGAAATATATAAAATGCTTCTGAAAGGAGACACCAAAATCTTGCACATGCATGAAAGCGAGACGATGCACAAATCCCACACATGCGGAGTAGCGTCCCACTTTTGTGCATGCGCGAGATTTCGGTGACTCCTTTCAGAAGCATTTTATGTCTTTCCTAGTACTCGGTTTCAGTTAAAAAACAGCAGCTCTAGTACAGCATTTGAAATACACACTGCGTTTAACTTTTCAGTATGGCCATGTGCAAAATTGATGTTTGTGCTGGCGCACAGTGTCAGATGTGCGCTCTTATCTTGCTTATGCTTCTGGTGCACAGTGTATTTATGGGGAGGCCAAGGGAAAGTAGAAGATCATAAAAACCTCAACAAGCATTTGTCAGTGCCGAATGTTGCTTGCTTCTATGTGCTGTTTAGGAATTTGGAAGTCATTGGAGTGCAAATATTGAAAATTAGCGAACTTCCACGAAAGGCATGTACGGCAATGCCGCTGATAGAAACAGTCATTTTAAGAATTTTTCACCAAATTTCCAACATAACAATTTTAAGACCTCTGCTCATGAACAGTGTCACTGTGATTCTCTTAATGTGTCCCATATGTTGAGTTCGCACACCAACTGTGCCATTGTGCGCTACATGGGTGGAAACACATTTTGGGCAGGATGTGAAAAATGACAGCTGTACTGCTCATAAGGAGGTGTGGTAAAATGGCAATGTTGAAAATCTGGAGTGAAAATATTGAAAATTAGAACTTTCTGGCGTCGTAGGAACCGCGCAACGCTACGTCAAACAGTCATTTTTGAATTTTCCACCAAATTTTCAAAATAGGCTTTTTAAGAGCCCACCTTATGAACACTGTCAGTGTCATTTCATTAATCATTCCAGAAATGTGATTTCACGCAGTGGCTGCGAAATCACCCTTCAGGCCCAAGTAACGCCATGACAGTGACATAATTCATGAGAAGGGGTCCCAAAAACCCCATGTTGAAAATTTGGTGCAAAAATTCCAAAAAATGCCTGAGATATGCAATAAAGTTGAAAAAACCCTATCTATTCCATTATACAGCTTACCAGCATTTCCTCAGTTCGCGGTCAGCTTTGAAGAGTGCAGACATGTTCCGGTCCACCGAAGATGTCACACCGAGGTCCAGAGTAGTATGGGGTGGGGGTGTGTGGGGCAGGGTGCAGTGGGTGGAGTGAGGTTGTGGGGGCAGGGAGAAGGGACAGTTTTTTATTTCCAGGTTTGCTTTTAATGACCAGCGGGGCCGCTTGCCATGCTGGGGTGGGCTCCCAGCGTGGCACAGGGCAGGCTGGTGGTGGGGCGTGGAGCCACTGGGGATTGGGCACCCTCATTAGCTATAATACATTTTGCCACTGCTGGGGTGGGCTCCCAGCATGGCACCTGGATGCTTGGGGAGGGAGACAGTGGAGCTGACGGGGATTGGGCACCCTTCGCCGTGAATATCATTTTGTCACACTGGGGTGGGCTCCGGCATGGCTCATGGATGCTTTGGGGGTGTGGAGCTGACGGGGATTGGGCACCCCGTCGGCCGTACAGTGTGGGGAGGGAAGGTGCATGAGCACGCAGTGTGTGTGCGTTCACGCGTGTGTGTGTGTCGGGGGGGAGAGCTCTGCTCACTCAAGCGGAGCTCTCCCTTTCAACTGTATGCCACTGCAATTTCAGCTTGTCATAGACAGCTGCAGCAGTGATTGGGGAACTGGGGCCACGCCTGCAAACACACTGACTGCATTGGAAGACGGGCTGACACACCTCCGAAAACTCAGATGATGGCACTATGTTTCTTGCACATGCTTGCAAGCAACATAAAAATTAGTAAGAATTTTTGATTATGGCATATAGAGGGGTATTCTGTGGCCCATATGTGGTAACTGTGTCCACAGAGGCACACTGATGTGATGTGGCAATAAAACAAGGGACAAAGCTGACAGTGCCCCTTTAAACTCTCTATTTTCCCCAACCCACCCCACCCACATTTACCCAATTACTCACCTTTCTTTCTTCTTCTTTATATTATTCCTTCCCTTTTCCCTATCTTGTTTCTGTTCTATCTCTCCTACACTAAACAGATGGTATATAAGAACTCAAATCTCTGCTGGGTGCTGCTGGCAGAATGTTAATCCCCACCCCCAATCACACAGCAGAAAGCCTCAGATGGAACCAGGGCTTCTGATTTATCTGTAGCAGGTTAAACAGCAGAGATTTTCCTGGGAAGCAGGTGAAGATAGGAGAGGGATTTGTCATGGTCAGCAAAGAAACACCAGAAATTAACCCTTAGGCTGTCAAGAGAATTAGAATGTTTAGGAATTCTGGACTGATTTATCAGTCTGCGGCACAGCAAGAGTTAAAATTAAGTACTGTAATGTTTTATTTTTTTATTTACATATGTGTGTGTTAGAAGAGAGTTATTAGGGCAAGCAGCATTTAAATATTATTTTTAAATTTCAGGCAGTTTTATTTGTAGGGCCTAGTTGAAGGTTTTTTTGGTGAGTAAAGGTGACACCAATGTTTATGATGGCAATCAGGGATGTGTGGTTAGTGTTGATTTTATTGTGAAAAGGCTGCTGTATCTTTATCTAATGTGTACAAAATCACACATGCCCACACAATGCAAAGCATCATGGGCTGCATATGCAAATCACCACAGAGTGTTATGCTGGTTCAATTTTAAGCAGAATTGCACGGTGCCGAAAGGCCTCTCACATAGTTTGCAAAGGGCGCTCACAGATGACATAGACACATGTTTTGTCCTACCAGGACTCATCAGTACGCCTCATCTGTTTGACACCCCAGTGGAATGAACCAGCTACCCTAAGACAGTGTGTCTTGGTTATGTTGTGGTGAACCCATTAAAATAAAAAACTATTGAAAGACAAAGAACCTCTGTGCGCAAACACTGAGGCAAGGGTTACCCCAAAGGGCATTTGGCTGGGAAGCCAAGTTTCAAGAAAATACAAAATCACACATGCCCACACAATGCAAAGCATCATGGGCTGCATTTGCAAATCACCACAGAATGTTATGCTGGTTCAACTTTAAGCAGAATTGCATGGTGCCGAAAGGCCTCTCACACAGTTTGCAAAGGGTGCTAACAGATGACATAGACACGTGTTTTGTCCTATTTATCTAGTGTGGTTGTGCTGAGATGACAGCTCTGGTAAATATGGCCCTCAGCCAATCAGGTTTCACAATTTTAAAACCTATTTTATAATGTGTTTTTTTGTTTCCAAGCAGACGCACACAGTCACACACTGACACACATGGACTCCTGGTCTAACAAATTGACAGCTAGACATACAGTCGTGAACTCTCAATCAAACATGCATGAACACCTACCCTGATACATGAGCGTGTCACACATGGATGTCACACAGATAGACCACCAGACAGTTAAAATAGGAAGAGCCTTGAACAGACAAGCATGGACCCAAAACCGACACAAATGGACAACTGTTCAGACAAACACAGACCCTTGGGCAAACATACGTATCCCTCCTGACTGAGGCACATGACCCCCTGACTGTCACATTAAACTGTTCCTCCAAAGACTTGTTTTAGCAGTCCTGACTGAGTTACGTAAGTATTTCTGGATCCAGCACAAAGCCCTGCACAAAAGATTTATTAAGAGTTAAAACTCAGTTTTGCGTTACAAAATGATCAGACTTAAGATGCATTCTAAATGAATTGCAAAAACATTTAACAAACATTGCTGTTGAGTTTGTTAAGCACTGAGAAACAATGGCAAGGCAAGGCAAAATGTATTTACAAAGCATTCAATCCAAAAAGACTCTGAGCACTGTACTGGATAAGTATAAAATCAAACACTAATATTAAGAACACTTTAAAATAAGTAGAGGCAAACAGTTGGTCAGGGAATGCTTGTTGAAATGTTTTCAAGGAGGCTTTAAGGGTCTCTACCATGATGGCAATACAGATGTTCAGAGGGAGTGAGTTCCAAAGCAGTGGAGCAGCCACTCCGAAAGCTCTGTGCCCTAATAGCTTTAATCTAGATGGAGGGACAATGAGCAAGCCCACATTGGTGAAGCAGAGTTGTCAATGCATTGCCATCTATAAAAAACATTGCTAAACCAACTCATTGGCGAGACAGTTTAATGTGACATGCATTATACAGGGACACCCTGAGTGACAGACATGGACAGGTGGACAGACAGACATGGACCACCAGATAGATGCACACAGAGCTGACGACTGGCACTCATGGAACCCAGTCTTACACAGGAGAGTAACACATGTGGATTCTTGAATAGACACATGTTGCCAGCCCCTCACCGCTGTCTAGGGGCCTGATGTTGAAAAAGGGAGGGGGCACCGCTTGGTAGCTGAACCACATCCAGACAAAGAATCAGAGCTGTCACATACCTGGAACAGATCTTAGGGTTCTCAGGTGGTTACAAGTCATGGCCAGAATGGGGTGCAGGAAATAGGAGTCTCAGGCTGTAGGAGGAAGTTGGTGTTAGCAGGCAAACACCACAATTCGTAATGAAGCAGAAAGAGGCCACACTGGAATACAATTTAAACAATTAAATTAATTTATTGTCGGCCAAATAACAGTTCACATCTCCCCAGAGCTGGAGGCACGGTTTTAAGGGAGACACATTTCCTACAGTGGAACTAAGCCAAGTCACCAAATTTTTGGCTGAGAGGGCCGGGATGCTAAATCCTGCAGAGCTAAGGGGCTCAGAAATTCATTAGGTAGCAGCACAACACAGGCCGATTTCCTATTACACCTTGGCCAAACACAAAACCCAGCAGCTCAGATAATGGCCTACCACTCCTCCTCTCACACATTCGTGGTGGCAAGACAACAGGCTGCAGCTCTCTCAACTCATTTCCCTTTATCCTGCAACACAGGGCCTATGCCGCCCAGGCCCCCCGGCATCCCCACATAACTCAAACCGCGGGCGATCTGAGGGATGCACTGGGCACCAAATATCTCTCACCACAGGCTGTCTCCGTGGAGATGGAGTGCCACACAGGTACAGGCAGGCCACCAACACCACCATCCCTGTGACATAGGCTGCCACCACTGCGCTGCCCCCTCTGCTCCAAATGTCCACAGGCCTCAGACCAGGAAACTAGGCCCAAATCCTACCCCAGTGCCATGGTGCATGCAGATGGGCCACATTTTCTGCCCCAGGCTTCAGCTCCCAAAAATGGCCCAGTCCCCATCACACCACAGTTCCCAAGGTGACCCCAATCTCCACCAAATGGACTACCATTGCTGAGTCGCCTAGGCCCAAAACCTGAGCCAGGGCCAGTGCCCAGGCCCACTCAATGTTCACGATGACTCTCACCCACCAGCCTCCCCTAACCAGAAAAGAACTGCCCAGTAAATACCCCTAGGGAGAACTGGGCCCACCTGACCTGCAGGCAGGCCAGCCCCCATAAACAAAATTGGGAAAATGGGATGAGAGGGTCACTTCAGTAAGCATGCCCAAAAGGGGATGCTTACACACACATGAATCTCCAGTGACACATAAAAGTCACAAGGATGAACCCTCAGACAGACCCACATGAACCATTAGAGTGACACACACATAGACCAGACACACAGACCCTCAGACAGACACAGTTGAAACAGCACACAGAAAGGGTATCAGGAAGACAGATATGAACTCCCAAATGGACAAACATGGATTCATACAGACGCCAGAAAGCCTCAGACTGACCAATAGACCCCCCCAAATTCCTACACATGGACCCCGAGACTGGCAAACGAGGACAGTTGTACAGAAAAACATGGACCTCCAGGCAGACATATGAACTCCCAGATTGGCACATGATAGTGACATGTGCTGACCATCAGATAGACATACTGTGCAAGCCACTTATTGCAGACAGATTTGCAATCCGTGGTTATATCTGGCATATCTGATGTCTGGACAAAGCAGATTGGTATTTTTTTAAATAAAAAACAAAACACAGAAATTGTCAGCAGATAAGGACTGCTAAGCCCATCCAGTCTGCCTGTAAGCCCTATACTTGTATGTGGCCTCTGATACTATCTGGTCAGTGCTTTTTCATCACTCCTTCCCACCTCAAGGTTCCCTTGCGCCTGTCACAGGCATGTTTAAAACCCCCCACTGTGTTTGCTCCCACCACCTCTTGTGGCAGACTAGTCCATATGTCCACCACCATCTCTGAAGAAATATTTTCTCACATTTCTTCTTAATCTACCCCCCCCTCAATGTCATGTCATGCTCCCTCGTTCTTGTACTCCTTCTACATTGGAAGATGACTCCCCCCTACACTTTGTTTATGCCCCTGAGGTACTTGAATGTTTCTGTCATGCCCCCGGTCCCTCCTTTCCTCCAGTGAGTACATATTGAGATCCTTTGATCTCTCCTCATATGTTTTGTGGTGCAAGCCATGTACCATCTTGGTCGCCCTTCTCTGGACCACCTCACCCTGTCAATGTCTTTGCACAGGTGCGGCCTCCAGAACTGCACACAGTACTCTAGATGAAAACTCACTAGTGTTTTATACAATGGCATCACCACCTCCCATCTCCTGCTAGTGATACCTAAACCTATGCACCCAGCACACCACTGGCCCTCCCTGTAGCCTTTGTGCTCTGTTTTGATACCTTTAGGTCATCAGAAATGATAACTCCTAGGTTCCTTTTTCCTTGGTGATCATCAGGTCTCCATCCTTTAGCTCTTCAAGAGTTTCTCTTCCTGGTGCATTATTTTGCACTTCTTTGCATTGAATCTCAGTTGCCACTCCTCAGACCATTTTTCAAGCCTCTCCAGGTCCCTCCTCATTTTCTCCACCCCTTCTGGAGTATCCTCTCTGTTGCAGATCTTGATGTCATCTGCAAACAGGCAGACCTTTCCTTCCAGGCCTTCCACAATGTCACTAATGAAAACATTAAACAGGACTGGTCCCAGAACATATCCCTAAGTTATCTCACTGGTCACACCCCTCTTGCTGGATTGGATCCCATTTACCACCACCCTCTGCCTCCTGTCTGTCAGCCAGTTGTAACCCAGTTTATCACCTTGTGCCCCATGCCCAGACTACCCATCTTGTTAACCAGTTTTCTATGTGGGACAGTGCTGAAGGCTTTGTTGAAATCGAGGTAGGCAATGTCCACAGCCACTCCCTGATTTACTTCCTTTGTCATCCAATCAAAAAAATCTTTACGATTCATAAGACATGACCTTCCTGCTGTGAATCCATGTTGCCTTGGATCCTGGGCACCATTGGATTCCAGGTGTGCCACTATTCTTTCTTTCAGCAGTGCATCCATGATCTTCCCCACCACTGAGGTGAGGCTGACTGGCCTGTAGGTCTCCGCCTTCTCCCTACTGCCACTTTTGTGCAGAGGGACTACATGTGCCCTCTTCTAGTCATCCGGCACCACTCCTGTATTGTGTCACTCAGTGAATAAGGCCACCAGAGGCTCTGCTAGATCCCTTTGCAGCTCTTTTAATATCCTTGGGGGAGAGATACTGTGGGTTAAGCTGGAAAGGAAAATGGGGACAGCCAACCGCACAGGTGTGGTCTATAGACCACCAGCCCAGGAGGAAGAAACAGATAGGGAGCTGATGCTAACCATCCAAAGGATGGCAGACAAGGGTGAGATAGTACTGGTTGGAGACTTCAATATTCCAGACGTGGACTGGATCATCCCAGCAGCAGCATCAACTAGGAGCAGATTTATCCTGGACTCCCTTCAGGGTGCCTTCCTCAAGCAACTGGTCATGGAACCAACTCGTAGAAGACAATACTGACCTTGTGCTCACAAACAGGGACAGTGTGATGTGGTAACAGTGGGGGAGCACCTGGGGAACAGTGACTACTCAGTCATTGTGGTTTGAAATCACAGAAAGAGCAGAACCAAACCACACAAAAACATGTATCCTGGATTTTAGGGGGGAAGACTTTGGGAAAATGGGGAGATACTTGAAAGAGGCATTAAGGGGAATGGGGCAGGCATCAGGGGTTGAGGAACAGTAGGCAGTATTTAAAATGGGGATTACAAGAACAACAGAATTATGCATTAAGCAAGTTAGCAAGAGGAAAAGGAAGAGGAGACCATTATGGTTTTCCAAAGAGGTAGCAAAGAAAGTGAAAGCCAAAAAGATTGCATTCAGGCAATACAAAAAGACACAGGCAGAAGGGGTTAGGGAGAAGTACCAGGAGAAGCAAAGGAGGCAGGGAGGTCAGTAAGGAAGCCAAAGCTCAGACAGAAGAACACATTGCAAAATCAGTGGGTAGAGGGACAAAACCTTTACAGGTACATAAGTGAAAAAAGAAAGGCAAAAGGAGGGATAGTGAGACTGAAGGGGAGGATGGGGCAGGTGGAGGATGACAACAGTAAAGCTGACATATTGAACAGGTATTTCTGCTCAGTCTTTACTGAGGAAGAGGAGGGTAATGGGTCTGAAGGGAGTACAAGGGGTGAGAATGGTGCAGAATGGACACAAGTCCCTTTACACGAGAAAGGGTCCTGAAGGAACTGGAAGTAATGAGTTGATAAAGCAATGGGGCCAGATGGGGTGCACCCCAGGGTCCTTAAAGAACTAAGAGAGGTGGTGGCTGAACCTCTGGCTATCCTGTTTAGCCGATCACTGGAAACAGGGGAGGTACCCAAAGACTGGAGGACAGCAGATGTAGTCCCCTTATACAAAAGTGGGAACAAAGAGGATGCGGGGAACTACAGACCAGTCAGCCTCACCTCGGTAGTGGGGAAGATCATGGAAGCACTACTGAAGGAGAGATTGGTGGAGCATCTGGTTGTCAATGAACTACAGGACCCAAGGCAGCATGGTTTCACCAGGGGGAGGTTATGTCAGACCAACCTCGTTGAATTTTTTGACTGGGTGACTGACTAGGGAGGTGGATCAAGGGAGGGCAGTGGACATGGCCTATCTGGACTTCAGCAAGGCCTTTGACACTGTGCCACATAGAAGACTATTACACAAACTGGGGAATATGGGTGTGGGCAGGACAACAGTGTGGTGGGTAGGTAACTGGCTGGGTGGCAGGACACAGAGGGTGGTGGTAATGGCTGTCACTCCACAGAGGGAAGAGTGACCAGTGGGTACTACAGGGATCAGTGCTGGGACCGGTCCTATTCAACATCTTCATCAGTGACATTACGCAGGACCTAGAATGCAGAATTTCACTGTTCGCTGATAACACAAAGCTCTGTAACAGAGTAGACACACCAGAGGGTGTAGACAGGATGAGAAGAGACCTGCAGAAACTTGAAGAATGGTCAGGGGTTTGGCAGTTGAAATTCAATGCAAAGAAGTGCAAGATAATGCATATGGGGCACAAAAACCCTGGCATAATATATCAGTTGGGGGGTGAGGATATCGCATGCACCAAGCAGGAAAGGGATCTTGAGGTTATCATCTCTGATGACCTCAAGGTAGGGAAAAAAACAGTGACAAGGCAGCAGGTAAAGAAATAGGATGCTGGGATGCATAGGTAGGGGCATCACCAGCAGGAAATGGGAGGTCATAATTCCACTATACAAGACACTAGTGAAGCCCCACCTGGAGTACAGTGTACAGTTCTGGAGACCATACTCACGTAAGGACATAGACAGGGTAGAGAAGGTTCAGGAGGGCAACAAAGATGGTGCATGGATTGCATCACAAGTCCTATGAAGACAGGTTGAAGGAATTGAACATGTACTCCTGGAGGAGAGGAGGGAGAGGATATGATAGAGACATACAAGTATCTTACAGGGAGGAACAGGTGCAGGAATACACTATTTTTAAGTGAAAAGATGTTCCAGGACTAGAGGGCATGTGATGAAGTTGGAGGGAGGATGATTCAGAGGAAACGTGAGGAAGAATTTCTTCACAGAACGGGTGGTGGACAAGTGGAACACCCTGCCATAGGAAGCGGTGGGGGCTGAAACAATCACAGGATTTAAGAATGCATGGGATAGACATAAAGGAATTCTGGAGGTAAGGGGCAACAGACTTCTAGGAAAACCTTTACAAGCTCAAATGGGCAGACTGGGTGGGCCATAGGCCCTTATCTGCTGACATTGTCTATGTATCTATGTCTATGTATCTTTGTATCTGGTCTCATAGCTTTGTCCACCTTCAGTTTTGTGAACTCTTCCAGAACTCTCTCCACTGTGAATGGACTGGTGTCCACCTCTCCTCCCCCCTTTGCATCTATTACCCAGCTGTGGTCCCTAACCTTCCCCATCCTCAGTGACTACTGAACAGAAGTATGTATTCTGTATTTCTGCCTTGTCTAGGTCTCCCTCCTTACACTCTCCCTCTTCCCCATTGAGCCTTACAATCCCTCCCCTAGTTTTTCTTCTTTCACTGATGTACCTATAGAATGTCTTGTCCCCTTTCTTCAGTATCTGCGCTAATCCCTCCTCTGTCCATGCCTTTGTGCTCCTAACAGCCTTGTCTGCTTCCCTTAGACACTCAAGGTACACCTCCCTTTCTTCTCTCCTTTGGGTCCCCTTGTACTTCATGAAACTCACTCTTTTAGCCCTGACTTTGTCCGCCACCTCCTTAGAGAACCATAGTGGCTTTCCTCTTTCTCTTCCCTTTGGACACCAAGCTGATGCATTGGTTTGTCACATCCACTATGGTGCTTTCTGGTTGCCCCACTGCTCCCCAACTCCCCCTCTTACCTCCCCCTTCTCCAGGGCTACTCTGATGCATCTACTCATTTCAGTGAAGTCCGCCCTCCTGAAATCTAATACCTTTGCTTTTGTGTGACTAAATTGAGTCCCTGTCTCCATGCTAAACCACACTACATGGTGGTCACTGGACCCCAGCTGTCCTTCTACCCGGACTTCTGTGACTGTTTCCCCAGTGGTCAATATGAGGTCCAGAATCTCCTTGCCCCTGGTGGGATCAAGCACTAGCTTCACTGTTGGGAAACTAGGATAGCTCTGCTTCTGACTGAAGCAGTTGCCTGGGTGGTCCAATCCACATCCGGCATATTGAAATCTCCTAGCAGCAGAACTTCACCTTTTGCTGCCATGTCATGTATTTCATCCACTAATTCCCTGTCCACTTCCTCCCCCTGTGCTGGAGGTTTATAGACCAGCCCTGTGCGTATTGCTGTGCCATTGCCTGGTTCTAGAGTGACCCAGAATGCCTCTGCCTCCTCCTGCTTGCCCTGCACTTCTGTTGCCTTTATACCCTCGCTGAATACAGGGCCCCACCCGCCTTTTTTACCCTCCCTATCTCTCCTGAACAGAGCATAACCTGGTACATTAATAGCCCACCCAAGGTTAGCAGCATACCATGTCTCCTTTATTGCTGCTATGTCCAGGTCTGCCTCCACTATCAAGGCCTGGGATTTTATTTCCCAGGCTGCTGGCATTAGTTACCATGACCTTCCATGTTTTACATCCTAGCCCCCCTCCACCCCTGTTTTTGCTCTCCTGCTTTTTTCCCCCAGCCCAATTATGTTTCTTGTGTGGCCTTGATTCCTCTGCTTCTACATTTACGACTACTTCAGTTGTCCCCTTCAATTCATTTTCCTGCATGTGCCCACGGGGGGTTGGGGTGATATTAAGCCTCCTGACCTTCTTGTCAACCCCCCCCTCCTCTCTGGCCAGTTTAAATGCTTGCTGCTGGAGCATTCAAACTTCTCACTCAGGACTAAGATCCCTTTCCTGGATGGATGTAGGCTGTCATCCTTACACAGGCTTGCATCCTTCCAGGTAGGGCCCCAGTACCCCATGAAGCCAAAATCCTCCGTTTCACGCCATTCCTTCAACCAGAAGTTGAATATCTGGATGCAGAGTAACCTAGTCTCCCCCTTGCCTTGGACAGGTAATACCTCCGAGAAGGAGATGGAGTGTGCTACTTGCTTTACGAGATTGCCTAACCATCCAGAGTTTTAAAACCGCTTTAAAAACTTATCTTTTTAGCCTGGCATTTGTTGATTGATGTGGCTGTCTTAGTTTGTTATGCTGCTATTATACTGTCTTCTGCTGGAATTTATATGCTTGTTTATAATAATTAATTTTCATTTTATGTATTTTATTGTACAGGCGCCTTGGTTTCAGAAAGGCACCTTTTTATAAATAAAACTGATTTGATTCGATTTAGACTCCCCCCCCCCAAAAAAAATACCTGAAGTCCACCTGGATTCTGCCTATCTCCACCTTGCTCCCAGTCAGGTCATTTGTCCCCAAGGGGACAATGACATCCAGTTCTTCCCTTCTTGCTATTGCCTTTTACAATCCTGTTGATCTGCTTACCATCCTTCAAGGCAGTGCTTTCTGGAATACACTTGATCTCCCTGTCCCTACTGCTAGGTTCCCCTAACTTTACTCCCTTGACAATTGAGTCCCCCATCAGGAGAAGCTTCCTCCTCCTCTGGGGTCCTCATCCCCACTTCCCTTGGGCTCCATCATGGAGGAACTGCCAATCCTCCTCGGTCTCAGCTGCGGGTTCCCCGAGGGGCTGCCATGCTCCTCCCAAACAGCATATGAGTTTCCTAAGTGGATCAGTTGGGGGAATGTACCTCTGACCCCCTCCCTCAGTCTCCCTGAGCCCACCAGGGTCCAACCACTTCTCCTCCTGGGCAACATTTGAGATTTAGGTTGTGGACCCGGTGGTCTCTCGATGGGGAAGAATGTCCCCTGTAACCTGGCCAGCTCGGCTTGGAGACAGGTTACCTCCTCCCTCAACCCAGAGAGGTGCCTGCAGATACTGAAGCATCTCAGCCTCCAAAAGTAGATGTTTACACAAAATAATTTGTTAGATTTTAATATCAAAAAGTGCAGCACACACTAACAGCCCAACAAACATATTTAAGTCATATCATTCACATTCAGCGACCATTGCATGACGTTCTGCATCAGAAAAATCCATCGTCGCCCCACCTCTCCAGAATACATCTGGTCCAGGAGGTCTCTCCATTCACTAAACAACAATGCTCTCCTGAGTGGTCTCGCTGCTATAGACTGGGCAGTCATCCTCTCCGCCCCTGATATTGATGTGGCATTTGCCCTATTTCACTCCAAATTCCCCTCAGTCTGGGGCAAGCATGTCCCCCTCAGGAAATCTAGGGTCAAAACTTCCCGCCACCACTGGATTACCTACAACCAGTGCAAGTCTCGTGATCTCACCTGGGCCTGCTCTAAATTATTCCACTCCCTCTATGACTTCCTTTCTTACAGGCTCTGAGGAACTATCACACCAAGGCTGTCCAGGCTACAAAATCGCACTATTTCAAGGCCAACCTCCAGAAAAATCTCAATGCCACAGGTACATTCTGGAAGGTTATTCACTCCCTTTTTGACCTACCTGTCCATTCCACTCCCCAATCCTCATAGTTGATGGTTTACCTGTTTCTGACCCTCCCTCTATTGTTGCTCACTTTAACAAGTTCTTCACTAATTGTGCCCCCCCTTCTCCCCTCTCCTGGCTCCTCTACCTCCCCTCCTGCTCCCTCCACTTCCCCACTGTCACTACCCAGGAAACCCTGTTTTCTCTTTCCTCCCTTGACCTGAGTCTAGCCCTGATGGGCTGAATCTGAAAATTCTCCACCTCTCAGCTCCCGCCATTGCATCTTCCCTTACTCACCTGCTCAGCTTGTCATTTTCCCTCTGCTCTGTTCCTCAGTCCTGAAAGATTGCCAGAGTTATTCCACTTCACAAAGAGGGTTATTCCTCCTCCCCTGACAACTTCTACCCCATCTCCCTCCTCCCTTCCATCTCAAAGCTGCAAAAGAAACTTGTCTATTCCAGACTTTCTGGCTACCTGTCATCCTCCAGTTTCCTCTCCCCCATCCAGTCTGGCTTCCAGAAGTACCATTCCACCAGCTCCTCAATGCTGCATGTCACTGATTCCATCTTCTTCAGAATGGATAAGGGACACATCTTGGCTGGCTGCCATCTTCATTGGTCTGGCCAAAGCGTTTGATTCATTGTCTCATACTATCCTGGACAAGCTCACCTCTGCTGGTTTCTCAGTTTCTGATGTTGATTGGTTTTATTCCTACCTCATAGGCCATCAACAGTCAGTACAGGTGCTGGCCCGGTGGCACTGAGGGTTGAGGCGCTGGACGCCACACCTTGCATCACGCCGGTGACCCGGGTTCAGGAACGAGCCCAGACCACCAGGGGTTGGCAGGGGAGGGAAGGGATCGAGCATCCAGAGGATGTCTCTTCCTTTCCTGGGAAGGGCTTGGGGATTCCACCACTCTCTAGCAGCATCTGGCGGCAGTCAGGTGCAGTGGAAGCAACGGTGGCACGCATCACGGGAAGGAGCTTGGTGGGTGACAGCACGTTGTGCCCAGCCACCATTGCATGCCCAAGCTCCTCGGGGGACCAGTAAGCAAGAAAAAAAAAAAAAACATCCCCGGGGATAGGTGACAGCACCACCTCCTGCAGCCACACTCCACCGACCAGACCCACTCCTCTCCTGGGCCAAGCCCAGCCTGGCCTGAATTGTCAGCTAAAGCGCCCTGGGCAGATAGGGCAGCCCTTCCTCGGGGGGCTCAGAGCTGAGGAGATAGCTGGACTGGTGCCGGGGGGGGGGTTCAGGTCCGGAGGTAGAGTGGCAGGATCCAGTGGCTGCCTGAAAGAGTTCCCCAAATACCCGTGAAAAATAGAGTTTGAAAAAAAAAAACAGTCAGTACAGGTAAGAGGTGTCCTGTAACCTCCACTACCTGTACAGGCTGGAGTCTCACAGGGCTCTGTTCTGGGTCCCATTTTCTTCTCCATTTTCCTAAACTACCTCCCCTTTGCCTGTGCCAACTCAAATATTCACATGTATGCAGATGACACAGTCATCTTCACCTCCTGTCCCTCTGCCACAGCTGTGGAAGTCCTGCTTCAGTCGAACTTTCACAATGTCCTGCGCTAGTTCCAATCCAACTAACTCCTGGTCAACACTAAAAAAATGGCGTCCATGACAGAAACTGGCCTGACTCCCAACCTATCAATCCTCCCTGTTTTTGCCACATTGGATGCCCCCCCCCCAACCTGATGCAGTCCTTCTAATACCTCAGTGGGTTTTATGTCATAACAGCAATTGTGGAATATTGATCGCCATTTCGGCAAGTGTATATTACCAAAATGAATTACGGTGATGTACATCGCTGCGTACTAGAAAACGCAACAGGCTTTCTATGTCATGGGGTTACTCCCTGCACCCCTATTTATGATTCTCAACCCAGGATGCATGTCGGGGGGTAAACTTAAAAAAAAAAAATTTAAAATCCCAACCCGATACAAAAACACAATCGCACCCAGAACCCTCCCAACCCCAGCTCACCACCTACCCACCACACCACATGGTCAGCTCAGCAGCCAACCACCGCACTACACCCCACATACTCTCCCTCCCCTTCCACCCATCGCACAACATGGTCTCCCCACCCCCACGTATGTATATACAGCAGTATCCTGTCGATATACTCACCTACCCCCGCATCCGGTCACTACCCTGCCAGGTAGCCCTGTACACAGGTGCCGTGATTGAGTCGCCCTTTTTAAAAACGTTCAGTCACGGTCACCTTGTACATGGTAAACCACCTCGGTGTATGGCTAGACAGTAAGCTTGACATCTCAGCCCACATTGATGCCATCCATGCAAAACTCCACCCCAAGCTTAGTGTCTTGTATTGCAACAAAGACTACTTATCTTCACAGGTCTACAGGAAGCTTGTAACCAAAATGGTGCTCCCTGTCTTTGACTATATGGATATGGTCTATGGCACTGCCCTCTCCACTTCCCTTGCCAGACTCTGGACTCTCTCTGTAAAGACTTTTGCTGCTTTGCTTCAAACTCCTCTCACCCACATACTCACCACTGCTCCCTCTGTTCCATGCTATCCATCCTCCCCCACCCTCTCATCTCCAGCCTCACTGCACTTCCTTCATATCCAAATATCGGTTTGGTTCCCTGTCCTCTTACCTCTCCTCACTCCTTGAGCCTTGCTCAGTGTGCCTTTCCTGGTTACCAATATTCAAATAAAGAAATAAATTATGGCCATACTGTATTAAAGCCGGCAGTATTAACCAGACTTTCTTAAGTATGCAGTAATGTGGGATTTCCGAGTGTGGGAGGTGATGTATACTTTACCACTGATGCAATGTCACATCCATCATTTTCCAGTTCAAAGCTATGCCCATGTTCTGCTTCATCACGAGTCAAAGTGCATCAAAGGCATCCCGCACATCCTGGGGACTAATCAGATGAATGGCTGCTTCATTCTATCATCGTCCTTGGTCAAAATATTTTCTTTTATGGACAACACTCTGCACTGTTGTCTTCATGGAACCAGTAATTTGGAATTTTTAATATGTCACGGTTTGCGTACAGAATGCTAAGAATGAGCTGTTGACCTAGCAGAACTATGCTTACAGTTAGATAGCTAGATAGATAGACAGACAGACATATAGATAGATAGATACTTTATTTATAAAGTGCCCTTTTCCAAAGACTCAGGGCACTGTACAATTACAAGAGCAACTATTAAAATCAACAGCAGAATAAAATTAACTGGGAGTAATGCAATATTAATCTATCTATCATTAGTTTAACAATGGATGAATAACTAGTCAATAAAAGCCACTGAAACAGATAGGTCTTTAATCCCTTCTTAAAAGCTTGTACCGAGGGAGCCTCTTTTAAATAACCAGGTAGTGAGTTCCACAGGGTAGATGCAGCCACTGCAAATGCCTGATCTCCAGAATGCCGCAGCCTAACTCTAGGAACTTCAACGAGGCCACCCTCCGCAGAATGGAGTGCCTGGGGCTGCTGGTAGGGGAGAAGGAGATCTTGCAGATAATCTGGGCACCTTTTGTGCAGGGTCTTGCAGGTCAACAACCCAACCTTGAAGACAATCCTCCACCTGACTGGCAGCCAGTGCAGTTCGTGGAGGACTGGGTAATATGATCCCATCTTTTCGCACCAGTCAGCAATCTTGCTGCCGCATTCTGCACCAACTGCAGCCAGCGGAGATTGCCTCCAGATAACCCTAGATACAGGGCATTGCAGTAGTCCAACCTAGATGTGACGAAAGCATGTACCAGTGTGACCAGGTCCTCAGGCGGAAGCAGGGCTCAGATCTGGGCAATGTTCCATAGATGGTAAAAGCCGCTTTTCACAATGGCTGCAACCTAAGCATCAAATGTCAGGTCATCATCCAGGATCATGCCCATATCTTTCACCTGACTAGCCGGAGTAAGGGGAACTTCACCCAGTACTAAGCCAGGTGGTATCCCCTCATCTCCTCTTCCACCACGATGACCCGGGTCTACCATCAGTACCTCAGTCTTGTCTGGATTAAGTTTAAGCCATTTTTGAGTCATCCTGGTCTGGATCTCCTCTTGGCAGCTGTTAAATACAAAAACTGCCATCTGGTTATTGGGTGCACAAGACAGGTTGAGCTTGGTGTCATCAGCATAGGAATAAAACTCCAGCCGATAGCGCCTAATAATGTCTCCCAATGGCAGGATATATATCGTGAACAACAAGGGCGACAAGACCAAACCCTGAGGAACCCCACAATGCAGACACTTTGAGGAAGATGAGGCCAATCCCATCATCACCCTTTGCACCCTACCTGTTAGCTATGACCTAAACCAGTTGATGACATTACCAGACAGGCCACACCAGAACCGCAGGCAATCAAGTAGCACCTCATGATCCACAGCATCAAATGCCGCCGTGAGGTCCAGGAGAACTAAGACTGTATGCTCTCTCCTGTCCCTTGCCATCAGGAGATCATTTAGCACCCTCACCATGGCAGTCTCTGTTCTATGCCCAGCGTGAAACCCAGATTGAAAGGACTCATAGGTGGAGGAGGAGGAGGCAAGATGTTCCTTGAGATGAATGGCCACAACATTTTCTATAACCTTCCCTAAAAATGGGAGGTTTGAGACCGGCCTGTAGTTGCTGAGACAATCCAGGTCCAAGGAGGGCTTCTTCAGATGGGGCCTAACCAAGACCTCATTCAAGGCCAATGGAAAGATCCCACTCCTCAATGAACTCCGGATGATCTCTGCAATCACAGGTCCAAACATCTAACCAAAAGGCTGGTTGGACCTGGGTCCAGATCATATTGTGTTGGTCACAACTTCAAGATTATTTCCACCACCTCCTCCACCCCAACCACCCCAAACTCATCCCAGACAGGAGGAGTGTTTTGACATGGCACAGTAAGAACCCTGCATCCCTTTTGAGAGATCCTCGATGAGATCTCGGCCCTGCTAGAGGACACTTTGTCGGCAAAGAACAGAGCAAGCTCCTCGCACCTAGTGCTAGAACCAGCTCCACCAACATGGAGACAGGCAGGATGTAAAAAGCCTGTCTAGCAAGCGGAAGAGCTGAGCTGGTCAGTTCCTTGCTGCAGCAATCTCCTTGGACAAAAACTCATCCTTTTTTCCGGAAATTGCCCCCGATAGTCAGCATAATGAGACTTCAAGGCCAATTTTTCCTCTAGCAAGCCTGATCTCCTCCAGCACCTCTCTAACCTCTGCCCCCTAATCTTTAAACCCCGAAGTTCCTCATCATACCATGGAAGTCTCCGGTGAGTAGATAGGGGATGGACACAAATGGGTGCAACTGAGTCAAAAGTGGCAGTGACAGCCCTATTATAGACTGCCACCACCTCTTCCATCCTAATCACACAGTCCACCTCCATACCCGATAGGTCCAGTACCGCCTGAAGTCCATCAGAGGAAATCCCTCTCAAAGGGCAGTACTGGACCATCTCCACAGGGGCAGAACCTCTTAGGGGAGGGGCCCTCAAGGTGAACCCCATGGTGCTGTGGTCCGACCAAACAACCAGATCAACTCTGAGGTCAAAAATATCTAGTCCTGTTGAAAAAACAAGATCCAGCATGTGGCTGACCGAGTGTGTTGCTGATATTGCATACTGAGTTAGACCAAGAGCCTCCATATTCCTAAGGAGATCGCTACCAAATCCTGAGAGCTCATCGTCTACCCAAGCATTGAAATCCCCCAGGATCAACCATCTGGGGGACTCCAACAGCAGGCCGGCAACGAGCTCATCAATCTCCCGTAGAAAATCCCCATCTTTTCTCTGGGGATGATAGAGCAGGAGAACGCCGAAGCCCACACCAAAGCCACCCCGGGTAGCCGCATACTCAAAGGACCTTATAGGAACAACAGGTAGCACCGTGAGGTTCAGGTTAGATTTAAAACAAATGGCCACACACACCCCCACCCCCCCGCTCCTGCAATCCTCTCTCGGGGTGTGTATCATGGAATAGCCATCCGGTACTGCCACCTCCAAAATGGGAGCAGCATTCTCATCCAGCCAGGTTTCCATGATGCAAGCCAGGTTGACCAAGGATATCAGTTCTGTACCCAAACCATGACATAGCTAAAACTCTAGGGGCCCGATACTCAAAATTGCGCACAGCGGATCGCCAAAATATGCACTGCACTTTGCGAAAGCCTGTGTGCTCAAAGATGCTATATTCAGTAGACCAGCACACCAGTGTTATTCGACTGAATATAGGACCATGTCGACCCAGCGCTAAGCCACTTAGCACAGGGCAGACATGGCTCCTGAAATAGGGCACCACAATGGTTTGCACCTGTGCTAAATTTACGATATTCAAATGGCTCCATGCAAATGATCCCATTGCACATGCAAGACACTAAGGGGCCTTTTGCACGCCCATTATGGACCATTTGCATGGTGAGCGAGGCTGGTTTGTGCAGCACCATCCTTCCCAATTGCCCAGTCCCAGAGTAGCTATCCCTGGTGCTAGTGGTCCCCCCCCCAATGTTACAGTACCCCGTAGGTCCCATACATAATTCCCTGGTGTCCAGTGGTCCCTTCCCCACCCGATGTCCACTTGATGTACAACAATACTATTCCCTAGTGTCCAGTGATCCTTCCCCAAGCCGATGACTGCCAGATGTACAATATTAATATTCCCTGGTGTCTAGTGGTCCATCCTCCCACCTGGTCCCAATCTGATATGAATGAGAAATTGCTTTTTGCAAGGAAGTCCCCCCACAACAAAGTCCCAGTATAGTTCAGTGGGTTAAGACTCTGAGGTGCAGATCTGGAGACCTGCGTTTGAATCCCCACAGCCACCTAGATGCGTACTGTGTGATCCTGAGCAAGTTACTTAACTTCCTTGTGCTCCCAGGTTGCAAAAAGGCCTAAAAGACCTACTGTATTTATGATCTAAGATTCATCCTGATTAATTATTGGAATATTATGAGCTCAGATTGATGTTTCATTTGTTTTATCTGTAATCATTGTAAGGTGCCTTGATTTTGAGAATGGCGCGATATAAAGTTTTATTATTATTATTTATTATTATCTGGAAACAAGCTTTGGCTTAGTGTGCTACTCCTGGTTAAACAATGTTCCCTTCCCTTCCTTCCCTGTTATCTAACAGTAATCTCCACTCCCTTTACAACCCATCCCTCGGAGGTGGTGGGTGCTCCCCCCAACTGTGGCACCGACAACCCACCCCATCAGTCCCTCCTACCTGCCTATGGATGCCACGGTCTTTGAACGGTGAGTGACGAAACCCTCCATCTTCCAGCCACCCACCATTTCACATAAGCAGGAAGTGCACAGCTTATTAATAGGGCAAGCATCCTATAAATTAGCTGCATGCCTCCTGCTCCTGTCAGACGGTGGGTGGCTGAGGTGGTGTGTGTGGAGAGCCGCGCCTGCTCACCCTCCAATAATTGTGGCACCATAGTCAGGTAGGGGACCAGGAGGGT
This sequence comes from Neoceratodus forsteri, assembly GCA_016271365.2. NCBI lineage: Eukaryota > Metazoa > Chordata > Ceratodontiformes > Ceratodontidae > Neoceratodus > Neoceratodus forsteri. Next base: position 138,105,515 of record CM057452.1, on the reverse strand, counting down.
GGGCTGCTGGTGCCATGGGTGGGGGCTCACTACCACCCCAAAGGACGGGCTTTGGGTATGCAGATCACTGTTAGGGACGCGCCAGGGTTTGCTGTGGGGGACTTCCTTAAAAAGGCAATTTCTCATTCATATCAGATGGGGATCGGGTGGGGAGGGACCACTAGACACCAGGGAATATTATTATTGTAAAGCAGAAGGGATTGGGTGGAGAGAGAGAGAGACCACTGGACACCGGGGAATATTAATATTGTACATTGAGTGGATATTGGGTGGGGGGTGGGATCACTGAACACCAGAGACACTGCTGTTTTGGACTGGAACCAGTGCAAGGGGGGCCCCCGCACGTCTTCCACCAAGTGCTAGGATTGCTTGGAAGCAAGTCATGGTCTAAGTCAGTGATATTTGTGCCATGCATGGGGCTGTGCAAAATGCCCTTGTGCAGCACAAATACTCTAAATATATGGGACTGCACCAATATTCAGGTCCCCACACCTTCATTTACATTGCATCCCCCTCCACAGCTGCCTGGGCGCAAACCCTGTTTGCCCATGATAACCTGGTTTTTGAATATAGGAAATTCCCGCTAAGCCCAGTTTGCATGTACAAACTAGGATTTGCACCCAGGAAACATTTGAATATCTGGCCCCAGATGACTGGTTCCATGAAGAGAACTGCAACAGAATGTTGCTCATAAAGAACAAAACACAGCAGACTGAATGTCATTTGTCTGACGCTTTCCTTGTCATGAAACGGGAGACTTCATCGAATTCAAGTCCAGTAAGCCCAGTTGGTGGCAGAGGTGGGTCATCAAGCTCCTTGATTGTATACTCCATTTCTGGCTCAGGATTGGCTAACAGTAAACAGTAAACAAAGCCGGCTTTTCTAAAGCAGTGAGCAACATCTCTGATGTCACTGGATCCCATGCCTGCGTTATCATTCTCACAGCTCCTAGCAGCATAATTTCGTTTACACACTGTTGCAATAAGTTGGTCTGTAGAGTCCAGCTCTGACAGAACCATGGCCCTCATTGCCCAAACATAGTGCCTTTTGAAAATGTACATTACGCTCATATCTATGGGCTGGCTGTATGATTGATGTGGTATTGTGAGGGAGGAAAATCATTGTTATGTTTCCTAGCCCAGGGACATCAGGATGACCAGAGAAGTTATCCAGAAGAAGAGCAATGTTTCTTTCTCTTAGCTTTTTTATCCCATTGACAAACCCTCTCACTGAAAATATCGATGGTCACCTAAGCTGTCTTGTTTCTGTAGAGCACTGGCAGATGCCTCACACTAGTGAAGCAGCATGGTTTGGCCAATTTCCCAACTACCAGTAGATCTAGGTTCTCTGCCCCAGTCATTTTGCTGCAACACATAACAGACTGTCTTGTTTTTTTGTTTTGTTTTTTGTCTGTTTGAAAGACAGTGTGTCACATTAGTGGGCTCATAGACCTCTAACAACTGAGACAGCACAGCAAGTAACCACTAGTCAGCTAATATCACATCACAATGAGCTTCTCATTGTGAGCTTTTTGGAATACAGTGCTGTTGGGGGTCTTCCTGCACTGAAGCCAGCCATCAGTTGGTGTTAAATCATGACTCATGTCTTCAGCAAGCTGCATGGTTTTTATGCAGCGGGGGTCTGCTTATCACAGCCTCATGGCACTGGGAATTGCGGTGAACCACCTTAGGAGAGCCTCTCCTATGTCCCCATCTTTTCCTTCTTGCCTCCTCTTCCAATGAGGGTTTTGGTTTTGGTACCATTCTTCCTTCCCTTTCAGAATGTCATATGTGGTTGGTTTAGGGAAGCCAAGCTGTGCTGCTGTATTGTGGATACTCAGTTTATTAAGTGACTGCACCTTATTTGTAATCTCCACCTAACAAGCGAGGGTCAGACTAATGCATTTTGGAGGCTTGATTGACAGGTACTGAATAGGGTCTGAAAGGCAGCTGACAAGCCAGGTAACTGAAGCCAGCAGTTGAGCATTCCAGTCACTCAGCTGCCCACTTGCCTCCACGATCAGTTGTTCACCCACTAAAGGCCAGCACTTAAATAGCTCTGTTATCCACTTAAAGCAGCATGCTTGTTCACTATACAGATGCAGTTTAACAACAAAACTATAGGCGAAAATCAGAGAAAGAGCAAATGCCCACTCTATCTGAATGTCCACCATAACAGTGTCTGCTATAAGTGGCGGTTACTGTATATGGACCTCCAGCATGAAACACACATGTATCCCCAGACAGACACTCACCACCCCCAAGACAGACAGACATTGAACCCCAGACTGACTCACACAAACAAAAACCAAATGAAAAGGGTGCACACACCAAGACTTGGTAAAACTTTAGATTTCTTATCACTAGGACATACAGTACTGTTCACAAAACACCCCTATGCAGTGCCTTCACAATGAGGCTTCATCAGGAGGTGGTGTTTGGTTACAAACATATATCTTAAGTACCCCTTCATCTCGTAAATATTCGTGTGCATTTAACATAGTTATTTATGTATGTATGTATGTATTTATTTATGTAAATATTTAACCAGGAAAGACATATTGAGCTGAGATAACAGCTGATTTCCAGATGCATCCTGGGGGAGAGGGGAGAGGGAGATAACTAACAAAAAAAACTACTACAAATAAGAAGTAAAATACAATAATACAGTGATAAGTGAAATGTAAATACCCTAAAAGATACTCTGCTGTTCTTCTGGCACAATTGACATGGCCCTGGGCAGAACACCCACCACCCCACCCCAATCCACCCGGCCCTCTCCCTCTGCCAGTAACTGCTGGTACTACTTGAAATGTTTCTTTAACTACAAATGTGTTCAAGCAATTGTATGTAATACTATGTATCTCTATTCATGCAACCTATGTAAAACGATATTGATTCTGTATGTCTGTATTCTGTTAACATGTAAAAATCTGTTATTCTGTCTTGACTGTACACTGTAAATTATGTTAACCATGTGTGTCTTCTCTGTGACGGGGTACCTTTGTAAATGAGCCGCTGGCTCAAAGGTTGTAAATCCGATTATACAATAAATAAATAAAAAAAAAACAAACATGAAAATTAGCAATAGTAAATGAATACAAGAATATTTAAAGAAAGGAAAAAAGGTGGAAAGACATGAACAGGTCAAAAATACTGAAACTGAGAAAGAAGAGAACAGGGTTATAGACAGTTTCAGGTTGGATAACAAAAGTCATAAAAGAGACTTTAGTAGTAGTAGATTTTATTGCTTTGAGGTTCCCTTCCTTGAAGGCTCAGGGTGCCTTTAGACAGTACAAGTCACATACAGCATATTATCATACAATCATACATCCAATATCAAACACATAAAATAACAAAATCTAATACAAACCACATACCCTATATTCTAAAACAATAGAACTGTTTATCTTTACTGAGTCCCCAAAGGCTTGTTGAAAAAGGAATGACTTTAGTTTTCTTTCAAATATTTCTAGAGAGGGGGCCTCCCTCAGGTGCTCAGGCAGCAAGTTCCAGAGAAGTCGGCCGGTTTAAAAGCCTAATCCTCAAGACGCAACGCTCCATGCCAATTCAGTGAAGATATTTTGGCAACAACAATTACGGCGATGGCAAAATCAGCAACTGGCAATGCAGTGATGGAATGTATGGCAAATGACATTATGGCAACAATTGCTTTCTGCGTAGGCTTCGCCCCCCCCCACACCACCCATACTTTTATATCCAGCTTCGAGGTTGTAGCACCTCAGGGAAGGGGAGGGTGAGCAACTGTCACTGTAGCATCCTTTGGCATACATTCCCAGTTGCCATTTTGCCAGACACCATTTGTCGTCGCCGAGATTTCTTCACCAAATTGAGTTGCTATTGATCAATCTCACCCTTGGGACCTCCAGGAGGCCCGCCCCCACTTAATGGAGAGAGCATCTTGGGATGTACAGATGTAGAAGCTCCCTTAGATAGCCCGGACCCAGCCTATGCAGGGCTTTATAGGTCAACAGACCTATTTTAAAGGAGATGCACCAGCCAGTTCACAGAGCACTGGTGAAATATGACAAGATCTTGAAAGACCCATCAATAGTCGTGCTACAGCATTCTGCAGCAGCTGCAGATGCCACAACATGGTAACGCATTAAAGGGATGACTCTTTCTGAGTGAGGAAATATAGGAGATGTAGAAATAGCGAATGTTAAATGGCAAGGTTCAGTTTATAGCTATGTGCTAATTTGCGCATTGTCATGTCAACACAGACTGTATGGAGATGTTTTGATAAATATGTAAAGGTTTGTTGGTGGGGCTGATTTTGAGCTGGCCATCTGGTGTGGTGTATAGGGATACCGCTCTAGAATCAGGTGACTCGGGTTCAGGGCTGGCTGTAGGGATATTATTTTTTCTTATTTGTTTTAAGTATTTGTAATTTTGGTTCTGAATTTCACTTCCTGTTCCCCCACCATCCCAAGTTTGTTCACCCTTGTAGGTTGCCCACCCAATGTTCTACCCCTTCTGACTGCTGTCCCCCGATGTAGCCCCCCCTTAGTTTTTCCCTCTACCCCAGTGTCATGCCCCCCCCGGAGTTGATTATAATAAGATCAGGGTGTGGGGTAAACCCTGCAAAGGGGTGCAGGAGTGAGGAGATGAAGCCCATCCATAAACCATAGGTTCACTGTTTCATTTTATGTTTGCTTGCAAATTTGAAAAACATAATGCCATTCTCGGAGATTTGGAGGTGTGTCACCTCCTCCTCCAGTTCAGTCAGTGTGCTGGCAGCGGCCGGCCTGTAAGCCAATGCATTTTGGAGCTGTCTATGACACGCTCCAAAATGCAGTACGCTACAGTTGAAAGGGGAGCTAACGCTGGTGAGCAGCGATAAGATAAGGCTGCTCACGGCAGCTCCCAACCACACAGGCAGCCCAGCAGGCGTGCGTACCCCACGCTGCGGTATAGCCGACGGGTGCCCAATCCCGTCGGCTGTGCTCGCCGTTCCCCTGCCCCCAAAGACTTCCAAAATGCCATGCTGGGTGCCCACCCCAGCATGGCAGCATCATATAGCCGACAGGGGTGCCCAATCCCCGTCGGCTGCACTGTCTCCCCAGTAGTGGTGCCGCTGAGGCCCACTAGCGTGGCAAGTCTCAAACCGACAGGGGTGCCCAATCCCCGTCGGCTGAATGGCCCCTCCCCAATGTCCTTGTGCCACGCTGAGGCCCACCCAGCATGGCAAATGTCCACATCGTCCGTTTTCTCTTTGTAACCTGTAAAGGAAAACGGTCTTCAATGGAGTCTCCCGCCCCTCCACAACCCGCACCCACCCACTCGCACCAGCCTCCCCACACCCCACTCACCCCATGCCCACCTCCGTGCTCAGTAGCGATGATCTTGGACCATGAACCGCGTCTGCACTCTTCAAAGTGACCCATGAACTGAGAATGCACGTAAGCTGTATAATGGGCTAAATAGAGAGTTTCAACTTTATTGCATATCGGGCATTTTTGAATTTTTGCAAATTTTCAACATGGGGTTTTTGGGTCCCCTTCTCATGATTGATGTCACTGTCATGGCGTTATTCAAGCCCGAAGGGTGATTTCGAGCAGTGACTGCGCAGTGACTGCAAAATCACCCTTCAGGCTCGAATAATGCCATGACAGTCACATCAATCATGACAAGGGGTCTCAAAAGCCCCATGTTGAAAATTTGGTGCCAAAATTCCCAAAAATGACTGTTTTACGAGCGTGCATTGCTCAGTTCTCGCGGATTAGCGAATTTTCAATATTTTCCTCCAGATTTTGAACATTGCCGTTTTACCACACCTTCTTATGAGTAGTAGAGCTGCATTTTCACATCTCACCCAAATGTGTTTCGCCCATATAGCGCTTACAATGAGCAGTCGGTGTCTGAGATCAATATACAGGGACAATTAAGAAAATCACAGTGACACTGTTCATGAGGTGAGGTGTTAAAATGGCTATGTTGAAAATTTGGTGAAAAAATTCCAAAAAATTACTGTTTTACAAGCGTGCGTTGTACAGTTCCTACGCATGCTCGTTAGTTTGCAAATTTTCAATATTTTCACTCCAGATTGTCAACAAAGAACCAGCACCCAGCCCTAATATCTTTAACGGACTACCTGGCCACCCTCCACCATAAGGCAGAACAAATCCTAGTGGGGGACCTTAACGTAAATTGGCTCAGCACCTCCGCATCCACCGCCAGAGACTCATTTGCGGCCCAAGATCTGACACAACTCGTCACCCAGCCCACGAGACTTAACCCTAAGAGTGGTACCAGCACCCTGCTGGATGTTATTATAACTAACCGACCCCATAAAATCCAAAACATCCAGGTCCTCCCAGACTCCCTGAGTGACCACTCCTATCCTATTCACTGGGTAACCCCAATCCCAAACCCAAAGCCCAGACCACCCTCCAGGGCGCCCTCCGCCTGGTGGGCTGAAGAAACTTAAGGCACTCCTCACCCAGATAGACTGGTCTCCCATTCAGCTGGCAACCAACATTGATACTGCCTCGCCTTTTTCACTACAACTTCAACATGGCCTGTGATCTCTTTGCACCCTTAACCAAAACCCGGTCCAAAACAGAACGCACTCCTGGGTAGCCCGGCCTCCTACAATTACTTAGAAACCAGGATAACCTCTGGCACCTTGCCACTGAAACAGGTCGTCTGTCTGATAGGCAAGCATACAATGCAGCCGAAATAAATGCTCATGGCCATCAGGAAGCCAAGGCAGACCATTACCAGGCCTCCCTTACCTCCTCCTGGGGCTCTGCCGGACCTTCTGGGATAACATTAAGCAACTCAATGGTAAAGCTTGCTCCCCGCCCCATCCAGCTCACTAGAATGGCACAACCTCCACCGAGCCTGCCACCATAGCTAACTGGTTCAACACCACTTTCACTGACCTTGCTCAGTCCTCCCCAGTAATTTCTTTGACCTCCCCCAGCCAAACTCCCCTGTCCTCCAGCACCCCAGCTTCCTCCTGCGAAAGATTTCCACCGGAAGCCAGACCCATCCTAACCAAAGCTCTCAATGGCAACAATCCCGGCAGTGACTCACTGGACCCCAGCATCCTCAGGCTGGTGCTAGATGAAGTCCTTGCACCTCTCACAAGCCTAATTAACCAGTCACTCTGCCTGGGACAATTCCCCACAAGCTTGGAAAACAGCCATTATCACACCTATTCATAAAGGAGGCGACAGGTGTCGGCCAACAACTCACCGCCAATCTCCATCCTCCCTCCCTCTCTAAAGCCCTGAGAAAGTGGTGGCCATTCAAATCACTGATTATCTGGCTAAGCATAACATCTTATGCCCAGAGCAACATGGCTTCCGTAGGGTCACAGTACCAGCACTGCCCTTATTGAATTCTCCAACTTTCTACACTCTCCTGGATTCCAGCCTCTAGCTGGTGCAGTGTTCATTGACCTCTCAAAGGCTTCGACACTGTCTCCCATCCACTGCTGCTGAGCACTCTGCCTCACTGGTCTCGGCTGGCCCCTGGCATGGTGTGCTAGCTATCTTGACACTCGATCCCAGTGTGTCAAGATTAATAGCACACTCTCCGATACCGCCCCATTCTCTCTGGGGTCCCCAAGGCTCCATCCTGGGCCCCTTCTCTTCTCACTGTATCTGAACACCCTGCCCAGTGCATGCTCTGGCAAAATCCTGCTGTATGCAGACGACGCTGTCCTGTTTGCCACCCACCATAATCCCATCTCCCTACAGGACTCCTACAGCAGTCTTTCAACTGTGCGAGGCTTGGTTTAAGGAGCGCAGACTCATCATCAATCTCAAGAAAACCAAACTATGCTCTTTCACACCCCAAAACAAAGCTAGCAACCACCACTCTATATCCTTCCAAGCACCAACAACCACTGGAACAAGTCCGCTCCTACAAATACCTTGGGGTTACCTTGATTCAGCCCTCATTTCACACCACACCAGCACTAACATCCGCCACCAACTTACGGCTAGCATCCTATTCCACCATAAAAGCTGCCTTCCCCAAATGCTCTCCGCTAGCGGTTACATCAAGACGTTTCTGTCCCTTGTAGACTATGGTCTACCAGTATATGCTGCGACACCACTGCACTAAACAAAATTCACCTAACCCTGAATAAAGCGTGCAGATTAATTACTGGTGCCCCAGACTCACACACACCTGTCAGCTATATGTCGATGCTAACCTGCTTACCCTGGATGAGCGGCTCCAATACCAGACCTGTCTCCTCACCAAAAAAAACCCTACTTGGGCTCTCCCCTGGGGTAACAGCATCCATCCACCAGAGCCCTCCCACCATTGCAATCACGGTCTTCCTACAAGACCACTCTAAAGGTCCCAGAACAAGAACCAGCCGTGGCCAGAGGTCCTTCAGCTATAGAGCCCCAACCTGGTTTAACTCTCTCCTGCCACTATCACCAATGCCATCACCATCTCCACATTTCAAAACCGCTCGGAACCACATCTTCAGCACTGTTTGCTCCTGTCTCTGAACATAGCCTCCACCTCTTTATTTCTCTCCTGACAATGCCCCAGGCAACTCTCACCAACCATCCTACACCACTTCCATTCCACCTTGCCTGAGGTTTAACCTGGCCAGTGCCAGCTGTTTCAATGTTTATCTACCAGAATTGCTCACTTGATACCAACTTGTTTAATACCTGCTATTGATTACATGTACCCTGTACCCAATTGTATCTGTCTGACCACAATGTGACGTGGCACCTCTGGTGAATGCCTACTGATTTTTGGCAAATCTGTGCTATGTAACTGAAACGCAATGTATGTCTTTATGTGACGAAGTACCTTTGTAAACGAGCCTCTGGCTCAAAGGTTGTAAACTGATTCTTAAATAAATAAAAATAAAATAACATTACCATTGTACCACACCTTCTTATGAGCAGTACAGCTGTCATTTTTCACATCTCACCCAAAAGCAGTGTTTCCATAATTAAGTACAATGGCGCAGTGGTGTCTAAGAAATCAATGTACAGGACAACTTCAGAAAATCACAATGACACTGTTCATGAGCAGAGAGGTCTTAAAATGGCTATGTTGAAAATTTGGTGAAAAATTCCTAAAATCGACTTTTCGAGGATTCCACAGTTCCTATGCATGCTCGTAAGTTTGCAAATTTAATATTTTCACTCAGATTTTCAACATGTCCATTTTATTAAACTTCCTTATGAACAGTACAGCTGCAATTTTTCATATGTCGCTTCAAATGTGTTTTAGCACATGTAGCGATAATGGTGCTGTTGGTGTACAAAGCAATGTTTAGGACAGATTAAGAAAATCACAGTTACACTGTTCATGAGCAGAGGTCTTAAAATGGCTATGTTGAAAATTTGGTGACAAAAGTCCATAAATGATTGTGTTATGGTGAGCATTGCACAGTTTCCATGCTCCCTCGTTAGTTCATGACTTTGTAATATTTTCAGTCCAGATTTTCACCAGTGGCATTTTTCCACACTTCCTTATGAACAGTACAGCTGCCATTTTTCACAACATGGCCGAAGTTTGTTTTCACACTTTCAGTGCAGGGATGCGTGGTCGCTGTGGGAAATCATTGTTCGGCACAGATAAAGAAAATCACAGTGACACTGTTCATGATTGGAGGCACCAAAATGCCTGAGTTGACAATCTGCTGTAAGAAATCCCCAACCTAATTATATTACAGTTGTGCATTGCACAGTTTCTATGTACGCTCGTGACTTCACCATTTTTTTAAATATTTTTACTACACATTTGCAACATAGCCATTTTTTTCACCACCCCCATGAAAGAGTACAGCTGTCATTTTTTACATCCTGTTCGGAATATTTTTGCACCTGTGGTGCTAAATGCTGTAGTCACTGTGCATAAGCAGCTTTCGGCTAATAAACTGATATTCCCCCTGTTCATGAGGTGGGGTCACAAAACAAACATGTTGAAAATTTGGAGTGAAAATACCAATGAATGCCTGAGGTATTAGGCTTTTCAACTATAATGCCCAACCCTATAGAGAATGACAGGAATCAGGGGTGTGACTTGGGATTCTTGCCTGTGATGTTCATACCATTCCACACCCTGCAGTCACTGAGAGGCATCAAGGTATGCCTTGGACTCTTCGGCCCCAAAGTTCACCCCATTCTCCTATATCGCACCCATCTCACCATATTTCCTAATGAAATGGGGTGCGCATAAGGGCCAAAGACCACAAGGAATACCGTGGCACTTGTCAGTGTCTGCAGGGTGGGGTGTGGTGAAATGGCGTGACCGTTATGCCTGATGACCCAAACGCACACCCCAATGCCTGTCACTCTCTGCAGGGTGGTGGTGGGGTTGGCTTCAGTTCAATACTTCACTGCCATTCCTATTACGCAGCTCTGTAACTTCTACACTACCACTGCCAATGCCAGCAAGCAAACATTCATCATTGACAAATGCTTGTTAGTGAATGCAGGTGCCCATAGATATTTGGGAGAGTCACTGTAGTGCAGATCGCCACTTTGCATTTTGTTGATGTGCACTTACTGCTTGTTGTCAGTGCCATTATGCTTGCACTGTAATGATGTAGAACCCCGCAGCACACCCCCATTGACCCTGAGGTACAGCACATCACAACAGTACAGCCTCAAGGTAACAAACACATGTATCAGTGTGGCCAGGTCATTGGGGGGGATAAGGAATCGTATTCAAGCAATATTTCGCAGATGGCAAAATCAATTCTGGACAACTGCCGACACCTGAGCATCCAGTGTCAACTTGCCATCCAGAAGGATGCCCAAATTTTTCACCTTAGTGGAGGCCTTCAGTTTGGATGTGCCAATCCAAAGCCCTAAATACTCCCCAGAGGCCCCCACTCCCCCCCTCTGACCCAGCTCAACCACCAACACTTCAGTCTTGAGGCCTGGCCAATTTAACCACATTCATGACTGGATCTCAGGCAAGCACTTATTTAGTATGTCAATCACATCTGTTCTTCCCTGTGTGAAAGACAGGTAGAGCTAGGTATCATCAGCATAGCAATGAAACCCAAGCCCAAACCACTTTACGACCTCACCCAGGGGCAGAATATACATGGCGAATAACATGGGAGAGAGGACAGAACCTTGGAGCACTTTGCAGAACAGTGCCATTGGGCTTGAGAAATAATTCCCCAACACCACCCTCTGGGACCTGCCCTGCAGGAAAGACTCAAACCAGATTATGACCTTGCCAGTGAGTCTGACATACCCCCTCAGCCTGTCCAAAAACACCCCATGATCCAGTGTCAAATGCTGCTGAGAGATCGAGGAGGATGACAATAGATCACTCTCCCCATCCCTCACCCTAAGCAGGTTATTCAGCACCCATACTAGTGTGGCCTCTGTGCTGTGCATAGACCTAAATTCCAACAGGAGTGGTTTGTAAATCTGGAAGTCTGTAAGATGGCCCTCAAGCTGCTCTGCAACCACCTTCTCAAGAATCTTCCCCAAAATGGGAAGATTCAAGACAGGTCAGTAATTTGCCTAGATGTCGGGGTCCAAAGATAGTTTCTTCAACAGGGGCTTCACCAGATCCTGTTTAAGAGGCTCCAGGAAAACCCCTATCACTAAGGAACACCCAATAGCCTCGGCAAAAACTGGGCCCAAAGCCCAAACGCAATCAACAAGTAATCATGTTAGACCGGGGTCCAAGCTGCAGCGAGTTGGCTTCAGGCCCGAAATCACCCCACAGACCTCCTCCGTCATCACTGGTCGGAACTCTTCCCAGGGGGACTGAACGCGACTGTCTTCCCAATGTCCAACCCTGTTGGATTGTAACAATCTGCCAGGAGAAATCCTAGCCCTAACAGAGGACACCCTGTCTGAGAAGAACTGAGCAAGCGCCTCACATTTTTGCTCTGAAAATGCTCTCATGGGTTCCAGAAAGGCTGAATGTAAAAGCCTGTTCACAACCCAAAAGAGCTGAGCTGGTCATTTCTTCCCAGTTGCAATTGCCCTAGGCATAAAAGCTGCCTTTTTTTGGGTGATTGCATTCTGATACTCACCGTAATGAGCCATCAGAACTAATCTGTCCTCCGTGGTTCTGGTCTTTCTTCAGTGCCTCTCCAACCCACCCCCTGGTATTCAGTGCTCTCAGCTCGCCTTGAAACCAAGGTGAGCCAAAAGTGAGACCAGCGGGCATACAGTGACTGGTACCAAGCGATCCAAGGTCTCCATCACAGCCTTATTATAGGCCACCATGGCCTTCTCAGGACCCTCAATACAGATGAAATGTCCAGTTCCGACAGCGGTCCCTCCAGTCATAACCCTTTTAAAGGGTGTAACTGTACCATTTCCACAGGGGAAGGGACAATCGGGGGGGGGGTTTGAAACTGAACCTGATGATGCAATGATCTGATCAAATAACCAGATCAGTCTCGAGGGTGTCAGTTTCGAGCCCAGGGAGAACGCCAGGTCGAGTGCATGTCCAGAATGGTGAGTCCTGGCTGTGGTTACAAGAGATAAGCTAAGGGCCTACATATCAGACAAGAAGTCCCGGCACAGAACAATCCCCTCGTCATTCACTCAGGTGTTGAAATCACCAAGAACAAGCCATCTTGATGACTCCAATACCCTCTGAGCAACAAAAGCCATCACCTCCTGTAGGAAGCCCCTGTCCCATCCAGGTGGGCGATAGACAAGGAGCACCCTAAAATCCACCCAAGGACCTCCACATGCCTCCACACACTCAAAAGACTGGGTGTCTCCCACTGAGTACACTGCCAGGCCCAACTCCAACCTAAAAGAAATGGCCACTCCCCTTCTGTGATCTTTTAGGGAGGAAAGAGAAGAGCAAATCGAACTGAAAGGGCAAAGAGAGGACCAAAGTTTAGGAAAATGGTAAGAAAAGGCAGATTGACCAACAGTGGATTTTCTAGAAGGAATAGAGACAGAATAGGAAATATTATTTTGGAGAGTGTAGGAGGAGGAAGGAGGAGAGGATAGAAGGGATTTGAAATAAGAGGGAAAGGTGCTGAACCAGAATTTGGATATAAAAGCGACACAATAGGAAAGGCACCTAGCATCAAGGGAGGGAAGAGAAAGGGCTGAATAAAGAGAGCCGTGGTGAGTACAAGGTGGGCAATCTAGAGCAAAACAACAAAAAGAATGAAAAAGAGGGTCCAGTCTGGTAAGGGCGGATTTAGGGGCTCCACTGTAGACTAGATCACCATAGTCAAAGATAGGGAGAATAATTTTTAGTGCAATTTCTTGGCGGGCATGAAGCAGAATACTTGCTTTATTTCTGTACAATGCTCCAAGCCTAGGGTGCAGCTTATGGTGGATTGCATCAGATATGCCCTGAGAAATCAAGATGCCGATCAAGGCAGAATCTGAGGTATTTAAAGGTGGGAACATCTCCAATCTTAGTATCATCGAGGGTATTAAATAATGGGAGAGAAGTATGTCTGGCAAGCCTCTGGTAGGTACCAAAAGTCATGGAGACTTTTTGTTTGATATTGAGGGACAGTTGGTTAGACTTGAACCAGCACTGAATGTTATCAAAATCCAACTCAGCTGGGAGGAGAGGTCTTGGGTAGAAAAACAAGGAGCAACAAAAAGTATGTCAAACCAGGGTTGTTTTTTTCCTAAATACATCACTTTACATTTAGTCTCATTAAATAATAAATGGTCAGTTGAAAACAAATTATTATTTAATGAGACTAAATGTAAAGTGATGCATTTAGGAAAAACCAACCCTGGTTATGAGTATAACATTATTAATACAACCCTACAAACTACAGAAAATGAGAACATCCTTGGTGTTACCAGTTAAAATAGCTTTACATTTGAGATGCATACTAAGAATGCTGTAAACAAGGGGAACAAAATATTGGGTTGTATCCTAAGAAACACCAAGATTAGAGATGAAAAGGTGATTGTCCCTCTTTACTCCAGTCTTGTTAAACCACACCTAGAATATTGTTCTTCAGTTGTAGCTCCACAACTTGTAAGGGGAAATAAACTAAAAGAAAATGTCCAACGCAAAGCCACTAAAAAAATCAGTTCTATAAGGGGACTAGATTATAGCTCAAGATTAGAAACATTGGGTCTCTACTCAATGGAAAACAGGAGAATGAGGGGAGATTTTGTTCCTAACGTACAAAGCTACTAGAGATGATTCAACATTAGAAACGATTGGGCTGTCCAAAAATTTCTCTCAAAAAAATACTAGATCACATAATATGAAATTAAAAGGTAGTCAAAATAAATCAAAGAACACCGGCCAGCCAGCGCAGGGGTTGGATTTCCGCTTGCGACACCGACGACCCGGGTTAGAATGGACTCTGGTTGTCAGAGGGCCTGCCAGGGAGATGGATCAGTGTTCCATGACTGCTGTCCTTCTCCGAAGTGTGTGGGATGCTGCCGGTGCAAGAGGGACCCCTGGTGGAGGTCAGAAGTGCCAAGCATACAGCGCCACAAGGTAACCAGGGGGCGGGATGGACGCTGGCATCATTGCACATTCCTGCCCCAAGAAGGACAAAAACCAAGCCTGCCTCCTCTCTGCTTATGTGATGCCCTCTCCTCGGCTGCAGTCAGCTGCCCAGGCTGACTCCTGCCATATCCCATTCTTCATGGTGCCTTAAGGGGCTGGTGCCATGTTTCCACCCAGGGAGCTAATCCAGGGGATTCCAGGAGAATGGTTCATGTGTGGAAGCTGCAGCCGAGGGGTCCATGACTGGGCAGGTGGCTGGCAGAGGGAGAGGAGAGGTGCAAAACGAATAAATAGAAAAAAAAAATCAATCAAAGAAGAGAAATCACTGGTACACTCAGAGGGTTATTAATACATGGAATGCTCTTCTTAAAAACATTGTGGACAGTAACACAATCAATATTTTTAAAACTAGATTGATACATACATAGACAATATTAAATTTGATTTCCACCGATAACAATAGGTGGCGAGTTCATAAAAGGTAGCACTGCCTACTGAACGTGGAAATCACCTATGAACCTATGAATCAGCGTACATATGAATGGATGCAGAAGAACAGACAGTTGGGAGGTCATTTAAGGAACTGGAAAAGATAATATTTTATTCTTTGGTAACTTGGTAAGGAATAGGACCCTGGGCAGACACTAATACATATACTAAATACTAATATGTATAATAATACATATAGTAGTACATATACTAAAGTGTATGATTTAAAGATAGAAAAATAATGTGCAATATTGTATATAAAGTGCTAAAACTGTGCAATTATGATGTGATAGTGCTAACAATGCCAGTAAATGAATGTCCAGTACCAGAAAAAGGGCTTTAAAATGAAAGCATACTTAGAATGTTTATACAAAGTTTACTAAAGCCATGCAAATCCTGTATTCCCCCAATGCGGGCAACCAGATGCTATAAATACTTGACACCATTCTCCATACCTGCAGTAGTTTGTGTCCTTAGCTTTTATATAGTTACCATGGTTTAATATATGACAATGTGCCCTTATACAAAAGCAGAGGGAAAATATACAAGGAAAGACACAGCAGCTTGAAAAGTAAGAGTGGGACTCCATGCATGCGCACCATGCACAAAGTTTCACTCTAACTTTTCAAGCTGCTGTGTTTTATGAAATACCCTTTGGTTTTCAAAATAACAGATATTGTAGAAACCAGCTCACATCTAGCAATACTACCAGCATTTTTTTTTTGTTTGCTTGCACACACATGCAAGAAACATAGTGCCACCATACGAGTTTTCGTAGGTGTGGCATCCCCGTTTCCAATGCCCTCAGTGTTTTTGCAGGCGCAGCTGCACCACACCAATGAATGTCCTAGTTGTCTATGACAGCAGTTCAGACTGCAGTGGCTTACAGTTGAAAGTAAATGACCACTACAGTCAGCAGTGGTAATGTGTAGGCAATTTGCTTACTGCCCTGCCATCAGCGGTATGCAAATAGCCTCCACGTCACCACTGCTGATTGTAACAGTGGTTGTATGTGTTGTGTGCTGAGGGGGTGCCCAATCCCCCTCAGCTCATGCACACTCCCCCCAAGCACACTGTATGTCCAATGGGGGTGCCCAATCCCCATCGGCTCCAGTGCCCCTCCCCCAAAAACAAACTTCCAGGTGCCATGCTGGGAGCCCACTCCAGTGGGGCAGAAGTCCAGCATCTTCATGTGTCCCCCACACTGTATGGCCAACGAGGCTGCCCAATCTCCCGTTGGCTCCAATGCCCCCCAAAACTTCCAGGTGCCATGCTGGTAGCCCACCCCAGCGTAGCAAAAGTCCCATGTCGTCCATGCAAAATTTAAAAAAAAAACTGTAACAAAAGAAAACAGTTCCTTGTTGACTTTCTTGCCCCCCTCCCACAACCCGCACCCACCCTCTGTGTACCCCACCTCCCCACAGCTCCTCACCCCATACTTACCTGCGGAGCCCAGTGCAACAATCTTTGGTGGAGCGGGAACACGTCTGCACTCTTCAAAGCTGACCGCGAACTGAAGAAATGACAGTAAGCTGTATAATGGCATAAATAGGTTTTTTTTCAACTTTGGTGCATATCTAGGTCATTTTTTTGAATTTTTGCACCAAATTTTTAACACGGGGTTCTTGGGACCCCAACTCATGAATTCAGTGACCGTCATTTGGTTATTCAGTCCTGAAAGGTGATGTCGCAGTCACTGCGCGGAATTACCTTTTTGGACCGATTAACGAAATGACAGTGTCACTGTTCATAAGGTGAGCTCTGAAAAAGCCTATGCTGTAAATCTGGTGAAAAAATTCCCCAAAATGATTGTATTTTTTTTTCTAATTGTTTAACCAGGAGTAGCACACTAAGCTGAAAGCTTTTTTAGAGGTGCAACCTGGGAGCACAAGGAAGTTAAGTGACTTGCTCAGGGTCACACAGTATGTAAGTGGAAGCTGTGGGATTCAAACCCAGATCTGGTCTGCTGGATGTCACCAGATTTGCAACTCAGAGCCTTAAATCACTGCGCTATACTGCCTCCCTGTATTACGAGCGTGCATTGAGCAGTTTCCACGCACACTCACAAATTCATGAATTTGTAATATTTTCACTCCAGATTTTCAACATTGGCATTTTTTCACACCTCTTTATGAACGGTACAGCTGTCATTTTTCACATCCTAGCTGAAATGTGTTTTCACACTTCCAGTGCAGAATAGAGCGGTCACTGTGGGAAATCAGTGTGCGGGACAGATTAAGAAAATCACAGTGATACTGTTCATGAGCAGTGGTCCTAAAATGCCTATGTTGAAAATTTGGTCACATAAGTCCATAAAATGACTGTGTTACGAACGTGTATTGCGCAGTTTCTATGCACCCTCGTAACTTCACAAATTTGTATTATTTTCACTCCAGATTTTCAACATTGCCATTTTTCCACACATTCTTATGAACAGTACAGCTGCCACTTTTCACATCCTGGCCAACATGTGTTTTCGCACTTCCAGTGCAGAATAGAGCAGTCACTGTGGGAAATCAGTGTTCGGGACAGATTAAGAAAATCACAGTAACACTGTTCATGAGTGGAGGTCCCAAAATGCCTATATTGAAAATCTGGTGAAAAAAATTCCCACCATAATTGCATTACGGGTGTGCATTGCACAGTTTCTATGCACACTCATGACTTCACCAGTTTTTTTTATATTTTCAGTCCAGAATTTCAATATTACCATTTTTTACATCTCCTCATGAACAGTACAGCTGTCATTTTTCACATCATGTTGGAAATTTTTTTTCACACCTGTGACGTTAATGGCGCAGTCACTGTGCAAAATGACCTTTCTGCTTACAAACTAATATTGTGTCACTATTCATGCAGTTGGGTCACAAAGAGCTCATGTTGAAAACTTAGAGTAAAAATGCCAAGACATGCCCAGGGCCTTACGGTTTCTGACCATAATGTCCTACCCAGTAGGGTCTGACAGGCATCCGTCCTACCCTGTAGGGACTGACAGGCGTCAGGGGTGTAACTTGGGATTGTCGACAGTAATGCTCATGCCATTCCACCCCCACCCCCCTGCAGCCAGTGACAGGCATCAAGGTTCAGCTTGGACTCTTTGACCCCAAAGTTCACACCATTCTCCTATACTGCACCCATTTCAGCGTACTTCCTTATGGAATGAGGTGAGTGTAAAGCCCAGACACCCCAAGGCACACCTCAACACTTGTCAGTGTCTGCAGGGTAGGGTGAGGTGAAGTGTTGTGACTGTTATGGGTGATGACCCAAAGGCACACCCCAACGCCTGTCCATCTCTGCAGGGTGGGAGTGGAGTTTGTGTCAGTTCAATACATCACTGTCATTTCTATACTGCATCTGTCTTAATCCTGCACTTCCACTGCTAATGCCAGCAAGAAAACATTCAGCATTGACAAATGCTTGTTTTCAATTGCCACAAAAATAGCCAACTCATTCATGCATGAGTTCAGGCGCTTTCAACCCCTACCACTGTCTGATATGTGCAAGGAGCAACGCCCGGCACACCACAGGTTGGACTGACCAAAATGAATTTTTATTTTAATTTAAGCACAACTGGAAGCTCAGGTAAGAAGTTGCTTCCGGAGTGTTATTTTCAGACACAGAAAACAGAGGGGTCATAAAACCGTGTTTCAAACCTGACAGTGTCCCTTTAATATAAATTGTGCAAAGATGGGCAGGCAAACCGCTTGAGGGGACAGGGAGAAAGAAGTGGTAACGGGGACGAGCACCCTGCTCCACTTACACTGGAGTAAAGTGCTCTGTGGATCACACTGACAGGCTGCTGGTGCTGACAGCTGATAAGCTGCTTGCTAACAGGCTGACTTCATGCAAATCAAAGGACTGAAGCCCTATAATTGGGACGGCTTGATCCTTTGAAATACACAAAGTTTACAGCCAGCAAGCAGCCAGTGATGTAAAGATCACAGTACCTGGTCATTTGTGTAGACTGCCGAGCTCCTGCTATTTTCAACTTTAATGGGCTCAGCAGTAGAGATGCAGTGTATTTAAATTCCACCAGCGATGTGCCCACTTCGCATTCGTACTTCACCACGTGGAGTGCCCCATAGGAAAGGTTCACTTCAACTTGTGATTATTACTTCACATTGGCATTCCACCTTAACGTGAAGTAAGGTGGAGTGACAACAATATTGGCAGCACCTCACACACACAGTCACCAGAATTAATGTGCATCCCCAAAGTGCTACTGTCTTGTATCCAGAAAACTCCCCAGTGCTGACGAAGTGAAAGGAGAGCATAACAAGAAATGCAAAGTCTCCCAGAATTAATGGAGCACTCAGTCATGTGCGCAGTGGTCACATCACACACAGTCTCTCAAGAATTAGTGTGCATCCCCAAAATGCTACTGTCTTGTGTCCAGAAATTCCCCAGTGCTGACAAAATACTGCTGTCTTGTGTCCAGAAAATTCCCCAGTACTGACAAAGTGAAATGGGGCATAACAAGAAATGCAGTCTCCCGGAATTAATGGTGCACTGCAAATGCACAAACAGATTAAGATTGCACTGCGCACTCAAGAGATGCATACAAAAAGGCACAACACCACCTAACCAGTGCTCACAAATCACAAATCCAAATCTGGAAAGGAATACCTTTTGCCAGTTGGTGGATTAGTGCACGGCAGTAACAATCCACTACCAGTAAAGATATCACAAAGCAATACAAAAGATTCATGCAGATGCGATGAATAGCAGGTTCACACTGCTGCAATTACTCTGTGGCACAATAAAAGGTGTCTGATTTAATTGCACACATCACACACACACTCACACACACACTTCAAGTAATGCGTAGCAAATTGAATACCTTTAGTAATATAAGCAAATGTTTTAAACGGACAAATTATACACTGCTGCACCACAACAATCAGCAACAAAATTTCAAGAATTACTGAAAATATTACTGTGTGTACATTAACACAGTTATACAAGAACAAGCATTTGTCAATGCCGAATGTTGTCGTGCTGGCATTGGCAGTGGCGGAGCTGGAGACGCATAGTGCTGTGATTTTGTTAATGTGTCCCAAAAGGTGATTTTGCGCAGTGAGCACGCCATTGTGTGCCACAGCTGCGGAAATGCATTTTGGGCAGGCTGTGAAAAATGGCAGCTGGACTGTTGATAAGGAGGTGTGCACAAATGCCAGTGGTGAAAATGTGGCATGAAAATATTGCAAATTGACAAAGTTACAAGGGTGCGTGGAAACTGCGCAATGCATGCTTGCAACACAGTCATTGTATGGACTTTCGGCACCAAATTTTCAACATAGGCATTTTAGGATCTCTGCTCATGAATAGTGTCACCGTTATTTCCTCAAACTGTACCGAAAACTGATTTCGTACAGTGACCGTGCAATTCTGAGCTGTACGTTCAAAAACACATTTCAGCCAGCTGTACTGTTCATAAGGAGGTATGGAAAAATGCCAATGATGAACAGCTGGAGTGAAACTATTACAAATTCACAAAGTCACGAGCGTGCGTGCAAACTGCGCAACACACACTCGTAAAACACTCATTTTATTGGCTTTCATCCCCAAATTTTCAACATAGGCATTTTAGGACATCTGCTAATGAACAGTGTCATGCCATTTTCATAATGTGTCTCGAACACGGGCTTTCCACAGTGACCGCGCTATTGGGTGCCGGAACTGGGAAAACAGATTTTGGTCAGGATATGAAAAATTACAGCTGTACTGTTCGTTAGGAGGTGTAGAACAATGGCACAGTTGAAAATCTGGAGTGAAAATATAAGTTTGCGAACTTACGAGCGTGCGTGCAAACTGCGCAACGCACGCTCGTAACACAGTCATTTTGTGGAGCATTGTCACCAAATGTTCAACACAGGCATTTTAGGACCTCTGCTCATGAACAGTGTCCCTATCATTTTCGTAATGTGTCCTGAACAGTGATTTCGCAGCGACCGAGCTATTCTGCGCTGGAAGTGTGAAAACACATTTCAGCCAGGATGTGAAAAATGACAGCTGAATGGTTCACAAGAAGGTGTGGTAAAATGCCAATGTTGAGAATCTGGCATGAAAATATTTTGAATTCGCCAACTTATGAGCGTGTGTAGCAACTGCATAACACGCCTTTCGTAAACTGAATTATTTTGGTTTTCCCCGAATTTGCAACATAGGCTTTTGAGAGCCCCTCATGAACAGTAGCACTGTCATTTTGTTACTCAGCCCGAAGGTGATTCCACACAGTGACTGCGAAATCACCTTTTGGGACGGAATAACGCCATGACAGTGCAAGAATTCATGAGGAGGGGTCCCAAAAACCCCATGTTGAAAATGTGGGGCTACATTTCCCAAAAATGCCTGAGATATGCAGCAAAGTTGAAAAAACCCTATTTATTCCATTATACAGCTTACTGGCATTTCCTCAGTTTGCGGTCGGCTTTGAAGAGTGCAGACGTGTTCCCTGTCCACCGAAGATCGCCGTGCCTGACTCAGCAGGTAAGTATGGGGTGAGAGGGGTGTGGGGAGGCAGGGTGCACAGAGGGTGGGTGCGGGTGGGGGCAGGGAGACTCGAGGGACCGTTTTCATTTACAGGTGAAAAAAATGGTGGGACAGTTTTTTTGTTTCAGGGATTTGTACGCTGGGGTGGGCTCCCAGCATGCCACCTAAATGTTAGGGGTCTCTGTAGCCAACGAGGATTGGGCACCTCATCAGCACACAAATATGGGGGAAGTTATGTTGGCAGGGATTGGGCACCCCTGTCGCACACAAAGAAAGCGGAGGGGTGGCAGAGCCGAGGGGATTGGGCACCCCCTCGGCATTTAACAATGGGGTTCTTTATTCTGATGAGGAGTGGACTCCCCCATCGGCACACAAAGAAAGTGGGGAGGTGCGAGCCGAAGGGGATTGGGCACCCCCCTCAGCATTTAACAACAGGGAGAAGGTGATTTTTGCCGACGGGGAGTGGGCTGCCCCGTTGGCACATACAGAGAGGCAGGGTAAACTGACAGGGGGATTGGGCACCCCCGAGGTCGACAGTTTGGCAGTCACTGTGCCGCCATGCTCATAATGTTGGCGAGCACGTCCAGGGAAGGTCCACTGCGTCTGATGAGCATTGCTCGGATTGCAGCGGACCTTTTCTTAGATGTGCTCACCACATTATGTATGCATGGTGTGGCGCCAGCATGCAGGCTGATTGGTGAATGAGGGACGCACCTACTGGTGCGTGCCCTGCATTCACCCAACAGTGACCGCGCCTCCAAAGCTGCACTACCGCAAGATGTTGGCTGTGCAAGCGATACACAAGGAGGCGTGGAAAGGATGAAAAGGGACTTGGCAAGGTTGGAGGAATGGTCAGAAGTATGGCAGCTAGGATTCGATGCAAAGAAGTGCAAAATAATGCATCTGGGAAACAAGAACCCAGGGGAAGAATACACAATGGGTGGGGAGGTAGTAACAACAACAAAAAAGGAAAGGAACCTGGGGGTAATCATATCAGATGATCTTAAGGTTAGCAAGCAATGTGAGAAGGCAGTAGGGAGGGCTGGGGTATACTGGGATGTATAGGGAGAGGCATCATCAGCAGAAAACAGGAAGTTGTTATCCCTCTGTACAGACAGTTGGTGAGACCCCATCTGGAGTACTGTGTCCAGTTCTGAAACCCCATCTCCACAAGGACATAGACAGGATAGAGGCAGTCCAGAGGAGGGCAACTAAAATGGTGCAGGGTCTGCAAGAGAAGCCGTATGAGGAGAGACTAAAGGAGCTTAATATGTATACCCTTGAGGAAAGAAGGGAGAGGGGGACATGATAGAAACTTTAAGTACCTCAGTGGAATCAACAAAGTCCAAGAGGGTAGCATCTTTCAGAAAAAGAGACTTGCAAGAACAAGGGGACACCATTTAAAGATAGAAGGAGGGCGGTTCAGGGGCAATGTGAGGAAGTATCATTTCACAGAGAGGGTAGTGGATGCATGGAACAGCCTTCCTGAGGAGGTTGTGGGGTCTAAAACTGTGGGAGAATTCAAGAATGCATGGCACAGACATAAGGCAATTCTTGTGGGGGTAGGAAGAAATAGGCTGTTGGTTAACTAGGATCTGCGGCCTATCCTGTAGGTAGGGAAATGGGCAGACTAGATGGGCCTAGCGGTCCTTATCTGCCGTCAAAGTCTATGTTTCTATGTTTCAAGCGTGCCAACATAAAAATATAACCAAAACAGAAAGACTGCCTTTTTCTCCCAGTTAATGTACCTACACCACAAATACGCCCCTCCCCCAAAGCACACTTCACAGTACACAGACTGACTGTTCTAAATTAACTATCAAAATCCACACACAGCAATAAACACTCGATGATATGAGCACAGAAAGGTTTCCTACAATCAATGTACTAAATTTTGAGCAAAAACAATGACTCAAGAAGGCATTTTAAACAGCTTTTAGAAATGTTGAATCGCAGAGCTCTGAGAACAAACTGTCTCCAGCTACCACTACACACACACTACCCACGCCAGAACTGAGGCTGTGCAGAACAATCTAGAGCCCATGTGACCTGCAGTCCCATGAATCACTGCAGAAGTTCATTTGGAGCTCAATTACAAGGCAAAGTGAGGCGAATTACATTGATTTCAATGTACTTCACCTTAAAATTGGTGGAGAAGTGGTTTGGGGAAGGCAGAATAATGCAAAGTCATTGGTTTCAATGGACTTTGCGTTCCTCATTATGAAGTGAAGTACTCCGCTTCACATTGCAGTTTGTGGAGTACTCGGCAGATTCCGCATTACTCCATGAATCACTCCGCGGAGCGAACTGGGACCCTTTCGCCCCACCACTACTTACAGTACTGTAACTCACATGCTGTACAGGAAGGAACGCGAATGCCTATGGCTGTACTTCCCCGATGGGCTGAGCCTGTATCATAAAACTCCCCAATTTAAAAACTCTTATTAATGAGTACAGTGGTGGTTATTGGGTGAAGCCTGGAGAGATACTACAAAACAGGCTTACAATCCCTAGTTACAGTAACTAGTAAAAAAATAAATTTTGTGATTTGTGACGTGATAGTGAATCGTGATTTGTGACTGCATTGTGACCATGATGATGAAGAATGTGATTCAATGTGAGATAACCGATATGAAACTGTATGGGAACACAAATGCCTACTGCTGTACTTCCCCTATGAGCTGTAGCACAAAGATCCCCAATTTAAAGACTCTTATTAATGAGTACAGTGGTGGGGTGGTGAAGCCTGGAGAGATACTACGAAACAGGATTACAATACATGCAAGTAACTAGTAAAAAAATTAATTTTGTGATTTGTGACGTGATCATCAATTGTGACTGCATTTGTGACCATGATGATCAAGAACTTTATTTGTATCACGAGTGACTCGTGATGATGGCCCTGACTTAAAAACGCATATTAATGAGTACAATGTTCATGCAGAGATATGCACCACACCAGTGCAGGACTCTGAAGAGAAGCCAAAGAAACAACTGTGTCTTAAGTTACAGATAGAGATTGGGCCCTAAAGAGATGCAAATGCACAGACAGAGTAAGACTGCGCTGTGCACTGAAGAGATGCAGATGCAAAGGCACAACACCTAGCCAGTGCTCACCATCAGAAATTCAAATCTGGAAAAGAATACCTTTGCCGGTTGGGGTGGGCCATGAGGGGGGGGGGCAGTGTACTGCAGTAACAGTCACTAGTACCAGTAAAGATACCAGAAAGAAGTACAAAAATCATGCAGCTGCAGTGGATAGCAGGTTCACATTGCTGAAATTACTATGTGGCACAATAAAAGGTGCATCACACACATACTCACACACATACTAAGTAATGCGTAGCAAATTGAAAACATTAGTAATATAACCACATATTTTAAAAAACTAAAATTATGCACTGCTGCACCACAACAATCAGCAAAAAAATGTCAAGAATTATTGAAAATATTACTGTGTGTACATTAACACATTTATACAAGAAAAATTTCACCAAAACAGAAAAAAATGTCTTTTTCTCCAAGTTAATCTACCTACACCACGATATGCCCTTCCCCCAAAGCACACTTCCACTGTCTCTCAGTACACGGACTGAATGTTGTACATTAACATTCAAAATCCATACACAAACATAAACGCTCAATGATATGAGCACAGGAGGGTTGATGAACTAAAATTTCATCAAAAACAAGCATTTGTCAATGCCGAATGTTGTCTTGCTGGTGTTGAGATTAGTAGTGCATGAGTTAGAGAGACGTACTGTATAACAGGAATAGCAGTGAAGTATAGAACTGACGTCAACCCCAACCCACCCTGCAGAGAGTGACAGGCATTGGGGTGTGCGTTTGGGTCGCTGGCCATAACACTCATGCTATTTCACCTCACCCTACCCTGCAGAGTCTGACAAGTGTCACGTTGTGCCTTGGGGTCATCTGGCCATATGCCCACCCCATTTCATAAGGAAGTACATTGAGATGGGTGCAGCATAGGAGACTGGGTTGAACCATGGTGCTGAAGAGTCCAAGGCACACCTTGATGCCTGTCAGTGGCTACAGGGTGGGGGTGGAGGACCAATGGCGTGAGCGTGTTAGTCTGTACAAGGTGGCACATAATGGTTAGAAACCATAGGCGCTGACTATTGGGGACTGGGGGTCTGAAGCCCCCCCCAGGGAAGTTGAATTGAGGGCTCTGCCCCCCGCCCTCCCCGGGCTGGACCATTTTTACTATTTTTACCTAATCTGCAGTGCTCTTTAAATTTCAGCCAGACCAGCAGTGACAGCCTTGCTGGGAGAGGGGGCAGACCTTAGCTCAGCGACGCCGACTGCGTTTTTCTTGTTCTTTTATTTTAAATTAAAAAGTCAGGTTGTTGGCTCAGGCAGGGCAGCTGGCATGCCCTGATTGGTGGTGTTATAAGTAGAGGCGGGGTGGGTGTGTTCTCGAATCTCCCACATGTGCCGCACATCACGTCTTTGGCACCAGTCTCTCTCAGAGCCACCACCATCTTGTGCAGCAGACAGACAGTAGTGGCTTAGACACATGGCATGCCAGGCCAGGCCAGAGCAGAGGACTCTAGATATGGGAGGATAGTCTAGATAACAGTGCTGTCTGCTGTACACCACTGTTGTTGTCAGGCTGACTCTGGAGCAGAGGCGGTGGGTGCCAGACCCAGTTTTGTGCAGTGAGCGAGCCGAGCATGACGAGTCTGACCCAGTCCTGACTTAAAATGAAAGTTGAGGCAGCACTAGGCTGGGCGGGGCACTGGGCAGCAAGGCCATTTGGCTGCAGTGGTTGCAGAGGGTGGAGACAGGTAGGCACTGCAAAGACAGAGCCACAGTGAAGTGACAGAGCAGCCAGCAAGTGGAGGAGCTGAGGTCCTCCTAGCCTAGTCACTCCGTAAGGGGCAGCCGGGCCTGGAGGCTGGGGGCAGCAAAGGACAGTCAGATGGTGGACTCGGACACACTGTTATCATTTGGTTAGAGGCCCTGGGAGGACCAGGGTGTGACTGAGGTGAGGGCTCACCCTGCTACTTTAATCTCTGTTGTGCTGCCTGCTGCTGTCTAATTCTACGTGGGTGGGTGGGTCACTTAGTGAGTCGGTTGAATGACTGCAGTGCCAGTGGAGCCTGGCTGGAGAGCAGGAGCACGAGGAGGCCGAGCAAGCAAGCAATCAGCATCTGTCGAGCGACAAAGAGGGACGTGAACTTGTCTTCGACTCTCCACACATCTGTTCGCTGCCTAGCTGTACCGAGTGATGTAAGTAAAAAAAAAATCCTTTATTCTAAGTGTCATTATTGTGATTTGTTTTCTTAATACTGTTCAAGTTCCTGCCTAGAGACAGAGTTCCTTCAGATACAATTGTAACCTAAAAACTGAGGAACTGAGGAAAAGCAAGCAGATGGAAAAGGAATAGATGAGGTGCTACAAAGTCAGGCAAATAATCTCTCTTTACAGCCAGTGGTACTGGTACAAATAGCTCTTTTAGTCTGCTCTTTGATCTGGAATTGTTGAATTGGTGCTGATGCTGAAAACAGATTTTGCTAATTGCTGTCATTATTTATAATCTGCCATTAACATGCAGTTCCAAAGGCCAGGCTGTGTCTGCATACCTCGGTAGTCATCATACTCAGCTGTAGATGTTCATATACAGGCTTAAAGGCAAAACAGAATCTCTGCAGGATTAGAATATTATTGTATTTGGTTTACAAATAGACTTTGATGGCACATAAGGACTGCTTGGCCAGTTGGCCCTCCTAGTCTGCTCATTTCCCTACCTACTAACATAGAAACATAGAATTTGATGGCAGATAAGGACCTCTTGGCCCACCTAGTCTGCCACCCCCCTCTATCTTCAAATTGTGCCCCCTTGTTCTTGCACACCTCTTTTTTTGAAAGATGCTACCCTCTTGGACTTTGTTGATTCCCTTGAGGTATTTGAAAGTTTCTATCATGTCCATTTGGGAATGCCCCTCGGTGGCTCCCTTATGGTCTGAGATTAGGACTAAAGCGGATCCCTTGTTAGGGCTGTAAGACTTATTCACTCCGCAAATTTGTTTATTGGGAGATTGCACAACAGTCGCAGTGGAGGAAAGGAGATATTATATTAATTTAATATCACTCACGGTTAAGGCCTTAGTTCTTAAGCATTGGAAAAATCAGATAATTATTTCCTATCAGGAATGGCTTGCCGGACTACTATATAACTTAAGGATAGAGAAAACTATAGCTAGCTACAGAAATGCCTTGCCTAAATGTAATGCTAAATGGAAGAAGTTTCACGATTTGTGGATAATTGCCTCGTCACACTAACCTGATGCATATCGCTCTTCCCTTAGTAAGGCACTGGTGTGGTCTACTATAGACGGAGACCAAATAGTATGCCCTTGGTATACTTTCCCTTTTCCCCTTATCTTTTTTCTTTTTATGTCGGAGGATGTTGCTTTTTCCTTTTAATCCCATTATCGTATAGGGATAGGGATGTGGCCTGCAGGATCATATTCAGTGGACTGGCTTTGGGAAGGGGGGAGAGGGATAAGGGGGGGGTGAAGGAAAGTAGGGGGAAGGGGAAAGTGGAGGGGTATGGGTTAGTTATCTACTGCAATTTGTATTTAGTAGGTCTAATGTTCACCTGCTGTGTTATTTAATGCAGTATTTGTATGTTGAAATTGTATATGGAAATTGAATAAAACATTCAATTAAAAAAAAAAAGACTGCAATCATGGAAAGTGATACTCACCCGCCCCTGGCGGGGCACTGGGCCTGGCACCCATGTATCGCTGACGAAGCTCCTCAGCTGCATCCACAGCATGCTGCCTGGCCCCTGGTCCTGCAAAACACAACGAACAGCACCATGAGTGAACCTTGCCACAGTGCAGGATGCAAATCCCCAGCCACCACCCCCCTGCCAGCACATGGCCATGCAACAGGAAGTGATGCCTGTGTTCAAAGCACCCGGTGTAAGCAGGCACACACAGCCATGCCCTGTCTCCCCCCCAGCACCAGGGCAATGCAGCACCGGAGCACCATGGGGGCAGTGATAGACACACCCAGCATGTGCTACAGAAGGATACAGCTGAAAAACACCTTCCTGGCCATGACGGCAGTGCACCCCTTCGTACATGGCACCACAGCCACACAAGCCTCTCTGGGTCCCGCCTCTGGAAGTCACCATAGCGATGCCTACACCACTCTCATGTATGTGGCATGCCAGTGCGCCACACAATCTGTGAGGCAATGGTGGCCCACACCCTGGCCCTGGGCTCGTGAAGGTCCTCCTGCCCAAACAAGTAGCCCTCTACAGCCATGACCTGTGCCACTAGATGCAGCAGCTCCAAATGTGACCAGCTCATGGCCCTTGGCACCATTCTCCCAGCCCCAGGGATCCTACACTGTGTACATACAGTGGTAAGGTGTAAACAGGGAATGCGGCGTCTACCGGCCGTTATACGCGACATGAAACAGTGATACACGTGCAGCACACTGTGCACTGAACATCATCTTGCGATTGGCCACTGCTGTGGACCAACACATGTGCACCACCGCGCTGGTGCCGCGCCAGCGGGACACCGATCGCGCATGCGTGGTGCGTGTGCAGATACCATGTGCATAGTGTGTGATCCATGGGGAGGAAGGACAATGCAGCATGGGCAGTGCATTGTGGGACATGCTGCACAATATGGTACACGGCACCATGAATGTCAGGCACGCTATGGCGCACTGGACTATGGTGGAATGGTAGCATAGCATGAGATCGCCCGTGTTAAATACACACCGCCCATGCATGGGGTGTGCCGTGGGGACTGCCCCCAAGCCATGCAGACGTGCTACCCAGACAACGCATGCACTGGGAATGTGCCATACGGTGGTTGGTACATCACACAGATGTGCCGTGCAAAGTGAGATTAGCTGGGAGCAATTATGCTATTCAAAGAGAATGCGCCCCAAACATCCTCATCAACCATGCATGGGCATCTCAGCCAATTAGCATCTCATTAACAGGTGCTCAGGCCTCATTTGTATGCTGTGAGCCATATATGCTCCCAGTTCAGCAGGCTGAGTCCAGGGTACTGAGAGGAGTCAGTGCTTACAGTATGAGTATGCTGCCACAGTCACAGGGCCACAGCACACATTGGTGTGCCTGCATTGGAGCGTGCACAGCTGATGGTGCCCCAGTACACCACATGTGGGACGAGACTACCATCAAGCGGCTCCCACGGCAATTCGTGATGTACAACCGCAGGGATGTATCCATGGGGCGACATTGGACTGGTCTCTGCCGAGGCCACAGTGGAATACCATGCATTGGGACACACACAGCACAGCACAGCATGTTCCAGACACTGCTGCGCAACTGTGGTGCAGTTGCCATTGTGCTGTGGTGGTGGCATGTGGGGGGGGGCTTAATGTGTACAGAGGACAACACACAGTACACAGGGACACAGGGATGGTACGCATGGCAGGGGGTGGACTGCACTGTGAGGTGCATGTAGCACCATGATATATGTATGTACGTCGTGCAGTGCAACGCCTGTGCAGGCACAGTATCACCACTGCCAGCACACACACTGCTGCCATGCAAACACTGCATGCCACCACATGGCAGTCCCCCTCCGCCCTGCAGCCAACACAGTGGTGGCACCCAGGTATGATGCAGGAACATGCACCACTGGGGTTGTCGAACACACCCACGACAGATGGGTCTGTGTCACACACCCTGCGGTGGCCACACGGTACCCCTACTGCATTCTGGGTGCTATGTGTGGTGCGTGCGCTGTCCCTTATGGACCGTACACCATTGTGTGTGACCACCAGTGCTTGGCAGCCCACACGCGGACCACAGCACAGGCCACCGGCACCACAGACCATGGTGAACCTGCAGACAGTGGGAGATGGGTGTGGGTCTATGTGTGCACGTGGTCAGGTCTCACACAAGGTTGCTTCTCCCCACAGTGTTTAGAATGTCTGAGGAGTCAGGTGCCGCCACCAGGCAGTGACCAAACTTCACGCGTGATGAGGAGAGGGCACTCATTGAGGCATGCCATCTAAGCCTGGATATACTCACTGGCAGGGGTGGCAGCAGGCAGCATGTGCAGAGGGCTGGGAGGAGGTGGCCTGGCATGTGAACGCAGTCGCACCATACAACCACACAGTGCAGGAAGCATTGGAATGACGACCGACGGAGGGCCAAGGAGAGGGTGGCCAGCGTCCAGGCCTCCCTGCGGCAGACAGGGGAGGACCCGGCCTGGTGGCACAGCTCAGCCCCAATGAGGCCAGTGTGTCACGGACATCCTGGGTGTAGCTTCCAGATGGGGGGCAGCCCATTGCAACATGGTGAGTAGCTGTGCACCCTGTCCACACCTGCTATGGACGGGCGTGTGTACCCGGTGGTGTGTGGCTGACTGTGCAGTGTGTCATGTGCGTCCTGTGCATTAACCATGTCTCCCTTTCTCTCCCACAGCTCCATCCGGTGACTCCATGCTTGCGGCCATGGCCAACTCGCGCAGCCCCCATAGACATGATGCTGTGCCCCCCCATGGGGCCATTGACACTGACGTGGGCATGTCCGCACTCCGCGATGTCCGCGATCCACACACCACCGGTCACGGTACCTGTGGCAGAGGGCCCTGCGGAGCCCTCCACCAGTGATGGCGGTACTGCAGGTGGGTACATCTCATGGTTGGGGGGCCTGGTTGGGTTGTCTGATGCTGACCCAGATGAGGCGGTGGGCATAGCGGATGCACTCATCATGCTTGCCAGTGGCTTGCAGGGTAAGGGCATTTGCACCGACACCTGTTCCACTGTCAGCAGTGCCACTGCCATGGGCAACTGCAGTGCACACAGCATGGGGCTGCCTATGCACGGGACCCTGGGTGCTAACGGCATTCCCACCATGCTGGATGCCAGTGCAGCAGTGGCACATATGCCTGGGGATGTGTGTGCCGTGCCCCCTGCACTGCTTCCCAGCACAGTGCTGGCACTGTCAGTGTCATCCAGGCAGGGCACCAGTGAGCATGCACCTGCTACAGTGGGCCCACTGGATGACATGCGTGGACAGCAAGTACCTGTGCCCAGCCAAGATACGCACACAACACAGCCTGACAGGGTGCATCCACCACCCATGGATGACCCTGGTGAGGCTGACCATTCCCCGGTTTGTCAGCGCCTCCCCCATGCTGCATCACCTGCCAATGACATGGGTGTCTACCTTGACCTGTTGTGGGCAACTGTGGACAGTCAGGAGGCACTCTGGGCAGAGTTCAGAGCCACGGGGCCGTCATGGTCCAAAAGCATACGTCCACGGCAGTGTGGCTTGCTCAGATGCTGGCTGAGACACGCCTCATGTGGGTGGGCATGACCACAGCTATGTAGCAGATTGCAGCTGCTGCAGAGACAGTAGCTGCTTCCACAGCATGCCGCGGACAGCGTGTGTCCAGTCGGACACCCAGGAGCACATCCCAGAACCCCAACGGCGGAGCCAGGTGGCCCCCTGCTGCTGACCCCATTGCCACTGGCTTCCACCCCCACCGGCCATGGCTCTTCCAGGGGGCATGGAATGGCCAGCCCACTGAGCACCCATTCACTGTCTCAGTGCAGGACCCCTAAGGGGTTCCTGGGAACACCCCCGTGGCTGGTGGTGGCACCCCATCACCAGCAGCCATGGCAGAAGCCTTCTGCATGTCCGTGGTGGTCATAGGGTGGCCCTGTGATGTCCATGCCCAGGGGCCTGTGATGGTGGGTGGCATGGTCGTGCATACCAGCTGCCCCATGGATGGTGCCAGTGCCACTGTGCGTGGTGGTCTCCAGCCACACGGTTGCCCTGGCATGTGCACTGGTGTGTTTGTGTGTACCGCAGTCATTCCATGCGTCATGGGAATAATGAGTGTGTTACGGTGCATGCAGTGCCCATGTGCTGGCTGCAGTGCACACTGACCCATGACGGTGTGGGCGTGGCCTGTGTGGATCTGGTGTGGTACATGCATGGTGCCTGTGTGTGTGTGTGTGTGTGTGTGTGTGTGTGTGTCTGTCCCTCACTGTGTGCGTACACCTGCATGTGTGCCCTGGTGTGGCATACGGTGCCTGCCATTCCACCACCATGTTGTTTCTACACTGTGGTTCCCACACCTGCACATGTGCCAACCTGCATACTCACCTGCATGTCCCGAAGTGTTCCTCCACCACTCAGGTGCGGTATGCCTGTGCCCTAGCCACCAGCCTGGGATCCCTGCGCCCATGTTTACCTTCAGCTCCATGTTCTTCTGGGTGTGCCCCAGCTGTGCCCTCCCCATCCCCCTCCTCCTCCCCAGAACTGTTGCCCTCGCTGGCCTCGGCAGGTATCCCATGGTCTTGGGCCATGTTGTATAGCAGACAACAGGCCAGGAATATGCCACAGGCCTTCTCAGAGCTGTACTGTAGGGCACCGCCTGACTAGCACAGGCACCATAATCTCATCTTCAGCATGCCAAAGACATGCTTGATGATGGCACGTGTTGCGACGTGTGCCTCATTGTAGTGTTCTTCTGCCACTGTTCTGGGTTGTCAGATGGGGGTGAGGAGCCAGGGATGTAATATGTATGCAGCATCACCTGTGGGGGTAGATGTGTCTCCATTAGTACATGGAGTTACATTGTGGTGTGTGACCCGACCCATCCCGCCCTGTGTTGTGCGCCCCTGTACTGCCCTCCGCCCAAGCTGCCGCATGCCTGGTGGTCCTGCATCCCCTGCCCCAGCTGCCCCTGCCTGCTCCCATCCTTTCTGTAGCACACATCAGTCACATGCCACCCTGCTTCCACCCCAGCACCATTTCACATCCCTGCTGACCTAGTGCCCTCATGCCTGCAGCCTCCCACCCACGGCCCGCCCCAGGTGTCCTGGACATGGTGCCCCCCCACCAGGCTGCTGCTGCCTAGTCACATGTACCTAACAGGTGTCCAGTGTGGATGTCCCCGGCTTCAAACCTTGCGCAGAGTGCTGACTGGTGCCATACGTATGCGTCATGTGTGCTCCCAGAGTGTGTGGAGCAGACATTGGTGATGCGCCCCGTGGCATCACACACCACCTGGCAGTTCACTAAATGGTTCCCCTTCTGATTCACGTATGTGACACCCTCCTCACAATGGTGGTATGTGGATTGCCACATGGGTGCAGTCGCTGGCCCCTGTGACACCTGGCATGCGTGCCACCCTGTGAAACCACTGCATGACTTCTGTCCACTCTGCCTGCGATGCTGGGGAATCTGATGTATTCCAAAGCATGTGTTAGCAGTGTGGTGAGGAGCTGTGTGAGGAGGCAGGAGTTGAGGCCTTTGATATGCCAGTGGTGTCCCCTGTAGGCCTCTGGAAGGTTCCCGTGGTGAGCAGACACATGATCATTGTCACCTTGATCTCCACCGAGATGGCATGTCCTCGTGCAGTGGGTGTCTGCATCACATCATGGCACAGCTCATATAGCTGCCTCAGCATGGCCCTGTTGAGACGGTATCGCCCAAATGTCTCCACCTCTGTCAGCTGCTCGAAGGACAGCCAGGTGTGGTACCGCCGTGGGGCCAGCCGCCTACGGTTCCTTCCGGCGCCCTGCCTCCTCCTTCTCATTAGGGCACCAGCAATGGCAACTGCTGCTGGGTTCATCCCCTCTGTTGCTGTGGCCCTGTGGTGTGGCTTGCTGTCTGTGGCTCTCCCTCTGGTTTGACTTCCCCTCTGTGTGTGTCCTGCTGTCATCGTTCCATTGATGGCCTGCTGGCGTGCTGGACTTAAGTCTTCTTCTTTTGTACTTAGTCTTTCTGTGGCACATCTTGGATTTGCACTGAGGTTGCTCCATTGCTGCGCCTTGGTTGTGCTCTGTGAATAGGATGTGCGGTGTATGCATGGGTGCACCCCCATACATGCGCTGCATGTCATTACGTTGCATCTATGGAAATGTCTTTTGGTGCAGGGCATCTCATTTGCACTGGCGCTTCCTCCCTGTACCTGAATCGCCTTCTGGTGCATTTCTGACCTGCGCCATTCCATCTGGGTTGTGCCAGGTGCATCTGCTTTGTGAATCCTGCCCGAAGGGTTTAAGGAAGATAGAAAGAGAGCATAACAGATGGAAAGGGGAAACTGAAGAAACAAGACTAAAGAGAGGAGGGGGTAGATGAAAAAGGTGTTGATTGGGCCTAAAATAATCAAGCTGATGTAACTTTGGTTCTTTTCCATGATTTACATCGTGCAGCCTCAATTGTAATGACTAAAATAGAAAAAAGGAGGGAAAAAACAAAATTAGAGACAATAATAAGAAAAAATGGAGATTTCCATGTCTACAATTATCAGACATGTCATTACAGACAATCTAATACTGCACTCATAATACAGCAGAAACAAATCATTCAGAAACAAAATTAAACAAGCATTTGTCAATGCCGAATGTTTGCTTGCTGGCATTGGGATTGGTAGTGTAGGAGTTAGACAGCTGCATAATAGGAATGGCAGTGAAGTATTGAACTGAAGCCAACCCCGCCACCACCCTGCAGATACGAACAGGCATTGGGGTGTGCCTTTGGGTCATCAGGCATAATGGCCACGCCATTTCACCACACCCCTTCCTGCAGACACTGACAAGTGTCATGGTGTGCCTTGGGATCTTTGGCCCTTATGCACCCCATTCCATTCGCAAGGGTGAGATGGGTGCGTATAGGAGAATGGGGTGAACTTTGGGGCCAAAGAGTCCAAGGCATACCTCGATGCCTCTCACTGGCTGCAGGGTGTGGAATGGTATGAGCATCACAGGCAAGAATCCCAAGTCTCACCCCTGATGCCTGTCATTCTCTATAGGGTGGGGCATTATAGTTGAAAAGCCTAATACCTCAGGCATCGTTGGTATTTTCACTCCAAATTTTCAACATGTTTGTTTTGTGACCCCACCTCATGAACAGGGGAATATCAGTTTGTTAGCGAACTGCTTATGCACAGTGACTACGGCATTTAGCACCACAGGTGCAAAATATTCGAACAGGATGTAAAAATGACAGCTGTACTCTTTCATGGGGAGGTGTAAAAATGGCAATGTTCCAAATGTGTAATAAAATACTAAAAAATGGTGAAGTCTGGCGTACATAGAAACTGTGCAGCACACCGTAATATATTAGGTTGGGATTTCTTACAGCAGATTGTCAACCAGGCATTTTGGTGCCTCCAATCATGAACAGTGTCACTGTGATTTTCTTTATCTGTGCCGAACAATGATTTCCCACAGCGACACGCGATCTCTGCACTGAAAGTGTGAAAACACACTTCGGCCATGTTGTGAAAAATGGCAGCTGTACTGCTCATAAGGAAGTGTGGAAAATGCCACTGGTGAAAATCTGGACTGAAAATATTACAAAGTCATGAACTAACGAGGTGCATGGAAACTGTGCAATGCTCACTCGTAACACAAGTCATTTATGGACTTTTGTCACCAGATTTTCAACATAGCCATTTAAGACCTCTGCGCATGAACAGTGTAACTGTGATTTTCTTAATCTGTCCTAAACATTGCTTTCACTCACCAACAGCACCATTGTCGCTACGTATGTCGAAAACACATTTTGGCGACATATGAAAAATTGCAGCTGTACTGTTCATAAGGAAGTTTAATAAAATGGACATGTTGAAAATCTGGTGAAAATATTAAATTTGCAAACTTACGAGCATGCATAGGAACTGTGGGCATGCTCGTAAAAGTCATTTTTAGGAATTTTTTCACCAAATTCTCAACATAGCCATTTTAAGACCTCTGCTCATGAACAGTGTCACTGTGATTTTCTTAATTTGTCCTGTACATTGATTTTGCACACCGACTGCGCCATTGTGCGCTACATGGGTGGAAACACATTTTGGGTGAGATGTGAAAAATGACAGCTGTACTACTCATAAGAAGGTGTGGTACAATGGCAATGTTGAAAATCTGGAGTGAAAATATTGAAAATTTGCGAACTCCAATGTTGCAAGGGAACTGTACAACACACTTCTTAAAACATTCATTTTTTGAAATTTTTCACCAAATTCTCAACATAGCCATTTTAAGACCTCTGCTCATGAACAATGACACTGTGATTTTCTTAATTTGTCCCGTACATTGACCTTGCACTCGACTGCGCCATTTATTAGCTACATGAGCAGAAACACATTTTGGGTGAGATGTGAAAATGTCAGCTGTACTACTCATAAGAAGGTGTGGTAAAATGGCAATGTTGAAAATCTGAGTGAAAATATTGAAAATTCACGCCCTCACGAAAGTGCGTAGGAACTGCGCAATGCACGCCAGAAAACAGTCATTTTAGGACTTTTTCACCAATTTTCAACATAGCCATTTTAAGATGTCTACTCATGAACAGTGCCACTGTGATTTTCTTAATTTGTCCATTACATTGATTTCATGTACCGACTCGCCATTAATGCGCTACATGGCGGAAACACATTTTAGGTGAGATGTGAAAATGACAGCTGTACTACTCATAAGAAGGTGTGGTAAAATGGTAATGTTGAAAATCTGGAGTGAAAATATTGAAAATTCGCGAACTTACGAGCCTGCGTAGGAACTGTGCAATGCATGCTCGTAAAACAGTCATTTTTGGGAATTTTGGCACCAAATTTTCAACATGGGGTTTTGAGGCACTTCTTCATGATTGATGTCACTGTCATGGCTTTATTCAGATCCAAGAGGTGATTTCTCAGTCACTGCGCGGTCACTGCAGAATGCCTGCCGGACCCGAGCATCGCGATGACGGTGACGTAATCATGAAGGAGATACTCAAAACCATGTTAATTGGTGCAAAATCAAAATATCTGATATGCAATAGTTGAAACCCCTATCTAGCCCATTATACAGCATGCCGGCATTTCCTCAGTTCGCGGTCGCTTTGAAGACTGCAGGCGTGTTCCCGGTCCACCGAAGATCGTCGTGCCGAGGTCGGAGGTGAAGTATGGGGTGAGGGGTGGGGAGGCTGAGTGCGCAGTGGGTGGGTGCAGGTTGTGGGAGGGCGAGGAGACTTACCAGTGGACCATTTTTTCTTCACAGGTAAAAAAAAAA
Source organism: Neoceratodus forsteri (assembly GCA_016271365.2). Taxonomy (NCBI): domain Eukaryota; kingdom Metazoa; phylum Chordata; order Ceratodontiformes; family Ceratodontidae; genus Neoceratodus; species Neoceratodus forsteri. The sequence continues at coordinate 138,068,046 of CM057452.1, read as the reverse complement.
AAAGCAGACGACATGGGGCGTTTGCCACGCTGGGTGGGCTCCCAGTGTGGCACAAGGACGATAAGGGGTGTGGGTCAGCCGACGGTTAGGCACCCCGTTGGCCTCACAGTGCTTGCCATGCTGGGATGGGCTCCCAGCATGGCACTACTACTGGGGAGGACAGTGCAGCCGGGGATTGGGCACCCTGTCGGCTATATGATTAGTTGCCATGCTGGGGTGGCACCCAGCGTGGCATTTTGTAGCGTTTGGGGGCGGAAGGCAGCGCACAGCCAGCGGGATTGGGCACCGCCGGCTATACAGTGCGCATCGTCTGTGGGAGCTGCTGCGAGCAGCCTTATCTTATCGCTGCTCACTTAAGCGTAGCTTCCCCTTTCAACTGTATGCCACTGCATTTTGGAGCGTGTCATAGACAGCTCCAAAATACATTGGCTTACAGGGGCCGCGCCTGCCAGCACACTGACTGAATCGGAGGAGGAGGAGGTGACACACCTCCGAAATCTCCGATGATGGCACTATGTTTCTTGCACATGCGTGCAAGCAAAGATAAAAAGGAGAGTTATAGAAAAGGTCTGAAATCCATTTCATAATTAAGTCCATTTGGGTGACCCGGCCCGGAGGCGCTGAGGGTTGAGTCGCTGGATGCCACACCTCTCGCAACACTGGCAACCCAGGTTCAGGAATGAGCCCAGGTTGTCAGGAGTCGGCAGTGGAGGGAAGAGATTCAGCACCTGGAGGACTGCTCTCTCTTCCCAGGGAGGGTCTTGGGGAAGCGATCGCTCAAGGGCAGCCTGTGATGGAGACCGGGGCACTCGACACAGCGATGCTAGCATAAGCAGGGAGGTGGAGTTGTGGCGCTACATTGCCATGCTTAGCCACACCCCATGGGGGCAGATAATAAAAACTGTAGGAAAAAACCCTTCTCGTTGGTAGGCGAAGGCGGGCTGTGCAGCGCCTCAGCACCATGTCCAATACTGGGCCAGAGCTGTTTCCCGTTCTGTTTCCGTCCAGGGCCAGACACTATAGATAGAGTGCCAGGATGTAAAGCAGTCCTTGCCTCTGGAGGACTTAGATTCGGAGGGGATCTGTTGGCAACTCGTGGAGTGTGGGTCCCAGGAGAAGGTAGACAGAGCTTCTGGTGGATGGGAATAGCTGGGGCCAGCCCAGTAGCTTAACTGGAGAGATTCCAACGAAGTAAGGGAGATAAAGAAAGTTAAAAAAAGAGAAAAGTCCATTTGGGTGAAACAATTCAATTTATAAATCCAGTCAGTTTCCTTCATCATGCAGGACTTCAGCCTGTCAACTCCTTTCTTTTTTACTGGTATGTGGTGCAGCGCTTTAAATGAAACTGCATTGGTTGTGCATCCACAGTGGTCTTTAAAGAGATCTCTCTGTGCATTTTCCATTGCCCTTGTAAAATTACTCTAATGTGTTCTTGGATCCATCCTTTGGCTGGCTGAATGAGTCACCACATGTATACTTTGTCATAGGTGCACCAGCCTGAGTATGCCACATAAGGAGTTCTGCACGTCATATAATGCTGTGTTTCAAATTCCTTTCCTGTTGAGGGATTCACAAAAGTAGGACCAGTATTAGCATATTTACAAATGTTATATTTGTGACAGGCATAGAATCCTTTCCCGACTATCTTATCTCTGTGATTTGAATCAATATAGTGGCTACTGATCAATGATCCTTCAGGTTCATGCCTCAACTATATGAAATCCTAGGTGTCTCCCCTACTATCGCACCCAACATAGGGTCCCTGGCTAGTGTTTGCCATCTTTGTTTGATAATTTTAGAAACCTCATATGAATGTGTATGTGTAGTCTGTGAAAAAATTGACTTCAGCGTGGGTCGAAGTTGAGGGTTTTAACATTTGGAACCAACAGATCTGCCCTATTGACAGACTAAACCTTTCTTTTAACCTTTTCTATAACTTGAGCTGAATACCCTCCTTGGAGGAACCTGATCAACAGCATCCAGGCTTCTCTGAAAGGTGGCATCCAGGGGCTGCATGTCAAATGGACGAGTACATTTGGGCGAGCATCAGTTGGGCGACTACATGATAGCGAAGCACATTTCAGCGACAGTACTTTTCAGCGATGCACACAAACAGCAAAATACAGCAATTGCGAGCAGCATTCGTGCATGCCATCCTCACAATCATCAAACAAACAGGTATGTGCACCAGGTGAACCACTTAACCTAAAAAGCTATCTGTCTGTTTCTAACACGGGGGCTCTGCCCCCAAGCCCATTTCTAGGATTACAACTCCACAGCACAATTTGATAGTGGGGAGTTTAGCTTACCCATTATCACCATTATTGACCAGTCGCTGTTTTGCACCCATCCTGATTGTTGCCATCGCCGTTATTGAATTGCTCAAATGTGTTCGCCATGATAACTTCGCTGTTATTATGTGATACCACACCAAGGGAACAATTCCTGCTGTTTCTCAGAAATTGCCCATAAGGGATGCTGTCTACCAGGGCCCTGTGGTGCACACTGTCCACATGCAATAGGCTGTTTCCCACAACAGGCTTCTGTAACCCCTAGGCAACTCTATTGCTAGAGTTACAACCCCTGCCTGTATTGCTAACCACAGGTTGAGGGGTCTGGATTCGATATTAAGGTGCCTCCACCCAGAGTAACAATAGTGGGGATAATAATCTAGCCTGTTATAGCCCTCTGGGAAGCTATAGCCACCCACAAACCCACTTATTGACCTTGTACTTCTGGCAACAGTTAACACACATTCAGCAATTAACATTAATAATATGCACACACCCTTTACATTTACCACCAGCATCTGGCCTTTAGCAAAGGCCCCAGGAAAAGCAAGGTTAGCAAAGCAAATACACACTTTCAGTACTGTAACCTGACTAATAATATGCTCACAAGCCAGGTTAAACGTGAAACAACAATCAGATTTATTAAGGTTGTCAAGAACAAGGAAGGGGCGTGAATTTAGATGAATGATTGCTATACTGATTAGATTCAGGTTACTTTGCATGCACGTTTAGTCCCAAATGATCAGTCCTACAACACTGGGTACCCAGGATGTTACACTGGCTAGCCAGAGGCGTTGCCGGGGAGTGGCCGGCATTGCAGCTTTTGTTGGGGCCCTTGATGGAAAGAAAAGGCAGTTAATCCTGGCCGGTTGGCCCAGTCTCTTGTAACCCAGAAAATCACTGAAGTAATTAGATGGTACCACAGATAATTAAATGATTTGTTGCAGGGAGCTACCCTGGATTTATTCAGGCTACTAGCTGGCTGTGATGGATCTGGTGATATGGAGACCTCATGTAGATCGCTGAAGAGCATGGGGAAGCAGGGTCAACATGACACACCTTCACTTCACAGCCTTTCCCTTCAGGTGGCCACAACCTGCAGTTGGTCTCTGCATAGGGGCTGGATCCCCGAAGCCGGTCTCTCGATGAAAAACAGTCTCTGGTGCAACACAGTTGGCCTGGGCCAAGTTGGCAGAAGCCCAGGCTGATGAACACCTTGGCAAAGTTCAGTTTAACATAGAAACATAGACTTTGACGGCAGATAAGGACCGCTTGGTCCGCCTAGTCTGTCCATTTCCCTACCTATTGGATAAGCTGCAGATCCTAGTTAGCCAACAGCCTACTTCTTCCCACCCCCACAAGAATTGCCTTATGTCTGTCCCATGCATACTTGAATTCCCCCACTGTTTTTGACCCCACAACCTCTTCAGGAAGGCCATTCAATGCATCCACCACCCTCTCTGTGAAAAAATACTTCCTCACATTGCACCTGAGCCAGCTCCCCTCTATCTTCAAATTGTGTCCCCTTGTTCTTGCATATCTCTTTTTCTGAAAGATGCTACCCTCTTGGACTTTGTTGATTCCCTTGAGGTACTTGAAGTTTGTTTTGCTGGTGAAGCCTCCACATGGCATAATAATCTGGTCACTGGCAAAACAGGCCTTGGCCCACGAATAACATTCAGCACATCTAACAAGAACAGGATTAACTTTTCTTCCTCACACAGTTCGATTCTAAGCTGGTTGCTATTGCTGTCGATTCACTGAGCAAACCTCTCAAACATCAGTTCAGTCACTTACAACCTCTTTGCCAATCGCTTCACAAGAGCTTCCTCTGGGTCCAAATCTCAGGCTGTATCTTCAAATATCTTGGAGCTTTCTGCCACAAATAAAAGTCACAATTCAGATTATTCCAATTACTGCAATCTGGCAGTCCCAAGCAGGAGAATAGTGGCAGAGAGGCAAGTCAGGCCTTTACACTGTCGAATCTCCTATTCTCCTTCCTGCAGCAGCTCCTCGAAAGCTCGAGTTGCTCACTTTTCAAGCTCTAACTCCAACTGAACCACTGTATCATAACAGTTCTGGAATTTCTCTTGGTTTCCAGGGTTTTGGTCAGCTAGGGGAGCTGTCAAGTCACAATTTGGATGCCCCCTTCAGTTCAGTTTAGGTGCCAACCTAAAAACTACAAACTCCCTCTCGCTCTCTGTCACTAAGTCTACCAAAATTGGTCCCTTTAAAGTTGCTCTCTGTAACCATCTCTTTGGCGCCCAAAGCTGTAGTTGTCCTTTATCAACCTAATGTTGGGGTCCCTCCCCGTTTCTTGCCCATAGCCTTGACAATGACCATTGGACTGCCCCCCCTTTTTTTATACGATTGCTATTTACTGCATGTAACTTTATCCCATAAACCACTGTTATATTGTGTTCTTTTTGTTATCTGTATTGCACCTGTATGTTACCACTGTTGTATCTCACACTGTAACCATGTCTACCCTCCCTGCGACGAGATGCCTGTGTAAATGAGTCCCTGACTCAAAGGTTGTAAATCCGACTTTCAGAATAAATAAATAAATAAACTACAGTTTTATTTCCCACGAGGCACTTGAGCTAAGGACCCTTAAAGGCCCCCTGAGTCCTATTGGTCCAAATTCTGGAAGTCCCGGATCAAATATAGTGGCTTCCATTCAGATAAACAAAGCTGCAAGAAGGCAGGTTAGAACAAACACTCTATCCCAAATACAACAGGTAGAAGTTAGAAGTAAATAATTGCATTACTAGTTCCATCTCCCTCTGCTCTTTTATTGACAGCAGAGTGGAGCAAATTAAAGCAGTGTCTGGCCGGTCACAAGCTTTGATGCGCTCAGACCAGCCCAGACCATGAACTACACACATACAGGCTAGACTCTTAAAGGGACAGGTGCAGTGGCACAGCATGGCACTCTCACATAAATCAACAGGACCAAACAACCTTGGATTTATCATCTATGAAAGGCAGCAGCCTGGCAGTGGTCATGGATAGAGCCCAGGAAGATATTAAGGGAAACTCCAAATTAGTGGGGGGTTACACTTCCTATATGCTACACAAATTACTATACTGCCTGTCCCACCTTCAATTTCACATCACAAAATTCTATTTCTGTTTTGTCAAAGTTGTGGGTGCATGTAATGTTCAACAGATTTTGATTCAGCCACAAAATCAAGTCCCCAGTGTTCTTCTCATCCCACCCCTGACACATATCAAGTATATAATGATACCATCTGCAGATGTGTCTAAAGTAAGGGCTAGAGTCAGCAAACACAATTTGATCCTCCCACCATGCCATAAAAATACTGGTGTAGAAGAGGGCTAAAGCTGTTCCCATCGCTGTCCCTTGTGTCTGGAGGCACATCCTCTGCTCAAATAGAAAATACTGTGTGTCAAAACAAACTTTAACAAATCCAAAATGTATTTCTAGGGGTCCTCCTTTGAGTTCAGAATCAGCTGGCTTAAAATCCTGACAGCTCTAATACCATGCTCATGAAATATACATGTATATAATCAACTCATAGCAGCAGTTATTCAGCTCAGTTGCTCATCCCAGATCTGGCCTTCTGACTTGTTAATGATATCCATGGTTTCTCTCACATAGTTTAGGATTTTCATAGCTTGGGATTTTTGTTACTATTTTGTTCAAGTAACGGTCCACAAATCTGGCGGAACCCTCACTGAGCGACCCACTCCAGACTCAACTGGTTGCCCAAGAGGGTCTCTCACAGATTTGTGCATCTTTGGCAGCATGTAGCATGTAGGAGTCACAGGGTGCATTGTTTTAAACAAAGTAGCTTCATTTTCTGTAATACACCTACTTTTCAGGTTCTATCAATTATTTCATCCAGTATCACGTATATGCTGTTGTGAGGTTAAAGGTCAATACCTTATAGCAGTTACATTCTGTTAACTGCCTTTTTATTTCTTCAACATACTTATCAGTATTCTGAGCAACTGTCGTCCCTCCTTTATCAGCATTTCTCATAATGATCTCCGGCATAGATGTAAGTTCCCTCAATGCTGCCCATTCTCTAGCTGACAGATTACAAAATGTATAACTTTTATCACCCTCAAGCATTTTTGAATAGCCCCTTGGCTTGCACCATGTTTTCAAATACCCTAATAGCATGATATCTAGGGAGGTTAGGGCAGAAGGTGCATTGGGTTTCAACCCCCTACCGATATTTTATCTTCTCTCCTCCCCCCCTTAAAAACTGTGATTAAGGGTATTCCCTTTTTATTATGTTGGCTTGTGCATGCGCAAGCAACATACTGTGGTAGTAGCACATTTCAGATGTGTGTCAGTGTTGTGGTCAATGCAAGGGACGCTTTGGTGGGTGCATCCCTCAGCCGCTAATCAGTGAGCATGCTGGCGATGACAGCAGTTTCAAAGAGAGCCACAACCTTAAAAGAAATCTACCGCTCCAATGAGGTGCAGTTTCCTCATTGCAGCTGCTGATGACAAGACTCTGACCATGCACATTACAGTGCATAGTAATGCACATGGCCAGAGTTACCAGCAGAGTTTCAGTGTGCCTTTCCTGGTGAAACATTTCAGTAAGTAAAATAGCCATGCTGCAGCTTTCCACAATGACAGCTCCTGCTGCCCGACACACACTGCCTGGAAAGCCGACATCTAAGTGCCCAATCCCCGTGTTGGCATGTCCCCCCCATTATGTGGCACACTGGGAGCCCACCCCAGTGTGCTAAAACATGGTGGCTCCTGCTGCCCACCACACAGTCCTGCAAAGCTGACATCAGAGGTGCCCAATCCCATTGTTGGCATGTATCCCCCCCATTGATGTGGCACACTGGGAGCCCACCCCAGTGTGCTGAAATGATTGTTTCCAACACCGGAATACCCACTCCTGGTGTCAGATGCATCGCCCCCCAACCTGTCTATGTTCTTTGCTGACAACTGGGTGCCCAATCCCTGTGTCGGCAATGGCTTGCGCCCTCCCACTATTGCGACACACTGGGAGCCCACCCCAGTGTGCCTAAATATTTTTTTTTATTGTTTTCCCCCTGTAAAATAGAAAAAACATCCCCCATAGTCTTTTTATTTTATTTAACCTGTAAAATAGAAAATGGTCCCTCGTGGTCTCCCTGCCCCTCCCCAACCACCCCTCCCTCCTCTGTGCACCTACCTCCCCACACCCTCCCTTACCCCATACTTACCTCTGGAGGTCAGGAACAGCAATCTTCTGTGGTGCGGGACACATCTGCACTCTTCAAAGGTCAACCACAAACTGAAGAAATGATGGTAAGCTTTATAATGGGAGTCAATTGGGGGGAGGGTCAACTTAGGTTGATATCTCAGCCATTTTTTTGGAATTTTGGACCCAAATTTTCAACATGGGGTTTTTGGGACCCCACCTAATGAACATGTCACTGTTATTTTGTTACTCAGTCCCGAAAGGTGATTTCATGGTCACTGAGCAGAATCACCTTTTGGGACAGATTAACGAAACAACAGTGCCACTGTTCATGAGGGGAGGTCCCAAAAAGCCCATGTTGCAAATTTGGTGAATAAAATTCCAAACAATGACAACTTTTGGGACAGATTAACAAAATCACAGTGCCACTGTTCATGAGGAAAGGCCCAAGAAATGCCCATGTTGAAAATTTGGTGATAAAATTCCAAAACATTATTACGTTACAGGTGTGCATTGCGCAGTTTCTTCGCACTCTCATAACTTCGCCAATGTTTCATATTTTCACTCCAGATTTTCAACATTGCCATATTTTCATGCCACCTCATGAACAGTACAGCTGTCATTTTTCACATCTTGTCCGAAATGTGTTTTCGCACCTGAGGCACTAAATGGCGCAGTCGCTGTGCAAAATCACCTATCGGGTAACAAACTGATAGTGCCACTGTCTATGAGGTGGGATCACAAAAAGCACATGTTGAAAATTTGGAGTGAAAATACCAACAAACACCTGGGGCATTAAGGTTTCCAACCATAACGCCCTACCCTGTAGAGACTGACAGGCGTCGGGGGTGTGATCGTCGGCTGTGATGCTCATGCCATTCCACCCCCATCCTGTACCTGCAGCCAGTGACAGGCCTCGAGGTGTGTCTTGAAGTCTTCAGCCCCAAAGTCCACCCCATTCTCCTATACTGTACTCATCTCACTGTATTTCCTTATGGAATGGGGTGAACGTAAGGCACGAAGACCCCAAGGCACACTACAACGCCTGTCAGTATCTGCAGGGTAGGGTGAGGTGAAATGGCATGAGCATTATGGCGAATGACCCAAAGGCATACCCCAATGCCTGTCAGTCTCTGCAGGGTGGGGGTGGGGTTGGCATCAGTTCAATACTTCACTGCCATTCCTATTATGCATCTCTCCAACTCCTGCACTACCAATGCCAATGCCAATACCAGCAAACAAACATTCAGCATTGACAAATGCTTGTTTAACATGATTCTGCATCAGTTTACCTTAACAATTCTCATCATCAGTAGATAAAAGGGTATTCACATTCTTAGACAATTGGTCTTCTGAGTTCTGTCTATATACATACACATACAGCTGGACAGAAAAACATGAACCATATACAAAGCCACAAACTGACACATGTAGACCCCTGGACAGACATGGACAGACCTCCAGATTAATAAAACTTTGAACAGGAAGAGCATCGGACAGACACGCATGGACCCCCAAACTGACACAATTGGGCAACTGCACAGGCAAAGACAGACCCTCAGACACACAGACACATACAGACCCCCAACTGACCAGGGTCCTGGTGACTGACCTCTGTGACCATGATCACCATCTCCTCTGTGGTGAAGTCTGGTGTTAGTGGCCATTTCAAATCCCCATGCTTATGGCCCACAGCAACTGACTTCACTATGTACATTCACTGTTTTGTAAAGGAACACTGGCACTGGTGCCTTTCCCGTACACATATTGTTGCTGCCCTCCACCTTGTTTTTTAATTTTTTTATTTGAAATTTGTTGATCAGGTAGGTGCACTGAGTAAAATGTCCCTTTTCAGGCTCAACCTGGGCCAAAGCACATAAAGAGGTACAAAAAGCAAATTATACAAACATTTTCATATATTTCATTTACAAGTCTGGGGATCAAACTATTCCTTCAAATTATAGGCCAATAGCCCCTTTGCCAATTTTATCTAAAATCTTGGAACGTAAAGTCTATGAACAGGTAAATAATTATTTAGATATAAATACTGTAATAGTAGATGAACAACATGGTTTTAGAAAGGGAAGATCCACAAACACTGCCCTGTTGGAATTTAATAACCTGGTTGCTACATCTATGAACCAAGGAAAGTACATAGGGGCAGTGTTTGTGGATCTCAGTAAGGCTTTTGATTTAGTTCAATATGATTTGCTTTTGATTAGGTTAAGGACCATAGGGATTAAGGGCCAAATATTAAAATGGCTTGAGTCATATTTGACAAATAGATATCAATGTGTTCAATGTGGCATAATGATGTCGGCTCCTGGGAAACTAGAGAGAGGTGTTCCCCAGGGCTCTATTTTGGGCCCATTATTTAATATTTATGTTAATAATTTGGTTCATGAAATTAAACATAGTGAGGTGAGACTGTATGCAGACGATACTGTTTTAGTGGAGTCTGCTGACAGTCTCACAGGTATGATGGATTCACTTCAAAGTGATTTGTTACAAATGCAAAAATGGTTCAGTAAATCTGGTCTTCTTTTGAATGCTAAAAAAACACAAACTATGTTGTTTTTGATTGGTTCATATAGAGGAAAAGAGCCAAAACCACAATTACATTTACAAGATGGTACAAAGATTGAAAATGTATTAACATACAGATACTTAGGGTTTCAAGTAGATGTTAGAATGACATATGTAAATCATATATCAGTTCAGGTGAAGAAAGTGAATAAAAGACTAGGGGCCCTTAGAAGAGTTGCAGGAGCTTTACCTTTGGTGGCAAAGGAGCAATTGGCAAAACAGATGCTGTTACCCATATTGGAGTATGGTTCTATAATTTACATGAATTCGACTAAAACTGCTTTAAATTTGGTTAATCAAATATATTATAGGATAGGTAAATTTGCTTCCGGAAGTATTAAAAATGAGCATCATTGTATAATTTATAATAAGTTAAATTGACTTCAACCTGAAGCAAAAAGAAACTATCTCTGGATTTCTATATGTCATAAGATAATTCACAAAAAGTATAACCATCCTTTGTATAAGCAATTAAAAAGAAAGATAAATAGCGAATCATATATAAAGACTATGAATCCTTTAAGCAATATCCCACTGTATAGAAGTTTTAATAGACATGGGGATAGTATGCTTCAGAATAGTGTAGCATTAAGTTGGAATGGATTGACTGAATCACAGAAAACAAATTTAGATTTTTTTAAATTTAAAAATGAATTGTTTAATAGTTTGTATTTTTTATGTATGTGTTTTAAATAATGTATGTATGTAGAGTGCGATTATGTTTGTTTGTATTAATTATGTTAAATGTCAATTGTTAATTGGTAATTGTATTAGAATCCACATGCAGGACTTTGTTGTAAAGGGGACTTTGTCCTAACAAATGAATTTCCTGTGAAAAAATAAACTTTTAATCAATCAATCAATCAATCATCAATCATATACAGGTATATCTATGGTCCAACAGTTATATCTATATTCATCAAACAAACGTTGCCTTCAGACATTTTTTTAAAAGTATAGGAAGACGCCATATTCTGTAAAGAACTTAGAGGATGGTTCCAAAAAGTAGGAATGGATACTGAAAAAGCACATTCTCCCATTTTTGGATTTACTACTAACAGAGGCCAGACTGAGACATTTTACTGCATTCAACAAATAGGGGACCAAGGCTTTCGATCTTGTTGACCATGACGTGCTTCTGAAACAGTTGTCTGGTGTATATTTATCCAAAGGGGTGATCTCCTGGTTCGGTGACTATCTGTCCAATGGGAATCAGAAGACATTAATTAGCAGAACTTTACCTGGGCCAGCAATGGTAAGATGTGGAGTCCCACTGGGCTCCGATTGGGTCCTTTGCTTTTTTCATTATTTGTGAATTCTTTATCGGTTAATTTTACAGATTCTGAGTTAATATGATACGCCAATGATGCAGTTCTTTTTTGTTCTGGCCCTAATTTATCCATTCTTCAAAACACATTACATTATGGGCTGGATATTCAAAAGGGTTGCGCATGCGCAAGTCCGAAATTGCGCCATTCTGGCATATTCAGTAGGAGGCAGTTGCGCCCCCCCAAGTCAAGCTGAGCAACAGCACAATGCTAATGAAGGCATGCGCAACCGGAGGGGGAGGAACCATGCATAAACTGCACAGCCTGATATTCAGCGGGCTGTGCAGAGTTGTGCAGGCGCAACCCCCAACCTGCGCCTGCACAACTTTGAGCAAAAAAAAAGGAGTAAGTCGAGGGCCACCCACAGGTGAGCTGCCACATTGCAGGGCAAGCAGCCTACACCCGTGGGTGGCCTAAACTATCTCCTGCAGCCCAATCGTGGGCATAATGGTAACCCCCCTCCCCGACTAGCCCGATCGCGGGCATGAGTAACCCCTCCCCGACTGGCCAGTCGCATCCCACCCACCTGGCGCCCCACCACCCGTTGACTGACTGCTCATGAATGAATTCATTCACATATCTGGACTGCCTTATGCGGTATGGGCTGCGCCCATTGGCTCTTGCTCTGAACCAATGGGTGTGCAGCCCTACCAACAATCAGTCGTGAGCGGCAGGCTGGTGGATGCTGCCGCCCACCGGCTGACGGGGGGCGGGTGGTGGATCTGTGGGTGGTGGGGTAGGGAGCTACTAGATCACCAAGTGCGTGGACCTTGGGGGTGGTAGACTCTAATGCCCGTGATCGGGCTTCGTGTCCACTGGACCACCAGGGATATGTTCTTGGGGGTTGAACTCTGTTCTGTCCACGATCGGGCTAGTGGGGGTGGGGGATTACTTAGGTTTGCCGTGATCGGGCCAGTCGAGGTGGGGTTTTACTACATGCCACGATCCGACCCAGTCGGGGTGGGGGTTTTACCATGCCCGTAATTGGGCCAGTGCGGGGGGTTATTTCACCTATGCCCATCGGGCCAGTCGGGGAGGGGGTTATTTCACCTATGCCCGCAATTGGGCCAGTCAGGGAAGGGGGTTACTTCACTTATGCCCACAATCGGGCCAGTCAGGGAGGGGGGATTACAACAGTTATGCTCTGCGATCGGCTGCAGGGCGCGCTGTTCCCGATGGCTGCTGCCTGGCAGGGCGCCAGGCGCAGCCTCGGGATCGGCGCACCTGCATGCTAATGGCATGCAAATGGGGCCATAAATAGATGCAAATGGCCCCCCCTGCACCTTGCATGAATTATGGCCCCATTTGTATGTCACCTTTTGAATATCGGAAATTTGCACATGGCACAATGGAACTTGCGCCACCGCATCTTGAATGCTCCACTCTGATCACTTGCTGTGGCGCAAATTCCACTGCGCCATGCACGGAATGCAATGGCTGGGGAGTGATATTCAAAGGAGTTGCTCAATAGTGCAACTCCGTTGAATATCACCCCGGCCAAACCCCAGTGCAACTATTTTGTGCAGCGCAAGGGCTTGCGCCACAGAATGGCGCAGTTTGAATATCCAGCCCTATATTTTTGGTTTGATAAACATAAATTGCTGTTAAATTCTGCTAAATTCAAGACTATGGTATTTTCACACCCCAGGAGATCACCAACATTAGAATTTACTATTCTTGACAACTTGAGTAATTTAATAGAACAAGTCAGAGTGTTTAAATATTTAGGTATACTAGTTGACTGACATTTAACATTCGAGTCACATGTTTTGAATTTAATTAATAGATTACATTAAAGATTAGGGTTTCTTTATAGAATCAGAGGTAATCTCACAGTTGATATTAGGTATCTCCTTACACATAGTTTATTATTTTCTTTATTTTATTATGGGTCTATAGTATATTCATATATTTCTGACATAATTCTATCAAAACTTCAGGCTACATATCACTCTGTACTGTAATTTGGTTTGCTACTGGACAATCAAGGTTAACACATCATTGTTCTCTCTATAAACACTTTAGTTGTCTGTCATTGGTGGGGCGTTACAACTTTAGGTCACTGATGTTTTTACATAGGGTTCAGTTGGGTATAATGCCGCAAAGTATCCTTAGCCTATTCCCTAGGATCATAAAATCTGGCAGTACAAGGCTGCAGAGTAGGGATGGTTTCCTGATTCCACTTCTTCACACAGCCTTTGGTCAAAACTTATTAAAATTTGCTACCGCTAGGTTGTATAATAGTTTTCCTAGTAGTGCTATTAGTCAAAAGAAGTTAGCAACTTTTAAGACAACTCTCAGAAATAATTTGTTTGTAAAATTAATTTGCAAATGTTTTACATAATGTATATTTATTGATTGTCAATTGTACTGTAAAGTTTGTTGTGTCCTGTATCTTTTTGTAAAAACTGGACATTTGTGAAAATGGGCTTGTCCCACAAACCTACCAGTATAAAAAAAAATGAAATGAAAAATTAAAAGGGACAACCACTCTAATTTAGAATATAATAAGCAGTGATGAGGAAGTGCCACTTGAAGGACAAATCAGAAACTGTTAATATGTGCAATGGATCTAGTGGCAATAACAAGACAAGCCTTAAATGCAAAGGGTATGGCTTTAACTTATACAAAACTCCGACTCCTTGAGTAACGTTTTTACACACCATGTCAATATGGTCAGAAAAAGTCTGAGATGGGTCCAAAAGCACCCCAGTATTTAAAAGAGTAAACTTGTTCCTAAGGGGAACCAGCAGGGTCAAGGATTTAAAGTAACAGACTCACTTTAAAATTTGGCTTGGAGCCAAAAAGCATTGCTTTAGTTTTTCCTACATTCAAAATCAAATGATTTTGAGTGAACCAATCAGAAATTAGGTCAAAATCTATATGTAAGGTCTATGAAATCTTACTTACATTGTCTAAATTGCTATAAACAATTAGATTGTCTGCATATAAAAGTGTATCGCAATTCAATGACATTTCTGGAGCAGAATTAATAAAAAAGAAAAGTAACCAAAATGGATCCTTGGGAAACACCTCTGTCAACTAAAAGGGAGTCAGACTTTTCAGGTCTGACCTGCACAAATTGGGAACTCCCCCTTATGTAGTTTTCAAACCGGGAGACAGAATTGCTAGACAAGTACAGAAGTTTAAGAAGTAATAAGTCATTACCAATAAGCTCAAAAGCCTAATATTCAGAGATGGCATTTCTGTATTGTATCTGCATGGGACATTCCATTGCCTTGTATGGGAGGTCCAGGGGTGGAGGGCGGGCATGATGAATACTCTGTAGGTCCATCCCATTGCCTGTGTGTGTGCAGCTCCACATGGCTATCCATGTGCCACCTACTTCTTTGACTAATTATGGAGGCTGAATGGTGCACAGTGGGATTGGGACACAGAGCTCCACATTTGTATTATGCATATTTTGTGTGGCTTTTGTCCACTTTTGTGGATTAGGCCCTAAGCATGTGTACAGCATTTATGTGATAGTTTCAATTTAGCAGTATATGTGTACCTACAGGGGAGTAGCCAGGCTGTAGCCTGAAGGCCTAGGCCTTCATCTGGGTTCAAACATTTTGACCAACTGCTTTAACTCAGCTGCCCGTGGATACTAATGTATCCTCAACAACATGTACCTGTGCTTTGACCTTCAGTTTTTGAAATCCCAGTCCAGTTACTCCCTGACCTAGAGCTCCTGTACCATGCTGAAAGAGCAGATAAATGGGAGTTCCAAATCATTCCCCATGGAGGAATGGTTTTATTTAAAATAGAGTACCTGGTAGCCTGACTGCTCACTCTCCTCACTGACAAGAGCTGAGACTGACAAGAGAAACACTTTAGAAAGTCTTTTTATGTTTGCTTGCATGCATGTGCAAGAAACATTATGCAGCAGCTTAGGAGAGAAGCTGGTTGTGGAGGCGCAGCAGTGTGGCAGTCAACGGAGGCACTGCATTTGGGGGCTTAGCACTGGTGGACCAATGGAGGCACAGTATGCTGATGACACTGGCTTTCAAAAGTGCCACCAAGTTGTAACGTTTTCGCTGCAGCAATCAGGGGCCTCCTCATCATTGCAGCGTCAGGCATTCTGCTGCAATGAGGAAGTGACCCGTCATTGCAGGGCGAAACGTTGTGTACTGTAATATTGTTTGTGAATGCGGCGGCAAACCGCCGTCATGTTCACAAAGAATGTTACAGAGCCCCCACTGCCAAGGGGGTGCCCAATCCCCCTCAACATCATGCACCCCCCAAAAACAGTGTTTGTTTGCCGACAGGGGGCCCAATCGTCATTGGCTTCAGTCCCCCATTCCAGTTTAATTTGCCAAAGGGGGGAGCCCACTCCCCATCAGTATAATGTCCCCCCCAAAAAAGTTGGTTTGTGCTAAGGGGGTGCCCATCCCCTTGGTTCTTGCCCCTCCGTATATGAAGCAACAGGGGTGCCTAATCTCCTGGCTACAGCCCTCCCCCAACAAAACATTATGTGGCATGCTGGGAGCCCTGCCCAGCATGCCAAATGTCCCTAATAAGAAAAAAGTCCCGCAATGTTTTTTTTTCCTGTAAATCAGAAAATGATCCCCTCATTGAGTCCGGTGGCCCTGCCCCCAACCCGCTCCCACCCTGAGTGAAAACTGCCTCCCCATACACCTCTCACCTCATCCTTACCTCCAGAGCCCAGCGCGATGATCTTCGGTGGACCAGAAACATGTCTGCACTCTTCAAAGCCGACCGTGAACTGAAGAAATGCTGGTAAGCAGTATAATGGCATAAATAAGGGGTTTTCAACTTTGGTGCATATCTCAGGAATTTTGGGGAATCTGGGTACCAAATTTTCAATATGTGGTTATTGGGAACCCTCCTTATGAATTCAGCCACTGTCATGGCGTTATTCAGTCCCGAAAGGTGATTTTGTGGTCACTGCGCGGAATCATCTTTTGGGATCGATTAACGAAACAACAGTGCCAGTGTTCATGAGGTGGGCTCTGAAAAAGTCTGTGCTGCAAAATTTGGTGAAAAAATCCAAGAAATTACTGTTTTACGAGCATGCATTGCGCAGCTGCTACGTACATTCATAACTTCACGAATTTGCAATATTTTTACTCCAGATTTTCAACATTGTCATTTTTCTGCACCTCCTTATGAACAGTAAAGCTGTCATTTTTTACATCCTGGCCGAAATGTGTTTTTGCATTTCCATCGCAAAATAGCGCAGTCGCAGTGGGAAATCAGTGTTCGAGACACATTAAGACAATCACAGTAACACTGTTCATGAGCAGTGGTCCTAAAATGCCTATGTTGAAAATTTTGTGACGAAAGTCCATAAAATGACTGTGTTAAGAGCATGCGTTGTGCAGTTTCCATGCATGCTCATAACGTCGTAAATTTTTTATACTTTCACTCCAGATTTTCAACATTGCCATTTTTCTACACCTCCTTATGAACAGTACAGCTGTCATTTTTCATATCCTGGCCAAAATGTGTTTTTGCACGTCTGGCACAGAATAGCGTGGTCGCTGTGGGAAATCAGTATTTGGGACACATTAAGAAAATCACAGTGACGCTGTCCATGAGCAGAGGTCCTAAAATGCCTATGTTGAAACTTTGGTGACGAAATTCCATAAAATGACTGTGTGACATGCATGCGTTGCAGTTTCCACGTATGCTCAGAAGTGCAAGCATTTTTAATATTCCCACTATAGATTTTCAACATTTCCATATTTTCACACCTTTCTATGGATGGTATAGCTGCCATTCTTCACATCCTGCCCAATCTGTGTTGTCGTACATGTGGCGCAGAATGGCACTGTTGCTGTTGGAACTCAAAGTTTGGGATACATTGACAAAATCACACTGCCACTCTTCATAAGAAGAGGTCTCGATGCTTTCATGAGGTGGGGTCACAAAAAGGCCATGTTGAAAATGTGTAGTGCAAATACCAACAAATGCCCAAGGCGTTAGGGTTTCTAACCATAACGTCCCACCCTGTACAGACTGACAAGCATCGGGGTGTGTCTTTGGATTGCCGACTGTACTGCTCATGCCATCCCACCCCCTCCCTCAGCCACTGATAGGCATCGAGGTTTACCTTGGACTCTTCGGCCCAGACTTCACCCTATTCTCCTATGCTGCACCCATTTCAGCATATGTCCTTATGGAATGGGTGACTGTAAAGCCAAACACCCCAAGGTACACCTCAACATGTGTCGGTGTCTGCAGAATAGGGTGAGGTGACATGGCATGACCATCATGGGCGACGACCCAAACACTTACCCCAATGCCTGTCCATCTCTACAGGATGGATGTGGGGTTGGCGTGAAATTCAATACTTCACTGCCATTCCTATTCTGCATCTGTCTCACTCCTGCATTTCCAATGCTAATATCAGCAAGCAAACATTCGGCATTGACAAATGCTTGTTTAAATAAAGGGACTGACTGCACTCTTTCCTGCTGACAAGAGCCCAGACCAGTGAAGGGAAAACAGGAGGAAGCGAGTGTTTTTTTTGTTAAATAACAGGCTTGGGAACTTACTGTTTTTTCTCTTTATCAGCATTAGTTGGGAGTAGCAAGAGGAACACAGGAAAGAAGGGTTTTACTTTGTTTTTTAAATAAAGGGTCTGGTCCTTGCAGACGCTCGTCCCTTGGTGTGGGTGGTTAGCTGGCATTGCCACTGAGTGACACCTAAGGGTTTACAAGAGGTGGTGATATGAGCAGACCTGACATGCATGTGCATTTTCATGAACCACCCCCATAGTGCTGTTGAAATTTCCAACAGTGAGGTGCAGAGGTGGGACAAAATGCCCCCCCATGGTTTAGTGCTGGATTATGGCCACAGGCTGCCCATTTTCAGCACAGTGCATCAAACACTCAGCCCCCTCTTCCAATAGGGGCTGCATCAAAAAATCCAAAAACTTCCATGTAGGCCCTGGCCAGGCCGAAAGGGGAAACTCCCCTGGGGGAGTTAAGTTAGGGCTGCTCATCAGAGATGCAGGGACCTGGTAAAGAGTAGCCTGGATCAGGAGACAGGGACCACAAGTACAAGCTTGGTGGAGACAGACCAGTAGGTAAGCTCAGTGACAGGGGGCCTATTTTAAAAAAAAATTAAAGGGCCTTGCAACCAAATAGCACTCTCTCCTTGCACTAGCAGTAGCTGGGGCTGGCAATGAGAATACAGGGTGAAGATTTTTTTTTTAGATAAAGGTTTCCAGTGCCCAACTGCATTCTCCTGTTGGCAGCAGGTGCCGGGACTGGTAAGGGGAATACAGGGCAAAATATATTGTTTTATTAAGCTAAAGATGCTGGTGGCCCAGCTTCAGTCTTCCTTCAGCAACAGGAGTTAGGACTGGTGAGGGGAACACATGGAGATATTTGTTTTTCAATAACAGGCCCGGTGGCCTGACTGAACTCCCTAATTGCTGAGGTGAGCCCATCCTTTGATACAGCTGTGGCTGTCCTGCAGGGACTTCCTCCCTGTTGAACTCCATTAGACCTTGAGGAGCCATGGCAGTGCAGTCTAGTAGTTAGGGAATCAGCTTGGGGACCATTAGATTGCTGGTTCAGTGTCTGCTAGAGCCAAACAATCACTGTACGGCCTTGGGCAATTATCCTTTCAGGTATCCAGTGAACATGGCGACCGTAATTGAGCCCGTACAAAAACGGTGACTCAGTTATGGTGCCTGTGTTCAAGGCTGCCTGGTAGGGAAGCGACCGGATACCTGGGTGGACAAGGTAGGGTGACAGGAAGCATACACAAGCACACACACGGGGGGGAGGAAGGGAGGGAAGGTATATGGGAGGGGGTGTGGTGGGCAGCTGCTGAGCTGGTCCACTAGCGTGGTGGGGAGGGTGGTCGGTAGAGAGGTGCAGGATTCAGGTCCAACACAGCGTGGTTCTTTTTTTGCTGGTAGGTGGCTTGTTTTTATTTAAGTATTTCACACCCCCCCGACATGTGCCCCCCTAGAGTTGAGAATGCTATAGTGAGGGTGAGGCAGGGGGGACCTCCCCACATTAAAAGAAAACCCGTAGATCTCAGACACCTTCTTGCTGTTCGTCACGAGTGTGCATTGCTAAAATTCATCTTCGGCAGTGTACACTCGCCTTAACGGTGATTGCTATTCCGCAATCGCTGTTATCATGGAGAACTGTGCTCCAGTTCACCTAGCTGCAGAAATGGGTAAACGCAGGACCCCACTGGAAACAAGATGTTGCATCTCAGCTGGACTATACTGGGTAAATAAATGTATTTAACAAAAAAAGAGGAGCAGAAGCAACACAGGTATGATGCCCCAGCAAACAGAGAACAGTCAGCAGCAGAGAAGGAGCCATCCTAGCCCCTCCAGCATCAGACACAAACCACCACCTTGAATGGAGCTGTGGACACATGGGGTAGGGGGTTAGAGAGGTTGGATGAAACAAAAAAGTGGAGCACAAACACCAAAAACATGGAGACAGGAGCATGGCATGGTGCCATCTTGGTACTGACAAGTGCAGGTTACAGAAAACAATGCACCAGTGCTAGACGGTAGTCACTCCACCTGCTGTGCTGACAGCTGTATTTCTTGGGGGTCAGGAAGGCCCACTATAGTAGTGGGTGGGTTTGGCCAAAGACTGCTCATGGTGGTGGCAGTTTTTCTGTGTCCCCATTTCTATGTGTCTTGCCATACAAGGATTAGTTTCCTGCCCCACAGGGCACAGCACTCAACAATATGCTGCAAAGGGATGGAAATTGTGAGATGACAATGAAGGCATGGCAAATGAATGGCAAAAGCCTCATGTATGGACATTTACAGTACTGTGTCATTTTCTGACAGATCAGGGTGCCATCCATAGGTTTCAATGGGAGACTGGAACTTTTTGTTCCACTATGGTTGCAATAATAGCTGAGTTCTATACAGGCCAGATATAAAATTAGAGTGAAGCAAAACTTTTCTGGGTCTGGTTAGAGACCAGAAAGTTTTGAAATGGTAACTGTTTCCAAACCCATGTTAATACTTTGCAATTTGCGTTTATGTAAGTACACCATCGAAAATGAGCATCAGCTCAGTGGTTTATGGCACCATCCCTTGATTTTCCAACAAACTCCATTGATGATGATGATTTACATATTCATTATATGCTAACTATTTATTTATTTCTTTAATTAAACGTTTTACCAGGAGGGCATACTGAGCAGAGTACTGCTGGATTCCAGGTGCGTCCTGGGGGATGGGGTACTAAAGAGAAAGACGTACAATACAATTTCAATTTTTCCATACCAAATACAGAGGTGTGTACAAACAGAGCTGAGCAAAATACGATTAGTACAGTAATTTATAGCAGCTCTTGAGAATACAATATTTATGGAGGACAAAGCAAGCAACAGGATCAGTATAAAAATTACAATAATCTGTACCGAGGCTGCAGAAAATGAATGGTTACTGGCACTCCTAGCGACACATACATGGAGTGGTGAAGTGCTCATTTATGAAGAAGCTGAGGTGTTGATATGGTGGCATTAGCCAAGTGCTTGCAGAGAGGGAATTCCATAATTTGGGCATGCGGTGTCTGAAAGTTAATTGGCCAGCCAACTTAGACTATGTGGCACTGACAGGAGATGGGTGTCAGCATTCCTCAGGGAATAAGCAGATGTGTTATGAGTCGTGAGCACAGCCTTGAGGTATGGGGCAAGGACTGGGACCAGCACTTTGCTGTGACCATGGCGCAGTGTGCCTGTCGTCAGTCATGGAGCAAGGGCAGATTTAGAGAATGATAGAGGTCGCAGTGGTGTGAGGAAGGCGAGCTGTCAAGGGCAAATCAGCAGAAAGAGTGGAAGAGAGGATCCAGTCTGGCTAGGGTGGACTTGGGAGTGGCACTATAAACTACATCCCTGTAGTCGAAGATGGGAAGAACCATTTTCTGTACGAGAGCCCTGCGAGCTGGCAGGGGGATGCAACCATGATTTCGGTAGAGAGCACCCAATTTGGGGTGTAGTTTTTTGTGGATGGCATCAACGTGAACAGAAAAGTTGAGATTCTGGTCCAGCCAGACCCTGAGATAACTAAAGGAGAACAAGCCTCCACAGTAGTCCTGTCCAGGGTGTGGAAGGAGGGGGTGGGTTGTGAGTCGATAGAGTCTCTGCCTCATGCCAAAAGTCATGGAGATACCACTATTGATCATTTGCATTTCAAACCACTCAAGCTATTTTTAAGGCGGGTGTCAGATTAGTTTGAAATGTTACAACAGGTTTGCCCCGAAAACAAAAAATATTAACCTGGCTCCTGCCCATGTTGTTGGGCGTTCAGATACTTCACTGAAAAGGTATTAAAACTGGTTCAGATGCATCACTGCTCTGCTCTGCTTTGCTGCAGGCTTGCCTTCCCTTTCCAGTGTCAGCTGCTCAAGTCAGTATAAATTTCGCTGTCAGCTGGTACCTACACAGAATGTACAACTGACACTGCAGGCTACCTAAAGCTGGAATTATCTCTCCGCACTGACTGTCTTGATGGATGTTAGACAGTTCATTTGCTTTATTACCATATTTTCTCTAACTTTATGTTGCCAGCTGTTTGATTACCTTAAAAGTGTTATTACTTAGACGCCTTCTGTTAACATCCAGCAAAGACACTTTGAAGAATCCGGTAGAAGTGCATGTAGTAGAACAGATGGATTGGCTTGGGGGAAGGGGAAACTAGGTTTCATCCTCAGGTTGTCTTCTATTTTTTTTTTTTACCATTTGCTCTAAGTGATTATAAACTTTCTAATGTCTTAAGGGAAACAAAATCCTCTGATACCCCTCCTACCATATTATGTCCCTTATATTCAAAAGTGGTCCTTACCTTAGGGGTGTGTGGATATACATGTAGATTGGAATACTATAAAACAAAGATAATTAAAACATTTAAAGAGCAACTCAGCACCTCAGTGTATATTTTCATAAAAATAATGTTTTCATGATTACAGTTTAGGGGGCCAAAGTTCCAGTAGAATAAGGTTCGTGTCTCCCAAAAGTTTAGGTTAGGGCAAATTAATCTGGATGGAGAGGCAGGAAGCTTACTCAGGGACCAAGACACAAAAGATTTATTTGTAGGGTACAAAAGGAACAACAGGATAACTATTTTTCTACAATGTTACAATTTGTGACCACAGAGCAAGCAAGTAAGCAAAACAATACAATACAATCATAACCAACAGTTGGCCTGACCAATAGCAGTGGGTAACCCTTTCAGTCCAAGTCCTGATTGCACTTTGCAGAGACGATGAGGCCATGGAGATCCAATAAGACAACTGACAAACCACGCTTGGGCTTCATGATGTGTTGGCTGACCGGCAATTGAGGATTGGCCCCACAAAGTGCTTTTCTTAAACATTTCATTATGGGGCATCCCCTGTATGAGCAGAAACTGGAGAAGAATGTTGGCACAGTAGCTGAATAACAAAGAACTTGGTGATCCTCTGCAACCCCTGGCAAAAGCTGGAGGTCCTGGGTGAAGAGAAGCCAAAGTTTCCTGCTTGAGATGGTTCACTGGATGGTCCACAGCAATGACCACTGATAGGCCCCCGTCACCCAGTTCACCTCCCAATGGGAAGACTACTGGAGATGCAATTCTCAGCGCAGCCTCTGCAAAGCAGCACTGGAGAACACGATTTGAAGATACAGGTGGGATGGCTCAGGGGTAATGTGAGGAAGTATTTTTTTTTCACAGAGAGGGTGGTGGATGCATTGAACAGCCTTCCTGAGGAGGTTGTGGGGTCTAAAACTGTGGGAGAATTCAAGAATGCATGGGACAGACATAAGGCAATTTTTGTGGGGGTTAGGAAGAAATATGCTGTTGGTTAAATAGGATCTGCAGCTTATCCTCTAGGTAGGGAAATGGGCAGACTAGGTATGCCAAGAGGTCCTTATCTGCTGTCAAAGTCTATGTTTCTATGTGTATGACTTGCAGACAGGTGTCAAAATAAGAAAATGGTCTGACACAACATCAACTGTGGTCCATTACTGTTGAGTCGGTGTGACTCCTAAGCTCACTAACTTTTGGATACCTGACTAGCAGCTATTTACAGCTTACAATGCGGAACCAAGGCTGAAACTCCATGGTGGAGATTTGAAGTGGGTCAAAGGTGCTGGAGGCAGGTATGATGAAGATGAAGGAGTGGCCAGGGACCTCCCCAGGTCAGAGTTGAATGCTGAAGGAGCTGGTCCTGGCAACTGAGGTGAAGCTTGACATCAAATTAATAAAGCCTGCAAGAAGAATCTTTAACCCACTGAATGACCAAAGGCCCTAACACTTGAGCCAGTCACCGGTCAGCTCTAAAGCTGGCTCACTCAGTGGCCCTCACTAATGGCTAACTACCTCTACAACCAGACTCAAATGTCTTGGGGTTTCACATCCAGCTCACATTGGAGGGGAGGAAGGCTAGAGGAGTCATGGGCCTGACAAAGGTAAGTGCAGGCTTCTGTGCTCCATGAGTCCTCCACCCTTGCCAGCAGAGCCACTTCTCACTCTCCCTAATGAGCACTCCCCAGGCCCTTTTCTAGGGCAGAGGAGGTCCTGGCTGGTAGCCAAGGGATTGGGTCTTTTATGCCCGCAGGGAGGGTCTCAGGCCAGCACTGTTGTGTGTCCCTTGAATAACCTGATGTGCCAAAGGCACAAATCCTAAATTCAAACAAAAAGCTGGGGAAAAGGGGTCCTGGGACAGGTAGGCAGGGAAGCGAAGAGAATAGTTCACCACCGCATCCTTCTTTTTTCCCATTTTCAGTTTTGCTTTCCAGATTTTGAACTCATCCTGGTAGCCTGACTAAGAAGCGTATATCAAAAACATTTGACTGTCCCCAAGTAACCTCATAGTGCATTTGTTTATGACATGATTGGACTTATGATGACAACAGACTGTGATGTCACAAACAGCAGTTGCAAGATCAGGTAGTGACCGAGCTCTAACTTATGAAAAATGTAACAAAGTCTTCTACTGTTTCCTGTTAGTCCCAGCAACACAGAGTTGGTAAATTTCCTGAGTACCTCCTGTGTGTGTTGACTACTGTACTTTTCCAGACCTTCTGGATGCCCATCCCACGGGTATAAGTACGAGGCCCTGATCTTGCTTAGAAAAGATGGGTTGTGAGTTCCTGTGCCCATATGGGGCAGCAGTGTTCTGTGACTGTGAACTATCAGAAGAGGCCCATGGACTCAGGATGGTGGCAATGTCCCAGGTCAAGTGTGGCACTGACTTCCTCTACAGTGTGGCTCTGGAGGCCAGATTCCCACACAGGTATAAGGGTCGGATGACAAGGGCCTTTGGGGGCTCACGCTTGATGAAGGCCTCCTTATGGCATTCCCATCAAATGACCCAGGGTTCAGAAGTATACTAAAAATGTTTCTGATGATCTGCAGGCTCCCAAATGGTAAGTGAACATGGGACCATGCTTACTTGAAGTCTGGGGGGCACTGTTGAGACACTGAGGCTCAAGCATTGGGTAACACGTACTGAGGAATCAAAATCAGCAGCTCACAGTGAGCATCTGTGCCGTAGGCAAGCACACTGTGCAAAACAACAAATCAGAGATGCGGCACCAAGTTATTGCTATATTAACAAGCATTTGTCAATGCCGAATGTTCGCAGCATGCTTTACATAGAAACATAGAAACATAGATTTTGATGGCAGATAAGGACCGCTTGGCCCACCCAGTCTGCCCATTTCCCTACCTAATGGATAAGCTGCAGATCCTAGTTAACCAGCAGCCTACTTCTTCCTACCCCCACCCCCTAGAATTGCCTTATGACTGCCCCATGCATGCTTGAATTCCACCACTGTTTTTGACTCCACAACCTCCTCCGTAAGGCCGTTCCATTCATCCACAACCCTCTCTGTAAAAAAATACTTCCTTAAATTACCTCTGAGCCACCCCCCCTTCTATCTTCAAATTCTGCCCCTTGTTCTTGCACACCTCTTTTTTTGAAAGATGCTACCCTCTTGGACTTTGTTGATTCCCTTGAGGTACTTGAAAGTTTCTATCATGTTCCCCCTCTCCCTTCTTTCCTCGAGGCTATACATATTTAGCTCCTTAAGTCTCTCATCAGATGTCTTCCGGTGCAGACCCTGCACCATTTTAGTTGCCCTTCTCTGGACAGCTTCCATCCTGTCTATGTCTTTGCGGATTGGGTCTCAGACTGTACACAGTACTCAGATGGGGTCTCACCAACTATCTGTACAGAGGATAATAACTTCCTGTTTTCTACTGGTGATGCCTCTCCCTATGCATCCCAGTATCCCTCAGCCCTCCTTGCCCTCTCACATTGCTTGCACCTTTAGGTCATCTGATATGACTACCCCAGGTCCCTTTCCATTTTTTGTTGTTGGTATCTCACCCCATTGTGTACTCTTTCCCTGGGTTTTGTTTCCCAGGTGCATACCTTGCACTTCTTAGCATTGAATCTAAGCTGCCATACATTTGACCATTCCTCTAACCTTGCCAAGTCCCTTCTCATCCTTTCCACCCCACCTTGTGCATCAACTCTGTTGCAGATCTTTGTGTCATCTGCAAAGAGACATACTTTTCCTTCCAGTCCCTCTGCAATGTAAGCTTATAAAGACATTGGCAGAGGACGATCCTAATACTGAACCCTGCGGTGCCCACTAGTAACCCCTTTCTTCAGAGTGGACTCCATTTACTATTACTCTCTGTGTCCTATTCTCCAGCCAATTCTTTACCCAGGCTGTCATCTTGGGACCCACTCCCAGGCTGGCTAACTTGTATATTAATCTTTTGTGTGGGACTGTGTCAAATGCCTTGCTAAAGTCTAGGTAGGCCATGTCCACAGCCCCTCCCTGATCTATTACTTTGGTCACCCAGTCAAAGAAATCTATCAGATTTGTCTGGCATGACCTTCCTGCTGTGAATCCATGCTGCATGGGTCCTGTGCCCCTCTGGCCTCTAGATACTCAACAATTCTTTCCTTCAGAAGTGATTCCATCATTTTCCCTATCACTGAGGTTAAACTAACAGGTCTGTAGTTTCCTGCTTCTGCCTTGCTCCCACTTTTGTGAAGGGGATTCACATCTGCCCTTCTCCAGTCCTCGGGTACCACCCCATCCTCCCATGATTTGTTAAACAGGGTAGTCAGTGGTGTCACTAGTTCTACCCTTAGTTCTTTTAGAATTCTAGGATGAATCCCATCAGGTCCATTGCTTTGTCCACCTTCAGTTTTAAGAGTTCTTTCAGAACCCTTTCTTCTGTAAATGGGCTGGTATCAACTTCTGTATCCAGAGTGTTTCTACTGTTTGTTTTAGGTACCTCCCCCAATTCCTTTGTAAATACTGAGCAAAATATTTGTTTAGTATCTCTGCCTTTCACAGTCACCCTCTGCCCTCCCTCCCTCCCTTTATTAAGCCTCACTAACCCTCCTTGGTCTTTCTTGGCTCCTGATGTACCTATAAAGGTTTTATCTCCTTTCTTAACTACGTTGGCTATCTTTTCCTCGGTTTGGGCCTTTGCTGTTCTGACTGCCTTCCCAGCTTCCTTTTGCTTTAACTGATACACTTCTCTGTCCTGCTCCTTGTGTGATTCCTTGTACTTCTTGAATGCTTTCTTTTTCTCTTGAACCTTCACTGCCACTTCCTTTGAGAACCATAGTGGTTTCTTACATCGTTTTGTTTTGTTTATTTGCTTCACACAAAGGCTTGTTACCTCTGTGATGGCAGTTTATATTATTCCTCATTGTTCTTCCACCCCTCCTTCCTTCCCATTTGCTAGTGCATTCCTTAGGCACTCACCCATTTTGGCAAAGTCAGCCTCCTAAAGTCCAGTACTTTTGCCTTTGTATGGCTTGACTCTATTGCTGTGTTTATTGTGAACCACACTGTTCGATGGTCGCTAGTTCCCAGATGGCTACCCACTTCTACATCTGTGATCCTCTCTTCATCTCCATTTGAGAGAACCAGGTCTAAGATTGCTCCCTCTTGAGTGGGCTCAATACTAGTTGTCTAAGGCATGCCCTTGTAGGGCATCTAGAATAACCCCACTTTGAAGTGGCTGCTGCAACTGCACTCCAGTTAACATCTGGCATATTCAGATCACCCATCAGCAATATCTCCCCTTTTTCTGCCAATTCTAAGTATTCTTTCTATCATTTCCTAGTCCATTTCCTCCCCCTGAGAAGGGGGTCTGTATACAACCCCTGTTCGGATTGTGGTGCCATTGCCAGTCTCCAAATTTACCACAGTGCTTCTTCTCCTCCCTGTTTTCCCTTTTGTTCTGTTGCTTTGATTCCTTTCCTTATGTAAAGCTACTTCCTCCTCCTTTTACCCTCCCTGTTCCTCCTGTAGATAGTGTATCCTGGTATGTTTACGTCCCAGTCATGGTTTTGTGTGTACCATGTTTCTGTGACTGCCACGATATCCAGATGTTCCTCCTCCATCAAGGCCACTAATTCAGGAAGCTTGTTACTCAGACTACGGGCATTGGTACTCATTGCTTTCCATTTTTTGATGGCTTTACCTTCTTTTGCAGCATCCACCACTGACCTTTCTACCTCAGTCTTTTTCTCATTTAGTACCCTGTTTTGTAGGGAGAGCCTGGGAGTTTCCTGCTGCTTATCAGTGCCTCCCCCCTTGACTAGTTTAAAAGCTTGCCAATGAAGCATTTAAACCGATTGCTCAAAAGACTTGTTCCCTTCCTGGACAGATGCAGACCATCCTTCCAGTATAGGCTGGTGTCCCTCCAGGTGGAACCCCAATCCCCAATGAAGTCAAACCCCTGTGCTCCACACCATTTTTTCAACCATTCATTAAACTGCATGGTGCAAAGTACCCTCGCCTCACTCATGCCATTGACAGGTAGCACCTCAGAGAAGGATATTTTGTGTGCTACTTGTCTTAGGCCCCTCCCCAATTCTACAAAGTCCTTCTGCACTGCTCCAATCTCATGATGAGCCAAGTCATTTGTCCCTAGATGGACAATGACATCCAGCTCAGACTCCCGTGCAGCTGTTCTCGTGATCCTGAGGATGCGCTTCCTGTCTCTCCAAGCCATGGCACCAGGCAGGCACCTTACTTCAGTTTTCCCTGCTCCCCCCAGTTCTATCCCCCTAATAATTTAGTCCCCCACCAGGAGCTGCTTCCTTTCCTTGTGGTGTCCTCTGCCTCCTTCCTGTGGGCCTCCCTTGTGACAGTTGTCGTCAGCCTCCTTAGTCTCCTCTGTGGGTGCATCCATAGGGGAGCTATGCTCCCCCAGAATGGTGTATGGATTGTGGTGTGGGACAACTGACTGGGTGTGCCTCTGTTCCACCATCCTCACCCTCCCTGAGTCCACTGTGGTCCAACTGCTGTGCTTTCTTCACAACCTCTGAGGTAGTGGTGGTGGCTCTGGTGCTCCCTGGATGGGGGAGGTTCCCTTCCTACCATCCAGTGTGGCCTGGGGGAAGGTTCCCTTACTACTGTCCAGTGTGGCCTGAAGATGGGCAACTTCCTCCCTCAGGGCAGAGAGTTGTCTGAAAATAGGGCAGCATCTCAGCCTCCAGAAAGACTCCCGGAAGACTGCTGCCCCACAGCCATTACATTGCACTACCCCACATATTTTTGTGTGTGTGTGTGTGTGTGTGTGTGTGATTGGTTTGTTATATAGAAATATATATATTATACAATGTGCATGCTTATATTGTCAGTGCAGTGTGCTAGAGAGGATATGACAGTGATATGCACCTTGCACTCTTGAGGAAATGATGTCAGAACCCCAGGTATAAAGGAACTATTTCCAGGGGTGGGTGGGGTGAGGGTGGTAAGGGGTTGGGTCTAAATTGTGCCCTCACAAAACAATCAGCTAAAAGCTCTGACCCACCGCTGCGATGAGTGCCTCCCTGTCAGCAAGATGCCCTACACAACAATTTGACAGAGAAAATACCCTGCTAATCAAACAGAGAAAAATCCACACATCCAAGTCAGACACAGGTAAACCTCCCCAGCCCCAAAACAGGCCTGGTGGTTTGTGCTCTGAAAGCTGTCAACCCCAAAATAAGTCAGCTGTGCTTTAAACGCTTCCTGCACTGAAAATCTTAAGAATTGTAACAAACAAACGAAACCTAGATCCACCTCCCTCTGTTGCTTGAAAGACTGTCTTTTCCTGTTTCACACTGCAGGTTTTGCTATGACAACTCCTTAACCACAGTAACTTATTTAAAAATAGTTTAACTATCACAAACTCCTAAGCACCAGTAAATTATTTAAAAATAGTTTCTGTCCCAAAATCCTAGTAGTCAATCCAGCTACCCCCAAGGGACCACCAAAATGCAGTATTCAAACACTTGTGAAGTTACTTCCAAGATAAGCAGAGTTTGCAAGCTCCTTTTTCAACTCCTCAGCCACCTGTAATTTATTTAAACATAGTTTAACTGTCAGAAAATCCTAGTAGTCAATCTAGCTACCTCTAAGGATCTACCCAAATGCAGTATTTAAATCCTTCTGAAGTTACTAACAAGATAAACAGAGTTTGCAAGCCCCTTCTTGGTTAAACACTAAATAAATATGTGAATAAAATGCAATTACCAAGGGTAGTTAGTTTCACCTCCCACAGAATTAAGCAAAAGTGCACGTTGTTGCAGATATCAAGTGCAATATAGAATTTCTCACTCAGCTCACAGCTGAATAAAGAAGTAGTGTCCTTCCAGGTCAAGAAAATGTGCTTTGCTGTTGCACTGGTCTTCCTTGTACACCTGTTTATTATATATTTACCCAGGATAAAGCAGGAGAGATACAATATCTCATTTTCAGTGGTGTGCTGCTTTTACAGATTTTTAGGCTGTATTTACCCAGGACAGGCAAGATGACAGACAAGATGTAATTTTCAGTGGGTTTCCATATTCTGACCCCAAATTTGCAACATAAGGTGGGCGATGTTCTCCAGCAGTGGATACATCTTATTATACCCCTAACCCATCAACCAACTCGGCCTGCCCAGAACAGTGGCAAAGGAGATGGGGAAGGCAACGAAAAGCTGCATCTGGATCTCCCATCTCACAGGATTGCCCAGTCAGCCACACCACAGCCACAGTAGAGAGCCAGAGCATTAGCCCACAATTCATCATCTATGGACTCCCCTTAAACATGCAGCACTGTTACTGATGGGTGACACCCAGTCAGCCCCAGTGTCCTCAATTTTTGCAGTTAATCTTTTTATTGAGAATTATAAAGTATTCAGCAAGATAACATATGTCTTCCAAATACATAAACACATATATACATACAGAAAAGAGAAATAACAGCTTGTGCTCACAAACATTGTAGAGTATTTGACATGGAATCTTGTACTATAAGTACTGAATTAAATGTTACAAACCCTTGAATTAAAGGAGGAACACAAATGATTCATATTAGAGGGGTAGTATAAATATACAATACAATGAAGATGTGTATGGTCATAATTGTATGATAACATAATGGAAAATGTATTACAATGCAAAGAGTTGTATGTGAGCCAGAAATACTTGAGTGTTACAGGAATAAAACAATTAGAAGAGAAAAAAGAGAAGAAATGAAATTTGAGATGAAAGTGAGAAGAAGAGGGAAGAGGAAAGAGGAAAAAAAAGAAACGAGACTACAATAGCAAAAAAAATGAAGAAGATTAATGCTGCAAGAAGTACTAAGTGTGTCAATCCATTCCTTAGCTAATAGAAGGCTTAGGTGAATCCAGGTAAATAAAATAGGCCTGCCAACATTTATTATATCTATTGACTCGATCAGAAGAAATATGTGACATATGGTCTAAAGAAGCATATTGAGATAATTGTTTGAGGGTGTCTGGGAGATTGGGGATTGTACTAGATTTCCAATGCATAAGAATAAGGTGTTTAACTTGAAGGAATAATATGGGCAACCATCTATTCTGAAAATGGGATATTTTATATGAATGAAAATTGAAGATGCCAGTTATACAATGCTTAGGGTCTAATGGAAAAGACTGACCAATCACTTGTATTGCAAAATTATGGATATTATGCCAAAGGTTAAATATGGGGGGACAATACCAAAAAATATGTAATAGATCTCCATTGGGAGAATTACAGTGTCAGCAGTCATTATTGTTTAATAAGCCCATATTATGCAGCACAGCCAGAGTTCTATACCATAAATGGAGAATTTTTGTCTCTATTAGAGAACTACGCTTATCTTTAAAAGTTTTATGACAAGAGATCCAACAACTGTGCCATTGACCATTGGATATATTGAAGTTTAACAATTTACCCCACTTGTTTTTTGCATTGATGGATTGATCTGGAAAAGAGTCATGGATTTCTTTGTAGATAATACTGTTTAGATTTGTGGTTGATTTGTTCCACTTAGAGATAAACTGGTTATGTAAGGGCTGGGTGGACAAATGTAAAAAAATAAGAGTTACATGCAGTGCGGAGCTGTAGATATTTCCAGAAATCATGATTTGGGATGTTCCAGAGGATACAAAGTTCTGAGAAAGTTTGAATTTGTGAGTTTCAAGAATGTCGTTCATGAAGAAGATACCGGAGTTCTTCCAGGTTCAGCAAAAGATTGGGTGATTGTCAAGAGAGATGAAATGGTTACCCCAAACAGGGGCATATGCAAGAGGAGTTGGATTTGATTTAAGATGCTTATGTATTATTTTCCAATAAAATAATGAGGATGCTATAGTGGGATAAGATTTTAATTTGGGGGGAAGAGGGTTATAGATGAAGGAGGTAGAAACATTACAGGACATAAGGAGGCTTCCATATTGACTCATAGCGGAGATTTATTGTTGGGTTTACAAAACCATTTGATAGTTTGAACTGTGCGGAAAGCCCAGAAGAAGGCCTGAAACCAGGGAAGCCCCAAACCACCTCTGGACCAATGAGAACGAAGTTTGCTGTGACTAAATCTAGGGGGTTTTGCCCTCTCAAATAAAATGACTAATTATTTTGTCAATTTTGATGAGAAAACTAGAAGGGACAATTAGGGGAATGTTAGCAAATAAGTATAAAATCTTTGGTGTTATTGACTTTTTAATAGCAGATATGTTGCCATTGAAGGAGAGATTAAGGAGTTTCCATCTATGGAGTGTAGATTTAATGCTGGATAATAAAGGTGAAAGATTAGTGTCCCATATTTTGTCTAAATTTGGAGTGCTACAGATACCAAGATAAGAGATACCATGTGGTGCCCAGCGGAAGCCCAAAGAGTTATTCATAGAGGGTTTGCATAAGTTATTCAATGGCTTCGTTTTGGATTTATTAAAGTTTAACGCTAGTCTGGAAAGGGAGGTAAATTCGTTAAGTAATTTTATATGTGGTTGTCCTGATTCTTCCAAATTTTCTAATAAAATTAAGAGATAATCTGCATAAGAGAGCGAGGTGTAGTGAGAGTAGCCAATGGGGATGCCAGGAATATTACTCAATTGACTAATAGAAGCTGATAGGGGTTCCATGGCAAGGATAAATAAAGAAGGTGATAAGGGGCAGCCTTGCCTAGTTCATCTAGCCAGTGGAAAGGAGGGAGATAGGATAGAATTAGTAAGAACTCGCACCGAAGGCGAAGTATACAGTAGTTTAATCCATGAATAAAAATTTATTAGAGAAACCAAAATGAGATAGTACTTGATATAAATAATTCCAATTTAGGGAGTTGAAGGCTTTTTCAAAATCAATAGCAATGGCAGTTGTAGTTGATTTAAGTGATTTTGCCTTATACATTAAATTAAATAAAGAACAAAGGTGGTCCGAACCAGATCTATTCTTAATGAAGCCAGTTTGGGAGGTATGTACAAGCTTCGAAATTAATAATTCAAAATGAAGGGTTAATAATTTAGCAAAGATTTTGCCATCAGTGTTTAGAAGTGAGATCGGCCTATAACTAGAGGGAAGAGAAGGGTCTTTATCTTTTTTGGTATAACAGTGATAATAGCTTCTGTCATTGTGGGAGGGATTTTACCCTTAGAGGTTGCTTCTAGGAAAACATTAAAAAGTAAAGGGCAAATGATTTCTGAGAGAGATTTGTAGAAGTCTACAGGGAAACCATCACTCCCTGGGGACTTACCCGATTTTAAGGAAGACAGCGCTGTTTGGATCTCTTGAAGAATGAAAGGTTCATCTAATTTTGTTACCTCTTGTTGAGAAGATGTGGAAGCTGTAAATTCTCCAAGAAGTGTTGTATATGATGAGTTTGCAAGGTGTTTTGTTGTGAATATAACTGTTGGTAAAAAGAACACATAATGCGGTTAACTGAGGGATTGTCAGAATAGATTTGGCCTGAGAGATCTTGCAAGCCTGCAATATGTCTGTCTGATTGTTGAGATTTGAGTTGGTATGAAAGCAATTTTCCAAATTTGTCCCCTTGCTCCCAGTAGTTATGTTTAAGCCTTAAGAGGGCGAGTTCGGCTTTCCTAGATATTAATTCGTTAATTTTAATTCTTAACTGAAGGATTACAAGGTGAAGTTGTGAATGGGGGTTAGGTTTATTTGTTTTATAACAGAGGTTCTCTTTATGTTTCAGAGATTTTTCTAGATTGACCAGTGTCCTCAATGACTGAGTCTTTACTGCTGAAAGCACCTCAAGAAATGTCCGCATCCTGGGCAGACATCACTCAATGAGGTATATAGAACAAAACAACTTCCATGCTCAACAAAAAAAGAGCAGCCTTCATTGACTTGCAGCACTTGACTCAAGCACAAAAAACTATCTTCTTGAGCTGGCCTGTCAGTGCAGCAGTAGTTAGTGCTTGCAACACCGGGAACCTGGGTTGGGGTGCTGACTCATCAGGGGTGGACGGGGAGAAGGAGGATAGAGCATCCATCAGATCGCTCTCCTCCTCCAGGGAAGGAGGGCTGTCATCCCCGCTGTGATATCGCCACCTGGGTGACCACAGGTGGAAGTGCTACTCAGGGATGCCGTGGGTGGGTGAGGACATTGGCCGAGTTATGGTATGGCCATCAAGTCATGATGTGCTTCCCTTGGAACTCCAATAGTGCCGTCGTCCCTAATGGCTGGACTAAACAAGGAAAATACCCCCACAGCAAAACCTGAAGATGACCTCCGGCACGCAGCCTCCCTACACCGGGCGATCCCTGGAGAAGGTACCTGATGAATTCAGACAGGTGAAGGGAGTGGAAAGGGGTTCCCACTCACCCTCTTCCCACTGGGGGAAAGCCAAGGCAGTGTGGAGGTAGCCCCCATTGAAGAGGTCCAGGTGCAGCCAAGCACCGATGCCTAGGAGAGCCTGAGGGAGGGCAAGGCTGTGGGTGAAGAGAAGGTAAATAGTAAATGTAAAAATAAAATATATATATCTTCTTACCCCAGGAGTTCTTTAGCATCAGTAACTTTTTTGCACTTAGCTGGCTAGGTGCAATTGCCCCAGAGGTTGCCTTTAAGAGATATTTAATAAGTGTAGGGCCAAGCCAATCAAAAGACAGGAGGGGGTGTGAACTGAGTGAGAGCTTTTAACTACTTTAGAATTTTTTTCTCTGCTGGACTGAGTAATATTGCCTCTGAGGTGTCTCCCAACTTTCCTTGTTGACAGCCTCCTAGTACTTATCTGGGTAAAGTTTTGTTCACAAATTATTTCCTTTAGTGTGCTGAGTGCAAGTTTTACTTTTTCATTAGCACTGTGCACATTTTTTATTTTTAGCGTGATGGTGCTATTTAGACTTTATTTTTCCCGCGACTATTTAGTTTAAAGCCTAATTTTATTGCGGGTGCTTATTCTCGACGTTTTCCTTAATTTTTGGATAAATTCTTGTGGGAACCATCGAATTAGGGACAGTTGCCTTGTTTTTTACCTCAGACTTTGCAGGATTTCCCGCAAGGCACCTGCAGTAGATTTCAAACTTAAACAGTGCCTGGGGGGTTTCCTCTCTAGACTGGCAATTACGAGGAAACCTTTTTTGTTATATTACTGACCTTGGTATCATCTGTGTCAGGACTGTCCGTAAGGGTCCAGCAGCCACCAGTGCGCAGGTGAGTATTACTGGGTTTCTTTTAAGATTGGCACTGGTACAGATCCCAGTTTTACACCAAAAAAAAAAAAGGCACTGGTAATAGAGTTTATTAACTGGGGCAGGACTGGCCGGTGGCATTTTCACAGAAACCTGCACTCAGTTTGTAGGTCCAGAACTGGTTTGTTTTACTTAAATTGGAGAACATAGCAGACAAAACCTTTGATTATTATGGCTGAGGATAAATCAAGGCTTCCGATGAGGGGCCATTCAAAAGTAATAATACCAAAAGCAGAGGTGCTCAGGAACCCTCCAGATTCCAGTCAAAAAATAAAGCTTCCAAAGATGAAGTTCCTCACAAATTGAAAAATAATAAAAGTGATGAAAAAAGGAAGCTTGATCAAGCCTCTGATGAAGTGGCTAAAAAGAAACTGTCAAGACAGATATGCTCCCATTGCTCCTGGGAAAGTCAATAGTGAGACAACGGGCAGCTTAAAGCATACAGAAAAAACAAAACACTTACAGACTGTGCAGGTTCTTCCGTCAGTGCAAGATATGGAAAAAGTATGGCAACTGTTTCACCCCCTTCAAAAGATGGGTCCTCGATTTACTGGGGCTGGCGAGCACACTTCCACAGTTCTCTCTTCTGTAGACTGTGAGGGTGACGCAGATGATGATAAATTTTATGATGCTTCTGACATGGATTTTAAGGGCCTTGAGCCCCAGGAGTCCCCGGACCCTCGCCTTGGGGATCCCTAGGGTGACCACAAGGATCCTTGCTCTATGTTTACATTTATACAAAATATGCTGGATACCCTGGACCTCCCTATGCAGGAGCCCAACCAAGATGTCAATGAAGATGAAGATTATAGGGAGATGAAGGGTCTTTCATCCTCAAAGACTCTGGTCATCCCTATCTATAATGCATTTAAAAAAAACACCATGAAGGTGTTTCAACACCCCACTTCAGTACTAGGGGTTGATAAGCGGCTTGAGAGAAAATATAAATTGTCTAAAAATGGTACTAAGTTTCTATCTGCACACCCTAGCCATGAGAGTATAGTGCAGCAGGCAGCTTGTGAGAAAGCTGGAGTCTCCTTGTCGGCCTCTTCCCCTGACAAGCATTCCAAGAAAATTAACTTTATAGCACAAAGAAAATGTATGCCACAGCTTCCCTGCTTCTCAGGCTTTCTTCTTACATGGCATTCACAGCCAAATATCAGAAAGCCCTTTGGAAATCTGTCTAGGCTATCGCCTGCAACGGATCAGATTCTATGGTGCAGGAGCTGGTGGATACGTCAAAAATGGCCTTGAAAGCTACTATGTACCAATTCCACATGGCAGATGACAATAAGGATGCATCTCTAGGATGACGACCCATGCCATCTCTCTGAGACACTTCGCCTGGCTTAGAACAACTGGTCTGACCACAGACACTCAGAACAAAGCCATGGATTTTCCCTGTGATTAAAATATGTTGTCTGATTACAGAACCACAGACTACATGAAAAAGGTTGATGATTACAAGGCCTCCTGGCAGAGCCATTCATCCAAGCCTAAACCCGCCACCCCTCAGAGATCCCATCCCGGGGCGGTAGGGGCAGAAGTTTTGTTCCCAGGCCTTACAATCCCTATCCCCAATCTGACTTTAGCCAGTACAGGGGGTCTTTCAGAGGCAGGGACTGAAGGGGCCAAAGAAGAGCCACCTCTACCCAGCCATCTGCCTCGCAGTCTAAGTCCTGATGTGAGTGTCCAGGTCGCCTCCCCGTTTCCAGTTGGAGGCAGACTCTTTCACTGTCTTCAGCACTGATCCCTCATCCTGTTGGACAAGTGGGTACTGGAGATAGTGGAGAAGGCTCTGTCATTACAGTTCAAGCAGCTGCCATACCTCAAGCATACCCAGGTGTCAAGAACTCTGTCCCCATCACAGATACTGCTGCTGGAAATGGAGGTACAAAACCTTCTGGCTTTATGATCAGTGGAGAGGGTGCCCACCCACGAGAAGGGCAAGGGCCTCCACTCCAGGTATTTTCTGACACAAAAGAAAACTGGGGAGTGACAACCTATCTTAGATCTCAGATATTTAAACAAACATTTGAAAAAACCCAAATTCAAAATGGTCACTCTGTCACTGGTCATACAGTCCTTACAGCAGGGTGACTGGCTAGCCTCCCTCAACTTAAAGGATGCCTACTTCCACATACCCATAAGGAGACCTCACAGGAAGTTTCTCAGGTTCAAACTTCCTGCAGGTCACTATCAGTTCACTGCAATGCCCTTCGGTCTGTCCTCGGACCCAAGAGTCTTTACGAAGTGTCTCGCAGTAGTAGCAAAATCTCTTTCCCTCACAGAATGCACTCTGGAGTCTCTGGGTTTCCTGGTAAATCTCAAGAAATCTCACCTGAAACACACCCAACTGCTCACCTTCATAGGGGCCCAGCTGGACACTCACAAGGGATATGCTTTCCTCCCACAGGAAAGAATTCAGAGTTTCCTTTCCGTGGCAGATTCTTTTGCCCAGGGACAGCCAAGACCAGCCAGACATTTCCTCAAACTTCTGGTACATATGGCCTCTATGACTGCAGTAGTCCCAGAGGTCAGATACAGGATGAGACTCCTGCAAGTCTACCTCAGAGCTCACTGGTCTCAGAGAAGCAACAAATTTTCAAAGTTAATACCGGTGTCGGAGCAGTTCCTTCAAAACTTGCTGTGGTGGAAGGACCCAGAAAAATTTGCAGGCAGGGGTTCCCTTTCAAGCTCCTCTTCCCACAAAGGTGATCACCACAGATGCCTCCCTGTTGGGCTGGGGAGCTCATCTAGACAGTGCCTCAGTATGCGGCAACTGGACTCCCGAAGAGTCACAGTTGCACATAAATCTTTTGGAACTCAGAGCAGTCTTACTAGCTCTCAAAGCTTTCGCTCCCAGCATAGCAGGGCAGGCGGTTCAAATTTGAATGGAGAGCGCCACTGCAATGTTCTACATAAACAAGCAGGGTGGTACCAGATCAGGAATACTCTGTTTGGAAGCTCTGAAGCTCTGGTCTCCAGCATTCTCCCTGGGAGTCAGCCTCTCAGCTATTCACCTCCCAGTCAAACTCAATACTCTGGCGGATGCTCTAAGCCACATCAGTCAAGGTCAGAGCGAATGAACACTGAGCAAGCACTAGCCACAGTGTTCAGGCAGTGGGGCACACCAGACGTGGATCTGTTTGCCTCGCCTCTCAATTTTCAGCTTCCTCAGTACTGTTGCAGGCCCCCAGTTCCGGGAACACTTCCTCTGGATATCCTGATCCTGGACTGGTCAGGGAGGTTCCTATGCACATTTCTTCCCTTTCCCCTGATATTCAGGGTTTTGCTGAAACTCAAGTAGCAGCCTGCATCCATGATCCTAGTGGCTCCGGGCTGGCCCAGGCAACCTTGGTACCCTCTCCTTCTCTCAATGTCCTGCAACAGGCCCATTCACCTGCCTCTGACTCGCTTCCTGCTGACTCTTCCTCAGACGGGAATGCAGTACCCAGACATACACTCTCTTCACCTCAAGGCCTGGTTCTTGAGGAGTTAGAGTTTCCATCCTCACAGTACTCTGAACGGGTCCTTAAGAAACTGAGGATGGGTAAAAAAATGAACACTAAGAAGGCTTATGCAGCCAAATGGAAAAGGTTTTCCCTCTGGTGCAGGAGCGAAAAGGTCAAACTCCTATCAGCTTCAGACCCTCAGCTGCTAGACTAGTGGTACACCTACAGGCATCAGGCTTGAAACCATCTTCACTCAAGCAACACCTGGCGGCAATTTCAGCCTACCTTTCGGTGGGAAAGAAGAAATCATTTTTTTCCCCACAACATTTTTAAACTGTTTTTCAAAGGCCTCTTTCACCTCCAGCCTCCAACCAGGGAGTCTGTTCCTCCCTGGAGCCTGAACCTTTACATAGATGGGCTCATGAGTCCACCTTTCAAGCCTATGTCCATGGCCCACATCAAGTTTGTAACTTGGAAGACTGTCTTCCTGGTAGCCATTACGTCTGCCAGGAAGATTTCTGAGCTACAGGCCCTGGGCACTGTGTTGAATTACATCATCCCTCACAACGATAAAGTTGAGCTCAGGACAAATAGGACATTTCTGACAAAGGTGATTTCGGTGTTTCACTTGAACCAGTCCATTACTCTGCCTGTCTTCTTTACTGAGCCATCCAATGCTGGTGAGCAAAAGCTCCACAGCTTGGATGTCAAAAGAGCCATCTTTTACTACCTAGAGCATACTAGACAGTCCAGAGGCTCTTCCACTCAGTTGTTCCTCACCTACGGGGATGTAGGCAGAGGAAGACCAGCTACCAAGAGAACTATTTCTCATTGGTTGGTCTCTTGTGTTGGATTCTGCTATGAGAAAGCTGGTCAACAACCTCCATTGGGGCTCAGGGCCCATTCCACCAAGGCACTGCAGCCTCGCTTGCAGCAGCAAAAGACATTCCCCTACTGGAGGTCTGCAAAGCAGCTACCTGGAAATCCGTGCTCACCTTTGTGAAACACTACAGTTTGGATGTGCAGACCAGATCAGATGCCAAATTTGGCAGGGCAGTTCTGCAGAGCCTCTTTCCTAAGTAGGTTCTCTGCCTGCTTCCCACTTGGTA
The DNA here is from genome assembly GCA_016271365.2 of Neoceratodus forsteri. Lineage (NCBI taxonomy): Eukaryota > Metazoa > Chordata > Ceratodontiformes > Ceratodontidae > Neoceratodus > Neoceratodus forsteri. Next base: position 138,028,140 of record CM057452.1, on the reverse strand, counting down.
TTGCTTGGTAGTCTGCAAAAATGTTACTGATGCTAAAGGACTCCTGGGGTAAGAAGAAAAAAATTATTCACCGCAGTAATCGTCTTTTTTCCATGGGGTCATTTAGCATCAGTAAGCTCCCACCCTACCTCCCCAGTTCACCTGTCGGAGAAGGGCTCTTGCGTCACCTTTTATCAAATTTGTTGTTTCTTATTGATGAGTTTTTACCTTGTGTTGCTGTTGTTTCTATTTCCACTTTTAGACATTTGCTTGTTTTTTGAATCTTGTTAATTTTTTTTCGGGGGGATTTGCCCTTGTTTTTCCTTGAAAAAATTCTGAAGCAGTCAACAGCTCTCACTCAGTTCACACCCCCTCCTGTCTTTTGATTGGCTTGGCCCTACGCTCATTAAATATCTCTTAAAGGCACACCTCCAAGGCAATTGTACCTAGCCAGCTAACTGCAAAAAAGTTACTGATGCTAAAGGACCCCATGGAAGAAAGATTACTGCGGTGAGTAATTTTTTCTTCTTTGTCAACACCTAAAAAAAAGACTTGCGAGATTCACAAACTGGGCACTGTGTAATGAGATGATAGGGCAAGTATTAACTGGTACTGTGAGTAACTTGAAATAAGTTAGTAAATATGTGGTTATCCAGGCCATTTGTAGTTTATATGCTCATGCTTTGCCACCTTGTCTATGGTGTCTATGCAGCCAGAATGCTATCCCCATTGTAATTCAAGTTAGCTAGTATTGAAGCTCTGTTTAATCTGCCTTTTGCTCAAGGCTTAAAAACTTTTTATAAATGTACTGAAACAATTGCTTCTCGATCTGTGCTCATTTTGTAGCCTCGCCTACAGGAACCACCCTATCGTGTCTTTCTTTAAGCAAATACTGCAAACCTCTAGGTGCATCTTTTTATGATGTTACACAATCTGCTATGATTTTATGGTGGAAATTAAAAAAAAAACAATAATCATCCAATATGAAATACTTTGATCTTTAAATATTGAAACCAATCTATTAAAATCAATTTAAGATTTAAATTCTTATCAAATGAATGGAACCTTTTAATGTTTCAGCCAAAGAGGGAAAAGAGTGAGACAGGAGACTAGACCAGATAAAAAAGAACTGTAAGTGGAGGGAGGAGGGATGCAGAGAGGGAGAGGGGAGTCACAACAACAGGAGGACAACATAGAGTATAAGGGACATAGCTTGGAAAATGGCACATTACAACAGAACATAGCAGCAGACAGGGACACCTCAGGACCCCAGGGCAAAAAACACACACACACACACACACACACACACACACATACAGATATCCAGCTACCCAATGTACAGTAGAACTAGGCAGTCAGTCTGCATTCAGAGCTGATCTGTAGTAGTAGTAGCAACAGGCACAGCAGTTCTGTACCAGTGGGACGAGACCCTGCCGGCCCATTCTGGAAGAAGCCTGTATGGGCCTTGGAACTCAAGATTAGGGACTCTGAGGCTGGGACTCAGAACTTTTAAATCAGGTCTCGGGACTCAGTACTCAGTTCTTGGGGATCAGGACTTCAGGACTAAAGGTGGGTAAGCCAGAGCAGACTCGAGCCTGGCTCGAGCTTAGTTCCTAACTTGGTACAGCTCAACCTCTATAAGCAATAGAAAGCCAAGGTCAAGCCAAGCCAGTTATGGTCAAAGTAAGCATTTTGTCAGCCTGGACAGTTAGGGTAGTGCCTGAAATGTTCAGCTCTTATGTAGAGAACAGCCTGCAGTAGCCAGGGCTTGGCTCGTGTTTTGGCTCATAGAATCAAGCCAGACCTCTGGCTCAGCTCTAGCTTGGCTCTAGAGCCTCTGGGTGCAAAAATGACTGACTTGCCCTCATCTATTCAGGACTTGTGGATTCAGAACACAGGACTGGGGACTGTGGGATATAGACTTACTGCCAAGACTCAAGGATCAAAAATCAGAGGTTGGAGCTCAGGATGTAGGGCTAGGGACTCAGGACTCAGGAGACCTAGTGGGACTAGAGGCTGTAGAGATTGAGGAATTGAAAGTTTACTCTGAACTGTCTCAATTCATATGGAGCCCTGTCTTGCAGCTTCTTAGGTGACCAGGTGCCCAAACAGGCAACTCAGAAAGAAGAGCGAATTAAAACTACAAAGTCAAAACTCAGTAAAAGTGAATACTATTAGTGTGGCTGATGGGTGGTTTTCCTTTTTCAAGTTATGTTTGGTGGGCACAGCAGGCTGATCATGATGCGATCAGCTCTGCTTACTGGGTGGTATTATGTAGATTAAAGGGAAGAGCTGCCCTATGATTGGGTCAGCTATCTCTCCTTTGAACTACACAAAGTTTCCTCCCAGCAAGCCAGCACAGTGTCATGATCAGCCTGGCTGATGACTGGTGTGGCACTGATGAGCCTCTTGCAGACTATTCTGCATTGGACCAACAGTGTCACACCTCTGAAAATTCACTCTCATAACAAAATGTTCACTGCATGTGTGCACACAGCAAACATAAAAAGGCCCATCCTTGCCAGAGGCAGGCTAGCAACAGCTTGGATTGTGACACTGTGGGAGCTTTGTGGTCACAGAGTGCTGTTGTAGCCCTAGCCAGGGGCTCAGCTCAGTCATGGTGGCTCCAAAAGCCACAGCAGCACTCTGTCTGGCCAATGGAGGTATATGCTCTCTCTCTACCCACATTTCAAATACTGAACTGAAAAGTTTAAATGCCACTTCCCCACCCCCGCCTGTAACAAAGAAAGGAACTTGTGCACGGGGCAGCAAAATGAGCTATTCTGCACAATCTCTGAGCAGTGGGCTATTAATTTCCTCCTTACTACTAGTTTTAGAAGGAAATATATATATATATATATATATATATATATATTTTTTATATTGAATTATTTCAACTCCCTGCGGCTCAGTCTGCATTAGTTAAATACCGTCCTCCTACTCCCATCGACCCCCGATGGCTCAATCGCTCAGAGCTATTACTACAGTGTCTGTGGTGGAACCCCTAATCCCCTGGCTGCCAGGCCTGGATCTAATACCCAGTCGCGATTCCATATGGGTCTGAGGGTGTGCAGAGGCACAGCCATCAAGCCGCCATGACTGACTGCCATTTTCCGCCATGTTTTTTGTCCCCTAGGAGTACGAACGTGCAATGACATCTGGGCATTATGTGCTGACGTCTGCCATACTCCTCCCTCCAGATGCACTACGACTGTGGAAATCTCCATCAGGGGCTGCTACAGCACAGTGTGAGCCCTGAATCCTCCCTAGGGAGAGGAGAGCAGTCAGTAGACACTCAATCTGCTCCTTCTCAGCCGACCCCTGATGACCCTGGCTCTTTCACGAACCTGGGTCGCCGGCGTAGCGTGAGGTGTGGCGTCCAGCGCCTCAACCCTTAGTGCCACCGGGCTGAAGAAGGAAATATGTTTGACTTCCATGTGTGCCTGGAAGCCTGGTACTTCTGTATGCATGCGCTAGGGCACATGGTGTATTTAAAGAACTACTGAGTCCACCATGCCTTTGCCTTGTGACTTGTAGTAACTAGTTTCAGGGTGGCTCAGCACTATCTGTACATATATACTTACATACACAAAGACACACCACACAACATACACACAAATTTACAAACTAAAACACACTAGCATACACAGCATACACTGAAGCACAAACCACACACTACTGCGCACAGACCAAAAACATGTACACACCTCCCAAATCACAAACTTTACACACACGCACACACACTACCTACACACAGACCAACAACTTGACCCCCCCCCCGGAGCTCTCAGTGTAGCAATGACTCCACTTGTCATATTTGCTACGTTATAAATTATTAACTGTCATTATTATTGCCTTCATAAGCCACCTCCCCCAGCCTAGTATACCTACTTCCCCTTCTCACATGGAGCCAGGCTTCTGCCACCACCACTGCGGATGTCTTTGATTCACAAATTTACAATCCAAAGTAACACAACAAACATCGGACAGATACCATGCAGATACTGCTTGTCAGCTTACGAAGTTAAATTGAAATCTGCCAGCTATCCCTCCTGTACCATTACTACTGCCTGTTGCAGCTGCAGTGCTTTCCTGTCAGCTCTGCTCTCTAGCAATGCTTCAGCATGCATGCCAAAAACATTGCTATAGAGACAGAAAGCACTGCTATAAAGACATAGCAGAGCCAATAGGGAAGCAGGTTGAAAGCAGAGAGCAGTAGTGATCATGGGACAACACTCCAAGAAACCACACAGCACAAAGAAGCTGGTCCAGGTTACATTTGTAAGCTTGCTTGTGCATATACAGTATCAGAAAGACCTGATTTTCCAGCTTTTTTCAAAATGTGGAAAGTGAACAGTGCTTTTAACAATTTTACAGCATACTATCTGCCGGCAAACTAGACGGCTGTCTGCCCTGGCGCTTCACATGGCCAGCAACCTGCTATTCCTCCGGGCTCATTGGTTGGAGACACTAGAACTGACACAATCACTGCACAAGTGGTGTATGTGAGGGTTACTACCTTTGCCTTGTGAACCAGTGACAAGGTTTCAGGGCCTGGGTTCAGATGTTCCTGAAGCAGGGGGTTTGTTTCCAGAAAATAGATAATTAGCGTGGTGCTTCCACCCAGAGTAAAGGGATAAGTAGGTCAGATGACAAGCGAGTACAACCCCCGAGGATGCTGTACCTACCCACTTCCCTGCTCAGTGGTCCCACACATGGATTAACACACAGTAGTTCAAAGAAGCTAAAGTCATACAAGTAATGGCTATAGCTAATAATATGCTCATACTGGCTGCACTTACCAAATGGGTTCTGGCTATTGCTAAGACCCCCAGTTACCTGTGGAAAGTAGTAAATGAGATAAACCATGCACTACAAGGTTAAGCACAAGAATGATACGCCCAATAATGATATGCTCATAGGACACTGTTAAAGCAACAACAAACTCTTTTATTATAGGGATTTTGGGGGCAATAAGGGAATGTAAATTAAAGGCTTGGCTATGCAGTTTACTGTTGGCATTGAAACACAAGAACAACAGAAATAACACCTCCCACCATCATGGCACAATTTAGATACAGTTACCAAATTAACAGTCCAGTTAGACATTCCCAGTTAGCTTCACTGGGTACCCAGACTTGTACCGTTGCAGGCCTGATGCACAATGTAGCTGGCTGGCCAGCATTGGTGCATGTAAACAAAATGATTGGATTTATCTCTTTAGCCATGCAATTGTGACTGAACATTTAAGAAGAGACTTAATGGCTGAACTCTTAGGCAAACTGGTATTCGAAATCCCAGGCCTAATGGCCAACAGTAGATTTCAATCAATCAATCAATCACTCTTTATTTTACCAGGCGGAACATCATTGAAGAAAACTCATTTACAAGATAGACCTGGGTACAGTTCATAACAAAAACAACAACAGAACACAGTATATATACAGGAAAAAAGTAGTAAATAAGGAGCTTCAATAAGCTAAGTAGTTGACATAAACAGGGTAATGACTGGACAAGTTTACATAGCAGCAAGGGCAATAAATACAGAATTTCATTTAGTTTATGTTTGATACAGTCAAAATAACTTATATACAATATTCACAATAAGAAAGAAGGCATTGGAGGGGAGGGAGGCAATGGTAAGGGAAGTTTGGAACAGCACAGAGGGGAAAACCGGGGGTGAGGGGGAGGTAGCAGAAGGAATAAGTTTAGGGACTCTAAGGAAAGATGGGCATGGGAAGGGAAGGATAAGGAGCAAAGGGGGGTATAGGCAACTTGGACAACACTGTTGCAGGGCTAGCCCTGAGTTTACTCACAATTCTGAAGGACCTCAGTCTCTGAATTAGTCAGGATGGTTGGCTCCCTTGGATGGGCTTGAACCTTCGGAATCTCATATCCAGGCTTCAGGCTTCTGAAGCAGGGACCAGCATAAGGGCCCAGGGTGCAGTCTCTGGATCTTTTGGCTCTGGGAAACAGGCATTGGCAAATTCACTCCGAGTTCCCACTCTGGCAGTTGTGCTCAAGATACTAGTTCTGGCAATTTCAGCTCTGGCTTGCAAAGTCAGTCTCTGTCCCGTTCAGGCTGAAGGGCCGTTTTTGGCTTAGTGGGTAGGCCCTGGGCCGTGAACTGAGAGACACACACAAAGAAGCTACCTCACTTCTCGAGAGCTTCTGGTAACTGCCCAGTTCAACAGTCCTTCCCTGACTAAAGAAACACAATATTGTAATCCGATTGGTCATTGAGACTGTTAGTCACAGACCTGGCTTTCCGATAGGCTATTCAGAAGGCTTGAAACACACAGTCCTCTATTCTTCCCAGCAGCCACAGCTAAGGAACCTTTTAGGACCTTTTGAGTTCTGATTGGCTAAAACAAAAGGTCAAAGTAACAAGATGGCTGCCAAACAGCAGACAGCCAAATGTCCAACTTCAAAGTCCAACTTTACAATCTGTTCAGTTTTAAAATTAAACACTGACAGCATTCAACAGTGATCCCTCTGCACTTTTATATGGTGCAAGAGTGGAGTTTGAAAGAGCATTCCCTGGCCTGTCACAAGCGCCAAAGCACTCAGATCCAGCACAGGCTATTGCCACTACATATTGTACAGGTACAGAGCTCTTAAAGCTATAGCGTAAAGGTGCCAGCTCGCACGTTCGCACAGCATCTATGTGCACAACATTACTCTACACAAATTCAGACCTTAAGCTGGATATTAACCCAAGTTCAAGAGGGAAGAACACCAGGGCTGGATCAAGGCCAGACAGAGGGCAAAATGGGGAGTGCCCAGGGAGATACATAAGGTAAGCCCCATCTCTTTGGGGGGAGTTACAGTTCAGAAAATAAACATTGTAGACAGGTTGTCACTACTAATGGAAAATGGGGGTGATTTCTGGACTGTCCAGGACAGTATACCCCTCAGAATCCCTTTCTCTTTATCTCTCAACTGTCCCCAATTAGGAGGGAAGATCTTTACTTGACGGATAGTTTTCTGTTTTTTAGGTTACACGGTGGGGGGGGGCACAGCAGGTAGATCAAAGGAAAGAGCCGACTTACGATTGGGTCAACTCTTTCCTTTGCAATACATGAAGTTTCCACCCAGTAAGCCAGAACAGTGTCATGATCAGCCTGGCTGATGATTGGTGTGACACAGACGAACCCCCTGCAGACCACTCTGCACTGGACTGACAGTGTCACACCCATCAAAAGCCACTCTCCTAACAAAATGTTTGCTGTGCATATGCACATGGCAAACATAAAAAGGATATACTCACAAAATGGTTTCTCAGTGGTAAATAATCCTTTATTTGCACATAAATGAGGACCCTCTGCCTGCAATCCACCAACGTTTCACACAATTACTTTGTCCCTTTTCAAGGTGTACTGAGCCAGGTCTACCTTATTTTTCTAGGTGCCCATGCTTGGGTACTACTGTGCCAGCTAGGAGGATTCCTCAACCCTTTGTTAGAGAGACCACTTAACTGTGTAACTATGTGCTCTGGGGCAACATTAAATCCTGCAATAACTCCCAGTCCCCTCGTGGCTGTGATGGGGAGCCTGCGCTGTGTATTATAAGCTTTTCTTTGCTGATAAATTGGGCTCCCACTGCCTATGGGCTCAGGGCATGCAAATAATGACTTCTCTTGGCCCTCAGTGGGGGTAGTAGTCAGATATCTGTCTGTGTATTTTCTCCATTTGCTATGGTACTGTGCACAGTGCTGCACAAACAAATTGTTGGTGTTTCAAAACAAGTTTCTGTTTTAAGTATGGTGCTGTGCCCAGGTGTCATTTGCTTTAATACATATAGGGACCAGAGAATATTTAGACTGAAAGCTAAACCCTGTGCTGATGCACGTGACTACCTGGCTGTTACACTGTTTTCCCCCTCAGGGATCAGAATTTGTAGTGCATAGTACAAGTGTAAATAAGATTTATTACTGGAACCAGAAAGGTGCAATTAGGAGAAATGTGGCTGGGGTGGCACTCTGCTGTAAAAGCAAAGTTGTTCAGTAGGAAAGCAGGAGAAAGAAACAGCTTCACTGGGGTGGTGCAGGTTTTTATTGGTGGCACCCCAGTGGTCACGTGGCTGGTAGATGTGGCAGCTAGATCCGAACTGTTTGCAACAAGGGGTTGGTTTCCAGGGAGTGATACCATCAGGTAAACTTGTGACACAGGTGTCCCCTCTGGGATAAGACCTGATCCCCCCCCCCTCTCCAAGTAATACACAGAGACAAGATGGTGTACTGAAGACGGGGTTGCCACAAGTAAAACAAGTGCTGCAGTATCGTAAATATTTAATACACAACAGAAGAATATAAAAAAAAAAACACTGGAAAGCACAAAAGCTAAACATACTTTTTGCAGCTATTAAAGTTGTAAGTTGTTATTTCAGTAGCTATGTTCTTTAAAGGGAAACAGCCAGAACTACGAGCCCCACCTCTAAGTGTGGAGTTGGTCTCAATCTGTACTTTGTGTGCAAAAAGTTGTTTTGTTTTACTTGATGTTTACTCCAGTATAGTAGACAGTATCAAGCTGATTCTGCTGATTTGCAAACTGACATTTTCTGTAACCAGGAATCTCCGAATCCCCTGCAGCTGACATCAGAGCAGGGCTGCAGTAGTGGGAGATTCAATAGCCTGCAGTATCTGTTAGAGATTTTATAAGCACAGATCAAATGTTTGCCAGTCCCTCAGTTCTCCCAGGGCTACATACAATCCCAGGAGGACAGCAGGACTAGGAAACAAAAAGATGAGAGCTTATAAAAATTCTAACATGCACTTCAGGCTATTATTTATTTAATTATTGATTGATTTATTGAAATCTGTTGACCGGGTAGGCCCACTGAGACAACAAAGTTCCTTTTTCAGGGGCGACCCGTAATTAATTACAGATAAGAGACACAAGAGCATACAATAGACAAAAATAGTACAGTTAATTGCATAGGTACATACATAGGTAGTATTACAGAACAAAAAAGAGAACAGGTAGTATTAGAAACAGGCCAAAAACTGGTCAAGACTAAGGAGTGTAAGGGGCACCAGCAATTCAAGTGCAACAGCACTGACTGACAACCATTAAGTGAGGTTTTACTGATATTGAATCTTCCACTGCTGCAGTCCTGCTCTGATGTCAGCTGCAGGGGGATTCGGAGATTCCTGGTTACAGAAAACATAGTTTGGAAGTCAATAGAAACAGCCTGATACTGTCTACTATACTATAGTAAACAGTAAAGTGAAAAAAATGTGTTTGCACACAAAGTGCAAACTGGGATAACCTCACACCTGGGTGAGAATTTTGTTTATTCTTACAGCACGTATGGAATCTCCTACTCAGCGAGTTTGTGTAAAGCTAGAGCTCCTGACTCTTTATGCACAAATCGCCATCTGGTTTGTTGAGTTGGGCTGTCTCAAGGTCCCAAGATCCAGACTTCAAATATCAAGTGGCTGGGCATTTGTGCTGACTGCCCTGGCCCTCTGGAATTCTCTGCCTCAACACCTCAGAGAGGCCCCATCACTGCTGTCCTTTAAATTGAGGCTAAAAAGTTGCCTGTTGCATTTAGCCTGCCCTGAATAATGAAAGTATTTCATTGTCTGCCTATTTTATGTAGTAGTTATAGTGTATGTTTTGCTTGTATGTGTCCTAATGTTATTTATTATAGACTATGAGGGGCCCAGAGACTGTGGGGATGGGCCTTGTTATGTATACATCGAATCTACTACTTCTCCTCTGCTAGTAACACAGTTCAGGCTTTCAGAGCAAGACTAGATAGATTCCTTATGGAGAATGGCATTGAGAGTCGCACAGCATGCGTATAGGTGTTGTAACATTCTGGGTTGATAAGCGTAGATGTATGTCCATACGCAGTTGTGTGCAGATGGGTTAACAGCATGGACCCCAAGTCCCCTTTGTCATTACATATAGTACCTCTTATTTCAGAAATTTTAAATCCCACTGTACAATGTGGAACATTTTTTTTTTTGTCTCTGTTTTCTGTCAAATGGGGTTCTCTGAGTAATAAAGGACACAAATGTTGGTCTTAGAGTATTCTGGGAGCTAAAAAGATTAACCCTCTATCCAACGAGGAGCTGCTGAGTGGCACGAAGTCTAGCATACAAGGTGGTGCAGTAATCACAGTACAGGACAGGGAAAAACATGTGCATTTAAACAGAGTAGGCTGCTGTGCCCTATGAAAGAACTAGGAAGGTGTATTTCTGTTCTGGGGTTAATTGTTTTCTGAAAGACGAGCTTGCTGCTCTGTTGTCGGTGAGACACAGTATAATAAGTAGACTTAGTGGAACAGGGAGAATGCCTAGAGGAAAATGTAAACACTGGAATTAGCATTCTGCAGCATGCAGGCTTCATCTGGGAATTTTCAGAATACATTTCACACTGCTGTCAATAAAACTTACACTCCAAAAGAAATGCCTTCAGTAGTTCTGAGCTGCACTATCTCCACATGAAACTAACAGTGGTTTTTGCATATCTTATTTGGTTGTATTAGTTTTTGAAGCAAAGTGTTGTTTCAGTTAGAAACTATGTCATACTCTTTTTGATCCAAATGTGTGATTTATAAGCAGAAGTTATTTAAAAATACAGCCTCAGATGACGGCAGCACACAGTTATAGATAATAATAATAATAAAATTTATTTAGTTGAGCGCCTTTCAAAGTCTCAAGGCGCTGCACAGCACGAACAGACATAAAAGCATATTCAAATACATTCAGTATAAAATAAAATACAAACATATATTCAGATACAACAATATAAAATCAGAACAAAGTAGGAAACGCCTTTTCCCATAAGAAGATCTTTAGTGCCTGCTTAAAACTCCCCACCATCCTACACTCCCGGAGCTGACAGGGCAGAGAATTCCAGAGGGTAGGTTCAGCAAATCCAAATGCATGGGCACCAGATTACTTCCAATTTACCCTCGGAATCTCTAGCAACCCTTCGTCAGCCGAACGGAGGAGCTGTCTCAGAGGGGTGTAAGGCACCAGGAGCTCTTTCAAGTAGTCGGGACCCAGACCATGTAGGGCTTTGTAGATCAAAAGACCCACTTTAAAGGTGATCCACCACTGTATTGGCAGCCAGTGCAGAGCGCGCAGCACAGGGGTAATATGAGAACTTCTAGAGGCCCCAGTCAACAAACATGCTGCCGCGTTCTGCACTAGCTGCAAGCGGCGGATATCAACCCCAGGAAGTCCTAGGTAAAGGGAGTTACAGTAATCAAGGCGTGATGTCACAAAGGCATGGACCAAGACCAGCAGGTCACTGAGTGGAACAAGATGTCTAATCCTGGCAATGTTTCTAAGATAGAAAAAGGCCAGCTTGATGACAGCAGACACCAGATGATGAAGGGTCAGACCAACGTCAAGCTCCATTCCCAGGTTACGCACCCATTCAGAGGTGAGGATCTGGTCCACCCCCGGGATTAATCCGGAGGGGAGACCAGTCCTCAGTCCCTCTACCCTGCAACCCGGGTCCACAACCATAACCTCAGTCTTTCCTGGGTTCAACTTTAAACCGCCGGAATTCATCCCAGTCTTGGATATCTGCGAGGCAGTTGTTCAGTACCGAGATAGCACTAACCCGGTCAGGTGCAAAAGACAGGTAGAGCTGGGTATCATCAGCATAGCAGTGAAACCTCAGCTCGTACCGTCTTACAATGTCTCCAAGGGGTAGCATATATACTGTGAATAACAAGGGGGAAAGCACCGAGCCTTGAGGCACCCCGCATGGCAGAGAGAAGGCCTCGGATGAAAACAAACCCGAAACCACTCTCTGCGTTCTCCCTTCGAGGAAAGATGAAAACCATCTGAGGACTGTACTTGACAGCCCACAAATGGACCTCAGGCGTTCGAGCAGAACCCCATGATCCACAGTATCAAAAGCTGATGATAGACCAAGGAGAACCAAGATAGAACAGTGTCTCCGATCTCTCTCGCCATCAGGAGATCATTGAGCACCCGAACCAGAGCAGTCTCGGTACTATGCCTCTTGCAAAAACCAGACTGGAGAGGTTCGTATAAACTATGGATGGTCAAATGGTTATCCAATTGAGCCACCACAACTTTCTCAATAACCTTCCCCACAAAAGGGAGGTTAGAGATTGGCCTGTAGTTTGCTAGGTCATCCGGTTCTAAAGCTGCTTTCTTCAGAAGAGGGGTCACTACCCCCTCCTTCAGAGAGCTAGGAAACACTTCCATATCTAAAGAACACCGGATAATCCGAGCTAAGACCAGGCCAATGATCTCGCTACAACCCAAAATCAGGGAGGTAGGGCCAGGGTCTAAACTACAACATGTGGGATGCATCCCATAGATAATCCTCATAGTATCTACGAGATCCGGCAAGTCAAAGGCACTCCAGGAAACTCCGGGCTCTGCGACAGGACACCGATCAACTGCAGCATCCTTAGAATGAGGTTGGACGCACTCCCTCCTGATGTTTTCAACCTTATTCGCAAAGAATCGAGCAATCTCCTCACAATCAATTTGAGTAAAAACTCGACGGATCTGCTGACAGGCTGGGTTGCACAGTCTGTCAACAGTTCTGAAAAGCTGGGCAGTCGATTCCGTGTGACAGAAATTTCCCTGGACAGGAATTCTGCCTTCTTATGGGAAATTGCTGTTTGGTAGAGTTTATAATGCTCTAGCAAAATAAGGTGGTCGGCATCAGTGGTGGTCTTCCTCCAACAACGCTCCAACCTATGCCCCGTCCTCTGCAACCCTCTCAGATCCCCATCAAACCATGGGGCGGTGGGATGACGTGGAAGGGGGCGAACACGGACTGGCGCAATCTGATCAAGTGCTACCGAAATGGTCATATTATAGGCCACTACCAGCTGCTCAGGATCAGTGCAAGACTAGTCCAATGGCGAGAGGTCAATAACCACCATCAGGTCTTCAGGGATCACGTCTCACAATGGGCGGTACCTGACCAACTCCACAGGGGCCGACCTACCCAGGGGGGCCTCAAAATTGAACCCAAATGATTAGCGATTGGACCAACTGACTGGTTCCACCACCAAATCGGAAGCTTCAATCCCCAGGAGGAAGACCAGGTCAAGAGAGTGACCTCTCTTGTGTGTAGCTGAGGAAACAACCGGTGTAAAGCCCAGAGATGTCATCTCCTGGAGGAAATGTTGACCAAAAAGCGAAGATTCGTCGTTGACCCAAGCACTGAAGTTGCCCAGAACCATCAGTCTGGGCAACTCCAAGGCCATGTCAGTGGCAAAATCTGCTATTTCCTGCAGAAAAAGCTTCTCATCACCTGGTGGACGATAAATGAGGGCAATCCTGCACCCTACACCAGCTACCACAGTACACTCGAATGACCTGGCCTCCTCAACTGGTACACCAGTTAGGCCCAATTCGGTCTTGAAACAGACCGCCACCCACCCCCCACGATCCAATCTTAGGTGGTGTATAACCAAGTACCCGGAGGGAACAGCGGCCTCTAAAAAAGGGGCCGCATTCCCATCCAGCCAGGTCTCGGTAATGCAAGCCAGATCTGCCCTTGCAACAAAATCTGCAATAAGACCAGTCTTGTTGCAGACAGATCTGGCATTGCATAACAACGTCCGAGTTGGACGAGGTTGGCGAGTTGTCCCAACCACTTGCCCTCCCAAACTGGAGGTGCCCTTGGGTATGGAAACCAGAACAGAGTCACCACGTTCTAGATGCCATTTCAACCCAGGGTGTCTTCTGGGCCTGACCACCCCTATAGGAAGGCCCTACTCACTCCAAGTCCCGACCCCACCCACCCCTGACTCCCCCCACCTCGGGCAATCCCCAGCGCCCGACAACGATGATAGATATAAGCAGGCAGGAGGGGTGAAGAGAAGGGGTGGAGGGCATGGACAGCGGAGGCCGAATAGCATAAAACAGGAGGGGCAAGCAGGCACATCTAGCTGCTCAATTTATAAAACAATAAATATAATTAAATTGCAAAAAACAGCACCAATCCTAAACTACTCTCGAACTTCCTTCAACTAAAATTATACAACTACAAATTATAGGAACAACTAAAATTAAAATGAAACTAAACCAACTCCCTAACACAAAACCTAATTTATTGATTAACCCACAGGTCCTCTCACAGCCTGGGGGTCAACCAAAAATTAACCAAAAACAATTTTAAATTACTCCCAGGTCCTCTCACTACCTGGTACTTAAAAACAAATTAAACACTCTCACAAAAAATAAACAAATAATAATAATTACATCGTAATAATAAAAATAGTAAACGAAGGAAATCATTTAGAAGCCACCCTCCAGGAATCTCTCACAATACCAGAAACAGGTGGGATCAAAGATGTTATAAGGCACTCTCACTGCTCCTATTATTTCCACTAAACAAAAGAAACAAAAAAATAAGGCCAAATGACCACAGTTTAATATCTGTATAATATCACTGTCCTCTATATGCAGCATTAAATCTTCAGTAGTTCAAAGGAGCATGCCACAACTCCACAAAAATGTTCAAAGAGGAAAGGGAGCGTTCTCACCACCCCTTTACTAAAATTTTGTTCAGACAGCGTGTCCCTCTCACTGCCACATTCAGAGTTTAATTTGAGATTAAACAAAACTAGGCCCTCTCACTGCCTCCCAAGTAAGTTATAAAATTGTACAGATCCAGCCAAACATAAAAATAGCCAGTTAAATAATACTTGCGGCATCCAGTGAGCAACGGCATCCAACAAATAATGAGCTCACATCCAGTTTCACTCAGCAAGTTCTTCAAAAGTCAATTTTTTACACAGCAGGATCTCAGCAGTATCTTCAAAAAACAGGCCGAGAAACAGGAGAAAATCGGATCCAAGGTGATTGATTTAAGCTGCCCAACTCCACTCGGCCTCTAAGCACACCCCCAAAAATCCAGCAGACTCCCCCCCCCCCCACTTAGGCTGTCAGGAGCATGCTCAACACCAGTTAGACAAGCCCTGACAGCCCCAGGTGGACCACAAAGATGCCCACCCTCCAGTCGGCACCACGAGATCTCCCCGGGGAAGAGAAAAAAGCTAGATCCGGGAGTTACATCGGGGCAAGCCGATTCGGCTCACCCAGTCCACCACGGCAAACAAATAGATCCTCCTTGACTTAAATCCCTCTCGACACGACTCAAAGTCCCAAACAAGCAGCTCCAGTAGAATCTCCAGCAATCCACCACCAAATGCTGCTGCTTCACACTCCAGAAACTCCAAACTCCAAACACACCACCACGGCCAATCCCACAGCATTCGATTTCCTGGCCAAATTTCCTCCAGAGATCTGCTGTTCTCCTTGCCACACAACAGTGCAATATAAAAAACCAAAGGAAGCTCCTACGGATGCACTGGCAGGCTGGTAAATTAACTGATAATTAAATCAAATCAATGTTTATTTGTAATGCGCTTTTCAAAATACCAAAGCGTGGATACATAACAAAAATAACATCCATCACAATAAATACAAATATAAAAACAATTAAAAGGCAGCAGGATAAACTTATTCAAAGGCTAATCGAATAAGTAGCTCTTCAATGAGGCCTTAAATGACTCTGTGGACAAGCACTCTCTAATCCGACAAGGTAGAGAATTCCACAGGGTTGGGGCCATGAAAGAAAAAGCTCTGGCCTCAAATGACTGAAGGCGAACCCTGGGAATCTCTAAGAATCCCTTGTCGGCGGAACAGAGTGGGCGGAGAGGGCAGTAGGGTCGAAGGAGATCTTGCAAGTAGCCTGGTCTCAGTCCATGTAGGGTCTTATAGGTCAGCAACGCGACCTTGAAGGTGATCCTCCATCGCACCGGCAGCCAGTGCAGTTCGCGCAGCACAGGTGTGATATGGCAAGTTCTTGGTAACCCAGTCAACAACCTGGCTGCAGCATTCTGCACCAGCTGCAGGCGACGGAGATCCACCCCCGGCAACCCTAGATATAGAGCATTACAGTAATCAAGACGCGAAGAAACAAAGGCATGAACCAACACAGGAAGGTTGTCGTTTGGAACAAGGTGTTTTATCTGGGCTATATTCCTCAGGTGGTAAAAGGAAGAATTGACAATGGCTGACACCTGTGTCTTCAGCGTCAGCTTGCTGTCAAGAACTACGCCCAGATTCCGCACCTGTTCAGAAGGTCTCAACTGGTTACCCCCTAACACAAGGCCAGAGGGAAACCAAGGAGTCAACTTCTCTGCACGGTGACCCGAGTCCACCACCAACACCTCAGTCTTGTCTGGATTCAGTCTTAACCAGTTAGCACTCATCCAGTCCTGAATCTCAGCAAGGCAGTTGTTAAAGACCGATAATGCGTCATTCTGTTCGGGTACAAAGGACATATAGAGCTGAGTGTCATCTGCATAGCAGTGAAAACTCAGCCTATAATGCTTTATAATGTCTCCCAACGGCAGCATGTACACCGTGAACAACATGGGGGAAAGCATAGAACCCTGCGGCACCCCACAGGGCAGAGCAAAGAAAGCAGAGGAAAAAATTCCTGATACTACCCTCTGAGTTCTGCCCATGAGGAAAGAATGGAACCATCTGAGGACTGTCCCCGACAGTCCACAGAGCAGCCGCAGGCATTCTGGCAACATTCTATGGTCTACGGTGTCAAATGCTGCAGAGAGATCAAGGAGAACCAAGATCGAACGGCTCCTCCGATCTCTCGCTATTAGGAGATCATTCAGCACTCGAACCAATGCCGTCTCAGTACTGTGCCTCTTCCTGAAACCGGACTGGAGAGGATCATAGACTTCATGGGTGGTAAGAAAGTCATCGAGCTGCAACTCGACTACTTTCTCAATAACCTTGCCCAAAAAGGGCAGGTTAGAGATTGGTCTGTAGTTAGCGAGACAGTCTGGGTCAAGGGAAGGTTTCTTCAAAAGGGGTGTCATGATAGCCTCTTTCAGAGACTCTGAAAACACCCCTTGGTCCAATGAGCACCAGGCTATCTCAGCAAGGACTGATCCGATCACATCCAAGCACCCCACAAGGAGGCGTGTAGGGCCAGGATCCAAACTACAGCAAGTCGGTCGCAAGCCCTGGACTATTTTCATGATATCCATGATTGCTGGTTGATCAAAATCTGTCCAGGCAGACCGAGGGCCTGTAACCTCGCATTGATCACTGCCATGCTCATTTGAATGCATGTTGCGGATCTCTGACCTGATCGATGACACCTTATCATCAAAGAACCAAGCAAACTCATCACACTTTATTTGTGAAAAAACTCTCCGACCCCGCAGACAGGCTGGATTGCACAGTCTGTCCACGGTCCAGAAGAGCTGAGCTAGTCGATTTCTTGATGCAGCTATCTCCCTGGACAGGAACTCTGCCTTCTTATGGGAGATTGCTGATTGATAGTCCGTATAATGTGCCATCAATCTAAGTCTGTCACCTTCTAGGCCAGATTTCCGCCAGCAGTGTTCCAATTTTTGCCCCACTCTCCTCAACTCCCTCAATGTCCCAACAAACCAAGGGGACCGAGGGCGGAGGGAGAGGGGGCGAACATGGACAGGTGCTATGGAATTAAATGTATCTATTTTATTTAAAAGTTGATAACTGGGAAAGGCATCATGAGCCGAAGCTCGTTTCCAGATGTGACCCGAAAATATTCTGGTCTTTCTTCTACACCATTTCTTTCCTTTCAGTTGGTCATTTTGAAGGGAACGTACTTTTATTTAGAGAAGAGTTGAGCAGGAATTCAGTAATTAAGACAGAAATGAGCTGCTATTATTGGACATGGAGGTTACGTGCAGGTGGATTTGGGAGCTGCAGGGCAGCAGGGTTAAAGAGCATGGTAGCACTGGCAGCAGGTGGAGTAGCACTGAATTAGTGAAAAGCAAGTCACCTTATGGTTTTTGACACAAGAATGCTGAGCACAGTGCTTCCATCTGCAGCAGCGATGACCGGTGTTCGGGAGCAGACCTCAGACATCAGAGGGTTGACCAGGGGGGAGGAGGGTGAGCGTCTCACAGACTGCTCGCCTTCACTGGGGAGGGAGGGAACTTGTTACTCGCCACCTACCGACCCTAGCATTGGCAGGGGGTGTGGCAGTCTGCGACCATACTGGGAGCCTATTGGGTCAGGGACCAGCGGACCTCTGCATGTTGGGTGCCAGAGCACGCCCAATCATGCGTCAAAGTCATTGCACAAGTAGCTTGCCTTGGATAGGTGGAGAGGGGGGATGCACAAGGGAAAAAAAACCTTGATATGAATCCCATGACGCCCAGATCCTGGCATGTGCCAGGACCTAGCCAATATGGGGGGTGGATCTCCTCTCCCCAACAGCATCCAAGGACCAAAATAAAAGACTGCTGAGCAGTGGTAGTCTGAAAGTTAAACAGAAACAGAAAAGGAAATCTGAAGAGAATGGGAGGTAAGACAGAGAAGACTAGAAAAGGTAAGCTGGTAGAACTAGAACTTGGATCAAGACCGAAGAAGAAAAGGAAACAGAGAGGGGCCTACTGCTGATGCTGCTGGCATTTTGTAAGACCCTCCAACATACTTGGAGATAGATTTTTTTTTTAATTAGCATTGATGCACATTAGTTGGGAAATGTCTCCCTAAGTCTAATGCACATTTTTGACCACAAAGAAAGATCTGGCCTTTGGTACCCCACTAGCTGGCCATTTCTGATTAATTCATGTGATAGGCCACAGTGCTGGGTGATGTGGAGGAAATGCACATAAGCTCCAGGTGGGTGGGCTTGCTCCACCCACTGCTATTGCATCACTTGGGAACAGTGAAGAGGCCTTGGAAAATGGTTGGCCATATGACATTCACCCCTCCTACCCTGGCCAGTTCTGTAAGAAGATCATAGTATATAGATCAGTGGAGGTGGGCAATTAAAACTGAGGGGAAAGCCCCCAAGGACTTAATGAAGGTTGACCCTCTGCTCCCAGGTTCCCAAGCCCTGGCCTCCTCCACCCTTCTCCTGCTGACTGGTATGAATGACAGATGTATTTTTCTGGTCTGGAAGCCTCTCATCTCTGGCACAGGCCTTGCCACAGTAGGGTTGGTTTGAGGGGTCATAAGCTAGGGGAGGTCAGGGTCTGGTACAGTCAGGTGGTGGGATGTGCCAATACCAGGAATTGGCAGTAGTGGCAACAGGAGAGGTTTGATAGAGCTAATAGGAAAGTATTGTTTGTAATCACCCTCTGGGTGTTTACTAGTTAAATTTGTGGAGTGCTGAGTGTAGTTAGGAGAAATGGAGTAATGGTGCCTGTGAGTCCGGGAGGTAGGGCCTGCTTGCTGCCGGCAGGGGCCCCCTCCTGCTTGGGATATAAAAGGGAAGGTTTTGGCACCGTAAAGGAAGAGGCCCAGAGGGAGACCTAAGGAGAAAGGTTGGGGGTGTCAGTCATCAAGTTCAGCCATAGGACCACAATGGGGCCGGGGTGATCTGCTTGCCACCCCAGCCCTCCACCCTTGAAGACCCACAATGGGAAGCAATGGTCCGAGATGGTAGCCAAGGGGAGCAATGGAGTGCAGAAAGGGGCCTGTCAGTGCGGTGGGAGCAGGAGTCCAGGGAGAAGAAAGAAAATGGAGGCCCGCCAAATGAACTTTGGCACTTTGGTAGGGTAAGCACCGATGGGGCCTACAACCCAAAGTAATTGTGCCTGTGGGTGAGTTCAGCAGTGGGTCAGAAGATTTCCTGTGGGTGGGCCCACTATGGCAATAGGGCCTGGGGTATGGCTTGGAAGTGTCAGGCCAAGCACTTGAGGGTGTAGCAGTGGCAGCGCAACCCCTACTCCCCAGGTTGGTGGTCGCAACAGAGTGGGGATTCCCTAGTTGAGCAGCCTGTGGAGGTGGGGAAAGTCCATTTGGGGGAGTGATGTTTGAGACCCCCATCAGGTGATCTGGTGTGGCACTGGCAGAGGTCTCCCTGATGAGCCAGTTCAGAGGTTGGAGTCGCTGCATGAGTGGAAAGTGCCAGAAGTTACTAGGATCAAGGCCGGGGGTACCGAAAACTACCCGGAATAAGACCCAGCTGCCAAGCATTGGCATCAGCAACTGGATGTCTGACAGGGTTCTGGTGGTTCGGTACTTGCTAAAGGAACATCAAATAAAAAGTACAGAGTTAAGACCATTTAGAGAAGAAGAAGAGCATGTTCCAAATGTTATCAGCTGCCGCCCCCTCTCCCCTCCCGAGGGAGCAGTTGGGTGACCAGGCGGATGGGAAGGAAACAAGACAGAGAGAGAGAGAGAGAGAGAGAGAGAGAGAGAGAAAGAGAGAGAGAGAGAGAAGGGGCTTGGGACAGTAGAAACGTCTCGTGCTGTCATGAGCCCTATGTGCCTGTATAGGAAGGGAATTACAAAAAGAAAGCCTGGGTCGAGTGACTGTAAATGCTGGGAAAATAAAGCTAAGGAACAAGATATGAGATGGTAGAGTGGATAAGTGCTAAGCTACCTCACAGGTGGCCTACTTCGGCCCCTAAAGTGCTGCCAGGAATTTAGCCATCATGGCCTAAGGGAGATCTGCATGAAATGAATCTGTCTGTTAGTCCATGAGACTGTTGGAGTAGGTTTTCCAGCTGTGTCTTTGAAGGAAACCCACCGAATGAAATATCCCCTGCTCCATGGAGTGTCTGTACTGTTTCAAAGTTAATTAGACCATTTTTGCACTTGTGATTCTTGAGTGGACAAAGGACTTAATCAATGTGAATGAGCATGCTTGCCTGCTAACCAACCTTCCCCTGCAGCTCTTGGAACACCCAGCAGCAGACTATTTTCCCCTGTTACTGTGACTCCCAGTCACCACCATCAATGAACCAGGTAATGAGCTAGTTCTGTTTTCTAATTCCTTGGACTGTGGTTGCTTAGGTTGTAGAGTGCCCCCTCCCACCAAGTTACCATCTGGATACCCCTAGATGGGGAGGGGGGGCTTACATGTGTTTGAAGAGGAATGAATAAAACTGATTAAAAAAACAGAAAGAGCAATGGAATAGTATCAGTACATAACAAAGTGCTCCATAGTTACACAATATGCAACCCCAAAGCATTTCACTGGGAAGGCTCCATTGGGTATGATAGAGTCTCCAGTCGAGAATGGTGGGATACGTTGGTAGAGCATTTAGGATATTCAGGGTGTGTGACTGAATTAGCATGTACATGAGGTGTGAATGTAGGTCTTCATGGCACGCTTGAAGGAGATGACAGGGTCAGACTGTAGTACACAGGGCCCACCTGGAAAGTGGATACAGTGACCCCAGAAAAATCAGTAGGGGAGAGCCCAGGGTGACACACCCATATCAGTATTCCACTTAGATTTGATACACTAGCTCTGTGTTTGCATCCTACATTTGCCTACAGTGCCCCAAATACCCAGTTTACTTAGAAAAAAAGATGATACATGCAAAGAATTGTGGAGTTTAGAAGGTGGCCAGATAACCAACTGAGGGGGACCCACCTGGAAATTTCAAGGTAATCCTGGTGGGCCAGTCCGACTCTGGCCACTGGCACCTCTGATAGTACCAGGGATGGCGTTTCAACTGATAGGTGTAGCTCTGGCAGACTGCCTTTCACCAATGGATTTGTGTACTCTGGACTTGAAGAGTAGGATTTTTGAGTTTGGTCTTAGCTGGTAGTAGGTTTGCGTGGGATGTACATTAGAGTTCCATGAAAATATGAATAAATCCCATTTACACATTTTTACATAAGGGAGGCCCCTTTGACGTCATGTCACAGAAAAAGCAGATTGCTGCCCAAAAGGCATTGTCTAGTCACAGTAAATGTGCATGCAGCGCGTGGGGTGCAGACAGAAGGGTAGCCAGACACCAGCATCAACAAAAACAACCACAGAGTCTGCACTCCAAGAGGACAAACATTTGTGTGACACCAGCCAAGACCGCAGGCAACTGCAATTGAGCCACATCCTCCCTATATTTTACTTTTTTTCTTCTGGCACCCTGCACTTTTCATATTATATGCTTAGCTATATACTATTGCAAGCAGTCATCAAATTTTGGTTCTTTAATTGAATAAACAAACTTTTTACTTGTAATCTTGGTCAGTGTCTTTGAGCTGAATACAGACTAGAGGGTATGACTGTCATGGGGACAAAAGAGAAAGACCTGGGGATTGCTATCACAAGCAATTTAAAACCCTCTATGTAAAAAGACAGCAGCAAGGGCAAACAGGATGCTGAACTGTACTATAAGGGGATTCACCAGCAGAAGGAAGGAGGACATTCTGCTGTTGTACAGACCTATGGTGCGACTGCACCCAGAGTACTGTATGCAGTACTGGAGCCCCCACCACAAGACGGACATAAACCAGCTGGAGACAGTTCAGAGGACAACTACAAAGATGATCCAGAGTCAACAGAGAATCTCATATGAGCAAAGACAGGAGAATCAAAACATGTACTCGCTCGAGGAGAAAGAGAGTGAGGGGACATGATAGACAGCTTCAAATACCTAAAAAAAGAATTAACAAGGTTGATCTTGGAGATATTCTTAGATTCAGTGAGAATAAGAACTCAAGAGGGCATAGCTACAAATTATGGGGTAGAAAGTTCAGAAGGAGTCTTGAGGCACTTCTTCACAGACAGAGTGATGGCAGGGTGGAAACAGCTAACAGAGGAAGTTGTCAACCAGAATACAGCTGGGGGACTTAAAAGGAGGTGGAATAAAGTCAAGGGGAAGGTTAGCATGCCAGAGGAGGGGGACAGAGCATCATATAACACAAACTGCATGAGGTCCACAACAAACAGACTTGATGGACTGTACAGCCATCTGCTGACAATGTTGTATGTCCGTATGTCACAATGATTTTTGTCCTCTTTCAGTGCAGACTCTGTGGTTGTTTCTGCTGTGCAGATGGAAATGATGGGTTACACTATCACGGCCCATGGTAAACTTCAATAGACTGTCAAATGGAGTGTCAATTTTCAGTGACAATATCTTGTTGGCAGACCTGTAGACCACACTTCCGTACTCCTAAGCTGGCAGTAGGGATTGGTACAATACAAATTAACAGGTTTAAAGGTCTAGACAATTGCAATTTTCATATAGTATCCCAAGTTTCTAGGCCAACCTGTCAGTGCAATTGTAGCTTCATTGCTAGGGGCGCTGAGGATGCAGGTGTGGGAGTGAGCCTGGATCACTGCAGGAACAGCTGATAAAAGAGGGTTCTAGCATCCCAGCAGATGCGTGGCCTCCCTGGGGAACTGCAGTTGTCCTTTTGCTGCACAGACACCTCCTGTGGTAGCACTGCTGGTGCTGCACGCATGGGATGGCATTGGGATGGGGAGTCAGTGTCTCTGCAGCTGCAGACACCCATTGTGTGCATGCAGTAATGTGTTCATGCTGCCTACTCAAGGCAAGGGAGGACAGGGAAAAATGCCAACAAGGAGCAGGATGAAACATGCACATCATAGACTCTGCACCCTCTGACCAGGCTCCAGCTGCACACACAGATTTGGTCACAATTAGGAAGGCTTGCTTCCATCCCAACAGCCTCACCACGGGGGTACACCATGGGGCTACAGGGGCTGAAGGTAAGTCCTGGGGATGGCAGGGTGATGGGGCTATGGGTGCAGACTAAAGATGGAGAAAAATCCAATGGGTAATCTCATCCCCACAGATTTCATTGAAAGAGCTCTCGAATTCATTCTGACGCATGACTGCTTTGAATTCAAAGGAGTTAATTTCTACAAACATGGAGGACTACCATAGGGGCTGCAATAGTACCCTGATACACAAACCTGTTGTTAGGCATGTGGGAGGAATTAAATGTTCTAAATGCATATGTCAACCCCTTTTTTGGCAAAATAAAACATTGGTTTCATTTTATTGATGACATCATGTGCATTTGGGAGGGGGGACTCCAGTGAAACTGAGTTGTTCATAAGATGGTTAAGCAGCAGCAACCTTAATTTAAAATTCACATATACTGCAGACAAGGAATGCCTGAAGGGACTGCAACACAGGTAGGATCAAAACACAGTGCTTCAGAAAAAAAATAGCAACCCGCTCGGTCCTGAAGGCAGAGACTGCCCACCCTGCTGCCCTCAAGAACTCAATCCCTGATAGTCCTGAGACTCAGGAGGAACTGCAGCACTCCTGCCAGTTTTAGCACCCAGGCAGACAAGCTAGAAACCATGTTCAGAGTTAGGAGATATAGAACAGAGTTGTTAACAGAATCCAGAGCTAGGGTAGTGGCACTAGACAGGAATGATTTACTGATAGCAAAGGAGAACCACAAAAAACATCTTGAAAATTTTGGTCTTATGACCATCGTGACCCAGTGTAACAACTGGGTTGGGAAAATAGGCAACATTATCCATAAGAATTGTCCTATTCTGTTAGGTGATGAAACAATGGCAAAGGCAGTAGGTCAGAAACCAAGGGTTATGTTTGGTAAAGGTGCCATACGAGCTAAGTTGGTCCACAGTCAGTTTGCATAGGACACTAACACCCAAAACACCACTTGGCTACTTAAACAAGCCCCTGGATTTTTCAAGTGCCATCTATGCAGTGCATGCAAGCCTGCTAGCCCTTGCAGAGAATTTGTGGACCCAAATTCAGACATGAAAATTCAAATAAAAGAGGTGATAGCCTGTGATACCATATTTGTGATAAAAGATCCAGAAAAAAGAGATGATTTGATACCTTTTATTGGACTAACATGGATGTTGCAAAAGAAAATAGGAGCTTGAGCTTTCGAATTACATAGAATTCTTCATCAGAAAAATAGTTGGCATATTTGTGGTATACATACTGTGGTACCCGTGCAACCTACTGTATGTGGGTAAGACTTTCGGTAACTTAAAAACAAGGGCACAGGAACACATAAGATCCATTGTCAACAAGAAAATGGATACCCCAATAGGCAGCCACTTTAACATGTGTAACACAATTCAGACCTCAGGGGCCTGTTGTTTGTAGGCCTTGAGTGGATTCTGCTTAAAAAGGGTGGTAACAGAGTACACCACCTACAATGTAGGGAAAGTGAATGAATTTGTTTTTGTTAATCTATTTATCCTCCTCGCCATGGTACAGTCTAGCCCTCCACTGACCTCACCAGCCCCGTCACCCGCTATCCAGGGACTTACCTCAGCCCAAGCTTCCGACACAGTTTCCCTCATGGTGGGGTTTGACAAGGGCACCATGCCAACGATGAGATGGATCCAGTGTGGGCCCCTGGTCCAAGCTTCCCCCATGACTTACCGCCATGGTGGGGTCCAACAGCAGACCCCACCTGCTGATGAAATGGATCCAGTGTGGGAGAGGGCCATATAGTCCAGTGTGGAGCCTGCAAGAGGTCGGTGTCATTCATGCTACACCCAGCTGTTTTTCCTGTTCTGTAGGGAGGGACAGACATGCAATGCCATCTTAGATGCACCACACATGCTACCATGTGCAAGGTGTTGATGACTGCTGTCCCTCCAACCCTGAAGTTGCAATGATTGCCCTGGGCCTCTACCAGGGGTCAGGCCAGTGCTGAGAACCTACAGCCCTTCCTCCCAGAGAAGGAGAGACGTCTTCAGAAGTGTAAACCTAGGAGGTTTGAATGACCAGTGGGACCTCTGATGTTTTATTCTCACTTGTACAAATGATTAATGCAGTGTATGTCTCTTTTTTCTAGGTATCACTAAATTTATCTATGTATCGCTAACTTGATGGATCAGGCTTGGGGCAAAGCATGTGATGGATCCCCTGGAGAATTATCCCACGACCAAATCTGGAATAGAAATTGGGTGATCACGAAGCACTCCAGGCAAAATCTCTTTCTTTCATTATTTTATTTCATTATAAGTTTGAAATCATATTGGTTGCAGAGGCATCGTAGTAAGATTTGGTACCTATAGTTTCCAGTCCTTTGGTATTAGTACAATATACTAGTGAGCGCTTCCTTTTGTCAAAAACAGTACAGTACAATCTGGATTATCTGACTGCTCAACAGAACATCAGATTCATTCAGATAATCTAGAGTTTGGATAATCAAAGGTCCATAACATCAGGCACACCAGAGCTGGGGGACAATGCAGCATTTGGATTATCTGGAGATTTGAATCATCAAGGTTTGGATCATTGAAGTTGTACTGTATTGGTACTACCATAACTATTTTATTGTAAGACTGAACCACACCAGGATCATTTGTGGTCTGGCAGTATAAGCATAATTTTCAAGATCCCTTTTTACTGTATGTTTGCTTGTTACGCATGCACAAGCTAACATCTTGTTAGGGGAATGGTATTTCATAGGTGTGTCACTGTCAGGTCCATTGCAGCTCGGACTGCAGTGGGCTCGACAGTGACAGACCAGTGGTCAGCCAGGCTAATCATGACACAGTTCTTGGGTTGCTGGGTGGAAACTTTTCATATTGAAAGGAAAAAGATACTCTAAATCAGAGCTGTTCTATCCTTTTCTCTGCATGATGCCACCCAACAGCCAGCTGAGTGGTGTCTTGATCAGCTTGCTGGTCATCTTCCTCCCCCAACCTAAAAACAATCCCACCCGCTGCCAAGTATCCCTCCCACCTCCCGGTCACTTCCTGTACCCCTGTGAATATAAAAACGACACTGGGGTGCCCAATCTCAAGTGTCGGTACCTGAAATAAAGAAAACGGTCTCTCGTAGTCTTATTTTATTCATTTTTATACCCCGTAAAAAAGAAAATGGTCCATCAATGTCTGTTGCCACAGCTATTGCTGTGCCCCCTAAATCTGGCCTGAAAGGAGACTTTCTGTTTCCTTGGGGGTCCAGGATGCCTGAATCCGATTCAACCAAGATGTTTTGTCTTGGATCATCCAAAAAAGACAAATCGAACCAGTACTATGTTAAGCAGGATTAACTCCAATCATACAAAGTCCTTATTTCATCTCAAGTTTTTTTCTAACATCACACAACTCTGGCAACATTTCGTGACTGTACGTTGCCACTTCTTCAGACCCCCTAACAAAGGGTTCACACCCAAAGCGCTGGGGCAAGGTGGTGTGGTATGTTCCGACACACTCTCCTATATCAGCAATAAAGCTGTTACTCTTGTAAAGTTAATGTGAGAGTGTCTTCTTTCTGGCTCTGGAGTGCAAACCTATTTGGAAGTGCACTTCTTCAGGCCAACTGTGTTATTTTTTTTGTTAAAAAATATTTAAAAAAAATCCCTTTGTTTTAACCTTCCAATTTTTATCCAATAAACACATCTTTGTGCACCCCTCCACTGGCTCCAGTGATTCTAATAATTTTCCTAATGTATATGGGTCACACCAACAGTGTTATCGACTTGTTATAAAAATTTGTTATAAAAAATGTTTTGTTGTTTCCCTGTTCCACACTTGCATGAACATCCACAGACATTTTTTTGCTCGATTATACAGTGTTTACATGTTCATGTCTTTTCTCTCATGTGCTGGTTATTATAACCATATCAAGGGCATCAAACATTTTACCCCCAGATAAATACCTTACCTTGCACTTAATTTACCTTCTTCTTGTTCAGGTATATCACTTTTCCTGGTTACCCATACCATAATGAAAAAAGGCATCCTTTCAACTTAGCATCACTTAAATCTCCTTAGTTCTTGTTCTTAAACCAAGTGACATTTTTCAACTGACTGAAAATTTATATTCCTACCTCATTTCAGTATGCTCATTTTCTGACTGGGTAACCACATCTCTTTTCTAGTGTCTTTGTTTCTAGTTTCTAGGAAAAATATCAAAAGACATAAATATTGTAACTGAATCTGTGCCATTCCTTATTATTGGATACACAGATGTTGTTATACATATGTTGTGTGACCAGGGAAAAGTTCTGCTGCCCAGCCAACTCCTAACAGATACTAGGAGTGGCCAGACCGATGACATGAGCTGTTCTTATACTGCACTGCAGTGGGGGTGTGGCCATGACATCAAAAATTGTGTCATGACAAGACTCCACCCATCTCAGCTGCACTAGGGACATGAAAGCATTGACCAAGGAAGGCCACAAGACAAAATGTTCTCCTCACCAAGCTCCTCAGAAACCACTAGCACAAGCCAAAACTAAGCAATCTTGCTACCAATGTGGAGGAGACCATCGGCAATCATGTGCTGCTTCTACTAAGAAATGTGCCACAACTGCAGAAAAGTGGGACATCTGGGTTGGGTCTGCAGAAGTGCACCATGTACAGCATGGAACAGTATGTGACGTATATTCTGAGAGGTACCGGAGGGAGATGACTCCTTGGGCTCCTTCACTATCTACACCATGCGAGGACATAGAGATGCTATCTGCCTGAGTCTGGGGTTAGGAGGCATGCCCGTAAGCATGCAACTCGACACCAAAGCATCAATGTCGCTGAAACCTGAGCACATCTACATCGCATGTCTCAACCAGTACCACCTGTAACTATCCCTCATCAAACTAAATATCATACACAGTGATCAGATAGATTCTTGTGTTGGGGAGAATGGACCCTGCCTCTCATCATTGTACAAGGGAAGAAACTCACATTGCTCGACAGGAACTGGCTGGAGAAAATAAAGTTGCATTGCAAAATATTTTTCTACTGTGCACTGTGGTAGAGGTGCCACAGGAGATGATCAAATGACTGAAAGGCCAGCATGCACCCATATTCCAGGATGGGTATGGCACCATTCAGGATTTAAGGCAAAGATTCGAGTGTCAGAAGGCACCACCCCCCATCTTCCACGAACCTTGACCTATACCCCATGCACTGAAGGAGGCAGTCAAACAAACATTTGGTAGGCTGGAGCAACATGGCATTGTGCCCAAAGAGGAGAGGAGTGACTGGGCTGCCCCAATCATCACAGTCATGAAGCATGACAAGGCAGTGTGGCTGTGTGGCATTTACAAGAACAGAGTAGACCAATGTGTGGATCCAAACCGTTATCCTTTACCTAACACAGAGGACCTATTTGCAACACTGGTGGGTGGTAAAACCTTCAGTAAAATGGACCTGTTGTTGGCCTACCAGCAGCTGGAACTCAACCCTGACTTGAAACCATTCTTAAACACCAGCTCAAAAAGGACTGTATCAGTACAACCGCTTGGCTTATGGAGTGTCGATGGCACTAGCCATTCTCCAAAATACCACAGTCCAGATTTTACATGGCCTCAACCAGGTCATCTGCTTCATAGATGATATTCTGGTTACAGTGCCCATGAGAGGGGAGAACCAACAAATCCTTGATCAGGTCATGTCCAGGCTGCAAAAATATGGTGTGAGAGTCAAAAACAAGAAGTGTAAATTCTTGCTGTGCTCTGTGGAGTACCTGGGATATCAAATTGATGCCCAGGGCCTGCATCCCACAGAGAAGAAAGTAGCTGCCCTCATCAGTGTGCCCACACCAAAAAACATTACAGAACTTTGTTCATTTCTAGGACTGCTTAACTACTATGGCAGTGTCATGGCAACCCTGTCCACACTACTTCAACTCCTGTATGATCTGCTACAGAAGGGTGCAAGATGGAACTGGTCACCACAGTGTAAGGCAGCATTCCAGGCCTGTAAGAAATGGCTTCTTGACAGCAAGTGGCTACCCTACCATGAACCTCAAAAGCTGCTATGACTATCATGGCATGCATCCCCATATGGCATGGGCACAGTCATTTCCCACATTCTGCTATCCGGGGATAAACAGCCAATCACTTTTGCTTCCGGAACCCTGTCTTCCAGTGAAAGGAATTATGCACAAATTGAAAAGGAAGCACTGAGCATCATTTTTGGCACCAAAACATTCCATAAATACTTATATGTCTATAAGTTCATGCTTATTAAGGACCACTAGCACTTCCTGACCATTCTAGGGTCAAAAGCAGCCATACCAATTCTCTCAGAATGCGGCACTGGGCCTTAATCTTGTTGGTCTATGAGGTAGGCTATAGAATATCAAAGATCCTAGGACCGTACCAGTGCAGATACACTGTGTCAATTGATTTGCAAAACCAAACCAATGAAAGATGACGATGGAGAAATTTTTTAATTCTCCTACCTCAAGGAGCTACCTGCAGTCTACAAGACATGGCAGAGAAAACATGATGGGATCCATTCCTCTCTAAGGTTCTGCATCTCACCTTAAACAGTTGGTCTACCTTCACAAAAGATCCAATCTTTCAGCTATTCCTTGACAAGAGGGATCAGATGCCCACAGAACAAGGCTGTGTTCTGTGGGGTGCTAGAGAGATGATTCTTCTGAAGTTCTGGAAATGTCTGCTAGTCCACCTCCATGACAGCCATGCCAGAATTTTACACATGGCATCATTGACCAGAGGATACCTCTGGAGACCAGGGATAGGTCACAACATTAAAGAGCTAGTCAGCTCATGTGTGCCTTGTGCAGCCATCCAGATCAACCCACCACAGCACACCTCCATCCCTTGGCTTGGGCAACAGCACCTTGGAAGTGAATCCACATTGTTTATGCAGAAATTGACAAGTAACAATTCCTCATCGAAGGGCTCCACACACAGATGACTACTACGGAGAAAAAAGTGAATCTGCTGTGATACTTGTTTGCTGTATATAGACTGCCAAAAGAGTTGGTGTCAAGAAATGGTCCTCAGTTTTCATCTCAGGAATTTAAACTCTTCCTGGAAAGGAAAGAGGTCCATCACATCCTGTCTGCACCATACCACCCAGCCTCAAATGACAAATCAGAATGGGAAGTATAAAATTTTTAACTCTGACAAAGCTCCCACTAGACAGGAGTTTCCAACTGCACTACCTGTTCTCACTGCATTTTGCACTTTATTTAAAATAAAATTATCTGCATGAAGAATATGGAGTGCCATGATTTTGCATCACATGGCGGTGAGTGCTGATTAAGCAATAAGGCACGACAGGGTATATGCTATTAAACAAATAATACCTAACAGGGTGGGTGTTATGCTGGGATAACATCCTGCCTCGGGTGGTTGGGCCTGAGGCTGCAGGCTGAGGGTGTCCAACACCCGAGAAGGGATGTTATCCCAAACACCCACCCACCCCGGAGGGCATTATTCCTATTATGCAGTGGCTCGTAAGTGTAAAAAAATGAAAAGATTAAAAAAATACATTTAAAAGTATATTTTTTGGTGTTTGTTTAATGCATAGGTTTACTTTTTTTAAAAAGAGTACTGATTTACAGTTTAGAGTAGTGGGTGTAGCTGCTGTTATTGTGGCTCTGCAGTCCCCATAGGTTTGTTGGTGCTCCTAATTTTTTTCCCCTTTTGAGTGTACAAGTGTATTTATTTCCCTCAGTTTCCACTACTTTGTTGTTTTGGTAACAGCAGAGTTTGTCTACCCTTCCATGTCAGAATGTGGCTACCTGCAGCCTTGTGGAAGTCAGAGGTCGTGTCCTCGTCATAGGTCATCTCCTCCTTGTTATGATGCGGCCATCTGTAATGGCTCCTGCATCTCCTCTGTCTGTGGAAGCTGTCTTTTTGGTAGAGTTTTTACCAGGAGAAAGAAAATGGCAAAAAGGTAATTAGTTAAATACGGGATTACGCTCGCGCCCAGCTGAGGTATTCAACTACCGAGCATGGAAGTGCTGTGAAGGTTAACACGGTTTCACTTTGGCCATGTGTGTTTATATTTTTGTTATTTTAAACTAATGTGGGAACAGGTATGGTTGGATTTTGTGTTGGAGTGGGGTGAGCACTGATTCTGTGTTTGGCAGACAGCGCCAGTTCCAGTGGGGGAAACACCGATTTTGAGATTGATGGAGACCACTGATTCCAAGCAGAGCAGGACCACTCCTAGAAATGGCCGTGGAGGGATCATGTCTCAACATCTAATATGGTCGTGAGTATGCTGGGACTAGAGCGGGGATGTTATGCTGGGATAACATCCCAGGTCCAGTCCCAGTTTGACCAATCAGAGATCAGGATTCTTGCTTCCCATTGTATAATATTCAATAACGTCATGTCTCAGGTTGTTGAAGCACACGGCTGCAGGCCGGGTGCATTCCAAAACCGAGAATTGACGTTATTACACAATAACACACACCCTAGAGTGCCTTATTGCTATTATACAATGGCTCCTCTGTAAAATAAAATAAAAAATAAGATTACAAATTATGTTTACAATTACTTTTTTTGTAATTTTTTTTGTGGTGTAGGTGTACAAACAGGAAAAATAGTGCTTGTGTATTGTTGCCCAGTAGGTGGTGCTGCCTTTTTTTTTCCTGTACTGGGTTTCTATGTGCCTCACTCCCATCATACTCAGTTGTCTTGTATTTAGGTGAAGTCTTGTTGCTCCTTGAGTTTTATTGATGTGGTCCTGCTGCCTTCCCTGGGTCCTGTTGAAGATGTGGGTTTTTTTCTTTTCTATCAGGAAAAACAACAGGTGTACTGAAACACTGTGAGAGCAACAAGGAGCCATGTGGACACTTCCAGTTTCGCGTTTTCATCGGTATGTTGCTCTTGATGAAATGGAACAACACAATTACTTAAATTGTTTATTAAAGGGAACTGGTTCTTTTTTTTAAGTTTAAGAAACGGGCGCTGCATGCGGTTCTTAATGGCCAAGTGCCAAGGAGCGAGAGCGTGCTTTATTAGACACAGAGCAAGCAGAAGTGAAGATGGTGGCACTCAATGGCTGTTTCTTACATAAAATTGTTTTTTCCCCACATTGACTTTCATTGAGTTGCCAGGAGGACAGAGGGATGGAATATGTGTGTGGGGGAAGGTGGCATGCATGGTTCAGTAAAGCCGCTCAGTTCAGGGGAAAACAGTGGGCATGAAATAGCCATACCTTGATTTGTGAGTGTGTTATGTTGTCATCTGGGTGCCTGCACTTCATACAGTGATGTTATTGTGTAATAACATCACTGTTCTAGGCACCCACTGATCAATCAGAGGGCAGGAAAGTTCCTTACCATTGTACAATCTTGCTTTGCATACTGTTGTGAGATGTTTGCTGTGTACAGATTTCCTGAAGAGCTGGCATCAGAAAATGATCCTCAGTTCTCATCTCAGGAATTCTAGCTCTTCTTGAAAAGGAATGGGGTCTGTCACATCCTGTTTCCACCATACTACACAGTCTCAAATGGAGCAGCTCAGTGGGCAGTACAAACATTTAAGAAAGCCTAGACAAAACAAGCCACCTCACACACACACACACACACACACACACACACACACACACACACACAACAACAACCCAATGGCTGACACACCACACACTGGAACACCCCACATATGGTTACACAGAGAACACTAGTGAAACTGTTTTTGAAATACAACCCACAGACTAGATTGTCTCTCTTAAAACCAGACTTGTCCCACCAAGTGCATTAACACCAGCTACAACAACAGAGGGGGTATGACAAATCTGTGCATATGCGAAGCATTTTTCATCTGAAGGAGAGGGTGATGGGCTGACACTTCTGGAGCCAAAAGAGACTTTGGAGTCCAGGAACAGTGCAACACACTCAGGGACCTCTAACCTACAGGGTACATGTAGGTCAATGGACCATACATGTCCATGTGAACCACATCCTTCGGTCATGTGTTCCCCCACCAACATAAGCAGAAGACATTTCTCAAGAACAACAGGATGACAAGGATTTTGCTTCTGCCCTGGATTGAGTGCCCTCATCAGTTCTGGCAGTAGCTGTTCCTGAAGTACCTGCAACACCCACAGCTGCTGCCCTAGCTCAAATATATCCAATGAGGCAGTACAAGATACCACAGAGACTTGACCTGTGAATTAGATATGTGTGGTGCCATTGAACTGTATTGTTGTCAAAGTGTCAGTGGGGATCAATTGGCACCACATCCATTGGTAGCATATCCACTTCTGGGCCAGATGCTTGTGGGTTCTAGTCCCATACAGGGATTGGGCTCATACCTGAAATGTTGGCATCTGAGTGCAGTATTGGGGGTTGCTATACTGTCAGGGTGTGTCATCCATTGGATGAGACATTAAACCAAGGCCCCTTCTACCCATCCTGGTGCGGTCCTGGTGGGTGTCCAGGTGAAAGTAAAAGAACCGAAGGCACTTTTCGCAAAGAGTGGAGGAGTTTATTGAGAAAAGAAAACCATACAAGTAAACAGGCATTATATACATACATATCACAAGTAAAAGAAAAATACAGAAAAGTCATAAAAAAATCACAAAATAATTATAAATCAGTAATTACATCACAAATCTAAAAAGGTATACTAAAGTAATAGGTTGATCCCAATCTGTGATCCAAGGTATAGTTCTCCATTGGGTATCCAGCAAAGTTTTATGAACATGTCAGGCCTTATAATGATAAATTCTGCAATGTTCATGGGTAACATTTGCAAGAAGTACAGTAAGAGAGGTATGTTTTTGCTGTAGGGGAAAAAGACATGTAGTATTCCAAATATATGATTTAAAAACTGTAAACAGCAGTCTTAATGTGCTCTTCTCCCATTTCCTCCAGTTGTTATTAAAATTTCCATAAACCAAAATTTCATAGTTAACCATAGAACAAATTTGTTCAGCCCATTTAACTGCCACTAGAGTCCACAAATTAGAAATACAAGGACAGGTAAAGGAAAGGCGATCCATTGTTTCTAATTGTTGAAAACAAGAATTCCTAACACATAGTCTTTCATGCAGTTGTTTGTGCTTACTAACAGCAAAGCCATTGAATGTCAGACATTTTAGGTGGGATCCTAGAGAAAGACAATCTGTAGAGGTTTTTAAGAAAGAGTTAAAAACTTTCCTGTTTAGTCAGGCCTTCCTATCTGATTAATTAGCTGACCTGCTGTTATTTTAATAATGTTTTTTATGGGCCAGATATTCAAACTGCGCCGAAAAAGTGAGCAACAGCAGGAGCAAGCACAAGTCAATTGCGCATATGCGCAACAGATGCGATATTCAAACATGGAGCAAGACAAACTGCGGAAGCAGCCAACGTCTGAATATCGCACAAACTGCGCCATAGCGCAACCAGGAAAGGGAAGCTGAGCAGAAATGATGCGCCATAGCGCAACAAGGGTAGCCCAGCTGAACAGTCCAGAGGTGCCATAGTGCAAGCAGAGCCCCCCCAGCAGAGCAATGGAACTGCACAACCAGGGAGGCAGGCTGGGGCCCACCACCAGCCATGCACACATGGGCACAGGAACACACTGCAGAACTAACAATACACCCGCACACCCCAAGCACAGCATCACTGGGGGAAGGATGGATGATCCACCGGCCCATGGGGACAAGCCAACAAAGCACAGCAGTGCCATGTCGCCCCAGCACACCCACTGGCAGGCTGAGACTGCCACACTCAGGGTCGACAACCACAGTGCACATCAGCCCCCTTCTGTACAGCACACCCTGCACTGTGACCCCAAGACACCACCCATGTGCAGTGACTGGCACTGCAGTAAACACCATGCAACCCCGCACACTGCAACCTCGCAGCACAGAACCATACAAGCCAGAGACCCACCCTGGGCACCCAGCAGTGGCGGCAGCAGATGGCAAGACTGACTGAAAGGCACTCCCACACGGAGACACCTTCCCATGCACACACACACATACCCAGGACCTTACCACCCCAGATGCCATGCACCACTGCAACTGAGCAACCATAGCCCGCTGCAAATCAGAGACCACCACAGAATTCATAACAAAATATACATATTCGAAAAGATATGTACAACACCAACAACATCTATATACATATGTACAAGACAGGGGGTAGGGGTACAAGGTAGGGGTGGTGAGGGTGGGGTGAACAACTGGGAGAGGGAAGGCAGGGTGGGAGGGCTGGGTGAAGTGGGAAGGAAGCACAGTCAGCGCCCGGTAGGCTGGTCCCCTGCTGCCTGTTGATCTTCCTGGTTCCTCCGGCGTCGCCTGACCCCATGGCGCTGCATGTCTGTCAGGAGGTCATGTGTGCGACTGACACTCTCGTCAACCGCTGGAGGCACGGTCCATCCGCCGGAGGATGCTGAGACCTAGGAAAGGAACACAGTCAATGGCTGTGACTGTCCACAACCCTGAACACCACCCATCCTGCAAGGCATATAGCCTACTGCCCCACACCTGTGATGGTATGCACCCACCCACAGTGACCATGCACATGACACGCCCAACCAGGCAGCACCAGCTATGTGCACCACTGCACACACACACAGCCCATGTCCATCACAGCACAAACAAGGCTGTCAAGTGACGCGGCAATGTGGTGGGATGCCAGTTCCACAGCCATGTGCCCAGTGCATGCATGGACCACCAGTGACGCACACTCAGATGTGCAGTGACACTGGACAGTGATGACTGTCGCCTGTGTCGTGCATGGTTGTGTTGTCCATGGTTGGTGGTCATGCCCACCTCCTCCAGCATGCAATAGCATCCATGATGTAATGACACTCACACTCATCAAGCAGCTGTGGCTGCTGCTGCTGCTGCTGCCGCTGTGGCCCACCCATCAGCCTCCTCCGGCTGCCACCTGGGCCCCGCCACGGCCCTCCTCAGCCTGGGCCTGCATCCTCTCCGCCAGGCGTGTGGGTGACAAATGTTGAGAAAAACATCAGTGTGACCCCAAAGCAGACTGCCCCCTGCCCCAGTGAGTGTGCCTGCCCACACAGCCAGACCCATGCATCTCACACCTGCACACACTGACACAGCCAACCATGGCAGAGCCATCCCCCGTGCACCACCACCAAAACACAGTCACACCCCTACGGAGAATACAGGTGCATAGATGGTACACCCACCTGGCCTAGGCACAACGCCCCTCCTGGCACGTGACCTGAGGCGTTGCAGCACGTCCGGCTCCCTCCTGCGGAGGTCACTATATCTGTGCCTGCACTGTTCAGCAGACTGACACCGCCCTGTGACCCTCTCCAGTTCAGTGGCCACCTGCAGCCACACATGGGTGCGGGCCATGGTGAGGGGCTGATCCCCAAACAGTGCCCCAAAGTGGGGCTCAACCTCTGCCACCAGGTTGGCCACCTCCAACTGACTCCACTGGGGAGCTCTCCTGCGTGCCATTACTGTGGTAGTAGAGCAGGCAATATGGTGCCCCACAGCGCGGCAACCCCACGTGGAAATGTTGTAATAGACCACAATAGGTTCCAATGGCGCTGTTCAGATAGCGTCCGCTGAACCATAGCGCTGTCACCAAACGGCGCAACAGAGCTCGATGACATGGCAGCTGAACAGCGCGGGAAAAGGTCGGACACCACGTCAGGGGTCTATGATGCAGCCACGCTGCGCCATCTGACATCTACATCCTCGCGAACGGTCACCTGCGTGCCAGTGCCACAGTGGACTATTGCGCAGTAGTGCCACAGCGCCATATGGTACCCAGTGCTGTAGCGCCACTGGCACAATGGTGGCCATGGCCTGAATTGTCAATCGCGCACAGCACATCATCAGCGCGGCAGACACCTGCGTAAGCTACCTGGGCATGCGCAATGCAGTGTACCACACAGTCACAGATATGCACCATTGGCTCAGCTGGCTCAACCGTATTGCGCAAAGCGGAACGGCGCAATATTCATCCGACACATGCAAATCATCTGATCAGCCATTCAAAGGCGCAGTGGCGCAATTTGCATCTCATTACAGTTGCTCCACTCCTAATTTGCATGCATTGCGCTATAAATGTGCGACATTGGGCTGCGCTGGCCAGATTCGGTTACTGCAGGTGAGAGGTGGGTTGCATGCTGTGTGATGTTCTGGACAATGGTCATGGGATAACGCTGTAGACTGCACAGTGAGAGGTGTCCACTTCCACCCATACAGATTGACATGACCGAGCAGAGCCAAGGTGAGGGTGAGGATGGTGGGTGAGGAGGAGGCCCAACTTCACCACGGCGGAGACAGAGGCCCTCTTCAGGCCTACCTGGAGGAGGAGCCACTACTGAGTGGACGCGAGGCACCTCTCAGGCCAGTGTGGCTGCATGGGAGGGGGTAGCTTGGGCAGTGAACCTGCACGGAAGCCACCAGTGCTCCGTGCAGGAATGCAAAAAGAAGATGGGGACAGACCGCAGAAGGGTGAAGGAGAAGGTGGCAGCACTCAGGGCGGCACGTGCTGGCACAGGCGGGGGCCAGCCAGCGATGGTGGAGCTGACCCCGGCTGAGGACCGACTAGCTGCATCAATGCAGTGGAGTGCTATTGAGGGCGTACCAGGAGGTGGATTCCAGACAGGTGGAAGCCCATCACTGCACAGTATGACATGGTGGTGGTGTTGGGGGGGGGAGAGGTTGTTCACATGCACTCACATGTCCTCTCTTTCTGTTACAGATCCTGTTCATCTTCAGGGGACGGTGGTGGTGGGTCCAGGCAGTGAGGAAGTCCTGCTGGACATGGAGGAGGTCCATCCACCTCTGTCACCAGCCAGCATGCACTGCACCAGCATGCACTCCGGGCTGCCAACTCTGGTGTCGGTGAGTCGGGTGTGGGGGTGCACAGCCTGTGTCTCAGCAGTCTGGCATGCAAGCATGCCAGCACGCTGTGACTGTGGCTGTAGCATGTACCTGCACCATTGATGATGCAAGGACTGCAATGGGCAGTGACATGTGTGTGTCCCATGACGGACACACAGCAGGCCAGCACGTGCCCTGGGCCTAGCTGGTTCCAACGTGTGTGCCAGCATGTCGGCACAGTCCCAGGCTGTGCCTGTCAGCACCGGTGGGGCAGCACCAGTGGCTGTGCAGGTGTCTGGCACTGTTGCGGCCACAGCAGTGGAACGAGTGGTCCCTGGGGCACAGCGGTTGGAGGGGCAGCAGCAGCAGTCACCCTCCAGGTCTGGGGATACAGTGTCCAGCAGTGGCACATGCCCACTGCCCTTTGATATGCCCATTCCTGGTCCTGGTGAACAGCGCCCACCTTCAAGGGGTGTTGAGCATCAGGACCTTCCATACCCTGGGGGACAGGATGCCGTTGTGGCAGAGTACCCATTTGAAGAGCACACCTGCCTGCTGCGGGAATCAGTACAGCAGCAAAGGTGGGTTGCAACGTCCGTGGAGGCACTGTGCATGGCTGTGGAGCGGCACAGCAGGGACTGTGTTCTGAACCATGCAGAGATGGTCCATATGCGGATGGATGTGACCACCACCATTGACAGGCAGACCCAGGCATTGGTCGCTGTCGTGGCTGCATTGGGCACACAAGCAGGTGCCCCTGTACCGTGCACCCCACACAGTATGCTCTCCACTCCCCATTCCTGGCATAGTGCAACACCAAGCCTGTCGTCGCCGGGTTCTGCTTGGGCATCCCGAGCACCCCTGGCAGGTATGTTTAGCATACTACAGACCCCACTGCAGACAAGGTCGCTATCGCACAGTGGGACCCCTGGTGGTCCATCGGTGCCACCCCATGTGGCCCCTGCTCAGCCTGCCAGTGCTGTTGGGTTACAGCGGGGCCGTCCACGCATCCGCGGTGGCCATGGAATGGTGCAACATGACTGACCTGTCTCCCAGTGCGGGCCCTGTCTGGTGCTGCCCTGTGTGCACTGTGCGTCATGGTGGGCAGTGCACTGGTGGGTGTCCTGCACGTCACGCCGACATACAGACCACCTGCACACCATCCCGACTGCTGTCCACAGGTGCGTGTGCATGATGATGCCTGCATTGTACTGTACACCAAGGTGCAAGTGGGTGCCTAGCATCTGACACAGCTACTTGACAGTACAGGTGGTGGGTGTGGTCTGTGGATCTGTGTGTTTGCCATGTCTGTTCCTGCTCTGCTGTGCACCTGCCCATGTACGCTTTGTGCCTGTGTGTGTGTGTGTGTGTGTGTGTGTGTGTGTGTGTGTGTGTCCATATGATTGTTCGCCCCTCCCTGATGGTGTGTTTGTGTGCCTGGTCCCTTCCACTCCACTTGCCGTCATGCACCCCTGGTGTGTTACTCTGTGTGCCTGTGGGTTGCGCCAGGACAGTGTTGGTTGCACATGACCCCTTGACTTACCTGTGTCGTGCATAATGCTCCTCTGTGATGGTGTCCCGGTGCAGCTGGGCCTGCCGGATCAGTCGGGGGTCCCGCCGTCCAAGGGGGGGGCTGCTCATCACCATCATCACCGGGCGTCGCTGGTGTCCCCATCGCTGTCCCCCTCCTCGACCTGAATGGCTATCCCACAGTCTTTGGCCATGTTGTGCAGGATACAACAGGCCAGGAATATCCCACAGGCCTTTGAGGGGCTGTACTGTAGGGCACCGCCGGAGGTGTCTAGGCATCGGAGGTGCCTTGAGCATCCCAAACACCCGCTCGATGATGTTGCGTGTGGCGGCATGTGCCTCATTATAGCATTGCTGTGATGGGGTCATGGGGCACCGTGCACGTGTGTGAGCAGCCAGGGACGGAGTGGGTATCCGCTGTCACCTGTGTGGAGATGGTGGAGATGAGTATCATGTTCAGGTCCATATTGCCCCATATCCCTGTGTGCCACTACCATGGCACCTGTGGCATTCCACCCTTGCCCCACGTTTGCAATTCCTACATGCATTCACCCACTAGATGGCCTGTGGGATGTCCCCACTCTTGAATTGATGGCACAGTGCGGACTGATACCATATAAAGGCATCATGTGCTCCACCAGGGTGTGTGGCACAGACATTGATTATGCGCCCAGTGACATCACACACCACCTGGCAGTTGACACTGGAATAGCCCTTCCTGTTCCTATATGCAGCCCCATCAGGGCCAGGTGGCGTGTGTATGGCCACATGGGTGCAGTCTATGGCCCCTAGCATGCCAGGCATACGTGCTACCCTGTGGAACTCCTGCATGTTTGCTGTACGCTCTGCCGCCTAGAGAACTGGATGTGCTCCGCAGCATGTGGCAGCAGTGCACTGAGGAATTGGGTGAGGATGCATGACGTGCCAACTGTGTGATGCCTGTGGTGTCCCCTGTCGGCCTCTGGAAGGTGCCCGTGGCGAGCAGGCACATGCAGGCTGTCACCTTGGTCTCCACCGACAGGCGTGACTCGTCGTGAGGGTGCCTGCATCACATCACTGCACAGCTCACAGAGCCGTCTCAGTATTGCCCTGTTCAGGTGGTACCGGCCCACGATCTCACATCTGTGTACAGCTCAAAGCTGATGCGGCACGGTACTGCCTGCTGGGGCGATACCACCCGACAGGCCCTTCCACGGCCATGTCCCCTGTAGCATGCATTCTCACCCCCCATTACAGCTCCATGTGGAAGCTGGCACTGTCCATCTCCTGGCTTGTAGACCCCGGCTGATGTTGCTCTGTTACCCCGCTGTCCTGACTGCTACCTCCACTGCACCTGGTACACCTACTGGCCTCTGCAGTCTGTGGCCCCATACACCTTCCCTTGCCCCTCTTCTGTCCTGTGTACTCCCTGGCCTGCACTGTATGTTACTCTGGCCTTCTCTGTCTCTCTGCCTCATGTGTCTTCCCTGTCACGTTCTTGCGCCTCTTCCTTGAGCCTTTTTATTTTGGCTCATTTCCGCTGGGGCGCAACTTCCGGCTGTTCAGCTCTTGCGCATTGCGCAAGTCTTTGAATATCGCATTGCGCTCTTTATGCATGGATCCACCCCCTTCGGTTGCGCATGCCTTCATTTGCATTGCGCTGTTGCTCAGCCTGTTTTCGGTGGCGCAACTGCCTCCTGCTGAATATCGCAGAATGGCACACTTGGACTTGCATGCTAGCAACCCCATTGCGCATGGCGCAACCCTTTTGAATATCCGGCCCTATATGTTTTTTTACTATTTTTAATTTTGTATATAAAGCGCCTTGATTCACAACTGACTGTGCACCATATCAAATAAAGTATGATTGATTGATTGAAAGAAGAAAGTAAACCAGTGGGACAATGGGCAAATGCCACAGGGACCTGAAAAGTAGTGTCCATAATCCAGTTATACATAGTTTTTCTAGTCCTTGTCAAAATCTGGTGACTAGCAACATGCCATAATCTTATTTTGGAAAAAGTGTCCCTAATATACAGTGGAACCAGAACAGAGGCATGCACCACTTTTAATGCACCTGTTTCCCATTTTCTTATCCAAGTCTGACAGGTAAGAAACAAGCATTTGTCAGTGCCGAATGTTGATTGCGTTGGTTTGTTGAGCTCGCTCAGTGGCTCTCTGTCACTGGCTCACTCTGTTTGTCCCGGTGCTGCAGGCTGCTCTTTTGTAGTGGACTGCTGCCTGCATTGACACCTTGTTCTGCTAAGGAAGAAATACGCAGCTGTCCCGACAGAGCTCCATTGAGGTGGCTCACTCCCCCTCTCTGACTCGCTCATTCTGTTTCTCCTGGCGCTGCAGGCTGCCCTTTTGTGCTGGGCTTCTGCCTGTGTTGGTGGCTTTTTCTGCCCACAAAGAAATCCACAGCTGTCCCAACAGAGCTCTGTTGAGGTCACTCACTCCGCCTGTCTCACTCACTCATTCTGGTTCTTCTGGCGCTGCAGGCTGCCCTTTTGTACTGGGTTCCTGCCTCTGTTGGCGCGTTTTTCTGCCCACAAAGAAATGTGCAGCAGTCCCGACAAAGCTCCGTTGAGCTGGCTCACTCCCCTTCTCTCACTTGCTCTTTCTGTTCTGCTGGCGCTGCAGGCTGCCCTTTTCTACTGGGCTCCTGCCTGCGTTGCTGCCTTCTTATGCCCACAAGAGAATTTGCAGGCGTTACAATACAGCTCTGTTGAGCTTACTCACTCACTTATTCTGGTTTCCTGCTACTGCAGGCTGCCTTTTTGTACTGGGCCCCTGCATGCATTGCTGCCTTTTTCTGCCCACAAATAAATCTGCAGCAGTCCCAACAAAGCCCCACTGAGCTCACTGACTCCCCCTCCCTCACTAGCTCGTTCTGTGTCTCCTGGTGCTGCAGGCTGCCCTTTTGTACTGGGCTCCTGCCTGCATTGGTGGCTTTTTCTGGCCAGAAAGAAATCTGAAGCAGTCCCAACACAGCTCCACTGAGCTCGCTCACTCCCCCTCTGTCACTGTCACATTCTGTTTCTGCCAGTGCTGCAAGCTGACCATTTGTACGGGGCTCCTGCCTGCGTTGCTGCATTTTCTACCTACAAAGGAATCTGCAGCAGTCACACTAGAGCTCTGTTGAGCTCACTCACTACCGCTCTGTCACTTGCTCATTCTGTTTCTTTTGGCGCCGCAGACTGCGCTTTTGTATGGGGCTCCTGGCTGCGTTGGCACCTTTGTCTGTCCACAAAGAAATCCACAGCTGTCCCGACAGAGCTCTGTTGAGATCACGCAGTCTCCCTCTCTCATTGCTCATTCTGTTTGTCCTGGTGCTGCAAGTTGCCCTTTTGTACTGGGCTCCTGCCTGCATTGGCACCTTTTTCTGCCCACAAAGAAATCCCAGCAGTTCTGATAGAGCTCCAATAAGCTGACTAAGTCCTCTTGTCTCACTCGCTCATACTGTTTCTCCCACTGCTGCTGGCTGGCCTGTTGTACTGGGCCTCTGCCTGTATTGATGCCTTTTTCTGCCCACAAAGAAATCCGCAGCAGTCCTGACAGCACTTCGGTGAGTTCGCTCAGTTCCCCTCCCTCACTCGCTCTCTTGTTCTGTTTCTCCCAGTGCTGCAGGCTGCCTTTTTGTACTGGGCTCTTGTGTTGGGGCCTTTGTCTGCCCACAAACAAATCCACAGCAGTCCTGACAAAGCTCAGTTGAGCTCGGTCACTCCCCCCTCTCACTCGGTCGATCTTAATCTGTCCCAAACACTGATTTTCCAGAGTGACCGTGCTATTGTCTGGCAGGAGTGCAAAAACATACTGTAGCCAGGATGTGAAAAATGACAGCTGTAGTGTTCATAAGGAGTTGTGGAAAAATGCCACTGTTGAAAATGTGGCATGACAGTATTACAAATTTTGAAGTTACACGGGTGCGTGGAAACAGTTCAATGCACGCTGGTAACACAGCCATATTATGGCAGTCCTGACAAAGCTCCATTGAGCTTGCTCACTCCCCTTCTCTCACTCGCTCATTCTGTTCTGCCAGCGCTGCAGGCTGCCTTTTCTACTGGGCTCCTGCTCTGCTTGCTGCCTCTTATGCCCACAAAGAAATTTGCAGCAGTTACAATACAGCTCTGTTGAGCTCACTCTCACTCATTCTGGTTTTCCTGCCACTGCAGGCTGCCCTTTGTGCTGGGCCCTGCATGCATTGCTGCCTTTTTCTGCCCACAAACAAATCTGCAGCAGTCCCAACAAAGCCCCGTTGAGCTCACTGACTCCCCCTTCCTCACTCGCTCATACCGTGTCTCCTAGTGCTGCAGGCTGCCCTTTTGTACTGGGCTCCTGCCTGCATTGGTGGCTTTTTTCTGGCCAGAAAGAAATCTGAAGCAGTCCCGACACAGCTCCACTGAGCTCGCTCACTCCCCTTCTGTCACTCTCGCATTCTGTTTCTGCCGGCGCTGCAAGCTGGCCATTTGTACTGGGCTCCTGCCTGTGTTGCCGCATTTTCTGCCCACAAAGAAATCTGCAGTAGTCACAGTAGAGCTCCGTTGAGCTTGCTCACTACCGCTCTGTCACTCGCTCGTTCTGTTTCTCTTGGTGCCGCAGACTGCCCTTTTGTACAGGGCTCTTGTGTTGAGGCCTTTGTCTGCCCACAAACAAATCTGCAGCAGTCCTGACAGAGCTCAGTTGAGCTCAGTCCCTCTGCCCTCGGATGATCTTAATCTGTCCCAAATACTGATTTCCCAGAGTGACCGTGCTATTGTCCAGCAGGACTGCAAAAACATATTTTAGCCAGGATGTGAAAAATGACAGCTGTAGTGTTCATAAGGAGGTGTGTGAAAAAATGCCACTGTTGAAAATGTGGCGTGACAGTATTACAAATTTGTGAAGTTACAAGAGTGCGTGGAAACAGTTCAACGCATGCTTGTAACACAGTCATGTTATGGAGTTTCGTCACCAAATT
Organism: Neoceratodus forsteri; assembly: GCA_016271365.2. Classification (NCBI taxonomy): domain Eukaryota; kingdom Metazoa; phylum Chordata; order Ceratodontiformes; family Ceratodontidae; genus Neoceratodus; species Neoceratodus forsteri. Next base: position 137,983,446 of record CM057452.1, on the reverse strand, counting down.
TTCAACATAGGGATTTTAGGACCTCTGCTCATTAACAGTGCCAATGTCAATTTCTTGCTCTGTCCCGAACACTGACTTCCCACAGTAACCACGTTATTCTGCGCTGGAACTGTGAAAACACATTTTGGTCAGGATGTGAAAAATGACAGCTGTACTGCTTATAAGGAGGTGTGAAAAAATGGCACTGTTGAAAATCTGGTGTGACAATATTACAAATCTGAGAAGTTACAAGGGTGCGTGGAAAGTGCGCAATGCACACTTGTAACACAGTCAATTGATGGGCTATCATCACCAAATTTTCTACATAGGCATTTTAGGACCTCTACTCATGAACTGTGTCACTGTCATTTTCTTACTCTGTCCTGAACACTGATTTCCCACAGCTACCGCACCATTCTGTGCCGGAACTGCGAAAACACATTTCGGCCAGGATGTGAACAATGACAGCTGTACTGCTCACAGGGAGGTGTGACAAAATGCCAGTGTTGAAAATCTGGTGTGAAAATATTGTAAATTCGCAAAGTTACAAACGTATGTAGCAACTGTGCAACGCACACTCGTAAAACTGTCATTTTTTGGATTTTTTCCACCAAATTTGCAACACAGGCTTTTAGAGAGCCCACCTCATGAACACTGGCTTTGTCGTTTCATTAATCAGCCCCAAAGGGTGATTCCGTGCAGTGACCACGAAACCACCCTTCGGGGCCTATTAACGCCATGACAGTTCAAGAATTCATGAGGAGGGGTCCCAAAAACCCCATGTTGAAAATTTGGTGAAAAAATTCCCAAAAATGCCTGAGATATGCACTGAAGTTGAAAAAACCCTATTTATTACATTATACAGCTTACCGGCATTTCCTCAGTTCGTGGTTGGCTTTGAAGAGTGCAGACGTGTTCCCGGTCCAGCTAAGATCGTCGCGCCAAGCTCCGGAGGTGGGTATGGGGGTGTGTGGGGAGGCAGGGTGCACAGGGGTGGGTGCGGGTTGTGGGAGGGAGGGTAGGGAGACTACGAGGGACCATTTCCTTTTTTACAGGTTGTAACACAAATAAGACATCGGGGACGGTTTTCGTTTAACAGGTGCTTTGGCGGCTGGGGTGGGCTCCCAACATGCCATCTGTGTGGGTGGAGTTAGCCGACGGGGATTGGGCACCTGCACGGCAAACAAGGCAAGGGGAGGGTTGCAGGGCCAAGGGGATTGGGCACCCCTGACTACAACAATGGAGGGTATCATTATGCCGACGGGGATTGGGCACCCGTCGGCAGGAACAAAATAGGGGTGGATAATCATTATGCTGATGAGGATCGGGCACCCGTCAGCAGGAACAACAGGGGGTGGGGGATAATCATTATGCCGATGGGGATTGGGCACCCGTCCAGCAGGAACAACAGGGCGGGAAAGTTACGGAATGTCGACGGGAGTGGCCTCACAGCAAGTAAACACAGTGGGGGGGGAGGGGGTATATTGTTTGTGAACACGGCAACCCACCGCCATGTTCACAAACAATATCAGGGATCCCACATCCCACCCTGCAATGACGGGTCGCTCCCTCATTGCAGCCGATAGCTGACGCTGCAATGATGAGGCAGCCCCTGATTGCAGCGGCTGATTTTTTAGAAAGTTGTGGCATGCTGGCTGAACTAGTGTCAGCAGCGCGGCTACGCATTGGGGATGGGGGACAAGCCTTTGCAGGCTGTGGGGCATTGGACACAACAGTGCCGCGCCTCCACAACTGCTTCTGAGAAAGCCTGCAACATGTTTTTCTTGCATCGCGTAATCAACATAAAAAACAGTTCCCAACCTTTATTCAAATTAAACAGTAATGGATGCAAGTTAGTAAAAAAAAATATGTTATTAAAAAAAAACAGTAGGGTTGACCATATTCAAACCATCTTGTAGGAGTGATAGTTGTGTAACATTCTTTTATATAGGTTCAGTCTACTGCCTCACAATGCCTGAAAAAATATGCTTAAAATGGAGGTTTCTAAAGCCTTTGTTGGAGGAAAAACATGACTGATACACAGGAATAAGGGAATAAGATAGGTTATAATTAAATAGATTCTTTTCTTTTTACACATTTCCTGTCTATTCCATTGTATTGTCGACACATAGGTCAGGAAGCATAGGAAAACCAGAAGCAGTTGTAAAATTTGCAACAAGAGTTTTATTATTATCAGTAAAATAAAAAAAAATTGTTTAGAATAACTATTTACAATGGCAGTAGAAACATAGAAAACAGAGTCCTTCTGAGTTTTTCTTCTCAGTTTTCAATCTCAGTCTCTCAGTCTTTGTCTCTCTTTTGCAAAACATTGCAGCTCCTTTTTATGTTTGCTTGCACTCATGTGCAAGAAACATACTGCCATCATCCGAGTTTTTCAGAGGTGTGTCAGCGTCTTCCAATTCACTCAGTGTGTTTGCAGGAGCGGTCGCAGTTCTCCAATCACTGCTGGAGCTGTCTATGACAGTAGTTGAAAATGCAGTGGCATACAGTTGAAAAGAGAATACGCTTCGGTGAGTAGCGATAGATATCGCCTGCTCATGCGTGCTCCCTTCTGACACACATGCGCACGCATACTGTGTGCTTGCCCCGCCCCACGCACACACTGTGTAGCTGATGAGGGTGCCCAATCCCCTGTCAGCTATGCTGCGCTTCCCCCACCAAACAGAGTTCCAGATGCCACGCTGGGTGCCCACCTCAGCATGGTAACACATCCGTACGGGCGACGGGGGTGCCCAATCCCCCGTCAGCTCCAGACCCCCCAAACAGCCTTACAACTGCCATGCTGGGAGCCCATCCCAGTGTGGCACAAGTCAGTATGGCCAACGGGGGTGCCCAATCCCCCATCGGCTCCAGCCCCCCCAAACAGTCTTCAAGCTGCCACACTGGGAGCCCACCCCAGCATGGCAAACGTCCCGCGTCATCTTCCTGTTAAAAAAAAAACTGCAAACAAGAAAACATTCCCTGGTGTTCACCCAGCCCACCCGTGCCCACCCACTCGCACCTGCCTCCCCACCCCCCACCCCATGCCTCTGGACTCTGGCGTGATCATCTTGATTGGACGGGAACACGTCTGCACTCTTAAAACCCGACACAAACTGAGGAAATGCCAGTAAACTGTATAATGGGATAGATAGGGTTTTTTCAACTTTGCTGCATATCTCAGGCATTTTTTCATTTTTGCACCAAATTTTCAACGTGGGTTTTTTGGGACCCCTTTTCATGAATGCTCTCACTGTCATGGTGTTACTTGGGCCCGAAGGATGATTTCACAGTCACTGCACGAAATCACCTTTCAGGACCAAGTAATGAAATGACACTGCCACTCTTCATAAGGTGGGCTCTCAAAAAGCCTATTTTGAAAATTTGGTGGGCGATCTAAAAATAACTGTTTTATAATTGCGCAGTTCCTAAAACTTACCTTTCGTAAGGTCAAATTTTCAATATTTTCACTCCAGATTTTCAATATTTCCATTTTACCACACGTCCTTATGAGCAGTACAGCTGTCATTTTTCACATCTTGCCCAAAACGTGTTTCCGCCCATGTAGCGCACAATGGCGCAGTCAGTGTGCGAAATCAATGTATGGGACACATTAAGAAAATCACAGTGACACTGTTCATGAGCAGAGGTCTTAAAATGGCAATGTTGAAAATTTGGTGAAAAAAATCCTAAAAATGACTGTTTTACGAGCGTGCGTTGCGCAGTTCCTACGCACGCACGTAAGTTTGCAAATTATCAATATTTTCACTCCAGATTTTCAACATTACCATTTTATTACACTTCCTTATGAACAGTACAGCTGCCATTTTTCACGTCGCCCAAAATGTGTTTCTCCACATGTAGCGCACAATGGTGCAGTCGGTGTGCGAAAGCAATGTTTGGGACAGATTAAGAAAATCACAGTTACACTGTTCATGAGCAGAGGTCTTAAAATGGCTATGTTGAAAATTTGGTGATAAAAGTCCATACAATGACTGTGTTACGAGTGAGCATTGTGCAGTTTCCACGCACCCTCGTAAGTTCATGACTTTGTAATATTTTCAGTCCAGATTTTCACCAGTGGCATTTTTCACACTTCCTTATGAACAGTACAGCTGTCATTTTTCACAACATGGCTTAAATGTTTATACACTTTCAGCGCAGAGATGCGGGTCGCTGTGGGAAATCATTGTTCGGGACAGATAAAGAAAATCACAGTGACACTGTTCATGATCAGAGGTCCCAAAATGCCTGTGTTGACAATCTGCTGTAAAAAATCCCCAAACTAATTATATTACGGGTGTGTGTTGCACAGTTTCTATGCACACTCGTGACTTCACCAGTTTTTTTAATATTTTTACTGCAGATTTGCAACATTGCCATTTTTTACACCTCCCCATGAACAGTACAACTGTCATTTTTCACATCCTGTTCGGAATGTGTTTTTGCACCTGTGCTGCTAAATGCCACAGTCACTGTGCATAAGCAGCTTTCGGCTAACAAACTGATATTGCCACTGTTCATGATGTGGGGGGTCACAAAAAAAAACATGTTGAAAATTTGTAGTGAAAATACCAACGAACACCTGAGGTGTTAGGGTTTCCAACCATAACGCCCCACCCTGTAGAGAATGACAGGCATCAGGGGTGTGACTTGGGATTCTTGCCTGTAATGCTTATACCATTCCACACCCTGCAGCCAGTGAAAGGCATCGAGGTATGCCTTGGACTCTTCGGCCCCAAAGTTCACCCCATTCTCCTATACCGCACCCATCTCACCATATTTCCTGATGGAATGGGGTGCGCATAAGGGCCAAAGACCCCAAGGCACACCATGACACTTGTCAGTGTCTGCAGGGTAGGGTGTGATGAAATGGCGTGGCCGTTATGCCTGACGACCCAAAGGCACACCCTAATGCCTGTCACTCTCTTCAGGGTGGTGGTGGGGTTGGCTTCAGTTCAGTACTTCACTGCCATTCCTATTACGCAACTCTGTAACTTCTACACTACCAATGCCAATGCCAGCAAGCAAACATCCGGCATTGACAAATGCTTGTTATAAGTCTGTGCAGGATCTTGTTAAGAAAATAGCATGCTTCTCACACAGTGTTCTTGTCAGTTTGAGCAGGTGCAGCAAAATGAACATTATGACCCAGAACTGACCTCTTGTTTACATCTTCTGCAGAAGGCTTAAAAATTACATCTCAGGTTAACCCCTTGAGTTCCAAATACCTTTGTAATCATTTCAACAGTATAGCTATATACAGTTTTAAACAAAGGGATCCCAGTATCAATTATATTTCCACACAATGATTCATGCATATTTTTATACCAGCAGATATGCAAGAGAGAAGAAAAGACAGAACAGCAAGTGAAGGCAGAGCTATAGCGAGAGGTAGAGAATTGCCAGACCATCGAGGTGATCAGGTCCTAGGTCTCACGAGAAAATCTGGTTGTGCAACCAGACAGAAAAGATAGAAAAGGAGAGGATAGAACAGACCCTTGCATTTAAACACTTTCTCCTTAACAACTAAGACAGGGCCATATTCAACCCTGTCACATATCCCCCTCCTTAAGAGTGAACCTGTGTCTGAGGTTTAAGCCAAACTCTGTACAGTAGCCCCTTATGTTTCTTAAACATAGGTTCATCCTGTTTTGGTTTCACCCCCAGCTGCTTAAAATAACCCTGGAGAGAAACATTGTTTGCTTGTTCTGAAAGAAAATCACAATCAGTGATCAGTTTCGTTTCAGCATTTTCATATGTTAACCCATTATGTCTACCAGTCTTTTGCTGCCACTGTTTCTTCAGGCATCATCTTTCTTTCCTGGACTTCTGGATCTTGGAGCTGTGCTCAAATAAGTCTGAATCAAAATCAGCAAAAGGAAAAGAGTCCCCATCATCTGATATTTTCTTTGCCTGAACTCTGGTCATCATAACTGCTGAAACATCAGGATTTACTCCCTCTTTGATTAACTCAATAAATCCTGGAAAGTCATTTCCAATAATCACAGGTACAGGTAACTTAGGTACTACCCCCACTTTCATTTGGTGTGACACCCCATTAATAGTCAGAGTCACTTGGCTGGTGGGATAGTATCGAGTGCTCCTATGGATGCAGACGACACCAGTACCTGGTCCTTTGGGACATTGTTTTCCTAGCACTTCAATATGTACTAGAGTCTGTCTGCTTCCCAAATCTATAAGTCCCTGCACATTCTTATCTCTCACCTTCACATCTGTTAAGTACTTGCCCCAGTTTGCTAAGAACAAATCTGCTCCAGTGTCACTCTTCTTACTATGGCAATTTATTGCAATATGACCTGGCTTATTACAGTTATAGCAAATAAAGTCTTTGGGTGCAGATTTGTTACCACCACCAGAGTTCTTATAAGACTTGGAGTTTAGTGCAGAGATAGTATAACACAGAGGTTTAGGGCTCTGAGCTGCAAACCTGGAGACCTGGATTTGAATCCCACAGCCCAAACTTGCATACTGTTTGACCCTGAGCAAGTCACTTAACTTCCTTGTGCTCCCAGGTCACACCTGGAAACAAACTGTAGCTTAGTGTGCCTTTCCTGGTTTAAGTAAGTAAAGTAAGTAAAATGTTATTTATATGAGGCACCCTTCCAGAGCTCAGGGCACCTTTACAAAAAAAAAATCACACAATAACATTAACAGTATTATATATAAAATCAATCAAACAATAAAACAGTAGTAGTCAATCATTAAGTCCCTGAGAATGCCTGGTTAAACAGGTAAGTTTTTAGGGATTTTTTGAATCCTGCCACACTCAGGCTATTTTGTATCTGGCGAGGTAGAAAATTCCACAGGGTGGGTGCCATAAAGGCAAAAGATCTTCCTCCAGATGTTTTCAGGAATACCCTAGGAATCTCTAGCAATCCCTCACCAGAGGATCGGAGTGAGCGGGATGGGCAGTAGGAAAACAGGAGTTCTTTCAGGTAGTGAGGTCCCAACTCATGTAGGGCCTTATAGGTCAGTAATGCAACCTTGAAGGTGATCTGCCACTGTATTGGCAGCCAGTGCAGTTCACGCAGCACAGGTGTTATATGACTGGTTCTAGAGGTTCCAGTCAACAACCTGGCCATCTCATTCTGCACTAGCTGTAAGTGGCAGATCTCCACCCCGGTAGCCCTAGGTAAAGGGTGTTGCAGTAATCAAAATGACTGGTGACAAAGGCGTGGACCAAGGTACTGTAGGAAGACCTTCAGGTGGGACCAGATGCTTCATCTGGGCTATATTCCTTAAATGGAAAAAGGAAGATTTGACTACAGCTTCACCCTCACTGTCAGACCTTCATCAAATACCACACCCAGGTTACACACCTGGGCTGAGGCCATAAGCAGGGTCCCCCTAAGGTATATACCTGAGGGTTTCCCTGTCCATGCCCCTGTCATCCTAAAACCAGGGTCCACCACCAAAACCTCTGTTTTACTCAAGTTCAACTGAAGCCAACTAGTACTCATCCAGTTCTGTATCTCCAGCAGGCAGTTATTAAACACCATGATAGAATCAGACTCCTGTTCAGGCATAAAAGACATGTAGAGCTGACAGTAATCAGCGTAGCAATGAAAAGTCAGCCCATACCATCTTATAATGTCCCCTAATGGGAGCATATACACTGCAAATAACATGGGGGACAGCACTGAACCCTGTGGGACTCCACAGGGCAACCAATTTCCCCTTTCCCTTTCTTAAATGGGAAAAAGAGTGTCTTACTGGTGCTTGGCTGTTACCTCACGGCTGTGGCATCTGTCTGGCAATTTGGTAGTCTTCAGCCAAAGAAACAGCCTTTTCCCCATTTTTGGATTGGTGTTCTTTCACCCAAAACTGCACATCTGAAGGCAGGATGTTGATGAATTGCTCCATTGCAAATGTGTTGATGATCTGTGGGGCTGTTTTGCCCTCTGGTTAGAGCCATTTTATCAGGAGTTCTCTGAGTTGGGTGAAGGCTTCTTGAGAATTGTCGACCGAGTTGTATGTCAGAGACTGAAATCTCTGCCTGTAGGTCTCTCCTGAGATACTAACATACTAACATACTATTTGCCAGCAGATTAGGCCTTATGGTCTATCAAGTCTGCTCGAACCTAGATCCTTAGTTGGGTGCCGAGACCCTCCCATCCCTTGTGCTCCAGAAACCCCTATCATCCATCCCCACCCTCCCGGGACAGGCCATCATCTGATACATCCACTTTCTGTGTCTGTCCCACCCTCTCTTGAAGCCCTCCACTGTGGATCTCTGAACCGCTCACCAGGCAGAGCATTCAGGGTCCACCACCCTCTCAGTGAAAAACCTCCTCCTCTTTTCCCTCACCCTTCCACCTTCCAACTTCAAACCATGCCCTCTGGTGATGCCTCCTGCTTTAGTCTAAAGATCCTCCATGTTTACCCTATTTATTCCTTGAGGTACTTGAGACCTCAATCATGTCCCCCTGTCTCCTCTCCTCCAATGAAAACAGGCAGAGTTCCTCAAGTCTGTCCTCTTAAGTCAAATCTAGCCCTCGTATCATCTTTGTTGCCCTCCTCTGTACCCTCTCCAGGAGCTAATATGACCCTCTTCAAGTGTGGTCTCCAGTACTGTACACAGTACTCAAGGTGTGTCTAACCAGTCCATTGGCAGCGGCAGAATCACTCTTTTGCTCCTAGAGGTGACCTCTTATGATGCATCCCAACATCCTGTTTGCCTTGCTAGCTGCTCTCCTACTGCTCAGAGTTATTCATACATGTATCCACCATGACCCTAGGTCTTTTCCCCTGTTGAGGCTTCCAGCACCTCCTCCCAGGTGTACCTGTGTTTAGGGTTCTCGACCAAGATGCAACACCTTGCACTTGGTGATATTGAAATTTAATTTCCATGTGTGAGCCCAGCTTTCCAGGGTGTCCAGGTCCCTTGCAGGCCAACCTCCCTCTTCTCCTCAACTACTGCTCCCATCTTGGAGTCATCCACGAAGAGACTCATTTCACACCCTATACCATCCCTGATGTCCGATATGTATGCATTAAACAGGATTGGACCAGGACCGAGGCCCTGTGGTACCCACTACCAACCTCTGTAGGGTTTGAGAGCTCCCCACAGACCACTACTCTCTGAGTGTGTCCAGCTATCCAGTTTTCAATCCATCTGACCATCAAAGGGCCTACTCCTAACCCCATCAGTTTCTCCACCAGACCATTGTGGGGGACAGAGTCAAACGCCTTGCTGAAGTCCAAGAATAATACATCCACATGTCATACCTTTTCAGGATTTTGCTTTTCACCAGGTCATAGTTTTCCGACTGTGCAGTGTCCATATTACTGTAAGCAAGTTGGGTTTTTCCTGTCAGGTAAGGTACCAGTCTGACTGCTCATTGCTGCTTTGGCCACTGGTAGGCTGCGGCAACCCTTTCAAAAGTTGTCTGGTATGCTTCGATATCATCAGAGGGACACAACTTTGTAAATTTAATGTATCTCAAGTTGCCTGTGTCCTGTTGCTTGTCTGGATCTGTGCTAGATCCTCTGCCTTTGATAGCCTGCAAGGCATCCAGCCACCGCTGCTCCTGTCGCTGCATTTCTTCTCTCCTCTGCTGCTTCTGTCACTGCATCTTCTCTTCTCTGCTGCTTGAGTTGTTGCATTTCTTCTTTTCTCTGTTTCTCCATCTCTTTTTGTTGTATGGCTCACCATTTGAAAAAGGCAGTCAGGCTTTCAGGTTCTGTCACTGCCTGTTCTTTTTCTATAACTGGTGCTAGCTGTACAGTCTCAGCTTGGATTTCTGTCTCTGCTAGTTTGGCTGCCATTCTCCTGGTAACCACTCCTGGGCTTGTTGCTGCAGAATCCATATCTTTCTTGTATGCTTCCCTGGTACCAGGTCTAGCACCCACGGACAAAACTCCTGGCTTAGAATATGCACGGCTTAAATCACACTTAGGCTGACACTATCTGTTGTCAAGGCACAGGTCAGGAAGCATAGGAAAACCAGCAGTTGTAAACTTCACAACAAGAGTTTTATTATTAATATCAGTAAAATAAAAAAAAATTGTTCAGAATAACTATTTACAATGGCAGTAGAAACATAGAAAACAGAATCCTTCTGAGTCTTTCTTCTCAATTTCCAATCTCAGTCTCTCAGTCTTTGTCGCTCTTTTTCAAAACATTGCAGTTCCTTTTTATAAGTCTGTGCAGGAGCTCATTAAGAAAATAGCATGCTTCTCACACAGTGTTCTTGTAAGTTTACAATGTTCTTGCCAGTTTCAGCAGGTGCAGCAGAAAGAACATTGTGACTCAGAACTGACCTCTTGTTTACATCTTCTGCAAACAGCTTAAAAATTGGATCTCAGGTTAACCACTTGAGTTCCAAATAGCTTTGTGATCATTTCAACAGTATAACTATATACAGTTTTAAACAAAGGGATCCCAGTATCAATTACATTTCCACAAAATGATTCACATATATTTTTATACCAGCAGATATGCAAGGGGGTGGGAGAAAAGACAGAACAGCTAGTGAAGGCAGAGAGAGACAGCGAGAGGTAGAGAATTGCCAGACCATCGAGGTGATCAAGTCTTAGGTCTCATGAGAAAATTTAGTTGAGCAACCAGACAGAAAAGATAGAAAAGGAGAGGATAGAACAGACCCTTGCATTTAAACGCTTTCCCCATAACAACTGGGATAGGGCTGTATTCGACTCTGTCACACATTGCATAACTTTCAATTTGCCTAGTAAGAGTTTGGGTTCCTAGTTCAACGTATTAAGATTTCCTGAACCAAATTTAAACCCCAGAATTCATACAGGGTCTTGTGTATTGTACTACCTGCAACCACTTGTGGGGAAGTTACATTAATACCTGTCTACCAGTACATTTGTCAAGATTTAAGGTGGCCCCAGAAAAACAACCAAGATCAGCACAGATTTTGAGCGCTTTTGTAATAGAATGCATATTATGTACTAACAGGCACATACTGTATCATCTACATACACAAGTGTTCAGTAAGGGAGTGTCCCTTCTTCATTATGTAATGGGACAAGCAGAGGGGAGGGAATTCAAAACTCTTAATAAAGGGTCCAAGCAAAATGCATACAGGATAGGGCTTAAGGGACAGTCTTGTCTTACTCCTTTCATGAAGCTGAGGAGAGGCCCACATGTAAGCATTAAACCACAATGAAGGAGGCTTCTGTTGGGGAATTAATGCATTTGGGGGGGTTGTGGCATGAGGCCGAAGGCCGTGTGCCTACAACCACCCAACCATGCATTAATTCCCCAGTAGAAGCCTCCTTTGGAGTGGCTTAATGCACTTGTAACATGGCAAGCACTAGTAAACAACTATTTTTACAAGTGGCATTCATTTAGAACACATAGACATGAACAACACTAGGTATTTCAATTGTTTTACTGTGCAATTCAAGACAACACGTAATAATGGTGGTAGTATTTATTAATATAGTTATGGTGCAATAGTAAACTACACTTATGTAATAATTTGTTACCAGTATGACACATTCGGATATGTTTTACAACTTTTGAGGTGGTGGAAATTTTGCTGCAGCTATCACTATCATACTGTGAAAGATTGCAAAACGCTGCTGATCAATGCCACTTTGAATCTTGAGATTGATTCCCACACGTTTTTTGTATATGTTTAAATTCAACTAGTGCTTGGTAACTAATTGTGCAAGCGGCAAACAGTGCAAGCTGCAATATAAACATTACACCACGATCCCCAGTGATCCACACACTGAAAAGATTATTCCTGACTTCAGCATTTTTTACAATTTAAATGCACCACAATGATTTCTGCAGCTTTGTGCGACAGTCAAGGTCCACTGGGTGAATGGGAGGAAACATGCACTGTATATCAGATGTATGCTGGTCGCAATTTAGTGGTTGCTTTCAGTAATACAAGCTGGAGCGGGCATTACTAGGGAATTAATGCCGTCTCCAACCTGTACCATGTATGGTGGTTTGTCCAATCAGTTTGCTGTGTTTCTACATTACAGTTCTTGCCATGTTACAAAAGCCATTAACTACAGGAGAGACTGTAGCCGTGCGATACAAAGATTGTAGCCATTGAATAAAAAGGTCAGGAATCTGGTATTTCTGTAACACGTCCCATAACTAACTATGGTTCACAGAGTCTAAGGCTCTGAGTTGAGCTAATGAAATTAAAAACCCTTGAAGTCTATCAGTGCTGTATTACTCTGTTCTGCAATTTCCTGTAATAAATCAAATAGTCAGTAATAGGTCTGTCTGGCACTGAACATGTTTGAGCTGGTGAAATAAGGTATTTAGCTGCCTGTAATAATCTTTTATTCAAAAGTTTAGCCAGGATTTTAAAATCTGTGTTAAGTAAGCTATTTGGTCTCCAATTCTGAATGTGTTTTTTTATCACCATTCTTGTATATTAACAGTCCTCCACTCATACTCAGTGGCAACAATTGAGAAGTTAGGATGTGGTTAAAAATTACAGCAAATTCATCTGCCAGTTCAGGTCCAATTAATTTGTACAGTTCACTTATGTGACCATCCTTGCTGGGAGCTGTACCTAATGGTAATGAATAAATAGCTGTTTGCATTTCAAAACCCTGTATATCTTGACTAATGTATAGAATAATATATGGGTAAGTGGTTATAATGAGAATTTTACACACACCTGAGGTGTGGGATGCCACATAAACCCCGAGGGTGAAGCGGTTTATTTAGGCATTCCACACCAAGGGTGTGTGTAAAATTTGAGTTTATACCACCTACCTATATCTTATTTTATATAATTGCTGACCACAATTTTTTTCACCCATGGGATGTTTATTTGAGAAATGGTGCAATTCGGCAAGAGAGTAGCTGACTGCAGCAGTGCTGTGATTCAATAACTGTGCATTTTATTGTACATCTCATTAACAGTAAAATAGATTAACTGCATAAGAACTTAATGATTTAAATACTTTTCTTTTTTTTGTACTGTTTAACTTACAGTACTTGAAATAGTGAGGTCCGTTTGGTAACTTCGCTTGGTAACCGCGTGTCGTGTCTTAACTAAAACAGGCATCTAAAACTTTAAACAGTACTGAACAAAGAACATTTGCTAATGTTTTCTAAAGTTCTTTAACTTTTTTATATGTTTACTCATTTTTCTGTTGCACTGTAAGGGCTCCAGTTGCCATGGTTATGTCGTTGCGGGGGAGATCTCAGGGAGTTGCTTGAAGATATCTCAATGCCTGTGAGGAGAAAGATAATTTTTTTGTATTTTTCTGTTGTGCTGTAAGGGCTCCGGTTGCCATGGTTATGTCATTGTGGGGGAGATACCAGGGAGTTGCTTGAAGATATCTCAATGCCTGTGAGGAGAAGGGGAGAATATTTTTGTAATGATTTCAGGTGTTTTTTCTTGACAGGACACTTTTCTTTGATGGTCAGAGTTGAAGCAGTGAGAGGACGGAGTGAGATGACAGATCGCGAGTTTGTAAAGAAAAATCTGTGTTTCGTTTACAGGTGTTGGTGGTTCGTGCTCTTCACAGAGAAAGCTGGCACGTGTTTGCCGTTATAACCAGTCCAACTGGTTATAATAGCAAATTATAACCGGCTTTCTCTATGGAAAACAATTGTGGCCAGTAATTATATAGAGAATAATGTATAGGGAGGTGGTTATTATGAGAATTTTACATACACCCGAGGTGTGGGATACCCCTTGCCCTCGGGGTTTATTTAGGCATCCCACACCGAGGGTTTGTGTACAATTCTCATAAATAACCACCTGTCTATTACTTTATTTTTTATAATTGCTGGTCACAATTTTTTTAGCAATAATCTATTCAATTTGCAAAGAAATGAGTAAGGCAGTTGTGGTATAATGAAGAATTTATTTGTGGTGGTCGTATAACATTGCAGTTTTTAATGATTTTAAAATGTCTTTTTTATGTTTGGAAAAGAAACATTACAGTAACATTACAACATTTGTCAGCATCTTTGAATGTTATAACTTCCAGTTCGTGAATGAAATTATGTCGTTTTAGATGGCTTCATTCATGTGGTGGAACTGTGAAAGGTTGTAAACAGTTAACCATGTAAAAACTCTTAAAACTTTTAAACTAAGAGTTCTTGTGCCTGAGAGAACAACGCTAGATCTGACAGGACACCCCCAGCTGCGAGAGCGTAAGTCAGTCAGTTGTTTTGTTCGCTCTGCGGTTCTTTGTGTCTCGCGCTTCTCTAGAGCACAGTGGCGTGTGTTTGCCATTATAACTGGCTGAGGTAGTTATAATGGCAAATTATAACTTGATTTTCATATTGTAAAAAATTGTGACCAGTAATTATAAAGTTATAACATCCTCTGGGAGAGATGGAACAGAAATGTTATAAAAGATCCATTCCAAAATGGTTAAGGAGAGATCCTGCCTTTGAACTGTGTCTAATGTATATTTAGTGATGATATTAAGAATTTCTGCAGTAGCAGTCTGATAATCATTTCATGCATCAATTAGTCCTTCCATTTTTTTCCTTCTGAACTCTGTCCTGACAACTTTTGTAAGGGCATACACTTCCTGTCCTCCCTTGGGTTCCAAAGGATTTTTGCCATTTGATACATTCAGCTTGTTGGATGTGAAATTTTACTATTTCTTGTTTAATTTCTTGGTGAATCAATTCAATAAATAAATACATAAATAAATAAGGCTGATCTGTTTAGAGTAATAAAGTAAGTAATTTCTGTAAATGACTTCTCTGACCAAGATAATAAAAATATGTTTCTTTACAATGGTCTTTACTCAGTGTTTTAAGTAGTTTTCTGAATTCTAACTTAATATCTTACCCCAAGAGGGAATGATCATCATAAAAAATTAAAAACAATTTTCTAACCATTATAAAATGCATGATATTCTGAACAAATTGGGTTGTTGTGAGAAAGTAGAATTGAATTTCCAAGTACCAGGACCTTAGGAATAGGTACTATTATTTCCAATGATTAACTGTAACATATTATGGTCAGAGAATTCTGCTGGTGTGATTACAGCTGAGTATAGCTGTAGGCCTGCTGATGTAAAGAAAAAAATCAATTCTAGAAGCCAATGGGCACTTATGAAATGTCAGATCTCAAGTACCAGTAACTGTATAATAAGCATGAAGGAGACCTGCCATGTGAATTACATTGGACAAGAAGTGCATGTCACAGTAAACCTTTGTAATTTTAGTTTGTTTACCACTATCATGGGGTGATAGCCCACAGTTGAAATCACCCCCAAAAATAATAGAATGAGAGGAAAACAAATAGGGTTGAACTAATTTCAGTAAGTCAGCCCTATCAGCCTTAGATTGAAGTGTGTATATATAGGAAGGTACAGCATACCAAGCTTTCTTTGCAAGAGAGATTTCTGAGAGAGTGTGGAGCCTGGTGTCCAGTAGAAAATGAATGGCTGCATTTTGGGTTATTAACTGGGAGAAAACAGCACCCCTGTTTTTGCATTGTCATTAATAGTATTAATTTGAAAAGCAAAATGCACGTAAGGATATGAGAACAAGACATCCACGTAGTGTCATGTGATCAAGAGGCCTTCTTCCTCTGCTTGCCCATTCTATCTTTCATTTTAGCTTTGGCTATCGCCTTCCATTTATGTTTTTTCAGATCTGTGACATCCTCAGCCTCAGACATGAGATCAGGTTGAGAAAACCAAAGAGAGGAGGTCACAGAATCATTATCAGTTTCCTCAGATGGGTTCTTTATGGCCTTGTATCTATTGGAAACCGATACCTCCGGTTTTTGCACTTTTGGATTTGGCAGGCTTCAAGCTTGCATATGTCTGGTTGTCCTTCTTGTCTCACCAGGTTCAGGTTTGGGATGAAACATAGAAACAGAAATTGTCAGCAAAGAAGGACCACTAGGCCCATCCAGTCTATCCATAAGCCCTCCCCTTGTTTGCGGCCTCTGACCCTCAGTATCCCATGAGTTCGGCGACCATGATTGGGCACCTACCGAAACAGCGACTCAATCACGGCGCCTTGCAGTACAGCAACCAGGGAGGGAAGGTGACTGGATTGGGGGGGTGCATGAATGCAGTGACATCCTGTCACTACAGTATACAAGCGGTGGGGGGCAGCGATCATGCACAGTGAAGGCAGGACGGGAGGCGGGAGGGGATTGTGAGGGTGGTGCCGCAGTGAGCTGTTAGCTGCTCCCATGGCATGGTGGGTGGGTACAGAGCTGCCCCATGCATGTTTAAATCCCTCCACTGTGCTCGTTCCCACCACCTCTTGTGGCAGACCATTCCATGCATCCACCACCCTTTCTGTGAAAAAAACCTTTTCACATTTCCTCTCAGCCTGGCCCCTTCCAATTTCATGTCATGCCCCCCTGTTTTTGTACTCCTCCTATTTTGGAAGATGTCATCCCCCTGAACTTAGTTTATGCCTTTAAGGTACTTGAATGTTTCTATCATGTCACCTTGGTCCCTCCTCTCCTCTAATGAGTTCATATTGAGGTCCTTTATTCTCTCCTCATATGTTTTCTGGTGCAAGCCCTGTACCATCTTTGTTGCTCTTCTCTGGACTATGTCCTTACAAAGATGTGGCCTCCAGAACTGTACACAGTACTCCAGGTGAGGTCTCACTAGAGTTTTATACAATAGCATCACCACCTCCATCCTTCTGCTAGTGATACCTCTGCCTATGCACACCAGTATGTCACTGGCCCTCGCTGCAGCCTTTGTACTCTGGTTAGACACCTTTAGCTCATCTGAAATGATAACCCCCAGATCCCTTTCTTCCTTGGTGATGGTCAGCAACTCCACCCCATCCTGTAGCTCTTTCCAGGGTTCCCTCACCCCAGGTGCATTATTTTGCACTCCTTTGAATTGAACCTCAGCTACGGCACTTTGGACCATTTTTTCCAGCTTCCCCAGGTCTCTCCTCATTTTTTCCACCCCATCTGGAGAATCCACCCTGTTGCAGATCTTGGTGTCTTTTGCATACAGGCAGACATTTCCTTCCAACCCTTCTGCTATGTCTCTAATGAAAATATTAAACAGGAGTGGCACAAGGATTGATCCCTGAGGTACCCCACTGGTCACCCCCCCTTCCCAGATTGGATTCCATTTACAACCACTCTCTGCCTCCTTTCTGTCAACCAGTTCCTAACCCAGTATATCACCTTGTGGCCCATGCCCAGACTAACCATCTTGTTAACCAGCCATCTATGTGGAACGGTGTTGAAGGCCTTGCTGAAATCGAGGTAGATGATGTCTACTGCTCCCCTCTGGTTTACCTTCTTAGTTACCTAGACAAAAAAAATCTATCAGATTCATCTGACATGACCTGCCTGCTGTGAATCCATGTTGCCTTGGATCCTAGGTAGGTACAGGGGTGGCACACTAAGGAGTAACATCAGATGAACTGGCTTGCATTACTATAGTTACTGACTCAGGAAGTATATCTTCAGCAGCCATAGGCATTTGTGGGATCTGGGCTAAAGCTTGGTTTGGGGGATCAATGTCCAGCACACCTGGATCACCAAGATTTGGGGTTGGTGTGGGATGTGACATGTTAGGCATGCAGCATGGCACCACCTGAGATGTGGAAGCCACCAATTTAGAGCATTGTGCAAGAGCTACATACAAGCTTAGTTCAGCATCATCATCTTGGTCAGGCTGATAATGAGCCACCCAGGGGTAGCTCTGGAAAGAATGCCCCATTTCATCGTAGAGGTTACATATCCTGTCATTAACACAGTGCATACTGGTGTGCCCCAATTCATTACATAAATTACATCTGACCTTGTCATAGATACCACTCAAATGCAATGTATATCCATATTTATAACATGCCTTGGGTTGTCCTGCATAAAACAGGACAACCTGGTCCCACCCCCCAAAAAAGCTATTAAGCAAACATTGAGTCTGTGAATTTCAACATTAATTTGATTCTCCATCCCCCAAGGAACATTGTTTAACCAGGAGTAGCACACTAAGCCGAAGCTTGTTTCCAGATGCAACCTGGGAGTACAAGGAAGTTAAGTGACTTGCTCACGATCACACAATATGCACCTAGAGATTCAAACCCAGGTCTGCAGACCTGTAGCTCAGAGACTTAACCCACTGTGCTATAGTGCCTTCCCAGTCCAAATACTTTCAGAGTCTATCACAACTTCTGGATCCACTAGCACAATAGATAGATAGATAGATAGATAGATAGATAGATAGATAGATAGACAGACAGACAGACAGACAGACAGACAGACAGACAGAGAAATAGATAGGCTTTATTTATATTTAGGTGCCCAATCCCAGAGTCTCTGTGCACCCTTATAATAGGAACAAGGTTAAGGCAGGATCAAGCACAATACACTATTTTATCACTAAAACAATAACATAAAATAACATTTTCGGCCCAGTGGAGCTGAGGGTTGAGGCGCTGGATGCCACATCTCATGCCATGCTGGCGACCCGGGTTCGGAAACACACCCAGGTCATCAGGGGTTGGCAGGGGAGGAATGGGATCAAGCATCTGGAGGACTGCTCTCCTATCCTGGGGAGGGCTGAGGGATCCCACCACTCTGTAGTGGCCCCTGGTGATGACTGGGGGCACTACTAGAGCTGGTGCACTTAGGGGTGGAGTGCGGCAGACGTCAGCACATTGTGCCTCCTACATCATTGCACATCCACACTCCAAGGGGCAATACCAGAGGAAACATGGTTGGGCACGAGTGAGCAGCCTGATAGTCACGTTCATACCGCCCGGAGGTCTGTCGTGACATCCTGCTGGGGTGGGTCTGGTCTTGGCCTAGCATGGGAAGGCATGGGGGGGCCTCCCAGCAGGTCAGGGAGTGGCCGTACAGGACCAACCATCATGCGAGTGAGCCTGCTTCCCTCTTTGTGGGGGAAGCTGGTGGCTGGATGCCCCCGCCAATCGCACCACAGCAGGTGAGGAAAAAATAGCTGTGATAAAAAACAGTACATCTTTGCTTTAACCAGTAGACTATGTCGTTGACACTCACATCCTCATTTCTAAACAATATTGTGACAGTTTTACGCATAGGTTTAGAGAGGGGAATAGCCATGAATGGGGACAAAAGAGGAGAATTTTTCACAGTATGATATTTCATCCAAAACCTCTCAAGGGAATTTGTTGTTTTAAAGTTAATGTCAAAAGTCATTTCTCCAGAAACGTGTATCAATGCATAGATTTTATTCACAAATAACTTAATGGAATCTATCAACAAAGCTCTAGCCACAAAAACCTTATCAGGGGTGTCTTCCATACCCCCTTTATAGTGAAGGTGGCTTGCATTATGGTGTTTGACAAGGTAGACAGGGCTATAGAAAAAGGAAGTATAGGGTCTAGGGTTATTTTTGTACCTGGCCAAAAGAGCACAGTTTTAACAGTGCATGAAAGAAGAGCGCTGTCAAAAGAGCATACCACGGACAGTGATAGGGGTAGAACAGCGAAATGCATTTACCATTACCCCTGTAGCTCTCAGTCTCAGGAGTGACTGGGGGGCAGTAACAAGAGCTGAAAAAAGTCAGAG
This sequence comes from Neoceratodus forsteri, assembly GCA_016271365.2. NCBI lineage: Eukaryota > Metazoa > Chordata > Ceratodontiformes > Ceratodontidae > Neoceratodus > Neoceratodus forsteri. The sequence goes on along the minus strand of CM057452.1, from coordinate 137,963,974 downwards.
GCTGGCTGAGCTGCTCCTGTGGTAGAGAGGGTTAAGGCACAGAGTAGTTCAATCACCAGAGTTCTGCAGACCAGGGTTCTGGCCCCAGTCTCCAATCTTTTACTGTGAGATGGGTTTCCCAAAAGTTTTACAAGTCCCATCTCACAGTACCTCACCCACCAAGTTTCACTTTTCCTCCGAAATCCAACTCTGACTCAGAGTTGATTATTTTACTAACGAGGGGCACAGGGGGTATGAGGGGTGGAGCCCCCCCCCCCCAAAAAAAAAATAAATTTAACATTCTGTTTGAAATCCATGGTAATAATAATAATAATAATAAATAATAAAACTTTATTTTTATGGCATCTTTCAAAAAAACATGGCCCCGTATAAAATAAAAGAAATTAAACATTTCAAATCTTAGAGTTAAAAGCAGCTAACACAAATAAACATATAAAATCAAACTCCAAATGCTTAGATCCATAAATACGTCTTCAGAGGCTTTTTAAATTCCTCCACGGTCGTGCACTCCCATTACTGATGGGGTAGAGAATTCTAGAGGGTAGGGGCCGCATACATAAATGTACGGGCCCCAGAAGATTTCAAAGACACCCTCAGTATCTCTAGAAATTCCTCACCGGCAGAGCGGAGCAATCGCCCAGGGCAATAAGGGACCAGGAGCTCTTTCAGGTAGTCCGAGCCAAGTCCATGTAGGGCTTTGAAAGTCAGAAGACCGACTTTAAAGGTGCAGCACTGGCGAAATATGGCTGGACTGAGAGGTACCAGTCAGAAGCCGGGCCACTGCGCTCTGCACCAGCTGAAGGCAGCGGATTTCAACCCCAGGAAGCCCCAGATAAAGGGAATTGCAATAGTCCAGCCACGAGGACACAAAGACATGGACCAGTGTAGGAAGATCGCTGGACGGAACAAGGTGCCTAATCCTGGAGATATTCCTCAGATGGTAAAATGAGGACTTGACGATGGCAGATACCTGTGAATGCAGAGTCAATCCTTCATCAAATATTACCCCCAGGTTACGCACCTGTTCAGAGGTCAGGAGTGAAACACCCCCAAGATAGAGTCCAGAGGATAAACCAGCCCTGGCCTTCCTATCCAGCATGCCAGATCCACTACCAACACCTCTGTCTTTTCTGAGTTCAACTTCAACCAACTTGAATCCATCCACTCCTGGATTTCTTTGAGGCAGTTATTAATGACCGAGAGAGCTCCATCCTGATCAGGTGCAAAAGAAAGGTAGAGCTGGGTATCATCAGCATAGCAGTGAAACCTCAGCCCATACTTTCTTACAATGTCTCCAAGGGTCAGCATATACACTGCAAACAACATGGGGGACAACACAGAGCCGTGATGAACCCCACAAGACAGAGAAACTGGGTCCAAGGAATAAACCCCTGAAACCACTCTCTGTGTTATTCCAGTGAGGTAAGATGTAAACCACCTGAGGACTACATCCGATAGTCCACAGATGAACTTCAGATGCCCAAGTAGAACCCCATGGTCCACAGTGTCAAAAGCTGATGAAAGATCTAAAAGAACCAGAATGGAATGGTTTTTCAGATCCCTGGCCATCAGAAGATCATTGAGCACCCGAATCAGCGCTGTCTCAATACTACACCTCTTTTGAAAACCAGACTGGAGGTGTTCATAGATATCATGGATGGTCAAATGGTTCTCCTGCTGTACAGCCACTACCTTCTCAATCACCTTCCCTAAAAAGGGAAGGTTAGAGATTGGTCTGTAGTTTGCATGGCAGTCAGGGTCCAAAGAAGCTTTCTTCAAGAGGGGTGTTGCCGCCACCTCCTTCAGGGAGCTAGGAAACTCATCTGTTTCCAAGGAGCTCCAAACTATCCATGCCAGGACCAGATGGATAGAATTGATACAACCCAAAATCAGGGAAGTTGGTCCTGGATCTAAACTACAGCACGTAGGGCGTGCACCCCAGACAATCCGCATGATATCAATGAATTCCGGTCAGTCGAAGGCACTCCAGGAAAACTGAGGAGCAGCAGCCTCTCATTGATCCAAAGCAACACCCTTAGACTGTGCTGGCTGGAGCGCCGCCCTAATGTCGGCCACTTTAGTTGCAAATAATTGAGCAAGTTCATCACACACTCTTTGCAAGAAAGCCCTTCGGATATGTAGACAGGCTGGGTTGCACAGCCTGTCCACAGTGTGAAAGAGCTGAGCTGGTCGATTCTGAGCAGCCGCAATCTCCCCGGACAGGAACTCTGCCTTCTTACAGGTGATTGCAGATTGATATGCTTGATAATGTTCCATCAATCTAAGGGGATCGGCATCAAGGGAGGATCTCCGCCAGCAGCGCTCTAACCTTCAACCTAGTCACCGCATCTCCCTCAAGGTCCCATCAAACCATGAGGACCAAGGGTGAAGGGATAGAGGATGAACATGGACAGGAGCAATAACATTCAGAGCCGCTGAGATAGCCATATTGTAAGCTACCACGAGGGCATCTGGGACATCGTTTGCCACTGGAAGGGATGATAGGTCAAGTACCACCACCAGGCCTTCAGAGCTAACATCTCGTAAAGGGCGATACTTGACCATCTCCACAGGGGTAGGCCTACGAAGGGGGGCACTAAAACTAAACCCCATAGTGTAGTGATTGGACCACCCAACTGGTTCCACCCCCCAAATCAGAGGCCTCGATCTCCAGGAGAAAAACTAAGTCAAGGGAGTGTAAGACCCAGAGATGACATCAACTGGAAGAAGTGCATTTCAAACTTCCAGAGTTTGTCATTAACCCAGGCATTGAAGTTGCTCAGAACCATCAGTCTAGGTGACTCAAATGCCATGTCGATGACGAAGTCCGCCACTTCCCTACGGAATTGCTTCTCATCTCCAGGTGGATGGTATATGAGTGCGATCCTACAGCCTAAACCTGCTACCACGGTACACTCAAATGACTCAGTTTCCTCAACCAGTACACTCATGAGGTTAAGTTCGGTCTTGAAACCCCGCCCCCCCCCCACGATCCAATCTCGGGCGGTGAATCACCGAGTACCCAGCTGGAGATATAGCCTCCAAAATGGGGCCAGAGTTCTCATCCAGCCAGGTCTCGGTGATGCAAGCCAAATCCACCATTTCTACAAGATCTGCAATAATTGCAGTCTTGTTTTTAATGGATCTGACATTGCATAACACAGCCCGAGTTGGATGAACCTCCAGGGCTGCCCAGGCCACCTACCCGCCAATATTGGTGGTGCCCTTGGGTATGGAAACCAGGCATGGAGGACCATGTTCTGGGTTCCATTTCACCCCAGGGCATCTCCTGGATCTCATGACCCCAATGTGGAGGCCCCGCTCATTCACCCTCCACTGTTCACCCCTTCAGCCCTTCTCCTCCCCTTGCGAGCAATACCTAGCACCCAACAGTGCTGGTAAGTTGTAAACTGCAATGGGGGAGGAGAAAAGGGACAGAGGGCATGAAGAGCAGAGGGTGAATAGCGCATGACCATGGGGGCAGGCCTCCGATACATCCCAACACTGGCAGTACACACTTAGCTAACCAGCAGACTAATATAGCTAAAATGAATAAGTCAAAATCAGCCTAAATAAAACCCTCAATTTACTCCCTAAATATTAAGCAAAATATAAATAATTCAATATCTTAACAAAAATAAATTAACAATCATAAATAAATACTGAAAAAAATTAAAAATAAAATCCCAGCAAACCAGATACTGATAACAGATGTTTTCAAATGAAAATGTACAGCTCCCCGAGCCCTCTCACTGCCTCGGGGGCTGAACCACATACAGGCACTCTCACTGTCTGTAACAATACTAATGCAATATAGATGTATCCAGTTCACAGGCCCTCTCACACCCTGGGAACTAGTGAAAGATACAGGTACTCTCACTGCCTGTCAAGTGATAGAAAATCCAGTAATAACTTTGACCTGTATAACTTAAAACAATATAAAAATAGAAATAACAAAAAGAAAACCACTTAAAACTTCTAAGGTCCATTAAAAGCCTATAGATCCCTCAGTTCCTCAGCAAATAAATCAGGCTCTTTTAAGTCCCACCATCAGTTCTATAAAGCACTCTCAATGCTAAATAGAAAACAAAGTTTGTACAAAAAAAGAGAGTCTGACCAGTATGTCAATGGAAGAATGTCACAAACGAGAGTCCTGTTCTCAACAGGGAGGAGTCTTCCTGGAGTTCAATCGACTATAATTTAATCATAGGCAGAGCCTGTCCTCAACACAAAGAGGTGTTCCCGGAGTTTCCAGATGTAACCCCCAGAGGGCGCTATCCCAAGGGCTACTACCCCTGCCTACTTTGCCACTAACAGGTTGAGGGGCCTGGATCCAATGACGGGTGCCTCCACCCAGAGGTCGGGGTTAAGACAGTCTGATATGACTTGGTCACAGCCCTCTGGGTCACTGCAACCCCCCTTTCTTCCCACTAGTGGCCCACACAAATCAATCACAGTACCCTTGCATTATACACTTACCCCCAGGATTGGTTCAATCAGCTTGACTCTGGGGTCCCCCGTAAAGTAAGATGCAGTTATACAATAACCACTGTACAGTAATTCAATATAGACACACAGTTCAAGCAGTATAACTTTGCTAAACAACCAAATCTGATTTATTTAGGGGATAGTAACAAGGACAGGGGGAAATCGGGTTAATTGATTCAGTCACATTAATAATCACAGTACTGTGCGCATATTTCAGAGCCCCAAATGTCACTCTTACTGGATACCCAGGCAATAAGAGGCTAGCCTATTTGGTGCAGCTGGTTGGGGCCCTGAGGATGGAAAATGCATGCACAATACCCACTTTGTAATCCGGAGCTGGTAGGCTCAGTTCGTGAAGAAAGAAAGGAAAAGTAATGGAACACTTGCAATTAGATGATGGCAGGGAGCTACCCTGATTTGTACTCACAAATTCAATGCTGAAACTGAATGGAAGGCAGATTGTCCTGGATTGCCAGGAGGAGCAGACCATGTGGACAAGGTCCTTGTGACTGGACCCCACGGCAGTTCAGAGCAAATGGATGTAGTCTGGTATAAACTGGGGTTTACTTCCAGCTTCAGGCACTCAATTCACTGTACAGGGCATTTGAAACGCGATTCCCCACAAGCACTACACACATTTATATGTAAAAGGAAAGTACTATACCAGGCAGGCTGCTTCTCTATCCCGATCGCAATTACTGCACAATACCCGGGAGAACACACAGCAGATTCAGTTCCTGACAGACTGAGCGCGATTCAGCAATTTCTCCAGTCTTCTACAGGGTGAGCCTGGTTTCCTCACTTCTGGTGCTTCTTTCTCCTTACAACTCTGATTCAGTCCACTGCTTTTCGCAAACAGTTGTAGGCCGAACTTCAGGGCCCCATACGAGCTTCCCGCGAAAGAACTCAACAGCACAGGAGCCCGGAGCTCCTCCCCTCTTCACAGTCACAACTCATCTGATATTTCCAGTAGACAGAGCCGGGAATTTCCTTTGAGTTCCTCCCAGTTCAGTTGGCTGGTTTGGCTGTCACTCACAGTAAACTCCCCCTGTTGGTGGAAAAAAGGCACCAAAGTCCAAACTACAATTCCCAAAAGCATTGGCCATACAGTACATAGGTGGCTGGCTCCACAATGAGAGTCCAAGTTCTGATTTGCCAGCAACAGGCTCCATTTCAAAGGTCTCCCCACACTGATTGGTCCAGTTCAGCAGTTCAAAACTTGAATGGGGGACTAGGCAAACACAATTCTGACTGCAAAGAAAAGCAGATTAGACAAACTGTATTTTCATTATTACTTTAAATGATGTCTGGCAAGCAGTTATATCTTTGAAAAGTGCTCACTATACCCACTTAGTGATGGCAGAAACGGAGCTATTTGGCAGCAGCTCGAGTGGGACTCAAGCAGGGAAACACACAGACCCCCATCCAAATTAATTATGTCTGCAGGCAGACAGCTCTTAGACAGTACCAGAGGCTCTAAAAGCACTCACAGATAAATGGCTTAGACATCGAACACCATCCAGGCTTGGAGCATTCAAGCAAGCTCCTGGAAGACTTTTGGGAACCCCCATTTGCAGGGGGGGTTACACAGAAATTTTCTATTGTAAGTAACTTCACCGCAGGCAAGAAAATGAGGGCATCAACTAAGAGTGGTGCTAGAATGGGGATCCCTAATACCCAGTCCAAGTAGGCAGTCCCCCAGGATGCAGAGGCCAATGTTACGACAACCAGATCAAGAACAGCCCTCTAGCTGGCTCCCCAATTGTCTAGGGGAATCGCTGCTGTTTTACCTGCCCTCTGGCACGCCCAGTGCAGAATCTCCTGCATGGCTGTGGCACCACAGAGAAAACCACCCCACAAGAGCAGGCAATAAAAGGAGCTTCCTGCACCAACCCATGGAGCCCTAGTTCAAAAAAGCCCCTACCTCCAGGCTTGCCACAAACAAGTCGACCTATCCAAGGACAGGGCAATGGTCCTCCACATATGTTAGGACTGCTACCATGCACCGATATTGCAGGCATTGTTGTTGCTGCACTATTTTCTTGAGCACTATTGCGATTGCATTTGTGACCTAGTGCTGGGTTATTTTCATCTACTATAGATAAAGGAATTGCAGAAGGGGGGGGTCAAGACTGTAGTAGTAGACCGCAGTGGCGCCATATTAGTCTTGGTGGGCTGGTCAGAAACTAGTAGTTCCTCATTCAAGGGAGAAGCAATCCCTTTCTCAGTAACAGGCTCAGTCAGTACTATTTGGAGGGGAGCACCCCCGCAGCAGAAACTATGTGCAACACTGGGTTTGAAGTAAGTTGCAATTCAACAGATAACTCCAAAGAAGACTCAATAATTTGTACAGGAGCAACTGCCCAGTTCTTATCAGCCTGCTGAACAGAAATATCAGGGACAGAGAGGGGAACAGTACCTGTATCTGTAGAGGCATCGGTCTGAGGCATATGGATTGGAGAGGATCCAAGACCCACTGAGCAGAGTCAGACGAGCATCCCCAGCCAGCAGCAACAAGGCTTAAGACTGTATTGTGCCCTCATCCAGAGTTTAGAGGGACGCCCTAGGTCCTCTTGGAGGGTGTTCAGTCAGGAACTCAGCGAGCATTCTAAAAGGACTCAAGGAGGGTATCCCTGTCCCCCGTCACGGATTGCACTTAGGGTTGGGCACTGTCAGTGCAGTGGACCTGACCCTCAGGAGTGGGTTTGTGACAGATTCTAGTCCATTTTCAGAGGAAACAGTCCTGAAGGGACTTGCAGCTCTGAAAGTCGACAAGGTTATGGGACCAGATGTGATAAATCCCAAGGGTACTAAAGGAACTTGGGGAACTATTAGCTGCCCCATTGCTGGTCTTATTCAACAGCTCACAGGAAACAGACATGGTTCCAGAGGACTGGAAGAGAGCAGTCATGGTCCCTCTCCATAAAAGCAGCAGCAGGGAGGAGGCTAGCAACTGTAGGCCGGTCAGTCCCACATCAGTGTTGGGGAAATTAATGGAAACCCTGTTAAAGCCAGCGGTCACTGAGACCTGGGTCACCGCAGGACACGACTGGGACCTGAACCTGGAGGGTTACACTATGTTCAGGAAGGACGGGGGGAGGGAAGGGGAGGAAGGGTAGCAATAATAGTCAAAAACTGCATTGGCATGGAGGGAGTAGAGGAGGCGGAGGGAACCGTGGAGGTGATTTGGGTCACCTTGATAACAACAGGGGGCAAGAGAGTAAAAATAAGAATGGTGTATAGACCCCCTGCACTGGCAGAGGAGCTGGAGAAGAGTCTGATGGCAGATGTTGAGAGACACTGCAGATTGGGCAGGGGAAGGGTGGAGGTGTTGGGGGACTTAAACATGCCAGGAACAGACTGGGAGACTATGACATCCTCGGTGGCCAGGGAACAGACGTTGTTGGATGTCTTTCAAGATGCGTTCCTAACTCAGCAGGTGGGGGAACTGACCAGGGAGGTGCAGGTACTGGATGTGGTCCTGGCAGACAGTGACCAGATTGGGGGCCTGGAGGTAAGGGACCCATTGGCGGGGAGTGACCATGCCACGGTCTGGTTCTGCCTGGACCTAGGAGGGATAGAAGGCTGCACAAAGACAGAGGTAACTGACTTCAAGGGGGCAGATTTTAAGGAAATAGGAAGGATCCTTAAGGAGCATTTGGATGTGATTGGGTCAGACATGGACATTGACAGTAGGTGGGAAATAATCAGGAGGGGGTGCAGGATGCTACCAGCACCTGTGCCAGAGTAAGACAAAAATGCGGTAGGGCCTGAAAACCCTGCTGGTGGACCAGGGAGGTCCAGGAGGTGGTGCGGGGAAAGAAGGCAGCCTATAGGCAATTCAAGTGCTCAAGGAGTGAAAGGGATTGAGGGGAGTATGAACTGATGGCTAGAAGGGCCGCTAGGGTGGTGAGGGCATCTAAGGCAAGGAGGGAGCAGAACCTGGCCAGGGAAATTAGGAGAGGGAACAAGGGGTTCTTTAGATACATTGGGGAAAAATGAAGGGTGAAGGGGCAGATTAGCAGGATTAAAACAGGGGAGAGATGGGCACAAGACCCGGGGGAGCAGGCTGAGGTACTAAATGAGTACTTCACCTCAGTTTTCACCAAGGAAAATGGGGGTGCTGCATCATACATGGGAGGAGACAGTGATACTGAGGGAGGGGGGACCCTTACTGATCGGCAGGTCTGGGGAGAGGGGGAGGCATCACTGGCAGGAGGGAGGAAGGCTAAGCAGGGAGAAGAGGTAGCAGAGGTGGAAATCACAGCAGAGAGAGTGAGGGAAGCCCTCAGGTCCCTTAAGATGGAGAAAGCACCAGGGCCAGATAAATTACATCCCAGAGTGCTGAAGGAACTTGTGGATGTCCTGGCGAAACCCCTGGTGGAGCTTTTCACCATGTCTCTGAGAACAGGGTGGGTGCCCCAGGACTGGAAGGTGGTGCATATAGTGCCTATCCACAAGGGGGGATCAAGGGAGGTGGCAGGGAACTACAGGCCTGTCAGCCTGACATCGGTGGTGGGCAAGGTGATGGAGGACATTGTCAAGGAGAAGCTGGGGGGGGGACCTGGAAAAGTCAGGGTGCCTGGACGATAGACAGCATGGATTCATCCCAAGGAAATCATGTCAGACAAACCTTGTGGAGTTCTATGACTGGGTGACGAGTGTCTTGGACCTGGGTAGACCAGTGGACATCCTCTTTCTAGACTTCAGCAAGGCATTTGACTCTGTTCCTCATGAGGGCCTGTTGGATAAGCTGGGAGAAATGGGGGTGGGGAACCAGATGATCAGATGGATAGACAATTGGCTCCAGGACCGGACCCAGAGGGTCATAGTTGGTGGGATAGTCTCATCCCAGGAGAGTTATTAGTGGGGTCCCACAGGGATCAGTCCTTGGGCCCCTCCTGTTCAATGCCTACATCTCTGACATAAGGACAGGTATCAGGAGTGAGATGAGTATCTTTGTGGATGACTCAAAACTGGGGGTGGTGGTGGATGGGGAGGAGGGGAGGGTGGTCCTACAGGGGGACCTGAAGGCTCTGGAAAGATGGTCTAGAAAGTGGAAGCTGAGGTTCAATGCAGGGAAATGCAAGGTACTGCACCTGGGGGCCAGAAACGGCCAAGTGTACACCCTGGGGAATGCTACACGCCCTCGATGGCTGAGAGGGACCTGGGGGTGGTGGTGGATGTCAAGATGAACAACTCGGAGACTTGTTAGAGGATAGCAGCCAAGGCCAACAGGATGCTGGGATGCATCACTAGGGGGATCACCTCCAGAAGGAGGGAAGTGATACTCCCTCTGTATAACTGCTTGGTGAGGCCACACCTCAAGTACTGCATGCAGTTTTGGAGGCCACACTTAAAGAGGGACATTAAACTCCTGGAGAGGGTCCAGAGGGGGGCAGCCAAAATGATTTGGGGCTTGGGGGACAGGACCTATGGGGAGAGGCTTGAAGAGCTAAATATGTACCCATTGAAAGAGAGACAGGACCGGGGGACATGATAGAGGTCTTCAGGTACATGAAGGGGGTAAATAGGGGAGGAGCAGTCAGGGTGCTTTGAAGGAAGGAGGAGGGGGCAACTAGAGGGCATGGGTGGAAGCTGGAGGGGGAAGATTCAGGGGAGAAAAGAGGAGGTGCTACTTCACTGAGAGGGTGGTGGAGCCATGGAATGCACTGCCCAGGGGGCTGGTGGAGACAGAGACGGTGGAGGGGTTCAAGAGGGGGTGGGACAGGTATAGGGAAAGGGTTCTGGAAGCAAAATCCAGTGCAGCGAGAATATCTGGAACTGGGAAGGAAGAAGCCAGAGAAGGCGAGGGGGGCAGCAAGGTCAGCTCCCAGGGTGGGGGCTGGCCAAACGAGCAGACACGAAAGACCGTTAGACCTAGTCTGCTGGCATTTTTAGTATGTTAGTAAAGAAAAGGTTGGTAGAGAATCTTGAATTTGATAGGCTACAACATCAAAGGCAGCATGGATTCATGGAGTGTGGGGTCATGACAGAGGAATCAGATTGATTGCTTTGGCTGGATAACCAGGGAAATACTATAGATCAATGGAGGGCAGTATTACTTACTTGGTATGAAAGAACAGAAGGCCGGAGTCCATCGAGACTGTTCTCCACACTATGTGGGACATTATTTATCTATTATCCCTCAACCAAACATCTAATTTGTTTTTTAAAAACAGTGGCACTAGTTGCCTCTACCAATTCTTGTGGCAAGGTGTTCCATACAATGGATGCTCTTATTGGAAAAAAGTTTCTCCTTTTGCTGGTTTTATAAGTTTTTACTTCAAGCTGTTTATTATGCAGTCTCGGAACATGTCTCCTTTTGGAGAGTGTTAGACCACATTTTTTCATTAGATATGGTGAATGTATTAAATTAAAAACCATAAGCATATCACCTCTTAATCTTCTAGTTTGAAGAGAGAAGAGACCAGTACCTTTTAATCTGTTCTGATAATCCAAGTTTGTTAATCTTGGAATCATTTTAGTTACTCTCCTTTGAACCTGTTCAAGAATTGCTATGTCTTTTTTTTGGTTTGGATTCCAGAAAGGGGACCCACAGTCTAGATACGGTCTAATGTATGCTCTATACAATGGAATAAGGCATTGTTCAGTGCGATTAACAAAAGTGCGTTTTATTTGCCTCAAACGTCTGTTGGTCATGCAAGCAGTTCTAACACAGTGATCATTTGATGTAAGTTTATTATTAACATATATCCCTAAATCTTTTTCACAATTTGATGAGTGAAGTGGTAGTCAGTTTATATAATATATTGTTTTTGGATTATTTACACTGAAATGCACCACTAAACATTTGTCTTGATTAAACTGCATATGATTTTCATTTGCCCAAAGTGTTAATTTTTCCAAATCCTTCTTTAATGCAGAAATATTTTCTTGATTATTAATCTTACCCCCAATTTAGTATCATCTGCAAATTTAACCATGAAGTTATTTGGCCCTGTTTGCAATTCACTGATAAAGAGATTAAACAATGTTGTTCCCAAGACCGACCCCTCTGGTACACCACTTGTCACACTACCCGAATCAGACAAGATATCATTAATTCTGGCTCTCTGAGAATGATTTGTCAACCAGTTTAAAGTCCAGTTGACAATATCCGGTGACAAACCTAGATTGTGCATTTTAGTAATGAGTTTTCATGTGAGACTTTATCAAAGCTCTACTAAAGTCCAAAAGAATTACATCAGTAGGATACCACATCTAGTAGAGTACTTATATTATTGTAAAATATATCAGATTGGTGGTGCAGGAATACTTGGGAGTAAACCCATGCTGATTTGAATCATAAATTCCTAATTTTTTACAATCTTGATCTATTAGAGACTTCATTACTCATTCCATTAATTTATCAGCCACTGAGGTCAGGCTAATTGGATGATAATTTTGCACAGAACCTCTATTGCCTTTTTTAAATATGGGAGTAACTATTGCTGAACGCCAATCATTTGGTACAATGCTTTCTTGTAAGGATTTGTTGAAGATAACTGACAAAGGTATAGAAATATTTATAGAGGTTTCGATCAGAAACCATGGATGAATACCGTCTGGGCCCGGACTAGTATTTTTTTTTAGTTTTTTGATAGCCTGTATAATGTCAGTTGGATAGAACCTATGATAATCTACGTGGTGAACTTTAAATGTACTAATAGGTGATTTTTGAGAGAAGACAGAACAAAAGTATTTATTAAAGATATTTGAGGTTTCTATATCAGATAGAGAAGAGCCATTGGTTATAATGAGACCAATTGTGACAGTCTTTTGTGTGAACTAGTTTAAATTCTAGCTCATTTTTTGCTCATTTAATAGAATTTTTTTAAGTTTTTCACAGATAGTCTGTATTTATGTAATAGAGTAGTTTTAAATGGAACAGAACTATTCTTAAGTTTCCTAAAAGGTTTAATTTTTATTTTAATCTGATTTTTAATTGTCTTGTTGAACCAAGGGGGGATTTTTCCTTTATTATTAAATTTCCTCTTAGATGGAATAAAGGTATTTTCCAAATAATGTACAATGTTTTAAAAAAAAAGTCCCAAGCTTGTTGTGTTGTACAATTAAGAAGATTAGCTTCCCAGTTTATGTCTTGTAAATATTCATTGATTTTAGGAAAATTTGCATTATTATAATTTTTTGTACAGTATAACTTCCTTTGTGTAGTTTTAAACTGCTGAATTTCAAAAAGAATAGATGAATGATCACTGGTCCCAAGTGGATCCCAAATTTGTAAATTGCTAATTTGTTGCTTTATGTTAGTAAATAATAGATCCAAAATATTAGGACCTCGAGTGGGTTCAGTAACAAGTTGTTGTAATCCAGTACTAACTACCACATCTATTAGTCCTTTCTCAGCATAGGACTGTCCTGAGAATGAGTCCCAGTTAATTTGAGGGAGGTTAAAGTCACCAAATATTACAGTATCTTGAGATTCTGAAAAATGTGTAATTTCTTTAAACATATCAGTTGTGTAATCTGAATTTGCAGATAGAGGTCGATAGATGTTACCAATAGTTATATAGGACTGCTCCTTCAATAAGATTTTAACCCATATACTTTCAAAAGGAAAGGAGAACACACTTCAAAAGAAGGAATATCATTTTGTATGTACATACAAACTCCACCGCCTTGCTTATCTAATCTCTTTTTATGATATAATTTATAACCTGGAATTTCTCTGGACCAAATTGAGGATGTGTCCCACCAAGTTTCAGTTACTCCCACCACATCTATATTTAAAGTTTTACATTTGGTTTCGAGTTCTGCTAATTTGAGCTGGTTTAAAGATCTTGCATTGAAAGCTAGGAATTTGCATTTAGTTGTAATAATATTTCGGTAAGTATTCAGAGACTTGGGAATAGACCCATTCTCCCCAATTTTTTTTAGTTTAAACAATGATTTATGATTTTAGTGATACTTTTCCCCATAAGTGTACTACCCCTATGACTGAGATGTAAAACGTCCCAGCAAAATATGGAAGAACGATCTGAAAATGTTTCCCAGTGGGTAATACAGAGTATATCCTGCTTAAAACACCACTTTCTCAGCCATTCATTTAGAGCTTTGATTTTCTGTGTCATGGTAGATGTTGCTTTCGGGACAGGTAGAATTTCAGATATACATACACAGCATCCCCTATCAAGTAACAGGTTACATAACGCCACATAGTCCTGTTGTAACTGATTAAATGAGGTGTTGTTTATATCATTAACACCAGCATGTATGACAACCAGTGGATTTTCCCCTGCATTTTGTAAAAATTTTAGGCATCATGGAGGTAAAGTCAGATACCCTGGCCCCACGGAAGCTAGAACAAGTGCGGTTGCTCTTGTCACTATTGCATACCGCCCTGTCAATGTGCTTAATGATTGAATCTCCCAGGACTAACACTTGTTTTGAGACAGTAGGGGTACAACAATCAGAAACAGGTGATTGTTTAACACACTCTGGAGTGATTAACTTAATAGATATTGATTTGGTAGCTTGAGACTTACTAGGACAAATATTCATAGGCATTAACTCCTGATTGAAAAGTGTTTTTAAACCATTATTATCACTAGAGGGTGATGCGCAGGATAAATCATGTAGCACTTCATTTTTTGATGTACATATATTTTTTTTATAGCCTATCTTGACTTTAGCAAGGCCTTTGACACTATGCCACAGAGGAGACTGGTAAAGAAATTGAGCAGACTAGGGGTGGGACCCAAAGTGGTGAACACAAAAAAAAAAATGATATATTACTCATTGTATATTACAAGGAAGAGGGACATGTGGAGAGTGGTGCAATGCACTGGCTGTGGGGCAGCAATTTTCCGGGAGACATTCTGGAACCTGCGTTGCTGCCCTATTTGCAGGCAACTGTCAGCTCTGAGAGAGGATGTTGCCCACCTACAGGCTGAACTGGCAAGGACTAAGAAGGCCTCCCCCCACCCAAAGAGCACCAGTTCCACAACCACTTCCTCAGAGGTTGCCATGTGTGAAGAGCAGATGAACCACAGTAGGTTCTGGGAGGGTGAGGGTGGTGGAACAGAGGTGTAGCCCCCGAGTTGTACCTCTACACAAATCATATGTCAGTCTGGCAAATCAAGGTTCCTCTATGACGACACCCTCAGTGGAGACCAAGAAGAATGCTGGGGACATCCACAAGGGAGACCCACAAAAGAGTGGCAAGGGACACCACAGCGGAAAGAAACAGCTTCTGATAGGGGACTCAATTGTTAAGGGTGTAGACCTGGGGAAGGGAGAGGAGAGGAGATGGAAGTAAGGTGCCTGCCTGGTGCCATGGCTTAGAGGGACAGGAAGCAAATCCTCAGGATTGCAGAAGCAGCATCACAGGAGAGGAAACTAGATATCATTGTCCACCTCGGGAAAAATTACCTAGCTAGGCATGAGATCAGTGCAGTGCAGGATGAATTTGTGGAGTTGGGGAGGGGCCTCAGACAGGTAGCAAGCACAGTAACCTTCTCAGAGGTGCTGCCAGTCTATGGCAGGGGCGAGGCTAGGGTACTGCACACCATGCAGTTTAATGAATGGTTGCAAAACTGGTGCAGAGCACAGGGCTTTGGCATCACTGGGGACTGGAGGTCCACCTGGAGAGATGAAGGTCTATACTGGCATGATGGTCTGCATCTGTCCAGGAAAGGGAAACACGCTCCTAGGTGACAGGTTTAAAGGATTCCTTGGCAAGCTTTTAAACTAGCCAAGAGGGGAGGTGCTGATAGGAAACAGGAAAGTTCAAGCCTCCCCCCCCAAAACATGGCAGGTAGTAGGGTAAACACTGAGGTACAGAGCTTGACAGAGGGCAGAATAGGGTAAATGGAAAAATGGACAAGGGCAATAAGAGCAGGGATGGGGTAAAAAAGGATAAAGCCAACATTAAATGGAGGGCAATGAGTACCAATGCCCATAGTCTGGGAAACAAGCTTCCAGAGCTAGTAGCCCTGATGGAAGAGGAACACTTGGATATTGTGTCAGTCACATAAACATGGTACACGGAGAACCATGACTGGGATGTCAACATACCAGGGTACACAATCTACAGAAGGAACAGGGAGGGTAAAAGAGGAGGTGGAGTAGCTCTCTACATAAGGGAAGGGATCAAAGCTACAGAACTAAAAAGTAAAGGGGGAGGACAAGAGGAACTCTGGGTCACCTTGGAGACAGGGAATGGCATCACAATCCGCACAGGGGTTGTATACAGACCCCTGTCTCAAGGGAGGAAATGGACAAGAAAATGATAGAGGGCATTCTCAAAATGGCTGAAAAGGAGATACTGTTGATAGGGGACCTGAATATGCCAGATGTTAACTGGGTGACATGGACTGCAGCCACATCCAAGAGCAGGGTCATTCTCGATGCCCTACAGGGGCATGCCTTAGACAGCTAGTGGTGGAACCCACTGGAGGGAGCAATATTAGACCTGGATCTCAAATGGAGAGAGGATCACAAATTTAGAAGTCAGTAGACATCTGGGAACAAGTTACCACTGCACAGTGTGCTTCACAATAAACACAACCATGGAGACAAGCTAACAAAGACAAGGATACTGGACTTTAGAAGGGCTGACTTTGGCGTAATGGGTGAATACCTGAGGAATGCATTAGCAAATGGCCAGAAAGGAGGGGTGGAAGAACAATGGAGAAAAATCAAAACTGCTATCATGGAGGCAACAAGCCTTTGTGTGAAACAAATAAAGAAAACAAAGCCGAATAAAAAAACACTATGGTTCTCAAAAGAGGTGTCAGGGAAAGTTAAGGAGAAAAAGTTTGCATTCAAAAAGTATAAGGAATCACAGAAGGAGCACGACAGGGAACTGTATCAATTAAAGCAGAAAGAAGTGGGGAAGGCAGTCAGAAAAGCAAAGGCCCAAACTGAGGAAAAGATAGCCAACTCAGTTAAGAAGGGGGATAAAACCTTTTATAGGTACATTAGGGAGCATAGAAAGGTTAAGGGAGGGATAGTGAAGATTAATAAAGGAGAGGGGAGGTGGGCAGAGGGAGACAGTGAAAAGGCAGAGATACTGAATGAATACTTTTGCTCAGTATTCACAAAAGAAGAAGAGGAGGAGTTACCTAAACCAAACAGTAGAAGCACTCTGGGTAGTGGGGTTGACGCCAGTCCATTTACAGAAGAAAGAGTCCTGAAAGAACTCCTAAAACTCAAGGTGGATGGGGCCTGATAGGATTCACCCTAGAATCCTAAAAGAGCTAAGGGAGGACCTAGTGACACCACTAACCACACTTTTTAACAAATCATGGGAAGATGGGGTGGTACCTGAGGACTGGAGGAGGGCAGATGTGATTCCCCTTCACAAAAGTGGGAGCAAGGCAGAAGCAGGAAACTACAGACCTGTTAGTTTGACCTCAGTGGTGGGGAAAATGATGGAATCACTTCTGAAAGAAAGAATTGTTCAGTACCTAGAGGCCAGCGAAGCACAGGACCCAAAGCAGCATGGATTCACAGCAGGAAGGTCATGTCAGATGAATCTAATCGATTTCTTTGACTGGGTGACCAAAGTAATAGACCAGGGAGGGGCTGTAGATATGGCCTACCTAGACTTTAGCAAGGCATTTGACACAGTCCCGCACAAAAGATTAATAATCAAGTTAACCAGCCTGGGAGTGGGTCCCAGGGTGGTAGCCTGGGTAGCAAACTGGCTACACCACAGGACACAGAAGGTAATAGTGAATGGAACACATTCTGAAGAAAGGGGGGTTACTAGTGGAGTACCTCAGGGCTCGGTACTGGATCCAGTCCTCGTTAACATCTTTATAGGTGACATTGCAGAGGGTCTGGAAGGAAAGGTATGCCTCTTTGCAGATGACACAAAGATCTGTAACAGAGTTGATACAGAAGGGGGGTAGAAAGGATGAGAAGGGACTTGGCAAGGTTGGAGGAATGGTCAGACATATGGCAACTTAGATTCAATGCAAAGAAGTGCAAAGTAATGCACCTGGGAAATAAAAATCCAGGAGAAGAGTACACAATAGCAGGGTAGGTACTAACGACAACAATAATGGAAAGGGATCTGGGTGTAGTCATATCAGATGACCTAAAGGTGGGTAAGCAATGTGAGAAGTCAGTAAGGAGAGCCAGGGGGATACTGGGATGCATAGGGAGGGGCATCACAAGTAGAAAAAGGGAAGTGGTTATCCCTCTATACAGACAGTTGGTGAGACCCCATCTGGAGTACTGCTGCAGTTTGGAGACCTCATCTACACAAGGACATAGACAGGATGGAAGAGTCCAGAGGAGGGCAACTAAAATGGTGCAGGGTCTACATCAGAAACCATATGAAGAGAGACTGAGAGAGCTTAATATGTATACCCTTGATGAAAGGAGGGATGGGGGGACATGACAGAAACTTTTAAGTACTTCAAGGGAATCAACAAAGTCCAGGAGGGTAGCATCTTTCAGAAAAAGAGATGTGTAAGAACAAGGGGGCACAATTTAAAGTTAGAGGGGGGATGGCTCAGGAGTAATGTGAGGAAATTATTTTTCACAGAGAGAGTGGTGGACACATGGAACCGCCTTCCTGGAGAGGTTGTGGGGTCTAAAACAGTGGGGGAATTCAAACATGCATGGGACAGACATAAGGCAATTATAGTGGGGGGTTGCAGGAAGTAGACTGTTGGTTAACTAGAATCTGCAGCTTATCCAGTAGGTAGGGTAATGGGCAGACTGGGTGGGCCAAGTGGTCCTTATCTGCCATCAAAGTCTATGTTTCTATGTATCACAAGTCAGAAGAGGGAGGTAATAATCCCTCTTTACAAGACACTGGTTAGGCCCCATCTGCAGTACTGTGTGCAGTTCTGGAGGCCACACCTTCACTAGGACATTAACCAAATTGAGGCAGTCCAGAGAAGGGCAACCAAAATGGTGTAGGGACTGCATCAAAAAACATATGAGGACAGATTAACGGAGCTCAATATGTATACCCTAGAGCAAAGGAGGGAGAGAGGTGATATGATCGAAATATTCAAACACCTTTAGGGTATTAACAAGGTGAAAGAGTCTAACGTTTCAATATAAGAAAAATAGAAGGACAAGAGGACACAGCATAAGATTAGAGGGAGGCCGATTGAGGGGTAATATGAGGAAGTTCTTTTTCACAGAAAGGGTCGTGGATGCATGGAACGGCCTACCTCAGGTAGTGGTGGATATGAATACAGTGCAGGGCTTCAAACAGGCATGGGATATGCATAAGGGAGCAATACAGATGAGTATGAATAGATAGGCCATTGACAGAGCAAATGCTGATGGTACATTTATAATGTAGAAAAAGAAATGGGCAGACTGGATGGGCCTTGCAATCCTTATCTGCCATCAACTTCTATGTTTCTATGAGTCTATGTTTCTAGATCTCAACATGAACGGGAAGGGAGGCAATTGAGAGAAGACAGGATACAGACCTACAGGCATCTCATTGGTATAAACAGGGTGTAGGAGGGGAGTCTCTTTCAAATGAGAAAGAGCACCAGGACCAGATGGCATGCGACGAAGCTGGGGGTGGTTAAGAGGGATGTGAGGAAGTACTACTTCACTGAGAGAGTGGTGGCTGCCTGGAATGGACTGCCAGCAGAAGTGGTGGAGGTGAAAACAGTAGTGGGCTTCAAGCATGCATGTGATAGACACAGGGGAATATTAGTAAATAGGCAGGGAGGAGGGAGGAGGGAGGGTTGCCAGAAACCATTTAAGGTTACATAGATACATAGACAGTGTCAGCAGATAAGGGCCTATGGCCCACCCAGTCTGTCCATTTGAGCTTGTAAGTTCACTTTATGTTTTCCTAGAAGTCTGTTGCCCCTTAGCCCTGACCTCCAGAATTCCTTTATGTCTATCCCATACATTATTAAATGTAAAGGTTTATTGAAACAAACTAGGCAGGGACCATTCCAGCAGATTTGGTTGGCCAAGCAGTCCTTTTCTGTTGACAAATTCTGTTTCTACAGCTCCCTGAGTCTGTGTTAATCTGTTCTTTATAATAGTGGAGCCCTTGCCTTGGCAGAGTGACTATTATTGGCTAATAATTGACATAGCCAGATTCTGTACCTGCATACGACACACAGATGGCTTAGAAGCAGTGAAACATTACTTACATCAGCCACACTATAGTGACAGTGTCCCTATAACCTTTCTCCTACAGGCTCTGGAGTTCATTTTGAACCAAAACTATTTCATGTTCAATGGTACCTACTATAGGTAAAATGTGGCTCTGTAATGGTGGCCTGTATGGCCCCCTTCATATGCCAGTCTCTATATGGGCCTATGGGAGAAAAGGTTCATTTACAGTAATGACCACAACAAATACAATAAGGTGGTATTGTGGTATCATTTATAGATGACAATGATGGTTGATGGTTTGTCTCTAGTGGGGCACTGAGAAGGAGATTCATTGGTTCTTGTCATACTTAAATTCCACAAATGACAGTTTAAAATTCACTTACAAATTTGAACAGATCCAGAAGCAAATGGTTAAATACCTTTCATTGGACAAACACTAATGTTACGAAAAGAACAAAGTGTCTAAGCCTTCAAGCCAACCAAGTCCTTCTTCGGAAGCTTATGGCAGTTTTTTTTTAGAAAATCACTTACTATTAACACCCAGATCATACATAAAAAAACAGAAAGAATTTTCATTGGTTGAAAATACTCATTTAAACCATAACTGAAGTTTAAATACGAAGAAGAACTAGATTTCACCAGTTTTCTATTAGCTGAGATGCCTTCCAAGGTCAAATATCCACAGAATAAGATAAGAATCCTTCAAGCAGACAGTCCCACTAACTTAAAAACTGAATGTCTCAGTGTGTTATGTGAATACAGTCTGTTAAAAAGTGATATTATATGTTAAAAAAAAACTATAGCAGAAATGTTCTATATGTTGCATTAAGTGGGTTTAAAGTAAAGTTTACCTAGTGTGAGAAACTGTTTCATACATTTATACAGTATAAAACCTGAGACATTTTCCCAACTATACACTCAGCCAGTTACTATATCCCATAAACATTGAAACCTTCAGTGCTGTAACAAGATTTTATACAAGGTGACAAATTCAAAGATTACTTCCTTGGATATTGTTCTCAATGCCTTGCCAGATCAGACAGTGACATCTTCTGGGTATAGAAAGACGACTGCAGCAAATTCAGTCCTTCAAGCTGAGAGTGCCCACCCATGAAAATTAATTGAATCCATTCCATACAATCAATTTACTAGACTGCATAGAAACTGTTCAAAGATGCAGACATTTTAACAACAGGTACTGGATATGCTAATGAGAGACAAAGTGAGAAGACACAATGAGGCACTGCTTGAAAGACACTTGCACAAATCTTGAGGTGTGAACAAAGAAACCTTGAAACATAGAAACACAGAAGTTGACGGCAGATAAGGACCGCAAGGCCAATCCAGTCTGCCCATTTTTTCTACCTTAGGAATGTGCCATAGGCCTGTACTCTGTCAATGACCTATCTATTCATACTCATGTTTATTGCTCCCTTATGTCTGTCTCATGCCTGTTTGAACCCCTGCACTGTATTCATATCCACCACTTCCTGAGGTAGGCCATCCCATGCATCCATTACCGTTTCTGTGAAAAAGAACTTCCTCACATTACCCCTTAATCGGCCTCCCTCTAATCTCATGCTGTGTCCTCTTGTCCTGCTATTTTTCTTATATTGAAACATGTTAGACTCTTTCACCTTGTTCGTGCCCTTAAGATGTTTGAATGTTTCGATCATATCACCTCTCTCCCTCCTTTGCTCTAGGGTATACATATTGAGCTCCGTTAATCTGTCCTCATATGTTTTCTGATGCAGTCCCTGCACCATTTTGGTTGCCCTTCTCTGGACTGCCTCTATTTTGTTAATGTCCTTGTGCAGGTGTGGCCTCCAGTACTGCACACAGTACTGCAGATGAGGCCTAACCAGTGTCTTGTAAAGAGGGATTATTACCTCCCTCTTATGACTTGTGATACCCCTACTAATACACCCTAACATCCCCCTAGCCTTACTTACTGCTTTAGTGGTTTGCTTGGATGATTTCAGGTCATCTGTGATGATGATGCCCAAGTCTCTTTCTTCCCTTGTGATTGCCAGTAACTCCTCTCCCAACCTATAGGTGGCTTCAGGGTTTCTCTACCCTATGTGCATGATCTTGCACTTCTTTGCATTAAACCCCTTTTGCCACTCTTCTGACCTTTTTTCTAGTTTATCCAGAGCTCGTCTCATTCTGCCCACCCCATCTGGATCATTTACTCTGTTGCAGATCTTGGTGTCATCTGCAAACAGACAAATCTTACCCTCCAGTCCATCTGCAATGTCACTAATGAAGATATTGAAAAATGCTGGCCCCAGGACTGATCCCTGAGGTACCTCACTTGTGACTGTCATCTCTTCTGACTGTATACTGTTTACCACCACTCTCTGTTTTCTGCCCGTCAATCAGTTTGCCACCCAGTTGACCAACTTCTGACCCACTACGAGCTTACTCAGCTTATTAATCAATCTTCTATGTGTAACAGTATCGAAAGCTTTGCTGAAGTCAAGATAGGTGACATCAACTGCTCCCCCTTGGTCCACCAGTCTGGTTACCCAGTCAAAGACATCTATGAGATTAGTTTGACAGGACCTTCCTTTTGTAAACCCATGCTGTCTTGGATCCTGTGCTCCTATGGATTTCAGGTGTTGCACTATCCTTTCCTTGTTGACACCTAAAAAAAGATAGCAGAATTAGACCTTCAAATCACATTTTCAACAGACTATAACACTAGCAGGGAAAGTGGGCAATATTGAACACACATTTTGGCACATGCCGCAAGGGGACAGTGTCCTTAAGAATAAAGTGGGAAACAAACTGAGGGTCACCTTTAAAAATGCTAATAACCTGGGTGACATACTCACCTCTAGTCATTTCTTTGCTAGTAAACAGCCAGACCATCTGAACTGCCTGCCAGCAAAACCACATAGTGTTTACAAGTCTGGCCATTGCAATGTGTGCAAGTATGCACAAGATGCGGACATTTATGAACATCACACAGACAGTAGAAAGGTGTCTTTCAGACAATTTATTTCATATCTAACTTTATTTGTGGTGTACCCTATCTGGTGTCCTTGCCACAAACAATATGTAGGACATACAAGCTGACACAAAGTGTGTATCCAGGAGCATGTCAGAGCCATCATAAATGGTAATGAGAGGAATGCCCTGGGTGTGCACTTTCTCACAGAACATAACTTGGATCCAAATCTCATCTCCTTCATGGGCATTGAACCTGTCCTCCCAATGAAGAGAGGTGCAGACAGCATTACACGTCTCCTCCTAAAGGAGACAAGATGGATGGTATCCTTCAATATTATCCAGCCAGTTGGCTGGAATGAGAAGGTCAACTATGTTCCATTTCTGAAAGATTAAATTTCTTTTTTTATGAGGATCATTTACCAGCCACAATATCTATGACCCTCTCCTGTCTGGCTTCAGGAAACAGCATAGCACAGAGATGACCCTGGTGCGGGTACTAAATGATGTCCTGATGGCGAGAGATCGGAGATCCCATTCCATCTTGGTTCTCCTTGATCTCTCAGCAGCATTTGACACCATGGATCATGGAGTGATGCTCAAGCACCTGTGGTTTCTCTGTGGACTGAGGGGGGCAGTACTCAATTGGTTTTGATCCTTCCTTGAGGGGAGATCACAGAGAGTGGTGTCGGGGATTCATTCCTCAGCCCCTCACTGGCTGTCCCGTGGGGTTCCATAGGGTTCGGTGCTGTCCCCCATGTTATTCGTGGTGTATATGCTTCCATTAGGGGACATTATAAGAAAGTATGGGCTGAGTTTTCATTGCTATGCTGATGACTCTCAGCTCTACGTGTCATTTGCGCCTGAACAGGAGCCTGATTCAGTCACGGTGTTTAACAACTGCCTGCTGGAGATACAGAATTGGATGAGTACCAGTTGGCTTTGGTTGAACTTGAGTAAAACAGAGGTATTGGTGGTGGACCCTGGTTTTAGGATGATAGGGACATGGGCAAGGAAACCCTCAGGTTTATACCTTGGGGGGATCCCGCTTATGGCCTTGGGTCAGGTGCATAACCTGGGCAAGGTATTTGATGTGGGTCTGACCCTGAGGACCCAGGTGTCGACTGTAGTCAAATCTTCCTTTTTCCATTTAAGCAATATAGCCCGGGTGAAATACCTGGTCCCCCCCGAAGATCTTCCTACCTTGGTCCACGCCTTTATTACCAGTCATTTTGATTACGGCAATGCCATCTATCTAGGACTACCGGGGGTGGATATCCACCGCTTACAGCTAGTGCAGAATGCAATGGCCAGGTTGTTGACTGGAACCTCTAGATCCAGTCATATAACACCTGTGTTGCATGAACTGCACTGGCTGCCTATACTGTGGTGGATCACTTTCAAGGTCACATTGCTGACCTATAAGGCCCTACACGAGTTGGGACCTCACTACCTGAAAGAACTCCTGTTTTCCTACTACCCCTCTCTCTCATGCCAATCATCTGGCGAGGGATTGCTAGAGATTCCCAGGGTATCCCTGAAAACATCTGGAGGAAGATCTTTTGCCTTTATGGCAACTACCTGTGAAATTCTCTACCTTGCCAGATACGGGATAGCCTGACTGTGGAATGATTTAAAAAATCCTTAAAAATGTACAGTATTTATTTAACCAGGCATTTTCAGTGTTTTATTGAGTGGTTGTTGTTGATTGTTATCAGTTTTATTGATTTTAAATTGTACTGTATTGTAAAGGCGCCCTGAGCTCAGGAAGGGCACCTTATATAAATATATTTTACCTTACTTTACCTTACATATTAGTAACAAACATTTGTGTTGTTATTGGATAGTGTTAACTGGTTCTCAGTTACACATGAAGTGTCTCATTTATTTTTCTTTGTCTAACAGATGCAGAAATGTGAGGTTCTGTATCAGCAGCATTTCTCAGTACCCGTTACTACGGGTGTATTCAAAAATTATTTTCCCAAGCTGAGAATTACACTTATTAATAATTGTTGTACAATGCTTACAATGATTAGCATCAGATGAGAAATGATTGGAATAGAAATTATGGCATTGTGGTCAGTTAACCTTAAATAGGGATCTGACCTATTGAAATTGCAAATTTATCTATTTTTCCTACCTTAGATATGTTTAGTCTTTCCCTCTTGGTTTCCCATCCTCTCATTCATTGTCATAATAGTATTCATCATGTTTCTTTACAATTATCCCCTCCCATCTATGCTTTCACCTCGTATTCCTTAGGACACAGGCGCTATATATTAAAAACAAGTCGGCTATTATAGCTGATCTTGTCGGATCATCGAATCTGGCTTGCATCACCAAGACCTGGCTGGATGAAAATGCTGGCCCCATTTTGGAATCAGCAGTTCCTGCCGGTTTCTCAGTAATACACCATGCGAAGTTGGGTTGCAGGGGCAGGGGTATAGCAATTTGTTTTAATTCAGAATTGGGCCTTGTGGATGTGCCAGTTGAGGATACCAGATCCTTTGAGTGTACCGTAGCCACAGGTGTAGGGTCCAAAATTGCTCTCATCACCAGGTAGTGAGAGTCAGTTTTTGCAAGAGGTCGCGGACTTCGTCATCGATCTGATATTGAACTCCCCCAGGCTGATGGTACTCGGGGACTTCAGTGCCTGGATCAATGACAAACTCTCGCAGTTGGGTCAAGACTTCCTCTGTCTTATGAGTTCTCTGAGCCTTACACATATGGGTTCCTCTGCGGCTCATAATAGTGGTTACTCACTGGATCTGGTTTTCCTCCTGGGGTTGGAGACCTCAGACTTGGTGGTGGAACCAGTTGGATGGTCCAACCATCACACCATCAGGTTCAATTTTCTGGCTCCCTCTTATAGGCCTGTCCCTTTGGAGATGGTCCATTACCGTCCATTACGGGGTTTGACTCGTGATGGCCTTATGGCGGTATTGGACCTATCAGGAATTCTGGAGTCAAGTGAGGGTCCAGAGAACCTCCTTCAGGCTTTTAATCAAGCCATGGAGGAGGCTATGGATTTACTCACTCCATTCCGTGTTCGCCCACTTACTCTCCACCCTTAGTCCCCATGGTTTGATGGGACTTTGAGGGGGATGAAGCAGGCAGGGTGAAGGCTAGTGCTTGCCTGGCGCAGAACTGCCTAGGATGCAGACAGACTTAGATTGATGGAGCATTATAAGCTCTATCAGTCAACAATCTCCCATAAGAAGGCAGAATTCCTGTCCAGGGAGATTGCTACAGCACAGAACCGACCAGCTCAGCTGTTCCAGACGGTGGACAGACTGTGCAATCCAGCCTCTCTATGCATTCGGACGGCCTTGTCACAATTGGAATGCAATGAGTTTGCGTGCTTCTTTGCTGATAAGGTTGCCAATATCAGGATGGAGATTCGCCAGTTGCACTCTATGGGGGTTACGGATGGTCGTAGCAGGGTCGCAGCACCTTCGTTTTGCAGGGTCGATTTTGACCAACCAGTGATTGATGATAACATGCGGTTTCTCTGGAGTGTGCGTCCAACTTACTGTAGTTTAGACTCGGGCCCTACTCGCCTCTTAATGGGGTGTGTAGATGTAATCGGCCCGGTTCTGGCAGAGTTAATCTGGTGTTCATTGGAGTTGGGGGAGTTTCCTAGCTCCTTGAAGATGGCAGTGGTTACCCCCCTTCTCAAAAAGCCATCTCTTGACCCATCTCTTACTGCAAACTACAGGCCAATCTCTAACCTTCCCTTTATAGGGAATGTTATTGAGAAGGTTGTCACACAACAGTTAGAGAACCATCTTACAATCTATGCTATCTACGATCCTCTCCAGTCTGGTTTCCGTAAGAGACATAGTACCGAGACCACTCTGGTTCAGGTACTTAATGATCTCCTAATGGCTAGAGACCAGAAGTGCCATTCCATTCTGGTCCTTCTGGATCTCTCACTTCAGCATTTAACACTGTGGACCATGGGATGCTTCTTGATCACCTGCGGTTCATCTGTGGCCTGTCTGGTACAGTTCTCAGAAGGTTTCATTCTTTTCTCACTGGTAGGTCGCAAAAGGTTGTTTCAGGGATTGTTTCCTCTGACTCCTACTCCCTGCCATGGGGGCTCCCGCTGGGCTCAGTGTTGTCCCCCATGTTGTTCTTGGTTTATATGCTTCCATTGGGAGACATTATAAGGTGGTACGGGCTGAGTTTTCACTGCTATGCATATGATACTCAGCTGTACATGTCTTTTGTGCCCAACCAGGATAGTGCACTCTCAGTCTTTTCGAACTGTCTCACTGAAATCCAAGACTGGATGAGTTCCAGTTGGCTTAAATTGAACCCTGACAAGACTGAGGTGTTGGTGGTAGAACCAGGTTGCCGGTCTGGGGGGACAGTTGCTGGGATGCCTTTTGGGCTTTGACTTGGAGACTCCCAGCTCCTGACCTCTGAGCGGGTGCAGAGTCTGGATGTGTTATTCGATGATGAGCTGGCCATGCATTCGCAGGTACTAGCTGTGGTCAAATTATCCTTTTACCACCTAAGGAACATCTCCTGGATTAAGCATCTAGTTCCGCCCAATGATTTACCAACTTTGGTTCACGCCTTTGTTACCTCGCGGCTTGACTACTGTAACTCCCTATACCTGGGGCTTTATGGGGTTGATATCTGCTGCCTGCAGCTAGTGCAGAATGCTGTGGCCAGGTTGCTGTGTGGGTCTACCCGATCCAGTCACATTACACCTGTGCTACGTGCTCTGCACTGGCTGCCAGTTCAGTTGTGGATCACCTTTAAAGTTGGCTTGCTAACTTTTAGAGCCCTACATGGTTTGGGTCCGAGTTACCTACAAGAGCTTCTGTGTCCCTATTGCCCTGTCAGACCACTCCGCACAACTGATGAGGGATTGCTAGAGATTCCCAGGGTACATTTGAAATCCTCTGGAGCTCGAGCTTTTGCTTTTGCTGCCCCTACCCTGTGGAATTCTCTACCTCGTTAGGTGAGAGAATGCCAGACAGTGGAGAGCTTTAAAATTGCTATAAAAACACAGCCTTTTGGATGTGCTTTCTCTGCTGATTAAGATGCTCTTGTTATTTTTATTAAGTATTTAATACTGGATATTTATACTAAGGTAGGAGTTTACTTACTCGTATGTGTATTTTATATTTTATATGTGATTGTACAATGCTTTGATATCTTGATATTGCACTTTAAAAATAAATTTTACTTACTTACTTACTATAAGTAAATAATATAATGAAAGCTAAATGTTTAAAATGCATACTGTATCTTTAAATGTGAGGTTCAGAAGGCACAGGGTAACTGCTGTAGAGACACAGTTTTAATTGAAGCACCAGGGCTCAGAGTCCTCTTGTAACTACTGTAAGCTAATACAGCTCCTCGAGTTTGCTACCTAGCTTTGGTTCTGTTTAATACTTGTCTCCTGAGTACAGTTTTTGCTGTTTTTCTGTTCTTCATAGCAAGAGTACTACAGTTAAGAACTTACATTGTTTTCACAATCAGTGCATTTGTGTTCTACTCAAGATCTGTGTGGTCAAAGGAGAACATAATCTACATCATACAGCTCTAGTGGCACTTACAAGCAATGCATCAATCAGAAACACCCACAGAGGAGTTGTTTTTTTCTTTGGAGACATCAGCCTCAGGGTAAGCACTCTGGAGGCCAAGGATATAATTCTTCGGGGGGGACTTTAATGAAACCATAGACTCTGTAAAAGACAGAAGTGGAATGCCAATCAATATCTCAACCACAAACTCGCAGAGGGCCTTGCATGCAC
Organism: Neoceratodus forsteri; assembly: GCA_016271365.2. Taxonomy (NCBI): domain Eukaryota; kingdom Metazoa; phylum Chordata; order Ceratodontiformes; family Ceratodontidae; genus Neoceratodus; species Neoceratodus forsteri. The sequence goes on along the minus strand of CM057452.1, from coordinate 137,935,679 downwards.
TAATTGAGGATCTTCCCATGGTGGATTCCTGAAGACTTTTAAATCCACAGGGAAGGGACTAGGAAACTATGGTCTTTGGTCCTCTTCCCAACATGGTTTTAGACCCTGTCACAATACAAAGACTGCCTTGATGAGGTTCACCAGCTGGACCCACAAAGCCCTCAATAAGGGTAAATATGTGGCTTCGGTTTTTGTGGACCTCACCAAGGCATTTGACCTGGTTAATCATGGTGGATTAAAAAAGATGTTACATAAAGTAAACTTCTTAGAAGAAGCTATTCTTTGGTTCAGTAATTACTTGGATGATCAATCATCTTTATTTTACCAAGCAAAACATCACTGAGACATATTCACTTACAAGGTGCACCTGGGTAGGTCAGAACAGATTCACAAATCAAAGTTTTACTGACAATAATACAATAAGCCGAGATGCAACAAGAGTAAACATGAATAATACAAGGCAATCCACAGAGAAGACAGTACAGCAAACTTCAGATTCTTCTTGAAAGGGAAAAGCATAGGAAATAATTAAAAATAATGCATATCAGTAAATACAATAGGTACAATATACAAACAAATGATTACAAGATATTACATATCAGTAACTACAGTGGATACTATGCATACGCAATATGGCATATAGAGGTTAGGCAAGGAAAGGGTAGAGGTGGAAGTAGTCTCGAGAAGTCATGAGAGGGTAAGAGGATGAGGGGTGACTAAGGAGGGGAGGGCACAAGGATGACTATGGGGAGGACATGGGGATAGGGAGGAGGAGGGATGGGCAGGAGAAGCACTAGGGGTGACCATACTAGGGTATGGTAAATAGGGTTAATGGAAAAGGACATCTAATTATAACACTCACAAGATTCACTGAACTTATGATGAAACAATGCCTTAAAGAAGGCCATGCTTACTGGTGCTACAAGCTTTAGAGTCTTTTGCAGGTTATTCCATAACAGAGGGAGGGCATGGCTTATAGCTGCTGCACCAAAGCACGTCCTGACCTTAGAAACAATCAGGGAAATCAGGGAAAGGCTTCTCAGTGCATAGCAGCCAGCAGAGGAGACGGCCTGAGAGTCAGAAATATATTGGGGCAGTTTGCTGATTATAGCCCTATAGGTCCATAGGACTACATTCCTCCAGCATCTGAAGCTGAGAAAGGACCAACCAACCTTGGCATAGAGTGTGCAATGATGGGTGCGGAATGGTGCTCCTGTGATAAATCTGATCACCCAATGATATAGTGTGTCTAACTTAGACAGGGCATTACTAGGACCTTGCCCATAGATAAAATTAGCATAGCCCAAAAGAGGCATGAAGGTGGTTTGGACTAGCCTAACCTTAGCTTCTTGTGTAAGCAAGTTCTTCATCCTGAAGAACAGACCAAGCTTCTGTTTCAGTTTCTTTGCAAGCTCCTCCATATGGTCCACAAAAGAAAGTTTGTGGTCAATCCACAGGCCCAGGTACTTGAATTTGGTTACAAATTCAAGGGACTCCCCCTAGAAGGGTGGAGACCTGAGGGGTCATTACGAAGTTGCAAGTTTTTGGTACAATGGATGAGGGTGAAAATAACATTGCCTTGTTTTTTTTGGCATTAAGTAATAACTTTAAATGCAGAAGATTTTTCTGTAAGGTGTTGAACTCTTCTTGCAGGTCTGCACATGCTAGCTAAGGGGTAGGCCTCTCTAGGTACAGGACCGTGTCATGAGCAAAGAGATGTATATTGGCCGTTTTGACCCCTGAGTTAATGTTATTTATATAAATCATGAATAACAGTGGGCCTAGAATGGACCCTTGTGGGACCCCCCCCCCTTTAGCAGGGAGTTTAGAGGGGAAAGTGCAGCAAAACTATCTCGGAAGCCATTTTTATACTGTGCCTGTTTAACCAAAGGCACAAAGCTTACTCGGAAGCCACTTTTTCACTGCGACAGTGACAAACAAACCAAATGAGCATAAAAGAAATCTCCGGGAAACTTTTTCACGCGTAGTAATCCGAATTAAGGGAAAGTTACAGTCAGGGACTTTTAAATCACAGGGGACAAAGCTATAACAGCGCGTACACTTGGGAACAAAGGAAACGAACAAAAAAATAAATACTTTAAACTTAAAACATTTTGGGGCCATGCATTCTCCTTAAATCAAGGGTTGCTAAGCAAATTAACTCACAGTACATGCTACAGTGTATTTTAAGGAGAGCAGGAAATCATTTTCTCCACTACAAAGTCAGTTAAGCTCATGTTACCAGGTTTTGCATGCTATGCCCCTCCACTTGTACTATAAATAATTTCTTACCTTTTCTTGTCTCCTTCACAGCAGGTCAAGAGGATAGGGGACTGCTGCCCTCCCCACACATCCCACGAGGTTGCAAGGGTCTCTTTTGGCCTCCCTAGGAAGCATGGAGAAGCCGGAAGCCGGAACCCGGAACCCCCCCCCCGAACCAAAGACTTGAATCCAGGTACAACAGGCCTAAGAGCCAGGAATCGGAGGCCTTTATCCTGCATTGGCACCAGTTTTAAAGGCAGAAAGCCACGGCCGAGCAGCTCAGCACAGGGCCTCTTGGAGCTGTGCTGCAGAGGTCTCTCCAATATATAGGTAGTTTGAGAGGTCAGGTGGCTCTCAAAAACCTATCAGCCCACTTTCAGATCTGCAGGTTATCAGATCCCACCAGCAGAGGCCGCTATCACTAACTTCAGCTTGATACTGCAAGAAAATCCTCTCAGTCATGCTCCTTTACTTTATAACCATGTTAACCATTGCCACTCCTCTTGCATCACTATCCCCATCCACACAGCCCCAAAATGACCCAAATCTCCTAAACTCTAGCTCTGTCTCAACCCCCCCATGTCCCCTAAATACCCCCACTGAGCGCCAGGCTCACACACCGTATCCTGGATGGTTTTCATACCCCTCCGTCGTGCCCCCATCCTTCTCCCCTCGCCTAGCTGCCCTAAGCAGCCTAGTGAAATCGATCTCAAACCACACCCCGAATTCCTCCAACCCCAAGTATAATACTAGAAGTAAATGGCAATCCGCCCTACAATACCTCACCCCGATGCTCCTACTGGCGGGTGATGTTGAAACCAACCCTGGAACTCCGACACACCCCGCCCCCCAAAAACTGCCAAAGGGACTTAGCCTAATTCACCTCAACATCCACAGCTTATTGAACAAAGTCCCGGAGCTGCAAGTCACTACCCATACCCTCAAATCGGACATTTGTGTAATATCTGAAACATGGCTAAAACCCCAACATGGTGACTCTGAAGTAGCCATGCCCGGCTACACAGTAATACGACAGGACAGACTAGGTAACAAGAAAGGCAGTGGCATTGCCATGTACAGTATATATCAAACACTTTCCAGTATACCTCTGTCCAGCTCCCAGGTCACACCCTTCATATGGAAACCACGATGATAAAACTTGTCCTGCCTCATACCTCACTGGTGTATGTGGCAGGGATATACTGTGCCCCTGCCACCCCAGCATCTACCATCATAGACCACCTGGCCTCTCTTAAAGATATGGCTGCTGCCAGTGAGCTCTACATCCTTGGGGATTTTAATTACAACTGGCTAGATAAAGGCTGCTCAAAACTATGCAGCAAGATTAAAGCCCTTAACCTCTCCCAACAGATTGGGCAACCCACCCGCCTCAACCCAAAATCCCCAAACCACTCCCTCCTGGACTGGGCTCTTACAACATACCTACACAGGATTATTAAAGCTGGCCTCCTACCAGATTCACTGAGTGACCACCACATGATCTACATGATCAGGAAGGTGTACAGACCTACAAATCACTGCCCACCAAGAACTCTCCACACGAGAGCATACAGTTCTCTCTGCCTCAACTCCCTACTAAATGACCTTGCCTTTACTGACTGGTCATTCATCCAACTGGCAACTACCATTGACCATGCTTTCGACATGCTCAGAAATCAAATTCTTGCTGTCTGGGACTATCATGCCCCTCTGAGAAGCAAAAAGATAAGGGAAACCCATCTCCCCTGGGTCTCTGCTGACATTATTTCCAGATGTCGCGCAAGAGACCAGGCCTGGAAAAAAACAAAGGCAAACAGGTACCCTTGAATCCCTGCAGCATTACTGTACCCTCCGCAACAACTGTACTAAAGCCATCAGACAGGCTAAAAAGAATTACTTCCGAGCGGCCCTCTCCACTAATCTTAGCCATCCATCCAAATTCTGGAAATCTATTAAGACCTTGCTCACTCCCCCTATCCAGCTGCCCTCCCCTTCCCTAACTATTCAGGGCAGAAATGTATCCAAGCCAAGTGAGGTTGCCACAACTTTTAATAACTTTTTTACAGACGGTGCTAAATCTCTCCTATCAAACCTACAAATTACTTCAACCACACCAAAACCCCCTGCGCCCGCCTCACACTCCCCCCTTGCCTCAAAGTTCTCTTTCTGCCCAGTCTCCACAACAGAAGTCCTAGCCGCCCTATGTTCCCTAGACCCCAATAAAGGTAAATGCCTGTTAGGTCTGGACACCAAACTCTTGTATCTTTCTGCCCCTGCCATTGCGGCACCCTTAGCCAACCTCCTAAACCTTTCCTTCTCCTCAGCACAAATTCCATATAGCTTGGAAGGAGGCAGTAGTTATCCTGCTGCCAAAGGGTAGAAACCCATCCAAGCCCGGTAACTACCACCCTATCTCCCTCCTCCCAACTCTGGTCAAACTACAGGAACACCTAGCCCTCTCTCAACTCACACAATTCCTTGACACCACCTCCTTCTTCACCCCCTACCAGTCAGGTTTTCGCCAATCACACTCCACCATCACTGCTCTACTAAGACTCACAAACGATATTGCCTCAGGCATGGACAAAGGGTTCCTCACCTCGGCCATATTCATTGGCTTGGCAAAGGCATTTGATACCATCTCCCACCCCAAACTCATCACAAAACTGCATGATGCAGGCCTATCCAATCTAGCCACTAGCTGGTTCCAAGCCTACCTATCTGACAGGAAACAAGCAGTAAAAATTGGCTCACATGTATCCCCCTCGCTCCCAGTCACCATGGGGGTCCCCCAGGGTTCTGTCCTGGGCCCCCTTCTCTTTTCCATATTTCTAAATGACCTCCCACTGACATGCTGAAACTCAGCTATACAAATGTACGCTGACGATACCATTCTATATGCCTCCGGCCCCTCCAGCGAGGTATTAAATTCTGCCCTACAGCAGGATTTTGATGCCATTCAAACCTGGCTTAGTTCAAACCAACTTGTCCTAAATGCTAAGAAAACTGTATCCATAACTTTCAGCACACAGCCCAGACTCTCCTGACTAGCTTCTCCCCCCACTTTCCATACACTGGATGGAGCCACCTTGGATTCCTGCACCTCCTTCAGGTACCTGGGTGTATGGCTTGATCGCCACTTAGATTTCTCCGCCCACATTGACTCCCTTCAGAAAAAACTACACCCAAAACTAGATGCACTATACCGCAACAAAGGTTGCCTACCCACCTCAGTCAGGAGGGAGCTAGTGCACAAAATGATTCTCCCAATCTTCAACTACGGAGATGTGGTCTACTGTGCAGCCCCACCATCCACCCTGGCCAACTTGAACCCCCTTTTTCATTCCTTCTGTCGGCTCATCCTAGAATGCCCCCCCACCACCCACCACTGTGACCTGTATAGCGCCCTAGCTCTCCCCTCGCTGCACTCCAGGTGCCAGCTTCATTGCGCAAATCTTGTAGCTAAGCACTGCTCAAACTCCCTCCCCACCTATCTCAGCTCCGTACTGTCAACTCAACCCCCCCCCCGGCCTACTCCTTGAGAGGCACTGACTCAAAACTTCTACAAATCCCTTTCATGCACACCTCAAAGGGCCAATTAGCTTTCAAATACAGACTGCCCAAACTCTGGAATGACCTCCCGGCAGAAATCAGACAGTCCTCTACCCCAAGGACCTTGAAAACTCTCCTTCAGGCTCAGTTCTCTGACATATGTAACTGCAACCTGCAGTCCAGATCTGATACCACGAAGCATCATAATGTGCCATAAACTGTACAACTGTCCAACAACTGACTATTATTGTATTTCCCTATGTGTCACTGTCTGTTATGCACTATGGTCATAGACCCCAACTATGTTACAGCAACTCATGCACTCTGCACTAAACTATAAATAACTAACAAATGCATAGTCCAGCCTGTAACCTTTCTGGACCTGATGTTTTCACCCTTTATGTACTGATTATATACCTGTTGTATGCACCATTGCCTATGCACTATTTGTATTGTATGTATGTATGTAACTCCCAGGTCGCATCTGGAAATGAGTGGATTCCTACTCAGTATGCTTATCTGGTAAATCTCTTAAATAAATAAATAAAGGTCCCACCAGCCTTGATGCTTTGATGATGATCCGTGAACCAAGTCATGGCCGAGCAGTCAAGCCCAGAATTCCTGAGAACAGTGAGAAGTAATGCATGGTCAAGTGTGTCGAACACTTTGCTCAAGTCTAAGAACAAAGCGCAGACATGTTTTTTCACATCCAAGGAAGTTAGCCAATCATTGGAGACTTTGGCCAGCACTGAAATAGTGCTATGATGAGGTCTAAACCCTGACTGCACTGGATTTAGGAGGTTGTTACTCTCAAAGAATCTCCTAAGCTGTATGTTGACAACCTTTTCCAGGAGCTTGGATAGAGATAGATTGCAGAAAGATAGAACCCAAGTGACAGTAATAAATAAATCTTCTTCCAGTATCTGTTCTATAGGTTGTGGAGTACTGCAGGGGTCCATTCTTGGCCCCGTAATTTTCTCTCTTTTTATTAACTCACTCACCGACATATGGAATACCATGGATTTGTTGTTATATGCTGCTGATGCGGTTCTATATTGCTATGGTCATACTCTCACTAATATTGAATGAAAAAGACCTCTAGATGGATTTCAATAGGATGCACTCATTGTTTGATCAACATAAATTAGTACTTAACTCAGTTAAAACCAAACTAATGGTATTTTCAAACCACACAAAACCAGAAGTTTTTGATTTTTTGTTAAAAGATAACAATGGCAACTTAATTGAAAAGGTTTCAGAATTTAAGTACTTGGGTTTAATTATTGACTCTCATCTATCCGTTGAATCACACATAGTTAAGTTAATTAATACTTTACAGCAGCGTCTAGGTATGTTATTTTGCCTAAACAGATATTTTATACAGGAAATCAGACTCATGTTGGCCCCAATGTACAACTGTGAGTAGTTTTGTCTTTTTGTTATACATCCCTGCGTAGATTGTTACTGGCTTTAGTTTGTACTATTTCTCCCTCGGGGATACCTGATGTTGCTGTATGAACTGTATATTTCTTGCAACTGTTTGTAATCTCTGTATCTTTTACTCTCCTGGGTCATGCCTGAAAATAGGCAAGTTTCATGCCTAATGCTGTTAGTAAGTAAACAAAAGCTAATGAATAAATAAATACTTTTCTGTTTTCTCTTTTTGATTATGGATCTATAATACACTCTTTTTCTAGGGTAAAAATGTTACTCAAACTTAAAGAGCTAGAAACTGCCTTCAATTAATTGTAACTCTCAGATGTAGTCAGCTATCACTTCTTACATCTCAAGTATTTTTTCTTTTCTGTTTGCTAATTAGAAGATTTTCCACCTGGCAGTACTGGGGTGATGTGTGGAGCAGCACTCTGCCTGCGGGAGGGGGGTGGGAGTAAGTTCTGTTCCTCCCACTACATCAACACTGAGACCACACTGACTATGATATCACTAGTAACCAATGAGAACCATTTCTCACTGCCAGATTCACTTTCACATGTTTCAAAGTTTCAACATTTTGTTTATTATATATAGATGTATAAAAAAATTCACATTTTATTACATCACATCACAAGACATACAGATACCGTATTTACTTTGTATTTGACCTGAAGCCTTTGGAAACGAGTCTATGACTCAAAGGGTTGTAATTCCTATGTGATCTTAAATAAATAAGTAAATAAAACATAATAAATACAAATTACTATTTCACACCAACCAGCAATATAAAGTGCAGAGTGCCTTAAATTTCCACAGGACCATATCAATCATTTTTTCATCTTACTTGCAAACTTTGCCAAACCATAAATTACCTTAATTTTATCCAAGCATAATAAATATTTCATACAGTTTTCCATACTTTTTAGGTTACATGAATGGTACCAGTGGAGTAATACATTTCCTTCTTTCAATAACCAGTTCTTCACATTCTAATAACATATGCCTTACACGCGAGGTTTTCACATTTTTACACTTGCAGACCAATTTATTTCCAAACTGACCCCACCATCTCTTATACTGCAAGTTTATAATTCCCAGACTTTCTAATCTCAAGTTGCACATCATATTTCTATGCCATTTGTTCTCACAATGCGTTAAGCAATATTCAGTCTCCCCATTTAGCTTTATACTAGAGTAAAGCCCTCTCGTTTCTATCTCATGTATCTTAACAAAATCATTCTGAGTCTCGATAACACAGAGGATTGAGTATGAGCAATCATACACAACAAGGCAGTTGTACGATTGAGAGGTTTCCGTGGTAACCGGAGACCTCGAGAGCAAAGCTCGAGAGGTCCGTTACCATGGAAACCTCAAGACTGTTCAACTGCCTTGCTTGTGTATGGTTGCTCATACACAATCTTTTATAGTGAATGGGCAACCATCAGTGGCACTCCTTTATCCCCCAAACAGGTCTCCAATAAAAAAAAAACAGCTTACTTAGGCAGCAGTTCCATCACGTTGCTTACTTCCTCACCACCGTGGTTGCTCAGTTGTGCATGTGTGCTCACATTCATTGTTGTTGTGCTGCACTAGTGACATACTCAGTATAGCACAACAACATCCTGACGCACCGAGTGCAGCACAACAATGCTGTTCCAGGCAGTATTTCCATGCAGAGCAGCATTCCACCATATACTATATAGATTCTCTGTACTGCTTCAGTTGCATATAAGTTTGCTTACTCATAGCCCTACAATACCAAAGATCTTCCAAGCCCATTTATTTTATAGCCAAATTCAAAGAGCTAGTGTACTGCCTGGAAACTGTCTGCAATTAATTGTAACTTTCAGATGTAGTCCGCTATCACCTCTTATATCTCAAGTATTTATTATTTTCTGTTTGCTAATTAGAAGATTTTCCACCTGGCAGTACTGGGGTGATGTGTGGAGCAGCACTCTGTCTGGAGAAAAAAAAAGTCATTTCTGTTCCTCCCACTGCATCAACACTGAAACCACACAGACTATGACATCACTAGTAACCAATGAGAACCATTTCTCACTACCAGGTTTCACTTTCACATGAAGCAGCAGGGGCTGGCTCTTCCTGGTTACTAGTGATGTCACAATTGCCTGCATTTTGATTGGTAGCCTGTGAAAGTCACTGCTCAGGATGCAAGGATTGTGGTGCTTCAAGATGTTTGGTCTCATTTTTGACAATGTAGTAAGAGGAACAGAACTGACTTTTTTTTTTCCTCCAGACAGAGTGCCGCTCCACATATCACCCCAGTACTACCAGGTGGAAAATCTTCTAATTAGCAAAAAGATAATAAAAAAATACTTCAGATACTGGAAGTGATAGCTAACTGCATCTGAAAATTACTATTAATTGCAAGCAGTACACTAGCTCTTTAATGCATAAAACCATGTTACATGGGTGTACCCATCCTGCAGTCATGACAGATAGTCTGTCCAGCATAAATTCACATGTAGCAGCAGGAACAGACTCTCCCTGGTTACTAGTGATGTCACAATTGCCTGCATTTTGATTGGTAGCTTGTGAAAGTCACTGCTGAGCCCGCAAGGATTGTGGTGCCTCAAGGTGTTTTGTCTCATTTCTGATGATGTAGTGGGAGGAACAGAACTGACTTTATTTTTCCTCCAGACAGAGTACTGCTCCATACATCACCCCAGTTCTGCCAGGTGGAAAATCATTCAATTAGCAAACAGAAAATAAAAAAATACTTCAGATATTGTAAGTGATAGCTGACTGCATCTGAAAATGACTATTAATTCCAAGCAGTACACTAGCTGTTTAACGTCACGTATCACAATATTCTCAGATTTGCTACTGGCTTAGTGTACCAAGAAACACTCATCATTATGATCTTTATAGAACTTCTGGTTGTTTAACTTTTGATAATTTCCAATATAAGTCACTGATTTTTTTGCAAAAAATCCATCTAGAGTCTCTTTCTGATTCCATTGATAGTCTATTTCCTATACTGAATAACAATGCTTCCATTAGATCACATAGCAGGTTTTCTATTAAGGTTCCTTTTTTTTTTGTAAATTGAAAGCACAAAACTCTTTACAATTTAAAACCACAAAATATTATAATATGCTTCCAGATTCTGTTACTTGTAGCCCCAGAATATCTGCATTTAAGGCTTCTCTTAAGAAGTTGTTATTGTCAAAAACTGAAAGTAATTGTTTTAACTGACTGTATGTTTTTTTTATGCTTGTCTAACATGTTATTGTATCTGTAATTGTTTTTCTTATTGTGACAGGATGCCAGTGAAAAAGGGCATTTATGCTCACTGGCCTTTCAGTATAAAACAATAAACTAACAGACAAACAAAGGGCTCTTCTAGCACCCCTGGCTTTGGAGCATTAGGTTTCAGGGTTACTCTCTTTATAATCGCTTGTCACAGTGGACTCTGTAAGCACTGTGCTCCTCCTCACTCTTGGCACATTTGGATCAGCCTCTCAAACATATCAGCTTTGGCACTGATCAACACTGGCATGTCATCTATATGATGACTCACAGCTGCAAAACAGGTCTGTGCCACTTTTGATGGGTCCATAGCTGCTCTTTAACATGGCTAGATAGTCCTGCAAGGTAAATTTTGCTTTTTTTTTTTTTGCAAGGACCAGATAATGTCCAAAGCATTTTCCCGTAGTCTCTCCACTACTCACTTTTTATTCCCACAGGCACTGCTCCTTTAGCACACTGGATATGATCCTAGTATCGAAAGCACTGGTCCCAGACTTATTGCATTTATTTTTATTTTATTTTGACAGCAGTTTGGAAAACCTTTGAGCCATAGGCTCATTTACAAAGGTACCTTGTCACAGTAAGACAAAAGAAAATATACAGTACAACAGTAACTTAAGACAGCAATAAGTACATAGATACAACAAGCTGGTCCAGGCAGGATTGATGCAAACAATAACAGAGTTAGGTTGACACTAAGCAGCTTAGCAGTAAGCTTTGTCATAAGTATTGAGTACGGTTTAGACTAGTGGCAATTACAGCTTCGGGTGTTAAAAAGGTGGTTCCGTAAGGACGTTTTGAAGGATGATATAGTTGGGGCTTCGGAGATGGAGGGGGGCAGCATATTGAACCAAGAGGGGGCCCTAAAGCTGAAGGCTCTTTGGCTGTGAGAGGTCCTAGCTCTAGGGACAGCAAGAGAGGTTTTCCCAGAGGTCTGAGTATGAACTAGTGGGACAGAGCGGCGGATAGTGGTGGTCAGTCCTGGCGGGGATAGCCCAAGAAGGGTCTTTTTAGTAAGGGTACAGGTCAGATATTTGAGGCCCTTGTCAAGATCAAGAACCAGAGCTTTAGAGTATAGCAGACAGGTGTGAGTTAGCCTAGGCACCCCAGTAATTAACCTGCAGGCCTTATTCAGAATAGTGCGAATTTTATGGAGCGCGGTCTGATCAGCAGCACCAGACACCGGCAGCCCATAGTCCACTAGGGACAGGATGGAAAAGGTGACTGCAAGTCGAAGAGCCTCGGGGGGGAGGCAGTGTTTATACCGGTGTAAGATGCCCAATCGGATATTAGTGGCAGTGGCTAGGCAGATATGTGTCCATGGAAGGAGAGGGGGGGGGTCAAAATGGACCCCTAGGTATTTATAGGAGCAAACTTGTTCGAGTGGGAAGGAGGACCCAGAGTGAATGAGGAGTTTGAAGTTGCAGGACTTGTTTTGAGGATGATTGAAGAACATGTTTTTTTTTTTTTTAAGATTTATTACCAGTCTATGTTCCTTGAACCAGCCCTCGACTTCGGTGAAGGACTTCTGCAGTGAGTCCTGGAGGGTAATAGGGTTACGACTTGAGGCAAAGATGACCGCATCATCAGCGTACAATAGTATGTTACCAGAGCAGGAGCTTAACCCTTAGGCTGCCAACAGAATTAGAATGTATAGGAATTTTGGACTGATATATCAGTCTGCGGCCCTGCAATGGTTAATATCAACTAAAATTGAGGCCCACTCATTTGGAAAATGAATCTAGAGTATCTTCCAAAGGTTTGATGGCTGAGAAGGGATTTGTGATAGTAAGCAGTATGTCGTCTGCAAATGTAAAGACTTTGTTGATTAGTGTCCCTGATTTTGTACCTCTTACAAGCATATTGGCCAAAATTACTCATAATAATGATTCCAGAGCTACGATAAATAAATAAGGTGAGAGACAATTCACAAGCTTTGTGAGACTGCATACAATACATCAATCCCATACAAGCCAAAGTTCCAATCCTGATCCTGGGGATTGACCCAGGTGATGATGTTGTTAATAGGCACCAGAAAGTGGGAACTTGGACTGTAGTATTAGTACTCAAATGAGTCCTACTATCATATTGAAAATCAGTTGTAGCACCCTCCATTCAAGAGTGTTATAACAAGCTGGGGGAAACTATTAATAATGAACGAATAGCCCATGGTCTATCAGGCAAACTCCATACATTTGATGCTATTTGGTCTCCAGTCCTAAACATGCTTCAGGAAGTTGCAAGGGAAACCAAAGGACACCGGTAAGGTCCTTGAAGAACCTATTAAGTGTGGTCTCTGAGCAGAGAATATAATAATTTGGATAATTTTCATTTCAGTCATTGTAATTTTAATATATGTATAAGACCTAGCAGTTAAACTTTATGTACTAGATAACTAAGTTTATGTTTAGTAGAGTTTACAGGAGCTTTTACCAATTGTATGTATAAAGAAATAACTAAGATTTGTATTGTTTTAGAAAAATCTAATAACATTTTTATGGGAAAAAGGAGTTGTTTGTTTATTATTACTAAAAGTCCAATAAACACGAAATAATAGACTGGGATCCAATAAATAAAAACAATTTCTACAGGAAAAATAACTTAAATTACAGGTTCAGTGTAGTTTTCCTTAAAAGACAATTTGAGTTCTGTTTAAATATATGAGAGTCCCTCACATTGTTCCATATTTCTGTTAAAATATATTATGTATGTTAGTTTTAGTATGAGAGTCCCTCTTTATTGCACTTGTGGCTCTTCATGCACCTGAATTGGGTGAACAACACTGGTGCACCTACCACTGGCCAGGTTTTGCAAATTAGGCCCATCAGTTTAAAGTAGTTATATTCCATGCATGGCAATGCATGCATTCAGCTTTGGCAGCTATTGTAGGATAAGTCTGCTTAAAATACTGTAAAATAATCTCCTAAGATCCATGGGCATTATTCTCAAAGATCCCGGCATGGCACAAGGGGCTTGCACCACAAAGAATGGCACATAGTGCCCCTTGCACCAAAAGATGCACTGGAAGCAATTTTCAAAGGCAGCCTGCATCAACTGCAGACTGTGGGCACCAAAGGGGGCTTGCACCTTCTGTAATAGACTATGGCATGGCACTAGGGTTTACGGCAGATGCAGGCTGCCAGATCTCCTAAATCGGGATTCTCAAAAGTCTCCCAGTGGGCAAATTTCTAATTAGCATTAGAACAGCCATGGCTGGTCTAAGGGTGCTTAGAAATTTTCTCTGGGAGGGTTTAGCATCCTGCACCAATGTGCCACAGTCTCTCCCCAGCCCCAGTCTTCCTAGTAACAAAATAATGTCTACGGTGATCTAGCAGTGTCCCCCAGGCTTGATCCTCTTATTAATATAATAATTACTGTCTGTGGTGGACTAGCAGTCCCGCCCAACCCGATCCTATTATTAATCATAAAAATTGATGAACCTGGTGGAGTAGAGGTCCCCCTCCCCATAATCCCCTATATTACAATGTGTAAATAAATCATTTCTTGGTGGTCTAGCAGTCCCTCCCCAGCCCTGATGTGCCCATATATTAAAATGTTAAATAAAATCTCACCTGCTCTGTGGTGCCAAACGAATGGTGTTCGCTAGGCACGCTGATGATCCAGGTTCATGCCTTGAGCCCAGACATCAGGAGCAGAGTCTGGCAGGTAGGGAACTGAGATCGTCCTTTGAATGATTCCCTCCCTGGAGGGGGGTTGGGAGGGCCCTGAACCACTGTTTGTCAGCTCCTGGTGGTGGCTAGTGGTTGGTGTTCTTGGCAGCGTGTGCCCTCAATGTGCCGCTGAATGCCCCTGCCCCCAGAATGTTGCTATTGCCAGACCACTTTGAGGGTGGTGGGTGGGAAAGGAGAAAACCAGAAAATTAGCTGCTCGGGTGATTGGATGATGACAACTGTTTTCTGCTTATCGCAATAGCCCAGAGGTGTCTGTGCCGACCCCTGCTGTGCCCAGGATATGCAGAATGCCTACGGGTGACTCTCCTGTCATGGTTGTCCCCCATGGGGGAGGGGCCCTCCCAATGAAGGGATATGTTGGATTACCCATGTCATGGCACTTACAGGGGTGGTGGATGGTGAAGGGACGTGGCAGCAATAGGCCTAGGTGGACCAAAGGAGTGGCCAACTGGGGGCCCGGGGGACCATAAATATGTAAAACAAAAAAATAAATAAAATCTCATTCTAGTGGTCTAGTGGACCCCTACCCTCCACCCCAGCAGGCAGTATCCACCACCCCACTTCCCCCAGCCCGAACCCTGAGCTAGCGACTAGCACAGCCCTGCTCTCACCCCCATGACCGAATGCCAACAGAACTGTCACTGAGCATGTACGTATACAGTATGCACTCAGTGACAGTTTAGTCAGTGGCCAGCCATGGTGGTGAGAGGAGGGCTGTGCCAGTCACTGGCTCGGGGTTCGGGCTGGGGAGAGTGGGGTGGTGGGCACTACCTGCCAGGGTGGGGGTCCACTAGACCACCAGGAAAAGATTTTGTTTAACATTTTAATATATGGGCATATCGGAGTGGGGGCTGCTAGATCACCAGGGAATGATTTCTTTACACACTGTAATATATGGGCATATGGGGGGGACAGATAGACCACCTTGAAAATATTTATTTAAACATTTTAATATACAGGCATATCAGGGGGGGACTAGATCACCAGGGAATTACTATATATACATTGTACCATATGGACACATCGGGGCTGGGGGGTGCTAGACCACCAGGGACTAGATTGACGCACGGCTACCCCACAACTTGCAGCAACCCTCCAGATGCACTGTCTGTTTGGTGCATGTCCACAGTTGTCGCAAGCCACAGGACTTTACCGCTGGGACCCTTCCCGATAGACAGTTGGGTAAAGGGTGCTAGGCATACTGGGCTTTGACACAAGCTGCCTTTTGCTGCAGCTTGTGTCAATCTAAGGGCTCTTTGAGAATTGAGTCCTTTAAATCTTCTCGATTACTGTATCATGATTGGCAGAAATATCAGAACAAGTCAGTTCGAGTTATACAGTGACCTAAAAAAATCCTATTTAAGAGAAGGCAAAAATTCACTTTTTATCAAGGAACTGGTTAAATGTTAATGGGATGTATTGGAATAGCTTGATTTCCATTTGATCCCTATCTTGCTTCAAAGCACACTTTTGGTATGCACTGAAGGCCTTTGAACATTTTAAAGATGCAAGCTCTGTACTCTTGATTGATGTTTCTGTCTAAAACAGTCCATCCTTGCCATGTGCTGGTCTGCCAGAGCAGCTTCTCCTTTGGCCTGAAACCCTTTATATCTCTTTCATGATTATCTTACACCGTTTTATTTCTCTAGGTTTCTTTTGATGTGTTACTAGTAGTCCTGATTTTGCTGTTGTTTGAATAGGTGGTAGGCAGTTTTGGGTATCTGAAACATCTTTATCTGCACTGCCAGCCCTGTTTTAAGTAATCCAATATTAAATTAATCATTATGAATTGTATATGCTGCAAAAAACAGGAGTCATTAGAACGCTCTAGTTTTACTTGTGCATCCAATAAGACTAGTCCGATTACATAGCTATGTTTCCATTTACATGTGTAACCCACATAGCAATATGGGGATAAAAAAGGCGTTGTACATTGCTGTTCCTGTCAATCTAAACTTACAGTATTGGGTTAAAAAGTGTTTACTAAATGTCCCTGCTATAAGTGCTCAAAGCCCCTTCAGCAGTACAAATGGATCCAGTTCAAAGTTCAGGTCAGAAGGTAGCTTTTTAGAATGCCAGTGACTGGCCCCTTGGTTCCAGAGCCTACCTTTTCCAAAGTCAGAGGTTGAGATTAAGCAGAGTGGCTGCTGAAGTGGCAGAGGCCAAAACAGTAGCCCTCTGGGGCTCTAGTCAGTGCATCTGGATACAGCATTTCTGCTGAGAGAGTGAGTACATCAGAACAATACATCCAGGGTCTGTGATGGTTATGCTTACAGACTCCCAGGAAAATCAGGTACAGAGAGCCAGAATGGGTCCCTGTTAGTCTGTGCTAAAGCAAGGTGAAGAATACGAAGAGTTGGACATGAACTATGAATTAACTGTACCTCGACCAGCAAATTTGCATTCTCCTATAGGCTCCCTTCTCTCTGGAACTGCATAACCTCCCTAACCCGTCTTACCACCTCGTTTCCTGCCCTCAAGCGTCTACTGAGGCATACCCCTTTCACATCCTGCACCTGTCCCTCTCCCTAATGTGCATTCTCACATGTCTTTACCTGCTTCTCCTGATTTGTGTCTACTGGCTCCACCTTGGTCCAGCCCCCCTTATCTTTCACCCACCTACTACCTGCAGTCATTTATTCCTACGCATCCTAAACTTGTGTATATATAGTTATGTTTCATTACTTATTTCATTGTATATTATGTAAATATACACTGCTCATTGCATGATACCTGCTAGTTGTGCGTACTGTATTATATTTTAATGCTCAACACGTAAAATTGTACTTATTTTTTAACCTCTGTCATATATTGCCCCTTTTCCCGGGGTCACACCTGGAAACAAGCCTCGGCTCATGGTGTCTTTCCCAGTTATCAAATTTTAAATAAAATAAACTGTTGGAAAAAAACTCACAAATTAATAGAAGCCGAAAGAGCTGCTGGAGACCCTTGCATGTCTGGTCTTGATCCAAGGAGGTTAGAGGTCAGTGTCCTACAGCAGAAGTCAGACAGAGTAAAGTGAAGGTGAGGGGCAAGGAGAAATCCTTCAGGGAATGTGTACCAATAAGTTTATTGGGGATCACGAATGTATGCTGAGCTCTGCTGCCTACAAGGATGCCCAGTATCAGTTCCCATCATAACTAAAACCATCCGGACACTGCTGTCATCATGCCCTCAGTCACAACCAGCTGCTAATGCTTGGAATCACTGTTTTTAAATACTAAAAATATGCATCTGAAGGGTTGTTAAAGAACCATTTGGTGGTATTGTTCAGAAACAGTGTTGCGCATGTGTGAACTTCCACAAGCCCTTTAGCCTGCAGGCTGTAGTAGTCAGCTAGTAAATTGTAGGAAGACAGGCAAATGCAAAGTGATGACCACGACCAGTCTCGATTTTTCTTCTTCATTCAGGATACTCATTGACATTAGGGAAGCTGACCTTGGGCACCACTGTGTGTCTGTTCCTGTTGCTCAGGAATTTACAAGAACGTTTGCCAGGCAGGGAAGTCAAGAATAAGGGTAGGTGCACTGAATGGAGCAGAGTCAAAACTATCAGTTATGAATGAGGGTAGGGTGAAAGGAGCAGTACAGTAGCAACATGACAGGGCTACTCTTAAGCCGGATGGTGCTCTAAGTAAACCTATACTTAAATAAAAAAAAAAAATGGGCTGCAACAGCCTCTCCAGCAACTTACAGTCAGTCAGACGCTGACTTGCATTGTAAAATGCAAAACAATCACTTTATTGAAGAAGCTGTACAAACATCAAGACACAGAGGCAGTGAGAGATTAGACCTCAAGTGCCTCTTTTCCTTAATGCTTGCACAATTTCTACTAGACCCCAGTGCCTTTTTCCCATTGGTTGAGTGCTCAACCAATGGGCATGTAAAGTACACTGTACATGCAGCCGTACTATACAGTTGGCGGCTAGCCGTGGTGATGTGGGTGGGCAGTGCCAGTCAACGGCTCCAGTCAGGTTGAGGGGGAGCGGGATGGAGGGCCACTTGACTACCAGGGATGGGGTCGCTGTCATTTGTGAACAGATCGGGACCCAGGGAGGGGAGAATCACTAAACTACCAGGGAAATGGAAACAGGAGCATATCTGTTTGATTTTTGCATCACTCGGCTGGGGGGGCTCCATACACTATGGAAATGGGGATCAAGGACATGTTTTTTATTTATAACAGTGTGCGGGGCTGGGGGCCATTACACTATGGAAAAGGGGATCAGGGACATGTTTTTTATTTATTTATTTTGTTTTTGTTGACCGGGTAAGTACACTAGACAAATTCTGCCTATTTTCAGGAACGACCCAGGGGATGGGGATACAGATGAATGCCAACTGACCTTGAACCAGATTAAGCTGTTGGTGGTATTTCTAGTGAATGGGGAGAAGTTTGGCCAGGGCACCAGGGAAATTCCCTTACTCTCCAATAGGGAGAACTGCTGGCCAAGGAGATGGAGGAGCCAGTTGTTGTCCAGCAGACAGAAGGAATGACTGGGATGCACCTTGCTACTGAGGGTGGCCAGCACAGCACAGCATTCCAAGGGATGATTCCCCCCCCCCCAACAGTTTACTGAATTAAATCAAGTTCAGAGTAACATTGCTCATCCTATGGAAATCGATATACAACAAGAGGATTCGGCGATTGTTCAAGCCAAGCAACAGCTTGCCATGGCGACCAGTGAGAAAAAAAAGAGAACTCTTGGTCCAACTAGCCCAAATTGAGGAAGATTACCAAAGGAACAAACAACACTTGGAGGAACCAAAAAAATTTAAAAGATGTAAGGGACACTCACCAGATGGTATCTCAGCCACTAAGATCTTTATTTTCAGTACTGATAGCTCCTCGCATAGACAGGAAGGCAATAAAATGAACACAGAAGTGAAAACTGACATTGAGACTTGCTGGTCACCTGAAATTGCTCTGCAAAGTTCTGGCTGGATTCAGACTGCTGATGGGTCCTGGATCCCTGACCCTAACTTCCTGCTTCCGGGTATAGCACTCAGTGATGCAATTTGCAGTGTGACACCTACCATTGCAACAGACAGCCCCCAACGGGTGGAAACACCCAAAATTTGTGAGACACTGAACATGGATCTCCAACAATCTCCCAGGTTATTGGCACAGACAACTGTCGTAGAAACACCAAGGTTGCACTAATACGAATCGCCAATATCTCCTCAGCAGGAGAACAGTTCCTACATGACAAAGTCTAGAAATAAATCCTTCACCAGTATCCACATTGATGGCTGCAGCAGGGTATTGACGAAAGCACGTAATAAATGGCAGCACACCCATCGAGGCACTTATCAGCCCACAGGCAACATCAGGGATTCAAGGACAACCCCAAACAGAGAAATCAACAAATGGCTCAAAAGAAAGCTCTTTAGGCACTGTGTAGCAACGAGGGAAACAGAATCCTGAGGATGCAGGTACTTCTTACTCTCCAATGGGTAGCACTTTAGAAATATTTTTTGAAGCTTTAATTGAGGTGGCGCCACCTAATATTAATTCAAATGATCATACTAACTCAACTGATGATCCTCAGGGCTCGACCAAAAACTCTAATTCACAACCAGCATATGCTAGTCTTCTTAAAAAGCCGCTTGAACAGACAAAAAGAAGACATGCAGTCAGACTGCGCTATATAGGGGGTCTGAAATTACCTCCAGACAGATTTTATGTGGGTAAATAATTACTCAAGATGGACATGGGCTTTATGCTGTCCGAGGTGTATGCCTTAATTCATGCACCTGGAGAAGCTACGTTTGATGTAAGATTTATATCATCTGCATTATTAGACAGATTTTGGTTGTTGTATAATGGTCACAAAAGTACACCTCTATGGTCCCCCTTCTTTGCAGTTCCTCTCACAAAACCCACTCTCAGGTTAGTCACTATTTTATTTAGGAATGAAGGGGTGAATATCTCAGATATCATTTACTGGCTAGGGAAAAAAAATGTGATGTACAAGGGGTTCCTGAACTCATAGTGGACGACAAAGGATTTTGAATGGGGGGGGGGAGAGTTCAAATAAAGTTACACCAAGACGATTCTGAGATAAAACACCTTCCTAATTATTTTTACCTAGGAAGGGACAAAGGGGTTCTCTTTTACCAGGGACAGCCCTGACAATGCTACAAATATGGTTTCCACAGGCATGTAAGTAATAACTGTGATGCTATGAGATGCTTGCACTGTGGGAGCACTGGGCACACTAGTGGAAGTTGTACCTATCCATCTGTTTGCCATTTATGTGAAGAAGGTCATTCTTTTCAGACATGCCCCATGGCCTCACACAACACAGACAATTCAGGTTTTGCTGAACAAGACTTTTATATTAAAAAAGCTACCAGACAGGCATCAGGAGAGAGGGGAACCCCTCCCCCCCAAGGAACAGACACAACAGACACAAAGACGGGCAGACAGTTGGACAAGTCCCAAGCAACAAACACAAGATGCAGACGTACAACCAGAGCCCGTAGCCATGAATATGGAAACTGAGCCACACGTAACTGAGATGCCACCTTCCCTCCCCCCCCCAACAGACAGGGACATCATTCCAAACAGTCACAAACAAAACAAACAAGGAGAAAACACCAATAGAGACAGGGATCCCTCTAAAAAGTAAAGATACAGCCTTACAGTGGGGGGGAGACTGAGATGGAAGAAGAGTTAGATGGCACTTCTGAACACTCTTCATGTAAAAGGGGGCCTCAGAACATGAAGACTTACAGATTCAGGAAGGAGAGAAAAAAGAAGAAAAAGAAACGTATGGGTACCAGATATAGTCTGAGAAAAAAGAACCTCCTGACTGACTGACTGACTCAAAATGAAGGAGGATGTGGCCGGCACGGTGGCACTGAATGTTGAGGCGCTGGACACCACACCTCTCTCCACGCCGACGAGCCAGGTTCAGGAACAAGCCAGGGCCATCGGGGGTTGGCAGGGGAGAAGAAGGATTGAGTATCCGTAGGACTGCTCTCCTTCTCAGGGGAAGGGGTTGTACTGCTGCTGGTGCTCGAGTGGCCTCTGGCGATGGCTGGGGATCACTGGAGCATGGGCAGGATGTGTGCGGATGTACTGTGGCAGGATGCCAGGATCAGGGGGCATGCAGACACATGTGCACTCAGGTCCTTCGGTGCCATTGCACGCCATAGATGTCGGGAATGGGGGGGGGAGAACAGTGGAAAAAATATGGGCACCAAGTGCAGTGGCTTGATGGCTGTCTCTAGCGGGGAGACTGGTTGGCTCTGTGGTATGCAGCACTGGATCCTGTTCTGGGGGTTTGAGCTAAGGGGGAAGAGTTTTCCTCAACCCCACCGTGGGGGGGTAAACCATGGGGGTAGCCACAGTACCCACAATAGGAGCAAGGGATTCCTGAGAGATGGTGGCCGAAGACCTGAAGGGGATGTCTGAAGTGATAAAGGTAGGCAGTCTGGTGGCTCAAAGGAGGAAAAAGTATAAGTAAAAAAAAAAAAAATGAAGGAGGATGCGCATCTAGCCTCTTTAAACACCATGGGCAGGATTCACAAAGCAGATGCGCTGGGTGCAAATGACACATGCCTGCACAACCAGGAAATGCACCATGGAGCCATTCACAGACAGCGTTGATGCCCCGGTGCAAGCCGGATGCGCTGCACCAAACAGGATGTGCCAGAGACAGAATGTAATGACATGCAATGCAATCTGAGGAGGTGTGTTCCTGCATATACAATGCAGAGCCATTCAGACAGCAAAATGTATGCACAAGTACGGAGCATCCACAGCATAAGTACCAAATGTGCCATGTGGATATAAGCATAAAAGGAGTAGACTTAAGTGCAAGCCTCAGCAAACCGACAGCAAGATAGCAGGGGCAGATGGGAAGAGAGAAGCAGCAGAAAGCCAATAATGGATGGTGCACCATTCCTGATGGTGGGCATGATAATGGGGATGAGGAGACAGGCGAACCAGTAAGACGGCAGAAGGCACTATAGGCAGCCAGCCCCATGGCAGTAGCGTGCCAGACTGACGTTTGAACATCTGATGGACACTGAAATGGTCGGCCGATACCACCTGAACAGGGCTATTCTGAGGCAGCTCTGTGAGCTGTGCCATGATGAGATGTAGGCACCCACTGGAAGAGGTCATGCCATAGCAGTGGAGACCAAGGTGACAACTGTAATGTGCCTGCTCTCCACAGGAACCTTCCAGAGGCCAGCCGGAGACACCACTGGCATCTCCCAGCTGTCCAAATCCCATCTCCTCACACATTTCTTCACCGCATTGCTCCCACATGCTTCAGAATACATCAATTTCCCAAGCAGACAAGCACAGCAGACAGAAGCCATGCAGCAGTTCCACAGGGTGGCACTCATGCCAGGCGTCATAAGGGCCATTGACTGCACCCATGTGGCAATCCACCCACCACCTGGTGAGGATGGTGGAACATATGTCAGCCGCAAGGGCTGCCACTTGGTAAACTGCCTGGTGGTGTGCAATGCCACAGGGTGCATCAGCAATGTCTGCACCACACACCCTGGGAGCACACATGATGCCTTCATATGGCACCAGTCTGCCCTCTGCTGCAGTTTCGAGGCTGGGAACATACCGAGCAGACATTTCATAGGTTTGTGAGACATGCTGAACTACACATGAACAAAACACCATGGCACAGCACAAGATGGGAGGGGACAAGTGTGCAAGTGCCACAATGCACAATGCGCAGAGGGGGTAGCAAAGGAGGGACACTGGAGCGGGGACAGCACTGCACCCATGCACACAGTGGGACAGTGCAGCACAACAACAATGCATGGGAGGTGGGGTACAGTGCAACAGCAGACACGTGTGGCAGGGCAGACCTCACCACACACAAATAGGCATGGGTGGCCGCCGGGCACCTTGGGGCAGACAATGGGGGCCGGAACACGCATGGAAAACCATGGCATGGGCAGGCACAGGCAGACCTGTGCAGCATGGCTAGGCCACAGCAGTTGGGAGGGGGATATAGACACATGATCTGGGGTGTACAACTGGCACCCACAACATTGCGCCATGGTGCAGGGGGAAGGGCATGATGCACATGTACACAGTGGAGTAACAGCCAACCTTGCTCCACACAGGCAACACTGTGTATCCACTCTGACCCTGACTACTGACCCCATTCTGATGACCCAGAACAGAGGCTGAGGAGCGTTACAATGAGGCACACCTTGCTACATGACCCATCATTGAGCATGTGTTCGGCATGCTGAATATGCGCTTCCAGTGTCTGGATAGGTCGGGTGGTACCCTACAGTATAGCCCAGAGAAGGCCTGTGGCATATTTCTGACCTGTTATATACTACACAACATGGCCATTGACCATGGAATAGCTGGCCAGGCTGAAGTGGGTGACAGTTCCAGGGAGGAGGATGAGTGGGGGATGAGGATGCAATGGTCCGGGGCATCGGCCTGGACCACCAATGCCATGGAGGGACCCACACAAGGGCCCAGCAGCACAGTGACACTATCATAGAGGAGCCCTTTCATGACTGCAAGTGAGTTTCACAGGTGGGTACTACACGGATGGCACTCCACACTACACACGCACAGCACCACACAGCCAGACACACACCACAGGCCATGCAACAGCAGCAGTGGCACAGTGTAGTGCATCCATGATGGTGACTATGCTGCACACACACACACACACACAAGCACACAGAACAGGATCTGCATGGCCATGGACTACAGTGTATGTGCTGGGGATGGCATGGATCAGTGTACAGCTGCTGACACACATGCACAGCAGACACAGGACTGCATTCATCACACCCATGTCACACAGCACAAAAATGGTGCACATGGACATACATGTGGCAATGCACAGGGGACCTACAATGGCAACACACTGGGGCAGGCGCATGCCACCCACACCACTCCAGGCATGTGGAGCCAGGTGAGTGGGCCACACAGGTTGCAGGTGCAGGGACCATGTGATCAGTGACCCAAATGTCACAGGAAAGCACCACGGCTACCACGGACATATGGGCAGCCACACCCATGACTGATGGTCGCTGTTGTAGCACCACTAGTCACTGGGGGAGTTGCCAACACCCCTGGAGGGGTACTGCAGCGAGACAGTGAACGGGTGCTCACTGGTGTGGTGGCCCCAGGATCCATGTCAGTTATTGGGGTTGCTGGGCATGAAGAGCTGTGGTGACAGCATCAGCAGCAATGGGTCCACTTGATTCCACTGCCTGAGTGTGCATGAGGTACTCCTGGGTGTTTGGCTGGAGGCCTGGTGGCCATGGTGCGCACTGGATGCACACGCAGCCTCACCAGCATGTGCAATCCACTCCAGAGCTACAATCATGCTCACCCGCAGTAGGTGTGCCTCTGCCTACATCTGGGCATGCCACGCAGCCACTGACTCATACTCAATGGTCAGCAGCATCCGAAGGCCCATGAGTTCCATTTGTAGGGTTGCCTGCTCCTCCAAGGTGTCCTGCAGGAGGCGTGCATAGCTCTCAATCTCGTCAGCAGGTGAAGGCTCACGGGGACGGAGCCAATGACTGGGTGGTGTGCCAGCCTGCTGCTGTGCATCCACTGTCAGTAAATCCACCACAGTAGGCTGGGGTATGGGTGGGGAATGGGCTTGTGCAGCCACAGCGCATCCAGGTATGGCTGCATCACGGTCCACTGCTGACTGCAGCAGATCCAGGAAGGGAGACATGGTTACAAACTTGGGAGACAGTAGTGTTCAGATATGCATGTACAGTTTGACATAGAGATGTGCCATTGTTGCACCTGACAGTCCCTGTGACGGACATGCAATGCCTATTCCACTGATGCAGCCATGCACCAGCACTAGCTGGAGAGGTCCAATGCCTGTACATGCCCACATGTCACCATGCGGGACTGTGCAACACCCTGGCCACCAACCACTGAGATGGTAGCACTGGTGTGCAGAGCACCACAATGCCATGCATGCCCGCCCAGGACATGCCTAGCCTGTCACATGGCTGCACAACATGGGACATGGATGGGGCACACAGATTCATGGTGATGCACACAGGCAGATGGCCTGACAGTCACATACAGCAAGGCTGTCATGGCACACATGGCACTCACACATGGCCAGACATGCATCCAGGGCATGTATACTCACAGTGTTGTGATGGGCTGCTGCCTGTCTGGAACCCCCCTCCGGGAACACCCTGCACAGCTGCATGGCACATGCTGGCCACAAGCAGCTCCTCTGAGTGAGGTGCATTCCTGTCTGCGAACCACCCCCAGTCTTGCTCAGGGAGGCCTCTATGTGCGCCACCTTCTCCCCGGCTCTCCTACTTTCATCATTCAGATGTTTTATGCACTCCTGTGGTGTCCTGTTGTGCTTTCCAATAGTGTTCACATGCTATGCCACTGCTTCCCAGCCCTCATCCTGCAGCTTACACCTGCCACCCCTGCCAGACAGGATGTCCTTCCACAGCAGGTATGCCTCAATCAGTGCCCTAACCTCATCACCAGTGAAGTACGGACATCTGTGTCCAGCAGCTGTGTCCCATCCAGTCATGTTGGCTACTGAAGATGAGAATACATAGCCACTAGCCCTGCACATGCAGCCCCATACAAATGCAGGCATGGCATCTGGCAGCAGGGTCATGGCACCCTGCCTGCTGTCCACACCCCCGCTTGCCATGCATATCGGGAACAGGATCTGGGACTGTCAGGGACAGCTGTGCACTGGTCATCCAGTCCTGTGACAGTGGCACATGTAGATGCACTGTCCTGAACATGATGCAGGTGTTGCATGTCATGGAACACTGGCTGGTGGCCAGGACTGCAACACTCATGGCAGCCATCTATGGTGCCATGGTACACCACCCACCAGCAACCCCCACCTCAACAACCAGGCCTCATATGGCCAGTGGGACAGTGTGTGGCATACACCAGGATGTGTCTGTTGTTCTTGCACAACCATGGACAATAACTGTATGTCCAAGACCTCACACTGTCCTATGGTACTGCTACACTGCCTTTGGAATAGTGTAAAAAGCCTGTCTTCAAGGCTGCAGTTCCTCTCGGTCACCTGAACTCTGTGGAGGCACGTTCAGGAGCATTTATGGCTCAGGGCATGAAAATTAGGTTTGGAGCAGCGTTAATGAGATGCTAAACAGGTGAAATGCCCCTGAATTTGGCAATAAGCTGATCTGGGAGCAATGTCTGTGAATTGCATAATTGCCCTCAGCTCATCTCAATCAGCATGGCGCATCTGCTGCATTGGGCACATCTCCACACAGTGAATATCCACTGCATTCGCATTGGCCTTAGGGCAAGTCTTGAATACGGCGCAACTGTCACGGTACATATACATGCATGCGCGATTGGCCTGACAGGCACAGCGCTACCAGTCTGGTTGCACACAATGCACAATTGGCCCTGGTTGCACATGAACATCCATATGCACAACACCCGCTGTGCTGCCTGTTACGTTGTGTGCAGTGATTTCACAATGGAGTGCTTCTGCATACCTGTGGCCTACGGCACATCACCAGCACTGTGAGCGGCACTGTGTGCCAGTCACAAGATAGCATCCATGCATGGTGTGCGCATGCGTGATCCGTCCATGACCCATGACCCTGCATTCCCACCCTGTCAGTGCACAGTGCGCATGGTGTGATTGAGCACTATTGGCGGTAATTGCACATCAGCACACCATGCGTGGTGCATTGTACGACAGCTATATGTGCTTGTGATGCAACTGTGACAGTAAAGTGCAGCATACTTGTCTGTGCACAGCTGCTGTGCTTACACTGCCTGTGAACATGCCACATGCCCACAGGCTGGGCCCAAGGGCCATGAACCGAAGTGAGGTGCAGCTCCTCAACCTTGTGGCCCTGGTGATAAAGATTGAGGGGCAGCTGTTTAGAAACATAGACTTTGACAGCAGATAAGGACCACTTGGCCCACCCAGTCTGCCCATTTCCCTACCTACTGGATAAGCTGCAGATTCTAGTTAACCAACAGCCTATTTCCTGCAACCCCAACTATAATTGCCTTATGTCTGTCCCATGCATGTTTGAATTCCTCCACTGTTTTAGACCCCACAATCTCTCCAGGAAGGTGGTTCCATGCATCCACCACTCTCTCCGTGAAAAGAATTTTCCTCACATTACCCCTGAGCCGTCCCCCCTCTAACTTTAAATTGTGCCCCTTGTTCTTACACATCTCTTTTCTGAAGATGCTACCCTCCTGGACTTTGTTGAGTCCCTTGAGGTACTTAAAAGTTTCTATCATGTCCCCCCATCCCTCCTTTCATCAAGGGTATACATATTAAGCTCTCTCAGTCTCTCTTCATATGATTTCTGATGTAGACCCTGCACCATTTTAGTTGCCCTCCTCTGGACTGCTTCCATCCTGTCTATGTCCTTGCGCAGATGAGGTCTCCAAAACTGCACGCAGTACTCCAGATGGGGTCTCACCAACTGTCTGTACAGAGGGATAACCACTTCCTTTTTTCTACTTGTGCTGCCCCTCCCTATGCATCCCAGTATCCCCCTGGCTTTCCCTACTGACTTCTCATATTGCACATTGTTTGGGTTAGATTAAGCTTCATGAGCCATGGTCCACTGTGTGGACCTGGACAGCTGTGCACCTGGTGTGCAGGACAGGTGTCTCCCGCACTGGGGAGCAATGCATGCACTGGTATGGTGATCTGCAGTACAGAGACCAGGTCAGGCTGGTGAATCTACAGGACTGTGCACGCAGGGGTGCAGTGCCATGCCCAGGTATGTCGCAGTTCTACATATGCACAAGAGTAGCATGGGGATTGGGGCAGCTACACCGCACACCACTACACACACAGTGACACTCACACGCATGAGGGCATGGCAGCACATGCACAGTGTTGCCATTGTCTCCACGTCGCAGGGGGTTGGCATGTGTGCCATGGTGCTTGGGTGGGGCGTGGCCACTGTGGCATGCGTGGGGTGACACAGCCATTTGCATTGCATGCATACATCTGCACACATGGTGGGCATGGGAAGGGGTGCTGTGCACAGCTGCATACAGCTGGGGTCATCATCACTGGGGCACTGTGTTTTGATGCCTTCACTGCATGCTGGCACTGGTGTTGTGGAGGGGTGGAATGTCACATCTCACGTCTCCTCATGGTGTTCTCTGCATCTGTTTCCCCCTGCAGGGCTGGCAGCCAGGTGGCGGGCTGCAGAAGCGGTGGAGGACAGGCGCGTTAGGGCCACTGGTGGTACCCATGGACAGGGATGTGCTGGTGCAGGTGAGTGACTGTGTTGTGCATTTTCTGTGTGTCTAGTGGGGTGGGTGTGTGCTCTGCTGGCTGTTACTGGTACATTGTGCCTGTCCGGGTGTTGCCGGGTGTGCACACACTTGGGGCGTGGGGATTGTGGCGTGTGCTTGGGCTACAATGCTCCTGGTACCTGTGTGTACACTCACCATGTGTGCATGTTGTGTGCATGTTGTGTGCACAGTGGGCACCCAGTGATGTTCCAGTGGTGTCTTGACAGGGCCTGCACACTTGTGCAGCCTGCTGGCATGTGCACATGTCATGTGGGGCATGGCCTTATGCCCCTCTGCACACACCCCTATATGCAAGTGTGGGACATATGCCCACTTGGTTACTGCACACAGTTATGGTGTGGCACTGTGTACCCGCCTGGTGTGGTGTGCAGTGTGCCTGGCAGGCTCTTGGCCATATCTGTGGAGGATGCCTCTGGTACACACAGAGGGGAATGGGGGTGTGTGGAACATGGCACTTAGTCTCTGTTATCTGTGTCCCCCACTGTTGGTCCAAGGGGTGTACAGCCACATGTCCATGGTTGTAGGAGGCATCAAGGACTGCTGCAGCAGTTGGGGGTCTGTGTCCATGTTGCAGCCACAGTACCAGCATCAGGGACAGCTGTTGCAGGCAGTGACAAGGCTGCTCCAGTTTCTGAACATCAGGGGACATAGGCATGTGCTCTGTGGTGTGGCACATTCCATGTCTTAGGGACATGAACATTGCTGTGTGGCCCCACTGTGTGTTGTTCACCATCACTTCCATCCCACAGGTTACCCTAGCTGTCCCCTCTACCGGCATCCACAACCACATTCATGACTGCATACCCCTTTTGTACGTGTTCAGTCCCCTACATTCCCCTTCCCAGTTCCTACTGGCAGTTGTTATATATAGTTGTTTTTGTGACATTGTGCTGAATAAACAGGTTTATTTTTGAACTGTTGTCTGTGGTCATTCACTGTTTATTGTGGTTGTGTTATATTGTTGTTTGCAACTGTCTACTGTACCCTTGCTGCCCTTAAACACATCTGCACATGTGTTACGGCAGGCAGATGCCTCCTGCCCCCCTGCCATGTCCCACTCACTGTGTGTTCATCGTGTTGTCTGTGACATGTGGGTGGACGTGGTGCCATGCTGCCTTCTTTTCTGCCCCTGGTCTGTGTATGGTGCCTGTGGCCTGCATCTGTTGTGCTGCTGCACTGTTGTTCTGTGGCCCTGCATGTGGTCCACATTGGTTGTGGGAGTCATATGCCTGTGTGGTGCACTGCTCTCACTTGTGTGGCAGCCAGCCTATCCACTGGTGTGCCCCTGTGTGGCATCAACCACCTTCACATCCCTGGGATCCTGTGCAGGTGGCCATGTCATGTGGATACCTCCATGCTTCATGGTGTCCCCGGTGGCTGTGTCATACCTTGACAGGCACCACTGTGCCTGTCATACCTGCCACCTGTGCTCCTGTGTGGGTTGTGTTGTGTTGTGTTGTGTGCTTCTGGGTGTTGCTCTGTGTGCCCTGTCTGTGCACCTCATCTGCTGTGGCCTCTGTTTGGCCCTTTGTCCCTCTGGTGGGTCCCTGTGGGTGGGTGTCCCTGCATCCTTTGTGCCATTGGTTTGGTCCATATTCACAGTTCTGCTGCCCTGGATGGTTTGGCACATCACGGTTGCGCTGGGGCATCTCCAGCTGCACTATTCACCATCCATGAGATTCACAGTGGGGATGTGCACAGGGCATCTTGCAGTGCATTCTTTTGTGAATCGCACTGTCTTGGGTTGATGCATCTAGGTTGCGCCAGCGCATCTCATTTGTGCCCAGCACATCTGCTTTGTGAATCCTGTCCCAATAGTTTAAAATCAGATAACAACAAAAATCAACCTTTGATTTTTTTTTTCTACAAAACAGATTTGATGTAGTATTCTTTAAGGACACCCACCTCTTCACCACCAGGGAGCTACAAATAGCAAGTGCAGACTGGATATTGGATCCCTCTCACTGGTCTGTGGGAAAAGATACCTGCAGCGGAGTGGTAATTTGTTTTTGTAACCCCCAATAAAAGTGACTAGAGTGCTGGATATTTATCCAGAAAGAGCCATGCTCATAGATATTCTTTAGAAAAACAGGATTTTAGGCTGCCTGGTGATGCTGAGGGTTGAGACGATGTACGCCACACCTTGCGCGTGTTCGAGAACAGACTCGGACCACTGGGGGCTGGCAGGGGAGAGGAAGGATCGCACATCCCATGACTGCTCTTCTTTCTCTGGGGTGGGTGAGGGCACTACACCACACTGTAGTGGCACCTGGTGGAGGCCAGGCTTCCTACAAGGTGCAGGTACAAACAAGGGGCGGAGACGAGCGGCCATCCTACGTATCAGTGCGTGGACGCCATTGCATATCTGGCTCCTCTGGGCTTTCTTGGAGAAAATGGTGGGGCAACCACTTGGCTGATGGCTATGCCATGCACCTCCAGACCCATGAGCTGTAGCTACCGGGTGTCTGTGCTGCAGGGCCCTTGGGAGTCATTGGTTGGCCCAGTGAATGGGCGATTATCAGCATGGCGGATCTGGTCTGGGGGTGCGGGTAGCCATGGTCATTGGGGCTGCTGTGGCCTGGAGGATAAAGTGTTCAATATTAAAAACAAAAGAAAAACAGGATTTTAGGCTCATTAATATACAGTATCTGCACGACAACAAAAAGCTAACAGGGTCCAATTTTTTGGCATGATACAACCTTATTTATTTACAGCAAAAGCAATACTTTTTGGAGGAGACTTTAACTACAGCAGACTAAAGCAGCATAAGGGTTTAAAAACAGAAAACATTTTCTGTTATGCTGGGTTTTTGAATAGATTACTTAAGTAAACCAAATTAAAAGATGTATTCCATGATCAATATTCTAATACTCAGTATACTTATTTTAGAAGTTCTCTGAAAACCCGGATAGATTATTGGTTCATAGCCCCATACCTCCCTATAACACAAGCAAACACACATCCCGAAGCAACCTTAGATCATATTCTCTTAGACATAAAAATTTCTTATTCTCCAGAAGTAACACTCAGCAAAGGATACTGAAGACTTAGCACAGCTCTATTGGACACCCGAGATTAAGCAGGGTCTGATAGATATAATAGAAGCCAGGAAATCTGTGTTTTTTATATATGAAAATCCTCTGGAATGGTGGGAACAAAGTAAAAAAGATTTCACAACTTATTTTAAAACAACATAACAACTGTTAGGGACCTTTCAGACACAACAATATGAGTTGTTGAGAAAGCAGCTGTATAAATTATTCTCATTACAATCAGAAACTAAACAAGATTACACAGCTCAGATTAGAATAATAAAACAAGAAATGGTGGACTATCAATATGATAAAAGCAAATAATTGGAACTTGAACAAAAATATACCACTAAAGGCACTCAGCCTCATGCAAATCCATACAACACTTGTATGACACACACAAACCAAAAAAACATAAATGCCATTACTAAAGGGAATCAGAAAATCACAGGTAACTCTAGAATTATGATTAAAGTAGAAAACTTTGTTCACATTTTATATGGACAACCACATACACTCCCAGGACATATAACTGGCTGGTTACAAGACTGTAATTTACCACAGGTTATGAATCATGATACTGTATTTAATTTTTATTATGCACAATATCAGAAAAAGAATTGGAGCAGACCGTGGCACAGCTGAGAGCTGGGACAGCACCAGGCCTGAACGGACTTCCCCATGCCTTTTATAAAGAATTAATAAAATATATGCTACCAGAACTAACTCAGATGTATAATTTTAAGCTATACAAGGAGGAATTGCCTGACTCTATAAGTAATGGATTATTAATATTACTGCACAAAAAAGTACCTAAAGATGATTTGGATAACTGGAGCACTATATTACTACTGAACTCTGACTTCAAAATCATAACAAAACTAATAAGTAACAGACTGACTAATACACTTTCTTCATTAATACACCATACACAAATGTGCTCAATACCTGGTAGGAAAATTTCAGATATACTGATCTTAATAAGATAATTACTCTCCAAAGGAGATAACGAAGAAGTAACAGGATTTCTGGTGAACATAGACCAATCCGAGGCATTCGATAGGGTAGCCTACGACTACCTGTGGACATGCCTAGAATAATATTGGTTACCACCAAAATTATCCATTGGATACAATTATTTTATAAAAATGCTACAATATCACCATATATAAATGGACGCATAGGGAATCCATGCAAATTGAACATAGGGGTCAGACAGGGATGCCCATTAAGTCCTCTTTTGTATATTCTATCTTTGGACCACCTGATTAGGAGAATTAATCTAGACCTAGACTTACATGGGCTCTCAGTTTCAAGTCAGGACACTGAAATAAGACATTGGCATACAAAGATGATCTGTGTATCATACTTTATTTATTTATTTATTTATTTATTACAATCTCAGATTAAACCTTTTGAGCTCAGAGCTCTTTGCATAGGTTCCATGTCAGGATTTTCAACACAACAGTTAGGTGAGTTTGTACGGAGCATTGTAAGATAACGATATACAACAGAAATTATATAATAAAACACAATACAAGTCTTGAACAAGGGAAAGGAGGCTTCAATATACATACAGGTCATTATCTTTCTGCTATCCCAGTAGAAGGATTATTAAATGAATTTTCAATCATCTCAGGATCTAAAATTAATTTACAAAAAAGCAAATGTATAAAATAGGTTGGAAAACACAGCTACGGATACCCACATTATTAATATACCAATTACTCAGGACAGAGAAAAAATTTTAGTTATTTTTCTGGGATATCCAAATGCAGACTGTTACAACTGGGACATATTGAACATAGCCTTGTGTAGGGTAGCAAATTGGAACCGGTGGAGGATGAGTAAGAAAAAAAAGGACTTATATGCTATATACCTTTTTATTATCAATGTTCTTATATCTCAGCTATGCGTATCCTCCCCCCCAAAACTTTAGAAACTAGGAC
The DNA here is from genome assembly GCA_016271365.2 of Neoceratodus forsteri. Lineage (NCBI taxonomy): Eukaryota > Metazoa > Chordata > Ceratodontiformes > Ceratodontidae > Neoceratodus > Neoceratodus forsteri. Next base: position 137,902,181 of record CM057452.1, on the reverse strand, counting down.
TTTAAGCTACTTCTTCCAAGGCATATGGGGAACCATTTGAACCCTATGAAATCACGGACATACTGAGGGTTCATTAATAAATCCAATTGTTTTCTACTATAGCATTTTTTGTATGCAGACATAAAGCCCATTATAATAGAACAATTAGTGATTTGGAACCCATGGGTAACAGATCAGATAGGCCCTTTATTACAGATCTCGGACAGAAATAAGGTGCTTCCTAAACAGACAAACTCACTACATATCCCACCTATTGTAGTGACAGCATTAGTAAATTAAAGGCATGAAAGGTTACATGGGATACTATAAGGTCGACCACCAGGAAACAGTTTTATATGTCTATTCAAAAGGAATATTATTTCCAACAACCCATATTTTTAATGAGACCTAACTCAAAGATTCTAAGCACTAGAGCTCTCTTAACTGAAAAAAGGATACCACCCCAAATGTGGGACACCATGTGGTTATGTGTTCATGGGAGACTTTAAGTTAAGGCTAATATAAAACACAAAGCAATGTCAGAACGGATATGCCCTAGACAGACTTGCATAGCACATCCAGAAACACCTTTTTTTGATTGTCCATTTATTAAGATCTTTTGGGAATTGGTATTTCAAAAATGGAAGGGGTAGGGTTTCCTAGAGAAACTCTCGCAGCTGAAGCATTTTGCTTAGGAATATTTCCCAAATCAAAAACAACATATGATAAAGGCACTCTTAGAATATTAAGCACAGGTCTTAAATACTGGATCTGGCAAACTGGTGTTACAGCACATAGTATGGTCACAAGAACAAATTTGGCAAGCTTTCCTGTCAAATATTCAAGATATCAGTAGGAAGGAATGTAAAGTCAATAATACATACAACCAGAAATGGTATAGATTTGACTGGATTTGAATAAATAGTCTTTTCAACCTTTTAAAAATTGTAGACATGACAGATAATAATATAAAGGTTATCATATGGATCCATATGTAGCACAGTATATGGTATCAGTATTTTAAATTCAGTTTCTTTTCAATTTCAGCATGATGAAATGCTCTGTTTGTTTTGTTTTCTAATTATACCTGATTTTGACAAATGCATCTCTGTATGTATAAATCCATGTGAAAGAATCTAGCTTTATTTTTGTTTGTATGTTCATTGATTTTGAAATAAAAACACCCCTACTGTTTTCATGAAGTGCCATGTGATCGTTACCATACACCTGAACTACCATCAGAACAGGATGGGACCTTAGTTTGCCATCTCATCTGAAAGATGGCACCTCAGGAGTGCAGCACCCCCCTCATGCTGCACTACAGTGTCAGTATTGGGATTTAACCCAAGTGTCTGGTGTGGGGATAGAACCCACAGCCTTCTGATTTCCTGGCCTCAGAAGCACATGTGCTACCTGCTGAGCCACTGACACTGATAAATTTATAACAGTGTGCAGGGCTGGGGGGGGCTGCTTCACTATGGAAAAGTGAATCGGGGACATTTTTTCAATTTATAACAGTGTGCAGGGCTGGGGGGGCTGCTTCACTATGGAAAAGTGAATCAGGGACATTTTTTCAACTTATAACAGTGTGCAGGGCTGGGGGGCTGCTTCACTATGGAAAAGTGAATCAGGACATTTTTCAATTCATAACAGTGTGCAGGGCTGGGGGCTGCTTCACTATGGAAAAGTGAATCAGGACATTTTTCAATTTATAACAGTGTGCAGGGCTGGGGGAAGGGCTGCTTCACTATGGAAAAGTGAATCGGGGACATTTTTTCAATTTATAACAGTGTGCAGGGCTGGGGGAGGGGCTGCTTCACTATGGAAAAGTGAATCGGGGACATTTTTTCAATTTATAACAGTGTGCAGGGCTGGGGGAGGGTGCTACACTATGGAAATGGGGATCAGGGACATGTTTGTTTATTTATGACAGTGTACAGGGCTGGGGGGTGCTACACTATGGAAAAGGGAATTGGGGGTATTTTTTTTTTTATTTATAACAGTGATTGGGGCTGGAGAGGGGTCTGGCCCAATGAATTATGCCAGGTGCAGCCATGAAAATGAGCCCATAATGGGCATGCAAATGGCCCCCGTGTGCCATGCTTGCCCAATGGGATAATTTGCATATTTATGCTGAATATCACCCATGTGGGCTGTGGCGCATACAGGTATGTGCCATGCATTCCCCTATGGGCGGTCTTCTGCCCCACACCCTGGATGCATCTCGCCATACATGGTGACTGCTTGTTGTGTGGCGCACATCCAGGGTACAATATTCAGACAGTTTGTGTGGTCTGTTCGGATCATGCATTCTGTTTAAATATCGTGCCAGAGCCGGACAGCGCATTTTATTTGCGTGGCGCAACCTTATGCGCGTGCATCCGGCCGTCTCTGAACATGGGGCCCCATGAGAACATAGAAGCATGTGATTTCCTATAATGTATTTAGGCACAACCTCCACCAGTACAGGCCGTGCCCCATGAGGAAGAGGAGTAATCCTCAAAGCACTAGGCTTGTACAGTACTTGGTGTGGTTTGGAATGGTCGAATACAACAGCAATAAGGTATAGCACTTTCAGCCCACTTGGTATAATTCACGGAATACACAGAGTTTACCTAGCTATGTTTTGGTTAAAATGTTTAACCACTGGTTTTCCGTTAGAAATAAAACCATTTTTTGGCATTGCCAGGTTTACCACGTTTTACTGCCTAGGATTGTTTTTCTAATTGGCCTGTGAAAGGCATGCCCTGTGCAGAGGCCAAAAATGATAAAAAATAAAGGAATTTATTAACTGGTTGTTAGGAACAGAATATAACTAAAGTTAGTGGGTGGGGGGGTTAGAAATGCCTGTTCACAGCCCACAAGAAGAATCTGTTACACAGATAAGCTCTGTAACAACAGCAGTAACTGGTGGGGGGACCAAGGACTGGAGAAGCTGTCATCGAATGTGGCATTATTTTGTGTGGCCCTTCTATTGATGGTAGGAGAACCAGTGGAGTTGCCACTGATCCTGGTATTGTGGGGGTGATGCCTTTTCACAGCCCCTGAAAAAAAAAAAGACTCTCAGTAACCACAGAAGTAACATGGGTAAATTGTATTTATTTATTTATTTAAGATTTTAATAACCAGGAAAGGCACACTGAGCTGAGGCTCGTTTCCAGGTGTGACCCAGGGGCATGGGAAAAAGAATACGTATACAAAGGATAATAAACATTTAACATATAAGTCAGAAATTATCAATGCAAGCAGTGATATTTACAAGGTTGCCGCCGAGATGAGATGACATTTTTGCTAAACATTACGATGTGGTACACAGTTGAAAAAATAGTGTGTAATAACACAGTGGAAGGTGAACTTCAAATACATACTTAGGGTCAGTTGATGGAAATACAGGCGTGGAGGAGGAGGAGGAGGAGGAGGGGCAGGTGCAAAGTGGGGCTAGAAGGAGTTGAACTAGTTTTTTAAAGGAAAGGTATGATGAAGAGTTATGCAGTTTGGGGGAGAGTTTGTTCCAGAGGAGAGGGAGGCAGTAGGAGAAGGCAGACTGGCCAGTGGCAGAGTGGGGATGAGGGATGGAGAAAGTTCTGGGATCCCAGGACCATAGAGAATAAGGTGGAGGAGAAATAGGGGTAAGGCAAGAGGATAGGTGGGGGGGGAGCAGGCTAAACCAGAATTTGGCTGTGATGGATAGGGAGTGGACATGTCTGCTGTGGGAAAGGGGTGAGATGGAGAGAGCAGAGTAAAGGGAACAGTGGCGCGTATGGGTGGGGGGGAGAATTGGTAGTGAATCTGCAGAAAGAGTTTAGTATAATGTCAAGTTTGGAGAGGGAGGTGGAGGGAGCAGTGCCATAGACGATGTCTGTGTAGTCAAGGGAGGGGAGAATCATTTTAGAGACTAGCTCGTGATGTAGGGGGAAGGAGTGGGAATCTTTATTTCAATAAAGAGCACCCAGTTTGGGACAGAGTTTGGAGGGTAGTATGTCTATGTAGACAGAGAAGTTATGGTGGTTGTCTAGCCATACCCTGAGGCATTTGAAGGCCTGAACAATATCGAGGGGGGTTTTATCGTGGGAGTAGAACACTGGAAGGTAATCAAGCCTGGCCAGCTTTTGTACTGAGCCGAAAGTCATAGAAACTGTTTTCTTGGTGTTGACTTTTAGATCATTTTCCTGAAACCAAGCCAAGACTACTAAAATCCTGTTGGAGAGGCACTTGTATGGTGTTTAGGGATGAGCCCAGTGTGAAGATAACAGTATGATCCATGTACATTTGTATGTGAGAATGGGTGCAAAAGGAGGGGAGATCATTTATGAAAAGTGACAAGAGAATGGGGCTGAGAATTGGCCCCTGGGGAACCAGCAAAGATAGGGGGAGGGGGAGCTGCCCAGCAGCAATGATTGCTGCCTGCCAATGAGGTAGGAGTGGAACCAAGTTGTGGATGGGGAGGCAAAGGCAGCAGAGTGGAGCTTTTACAATAAAATGGTGTGTGAGACAGAATCAAAGGCCTGTGCAAGGTCTATGAAAATGGCAGCGGTGCTATGTCCTTTGTCCATGGCCGAGTGTATAGTGTTGGTGACACACAGAAGAGAGAAAACTGTAGAATGTTGCTTTCTAAAACCTTACTGGAAAGGAGAGAGTGTATTTATAGAGGTATGGAAGTCCAGGAGTCTTGAGTAGACTAGGAATTCCTGGAGTTTGGGTTGAGAGGGTAGGAGGGAAATGGGATGGAAATTTCCAGGGGATGAGGGGTCACCACCTTTGTGGCGGGGTATCATCTTGGCTATTTTCCAGAGTTTTGGTACTGTGCAGGTAATGAATAAGAGATTGAGAAGGTGTGCAAGAGTAAAATGCCTCTTCTAGTTTTGGTAAACTTGTTATATTAATCTCAAGAAGTCTGTCCTGATTACACCAAGCAACCTTAAAAAATAACAAATATATAAAAACAAACATTTAAAAACAATTATAAGCTATGCAAACTAATCTGCTGTGATGACATATTGGGCTCGATTCTCAAAACTCGGTGCAAGCCGTGCCAACAGCTTTAGCCAATTATGATGCACCAGGACCCTGCACCCGATTCTCCTGGTAGGGTCCCAGGGTATATCCAGCAACTTAGCAATCCTGGCCATGTGCCAAACAGACAGCACATCTGGATGGTGTGCCACAAGTGGTGGGGTGGCCGTGTGCCAGTCCCTGGTGGCTAGCACCCCCCCAACCCCAATGTGCCCATATAGTAAAATAGTACACAAATCATTTCCTGGTGGTCATGCGGACCCCACCAGCCCTGATGTACCCGTATATTAATATATTATAAAAATGATTTCTTGGCGGTCTAGTGGCCCCCCTCCCTTCCCTGATGTGCCCACAAATTAACATATTCAACAAATCAGTCTCTGGTGGTCTAGCCAACCCCCAGCCCTGATGTGCCCATATAGTAAAATATCATAATAATCATTCCCTGGTGGTCTAGCTAACCCCCCCCCGCTCCAATGTGCCTGTATTTTAAAATATTATAAAAAATATTCCCTGGTGGTCTAGTGGACCCCCACCACCACACTTCCCCCTATAGTATAGCCTAGAGGTTAGAGGAACGAGGTGTGAACGAGCTTGATACATCCAGCAGACCAGACTTGAGTTTGATTCTCACAACCTTCACGTGCATACTGTGTGACCTTGAGCAAGTCACTTAACCTCCCAGTGCTCCCAGGTCGCCTCTGAAAACAGGCACTTGTGCCTGGTAGGCCTTGTCCAATTACCAAAGACTAAAATAAAATAAAATAAAATAAAATAAATAAATCCTGAAATAGAGCCAGCGACTAGCACAGTCCTCCTCACACCACCACATCTGGTGCCGACTAAGCTGACAAAGAGCACATACTATATGCAGTACACACTCGCTGACTGACAGCTCAAGAGAGCTATCAATTAATGAGTGTGTACTATAAATTGTACGCGCTCCTTGACAGTTCATTCAGCGACTGAACATACTGGTGTGAGGAGGGCTGTGATGAGTCTCCAGCTCTGTTTCAGGATGGATAAACAAGATTGTGGGTACTACCTGCTAGGGTGGGGTGGGGAGGGAGGTCCACTAGACCACCAGGGAATAAATGTTATACTATTTTTAATATATGGGCACATCGTGGTGGGGAGGAGTTCACTAGACCACAAGGAATGATTATTCTAATACTGTAATATACAGGCCTAGCAGGGCTGGTGGGATCACTAGACCACCAGGGCCATGATTAATATCAGTAAAAGGGGGTTGAGGATGGGGGGGAACCACATGACATGTTGAGAGAGGGCCCAGAGAGTGACGCAAGTGGTCAAACCTTCCCAGTGTGGCTCAGTTGGTAGCACATCTGCCTCTGAACCAGAAGGTCATGGGTTCTCTTCCCACAGCGGGAATGGACTTGCACCTAAATTGCTGGGTTCCGAGTGCAGTATTAAGGGGATGCTGTATTGCTGGGGTGTGCCGTCCTCCAGATGAGACATTAAACTGAAGTCCCTTCTACCCATCCTGGTGCTGTCCTGGTGAGTGTCCAGGAGGAAGTAAAAGAACCCAGGGCACTCTTCACAAAGAGCAGGGGACATTCCTGGTGTCCTGCTCAACATTCCCCTTCCCATAAACCGATTCATGCAATTGACCAGGCTGTGTGTGAGTGTTGATGTGCAATATGGCCACCACTACACATTCAATCACTTCACTACCAGTCTAGCATTGCTTGTAAAGTGCTTTGGGATCGACTGTGTATGAAAAGTGCTATATAAATGCTGATTCTTCTTCTTTAGAGGGCAATATTCTAAGCACCCTTAGAATGTCACCCTCTGGGAGGATTTAGAGAACCAACTTAGGGGATATGGCAGCTTGCAGCTGCCACATGTCCCCCTAGCAACGTGCCGCAGCCCATTTTGTGCTGCAAGGATAGCACAAGCCCCCTTTGGTGCACACAGCCTGCAGCTCATGTAGGCTGCATTTTAAAATTGTTCCTGGTGCACCTTTTAGTGCCGGGGCACTTTGTGCCATTCCAGGGGCTTTGAGAATAGGGCCTATTATATTTAGTGATGAGAACTGTTTTATGTTTTACGTATTTGTAATGTCATGCTTTTATGAGAGAATTCGCACCCCTAATGAGAAATGTGACTAAATGTTTACGAATGAGCACAGGTAAAGCTGCCAATTTTGTGTTTGTTGAATGTAATGTTTTGAAATTATGTTGAGAGCTGTGAGCCTCTTGACCCCGGTCTGTGATGAAAATGAGTTCCTCCATTGAGCTCTCACTTAGTAAACAAAGATTAAAAAGATACGTAGATCATAAAGGTCAACTGAATGCACAATAAAAAGTGAAAATGAAGTTAAAATTAGGCTCTCTTTTTTTAGCGGAGTCATCTCTACCACATTGGGTTATGCTATAATGCTGCAGTTTTGATTTAAATCCCAGAGCCAGTCCCTTTCATCCCAGTTCCAGAATCCAAACGTCAAAGGTGACGGGGAAACCACTGGAGAAAAAAAATGAATGTCTTGCTCCCACAGAAATCTCTAGAGGAAGCTGAAGAAGGAGAGTCAGTGAGTGACTGAAAATCATGGCAGATTGGCTTGAGGCTGGACCAGTACTGGAAACAGAGATCTGTGATTTGCTGCTGCCCCTCCCTCCCCATGGTCACTGGGGAAGGATTTCTGATATCCTGGGTAGCAGCAAGAGGTAACTTGTTTATATGAACAAATACAACACAGATAATGGCAGTTTGTAAGCTGCAGTAATATAGAAGTGGCAGTATTTAATAAGGAAAATATTTTTAGCTTTGTGTAGTTAGTTACGGAAAGCAGATATTTTATTTTAGTCTTTGGTAATTGGATAAGATCCACTAGGCACAAGTGCCTGTCTTCAGGGGCAACCTGGGAGCACTGGGCAGTTAAGTGACTTGCTCAGAATCACACAGTATGCAAGTGGAGGTTGTGAGAATCAAACTCAGGTCTGGTCTGCTGGATGCACCAAGCTCATTCACATCTCATTCCTCTAGCCTCTAGGCTATACTGCCAGCTGTTGATGTTTGTAGGAATCCAGTCATTTCAAAGTGCTTTAGAGAAGAATCAAGGAGTGCTTGCTCTAGCTTCAGAGAAATCATCTGTATTTCATTTTAATAAAATGAGGGATGACATCCTGTTATAGTACTAGACAAAGAGACAAAAGCATTGCAAGGACAGTAGCACTCAAAAACAGGCAACGGCAGATTCTTCACCTGCTTTGCTCCAAAAATTTGGAACTGCCTCCCTTCGGAAATCAGGGACTGTGGTACTGTAACTGGTTTCAAAAATAGTCTTAAGACCTTTTATCTGGGAAGGAGTCACTGTAATTGCTACCAGTGAAAAGAGTTCGGCTCATATTTGACTATTCTGTCACCGCGTTCTCTTCCTGATCCTTTCCCATGATGCTTGTGTGAGAATTGTGATGTAACTACGATGTAACAAATAGATCTTGTGTAAAGGCTTATGTATCTGCTGCCATCTCTGTGAATGTACTTAACTTTGTTATGGCCTGTATATTTATTGTTATAACATTGATATATATTGCTATTATTATCAATATGATGCATTTTCTGTTAACTAATTCTGGTTTGCCCCGGGAAAGGTACTTTTAGTCTTAGTGGATCTACCCCGGTTAAAATAAAAATCCAATAAACAAAAAAAGTACCGCCTAGATAAGGAAGATGTTCTTGAAGCGCTAGTGGATGATGCAGCTTTGGAAATGAGGTGGGGTATAGCTACTCAACTGTATTTCCACAGTACGTGTGCATCACTGATGGACAACATATTCCTGAAGCTCATATATGCTGCATCTAACTGTGGTTTCCATGAACTGTATCACTGTGACTTGTTCAAGTAAAATTGTATGAATATAAAGTTTAATGATGTGCAGAGGACAGTCACAGTTGTTTCTTTTGCTCCCTCAAGCCCATTTGATTGTTTTTGACGTTTATCCTGGATCTATTTTGGAAACTTTAGAGTGAGACTGAAGCTTGGGATAGAATTGACTAGAATACATTTTGGATTTACAAAATGTAGAGATTCTCAAGTTATGCTGGAGTAGTTTACAAAGCAACACATTAAACAGTGATAGTGCAGTGACTGTTAGTTAATGTGTTCATTCTTTCATTCATTAATTTAGACATTGATGACTGGAAAGCCACACTGAGCCAAAGATTCATGAGCAACTGGGGGGCACGGATTAGCTATGTAGGAGCTGCCATCGGCTGGGGTTGTTGTTGTGTACCCCCTCTACTGAGGGAGGGTGAACTGAAGGAAACCAAATGTTTACCCCTTTATTCTGAGGTGGGGACTGGAGGAGCTGCACTGCTCATGGCATTGTTTCCCCTTCTACTGAGGAGGGACCAAAGGAGTTGCTGTCAGTCACTGTGCTGTTTTGTTTGCCCCCTCTACTGTGGGGGAGGGGGAAAGCAATGGCCAGCAATCACTGTGTTGTTTTGCTGCCCCTCTAATGAGAGGGGGTTGGGTTGGAGACACTGCCGCCGATTACTGTGTTGTTGTGTTTCCCCCTCTACTGACAGGAGACCTGAAGGAGCTGCCACCAGTGATGGCGTTGTTTTGTTTGTCCCTTCTACTGAGAGAGGATGAAGGAACAGAGGATCTGCTGCCAATCATTGCTTTGTTGTGTTTCCCTCTCTGAATGGCTTCTCAGGTGCAGGGGAAGGGTAAAACACAACTGCCATGAAGCAGCTTCTTAGTTGATTGACAAGCGGGTGGGTTTGTGTGAAAGTACATTTACCACCAAGCAACTTCTCAGGGTGTGGGTAAAGTGCAATTGCTGCTGAGCGGCTTGTCAGTTGGGTGTGGGGACTGAAAGTACAATTGCCTCAGAGCAGCTTCTTGTTTGGCTGATGGGCAGTCAGCAGTGAAAGATACTTTTACTGCTAAGTGACTTCTCGGGGGGTTGGAAGTACAATTGCTGTAAAAGTTATGCTGGTATCCCTGACAAAATCACTGTTTGTCAGAATGAGGTCAAGGGTTGCTTGTTCTCTGGTTGGTTCCCTAACTCCTTGGACTAAAAAAACATCTTGGAATGTGTCCAAGAATTATTGACTTCTGCCATTACCGGCCCTTGAAGGGTCCAATCTATATTGTGCATACTGAAGTCTGCTGTGATTGCCACCTCCCCCTAGTTTGTTGCCTTTCTTATCTTGCCTTCTAATTCCCTATTTAGCTTCTCATTCTGGTTGAGCAGCCTATAGACCACTCCCAATTTTACCTTCCTTCTTTCCGTTATCTGATTCTTCCTGAGCTCATAGTGTCTTTGTCCCAACATTTCCTACTGTTTCCCTTGTGGCCTTAACACCCTCCCTCAAGTCTTGGGCCACCCCTTGCCCTTCCCTCCTCCCTGTCTTTTCTGAAAAGGTCAAAACAGAAATATCAGCACCACTCCAAGCTGTACCACAAAAAGCTTTATTAAAGTATAAAAAAACATACCATAGCATGGCATTTACAAATGCAGGTCGTGGCAGATAAAGACCCTGACCAGTTTTGCAACTAGTGTGTCATCAGAGTCTCATTCATGGTTTGGAGACTCCCAGATCTCTACGACTGCAACTAGGTCAAAGTGGCCTTCCACCAATAGAGCTTGGAGTTCCCTCACTTTATAGCCCAGTCTTCTGGCATTGATACAAACAATCCTCCATGATGCCTGTTGTCCCCTAACCCTCTTACCTGTACCCCTGTACATGTCTTGGGTATTTAACAGCTGATCATGTGTACTATGTGTAGGGTTGGTGTATCCTGGCCTGACTGTTCTATATCCCACCCATCTTTTTTACTGTTACCCTCCATGTAATCCCACCTAGACTCACTCTGTAAGAAGGCATTGCTGTTTCTTTCATGTAAATTCTGAACATAGTGCTTGTGAAAGAAGGAAGGACTCATGGATCCGGAAACCAATGTTCCCCATTTATGCAACAGTTTAAATACAGTGGGGCTGAGTGCAGTGGAAGATTAGATAACCATAGAGTGGCTTGCTTAAGGTCATTTAGTGAGACAGTTTGTGTGGTCATGGTTTAGTCAGTGTAATAAAGCATACAGCAAAGCAACACAGTTGCTGGAATGTATCAGCAGAGTGTTTGATAGCAGGAGAAAGGAGGTGATATTGCCCCTGTACCTGCCCCTGGTGAGGTCTCACCTAGAGTACTGTGCCCAGTTCTGGAGTCCATACCTGAGCAAGAACAGGGATAGGTTGAAGACCTAACAATGTAGGGTCACTGGGATGATCCAAGACCAACAGGGCAGATCCTATGAAAAACATCTGGAAGCTCTTAACACATACAGGCTGCAGGCCAGATGGGAGAGGGGCAGAATAACAGAGACATACAAGTTTCTGAGGGGAATTACAGCATATTATGGGTGTCTGTACTTAACTACTGGTGTCTCTCGAGAAAGCCATGCCCCCTGAAGAAGGGCTACGACCCAAAGCGCCGGGGCGAGTGGTTGTTGCGGTCACACTGGATGCAGCACAGTTTATTTTGCAGTAAAGCTTTCAAAAGTAAGCTACTTTATTGTGATGCTTCAGCTTTTACTTCAGTGAGTGCAGTCTTCTTGGGATTTTTGATCCGCAATTGGGCTAGCCACCCACCTGACTGGACCCGCCGTCTAAGGAGGAGCATCAGCGCTTCTTTTTGGAGCTTCTTCAAATTAGTAAAGTGAACCATGCAGGCCTGTTCACCAGGAGCAGTAGTGCAGTAACAAGAGGGAATGAATGGAAGCTCATCAATGGGAACTTCAGGACAGATGTGAAGAGCTTCTACTTCACCGACAGATTGGCGGAGCCATGAAACAGATTGCCAGTGGAGGTGGGGGGAACTATACACCAATTCAAAAATGGGTGAGATGCTTATAAGGGCTGGTAAGCTATATAAGAAGAGTTAGGAAGGCGAGTGGATAAAGGGGATTGGCTTGGGGTAGGTGTTAGATTAGGGCGTAATACTCCTATAAGATGATGGGTCAGGGGGATGGGTAGGAAAATGTTCGGGGCAGACTGGATGGACCCTTGGTCTTTATCTGCTGGGAATGTCTATATTTCTATGTTTCAAACTTAAGATCGCTTGTTTCCCTGTTCAGTGTCCTCACCACTAGACCACACCATCTTCTACAAAAGGGATAAAAAAGAAAATAGGAGCAGTTTCCAAAATAGCTCCTCCCCCTCCCAGCTTGCAGAGCAATAGCCTGCACCAAAAATGTATGAGTGAGATTTTAGTGTGAGTCAAGAGCTTTGTTTACACAAGATAGCCCATCTGCGATCAATGCCTTATTTTCAGCATGGTCCTGTAGTACAGCTGTGAGAACTACAGCACATGGAGGTCCAGTGACCTCCTCAAGTCAGTCTGTGGTCATTACACTTGTGATTTTCTGGTTTATAGACCTCTACTCCCACAACCACTGTGCACTTGTACTACACTATGCTGCACTACACTACACTACACTACCAAACACTACAGTGACTACCCTACATTATATCACACTACACTACATTACACTACACTGCACTGCATTACACTTTCAGTACAATACACATTACACTGCACTACATTACATTGCACTACACTGTACTGTATTACACTTCACTATACTACACATTACACTGCACTGCACTGCATTACACTTCAGTACACTACACAACATTACAGTACACTACATTGCATTGTACTACACTGCATTACACTTCTGTACACTACACATTACAGTACACTACGTTACATTGCACTATACTACTCAACATTACACTGTACTTTACTTCACTGTATTACATTGTACTACACTGCTTTGTATTACACTGCACCACACTACACATTACACTGCACTACATTACACACTTCACTATATTACACTGCGCTGATCTATATTACACTACAGTACATTACACTGCACTACATTACACTATACTGCACTGCACTGTATTACACTACAGTACATTAAACTGCACAGCACTACACTGTATTACATACTGTAACATTATACTACACTACACTACACCACACTACACAACACTACACTACACCACACTACATTGCACTGTACTGCACTACATTACACTACACTTCATTGCACACTACTACACTGCACTACTCTACACTACACTGCACTACGCTACACATTATACTGCACTACATTGCACTACACTGCACCATATTACACTGCACTACACTATATTACAGAGGATTATAGAGGATTGTTGTCTCTCCCTGGTCTGGGACTGCTGAAGAGTATGGTCTGAAAGTTGTGAATACAGTGCTGAAAGAGATGGCTAATTCCCTGTTAGGGGTTGGTGTGGGGATTACCTCATGGCCCTGGAGTTCTCCCGGACCCTGCTTCCAGTCCCCTTTCAGAGGACAGGGGTTGGTTGGTGAGGGGCATAGAGTGCCTTGAGGTCAGTGGACGGCGGGACAGTCTGTGTTTGTGGGGCACTCTAGAGGCTGTGTGGTTTACCGTCCCCCGAACTAAGGACATTGAGGGAAACAGTCAGAAACTGGCTAGTTTTGAATTGCATTAACTGGATTTTGCCTCTTCTGGCCTGTGCTGGAGTAATTTGATTGCACCTGGAAAAGCTGTTGCCGAATTATCTGTGACTGTATGTTTTATGTGGATTCGGGAGAGGGTGCTGTAAGTGATTTAGTGCCGTGACTTTGAGACTTGGGAATTAAGGAGGATTCCTGGAACTCATCACTGGAGTAGCTCGATTTGGAGCCAGGTGGAGTGGGCCCGATCTGTCGGGTAGGCCGTGCATCTGTGGCAGAGTGGGGGTTTGGGCTCTGAGGGTCCGGGGAGCCAGTGGTTGGAGCACTACCGCTAGGGATCTCCATGGGACCTATCCATTGGTGGGTTCCAATGGGGATCTGTGATACCTGTCACAGTGTTGGGCTGGCCACCTGTTCAGAATTTTGGGGTTTACCCCCCCGGTTTCAGAGTGAAGAGGATCATTGGAATTTGTCTCTTATACTTGGCCATGGACAGACTTTCAGTCTTATTTTCCATTGTTGGCAGCAAGAGTGTCAAATAGTCTTCTCCAGACTCTGGCAGTGAGAGCACCTGAGGACTGGGGAATATTGGTTTTATCTTGGGAGACATTATTAAGGGTATTTTACTTCTGCTCAGGGGTGTAAGCTCCTGAGAGGGTTTTTTGAGCCCTGTTGGTGGTGAGAGGACCAATGGAACTTAGATAACTGTTCTCCTCTTTTATATTGTTAGTTATTGTAGTTTAGTGTAATATTGTTTTATTCACCCCGTGGCTGTGAGAGGGCCCTGGGGAGGTGAAATTTCTGTTGGTTGATTTATTTAGTTGTTTTTATTTTTTGGGTTTATTTATTTTTTTGGGTTGGGAGGGTATTTGTTTGATTTTAATTAGATTTTTTTAGATATTTGTTTCATTCTTTAAATACTTTGTGTGTTAAGTAGTATATAATTGGTTTTCGTAAATGTGTAGGAGACCTGCCCTCACATTTATGCGCTATTCACCCTCTGCTCTTCGTGCCCTCCACCCCTATTTCCCTCTGCCCCTTCAGTTTACAACTTACCAACGCTGTAGGGTGCTAGGTATTGTGCTCAGGGGATGGGGGTGCAAACAGCAGAGGGTGAATGAGGGGGGCCACCGCATCTGGGTGGTGAAATCCAGAAGACGCCCTGGGACAAAATGGAACCCAGATCATGGTCCTCCATGTCTGGTTTCCATACCCAAGGGCAGTATCAATTGTGGTAGGCAGGAAGATCGGGCAGTCCAAGAGGTTCATCCAACTCGGTGGTGTTATGCAATGCCAGGTCCATTAAAAACAAGACTGCAATTATTGCAGATTTTGTTGAAACGGTGGACCTGGCTTGCATCACTGAGACCTGGCTGGACGAGAACTCTGGACCCATCTTGGAGGCTGTAACACCAGCTGGGTACTCAGTGATACACCGCCCAAGATTGGATCATGGGGGGGGGGGGGTAGTTGCGGTCTGTTTTAAGACCAAACTTAACCTCACGAGTGTACCAGTTGAGGAGACTGAGTCATTCGAGTGCACCGTAGTAGCAGGTGTAGGTTGTCGGATTGCCCTCATCTACCGTCCACCCGGAGATGAGAAGTCATTCCTTCAGGAAGTTGCGAACTTCATCGTCGACATGGCATTTGAGTCGCCCAGGCTGATGGTCCTGGGCGACTTCAATGCCTGGATCGACGATGAACTCTCGCCAATTTTGACAGCACTTCCTCCAGTTAATGACATCTCTGGGCCTAACACAGATTGTTACCATTGCTACTCATAAACACGGTCACTCCCTTAACTTGGTCTTCCTCCTGGGGATCAAAGCCTCTGACTTGGGGGTGGAACCAGTTGGGTGGTTCGATCACTACACCATGGGGTTTAGTTTTAGCACCCTCTTCATAGGCCTACCCCTGTGGAGATGGTCAGGTACTGCCCTTTACGGGATGCAAGTTCTCAAAGCCTAGCAGCGGTGCTTGACCTATCGTCCCTCCCAGTGGCAAACAGTGACCCAGAGACCCTCGTGATGGCCTATAACCTGGCCATTTCAGCGGCCCTGGATGTCATTGCTCCAGTCCATGTTCGTCCTCTCTCCCTTTGCCCCTGATCCCCATGGTTTGATGGGACTCTGAGGGAGATGCGGAGACTAGGACGAAGGTCAGAGCGTTGCTGGCGGAAATCTGACCTAGATGCCGACCACCTTAGATTGATGGACCAGCATCAAGTCTATCAATCTGCAATCTCCCGTAAGAAGGCAGAGTTCCTTTCCGGGGAGATTGCAGCCGCTCAGAATCAACCAGCTCCGCTGTTTTGAACTGTGGACAGACTGTGCAACCCAGCCTGTCTTCAAGTTCGAAAAGCCTTTTTCGCAAGTACAGTGCGATGAACTTGCTTGATTCTTTGCATCTAAGGTGGCTGACATCAGGACATTACTCCAACCAGCACACTCTATGGGTGTTGCTTTGGATCAGCATGAGGCCACTGCTCCTCGGTTTTCCTGGAGTACCTTCAACCGTCTGGAGTTCATGGATGTCATGCGGATTGTCCAGAGTGTGCACCCTACATGCTGTAGTTTGGATCCAGGACCAACTTCCCTGATTTTGGGTTATATGGATTCTATCGGTCCTGCCCTAGCATGGATAGTCTGGTGCTCCTTGGAAACAGGTGAGTTTCCTAGCTTCCTGAAAGAGGCGGTGGTGACACCACTCTTGAAGAAAGCTTCTTTGGACCCAGACTGCCATGCAAACTACAGACAAATCTCTAACCTTCCCTTTTTTTGGAACATGATTGAGAAAGTAGTGGCCACACAGCTGGAGGACCATTTGACCATCCATGATATCTATGAACCCCTCCAGTCCTGATTTCAAAAGAGACATAGTACAGAGACAGTGCTGGTTCGGGTGCTCAATGATCTCCTGATGGCTAGAGACCAGAAGAGCCATTCCATCTTGGTTCTTCTGGACCTCTCATCAGCTTTTGACACTGTGGACCATGGGGTACTGCTGGATCATCTGAGATTCATCTGTGGACTGTCGGGTACAGTCCTTGGATGGTTTACATCATTCCTCATGGGAAGAACTCAGAGATTGGTTTCTGGGGTTTATTCCTCAGATCCAGTTTCTCTGTCATGTGGGGTTCCTCAGGATTCAGTGTTGTCCCCCATGTTGTTCGTGGTGTATATGCTGCCCCTTGGAGACATTGTGAGAAGGTATGGGCTGAGCTTTCACGACTATGCTGATGATACCCAGCTCTACCTTTCTTTCACACTTGACCAGGATGGAGCTCTCTCTGTCTTTAATAACTGTCTTACAGAAATCCAGGAGTGGATGGATTCCAGCTGGTTGAAGTTGAACTTGGAAAAAACTGAGGCGCTGGCTGTGAATCCAGGCCGCCAGATAGGGAGGTTGTGAGTTGGTTCGCCCTCTGGACTAGTTCTCGGGGGCTTATCCCTCCCGACCTCTAAGCGGGTGCGTAACCTGGGGGTAATTTTTGATGAAGGGCTGACCCTGAATTCACAGGTGTTGGCTGTTGTCAAATCCTCCTTTTACCATCTAAGGAATATCCCCAGGATTAAGCACCTAGTTCCATCCAGCGACCTTCCCACTCTGGTTCATGCCTTCGTGTCCTCGTGCTTAGACTACTGCAACTCCTTTTACCTAGGGCTTCCAAGGTGGAAATCTGCTAACTGCAGCTGGTGCAGAACGCGGCGGCCCTGCTTTTGATGGGATCATCTCAGACCTGTCATATTTCGCCGATGCTGTGTGGACTGCATTGGCTGCCTGTACAGTGGCGAATCACCTTTAAAGTTGGTCTTCTGACTTTTAAAGCCCTACACGGACTGGGCCCGGACTACCTGAAAGAGCTTCTGGTCCCTTACTGCCCCAGGCGATCGCTCCACTCAGCCAACGAGGGGTTGCTAGAGGTTCCAAGGGTATGTTTGAAATCTTCTGGGGCGCAGGGATTTATGTACACAGCCCCAGCCCTTTGGAATTCTCTACCCCATCGGTTATGGGAGTGCGCAACCATGGAGGGATTTAAGCAGGCTTTGAAAACCTTTTTATGGAGACACGCATTTGGTGACTGATAAAATAATGATACTACTGATTTTATATGATGTGTTGTTGATGTCTGATTTGTGATTTTAATTTGTGAGGCGCCTTAGTATTTGAAAGGCACCTAAAAAATAAAGCTTATTATTATTATTATTATTACACTACAGTACATTACACTGCACTGCACTACACTGTATTGCATAACATTATACTGTACTACAGTACACCACATAACACAACACTATACCACACTACATTGCACTGTACTGTACTGCACTACACTACACTATATAGTACTCTGCTATACTACACTGCACTACACTACATCACACTACACTACACCACACTACACTGCACTACACTGCACTACACTACACAGCACTACACTACACCACACTACACTGCACTACACTACACTACACTGCATTACACTGCACTGGACTGTCTTGGAAAGGAAGCAAAAGTAATTTAAAAACAGAGTGATGGGGAATTCCTATTGAGTTTGCTGGGGTGGGGCGGAAGATAGCTTGATGAGCTAGTGGTTGTTCTTTCCCAAGTTTGTATGTTCATATAGTTAGAGGAGCAGCTTCATCCCTGTGGGAAACTCATCATCATAAATTGATGTTGGTAAACCCACAGAGCTCAGCATATCTTCCAAAAGAGAATGCTCCGCTGGAAACATTGATGTCAGATTTGGCAGGGAAAGCTTTATTCACTGAGAAACCTCAGAGTGTGTTTGGCTTAGTCTCATCAACCTAGGCAGGACAGTATGCAGATTTGCTTCTTTTCCCCAATAATAGTCTCAAAAATAGAGAGCAGTGATGGGACACCTTTTCTTGTTCTAGTTAGAACCTTAAAAGAGCCCAAAAGGTTCATGTTTTCAAATCTCATTTCAGACCCACTGATGTCCTTATATTTGCATATTAATTATGTGCTGACTAAATACTAATTTCCCTTTGACAGACAGAACTACTACTGGTATATCTTTATGGCTGCTTGGCGTAGCCACTGGACTTGCTGTGGGTACATTCATTCATTTTACTTTGTTGTTTGGGTAAGTACACTGGAATGCAACTCTGTTTACAGGCACAACCCAAAGTCAGGTTCAAAGGATACTTCAACAAACAGTAGTGAATAGGCACTATAACGTTCCACGTCAGCTAAACAAACAGCAGTTTGGTGTGACATAACAGTTATAGGGACAATAAAGTTTCAAGTCAATTAAACAATACATTGGTACACAGTATTAAAAACATTCACATTTAGATAGGCCAGTCAGGTGGGATGATAATGCCGAAGAAAAAGCATTGTGAGTAGGCAGACGCCTAATGTGAGGGGGAATTTCACTTCAGATGGTTGCCACAGAATGAGCAAAAGTTAGTTGGCCACTTAGAGTGTGTACAAATGGTACTTTTCAGAGGTGTTGGTCTTGTGAAGAGCATGTGTTGAAGCTTGATATGCTGTCCATAGGAGACTTAGACGGAATAGGTGGGAAGCCTACCTTCCGAAGCCTATATATAAGTTGGGACAAGGACAGCTTGTAATTCAAGGGGACAGGAAGCCAGCCCAATCTTCCTAGTATTTCACAGTGATGCGTCGTATTTGGAGCTGTTAGTGTAAATCTGCCTATCCTGTCAAATAAAACTGCATTCTCATGTAATATATTTGTTGGGGCAGTCAGTCACTGTTGAGGTGTAATTAACTAGTGATAGTAGATTTTGGTTAACGATCACCATTCTGGTCTCAGGTGTTAGAAAAGTTCAGATTCTATATAAAGTAGCAATTTTTGCATGAACTTGGGACATGACTATGTCCATGTGGGGTCCAAAGTTACCCCAAGATACGAACATACAAATATGCTAGCAGAAACAGACCACCCAGTCTATCTAAGTCTGCTTGAGCGTGCAGATAGCACCCCTAGTTTGCAGCTGCCCCACCCCCCTTCCCTATGTCATCCCACTGCCACCCCCACCCTCACTCTCCCCTGTTCCCTGTCCCATGCCCATTTGTAGCTGTTCACAGATTTACATGATACCACCCATTCTAGTAGGGCATTCCATTTTGCTACTACCCTCTCTGTGAAATAGTGTCTCCTCATTTTCTTCCTAAATCTTCCCCCCTCTATTCTTAGCCCATGTCCCCTGGTGACCCTCCCCCTCCTTAACTTAAAGACCCTATCTGCCCCATCCTTATTAACATACTAACATACTAATTGCCAGCAGATTAGGCCTTACAGTCTATCGAGTCTGCTCGAACCTCAGATCCCTAGTTGGGTGCCAAGGGCCCCCCCTCTGTGTTCCAGAAACCCCTATCATCCATCCCCACCCCCTGGGCCAGGACATCATCTGATACATCTGCTTTCTGTGTCTGTCCCACCCTCTCTTGAAGTCCTCCACTGTGGATCTCTGAACCAGCTCGCCAGGCAGCGCATTCCAAGGGTCCACCACCTTCTCAGTGCAAAACCTTCTCCTCTTTTCCCCCCTCACCCTTCCACCTTCCAACTTTCAACCATGCCCTCTGGTGATACCTCCCTGCTTTAGCCTAAAGATCCCCTCCATGTTTACCCTATTTATTCCTTTGAGGTACTTGGAGACGTCAATCATGTCCCCCCGTCTCTCCTCTCCTCCAATGAAAACAGGCAGAGCTCCTCAAGTCTGTCCTCATACGTCAAATCCCCTAGTCCTTGTATCATCTTAGTTACCCTCCTCTGCCCCCTCTCCAGGAGCTGTATGTCCTCTTCAAGTGTGGTCTCCAGTACTGTACACAGTACTCAAGGTGTGGTCTAACCAGTCCATTGTACAGTGGCAGAATCACTTCCTGCTCCTAGAGGTGATCCCCCTTATGATGCATCCCAACATCCTGTTTGCCTTGCTAGCCACTCTCCTGCACTGCTCAGAGTTATTCATACATGCATCCACCATGACCCCTAGGTCTTTTTCCCCTGTTGAGGCCTCCAGCATCTCCCCTCCCAGGGTGTACCTGTGTTTAGAGTTTCCCCACCCAAGATGTAACACCTTGCACTTGGTGATAATGAAATTTAATTTCCATGTGTGAGCCCAGCATTCCAGGGTGCCCAGGTCCCCTTGCAGTGCCAACCTCCCCTCTTCCCCCTCAACTACTGCTCCCATCTTGGCGTCATCAGCGAAGAGACTCATTTCACACCATATACCCTCCCTGATGTCCGATATGAATGCATTAAACAGGATCGGACCCAGGACCGAGCCCTGCGGTACCCCACTACCGACCTCTCTAGGGTTCGAAAGCTCCCCACTGACCACTAATCTCTGGGTGCATCCAGCTAGCCAGTTTTCAATCCATCTGACCATCAAAGGGCCTACTCCCAAACCCATCAGTTTCTCCACCAGACCATTGTGGGAGACAGAGTCAAACGCCTTGATGAAGTCCAAGAATAATACATCCACAGGCTTTTCCCTGTCCAGTTCTGATGTTACCCATTCATAGAACTCCACAAGATTGGTTTAACGTGATCTACCTGGCACAAACCCATGTTGCTAACTATCCAGACCTCCCACCTCCTCCAAGTACACCCCCAATCGTTCCTTTAGTATACTCTCCATTAATTTTCCCACCACCGAGGTCAAACTGATAGGTCTATAGTTACCTGGTACTTCCCTCGACCCCCCTTTATGGATTGGCACCACATGTGCCTCTCGCCAATCCCTAGGTACCCTCTCTGCTCAAGTGACCTGTTGAAGAGCTCCGCCATGGGTGTCAGCCAGTGTCCACCAATTCCCCATAGTACTTTGGATGAATGCCATCCGGCCCAGGAGATTTGTCTTTCTTTAGGGCCTTGAGGGCTAACCACACCCTTTTGGCAGAGATAGCATCATCCATCCCCTCCACCTTACTGGCCTTTTTATCCTTATCCTGATGTGACACACCTGGGGTACCTCTCCCTCCCTCTTGCTCCATTTCTGTTGCTCCCCTGATCCCACTCACTACCGCCTCTATCCCCATTGTGCCTTGCTTTGTAGATATCCCATCCCCCTCCCTAGTGAACACAGAGGTGAAGTACTCATTTAATACCTCTGCCTGGTCCCTCACCTCTTCCACCCACCCTCCTTCTGATCTCAATCTGCCGAGATGGCCCTTAGTTTTTCTCCACTCCCCAATGCACCGGAAGAACCCTTTTCCCTCCATGTATCCCCTGTGCCAGCTGTTGCTCTTACTGGACTTTGCCCCTCACCATCTGGGTGTCTTTTCTAGATGCAAGATGGTACATTTCCTTTTCCCTATCCCCTCTTGTTGTTTTATATTTTTTGTAGGCCGCCTTCTTTTCTCTGACCGCTACCTGAACCTCACTGGACCACCAGCATGGTTTATGTGACCTTCCTCCCTTATGTTTCACCTTAGCACAGGTCCTGACTGCCTCATGAAGACCCCGTTTTATGACCTCCCATCTCTTTTCCACATTTGTCATTGATGTAATCCCCTTCAAGTGATCCTTGAGAATATTTCCCATGCCTACAAAGTCTGCACCCCTGAAGTCCACTGCCAGTGTCCTAGATCTCTTCCCCCCCTCCTCCCCCATGCTTATTTGAAACCAGACAGTATTGCGGTCACTCCCAGTCAGGGGATCCTCTACAACCAGGTCCCTTAACAGATCCCCATCTGCCAGAACCACGTCCAGGACATGCCCCTCCCTTGTGGGCTCCATCACGTGCTGTGTTAAGAACACATCCTGGAAGCTGTCCGGCAGCCTCTGCTCCTTGGCCACCTTAGAGGGCATGGTTCCCCAGTTTGTACCTGGCATATTAAGGTCCCCCATCAACACCACTCCTTCCCCTTTTGGTCCACACTGGGCAATGATGTTGCCCAGCAAACCATCCTCCAGGACATCACCCATCCTAGGGGGCCTATATACTACACCCAGTTTGACCTTACCTCCTGCTGGGGTTCATAAGGTGACCCATAAGGCCTCCACGTTTCCCTCTGCCTCTTCTACCCTAGCAATTTCTATGCCACCTCTAATGAACATAGCCACTCCACACCCTCTGCCCTCCTTTCTATCCTTCCTAAGCATAGTGGACCCCTGCACGTTTAGGTCCCAGTCATGGTTACTGTTGGCCCACTTTTCCGTGACTACCGCCACATCCACCCACCCTCGAACAGCATGGCCTGGAACTCTGGCAACTTGTTTCCCAAGCTCCTGGCATTTACTAACACCACCCCCCCAACCCTTATCCCTGATCCCCTTTGTCAAACTCCACCCAGGTTCCCTATACTTCCATCCTCCCTCTGCTCTTCCTGAAACCTACTCCTCAGTCTGTTTCCTCCCCTTGGGTTTGAAGGCTACTCCCTCATCTGGAGGAGAGGCTTCTGGTCAGCCCTCCTTATCCCTACCCCTCACGAGTTTAAACCCCACCTTTCTTGAATGTAGTCAGCCACCCCTGTTTAAGGACTTCTTCCCTAATGGGGCAAGATGAAGCCTGTCCTGGATACAGTCCCTTATCCTCCCAAACTCTTTTCCAGTTCCCTAACACCCCAACCCACTCTCTTCATCCCACTTCCTGAGCCAGTCATTAACCTCTGTGATCTTCATTTTTTCTCCACTGAGGCCTTTGGTACTGGCAATATCTCTGAAAGAAATGTTGCATTCATTATCCCGACAGATTCTGGCAAGTTCTTGGAATCTTGTTTGATTTCCAAAACGCCATTTCCTCTTTAGATCGTTAGTTCCCAAAATGCACCAGGAACCAGTTTCCTCCACAATCCCTAACCAGTTCATACACCATGAACTTACTCTGTGCACTGTCAGCCCAGAGATACTCACTACCTTCACCTGGCTATGGCATCCACCCCCTGTTCCTCCCACTGGATACCCTAATCATCGAGTCTCCCAACAAAAAACCTTAACACTGCCATCATCCTTATGGTTACCTCCACTATGCGCCTCAACCCCCATCCCCTTTATTCGTGATCTCAATTCCATGGGAGTCTTCCTGCCTTATTAGAGACCCCCTTGTCGCCCTCCCCTTTCTCCCTCCCTTGTTACTTTGCCCACTTAACTCAGACCCCCACCTGAATAGGTGTCCCCTTTAACCCTCTCTTATCCGAACCATTTATCCTGGCCCTGATGGCTTCCCCTTCCCCCACACCGCCATCCTCCCCCCTTGTAATAGTACCCCTACCTCCAGAGGCCCTCTGTGGGTCCCCTTTACCTAGGGCCCCATCTTTGGTACAGACCCCCCTGCTGAAGTGGGGGCTCCTCCCCGGCCTCCTTGTCTCCCAGTTTCTCTCCAGTCGTGCTCTCCTTCCTCATGTCTGCAATATGTTGCATCTCCCCCATCTGCTTAACATTTATGTTTCCCCTTCTCCCTCTAGGACTATTTCTATCCTTTCCATTGCCGGTCTGTGATGCCCTATGGGTCTGCAACTCCCTTCCCTGGCCTCTGTATCAGTTTCCTCATTTCCACCAACCCCTTCCTCCCCCTCTAGGTTGCTTAGTAGCTCAAATTTATTGTACCAGTCTATGCCAGCCTCCATCAAGTAACCTGAGTTTCCCCCGACTGCCCCTCTAAACTGCCCCTCTTCCTCCCCTCTTGCCCTGTTCTCTTTAGGAGCTCCCTTTCCACAGTCTGCTCTTTTAGGCTTCCCCACAATAGCCCCTCCCTTCTCACTGTCTGCTCTTCTAGGCTTCCCCACAACAGCCCCTGCTGACTCTTCCCCCTCCACTCTCTTTATATTCGGAATGTTTACCCCGTACATTTTCCCCTTAGCATCAACATCCCTATCTAAGGGTCCTCTGTCCCTAATATCCCCCCTCCTGCTTGCTGTAACATAACATCCTGTAATTTCTGAGCGTTGCCCCAGCCTCCCCTCAGCCCCACTCTTCTGCTGCCCATATCCACACCCCTTATCCTTGGACACCCCTCCCAACTCCCCCAGCTTACTCTTTAACCAATACAATTCACTCCTGATACAAGATAGTTGTCTACAGAGTGGGCAGCCTCACTCTCTCCAGGCCCAGTTGAGAATTATTGCCATCCCACAGCCTGTGCAGCCTACAACCCTTCTGAAGATGCCTGCCATGGTGGAATGTGGCCACCCTGTGTGTCTCTCTCTGTTCATAATGGCACACACCCCTTTTCTCAGTCCCTTCCCCCTGGAATACAGTCTCTCTATATACTGACTGCAGTTATTTATGAACCCAATTTCAACCCCACCAATAAAGTTCCCAAGTCTCACAAACACATACAGTCCAGTGTGTGTCCAGTCCCACTAACAGTGTGTGTTGCAGACATCAGGTACTGTATGATGTCACAGGCTCACCAGTTCCTGTTGCTTCAAATTTCAGTCACAAACAGAAATGCACAGCCCTTCAATCCCAACCCCCAGTGGCTTTTCAGTATTTAAGAAAACCTACAAAACAGGGTGGGAGGGCTCTACCACCACCAGGCAAACATGACATTTAAATTTCACTCTAGTTGTCACTGCCAAACAAGTGTTCCCACATCCAGCACACAAGCCCCAATAGTTGCAATATCACAGCCCAAGTAACAGTTCTAACTCAGAGCAGTAATTTTTAACACTCAGAACTAATTTCAAGTACAAAACTATTCAAATATTTCAGTTAAAACAGAAGATAAAACCAAACCTCTTTCCTGAACAACCTCCTACTTCTGTTCCCAGGTGATACTTGAATGTCTCTATCATGTCCCCCCGTCCTTTCTATCCTCCAGGGTGTACATATTCAGGTCTCCCAGCCTGCTGTCATAGTCTCTCCTCACCATTCCACATATCACATATCTGGAATGTGTAGTACGGTATGGGCTGCACGCTGGGAACCAATGGTGTACAGCCCATCGACGGGTGCCGGGCCGGTGGGCGGTGGGTGGCAGGCAGGGGTGCTGCCGCTGGCTGAAGGGGGAGTGGGGCGGTGGGGCTCAGTCGGCGGGTGGGGAGGGTGGTACCCTAGACCACCAGGAATATAGGAAATATTTCTGTTTTTAATTAGAAATGCCTGCGATCAGGCAGATAGCGGTCCACTGGACCACCAGGGATATTGGACTTATTTCTGTATTTATACAGATGCCCACGATCGGGCAGATAGCAGTCCACTGGACCACCAGGGATATAGGACTTATTTCTTTCTTTATACAGATGCCCGCGATTGGGCAGGCAGCGGTCTACTGGACCACCAGAGATATTGGACGGAATATCTTTTTATTACAAATGCCCGCGATTGGGCTGTGGAGCACATTGCCGGCTGCAGGGGGTGTCGATCCCCGACGGCTGCTGCCTGGCAGGGCGCCAGGTGCAAGTGGTCGGGAATCGGTGCACCTGCATGCAAATGGGACCATAATGACATGCAAATGGCCCCATTTTCACCTTGCATACATTATGGCCCCATTTGCATGTCAAGTTTTGAATATCACGGTTGCTGAGCATAGCACAATGGAACCTGCGTTAGCGCATCCCCTGCTCCACTCTGGCCACTTGAACTGGCGCAGTGCCACTGCGCCATGCACACTGCGGGTGGCCAGGGTGCAATATTCAATGCTGCTGAGCCATGGCACAGCTCCGTTGAATATCGCCCAGTCCACACCCCTGCGCAGCCAAGTTGAGCTGCGCCCAAGCTTGTGCCACAGCCTGTCGCAGTTTGAATATCTGGGCCCTTAAGTGCAAAAAAAACAACAACATGACACTTAGGTGGAGGAACTATTTTATTAAAAATGACACAAACATACACGTTTTTTCCTACTTTAAATTGGAAATGTAACCTACCAAATGCAGTTGCAGTAAAGATGGCCATTTCATAAGTGCAATAAACCACTCCAGGGTGTGCGCTAGACACTTTTATACATGGCTAAGAGGCTGGAAGCACTGGGCCGGTGGCCTCGTGCCTCATGACACCTCCTAGCCATGTGTTAAAGTGTCTAACGCTCACCCTGTCGTGACTTATTGCTTACATGTACCTCCACCTAGTACTCTAGATAGGTCCAAATACACATTCAGTCTTCTGGATATGTGAGCAGCAGAATCTGCTGTTCCTCTCCAGTATAATCTGGTTATAACAGGGCAGTGAGAATACAGTTTGCTACTGAAATCAATGCACTGGCAGCAGTGTGGCTAGTCAGCATAAAACTGATTAACATCTATGAGGATAGCACCACCCTTAAACTCTGTTCCAGTTCTATCAATGGTATATTATTCCCTTACAAGTGCTATATTAAAGTTTTCAAACAAATTTACTGTAATTGGGCTACCTGCATGGAGGGACTGAGAAGTGGACACATATGCACTGGAACATCATGTACTTTTCACTTTGTAACTGTTATTATCGAGTGTTTGTTTCGGCGATGCTTATTCGAACCTCAGCTGAGGTTCCAGACTTGAAGAGGATGTGAAGTATTTGGACACTGGAGAGTGTAGCCCCCCCATGGCAAAATATGGGTTTTACTTCACGTTGCAACACTATGCCAGTCCAGTACTGCCCTATTTGATTGCACTAGGGGTTAATGTTTGCTTCCTTTACCCCTCAGCAACAGGAAGCATGTTAATTTCCTGAGTACATCCTGTACTCTTCGGCTGCTGTACTGTTCTGGGCTTTCTGGTTACCCACCCCATGGGTGTAAGTTAGGGGCCCTGCCCTGGTTTTTGAGGTGTTCATGGTGCTAGTAACTATGCCAGTAAAGGGGCAGTGAATGCTCCAGCTGTAACCCACCAGAAGAAGGCATGGACGACTGGGATGGTGGCAGATTCCCAGGTTTGACATGGCACTGGTTCTCTTTTCAGTGGGTCTCTAGAGTTCAGGTCCTGGCTTCAATTCATTGGTGGGACAGCAGGGGCCTGTTTATGACTCACCCCCAAAGGAGGACTGCTTGGTGACATTCACGTTCACCATCCCAAGGTCCAGAAATGTAACCTGTAGTTTTCCTGATGATTCCAGGCTCTCAAGCAGGTAGTGAAGGTTAAACTGTACTTGCCCAAAACAGAGGAACACCCCTGAGACATTGGGGCCCAAGAGTAGGGTATCAATCAATCAATCAATAAACAATCAAACTTTATTTAACCAGGCAAAATCATCCTTGAGCATTTGCAAGATGGTCCTGGACAAGTAGGACATATACAACTACAGCAGAATTACCAGATAAGCAGTGTACACACAATGAGCAAATAAAGAAAGAGACAGAGGAACAGATAACATCAGGGCTGGGGAGTACATATGATGAACACTATCTGGATTGATAATTGAGTGTATATATAAAGGATTCCCTCAAGATGTGGGATTATTCAGTCAAAGGTCACAAAGTTACAATAAGATGAGGGATACCAGGTAGGGTAAATGAGGGAACAACAACCAAAGGTTTATGGGTGGGGGAAAAACAAAGGAAAGGGTCGGTGAGGGGTGGAAATAGATGTAGTTAAAGAAACAGGTGGGAGTTGGCAGAATAATCCCAAGGTGGAAAGAAGAAGAGAAGTGCTAGGGGAATACGTGTAAGTGCCAAGAGCTTGGGGAGCCACAGGAGTTGGAGGAGGTGATTATTTGCAGCATACACACAGGGCTCTCAGTTTGAGAGTGAGCAGCCTCCTGAAAGAGTGAGGCCCTGGGAGGGAGGACAGCCTGAGAGTTTTTTTGCATGACATTCCAAAGGGTGGACACAGAAAAGATGATAGCCGCTGAGCCATGTTGTGTCCTTATTTTGGGTACTTTAAGAGAGAGACAAGAGACAAACTCCTTAGATCATATGTTCCCTCAGTACGCTGAAACAGCGTAGAAATATAGGTCAGCAATTTATCAGTTAGGACTCAGTATGTCCACATGAGGGCATTTTTTTGCCTCCTCAGAGTGTGGGAGGGCGAGTCTAGCTCCTGATAGAGCAGGCAGTGGTGGGTGCATAATGGCATGTTTAAGACAAATATCAATAGAGGGTGTCAAGTTTACATAGTGCCTGAATAGGACAGTGACTATAGAGAAAGTCAGCATAATCCAGCAGCAGTAGAAAAGTTGTTTGGACAAGTCATTTCCTTGCTTCAAGAGTAAGGAGGTGTCTTATCTGATAAAATATGCCTAGACGTTGTCTTAGTTTTTTAGATAGTTCATTAAGGTGAGCCAAGAAGTTGAGCCTGTTATCAAGCCAAACGCGCAGGTACTTGAATTTTTCTACTAGTTCCAAAGCTTCACCAAGCAAGGTATAAATCTGGAGGCTTGAAGATGGTCCTTTGTAGTGGGCAGCACAAGGCTAGATAATCATAGCTTTGGTCTTTTTGGCATTAAGCAGAAGCTTGAGCATTATTAAGTTGCATTGAAGGATGTCAAAGTCTAACTGAAGCTCCTTGTAGGCTACGTCTAGGGAGGTGTTAGTAGTATAGAGCACAGTATCATCAGCGAACAGATGAACGTTACTTGTGCATATAAAGGAGTCTATATGGTTTATATAAATAGCAAAGAGAATAGGGCACAAGATGGAGTCTTGAGGCACACCACGCGGCAGGGACTTTAACTGAGACAGTTCCCCTTGATCTTTGATTTGTTGCATTCAGTTGGTGAGGTAACAATCAAACCACGTTAAGGCAATGTTGTTTACCCCAATGCTGCTCAAGACATTAAGTAGAATATCATGATCCCCTGTATCGAAGGCCTTGCTAAGATCTAGAAAGAGGGCATAGGTGTATTGCTTAGTATCCAGGGCAGTTTGCCATTCATTGGACACTTTGGTAAGGGCTGATACAGTACTGTGCTTGGGCCTAAATCCCAGTTAGGAGGGGTTTAGGATGTTTTCGGTGTCAAGGAATTCTCTGAGTTGAGAGTTAACAATTTTTTCCAGAGTCTTTGATAGGATTGGGAGAAGGGAAATCGGACGGTAGTTGTTCAGGTCAGTTGGGTCACTAGATTTAAAAAGAGGAATAATGTGCGCTATTTTCCAAAGTGGTGGCAACTCACCATGAGCCAAGGAACTATTAAAAAGGTGAACAATTGGAGCTGTCAGGTGATAGCAGCCAAGTTTCAAGAAGAAAGGTTCTAAGCAGTCAGCACCGGCACACTTTTTAGTGTCCAAGGCTAGCAGGAGGTCCTCCACCTGTTTAAAGGTTACTGGATGAAAGCTAAAGGAGGAGTGCCCCGGGATGGCTGTGGTGACAGGGCTAGGACCGTCATTGTCATCACTGCAGACACTCACTTTACTGGCGGATGAGGCATCAAACACAAGGCCTGCGGTGGCAAAGTGGCTATTAAGCTTTTCTAGAATGTCCACCCTGTCCATATAGGAAACGTCTCCTACCACAGTCTTGGCAGGCAAAGGTGAGGCTGACGAGTGACCTACAACCTCTCTAAGAACTTTCCAGAATTTAATGGAACAATTTTTATTTTCTTCGAGAGCGGACTGAAAATAACGTGATTTTTCAGTTCTAACAAGTTTGGTGCAGGCATTCCTAGCAACCCGAAAGGCCAGCCAGTCAGAATCCAATTTTGTTTTCCATGCCCTTTTCCACAGTACATCCCTGTCCCTCAGAGCTTTCTTTAGGGCCGGTGTAAACCAGTCAGGTGACCTTTTCCTAGATTGGATTTTTCTAAGCAGTGCATGTTTATCAATCACCTTCAGTACCAGGTTTTGGAAGATATTATAGGCTTCTGAGACAGAGGGTTCCAGGTAAAAATCCTGCCAGTTAATATTCCCTAGGTCTGCCAGGAAGGCAGGTTGGCAGAAATGTTTTAGACTTCATTTTAGTTTAAAAGTGGAGGTAGGAGGCCGGTAAGGGGAGTTTCTAATACAGGCAGTAGCACAGTGGTCACTCAGGTCACTGTGGAAAACCCCTGTGTGAGAGATATTGTGTGGCTTATTAACCAGCATAAGATCCAGTAATGAGCTGTGGTCAGGGGATTTCTTGTTAGGACGGGTATTCTTCGGGGTAATCTGGGTTAGGCCATGCTCATCGCAGAACTCCTTAATTTTGTTGGAGCAGGCATCATTCCAATTGAGATTAAAGTCCCCCATTATTATGCATTCTGAGTTTGTTTTTTCCAACAGGGAGTGATGGTGACCCAGTATGCCAAACCCCGCAGAAGGGGGCCTATAACAAGCAGATATTAAGAGGGCCACTCCAGAAGATAAGGTCAATTTCACAGCTAGGCAGTCAAATTCCTTCAGTATAGAGGTGCAAACAATATCAGAGACAGAGAGATTGGTTTTGGTATATATGGCAACTCCACCGCCCCTTGTTGGCCTGTCACACCTGAATAAATTATAACCGTGGATATTAACAGTTTTGTGTGGAATGTTGTTCGTGAGCCATGTTTCCAAAAACATAGCGATATCTGGAGCCGTATGTAGTACCCAGGCTTGGATCATGTCGAATTCTTTAGGCAAGCTATGGATATTCATATGTAGAAAGCTGAGACCTTTTAGCAGAGGGAGGTCCGAGGGTGCATCTATAAAAAGGGGTGGACCGGGGTTTAATTCCACACTCCCTGAGCAGAGTATAAGAAGAGGAACTAATAGTTTCCCAAGGCAGTTTATAATCGCTTTTAACGTGAGTTTATTCCGACTCTTAGTGTGCACAGTTTTGCGATTTGCATTGCTAGGGGTAGCAAACCAACAAGAGAGGGGCAGGGCATAGATCACCACTCTAACTGGGAGAAGGAACGATAAGTGGGTATTGATGGAAGATCTGGGCTGGAGGGGAGATACAGTGAGTGTGTGGAGGTCAGTACCTTTGGAGTAGGACAGATAGTGAGCTAACAACGTACCATGTAGCCCTTGGTACTTTGACATGTCTTGCAGGACTGTATTCTCCGTACATTTAACAATGAGGTCATAAGGGAGGAGTAGGAAGCAGCTGAGGACAAGAATAGTTGTCAGTGGAGCCATTAGATTAGAGGTGAATCAGTAGGAAGGGAGGACGGGCATGCGGTGCCAGTCAAGTACAGGGGGAGGAGTATCTCTTTAGGAGGGGAGGCAGCTTATAACCTACACCAACACAGTTTGGCGGTGACCTAAAAAGGAAGATGTCTTTAAGGGGAGGACAGGACAAGTGTTAGGCCTAAAGCTGCACTCTGTATCTTTAAGAGTAGTTGCAATATTAGTGAGAAGGAAGGAAGAAGATTGCATAGGGGTGGTGCTAAGGAGGGAGGGAGAGTATTTAATAAAGGCTGGAGGTGGGGAGAGGGGGTTGGCGTAAACATTCAAGCAAGGAGGAGACAGTAAGAGAGAAAGTGAAGCAGAAATTGGATTATTTGCAGGGCAAAGCTTACAACTGTGAGCCAAATGAAATCTAGTCTAAACAGAAGAAACTGTATCACTTTAAAGTTAGTTTCTGCTCCAATATAGATTAGCACTGGACCTTAAAACAAAGGGAGCTGTAATACTTTTAACTTTTTACTGCAGCCTAAAATAACTTGCACTTCAAACCACCCTTGCAGTGCAAAATTGCTGTAAACAGGCTTAAGTTCATGTTTACATTAGGATTCACAGAACAGTTTGGAGAGGCTTAACCAGTACCACAACCAGTAACATTAGCTTAAGGTCCAGAAGGAGATGGAGTAGCAAGGAAAATAAAGAACTGCAGCAGCCTGTCAGCAGGCAGAGATGATGGTTCTGGACAGTCAAGTTTCAGCAGCATACCTTCGGTCCGGTGATCGGAGGGCAGTACAGTGAGGAAGGCAGTCGGCGGACAGAAGAGGCCCACCCGGCTGCTTACAGCAGCAGAGGCACCCATGTCAAGGGTGAAGCTTCAGTCTGGTGATCGGAGGGCAGTACAGTGAGGAAGGCAGCTGGCGGACAGAAAAGGCTAAGTAAGATGCAGTGAGTCCATTGTACCTCATTTTCCTTGGTGCCCATGCCCAGGTTCTGTTGTGTTAGCTAGAAGGATATATTCCTCACTACGTCCATTACAGAGGGCATCATGACTGCATAAATATGTGCTATAGGGTGCATGTAAATTCTATGACTTCCTTGGTCCCTTCATGGCTATAGAAACATAGAAACATAGAATTTGACGGCAGATAAGGACCGCTTGGCCCACCTAGTCTGCCCATTTCCCTACCTGATGGATAAGCTGCATATTCTAGTTAATCAACAGCTTACTTCCTCCCACCCCCCATTAGAATTGCCTTATGCCTGTCCCATGCATTCTTGAATTCTCCCACTGTTCCTGACTCCACAGCCTCCTCAGGAAGGCTGTTCCATGCATCCACAACCCCCTCTGTGAAAAAATACTTTCTAACATTACCTCTGAGTCGTCCCCCATCTATCTTCAAATTGTGCCCCTATAATAGGGAACGTATACTATGTATTATATGTTGCGTTAAGTGATACATTTTGCTCCTACTGCACACAGGCTTGGGAAATGTTACTGATATATGAACATATGAATTTGCCAGTAGATAAAGTCCTTATGGTCTATCGAGTCTGCTCGGGTGTGCAGCTAGCAACCCTTATACTGCAGCTTTCCCTCCCTCCCCTCCCCTGACCCTCCCTCTTACACTATGACATCCCCTTTTGAAGCAGTCCACTGTTCTACAGGATACCACTTCCACAGGCAACGTGTTCCACCCAGACACCACTCACTCCATAAAAAAGTGTCTTCTCATTTCCCTCCTAAACCTTCCCCTCTCCAATCTGAGATCGTGACCTCGAGTGTCCCTACCCCCTTAACTTGAATAGTCCCTCCGTGCCTGTCTTGTTTATTCCCTTCATGTACTTGAAGGCTTCAATCATATCACCTCTGTCTCTCCTCCAGTGAGTACATGTTCAACTCCCTCAGCCTGCTCACATAGGGTACGTCCCCTAGTCCCTGGATCATCTTTGTTGCCCTGCGCTGCACCCCATCCAATAACTTAATGTCCCTCTTCAGGTATGGGTGCCAGTACTGCACGCAGCATTCCAGGTGTGGCCTAACCAGTGACCTATACAACAGCAGGATCACCTCCCCTCTCCTTGAAGATATACCCCTGGCAATACAACCCAGCATTTTGTTGGCCTTTGCAGCTGCTTTCCTGCATTGTGCTGAGTTGTTCATTGAGCCCATAATGATTTGTTTGGGCCTCCATAGGGGTAGAAGTCAGGGCTGCAGCTATGTAATTCCTCCATTTGTTATGGTACTGTGCATGGTACATACATAGATACATAGACAGTGTCGGCCGATAAGGGCCTATGGCCCACCCAGTCTGCCCATTTAAGTTTGTAAGTTCAGTTTATGTTTTCCAGGAAGTCTGTTGCCCCTTACCCCTGACCTTCAGAATTCCTTTATGTCTATCCCATGCATTCTTAAATCCCGTGATTGTTTCAGCCCCCACCACTTCCTCTGGCAGGGTGTTCCACTTGTCCACCACCGTTCTGTGAAGAAATTCTTCCTCACGTTTCCTCTGAATCGTCCTCCCTCCAACTTCATCCCATGCCCTCTAGTGCTGGAACATCTTTTTCGCTTAAAAATAGTGCATTCCTGCACCCTGTTCCTCCCTGTAAGATACTTGTATGTCTCTATCATATCCCCTCTCTCCCTCCTCTCCTCCAGGGAGTACATGTTCAGTGCCTTCAACCTGTCCTCATAGGACTTGTGATGCAATCCATGCACCATCTTTGTTGCCCTCCTCTGAACCTTCTCTACCCTGTCTATGTCCTTACATAGGTAAGGTCTCCAGAACTGCACAGTGTACTCCAGGTGCGCCTCACTAGTGTCTTGTATAGTGGAATTATGACCTCCCTTTTCCTGCTGGTGATGCCCATGCCTGTCATCCCAGCATCCTATTTGCTTTACCTGCTGCCTTGTCACACTGTTTCCCTGCCTTGAGGTCATCAGAGATGATAACTCCAAGATCCCTTTCCTGCTTGGTGCATGCTATATCCTCACCCCTCAACTGATATATTGTGCCAGGTTTTTGTGCCCCATATGCATTATCTTGCACTTCCTTGCATTGAATTTCAGCTGCCAAACCCTGACCTTTCTTCAAGTTTCTGCAGGTCCTTCTCATTCTGTCTACACCCTCTGGTGTGTCTACTCTGTTACAGAGCTTTGTGTCATCAGCGAACAGTGAAATTCTGCCTTCTAGGTCCTGTGCAATGTCACTGATGAAGATATTGAATAGTACCGGTCCCAGCACTGATCCCTGTGGTACCCCACTGGTCACTCTTCCCTCTGTGGAGTGACAGCCATTTACCACCACCCTCTGTGTCCTGCTGCCCAGCCAGTTACCTACCCACCGCACTACTGTCCTGCCTACCCATATTCCCAGTTTGTGCAATAGTTTCTATGTGGCACAGTGTCAAAGGCCTTGCTGAAGTCCAGATAGGCTATGTCCACTGCCCTCCCGATCCACCTCCTAGTCACCCAGTCAAAAATTCAATGAGGTTGGTCTGACATGACCTTCCCTGGTGAAACCATGCTGCTTTGGGTCCTGTAGTCCATTGACAACCAGATGTTCCACCAGTCTCTCCTTCAGTAGTGCTTCCATGATCTTCCCCACTACCGAGGTGAGGCTGACTGTCTGTAGTTCCCGCTTCCTCTTTGTTCCCACTTTTGTATAAAGGGACTACATCTGCTATCCTCCAGTCTTTGGGTACCTCCCTGTTTCTAGTGATCGACTAAACAGGATAGCAAGAGGTTCAGCCACCACCTCTCTTAGTTCTTTAAGGACCCTAGGTGCACCCATCTGGCCCCATTGCTTTATCAACTCTTATTACTTCCAGTTCCTTCAGGACCCTTTCTCGTGTAAAGGGACTTGTGTCCATTTCTGCAACATTCTCACCCCTTGTACTCCATTCAGACCCATTACCCTCCTCTTCCTCAGTGAAGACTGAGCAGAAATACCTGTTCAGTATGTCAGCTTTACTGTTGTCATCCTCCATACAGCCCCATCCTCCCCTTCAGTCTCACTATCCCTCCTTTGCCTTTCTTTTTCACTTATGTACCTGTAAAGGTTTGTCCACTCTACCCACTGATTTTGCAATGTGTTCTTCTGTCTGAGCTTTGGCTTCCCTACTGACCTCCCTGCCTCCCTTTGCTTCTCCTGGTACTTCTCCCTATCCCCTTCTGCCTGTGTCTTTTGTATTGCCTGAATGCAATCTTTTTGGCTTTCACTTTCTTTGCTACCTCTTTGGAAAACCATAATGGTCTCCTCTTCCTTTTCCTCTTGCTAACCTGCTTAATACATATTCTGTTGCTCTTGTAATCCCCATTTTAAATACTTCCCACTGTTCCTCAACCCCTGATTCCTGCCCCATTCCCCTTAATGCCTCTTTCAAGTATCTCCCCATTTTCCCAAAGTTTGCCCCTAAAATCCAGGATACGTGTTTTTGTGTGGTTTGGTTCTGCTCTTTCTGTGATTTCAAACCACAGTGACTGGTGGTCACTGTTCCCCAGGTGCTCCCCCACTCTTACCCCCATCACACTGTCCCTGTTTGTGAGCACAAGGTCCAGTATTGCCTTCTGCCGAGTTGGTTCCATGACCAGCTGCTTGAGGAAGGCACCCTGAAGGGAGTCCAGGATAAATCTGCTCCTAGTTGATGCTGCTGCTGGGATGCTCCAGTCCACGTCTGGAATATTGAAGTCTCCAACCAGTACTACCTCACCCTTGTCTGCCATCCTCTGGATGGCTAGCATCAGCTCCCTATCTGTTTCTTCCTCCTGGGCTGGTGGTCTATAGACCACACCTGTGCGGATGGCTGGCCCCATTTTCCTTTCCAGCTTAACCCACAGTATCTCTCCCCCATTTTGTTCCTCCTGGATCTCTGTGGCCCTTATGTCATTTTTCACATACAGTGCCACTCCTCCTCCCTTCCTGCCTGCCCTGTCTCTTCTGAATATGTTGTAGCCAGGTATTGGTACTGTGTAAATAAAATGTTACCGTTTCAGGCAAATTCCTGACCTAAGTTTAGCACCCTGAGTCCCGGTGTTGTTCACCAGTAAATAGAAGAAGGGCACCAGAGAGGGGTTACCTTTATATCTGAACTTTGATTTCTAAGTAGACCTAGGTCATAAGTACCCTGACTGCCCTCCCAGGGATCAGTGTTCATAGCATAGAATGTATGATAAAGTCTATGGGCCCCCACATTCAAAAGTGGCAGGGTGCGCCTGCAAGTGATTGTGCCGTGCATCTAGCTGTGCCAGTACAAAACAATGGGATATTCAGAAAATGCGCCAGCAAGTGTGATCAAGCAAATGCAACTAAATATCCCAAGGATGCACGATCACGCAGCCAAAGTTGTGTGGTGCAGCAGGCCATGTCCGAATATGGGGAACTGCGCACAAAGGGCCTGGGGACAGATGCACGAACAGTGA
This sequence comes from Neoceratodus forsteri, assembly GCA_016271365.2. Lineage (NCBI taxonomy): Eukaryota > Metazoa > Chordata > Ceratodontiformes > Ceratodontidae > Neoceratodus > Neoceratodus forsteri. Next base: position 137,865,398 of record CM057452.1, on the reverse strand, counting down.
CTGTGGTGCACTGCATGTATGCACATGGGAACACAGCTGGTGCATACATACGGCAGCCCAGGGAACAGGGCATGCTCAGTGGCACACCACAGGTACTGACAAGGCCTGATGGAAGGACTGTGAGAGAATAGCCCTGTGTACCACACATGTATGCCCAGGCATGTGCATGCCTATGCACATCGCCCACGGTACACACACACCACCACGGATAGGGGAGCACAAAAGTGGCCATGACCAATGGTTAGCAGTGATATGAGAGGATGAGAGGATGATGGACACTGCGGTAGACATGCCAGTGTGATGGAAAGGCCACAAGGTCACCGTGCAACATGTGTAGATGAATACAGGGATGAAGGCCAAAAACAATCCCTAAACATGCAGAAGTGTGGATGGGGGGGGCACATGGACAACCACCTGTCAAATATCCCTAGAAAAGAACACACCGCAACCTGCCATATAAAATAGGAAAATATATATGTATTCACGAAAAAAATAATGAATTATGAAATAATGAGAATAATGAACAATAAAAACAACAACAACAGCATCAAACATACAAACGAGCTAAAAACAAGCAAGTCCGTGAAGCAAAGAGCCACCACCTAAGGACTGGGTTCCTGGTGGCACAGCGTTACAATTCACAGCAGACAGTCATAGAACTCACCCCCAGCTTCAAATAAACTGTTATCCAAACCAGATTAGGTGCATAAGACTAAATAGTTTTATTAACAGAGCAGCAAAAAATCATCAGCAACAGTGGATATAAAGTGCTAACATTTCACCAATTAGGCTTTATCAAAGCATACAGTCCCTCGTGTCTGTACTAATTTTATACACATTTAATTGCATCATGTGACCCTCTGTGAGTAGCCCCTTTAAAGTGACATGAGTGATATTTTAAAACATTAAAGTGCAAGTACATTACTACATCCATTCACTCATTCAGGGTACATTTTACATGTTAACCAAACAACTATACAAAATGTTTCCCAGGGTGTATGAACAACACACAGCTATTTCAACCCAAATATCTCATACCTAGACAACACAAAATAATTCTAAATATATGTGGTTCTTCATTGGGTGAGATAAAAAAAAACTTGTATTAAACACAAAGGCATCTTCTCTTATATACTCTGTAATGGTGCTCTAATGAGACATTTCTTTATAGAATGAATATGCAAAGGTGCATAGAAGTAAAGGGAAAAGGGAGGAGAGGGTTATTGGGGCTTAGGAAGGAAGGAGGGAGGAGGGAGGGAGGAAGAAAAGTGGTTGGGAGGGGAGGGAGGGAGGAGAAAGGAATGGGGAGGGAAAGGAGTGAGGGAAGGGAAAGAGGGGAGGACGTAAGGGGAACAGAGCGGGGGGCTGTGATGAACAGCAATCAGAACAAGTGGTCAGCAAGTCCTGTAACAAATCCAAACATGTGGGTCATAACTCACTAGTATTATTGTTACTCAAAAATAAACTCATAATATCAAAAGGCTGGAGGTGTGAAGAACACATCCCTTCCGCGCCCCTGACATTGATTCAGCTCTTGACCACTTCACAAATGCCTTCTGTAAGGCTTGTAACCTTTTTGGCCCCCTCACCAGAATCCGCTCAAAAAAATGCAATGCCCCATGGATCATCCCACCCCTCCTCCAGAGACTCAAAAACAAAGGTAATCTCTGGCACATTGCTGTAGAATCTGGAAAGGCGTCTGTTAGGCAGGCCTACGACGCAGAACACAATAAGTGCACTTGGGCCATTAGGCAGGCCAAGGCAGAGCACTACTAGACCACCCTCGCTTCCACTTGGGGTTCAGCCCGGACCTTCTGGGATAATATGAAAGAGCTAAATGGGAAGTCCTGCTCCTTCCCCCACCATCTCAGCTCTCCATCAATGGCACCCCCACCACAGATCCACTCCTTATAGCCGATTGCCTTAACACTGCCTTCTCTGACCTAAGCTCAGTCCTCCCCAGCAGCTTCTTTGACCCAATCCCCACCTCTCTCCATCTGGCCCTGCATTGCCCACCATTCTACTTGTGCACCCTATCCCCCCAAGAAGCCAGGCCGCAGCTGCTAAAAGCCTTAAGCAGCAATAACCCCAGCAGTGACCCCCTCGACTCCAGGATCCTCCGTATGGTCTTGGATGAAGTCCTAGTCCCCCTGACTGACCTTCTAAACTGGTCTCTATGCCTGGATCAGTTCCCAAGTGCTTGGAAAACTGCTGAAATCACACCCATACATAAGAGTGGGGACCGATCCACCCCCAACAATTACCGGCCAATCTCCATCCTCCCCCCACTCTCTAAAGCTCTTGAAAAAGTGGTGTTGATCCAGCTCTCCGAATACCTAACCAAGTACGACATTATGTGCCCAGAGCAGCACGGTTTCTGCCCAGGACACAGTACAACCACTGCTGTCCTGGAATTCTCCCAACACCTGCATGCTGCTCGCGACTCTGGCAGCCTTGTAGGAGCAGTGTTCATTGACCTCTCCAAGGCCTTTGACGCTGTCTGTCATCCCCTTCTACTCGACTTTCTCCACCAACTTGGCTTCTATGGCAGTCCCATTTCCTGGTTCTCTAACTACCACTCTGCTAGATCCCAGCGTGTCAAGATCAGTGGTTCCCTCTCCAGCACTCTCCCCGTTCACTCCGGGGTCCCTTAGCCCTGGTCCCATACTTTTTAGTCTCTACCTCAACACCCTCCCCAGCTCATGTACTGGTTAAATGCTCCTCTACACCAACAATGCAGTCCTCATTGCCTCACATCCCAATCCCACCTCCCTCCAAATATCCCTCCAGTAAGCTTACAACCAAGCCGAAAGATGATTCGGCCAACACAGACTGGTCATTAACTTAAAGAAAACCAAATCAATGCTGTTCTCCCACCACCAAAATAAAGCTAAAAATACCCCTCTCTTGATTATCCCCAGCACTCTGCACCCGCTAGAACAAGTGACCACATACAAGTACCCAGGCATCATGTTCGATACTGCCGTCTCCTTCCACACCCACATTAATGCCCTGTCAGCCACCATTAACTCTTGGATTGGCCTAATACACTGGCACAGGGACTGCCTGCCTCAGGTTGCCCTTAGGCTGGCCATCACCTCCTCCATCTTGTCCCTCGTGGACTATGGCTTGCCCATCTATGCCGCAGCTGACAACACTGCCCCTCTCCAAAATCCAACTCTCCATCAATAAGGCCTATAGGTTCCTGACTGGTTCCCCTAGCTGCACTCACACCTGTCTTCTCTATACTACCACCAATCTGCTTACCTTTGAGGAGTGACTGCTCTACCAGACCTGCCTTCTTGCTAAGAAATCACTGCTAGGACTCTTCCCCCGGGGGTCTCCACCTCCCTACAGCAGTCATCATCATCTGTCACCACCCATAGCTCTGTTAAGGCCACTTTCAAGGTGCCCAAAACCAAGACCTCTCTTGCCCAGAGATCCTTCCTCTACGAGCCCCCACCTGGTTCAACTCCCTCCCTAGCTGCATCTCCAACTTGCCAAAAATTGGCTCCTTCAAAATAGCCCTTCAGAACCATATCTTTAATACCCACTGTTGTAAGTGCAACTAACCCCCTGTTATAACCTGTGGTACCCGTCCGCCTTGCCCCCTGTCTCGACAATGTCCGCTGGACAGCCTCTCCCTTCCCCAGACCCACTCCTTCCCTACTAGGTCCAAACAGGGATGTAACCCGCTGTCTTCTCTGAGGACCTACTATATCCATGAGTGTAACTCACAATTTTGTAACTCTATGCAACCTAAGTAACATACAAACTACTACATTATGTAACCTAAGTGTAGCTATGTTAAATGTTCTTGTTACTGCACCTGTAATGTTATCCTCTGTTTTAATCTGCACTGTAATAACTGTCTTGATGTCTGCTCCCCTGTGACGAGGTGCCTTTGTAAATAAGTCTCTGACTCAAAGGTTGTAAACTCGATTTGTAATGAATAAATGAATAAAAGGACCTGTATTGGAGCATGCAATACTCTGAAACATGGTGACTGGTTAGATCTGAGCTCCCAAACTATCTGTCCTTATTTTGAATTTATTTTAAATTTCGTGATTGTGACGAAGTTTAATTCGGGCACAACTTGAAACTGGAAGATCCACAGAATACAGCTCTGTCAAAAGGTCAGACTGTCACACACAAAATATTAGTGAAAATACCATTTTATCTGAATAGCGGAGTGGAGCCATTGTAATGCTGAACACGACTGGGAAAACACTGAAGGCCAAACCTAAACATAATGGAGCTGTAACTCACATCTCTAACAACAGTAATGGCAGTAAAGAGGACATACAAGGTCTTAAAGACATGCTTGCTGACTTAAAAATAAGCACATCTGAAGTAAAGCAAGTAACTTCTGGCTTGAAGAATGACAGTTTGTTTCCAAATGAAAGGGCTAGTAAAAATGACACGCTTGTAGTTAAAATCAGATATTTTACAGTTGCAGGAATTAAGTACAAATCAGAACAAACAAATCGATTATCTGCTTCATAAAATAGATGATCTTGAAAATAGAGGACGTAAGAATAATTTACGCATTTTAGGGGTCCCAGAAGGTTTCTCAAACATCAGTGGCCATAGCCCTTGAAGATCAAGAAGGCACACCGATCTGCCGGCCTCAGGTCACAAATTAACTCAAAGCCTAGACCCATCACTGCTTATTTCCTCTACTTCTCTGTTAAGGAGGAAATACTAAAAATGGCTAGAGACAGGAGGACTTTGATGTTTAATGGGGAAAATATTCTGTTGTTCCAGGGCTTTTCAGGAGCCTTGATGGAAAAAGGAAGGAAATTCTTTGAGGTCAAGCAGGAACTACGAAGGGCTGGTATTCAGTATTACTTCAAATACTCTGCCACGTTAACTCTAAGGGAGACTAAGGGTAGCTTTTTGTCATGTGAAAATGTTTCTGATGTGTGGGACTATTTACAGTGGTCACTTGAAAATGGCTCTGAAAAAGAGGGCCCTGTTCAACCCAACGGCTGTTCTAGCTCAAAATATGCACGAGACACAAATGGGAGTAAGCTCGTGGACAGAGTGCTGGAGCCGAGTCACCACAAGATGGAAAAGGAACTCTGGTGAAATCAAGCAGAAGCATGTACATTGCAAATGAAGAAAATAATCTTCTCACCTGTCACATCGGGTCACTGGAATCGCCAGCTGAGTCAGTACCACTTCAATTAGCTGCACATTGCTCAGAAAGCAAAAGCAACATGTATAAAGCCGAACAGTATCACGAGAATCCCTATGGCAAAGAAAAAGCAAAAAAAACAAGTAAATATAGCCAGCCTTCTCCTCCAGCCACAATGCCACACCTCTTGATGGATCCGGGAGCTTTGCAGGCACCCATGGATTATTACTCCGAAACTACACTGCCCCCTGCATCACACATTGAAGGAACTGAAGCAGATAGGCAAAATAAACTAAGTGGGACACTTCCTGTGGTAACTAATGCACATGTGCAAGACTTGCAGCCAGCCTAGAAATTGCTGTCGAGCAGAAGGAACTCTGCAAATAAAAAAACTCCACCCTTTTCAACGCAAATCTGGTATGGGTGACAAAATGATGGTTTAGCTGTCAGAGGTAGACAACTTGTTAGCACTTAATGGTCTCAGCGCATAGAACTAATTATACATCTAGTCGTGCTAGGGTCCTCCTCACCTTAAGCTTTATGACTTGCATCGGGGGTTCGAGTGGGGGGACTCTGAAGGTGCATGAAATGTTGTTTCGTTTGTAGTTCTATCGGCTGCATGTATAATAGTGCAGAATTATAATACGGGATGGGGTGGCAGTGTTTTATTCTCTTACTCCTTTCTGATTTACTGCTAACAGTGACGGGTAGACAGAGGGACAAACTACAGTTTAAAAGGTGCAAGTCCCATCTTAGATATCACTGTTATTAGATATTGCTGCCAGATGGTAGGAAGTCCAGTGTCACTATACAGCCTCCGGAAGAGTACCAGAAGAGTTCAGGGAGCTGGATTTGATACTGGTACATCCTGTGTGAGTTTTTATGCATGTCAGGCATTACCTGCGATGATGTTAGTCTCTCTTGCCTAAAAGTCAGAGTAAGCTAGGATGCTGAGTTCACTGATGACAGTATGTACTGGATTATTACTTGCAATATTTGTGAATCTGCTCCATAAATGTGATGAAAGTAAATGGGAGGAGTGTCAGATGAGTCTGGGATACTAGTCTCAACGGGCAGATCCCATGTGAGGGTAAATGTTATTCCGAGAAGGAATATCTATTTTCTAAAGATAGATAGATAGTCTGGGAAGAGTGCCAGGGAGCATGGGGAGCTATGCTTTGTCCTGTCAGATCCCAGACATTATCGTTAGATAGTTATATGGAAGTACTGAATGCTACTGTGGTGGCAGATCTGATGTAAGAAAAGCAGCTTGGAAATAAGTGACTGTACCCTATATTATTTACAATATTATGCCTACTGTCTACCACACTGTTTCTAACTTTATGATGTTATAATAAATTATCCCTGGTTAAACTGGCAAGGAGTAGAAAAGCCTCCCCCACCCAAACAGCATCAGTGTCACCACCGCTGCCTCAGAGGTTGCCAAGAATGAGAAGCAGTTGGACCACAGTGGGCTCTGGGAGGGTGAGGGTGGTGGAACAGAGGCACATCCCTCCAGTTATACCTGTCCACAAGGGAAGGAAACAGCTCCTGGTGGGGGACTCAGTTATTGGGGGGGTAGAACTGGGGAAGGGAGGGAAGGGAGGGAAGGTTTCTTCCTGGTGCCATGGCATGGAGGGACAGGAAGCAAATGCTCAGGATTGCAGGAGCAGCATCATGGGAGAGGGAACTAGACATCATTGTCCACCTTGGGACAAACGACCTAGCTGGGCATGGGATCAGTGCAGTGCAGGGGGAGTTTGTGGAGTTGGGGAGGGGCCTCTGACAGGTACCATGCATGGTAACCTTCTCGGAGGTGCTGCCTATCATATGGCATTTTTAATTTTTATTTTAGTCTTTGGTAACCGGTAAGGCCCACTGGGCACAAGTACCTGTTTTCAGGGCCGATCTGGGAGTACTGGGCGGTTAAATTACTTGCTCAGAGTCACACAGTATGCAAGTGGAGGTTATGAAAATCAAACCCAGGTCTGGTCTGCTGGATGTACCAAGCTCGTTCACACCTCATTACTCTAACCTTTATGCTATACTGCCAGCCAACTTTTTATTTTTTTTTACTTTTTTTATTTAAAATCTTTTAATTACAACCTTTGAGTCAGAGACTCATTTCCAAAAGCTCCTCGTCAATGCACAATACAGACATAGGTAAATACAATAGACAGTATGATAAAATATACAATGCCAGGGCAGTTTGATGGCAAGGTTACAGCATGAAACAGTATACTGAGATGTCTAAAACAGAGTTAAGGCTGTAGGCTATGAGCAACACAGTAAACAGTACGATACAAGGTACATGCCAGGGCACTCTAACTTCCGGTTACAGCATGACCATTTTACAAGGATGTCCTGACCAGTTTACGACGATGTTTTATACATTGTTGTGGCTGTTGACAGTGCATAGGATAAATCTAACAGTAAGAGGTCAGTTAGTGGCCAGAGAGTGAATCAGGGGACAGTGCACATGGCTACCATGCTTGGCTGGAGCTGAGTAAACTGGGTAAGTTAGGGGAGGCAGGTAGTGCAAATTCAAGAGCAGTCTTTCGGGAGACTTTGTCCGAGTGAATTAGTAAGGATTGCAGGCCATTGCTGTTTCCTTTAACCTGGGATCTACTCCCAAAATATGCCAATGCCTAAGAATAATCTCCTTAACCTTCCATGACCTAACACTAAACGTGGTCACGAAGCAGATTCTGTCATTTACCTCCTTGACACTGTTACTTTCCTCAGCATCAGTATTGTTTCTTAGTACAGTAGTAGGGACTCTGCTTCTGGCTTCACAGGCCTGTCTAGCCTCCCCTATAACTGTTTCTGCATAACCCCTCTTTTTAAACCTCCTGCACAGTGAACCTGCCTCTTGTTCATACCTTTCAAGCCTACAGCAATTCCTTTTTGCTCATAGGAACTGACTTTTTGGAATATTCCTTATGTTGTGGGAGGGATGACAACTACTCGCTGAAAGAATACTATTTCTATCTGTAGTTTTCCTATATAAGCCAGTATCAACAGATCCCTTCCCATATTTTCTAATCATAATATCCAAAAAGGAAACCTCCTTACCTCCCCCCCTTGTGAAGGGGGGAGGGATGGGAGAAAACTAGACTTGCCAGACGTTCGCGCTGGAGGGGAGGCGAGGGTGACCTGTTCCTGGAAGGTCCCCCCCCTCGCGCAGCAAATGCTGCTCCCGAAGCCGAGTTGAGAGGTGCCATGGGCTTTGCAGCTCCGGCGGGCCTCCTCAGCAGCTGAATCTTCAAGGAGAGTTTCCCGACCCCTGCCCCGGTGCAGGAGAGAGACCACGAATTGAAAGTCTGCACCTCCTACTTTCGCTCGAACTTTGCTGGGAATCTGCTTGCTAATCGCACCTGTGGTGAGTCTCGCTCGTTGGAGTGAATCCGGGACCCCATCGCTGATACCTGCACTCCAAGGACTCCCAATCTGTTGAACCTTTTTTTGAATCTTGGCGCCGAAAACGCACACCTTCATTGGCTCCAGCCAGTAGTGACGCTCTCACTGCCCACTACAAAGGGCGAGCTTGCCCCACCAATCCTAAGACTTGCCAGACGTTCGTGCTGGAGGGGAGGCGGGGTGACCTGCTCCTGGAAGGTCCCCAGCGCCAAATCCTGCTCCTGAAGCCCGAGTTGAGAGGTGCCGTGGGCTTTGCAGCTCCGGCAGGCCTCCTCGGCAGCTGACTCTTCAAGGAGAGTTTCCGACCCCTGCCCGGTGCAGGAGAGAGTTTGAATTTTGAGCCCTCCCGCCCACCCCAGGTTGTTTGTCATATTATATGCCAGTTTGCTCCACCTCCCGTGAGAATCTCACCCTATCAGCCAGTGGGGGTGGTCCAATCTCGCATTCTAGGGGCATAGCTTGTCATTACCCACTGTGAAGCTCTTTCCACGTTCAACTCTCAGGCTGTGCTGATATAAGTACATTGTCAAAGTTGGTTCTCTACTGCCTGTGCTCTGCTTATTTTGTGCCTAGCCTGCCATCTCACCTGCTGATCCCCACTGATCAGCCTTTGGGGGGGGTACTGCTAACTCTTAAGGTGCTTAGTTGGCAAGTACCCATAGAGTAGCTCTCCCCGCCTTCTCCCATTCAATCTGGGTTGGTATAATTCACCGATTATGGTGAGTTCTTCATTGCCTGCGTTTGACTATGTTTTGTGTCTAGCTTGCTATCACACTGTTGGTCCCTCCAGATCAGCCCCTGTCTAGGGAATGTCTCGTTTATTCGGAGTAGTTTTACTAACCCTCTTGAGCCTCAGACTGCCTATTGTGACTTAAGAGGCCAGTGTTGTTTAATTGTCCTAGGTCCTAAGCTCATCCCTATCTACGGGGTCCAAAGGAGCCAGCCCTGATTGCCTTAAGTGAATTATTCAGCTCCCTCTACAGTCTCATGAGATCTCTCACAGTGCCTAGGGAAAGTGCCGCCCCTCCTGAAGCTTAGACTGGTCTCTCTCTGACCCCTAGCCTTCAGTCCTGCTCATATTGCCATCTACCTTGCCTGCACCAACTGTGCCAGGTTCCTATTTCCTACCAAGATTCAAGTCCCCTTTCTCTCCCCTCAGAGCCCCTCCGGCTGACTGTTTGAACTTTTGAACTTGGCGCGAAGGACCTAGTACAAACTCTCAGTTGGTCAATGTCTTCAGTCCGGATGTGGTCCAGGCACACTCACCCCCCGCCCAAGGCGGGCGGGGATACCTCCCCGACAAAGGACAAGGGTGTGTTGCCTGCCACTTACAGGACGCTGGTCCTAGCTGGTCCTGTTCTAGGGCTCACCTTGCTCCAAACGGCCACTTCCCCCCAAATATCACTGGGGGGGAAACTGGGAGAGGTCTTCCTCCTGTGAGATAACAGATTTCTCCTTCTCAAATACCCTTGTGACCTCCAAGTCTCAATGCGGTCTCACATGCTGCTTAGACCTCCGGAGCCTAATGTTCTCTGCCAAGACTAAGCATATCCGTGCTTTCAATCCCTCAGCCGGCCAATCCACCATGAAGTGGTATCTCCCATGGCTCCTCCTCTTAACACTACTACTGGCAGGAGATATAGAAACTAACCCAGGTCCGTACAACCCCCAGAATATCCCCTCTGTATGGGGCATGGGCAAGGGTCTAAAAGTAGCACATCTCAACATCAGGAGCCTGCTACACAACCGTGATGAGCTAGTTGCGTGGATGGCGCTCTACAAACCCGATATCCTCGGACTGACTGAGACCTGGCTCAAATCCTCGATCCCTGACTCAGCCTGTATCCTCCCTGGGTATGAGTTCACTCGCCTGGACAGAGCGGGGAGCAAGAGGGGGGGAGGCATACTGATCTACCACAAGTGCCATCTCAATGTCTCCCAAGTTGCCCACCATCAATCCCACGTGTCCCCGTCCGAGGTACTCCATGTGCTGCTCCTACTTGGGGACCCAAAGAAACTGCATCTGGTGTGCACTTATAACCCACCTAAGGGTGGACTCCCTGGATTGACCTACCTCTTGGACACAGTTGGTCCCAACGTTGGGGACAATGAACTCTTAATCCTAGGGGACGTCAACCTCAACTGGGCTGGAGGTTGTGTGAAGCAGTATGAGTCCCTACTTGCTAACTTTACCCTGACTCAACTTATCCAGGATCCAACCAAGCGGCTAGCGAACGGATCCTCCAGTACCCTACTGGACTGGATCATGTCCAACCGCCCGGACAGAATCTCCTCAGCAGGTACACTGCCAGACTCTATCTCAGACCACTCACGGTCTACTGTGTATGGAAAATTTCCTCCCCAAATTCCTCACAAAATCCTGCATGTCAGAAACTACTCCAGGTTTGACCTGGGGAGTTCCTGGAGGACCCTCGGCTTACCGACTGGTCCGGGTGCTGAGGGCCACTGACCCCTCAGTGGCAACCTCCACCTTCATCACCATCTTGGGACCCTGCAAGATAAGCTGCCTTCAAGGTCACCCGTAGGGTGAGGGGGTCTGCTACTCATTGGTTGCATGGGAATCTCTTAGCCCAAATGCGGGAGAGAGACAAGTGTTGGGCCCACTTCAAAAGTTCCAGTGATCCCACCATTTTCCAAAAATACAGACACCTTAGAAACACTTGTAAAAAGGCCATTAGGGCTGCGAAAAGTGACTTCTGCAAGTCCGCCCTACTTAGCACCGCCAGCGATCCCAGGAGATTCTGGAGGAATATAAAAACTCTTGTCAATGGATCCTCCCAACCAGGGGTATCCGACATGATTATCAATGGGGTCTCCTGCACGAACCCCCACACCATCGCCAACTCCCTAAATTCACACTTCACAGATCTCTCAGCCTTCACTTCACTCTTCTCATCTGATAAGAGTTCGCCCTCCCTTCCCCCCTCGACTCGGAGGGAGGTTCACCCCCCGCGGCTAATGTTTAACCTCAGGGGAGTGTCTGTATTGGACACCCAGAGGCACTTAGCTGGCCTCTCCCAGTACTCCAGTCCTGGCCCAGATAACCTGGAATCAAAGCTCCTTAAGCTTGGTGCTGTTCACATTGCCTACCCAGTAGCCCACATCTTTAACCTATCCCTCGGATGCGGTACCTTCCCCGACATCTGGAAAGAGGCAAGGATTGTCCCAGTACTGAAGCAGGGCAATCCTAAATTACCGGATAACTATCGCCCGATTGCTATCCTCTCATCCCTTAGTAAGCTCCTTGAAAAGGTAGTGGCCGAACAGCTTTTGGAGCACATCCAGTCACATGAGTTGCTGTCCCCGGCCCAGTATGGTTTTCGCAAGGGTCACAGCACCACTACAGCCCTGATCTCGGTCACATCCAGCATCAGATCAGCCATGGATCAGGGCAAACTCTACGGAGCCATATTTATTGACCTGTCCAAAGCCTTTGATCTTGTTGACCACACGTTGCTCGGTTCACAGCTGTGGTCACTTGGTCTCTCTCCACTTGCCATGAAATGGCTTATGGGCTACCTGCATGGTAGAACGCAGCAGACCAGCTTCAATAAAGTCCTCTCAGAGTCCCTTCCAGTGACCTCCGGTGTCCCTCAGGGTTCGGTACTGGGCCCTCTCCTCTTCTCCCTCTTTATCAACCAGCTACCTGTGGTGACAACCACCTGCAGTGCCACCCTCCATGCTGACGACCTGGTGATCCTGGCACACCCCCGAGATGTCGCTACTCTTAACAAGCACATGTCCGAAGACTTTAACAATGTCCAAACCTGGATTACTGAAAACAAACTGGTCCTGAACCTGAAAAAAACACAGGCCATGCTCTTTGGCTCAACAGCCAAAATCAAAGCCTCGTTGGCATTGTTAAAGATTACCAGTCCTGACGGATCTCCTCTCTCTGTAATGAACTCTGCCAAATACCTAGGGGTCACCCTTGACCCCCAACTTGACATGGGCAGTCACATCCAAAACATCTGCAGGGCAGTAAACTGCAAGCTGGGCCTGGCCTACAGGGCCAAGTACAACCTTACACCCAGCGCTAGACTAGCCCTAGCGAGAGGTGCATTCTTCCCTCTCTCAGCTATGGACTGCACCTATTCCGCCGTCCTCTCAAGACTCATCTCACTCGGTGGCACACGACATATAACAACATCTAGTCGCTTTGCCCTTGCTGTCCCCCATCTCACCATCGCTGTGAGCTATACGATAAACTTCGCTGGCTCTCCCCAGCTAGGTACCTGGACTTCGGGGTGGGCTGTCTCACGGACAAAGTGATCAGAACCGGCACCCCGAGCTGGCCCTGCCTCTGCCGCAAATTGACACTACTACCTACCACCTTAGGTCCCAGGCCCCAGGGATGCTCAAAGTCCCCTCCACCCGTACCCTCATGGGTGACCGGACTTTCGTCGCATGTGTGCCCAGACTCTGGAACTCCCTTCCTGTGCATATTCGTTTGACCTCTTCCCATCTGTGCTTTCGTAATTCCCTCTGGGGTTTCCTGAAACAAGCCTCAGCGTGTGACTGCCCTAAGCCTCCCTAGAGTAATTATCAATGGTTGTCTTTCCAGTCCAAAGTTTGCCTCCCACAGATGCCTACGTAACTCCTGCTGTTTTCCATGACTCTAGCAATTACCAGGTACCCGACCTAGGGCATACTGTCTATGCCAAGGTTCCCTGGACATTGCCTTTCTAAGTGTCTCTAATGTGTATATGGTTTGTTAGAATTTGTGGGTGACCTACTCACCCGGGGTACATAAACCTTAAAGTTATAAGTTTTATTATGACCTTCCATACCCCTGGACAATGTTACTATTCCTACATGTTGTCATGATGTACTTACATTCTTCTGTAAAAATGTCTATATCCCTATGTTGTACTCTCCCGGGTCGTTCCTGAAAATAGGCATAATACTTGTCTAGTGTACTTACCCGGTCAACAAAAGCTAAAATAAAAATAAAAGGCTGTCAAGGGGGTGCCAATAAAGGAGGGACTCTGTCTCCACCCCCCTGGGGAGCTGGAGGATTGCGGGAAAAGGCCGACTGGTAAAGTGCAGACCAGGGGAAAACAGAATCCCCATGGGAACACGAGCAGGGGAAATGGAAGTATAGGGAAAGGGTGGAAGGTAGTCCTGCTAAATGCCAGGAGCTTGGAAATAAAATGCCTGAGCTCCAGGCAATGCTAACTGAGGAGCAGTGGATGTGGCAGCAGTCACTGAGACCTGGGCCACTACAGGACATGACTGGGACCTGAACCTAGAGGGTTACACTATGTTCAGGAAGGACAGGGGAGGAAGGGAGGAGGTAGCAATGATAGTCAAAACTGCATTGGCATAGGGGAGTAGAGGAGGCAGAGGAACCGTGGAAGTGATTTGGGTCACCTTGATAACAAGGGGCAAGAAAGTAAAAATAGGGTGGTGTATAGACCCCTGCCCTGGCGGAGGAGCTGGAGGAGGTCTGGTGGCAGATGTTGGGAGACACTGCAGACTGGGCAGGAACGGTGGTGGTGGTGTTGGGGACTTAACATGCCAGGAACAGACTGGGAGACTATGACATCTTCTGTGACCAGGGAACAGAGGTTGTTGGATGTCTTTCAAGACGCTCCTAACTCAGCAGGTGGGGAACCGACCAGGGAGGCGTGGGTACTGGATGTGGTCCTGGCAGACAGTGACCAGATTAGGGCCTGGAGTAAGGGATCCATTGGCAGGAGTGACCATGCCACGGTCTGGTTCTGTCTGGACCTAGGAGGCTGAAGGCTGCACAAAGGCGGAGGTAACTGACTTCAGGGAATGGATTTTAAGGAAATGGGAAGGATCCTTAAGGAGCATTTGGATGTGATTGGGTCAGACATGGACGCTGATAGTAGGTGGGAAATCATCAGGAGAGGGGTGGAAGATGTTACCAACACCTGTGCAAGAGTAAGACGAAAATGCGGTAGGGCCCGAAAACCCTGCTGGTGGACCAGGGAGGTCCAGGAGGTGATGCGGGGAAAGAAGGCAGCCTATAGGCAATTCAAATGCTCAAGAAGTGAAAGGGATTGAGGGGAGTATGAGCTGATGGCTAGAAGGGCCACTAGGGTGGTGAGGGCGGCTAAGGCAAGGAAGGAGCAGAACCTAGCCAGGAAAATTAGGAGCGGGAACAAGGGTTCTTTAGATACATTGGGGAAAAATGAAGGACGAAGGGGCAGATTAGCAGGATTAAATCAGGGTAGAGATGGGCACAAGACCCGGGGGAGCAGGCTGAGGTACTAAATGAGTACTTCACCTCAGTTTTCACCAAGGAAAATAGGGGTGCTGCATCATACATGGGAGGAGGCAGAGATACTGAGGAGGGGACCCTTACCGATCGGCGGGTCTGGGGAGAGGAGGCATTACTGGCAGGAGGGAGGGCTAAGCAGGGAGAAGAGGTACTGGAAGTGGAAATCACAGCAGAGAGAGTGAGGGAAGCCCTCAGCTCCCTTAAGACGGAGAAAGCACCGGGGCCGGATAAATTACATCCCAGAGTGCTGAAGGAATTTGCGGATGTCCTGGCGAAACCCCTGGCGGAGCTTTTCACCATCTCTCTGAGGACAGGGTGGGTGCCCCAGGACTGGAAGGTGGCGCATATAGTGCCTATCCACAAGGAGGGATCAAGGGAGGTGGCAGGGAACTACAGGCCTGTCAGCCTGACATCGGTGGTGGGCAAGGTGATGGAGGGCATTGTCAAGGAGAGGCTAGGGGGACCTGGAAAAGTCAGGGTGCCTGGACAATAGACAGCATGGATTTGTCCCAGGAAATCATGTCAGACAAACCTTGTGAGTTCTATGACTGGGTGACAAGTGTCTTGGACCTGGGTAGACCAGTGGACGTCCTCTTTCTAGACTTCAGCAAGGCATTTGACTCTGTTCCTCACGTGGGCCTGTTGGATAAGCTGGGAGAAATAGGGGTGGGGAACCGGATGATCAGATGGATAGGCAATTGGCTCCAGGACTGGACCCAGAGGGTCGTAGTTGGCGGGAAAGTCTCATCCCCAAAGAGGGTCATTGGTGGGGTACCACAGGGATCAGTCCTTGGGCCCCTCCTGTTCAACGCCTATGTCTCTGACATAAGGACAGGAATCAGGAGTGAGATGAGTCTCTTTGCGGATGACTCAAAACTGGGGGCAGTGGTGGATGGGAGGAGGGAGGGTGGCCTACAGGGGATCTGGAGGCTCTGGAAAGATGGTCTAGAAAGTGGAAGCTGAGGGTTCAATGCAGGGAAATGCAAGGTACTCCACCTGGGGCCAGAAACCCAGGCCAAGTGTACACCCTGGGAAATGCTACAAGTCTCGATGACTGAGAGTGACCTGGGGTGGTGGTGGATGTCAAGATGAACAACTCGGAGACTTGTGGGAGGGCAGCAGCAAGGCCAACAGGATGCTGGGATGCATCTCTGGGGATCACCTCCAGAAGGAGGAAGTGATACTCCCTCTGTATAACTGCTTGGTGAGGCCACACCTTGAGTACTCGTGCAGTTTTGGAGGCCACACTTAAAGAGGGACATTAAACTCCTGGAGAGGGTCCAGAGGAGGGCAACCAAAATGATTTGGGGCTTGGGGGACAGGACCTATGAGGAGAGGCTCGAAGAGCTAAATATGAGCACATTGGAAGAGAGAAGGGACCGGGGGGACATGATAGAGGTCTTCAAGTACATGAAGAGGGTAAATAGGGGAGGAACAGTCAGGGTGCTTTGAAGGAAGGAGGAGGGGGCCACTAGAGGGCATGGGTGGAAGCTGGAGGGGGGAAGATTCAGGAGAGAAAGGAGGAGGTGCTACTTCACTGAGAGGGTGGTGGAGCCATGGAATGCACTGCCTAGGCAGCTGGTGGAGGCAGAGACAGTGGAGGGGTTCAAGAGGGGCTGGGACAGGTACAGGGAAGGATTCTGGAAGCAAATCAATGCAGCAAGAGCCTCCGGAACTGGGAAGGAGAAGCCAGAGAAGGCGAGGAGCCCAGCAGGTCCAGCACCCAGGGTGGGGGGCTGACCAATCGAGCAGACTCGAAAGACCGTTAGGCCTATTCTGCTGGCATTTTTGTATGTTAGTATGTTACCTGTATCACTCACAGTACAGGTGAACCGTAGATGAGCCAGAGAAAGACTGTTGTGCTCAGCCAAGAACAGCAGTGCTAGGCAAGGACACCACCCACTTCAGTACAAAGAGAAAAAACGCCAGCACTCCTGGAGATGTTGCTGTGAAATCTCAGGTGAAGTTTATTGCAAAGGCGAACACAGAGCAAATGCCCCGATGCGCCTCGACCGCCAGGTCTTCCAAGGGGGGATGGCATGTTACACACCAAACTCTCCTTTTAAAGCCCAGCATTAAAGCTACAGTGCATTAATCCA
Source organism: Neoceratodus forsteri (assembly GCA_016271365.2). NCBI lineage: Eukaryota > Metazoa > Chordata > Ceratodontiformes > Ceratodontidae > Neoceratodus > Neoceratodus forsteri. The sequence goes on along the minus strand of CM057452.1, from coordinate 137,848,468 downwards.
TTCAAATAGCTCATAATACAGCAGAGCATTTTCAAAACATGAAGAATATATAAAACAAAGGAGACTGAAAGCAAAGAATGCAGAGAAAACGTAGAAGCTGTAACTGATTAGTTATATTTCATTCTTACTAATTAAAGTACATCATAACTTTATACAAACACAGCTTCTAATGCAAGGACTGCCCCAGTATCCCTCATATAGACAAGGTCCTATTATGACAAAGAGAATGTAAATTTATTTTTTTTATAAAACAAGAAAAAAAATGATATACATATATCCATTAGTGGAAGATCAAGGCAGGATGCTCAAGGTCATGGGGGATGAAAAAAATGAAAAACCTAATTTCTCATAAAGAAACATAGACTTTGACTCAGATAAGGACCACTTGGCCCACCTAGTCTGCTCATTTATTTACCTATTGGATAAGCTGCAGATCCTAGTTAACCAACAGCCTTTCTCCTACACTCCATTAAAATTGCCTTACGTCTGTCCCATGTATTCTTGAATTCCCCCACTGTTTTTGACCCCACAACCTCCTCACGAAGGCTGTTCCATCTGTCCACCTCCCCCTCTGTGAAAAAATACTTCCTCACGTTGCCCCTGAGCCATCCCCCCTCTATCTTCAAACTGTGCCCCCTTGTTCTTACACATCTTTTTTCTGAAAGATGCTCCCTTCTTAGACTTTGTTGATTCCCTTGAGGTACTTAACAGTTTCTATCATGCCCCCCCCCCTCTCCTTTCCTCGAGGGTATACGTATTAAGCTCCTTTCGTCTCTCTTCATGGAATTTCTGGTGCAGACCCTGCACTATTTTAGTTGACCTCCTCTGGACTGCCTCCATCCTGTCTATGTTCTTGTGGAGATGGAGTTTTCAGAACTGCACGCAGTACTCCAGATGTTGTCTCACAAACTGTCTGTACAGAGGGATGATAACTTCTTGTTTTGTACTGGTGATGCCTTTCTCTATGCATCCCAGTATCCCCCCAGCCCTTCTTACTACCTTTCCACATTGCTTGCCTACCTTTAGGTCATCTGATATGACTACCCCCAGGTCCCTTTCCATTTTTGTTGTTGTCAGTATCTCCCCCCCAATTGTGTACTCTTCCCCTGGGTTTTTGTTTCCCAGGTGCATTACTTTGCACTTTTTTGCATTGAATCTAATCTGCCATACTTTTGACCATTCCTTCAACCTTGCCAAGCCCCTTCTTATCTTTTGCACCCCCCCATGTATCAACCCTGTTGCAGATCTTAGTGTCATCTGCAAAAAGGCATACTTTTCATCCCAGTCCCTCAGCAATGTTACTTATAAAGACATTGAAGAGGATCAGCCCCAGTACTGAATCCTGCGATACCCCGCTAGTAACCCCCCCTTTCTTCAGCATGGACTCCGTTTACTACTACCCTCTGTGTCCTGTTGTCCAGCCAGTTTTTGACCCAGGTCACCACCCTGCTAGCTTGTTTATTAATCTTTTGTGTGGGACTGTATCAATTGCCTTGCTAAAGTTTAGGTAGGTCATGTCCATAGCCCCTATCTGGCCTACTACTTTGGTCACCCAGTCAAAGAAATCTATTAGATTCGTCTGACATGACCTTCCCGCTGTGAATCCATGCTGCCTTGGGTCCTGTGCCCTGCTGGCCTCTAGGTACTCAACAATTCTTTCTTTTAGAATTGATTCCATTATTTTCCCCACCACTGAGGTCCAACTAATAGGCCTGTAGTTACCTGCCACTGCCTTGCTCCCACTTTTGTGAAGGAGAATCACATCTGCCCTCCTCCAGCCCCCAGGTACCACACCATCCTCCCATGATTTGTTTAAAAGAATAGTCAGTGGTGCCACTAGTTTCCCCCTTAGTTCTTTTAGAATTAATAATAATAATAATAATAATAAATTTTATTTCTAAAGCGCCTTTCCAATTTCAAGGTGCTGTACAAACATTATAAAACACAGATAAAAACTTCAATCTCAGAATGATACATCACAATCAATGATCTAAAGAGGCAGACTGATACAAGTGAGTTTTTAAATCCCTCTTAAACTCCTCCATGGAGGTGCACAACCGCAACCGACGGGGTAGAGAATTCCAAAGAGTGGGAGCAGCATAAGAGAAAGCTCTACAACCAGATGAATTTAGGCTCACTCTTGGAATCTTGGAATTATGGGGTGAATCCCATCAGGCCCCATTGCCTTGTCCACCTTGAGTTTTAGGAGTTCTTTCAGGACCCTTTCATCCGTGAATGGACTGTTATCGACCCCCCATCCAGAGTGCTTCTATTGTTTGGTTTAGGTACCTCTACCTCCTCTTCTTTTATGAATACTGAACAAAAGTATTCATTCACTATCTATGTCTTTTCACTTTTACCCTCTGCCCACCTGCCCTCCCCTTTATTAAGCCTCACAATCCCTCCCTTTGTCTTTCTTCATTCACTAATGTACCTGTAAAAGGTTTTATCCCCCTCCTTAATTTAGCTGGGTATCATTTCCTCAGTTTGGGTCTTTGCTAATCTGACTGCCTTTCCTGTTTCCTTCTGCTTTAACTGATACAGTTTTCTGTCCTGCTCCTTTTGTGATTCCTTATACTTTTTGAATGCTGTTTTTTTCTCCCTATCCTTCCCCGCCACCTCTTTTGAGATCCATAGTGTTTTTTTCCTTCATTTTGTTTTGTTTATTTGCTTTACACAAAGGCTTGTTGCTTCTTGGATGACATTTTTGACTCTTCCGATTGTTTCTTCACCACTCTTTCCTGCCTATTTGCTAGTGCATTCCTAAGGTGCTCTCCCATTTTGCCAAAGTCAGCCCTCCTAAAGTCCAGTACACTCACTTTTGTATGCCTTGACTCCACGGCTGTATTTATTGTGAACCACATTGTTTAGTGGTCGCTTGTTCCTAGATGGCTACCCACTTCTAAATCCGAGATCCTCTCACTGTCCCCGTTTGAAAGTACCAGGACTAAGGTTGCACCCTTCTGAGTGGCTTCCAACACTAGCTGTCTGAGGCATGCCCCCTGTAGGGCATCGAGGATGACCTTGCTCTTGGATGTAGCTGCAGCAAATGTGCTCCAGTTAACATCCAGCATATTTAGGTCCCCCATCAGCAATATTTCCCCTTTTTCTGCCATTCAAGATATGCCTTCCTATCATTTCCCTGTCCATTTCCTCCCCCTGAGATGGGGGTCTTTATACAACCCCCGTACGGATTGTGCTGCCATTTCCTGTCTCCAGGGTGACCCACAGTGCCTCCACTCCTCCCTGTTTACCCTTTAGATCTGTTGTCTTGATCCCTTCCCTTATGTAGAGAGCTACTCCTCCTCCATTTTTACCCTCCCTGTCCCTCCTGTAGGCTGTGTACATTGATATGTTGACATCCCAGTCATGGTTCTCTGTGTACCATGTTTCTGTGACTGCCAAAATATCCAGGCATCCCTCCTCCATCAAGGCCACTAGTTCAGGAAGCTTGTTACCAAGACTATGGGCATTGGTAATCATCACCCTCCATTTGTTGGTGGCCTTGCCCCTTTTAGCCCCATCCCTGTACATACTGCCTTTGCCTCTTTCTCCATTTTCCCCTTCCCTGCTCCCTATCAACCTCTCTACCTTGTTTCTTCCCTTGCTAACTACGTTGTTTTGTGGGGGGAGGCTGGGAATACCCTTCTCCTTTTCAGTACCTTCCCCCTTGGCTAGTTTAAAAGCTTGCAAATGAAGCACTTAAACCTGTCACCTAGGATCCTGGTTCCCTGCTGAACAGATGCAGACCATCTTGCCAGTATAGATCTGTATCCCTCCAGGTGGACCCCCAGTCCCCAGTGAAGCCCAAACCCTGTTGCTGGCACCAGCTTTTCAACCATTCATTGAATCCCAATGTGCGGTGCACCCTAGCCTCACCCATGCCATAGACAGGCAGCACCTCCAAGAAGGTTACCATGCGTGCTACTTCTCTAAGGCCCCTCCCCAACTCCACAAACTTGTCCTGCACTGCTCTGATCCCATTCCCAGCTGATCATTTGTACCTAGGTGGACAATGATGTCCAGCTCCCTCTCCCTCACAGTTGCTCCCACAATCCTGAAGATTCGCTTCCTGTCCCTCCAAGCCATGGCACCAGGCAGGCACATTACCTCCCTCTCCTCTCCCTACCCCAGTTCTACCCCCCCAACAATGGAGTCCTCCACCAGGAGCTATTTCCTTCCCCTGTGGGGTTCCGTGCCACCCTCCTGTGGGTCTCTCTTGTGGAAGTTCCCAGCATCCCCATTGGTCTCCACTGTGGGTGCCTCCATGGAAGAACCACGCTCTGCCAGAATGGCATATGAATTGTGGAGAGGTACAAATGGAGGGATGCACCTCTGTTCCACCACCCTCACCCTCCCTGAGCCCACCATAATCCAACTGCTCCTTTTTATTGGCAGCCTCTGAGGCATAAGCAGAGGGGCTCCCATGGTCCGCGGGTTGGGGAGGAGGTTTCCCAACTCCCTGCCTGGTCCTGAGTGGGGGAGGAGAATTTCCTACTCCTTGCCAGGTTGGCCTGCAGATGGGCAACCTCCTCCCTCAGAGCAGAGAGGTGCCTGCAAATAGGGCAGCATCACAGCCTCCAGAATGTCTCTCAGAAGACTGCCGCCTCACAGCCAGTTCATTGCACCACTCCCCACATCTCTTTCCCTTCCTGTTGAAATATTTTTTTTTTTTAGAGACGACATGGTTTATAGGAATTTTATGAAGACAAACAAAATGCAAGTTCACACATGAATCAATTATAAATATTACTATATGTACATATATATATATATATATATATATATATTCAAAACAGTAAAGTGTCAAACTCAGTTATTATCGACACACAAGTGCTAAAAGTGTAAAGTTTAAATTCTATTTAGGGAAAAAGGAAATACAACAATATAAAAATATGAGCTAGAGAAGGAGAATGTTGAGTGGGAGGGGACAAAAAGGGTGGAAAATATATATATAGATTACACGAGAATACAAATACAAATTTAAATCTGAGATTGCCGTCCACAAAAGGGGATAGGATTGTAGACCAGTATGTTTCAATAATTTCCATCCATAATGGGCCCAGTCTAGAGAAAGGAGGCTGTCAATCCAAGATCTCTGTAAACGGAACAATATTTTAAGTAAGTAGTAGTATATACAAATATTAATAATAATTATTACAAATACCAGGTTCACTAGGTAGAGATATCTATAAACCATATAAATAATACCCTAACAGTGTACGAATGGAAGCAGAGGGGAGGAAGAAATCAAAAAAAGTGTGGGGGGGGGCATTTTTGAATAGGTGAAAGAAACAGTAGGAACCCCTCAGATAACTTCTATTAGGATCTAGATTTAAATGTTTCAAATTTTCATATTCAGATTTTACTCTTAGTAAATTTTATTCAAATTTTTAAAGTTTTTTTCAAATAAGGGGTTAGATTGAGATCTTCATTCATACCCTAAGGATTAAGAGCCTTTAATCTAAAGATCTATCCGCTTTCTTTTTTTAGCAGAACAGTGAGCCTATCACCTCCTCTAGGTAGAGGGGGGACCTTTTTAAGTGCCATACATTTAAAACCCATTGGACTGGACTGATGTGCTTGGGCAAAATGGGCTTCTATCACATTTTCAAATTTCTTGTTATAGATAGCATGAATATGTTCTTGTATTTGTGTTTTCAAAAAGCGTTTAGTCAGCCCCACATACTGTAAACCCCAAGAACACCATACAATGTAGACGACATACGTGCTCCTGCAGTTCATAAACTGATTGATACTGTACGTACTATTGGATTGTATTGCAGGGGATGTATATAAACATCACCCTCACAGGCATAACTGCAGATGTTACAAAAGCCACATCTGTGAAAACCCCTTGGTCTAGTAGGCAACCAGGTGGTGTTTGTGGTCTGGGATGTAAAGTGACTTGCAGTCAAAAAATTCCCCAATTATTTGCCTTTTCTAAGTGTGATCCAAGGACAGCCACCCAAGCAGGCTTTTAAAGTGGAATCTGCCATAAGAATAGGCCAGTATTTTTAAATAAGACTCCCCACCTGTCCAGAAATCAGACTAAAATCCAAAACCATGGTTACTAGATCCTTGGTGTCTGTCGACCTATGCTTTGGTGTCAAATGTGTAGATCTGTTCAATAACCTAATCCTGTCTGAGGCTTTATTAAGGACGCTGTTATCATAATTCCTTTTAAGTAAGCGTTCGGTTGATACTTTTGGTTGAAGCTCAAACACTTCATTATCGGTACAGTTAAGTCTAATTCTGAGATATTGTGAGTAATGAATTGATTTAATAAGCCTACTGGGGTAGGCAATCTTATAGTGCAAAATAGTATTTGCAGAAGTAAGCTTACAATAATAACTAGAGGAAACAGCCTGACTGGGGTACCCCTAAGGGAAAATCATGCTTAACAAATCAGCTTCAATTTTTTGAACCCATAAATGGCAGCCTTAGAAAAGGTTTTACCAGTCAATGTAGTTTTCCTAGATAACACCAAAGCCTTCGATTACTGTGTCCCACAAGGTCTTAATAGATCAGTGAATTAATATAAATCTACATCTGAACAATCAACTGGGTAATATCATGGAGGTTGAATAACAGACAACAGAGTGTGGCAATTCAAGGGTTCATGTCCACCTCAGTGCAACTAGTGGAATCCCCCAGGGATCAGTCTATAGACCCACTTTATTTAACATATTAATAGCATCCATGCAGTCTCCCAGAAACACATGGCTCAGCGAGTATGCTGATGATTGTTAAGCAGGGGGAATAGTAAACAATTTTGAAGCAGATCATACATTTCAAAAATCAGTGTTGTTATTGGAGACCTGGGCCACCAAAAATAAAATGTATTTTAATAAAAGCAAATGTAGGGTGATGCACTTAGGACACAACAATCCTGGTTATCAATACAAACTGAACAATATAGTTTTATAATCGACAACTAATAAAAAAGACCTAGGGGTAACCGTATCGCATAACCTAACATTTGAACAACACGCAAAGAACACTGCCAAGAAACGTCACAGCATTTTAGACTGCATACTCAGAAGCGTCAAGAGTGGAGAACCTGAGGTGATGATTCCCCTTTACACCAATCTGGGTAGACCTCATTTGGAATATTGCTCTCCTTTTAGTGCTCCACATAAGATTGGAGGCCAAAAATTGATCAAGGGAGTACAGAGAAAGGTGACGAGAAAAGTCACTAACATGTCAGAGCTGAATTACACAGTTAGGCTACAAAAACTAAATCTGTATTCCATGAATTATAGATTCTTAAGGGGAGATTTATGCTTAACATATAGCGCAATGCATGATAAAGCAATCATGGAGACTATTGGTTTAGTCAAGCAAAAAAAAATAACAGCAATAGTAGGTTACACAAATATAAAATAAAAAGGTACACAAACAAAACAAACAAGTGCAATCATTGGTTCACTCAGAGAATAATCAATCCATGGAACAGCTTACCAGTGGACAGAGTGGAGAGTGATACCATGTTTACCTTTAAACAAAGCTTAGATAAACATATGGGAATGCAGAAATTCTCCTACCGACTTTGAAATATGGTGATGAGTTCACAGAAAGCCTCCAGTCTCTTGAACTTGTAATACTCTAGGAATCTATGAATCTATGAAGAGTGACATCTGGGAACTTAATGGAAACATTGTCAGTACAATGTGTAAACCTGTGGTTGCAGTTGTTATTGCTAATGTATGCTATAAATTTTCCAATTTCTGCCTTGGATCCATCCCAAATACAAATAACATCATCCATAAAGCGCCACCAGTGGACCACTTTCTCATGGAAGGGATTATTATCACTATAGATGTAGATTTTCTTCCAAAACCCCATACAGAGGTTTGCATAAGATGGGGCAAAGGATGACTCCATTGCAGTCCCCAATTTTTGAAAAAAAACAAACTGTTTGTTAAAAATAAAATAATTCCTAGTTTACGCAAATTCCAAACCTTGCAAAATAAATTCTATGGGGATCTGGCAGTAATCAACATATTGCCTGAGAAAGTGGTCCACCACTTCCAAGCTCCTGTCATGCAGGATGCTGGTGTACAGGCAGCTGACATCAATTGTCAGCCAGCTGTAGCCAGCATAAGCCCACACAACACAGCCCACGTTTCTGTGATGGCTACGAGGCCCACATCACTGTCTACCACCAAAATCTGGAGCTTGCTGATTTTATTACCCAGATTCCTGGAATTAAGGATGATTCCCTTTGAACTAGTTCCAGATCCTCTATTGATTTTTTGTGATCCTGCACCTGCATTCATTCCCATTCTCCTTACTTTCCAGTTTTTCTTACAGCTTGCAGATCGTGAGAACCTGCCCACTTTGCCTCTTCCACTACTCTTTTTTTAACCTAAACCTTATTTTTACCCACCGTACTGCTACCAGCCCCCAGTATAGGGGGAGCACTAGCTAGCTTCCCCTCCATCACTCCCTTTACCATGGTTTCCCTAGCATCAGTGTCCCTCACAGTCAGTTTAACTGTCTAATGTAGATGTCAGACTTTTGCCCCAGTGTGCTGGTCCCCCCTCTTGTCAGGTGGAGGCCATCACCTTTAAAAGCCTCTTCTCCCAGAAGTCCTCCCATCCCCAACAAACTGGTACCCTTTCTCCTGACATCATTCCTTTCAACACCAATTTAATTCCTCCATCTCTTTCCTCTTTAGTCTATCTTTCCCTACCCCTAGTAGACACAGGAAGGACCTCAGTAAAGGCCAGGGAGGCTGAGTGTGCCTTCAATCTGTACCCGACCTTAGAAAGTTCTGCTTCACCTGCTTGATAGGCTGGTTCACTTAATTGTTGGTACTCAAATGTATGAGTGCCCCCAGCATCCCTCTTCCTCACTGCTATCCTCCCTATTCTGTCTATGTCCAGGATGGCTGATGCCCCAGAATGGTACATAACCATCTCCCAGCCCCCCACCCATCACCCTGTCTATGCCCCTGATCATAGAACCCCTAACCACTAAGACTGTCTTAGCTGCCTTTTTACTCTCACTCCTGGATGCCATCAGGTCATCACTCCCTTTTCCCTTGCATGACCCAAGGTCCCCCCGGTGGAGTCAAGTACCTGAGACTTCTTCAGGGGTGAAAAATGATTTGCCATCAGGATGGTGTGGAGCCTCATTTACCTCTTTGTGGTTGCCCCGCCACCTTTAACATCCCCTTCCCCACTACTCCCCCCCCCTTGCACCAGTGGGGTTCTGGGGGAGTAGGGGTGTGGGCTCCAGCTAAGCCAGTGCTACAGGAGATACTCCCTGCTACCTGCTGAGTATGGAACTCTGCAAAGATCCTGCAGAAGGGGCAGTGACCCCTCCTCCAAAACGTAACCATGGAGAAGAGTGCTCCACAATCCCTGCAACTGATTTGATCCCTGCTAAACCTCATGGGTGTTAGCGGATTCTACACCTCTGCTCTCCCTGGCATACTGCTTCTGAATGCAGAAATAGAATCCTTGTGCTGTTACACAACCCTATGACCAGTGTCCTGTTTGTGCAGCGTTTTATCCTTGTGCTGTTACATAATCTTCCACCAGCATCCTGTTAGTGCAGCCTTTATCCCTGTGCTGTTACACAACTTACTGCTAGCATCCTGTTAGTACAGCCTTTTTATCCCCTGTGCTGTTACACAATCTACCACAAGCCCCATGATAGAGCTGCCTTATCTGTGGTGTTGCATAACCTACTACCAACCCTGTTAGAGCTGCCTTTTATATCTGTGCTGTTACACAGCCTACCACCAACCCCCGGTTAGAGCTGCCTTTTGTCTCTATGCTGCTACACAACTTACCTCCAACCTCCTGCTAAATCTGCCTTTTATATCTGTGCTGTTAGGCAACCTACAATGTTCAGCAAAGTGGTGCTTTAAAAGTCTCTTTGTCCCACATACGGCAGGTCACATGGGCATATTAGGAGCTGGAACACCCATGCTGTGTTGCAACTGATGAATGTTTATTTATTTTTGATTTTGGTTACCGGATAGGTACAGTGATCCAAAGGACCATTTTCAGGCACGACCTGGGCCACAGGAGTGGCACAGTAATAACGAGGAAATACATACATACATGATTGCATACATAAATAAAGAGCTAATATACAATACATGATAATTATTTACAATGAGTACAGCCGGTACAGGACATGATATTTACATACCATGAGTACAGGCCGAACAGGATGTGAGATACTGGTAGAAGTGACTAACAAGCAACTTATAAAATGCAGCCTAAGATGAGTTGACAAGGAACACATACATACAATGCATACATACATACATGATAATTATCTACTATATAAAACATAATATATAATTTTCACCAAGTGCAGTCGGTGCAATACAATGAAATACTGGTTGAAATGAGTGAAACAGCAACTTTACAAATGTAACTTAAGAGTTGACAGGTTCATAAAAACAGAAATCCAACTAGTCCACGGTTGAGGGCATAGGTAGCGAAAATGAGGTAGCATCAAGTAGTTACCATCAAGACTGCAATTTGACCACCCTCCTGGCCAGGTTACCACTGAAGCATAGGCATAGGAGAGGGTAAAAGCACAGGTGCAGCAGGAAAAGGAGGAAAGGAGGGGTACACCCCACAGGCTACCTGAGCGAGCAGTTACAGTGAAAATCCCCAAGTAGCCAGGTTTTGAAACTGGTTCTGAATGCGAGGTGAGAGGAGGCTGATCTGAGAGATGGAGGTAGATTGTTCCACAGGGTGGGGTCTGCCACCGATAATGCTTTACTTCCCATACAAGTTGCAGCTCTAGGAACTTCAAGGGGTGGGGGACAATCGAGGAATGAAGGGTCCTGGAAGAATGTCTAATCTTGAAGAGAAAGGAGAGGAGAGGAGAGAGGGGACACGTCCCCAGTCCTGAGGGTGCTGTCAATGATACAGCCAAGGGAAAAAGTCAAAATGACCTTTGAGCGCCAGCCAGCCGAGGGACCGGTATAGGTCATAGTGATGGGCAGAGAACGGGGCAAGTAGTGCAAATCAGCAGAAACCGTTGTAGACAGATGTGAGTTGAGCTTGAAGGGCAGTGGATACACATGAGTATATAGTAGCACAGTAATCTAAAATGGGGAGGAGATTTCCTACCGTGATAGCCAGGCAAGCCTCCGTAGACAAGTAGTGTTTGACACAATAGGCCGCCCCAAGTTTCTGATTCACTCTGAAAATAGCAAGATTAATTTGTTCAGCAAAGGAGAGGGGAGGGTTAAGGATTACCCCCAGGTATTTAAAGGAGGGGACATTCTTGAGGGCAGGGCCATCAGAAGTAAACATGGAAGGAGGAGTTGGCCTTGTGTGCTTTGGCAAGGTACGGTTTGGACCCAAACAGCATTACTTTTGTTTTTATTTTGTTCACCAAGAGCAAATTGGACATGAACCACCTGTGGGCAGAGCAATAGTTATGTGTGAGGATGGAGGACATATGAGGGAGGGACTTTTCACTATGAAACAGGACAAGATCATCCACATAGAGGATGGAGTTGCAGGTAAGGGTATCAGAGGGGAGGGTATTTATAAAGAGAGAAAAGAGAAGGGGTCCAAGAATGGAGTCCTGGGGAACACCTGTAGTAACTGGTAGGGCAGGGATATAGCAGGGCCAATGTAAACAGTTTGGGTGCTGTCAGAGAGGTAGCTCCGAAACCAAGTTGTGGTCTCTGGGGAGCAGCCCATCTGGGGTAATTTGGACAGGAGAAGGCCATGGTTTACCATATCAAATGCCTCGGAGAGGTCAACAAAAACAGCACCAGCGGTGTTGCCATGGTCTATGTTACAAAGGATATGGTCAGTGAATAGAGCAAATGCTGTCATAGTGCTGTGGGTTTTGCAAAAAACGTGCTGCTGGTTGCACAGCAGGTTGCATTTCCCGAGATGTTCAGACAATTGGTGATGGACAACCTTCTCAAGAAGCTTGCTAAGGTGAGGGAGAATTGATATGGGTCGATAGTTGTCAGAGGAGAGGGGGTTACCAGCTTTAAAGATGGGCACCACATTAGCTGATTTCCAAGGGTCATTCATAGAGGAGGTGGAAAGGGCCAGGTTAAAGATAAAAGTGAGCAGTTTGGAGATTGCAGGCGAGACTAGCTTTAGCATGACAGAGGAGAGGCCATCTGAGCCAAGGCTGCCACGGGAAGGGAGAGTCCTTAGGAGCTTAGAGGTTTCCTTTTGGGAAGTAACCTTAAAGTAGAAAGGGGGGAGGGATCAGTGCTAAGAGAGCAGGGATGGGGTGGGGATGTGGTACTAGCCCCTGAGTAGGTTGCTACATTTGCAGGAAACTTACTAAGGAGGACAGAGAGATCAGTAAATTTCTTGTTGAATGCCTGGGCAACCTTGGCGGGCTCAGTTAGCTGCCCCGAAGGTGAGTCTAGTTGAATGGCGTTACTGTGTGGCAAGAGTTGAGAAGGGAGTTAATGGAGTCCCAGAATTTTCTGGGGTTACCAAGGCTCTCCTTCTGGTGGTCAAGATAGTAATTCCATTTCAGGGATCTAGTCATGTGTTTATATTGATTGTTCAGTTGCCAGTAATCGTTCCAAAGGCCTGTGGAGGGAGACTATCTGTGGGCAGACCACTTACGGTCTCTGGCTTTCATGAGGGCTAGTAGGTCTTTGGTTATTCATTGGGAGCTCTTGCCTCTAACTCTAAGTGTTGTAATTGGGAAATGACAGTTCTGGATTGTGAGGAGGGCACTGGTGAAGAAAGCAATGGCCAAGGACACGTCTGTAATGGTGTAGAGGTCCTGCCAGTTTATGGTCTTTACATCATCTAGGAGGAGGGAGGTGTCGGGGCAGTTGAAATTGAGGAAGGAGAGGTACTTTGGGGGGGTCGAGTAGTCTTGGAGGATCGTATGGCATAAGTAGGGGAGTGGTCCCTAATGGAATTGGCAAAGGTATTTGCCTGAAGCACTATGTCATTCTTGTTTGTTATCACCCAGTCGAGTAGAGTGTTGGTAGAGGTGCGAGGGTTTAGACGAGTGGGGAGTGTGATGGTTTGCACCAAGCTGTGTTGTTCCAGAAGGTTGGCGTGATCAGGTGCATGGGCACTTATCCAACTGAGATTGTAATCACCAAAGAGAATGGTGTCCCTGGGAGGCGAGAGAGACCTGTAGCCTGTCAGGAGATTCTGAAGACCCTCTACGCCCCCAGTGGAAGGGTTATAACTGCACCCCAAGTACAGTTTCTTAGCCAAACCCAGGGTAACCTCTAGGATTATCCATTCACTTGGGGAGAGGGATCGGAGCAGAGTATGGTAGCATCAGATAGGGGTTCTCTAGTGTATATGGCAACACCACTGCCCTTCTTTTTACTGGGCCTGTCCTGATGTAGCAGAGTGTAGCCAGCCAGGTGATACATGGCGTCGTTGAGGTGCAACTTCAGGCATGTCTCAGAGACAGAGAGCATGGGGTTTATGGAGGGATACCCATACTTCAAGGTCAGGGTATTTGGCAGGGAGGCTGCAGATGTTCATATGGGCCCACAGTGGGAGGGTTATAACAGCACCCCAAGTATAGTTTCTTAGCCAAACCCAGGGTAACCTCTAGGATTATCCATTGACTCAGGGAGAGGGCTCAGAGCACAGTATAGTAGTATCAGATAGGAGTTCTCTAGTGTATATGGCAACACCACCACCCTTCTTTTTACCGTGCCTGTCCCGATTTAGCAGAGTGTAGCCAGCCAGGTGACACATGGTGTTGATGTGGTGCAACTTCAGGCACATCTCAGAGACAGAGAGCATGGGGTTTATGGAGGGATACCCATGCTTCAAGGTCAGGGAATTTGGCATAGAGGCTGCAGATGTTCATATGGGCAATTTTTAAGCCAAGGGGCCTGATCCAGCCGCAGTCCGTGGAAGTGGTATGGATGTTTACAGGGCCGGGATTGCTCTCAAATTCTCCCGCTAGACGTAGGAGTGAGAAAAGGAGGCGATAAGGGCAAAATAGCCAGGCAGAGGAGAGAGTGAGTGAGTTTAAAAAATAACCTAACTGTCTGGCTCCAGGTTGGATAGAAAAAGATGAGTGAGGGGACCAAACAGTGTTAGCTCTCACCTTTCTTGCACAAGTGACTGTTTAGATAGATGTATGGCCATTTGGAGATGGTTTGGTTCAACTTCATTTGGGGCTAGAATCAGGCCACATGTATCCACTAATAATAGTGTACCTATAAGCAATGCAGCCAATAGGAGGAAGAGTAAAGGATTCATGGTGCCTGCAAGGTAGTTGCCTGGAGGAAGCAGGCTGGAAACCAACTAAATTCAAAGACACCCCAGGGTGGTAGGTAAGGGATGGCTGATGAACACGAGTGCACTAGAAACTCCAGATGACTGTGTTTTGGAATGAGAAGAGGGGAGGCAGAAGGGTATAGAATGCAGAAGCAGCGAGAAATTTGTTGGGATTGAGGTGATTTAAGTTATTTATTATTTCATTTGTGCTGCAGGGAAAAAAGTGATCAAACTGAGGGGGAAGAGGGACAGGACTGAAAGCAGGGAAAGAAAGAAGAGAAAAAAAAATGACAGCAATCAGGCACTTGGTCCACACTGAAATCCTATGGTCAGGCTAGTTAAGCAGAAAAGCCAAGAAACAAACACCCGGCTCCCTCTATTGGCAGCTTAATATAGGCTACAAACAGGAAAGTGGAGAGTTAGTCATGTGATACTCAGGAGGTATTAAAGTATAGCTGGCTAAGGGTGGGCGAGGAGCAGCCACGCAGTGGCTGCAGGAAATTGTACAACAAGTGGTCACTAAACTCCAGTAAGGAAAAGACAAAAATCAAAAGAATCAAGTGCTGTGCCTTCTCAAGTGGTCACTAAGCTCCAGTAGGTAAAAAAATTAAAATCAAAAGAATCAAGCGCTGTGTCTTCTCAGTATCGTGGCAAAATTAAATGCCCGAACAACACACTAAATGATTAACTAAGTGTTTCTGCAGTGCAGCTCATGTTATTCTGTGTACACCCTGCCTACTTGATAACTTACAGAGCAGTAGGCAAATGAATTAACAAAACAGACCTTGTTTGGTTTAGATAAAAAAATACGGACCTTGTTAGGTTAAAATATAGAAACGGACCTTGTTAGATTATAATATAAATTAAAAAGAACACTCTGACCGCGGTGCCTAAAGTAAATACAAGTTATGCTAGTCAAAGCCACTTGAAGCACGGTCATTAAATTATACCAGTATGCAAGTGGATTTACAAAGTACTGGTAGTGCAGCAGGAGCAAAAAGGAGCCAAGATTCAAAATCCAGGACAAAGGAATGTAACTGCTGGTCCCTTGGAGGTCCCTGTAGAGTGTACCTATAGGCTTCTGGTGATGGGTGGGGGAGCAGCTCCTTGGCCTGATAATAGCCCTGCTCAAAGTCGGGAGAGCTTCAGGCTTCTGCGCTGGGTGGGGGAGCAGCTCCTTGGGCTGATAATAGCCTTGCTCAAAGTTGGAGAGGGCTTTAGGCTTCTGGCAATTGGGCAGGGGGAAGCTCCTTGGGCTGATAATAGCTCTGCTCAAAGCCGGGATATATGGGATATATAATTTTTCCCTGATCATGGTGTGCACATTTTTTAGTGTCTTCTTGCCACAGTTATTGCAATCAATTAATCAATCAATTTTTATTTAGCCAGGCAAAACATCATTGAGAAGAACTCATTTACAAGATGGACCTGATAAAAATGACATATGAGACAGAATAACATTGGAGTATACAATAACACATCCTCATAGAGTAGATATATCAAACATTTACAACATACAATTGGGTGTTTATACAAAATGGTTAGGATATATACAGATGTGTTGAGGCAAAGTACAAAAGGAAAAATAAAATGAATATGATAGACATTCTACTGGCTAGATTGGTAGAGCTAGCACAAATTGGTTTAAAGAAAAATACAATTCACAAAGTATGCAATAGTTCTAATAGCTAGCTGTACCAGTTATTGCATGACTCACATCTAAAATTGTCTGTCAACAAAGGTGGCAGCCACGTCCATCTAATGTTTTGTTTCTCCTCATAACAATTATGTACAAGTTAATCTTTGATATTTTTTTCATTTGTAGCAGACTGGTGACTTGCACTGTTTTTTTCTCAACTAGTGCTGCCTCTGTTTACAGTATGTCCCATGTTTATTGATAACTGTTCTGATGTTCCAACAGTCAGGACTATATTGTGCACTGAAAGTTATCCTCTTGTTCTTTCTCTTGCATTTTGTAATCTTTTCACAAGGAGCTGCTGGCAATCTATTTGATTCGCTCTCTCCATTGCTGTAAGAATGGTCCCTGCTTCATAATTTCTGTCCATGAATCTAGAGCCCCTAAATGCTATTTGTTTCTCATACTCCCTTTGCTCACAGCAGTTTCATTTTGCCTGTAGCAGCTATCCATATGCGATATTTTTTTACCTTACCTTAACTTTTTCCTCAGTTGTTCCAGGTGACAGCTAGTAAATTCCAGTAGTGCGTTCCTGTCCGTTTGGTTTCTAAAGATGGTAATCACCAGCTTATTATTTGCTCTGCTATTTTCAGTTCTAAGAACTCCGTCCGCTTCAGTTTTGCACATTTTTACTGTAAAAATCAGATGTTCATCACAATTGTTTCAATTGTTTATATGCTATAGAAATGTTTCAAAGTATTTTTCATTGCCTGCCCATACTGCAAAAATGTCATCAATATAACACTTTCAAGTTAGCAGGTGGTGTTGCTATTTATTCTTGGTGAAATCAAAAATGAATTGTTATTCCCATGCTCCCACTTATAAATTGACTAGGCTGAATGTAAATGTGGTCCCCATCAATGTTCTGTTGCACTGACAGAAATATTCATTATTAAATATTAAATAGTTGAATGCAGTACAACAAATTTTGGCAGTTCTATAATGAATTATGTTGGTGGATATTTCTTTACTGGTCTCTACCCAGGAAACTCAAGATAGCATCAATGCAACCCTGGTGGGGGATAATTGTATAAAGTCACTAATCAGTCAACATTCCCCAATTAATGTCATTGCTTCCACCAAATTCATGGGTGATCCTGTGTCCTTAAAAATGACTCCATTTATTTAGTAATGGTCTTAGAAAAAACTCTGCATGCCATGAGGCCGCTTTCATGATGGATCCAATGCTATTGATGATGGATTGGGCTGGTTGTGAGTTTAGGTTCTTGTAAAACTTTGGCAGGAGGTAAATTGTCAGCCTGATTGGATGCTGTACTCGTAGGAAGTTTTCTTCATCCTCTGTTATCCACTTGCACTCTCAGACAGATGAATTCGGAACTCCTCTTGGAGATATCCACTGTTGGATCCAATGGTAATCTCTTGTAATATCTTTCATTGTTCAACTGCCAGTACACCTCTTGTAGGTATTGCTCTTTTCCCCACAAAATGATGCCCCCCCCGTCCACCAGCTTAAAAACTAGAAATTGTCCTTCTGACAGATCATTTAGTGCTAGACACTCACCTTTGCTTATGTAAGCCACCCTCCCCCCTGGTGTCTGGAGCTATGCCAGATGGTACGTTGAGGAAGGGAGACACTCACAGCCTGAAACAGAGTCACAAGAATTAGCTAATTTATCTGGTTCAGACGATGGTCCAGGGGGTGCTGATTGTGTCTTCAGGGGGTGATAACAACTGTAGGGGGCAATTGTGGTTAGCAAACTACAGATATCCACACTGATTAAGTTCATTGTCCACAAACTTGTAAAATAATAATAAGCTTTATTTGTTGCAAGTGCAAGTCAAAGAATACCAAAGTGCTTTTACAGAGTAGAATCTAAAACAATAAATATTTAAAACCAATAAAATGACAGAGATCCATAAATTAATTGTCAGGATAAGTAAGAGGGAATAAGAATGTTTTAAGAGTGATTTGAAGCTCTCTGATCAGGCACCCCCTTATCCGTGAGGTGAGAATTCAGGGTAGGAACCGCAAAGCAAATGCACGGGCTCCAGTGATCTTCAAACAAACCCTGAGAATCTCCAGCAATCCCTCATCAGTGGAACGCAGTGGTCAGAGGGGCAAGTAGGGACGTAGGAGCTCTTGCAGGCAACTCAGTCCCTGTTCATGTAGTGCCTTATAGGTCATCAAGCTGCCCTTGAAGGTGATCCACCACTGAACTGGCAGCCAGTGCAGTCCGCGCAGCACAGAAGTGACATGGCTAGATCGAGAAAGCCCAGTCAACAACCTGGCTACAGCATTCTGCACCAGCTGCAAGTGGTGGATATCAACCTCCGGAAACCCTAGATACAGGGCATTACAATAATCAAGGCAGGAAGTCACAAAGGTGTGGATCAATGTATGAAGATCACCAGACAGAACCAGATGCTTAATCCGGGTGATATTCCTCAGATGCTAAAATGAGGTCTTGACAACAGATGACATCTGAGACTTCAGGGTCAACCCTTCATCAAAAATAATGCCCAGACTCTACACCAGTTCAGAGGCCATCAGCTGGTGACCACCAAACAAAGGCCAGAGATCTGCCCAGCCGAGGACCCCTCTACCTGGCAACCTGAGTCCACCACCAAAATCTCGGTTTTGTCAGGATTCAGCTTCAACCAGTTGGCACTCATCTAGTCCTTGAACTCGGTGAGGCAGCTATTAAACACCAAGACCGCATCATCCTGATCAGGTACTAAGGACATGTATAGCTGAGTATCATTTGCATAGCAGTGAAAACTCAAGCCATACCACCTTACAATGTCTCCCAATAGCAGCATATACACCGCAAATATCACAGGCGAAAGCATAGAGCCCTGGGGTACCCTACATGGTAGAGAGAATGCGTCAGAGGAATAAATTCCCGACACAACTCTCTGAGATCTACCAGTGAGGAACGAGTGGAACCATCTGAGAACTGTCCCTGACAATCCAAAGATAACCCGCAGTTGCTCCAGCAATACGCCATGATCCATGGTGTCAAATGCAGAAAGATCAAGAAGGACTAGGATGGAATGACTCCTCTGATCTCTCGCTATCAGGAGATCATTGAGCACCCAAATCAGGGCAGCTTCAGTACTATGCCTCTTCCTAAATCCCGACTGTAGAGGATCGTAGAGGTCATGGATGGTAAGGTGGTCATCCAGCTGCAGCACAACAACCTTCTCAGTAACCTTGACCACAAAGGGCAGGCTAGAGATGGATCCGTAGTTGGTGAGACAATCCGAGTTGAGAGAAGATTTCTTAGGGAGGAGCATCACCACCACCTCTTTCCGGGAGTCAGGAAACTCACCTGTCTCAAGTGAACTCCAGACTATCTCAGCCAGGACCGGGCCAATGACCTCAACGCACCCCACAAGAAGACGAGTTGGACCCAGGTCCAAATTACAGCAGATCAGCCTCATACTCTGGATGATCCTTATGACTTCCTTGATCGCCAGCTGGCTAAGGGCTGACCAACCAAACCAGGGCTCTGCAGCCTCTGTCCAATCATCACCCCACCCATTGGAGTGAGCTAAGCAGATCTCTGATCTAATGTTGGCAACCTTATCAGCAAAGAAGTTAGCAAACTCATCACACTTATCCTGTGACAATGCTCTCTGAACTTGCAGACAGGCTGGATTGCACAGTCAGTCTACAGTTCGGAATAGCTGAGCTGGTCAGTTCCTTGCAGCGGTGATCTCCCTGGACAGGAACTCTGCCTTCTTACAGGAGATTGCAAATTAATAGTCCATATAATGGGCCATCAATCTAAGCCTGTCAGCATCAAGACCAGATTTCCGCCAGCGAAGCTCCATCCTTCGCTTCTCTCCTCACCTCCTTCAAGGTCCCATCAAACCAAGGGGACTAAGGGTAAAGGGTGAGGGAGTGAGCACAAACAGGAGCAATAGAGTCCAGAGTCACCACCACGGCCTTGTTATAGGCCTGTAGTAGGTTGTATGGATCCCTGGTAGCAGTCAGAAATCCTGATAGATCCAGCACCGCCATCAGGCCATCCGGGGTTACACCCCTTAATGGTTGGTACCGGACCATCTCCAAAGGGGCAGGCCTATAAGGTGGGGCCTGGAAGTTGAACCTGATAGTGTAATGGTCAGACCAACTGACTGGCTCCACCAGCAAGTTAGAGGTCTCCATATCCAGTCGGAAGACCAGATCCAGAGAATGACCAAAGCTGTGGGTTGCAGAGGAAACTACCAATGTGAAGCCCAACAAAATCATTAGTTGGAGGAAGTCTTGACCAAAATGTGAGAGCTCATCATTGACCCAAGCACTGAAGTCACCCAGCACCATCACTCTGGGAGACTCCAACACCATGCCCACAATGAAGTCAGTGAATTCCTGGAAAAATTGCTTCCCATCCCTGGATGGACGGTAGACAAGAAGAATTTTACACTCCACACCTGCACCCAGGATACATTCAAAAGATCTGGTCTGCCCCACTGAAACATCTATCAGGCCCAATTCCATTCTAAGACAAATGGCCACACCCTCCCCCTACGATCCAACTTCGGGTGGTGTATCACTGAGAAACCGGCTGGAACCACTGACTCAAGAATGGTGCCAGCATTATCATCCAGCCAGGTCTCGGTGATGCATGCCAGGTCCGATGTCCTAGCAAGATCAACAATTATTGCCGTCTTGTTTTTAATGGACCTGACATTGCATAACACTGCCTGGGTCAGTTGAGACTCAGAAGCTGATCGAGTCAACTGACCACAAAAAGTGGAGCCCTTGGTATGGGGATCGGACAGGGAGGACCCCTCTCCAGTCTCCATTTCTCCACAGGGCATCTTCTTGTCCCCACAACCCCAATCTGACCACCCAACTCCCCCCTTCCCCTGGTCCAGGGTCCCCCCCACCTCCTCCTTACAATCTCCAATGCCAGTCAACGATTGTATAAGTCAGCACGCAAAGGGGAACAACTAAAAGGACGGAGGCCCCTGAGCTCGGAGGAGGAGTAGTGCCTGACCAGGACAGCCACCTACCAACACATGATCTCCAGCCACCCAGTATAGCCACCCCCAAATTATAACTCCCCTAAACCACAAATTAAACTAACACAAGTAAACAACCAATACCCCCTTCCCCAAAATTAGGCTTAAAAGTTTCGGCTGACATGGTCTATATATGAGTCCAGAATATAGTCCAAAGCAATTCTGAATCCAAAAAGAAGGCACGCCAAAACCTCCAGTAAATGTTCCAGAAAGGTGAGGCTCTCACCCTCAACCAATGTATGTAATCAAATGTCTGGATAATATCCTCCAACTTCAACAACCACAGACAATTTAAACAGTCAAATAGTAAACCATGGAGGTCCTCTCACTACCTCCCCTTAGTCTAGCATCAGGACCTGCTTCTGAACAAGGGGCCTCCAGATCGGTATCCAGGGAATATGAGACAGAATATTACTCCACTGAGCTCCTTTCTCCCATACCATACACTGCAGCCTCCAGGCTGAATCAGCACCTACTAGGAGCTGCCGCCTAGAGCCCAAAAACCAAGCCAATCTGGGTTGCTCAGATGGAGGCCAAACGACACTCACCTAGAGAAGACCAAAAGACTATCAGGGACTATGCTGCCTACCAGCCTATGCCTCCCCTCTATCCCACCTGGCTATGGGCAACTTAGGCAGCAACTCCCAGTTCAAGTACCACGGCCTGGAAATCAGGAGATACTAATGGCTCCTGCCCAGAACAAATGACCAGCAATGTACCCGGATCCACATAGGCTGCCTAATTAGGGGGCTCCAGAGACCCAGCCATACACAGATAGCCATCATCCCTACTACCAACTACACCCATCAGGGGGACCATCCCAACAGAAAGCACCCCTGAGATACTGTGTTGTGCTGGAGGCGCCACATAGTGCTTCTACCAGATATACCTTTTTAATATATTGTATCTTGTGTTTTACACTGTTTCAACAGTTCCTACTGCCTTGTGAGCCCTGCTCCCCTACACAGGAAACAGGAACAGAAGCAGTAGTTCGGTGAGAGATCTCCCGAACTACAACTGCTTATACCAGAGGGTTTTTTATTATACTTATTCCCTGGGGCACTTCTCTTCATGAGAAAACTATAGTTTTGCACAGAAAAGAAGGTTTTGAACCAATTTGCATCACTTTTAGTTTTGGGCAGTGTGTGATCCGAGATTTGAACTTCCGGGTTGCTCCAAGCACTCAAAAGCACGCCCTGTAGCGAGCAGGGCGAGCTCGGGCAGGGCAAGCATGCATTGGCGCGCGTGAAGATGCACGCAAAGACATGCACATCTCCGTGTGTTTTGCATGTTTGGAGGGTGCGGAGGGATACAGGAAGTTATTGTAACTATACTCCTGCCTTTTCAGGTACCTGTATTGATTCTAGGGCCTACATTATAGCTTGCTTTTATAATTTTGGTTTGTATTATACTATTTAAAATGAAAGATACTCTTACCACAAGTGATGGTAGGGTCATGTATAAATGTATGAGTTGTGCAATGTATAGCACTGAACTTATTGTGGGCCAAAGTAAAAGCATTAACTGTTCAAAATGTACACACAATGAAGATATGACCAATGAAATTAATCTTTTCAATGACAGATTGACAGTATTAGAAAATAGTTATACTAACATACTAACATACTATTTGCCAGCAGAATAGGCCTTACGGTCTATCGAGTCTGCTCGAACTTTAGATCCTTAGTTGGGTGCCGAGACCCTCCCATCCCTTGTGCTCCAGAAACCCGTATCATCATTTCCCCACCCCCCTGGGACAGGACATCATCTGATACATCCACTTTCTGTGTCTGTCCCATCCTCTCTTGAAGCCCTCCACTGTGGATCTCTGAACTAGCTCACCAGGCAGTGCATTCCAAGGGTCCACCACCCTCTCAGTGAAAAACATCCTCCTCTTTTCCCCCCTTACCCTTCCACCTTCCAACTTCAAACCATGCCCTCTGGTGATACCTCCCTGTTTTACTCTAAAGATCCCCTCCATGTTTACCCTATTTATTCCCTTGAGGTACTTGAAGACCTCAATCATGTCCCCCCTGTCTCTCCTCTCCTCCAGTGAAAACAGGCAGAGATCCTTAAGTCTGTCCTCATACGTCAAATCCCCTAGCCCTTGTATCATCTTTGTTGCCCTCCTCTGTACCCTCTCTAAGAGCTGTATGTCCCTCTTTAGTGTGGTTCCAGTACTGTACACAGTACTCAAGGTGTGGTCTAACCAGTCCATTGTACAGCAGCAGAATCACTTCCTTGTTCCTAGAGGTGATCCCCTTCACGATGCATCCCAACATCCTGTTTGCCTTGCTAGCCGCTTCCTGCACTGCTCAGAGTTATTCATACATGCATCCACCATGACCCCTAGGTCTTTTCCCCTATTGAGGTCTCCAGCGCCTCCCCTCCCAGGGTGTACCTGTGTTTAGGGTTTCCCCGACCAAGATGCAACACCTTGCACTTGGTGATATTGAAATTTAATTTCCATGTGTGAGCCCAGCTTTCCAGGGTGTCCAGGTCCCCTTGCAGGGTCAACCTCCCCTCTTCTCCCTCAACTACTGCTCCCATCTTGGAGTCATCCGCGAAGAGTCTCATTTCACACCCTATACCCTCCCTTATGCAGATACTGTAGCTAGGATAAACAGGTCTAACTTACAAACAGATACATTTCCTTTTATTAACAGTCAGGACCGAACTACTAAAGTTGTTTTAAGAGGTTTAAGAGCTTCACCTCAGGATAACCATTTTACCTGCCCTTTAAACACTACACATAGAAAGAAAGCTAGAGAAGAGGAGGACCCTTTACACAGTGAAGATTTATGGTATCAAGTCCAGAGCAAAAAAGTGTCCAAAAAGGAAGAAGAGCAGCAGTGTTTGACATTTCTCTTCAGAATACCTTTGATCCACTAATAAATTTACATGATCAGGACTGCTCTCCTATCTCATGTGGCATTCCTATCTCATGTCACATCTGATGTCTGCACTTATAACGATGCCATTACAGCTGCCAACCTCTCACAACTGGTTACTTCACCTACTAGGCTTAATTACAAAACTGGAAGCAGCACCCTGCTGGACTGGGTTCTCACCAACCACCCCCTCCAGGATCTCCAGTCCCTCCGTTCTCCCGGACTCTCTCAGTGACCACTCCCCAATTCTATGTGAATGGTCTAATAAATTTCAAAAACTACCCCCTTTAATCATCACCAGCAGAGTCCTTCCACGAGGGGAACTTATCCATCTCAAACAGCACCTGTCCCTTCAAGACTGGATGCCTATCTACAATGCTTTTGATGTCAACATAGCCCTTGATTACTTCATTACCACCTTCAACAAGGCCTGTGACCTCTTTGCTCCCACTAAAAAGCAGAAAGCAAAAGCCCTTTGTAACCCTTGGATAACTGCGGAGCTCCTCTCACGGCTGAAATATAGGGACCAACTATGGGCAGTGGCTTAAAGCCACAGGCAAACAATCTGATATCCAAAACTACAAACATGCCCGTAATGCCTGCACCAAATCTATTCGTCTCATGAAAAGTTTATACTATAAGGATGTCCTCAGCAACACCTAGGGAAAAGGCAGCGCTTTCTGGGACAATATCAAGGACATCACTGGAAAACAATCAAAGTCCCCCCCCCCGGCAATGCTAATTGTAGATGGGTCCACCACCCATGATCCTGTGGTCATTGCAAACACCTTTATCACGGCTTTTACCAACCTCAGCTCTGTTCTTCTGCCTGATTTCTTCCTGATTAATGACACCCCGTCAGGCACCCCCTGTGCTCTGTCCAATCAACCTCGCTTTTACTTCAGGGAGATTAAGATGAGTGAAGCCCGATGTCACATTGCCTCGGCCATCTCTAAATCTAGAACCAGCAGTGACACCCTTGTCCTCAAGCAACTATCACTCTCACTGGAAGTGATTTTTTGTCCCCTCACTAAAATCCTTAACCTCTCCCTCAACCGTAGTACATTCTCTGAAATCTGGAAAACTGCCACAGTGACCCCTGTCCACAAAAATGGGGATAAGACCAACCATGCAAACTATCACCAGATCTCCTTATTGCATCCTCTCTCCAAGGCCCTTGAGTGTATTGTTGCTGACCAACTCACTGACTACCTAGTCAAATACAACACTCTATGCCCCCAGCAGCATGGTTTTAGAAAAGAGCATAGTACCACCACTGCCCTACTTGAATTTACTTGCAAAGTGCACAGCACCCTTGATAAAGGTCTTCTCACTGGGGCTGTCTTCATTGACCTATCGAAGGCTTTCAACATGGTCCATCATCAGTTACTGTTTGACCAGCTACTCACTACCGGCCTTGCACCGGACTCAGCCCTCTGGTTCAGAAGTTACCTTGAAAACCACTCTCAAAAAGTAAAAATCGCCAATGTTCTGTCCCATACCTTGCCTGTATGCTCTGGAGTTCCTCAGGGATCCATACTTGTCCCACTCCTTTTCAGCCTGTTCTTAAACTCCCTACCTCAATCCAGCTTGGAACAAATCATCCTGTATGCAGATGATGCTGTTGTCTTCTCCATGCATCAGGACCCTGCACCACTCCAACTCAGCCTTCAGCTTGGATTCAGTGCCGCTGAAACTTGGTTCTCCAATCATAAACTGGTCCTAAATCACAGGAAAACCAAGACCATGCTATTCTGTGGTTCTCATAACCGTCACAGGCATCCCCCCCTCGCTATCTCCACCAAACAGGGATCCGTCCTCGAACAAGTATCCTCGTTCAAATATCTAGGTATTTTGCTCATCCCCAAGCTCTCCTACTCTGCTTACATCGACAGCATGGCCAAAGCTACCAATACATGCCTTGGATTGCTCTACAAGCACAGGCAACATCTCACTCCAGAGGCCCTGAAGGTTGCCATCCAGAGCTCTGTGATGTCAATTATTGATTATGGCCTCATTATCTATGGTTCTGATTCGACATCCACCCTCCGTCGCATAACAATTGCCCTAAACAAAGCTTGCCGACTCACAACTGGTGCTCACCACCACACCCACACCTGTTCCCTCTATGCACAAACTGGTTGGCTCCAACTCTCCAACCAGATAAAGTATCTCACCTGTGCCATGGTGAGAAAAATCAACCTTGGCTTAACTCCTCCTGGTGTCTCTGCCCTACTTCATCAGACCACTAACCAGCGGAACACCAGGAGTTCAATAACTCAGAACCTAGAAGTCCCTTGCTGTCGTACTAGTCAGGGTCAATGCTCCTTCACCTTCAGGGTCCCTCTATGGCTGAATGGCCTTAGCAACTCCATTACCTCAGCCGCTACACTTGATCTGTTTAAAACCAGGCTCCGGGCACATCTCATTGCCTCTAGCTCCTGTGACTGCCTCACCTAGCTCATGACCTACACAGTTCCAGCCTACCACAAAGCCACTTGGCCCCCTCTCAGTCTCCTTCTCAAATACTCCTGAGGCGACAACATATATACCCAGGTCTTCTTATCACCTTTTAGTCTCTCCACGCCCCATCTTTCTGCACTTATTCTACCGCCTCACCCCACCCCCTCTTCTTCTCCATCTCTCCTTCCCACTCTTTGACAAATGCTTCTGGCTGCATCTACCCTCCTCCCTCTCTCCTTTCTTCAGACTGCCTATAGCACTGCTGTACAAGAATTGCATTTCTGTTAATTCAATGTTGTAACCTTGTTGTATGTGTATCCTTGACGTGGAACCTTTGTAAAAGAGCTTTGGCTCAAATGTATTTGTAATCCTAGATACAATAAATAAATTAAAAAAATAAAATTCTATCTAGTATACTTAGTGTTGCAAATATTCTATCTAGTACACTTAGTGTTGTAAGTGTTCAACCAACGTCAGAATTGCTAGATTCTGGTACTGTAAGCATACAGTTCAATTCAGATTACCTATTAGAGTTTACAAACAGGAATGTGTTAGAGTCCGAAAATAATATGGAGATTAATGTACTCCTTTGTAACTAAATGCTGTACCAAAACACCTCTGTAATCAAATACTGTACCTGTATACCTCTGTAACTAAATCCAGGTCACCCCTGAAAAAGGGACCTTTGGGGCTCAGTGGGCCTACCCGGTTACCAAAATTGAATAAATAAATGAATCAAATGACCCCAAGACTAGGCAAATTTTCCTCTTGGGTGATTCCATAGTTAAAAACCTGGACAGAAATATATGCAATCCTGACAAAAAAAATTGAACTGTTTCTAGTTTCAGAGGAGCCAAAATACATGATATTACTAAAATGACAAAGAATATTCTGAAATCTAGTGGGGAAAAACCCCTGGTTATAATCCATGCAGGGGTAAATAATGTTTTCAAGCAAGATGTTCAGATCATTAAAGAAGAAATTGTGGGGATACATAACCTTCTAACTGACTTTGATTGCCAAATAACTTTCTCAGAGATTCTCCCCATCCCTAGAGCATCCAGCTATATAAATGGAAAAATTAAATCTGTAAATAACTGGCTTTACAGCTGGTGTCTTAAACAAAATATAACCTGTCTTACACACCGGGAAGAATTCATATTCAATCCAAAATACATATGCAGTGATGGTATACATTTAAGTAAAATTGGAAATAGTATGCTGGGTAAGCAAATTAATCAGTTTATTTTGTCACATTTAAACTAAATAAAGGGGTGGGTGGGTTATTGTTTCCCCCTGAGTTGTCTTTGTCAGAACATATCCCCTATATCTTTATGACTAATATTCATGATAACTCAGACATCATTAAAAATAACAAATCAAACTATAAGAAAAAAGATCTAAATATACTTCTACTCAATGCTAGAAGCTTAGCCAACAAATCAGATGAGTTAAAAAGTATTCTATGTGGAGATAATATAGATATATGTGGTGTCACAGAAACATGGTTCACTGATACAAACTGGGGGATGGACATCCCAGGTTATTCAGTATGTTTTAAGAATCGTCTAAATTCTAAAGGTGGTGGAGTTGCCTTGTTTGTAAATAAGAACCTGAACAGTACATAAATTCCAATACACATCAATACAACAAATGATA
The DNA here is from genome assembly GCA_016271365.2 of Neoceratodus forsteri. Classification (NCBI taxonomy): domain Eukaryota; kingdom Metazoa; phylum Chordata; order Ceratodontiformes; family Ceratodontidae; genus Neoceratodus; species Neoceratodus forsteri. The sequence goes on along the minus strand of CM057452.1, from coordinate 137,820,533 downwards.
CTGAAATAGTACTTGTTCAGGTACAAAATGACCAGAAGTTTATAATTGGATTATGTCACCGCTCTCCTAATTTAGACCAAAGTGGTAACAACACTTTTTTTCATACCCTTGAACATTTGGATAAGTATGAGTATTTAATATTAATGGGAGACTTTATTTCCCTACAAATAGTTGGCTGACTCTTACTGGGAAAACTAAACAAGACTACAGATTCATTGAATTAACCCGTCAGCATAACTTATAACAACTTGTCACTGAACTCACTAGGAATGAAAATATTCTCGATCTTATTTTTACAAACATACCTAATTTGGAGGAATCACCAAGAGTAACTTGAATCCTTAGGAGACAGTGATCATAATATGGTTATATGGAGTGTTAAAAATTGTATAACAATAAATTGTGGTATCATCAAGACAAGAAATTTCCATAAAGTCAATTATGAAGCTATAAAAAATTATCTTACTGAATGGAACTGGAAATCAGAGTTAAAAAATAAAAACAGTGAGCAAATATGGTCAGTTGTAAAAAACAGAACTGATTATTGTATACATACTTGGGTACCTGAGAATAAAAAATATAACCGTAAGAATAAAAGAATGCCTCCTTGGCTAAATGGGAAAATTTAACGCTTAATTAGGAAAAATTAAAAAGCATATCATAAGTATAAAATAGACTATTCTGCAGAAAAAAGACATAGATTTACGAAGATATCTAATCAATGTAAAAAAACTATTAGGACAGCTAAAAAAGAACTGGAACTAAAATTAGCAGCCTTGACCAAAGACAATAAGAAACAATTTTATAATTATCTTGGTTCAATAAGAGGAAAGGCACCAATTATTGGTCCATTAATTAAAGATAATGTTCCACTAACAAATAAGTCAGACATGGCTACAGAATTTAACGATTATTTCTTAAGTGTCTTTAAAACCAAGGATGTTGCAAGTCTAGAAAATGTTGTTCCTAGTGAAACTTATCCAGTCATTACCCGGGAGGAAGTTAAAATAGCTATACAGGCAACTAAAGCTAACTCCTCAGCTGGGCCTGATGATATTCCAGCTAAATTTATAAAAGAATTAGTTCATGAACTAGTTGATATATTCACTTTACTATTTAGTGCATCTCTACTTGAAGGTTATGCTATAAGAGATTGGACCATAGCCACTGTTGTTCAATTTACAAAGGTGGAAATAAGCAGACAGCAAGCAACTATAGACCAATAAGCCTTACCTCTTGCAAAGGTAAAATTATGGAAAGAATTCTAAAGCAAAAGATGTTGGATCACTTACTAATCATAAATTTTCAGGATATTAGCCAATATGGCTTTGTATAGGGCAGATCATGCCAACTTAACCTCATAAATTTCTTTGAACCGGTAAGTATGGCATTAGATCGAGGTTTGTCTGTGGATGTAATTTTTCTGGATTTTGAAAAAGCTTTTGATTCCGTCCCTCATGGAATCTTGATTAAGGAATCGATAGGTTATGGCTTTAATCTAAATATTGCTAGTTGGATCAACTCATGGCTTAATAATAGGAAACAACAAGTTAGAATCAAAGGGTTTCTGTCTGAATGGGGAGGTGTAAGTAGTGGTATTCCACAGGGCTCCGTCTTGGGCCCCTTGCTATTTAATCTATTAATTGCCAGTATGCAAACCACACACAATGTGTGGATACATAAATATGCTGATGACAGCAAATTGGGATGTATTGTTTACAACCTAGAATCAGTCAGATCATTACAATCTAATCTTGATAGTTTATTTAGTTGGTCTGTAAAAAAACAAAATGACCTTAAACCCTGCTAAGTGGAGAGTGATGCACCTAGGTAAACGCAACAGGAATGCATCTTATTATATAAATAATCATAAACTACAATCTATTACACATGAAAAAGATTTAGGAATTACAATTTCAAATGATTTAAAGTTTGTCACACACAATAATGACATTATAAAAAAATGCCATGGTATAATTTCATGTATCCTTAAACATATAAACAGTAGAGAACAAGAAGTATTGCTCCCATTATATTTTAGTCTAGTTAGATCACAAATTGATTATTGTGCCTCCTTTTGTGCTTCTACTTCCATGGGTGGAATAGCCTTGATTGAAAAGGTCCAAAGACGACTTACAAAACAAGCATTTGTCAATGCCGAATGTTTGCTTGCTGGCATTGCATTGGTAGTGTAGGAGTTACAGAGTTGCATAATAGGAATGGCAGTGAAGTATTGAACTGAAGCCAACCCCATCACCGCCCTGCAGATAGTGACAGGCATTGGGGTGTGCCTTTGGGTCGTCAGGCATAATGGCCATGCCATTTCACCACACCCTACCCTGCAGACACTGACAAGTGTCACAGTGTGCCTTAGGGTCTTTGGCTCTTATGCGCACCCCATTCCATCAGGAAATATGGTGAGATGAGTGCGGTATAGGAGAATGGGGTGAACTTTAGGGTCGAACAGTCCAAGGCACACCTCGATGCCTCTCACTGGCTGCAGGGTGTGGGGGGTGAAATGGTATGAGCATTGCAGGCGACAATCGCAAGTCACAGCCCTGATGCCTGTCATTCTCTACAGGGTGGGGCGTCATGGTCAGAAATCCTAACACCTCAGGCATTCATTGGTATTTTCACTCTAAATTTTCAACATTTTTTTTTAACCCCACCTCATGAACAATGGCAATATCAGTTTGTTAGCCAAAAGCTACTTTTGCACAGCGACTACGCCATTTGGCACCACAGGTGCAAAAACACATTCCGAACAGGATGTGAAAAATTACAGCTGTACTCTTCATGGGGAGGTGTAAAAAATGTCAATTTTGAAAATTTGCAGTGAAAATATTTAAAAAATTGATGAAGTCAAGAGCGTGCGTAGAAACTGTGCAACGCACACCCATAATGTAATTAGTTTGAGGATTTTTTACAGCAGATTGTCAACACAGGCATTTGGGACCTCCAACCATGAACAGTGTTACTGTGATTTTCTTTATCTGTCCCGAACAATGATTTCCCACAGCGACCACTCATTTCTGCGCTGAAAGTGTGAAAACACATTTCAGCCATGTTGTGAAAAATGACAGCAGTACTGTTCATATGGAAGTGTGGGAAAAATGCCCCTGGTGAAAATCTGGACTGAAAATATTACAAATTCATGAACTTATGAGGGTGCGTGGAAACTGCGCAATGCTCACTCGTAACTCAGTCATTCTATGGACTTTTGTCACCAAATTTTCAACATAGCTATTTTAAGACCTCTGCTCATGAACAGTGTCACTGTGGTTTTCAGAATCTGTCCCAACATTGCTTTTGCACACCGAATGCACCATTGTGCACTACATGTGCGGAAACACATTTTGGGAGAGCTGTGAAAAATGGCAGCTGTACTGCTCATAAGGAAGTGTGGTAAAATGGCAATGTTGAAAATCTGGACTGCAAGTATTAAAAATTTGCAAACTTGCGAGTGTGTGTAGGAACCGCGCAATGTGTGCTCCTAAAACAGTCATTTTTGGGAATTTTGTCACCAAATTTTCAACATAGCTATTTTAAGACCTCTGCTCATGAACAGTGTCACTGTGATTTTCTGAATCTGTCCCAACATTGCTTTCGCACACCAAATGCACCATTGTGCACTACATGTGCGGAAACACATTTTGGGAGAGATGTGAAAAATGACAGCTGTACTGCTCATAAGGAGGTGTGGTAAAATGCTAATGTTGAAAATCTGGAGTGCAAATATTAAAAATTTGTGAACTTACGGGCATGCATAGGAACTGCGCAATGCACGCTCTTAAAACAGTCATTTTTAGGAATTTTTTTCACCAAATTTTCAACATAGCCATTTTAAGACCTCTGCTCATGAACAGTGTCACTGTGATTTTCTTAATGTGTTCCATACATTGATTTCACACACTGACTGTGCCATTGTGTGCTACATGCACGGAAATACATTTTGGGCAAGATGTGAAAAATGACAGCTCTACTGCTCATAAGGAGGTGTGGTAAAATGGCAATGTTGAAAATCCGGAGTGCAAATATTAAAAATTTGCAAACTTACAAGCGTGGTAAGGAACTGCGCAATGCACACTAGTAAAACAGTCATTTTTTGGAATTTTTTCATCAAATTTGCAACATAGACTTTTTGAGAGCTTACCTTATGAGCACTGGCACTGTAATTTTGTTAATCAGTCCCAAAAGGTGATTTTGTGCAGTGACCGCAAAATCACCCTTCGGAACCCGATTACCACCATAACAGTTCCAGAATTCATGAGGAGGGGTCCCAAAAACCCCATGTCAAAAATTTGGTGAAAAAATTCCCCAAAATGCCTGAGATATGCAGCAAAGTTGAAACCCCCCTATTTATTACATTATACAGCTTACCGGCATTTCCTCAGTTCGCAGTTGGTGTTGAAGAGTGCCGACGTGTTCCCGGTCCACCGAAGATAGTCGCGCCAGACTCCGGAGGTAAGTATGGGGTGAGGCGGAGGTGTGGGGAGGCACAGTGTGCAGAGGGTGGGCACAGGTGGGCAGGGAGACCGCCGAGGGAACTTTTTTTGTTTACAGGTTGTTGTTTTTTTAGGAAGACAACGCGGGACGTTTGCCACACTGGGGTGGGCTCCCAGCATGGCAGCTGGAAGGCTGTTTGGGGGGGCCTGAAGTTGATGGGGGATTGGGCACTCCCGTCACCCATAACAATTTTTGCCACGCTGGGGTGGGCTCCCAGCATGGCACCTGAAAAGCTTTGGGGGTTGTGGAGCCGGCCAAGGATTGGGCACCCCGTCAGCCATAACAATTTTGCCATGCTGGGTGGGTTCCCAGCATGGCACCTGAAAGCTTTTGGGGGTTGTGGAGCCGTGGAGCCAACGGGGATTGGGCACCCCGTCGGCCATAACAATTTTGCCATGCTGGGTGGGCTCCTACGCAGCACCTGGAATGCTTTTTTGGGGGGGTGTACAGATGATAGGGGATTGGGCACCCCCTTTGGCCATGAGGATTTTTGCCATGCTGGGGTGGGCTCCCATCGTGGCACCTGGAAGGCTGTTAGGGGGCAGGGGGTGTGAAGCCAATGGTAACTGGGCACCCCCGTTGACAATGAGGATTGTTGCCATGCTGGGGTGGGCTCCCAGCATGGTGTACATTACAGGAAAAGAAAGCAGAGACGTATGATGCAGGATTGTCAGCAATATGCTAATCAGCAGTCTCTTATCGCTGCTCACTGAAGCGGAACTCTCCATTTGAACTGTATGGCACTGCATTTTCAACTGCTGTCATAGACAGCTGCAGCGTTCATTGGTGTACTGTGGCCGTGCCTGCAAACACACTGACTGAATTGGAAGACAGGGTGCCACACCTCCAAAAACTCAAATGACAGCACTATGTTTCTTGCACATGCATGCAAGCAAACATAAAAAGTAAAGGGCCTTTCTGACTTAGACTACAATAGGAGACTCAAAACTCCAGGACTCTTCTCCCTGGAATATAGAGCGTGTAGGGGTGATCTTTGCAAAGCATACAAATCAGTACATGATTCTGTTTTATGTGAAGCCCTTTGTCTCAAAAAAATTGAAACAAGTTACATAACTAGAACACACAATCTTAAATTTAAAATTGATCTAAACAATACCTCAAAAAGAAATACATTTTTCACACAGAGGTTACCTCCAATCTGGAATTCTTTGCATTTAGAAGTTGTTTCTAGTAGTCATTTGACCCAGTTCAAGCATGAACTAGATAAGCACACGGGAGAAAATAAATTTGAATATCACCACTAGGCGACAAGTTCAAATTGGGCAAGTCCCCTGAACTCGTATCACACCTATGAACCATCCTAAAAGCAAACCCACTGGCCTTGCACTTACCGGTCGTCGTCTCTAGGATCGAGCCAGGTAGCAATTAATCCCCAGGTGCAGAAAGCAGTAAAGTCCCTCCAAAATGACCGCGTGTCCGGACTGTGCTCTCAACACACCAGCAGGCAGTCCTTCAGAGGGCTCAGTAGGAAATCCACATCCTCCCGGTTACCAGAGGCAGTTCTTCTGTCTTCCTTTCTGCAGCTTAAACGATCCCAATCAGCTGCAGAACCAGGTAGAAAAACTCCTGTGAAAGCTCCAGAGGCTCTTCAGCAGACTCCCAATGAAATCGCCACTCATCAGGAGTCAGCCAGACATTCAGCACGGCTTTCTAAAGCAGCCCGCTGTGAAAAGTAATAATAGCATAAATAGCTAAATGCTATGAAAGTCCCAACGAACGGGGCCAGCAACAAAAGCGTAAATGTAAAAAATGCCTGTTAGCGGTATTAGTAGTGTTCCTACCGCTAACAGTTTAATGTTGAAGCAGCTTATTGCCAACTTAGAAAAATGGACCAAACGGCAATCGACCCAAGCCCAAAAAAGATAACACTGCTCGCACTAAACTACCTCACTTCTTGAACTCTTACTAGAGCTAGCTTACAACAAAACAATAAAACAATTAACGATTAAACAAAACAGAATAAAAATGAAGTAAAAACAAGCAAAATACAAAAAGAAATTGTGTGTGGCTAATCTAGTGGCTCAGGCAACTTACACACAGCTGCAATCTTGCCCCCACCTAGAAGATGAAAAGTGTGAAAACAGATTTAATTGCAATATAAAACCGGCACTCCATGGAGCATGGGGAAACAGTGTTCCGGTAGGCTTTTGACATAGCACAGGCCATGCTCATATTTCGGCAGCAAATATTTGATCCAGAGATCATCACTGCTACTTTCTCCCTAGGGGCACTGTGACCCACCCACGGACTGATTGTCAGTACTATGGTGGGGGCGTCCCCCCCTTGACCACACTGACTGTAGGCTAACTGCCTCAAACTGCTGCAAGCATCAGGGGACTTCTATTTTCCTCCAAATTTCCACTGGTATTAAACTTTAAAAATTTAAACAACAACAGGGCACCCAAGCAAGGGGAACCTAACAGCAAGCAACACTGTAAACATTAATAATGCCAATGAACACACTGCTGGCGGGCTAATCGTTCACCTCCCCTTTTTTTCTTACATGCTTCACACACACGCGCACGCACACACACACACACACACACACACACACCTACCTTACACCCAGATACACACATTCAGACACCCACCACACACACTCTTACTGTTAATTTACTGCAGCACCATGGTGCTCTGACATGAGCAGCTGACTAGAGTCCATATAAAGTCTTTGTGTGTCCATGGGATGCTCAGTCCTGTAAATGCTGCTGACACATAGGAGCTGGTTGCATAACAAACCTTTTAACTAACTGATTAACACTTTAACAACCTAGCTGAATAAGGCCAACACAATTTTTTTTCATAAACAAACAAAAGGATCAATCTCATCAAATAGGTGGCTGGTATGCAGTCCATTGGAAAGGTGTCCATACAGAGGGGTGGTCAACAACAGAAACTCAGTCCTGCACTATATGGTGGGCAATGGGGAGCAGGAAACCTATGCCTTCTGGGTGTGGTCGCTGGCAAAATAGTACTTGGGGTTAGGTTCTGTGATCTCTCCAGACGAATTCTCGCTGATGACATAATGCTTGGCTCTGAGGTCTTCCACATCCTATACCAGGGTGAAAGTTATGAACTGGGTAACACCAGTCCATACCATGGAGGCACACACAGACTTGGCTTGCCTGATGGCCTTCTGCTGATGTGATGATTGATTTAAAGGGCTCATCTTCCAATGCAGCCTCACTTTGTCTAGGGCACCATGGTATACCCAGTCCTCTCACAAGTCCTTGATAACGTCCCAGAGGCATTCACAAAGGTAGGGATAATCCTTTCCGGGGTACTCCTTCCTTATCCTGAGGTGGACCCAATGCTCAGCCTGGGACCAGTCGGGGATACTGCGGACACTGGTCTTAGGTAACTTTCCTTGTGGCAACCAACTTACCGAGTGTTCTTTAGGAACCAGGGGTCTGCGGGCCTGAGGTTGTCCATCTCTTTACGTCGCTTCCTGCAGGAGTCAGCCAAGAACGGGACCATATCGGGGTACCAGAACATGGGGGACTGGTAAGGCTTTGGAATTGTCTCGCTCTATGGCTGGGTCCTCATAGATTAGGGAGGTAGGTGTGTTACCTGGAGCGGCTGCCATGGTACAGTCCCTATTAAAGTCTCGCCCTCCATGGTGGATCCATCATCAGACATTACCTCTTCTATTTCTACATCAGGCTTCTGTGTCATACATGGTGCCAGATCATCCTCCAGGGTCCATTTGGGCATCACAGCCACCACGGGGACCACATCAGGCTTCTTAAGGCCTTTAGGTTTGGGTGCTAATGCCCAGTCGCCTCTCCCTCTGCCACTGAGAGAAGCAAGATCTGATGGTGGGGAAGGGCTTGGCAGACTTCTGGAGCCCTTTCTCACAGGTGTCTCTACACTCAGCACCTTGTTGACCTCCTCCCACATCTCCATGCTGGTCACTGTGGCAGTCGAGCTGAATGGAGTGGGGGCGTGGGCCACCCCCTGGAGGGAACATATGGCTGCAGGGGTGTGGGAGGCAGTGGGGCTGCTCCTCAGGAGCAATTCAAACATAGCAGAAGGCTCTTCACATCAGTCCCAGAGCTGTTGCAGATGACACACCTGGCCTGGGAGCCACTCTTCTTCATGACATCCCATAGCCAGGATAATAAAGATGCTGGGACCGTCACTTCCTAAGCAGATTTTGGAAGGGCCCTGCCATGGCTCACAATGACTACCCGGACTGCTTTTTAGTTCAACAAAGACGTTCGCTTCAATTGCAGAACTGTGGCTCAGACACTACACTGTTCTTCTCCACTGCAAAATGACGCTCCCTCCAACTCGCCAGCTACCCAGTCACCTTTGCTCCAGTAGTCTCAGCCAATCACAGCAGCTCCCCATTCTCATGTAAACATTAACATATGCATGACCAGTTTCCCAGACCACATGGCGTCACTTCCTAAAGGTACATAAAGTCACAATACAAGATGACAGGCTTTCAGCACGGAATCCCATTCAAACAGGCCCTAACACACTCCAACACTGGAGCCCCCCAAAAATCAGTCCAAGTATGCTCTAACACCCCTAATTAAATCCAGATGAGCCCCCACATTGTAAGCTCCCCTCCTGGTGTCTACTGGTATGGCAGATGGTATGTTGGGGGGGAAGGAAGGCACTCACAGCCAGAAACACAGTCACAAGAATTAGCACATTTACCTGGTTCAGAAGATGGTCCAGGGGTGCCAATAATGCCTTCAGGGAGTGCTAACAGCTGTAGGGGGCAACTGTGATTAGCAAATCACAAAGTTCCACACTGATCAAGTTCATTGTCCACAAACATGTAAAAGTGCAAAAACAGATTTAGTTGGAGTATAAAACAGCCACTCCATGGAGCATGGGGGAAACAGTTCAACTGGTGGGCTTTTCACACAGCACAGGCCATGCTTACATTTTGGCAGCAAATATTTGATCCATAGATCGTCACTGCTACTTTCTCCCTAGGAGCTGAATCAGGCTCCAACTGATGATGCCAGCAGTCTTCCTAAGGCCGAATAAGGCAGATGATGTATAGGCCACTTCCATTCTCCCTCCTGCACACACTTCAAGTCATTTACTTGGGCGGATCACAGCTCACTCCAGTACCATGCTGACACTATGAGCACCATAAAGAAACAGCACCTAAAACCAAGCTGCTCCTGGTGGTCTCGACTCCTCGGTGCACTCCTAACATTCACCCATGTTTTTTAAAATCTGCTCTTTTGAAGTCCAGGACCCTCAGCCTTGGGTGGTTTGCTTCTGTTGCCGTCCTTATGTTGACCCACACTGTACAGTGATCACTGGTCCCCAAGTGGCCTCCCACCTTGATGTCTGCAATACTGTCCCTGTTTGTAAGCACCAAGTCCAGTACTGCCTCATCACAGATAGGCACCCTGACTAGTTGCTTTAGAATTGCCACCTGCAGGGAGTCTAGGATGTCCCTGCTTCTAGCTGGGGTCATGGCTGGAAGGCTCAAATCTATATTCGTCAGACTGAAGTCCCCCACAAGCAGCACCTCCCCTTCTTCTGCCATTGCACTGATGGCTTCCTCCAGTGCCTTATCCAGTTCCTCCCCTGTGTTAGAGGTCTGCATATCACCCCCATATGAATAGTGACTCTGGCTCCTAGCTCCAGGGTGACCCACAGTATCTCCAACCCCTACTTTCCAACTGATTTTCTTGTGTTTCCATCTCTTTGTTACCCTCCCTTAGGTACAGCACAACACCTACTCCTCCTCCTCTTCCTCCTCCTCTCCCTATCCTTCCTGAACTGAGTGTATTGAGAAGGACAGCACTCATGGACAGAGAAACTTCAAACATAAATTCACAGCACCATTTCCCATTTCCCTGTGTGCTCGCCACCGACTCTTTGGACCGCACTGAGTGTAGCCTGGTGTGGTCATATACCAATTGTGGCTGCCTGTGCATCACAACTCAGCAATGGCCACAATATTCAGGTCTGCCTCTGCCATGATGGTCTCTAGGCCTGGAATTTTATTTTCTTGAATTTGCACACATGGTTCTCCATACCTTGCTCCCACTCTGCCTGCAAACCACCTTCCTCCTGTTGTGCCTTGCCCCCTTTTCCCCTCTCTTTTTGCAATTTTTGTTCCCATCTCCCATGTTCTCTACTTCACTGCTGTTCCCATTGTCCTGCTCGCTGGTAGATACTCCTCCCCTCAGGTCCTCCCTTCCTTCTGCTTTAGTCTGTGGGGGTGGGCTGGTGCAGATTATGCCTCCCTTTTTCCTTCCGCCACCCCCTAAGCTAGTTTAAATGCTTGTCAAAGTAAAATTTAAATCATCTACTGAGGACTGCAATTCCCCTCTTAGACGGATGCAGGCCATCACCTCTGTATAGGCCCATATCTCTCCAGGTTGGTCCCCAGTGTAGCTGAACACATTTATTCTGCATCATTTCTTCATCCACGAGTTAAAGCTCCTGGTGCAGAGTACCCTATCCCCTCCAGTCATAGACAAGCAGCACTTCAGTGAAAGCCACCATGTATGCTACCTGCCTTTGACACCTCCCCACTTCCCTGAACTCTTCCTGCATAATACCAGCCCTGTCCCTTGCTAGGTAATTAGTCCCTAGACAGACAATGACATCCTGATCCCCACTACCTTGCTTTCCTAGTGATCTTCAGGATCCTCTTCCCATCCCTCCAATACGTGGTGCCAGGTAGGCACCTTACCTCCCTCCCTCCTTCCTGTTCCCAAATCTACCCCCATAACAACCAAGTCCCCCAACAGAAACTGCTTCCTCCTCTGCTGGGGTCCTCTACCTCCAACCTTGGGCCTCCCCAACACAGCACCCTGACATCCTCCCTTGCCACTACTATAGATGCTCCTCCCAGAAGTCTTGTTCCACCGGAATGGCAAAGGAATCTTGTAGTGGCACAGGCTGAGGAACGTGCCCCTGACCTGCATCCCCCACCCTCCTGGAGCCCACCACAGTCCAGCCGGCCTTCCTTCTCCTAGGCAACCTTTGGGGCAACTGTGGTAAACTCAGTGCTGGCCCTGGGTGGGGAGAGAGGTCCTCTGGATCCTAATCAGCTTGGCCTCAGATACTTCCTCCCTCTACCCAGAGAGGTGCATACACATGGGGCAGCACCTCAGTCTCCAGAAAGTCTCCTGGAAAACTGTAGCTCCACACCCATTGCACTGCACCACTCCCATAATGCACATCATGTTTCGCTATCTACTACTATTGCACTGCACCACTCCCATAATGGACTTCATGTTTCACTATCTACTACTTCCACTTTTACCTTTCTCCTATTGTTCCCTTCCTGTTGTTTGGCCCCTTCTCTCCTACATCTTTTTTTTTTTGTAAACTTTATTTAAGATATAGGAGAAACACAGACATTCAGTATGTTTGCCACCCCCTATAAATCTGGGGCGATTTGGTACAGGGAAGGTACATTCAGATATAAGCATTACAGATTTTTTACATTACACAGGGACAGTTACATGATTAATACATACAAGGTTTTAAGCTAGAAAAGAATTACACATCCGTGACACTGTGGCAAGAATAATGCAACTCAGTGAGGTGCTCTTCAGACCAGAAAGATTTAATCTCAAAAAACAGGGAACCAGCTCTCACTGACTGCCCATTCCAGTGGGCTCCAAATTTGTTCATATTTATCCAACTGGCATCTCACTAGGTACTAAGTACATTCCAATTTCACTACTTGAAAAAGTGAGTTTAGCTATGAGGCTACTGTGGGGGCATTTTCCTGACCCCCAGTGGACCGCTAGCTCTCTCATTCCCACCACTAATCCCAGGCACTTGAGCTTGTTACCCTTTGCCGAGTTTGGAGCATTGTATCCTGGGAGTCCTAATAGGAGTTCCATTGGATCCAATCTTATAATAGTATGAAGGGTTTTCGCAAGTATCTGGATAACACCCCACCAGAATGTTTGAACCCTAGGATAGTCCCAAATCATATGAAAAAAGGTTCCCTCATTTACCCTACACCTGAGGCAGTACTGGGAGGCAGACAAATCTATATTATGTGCAAGAGTAGGAGTGAAATAGGCCCTCAGCAGAACATTATATGCACGGCCCTCAATCTGTTACTGACTGAGCAATATAACAGATTTTGTAATATAAGTGCCCAGACCCCTCCGGTCAGCCCCTCTGGATAGATATCTGACTCCCATTTCTCCTTGACAGCCTCTAGGGCAACCGGGAGGGCTTCAACCATAAGTTTATAACACATTCTCAAGGGTTTAAAGGAGTCCAAATTGGAGAACCTCCTAAATATCTCTTCAAAGGGGGAAAATTGTATATTCTCTGTTCTGGAATTTAACTCACTCCCTTGTTCGAGCTTGCTTTGGATTTTTAGGTAGGTAAAGATATGGATAGTGGTCAGGCCATATCTAACTCATAACTCCCTAAAGGGGATTATATGTAACTTATCCATTAGCTGGCTAAGTGTAAACAGATCTTTTTTAAACCACGTTTCTAGATGCTTTACTATCACACTCAGAAGTTCCCTCTCAGGACCCAGGAGCCATCTCAATGTGGAGTCAGGGGACAGCCAACCCCCTATCCCCAGGAGGCCATGGGCCACCCTCCAGGCCCTCCACGTGACTCTGGTGCACAGATTGGAAATGCCACCCTGCTGCTCACCCACCAAATAGTCCACCAAGACTGAGTGGTAGTGCGGAATCCCCCGACCCCCCTCCAGCTCACACCAGGCCGGCTGTCCCACCCTGCTCACCCTGAACATGTCCCGGACATGTGCCACCTGTGATGCAAGGTAATATAGATGAACATTCGGAAGACCTATGCCCCCATGAGCCTCAGCCCTCCATAAAACCTGTTTGGCGATCCTTGGCCATTTACCCTGCCAGAGCAGCTGGGTAATGGCACCCTCCAACATTCAGATGTATCTTAAAGGAAGGTGTATGGGAATGGATTGAAAGAGGTTTAACATCTGCGGGAGGATGGACATTTTGATAGGTTAACCCTGCCTAAGAGAGTAAGAGAGAGGGCCCTCCATCTAATACAATCTTCTTTAATCTTCTTTATTAATGGGGAGTAGTTAATTTGGATTATGTTAGATAAGTTGCTAGGCAACATGACAGGTTAGCCATTACACCCGTTCATGAAATCATAGAAACATAGAAACATAGAATTTGACGGCAGATAAGGACCGCTTGGCCCACCTAGTCTGCCCATTTTGCTACCTAACAGAGAAGCTGCAGATCCTAATTAACCAACAGCTTACTTCCTCCTACCCCCCACTAGGACTGCCTTATGTCTGTCCCATGCATTCTTGAATTCCCTCACTGTTCTTGACTCCATGACCTCCTCAGGGAGGCTGTTCCATGCATCCACAACCCTCTCTGTGAAAAAATACTTCCTCACATTACCTCTGAGCCGTCCCCTCTATCTTCAAATTGTGCCCCTTGTTCTTGCACATCTCTTTTCTGAAAGATGCCACCTCTTGGACTTTATTGATTCCCTTGAGGTACTTGAAAGTTTCTATCATGTCCCTCTCCTCCTTTCCTCAAGGGTATACATATTAAGCTCCTTAGTCTTTCTTTGTATGTCTTCTGGTGCAGACCCTGCACCATTTTGGTTGCCTCCTCTGACAGCCTCCACTCTGTCTATGTCTTTATGGAGATGGGGTCTCCAGAACTGCACACAGTACTCCAGATGGGGTCTCACCAACTGTCTGTACAGAGGGATAACAACTTCCTGTTGTCTACTAGTGATGCCTCTCCCTATGCATCCCAGTATCCCCCCAGCCTTCCTTACTGCCTTCTCACATTGCTTTCCCACCTTTAGGTCATCTGATGTAATTACCCCAGGTCCCTTTCCATCATGGCCCCCTTCCTCTTTAATACCAGAATTTATTGAAGAAACCATTTTCAGGATAGTCTGCCCTCTCCTAACTTTTTTTTTCCCCCGAAACCACTTGAACCAATAGAACAACTTCCTGTCACTCTCCCCCAGCAACTCCAACTTGGAACACCTCCCCTACCCTCGGATTCTCCTTCAACAAGCTTGGAGACTCTGTGTCCCTCCTCCCTCTAACAAAAGGGCGAAAGGACAAAACAAAAAAGCAAAAACAACTAGAAAAAGAAAAAAAAGGAAAAAGGCTCTTGTAACCCTAAGATGCCCCTCTCACCTACCGATTGCTACTTAACCCTCTGTTCCTCGTGGATGCACTGAGGAGGGGTCCACCCAGAAAAGTAAACCCAGAACAAGCTGAAAAATGTACACAGTACCCATCCTTTATGCCAAGGGGGGAGAAGGGTCACCCTTCCCATGTCGGGGCCACACTGCCTAGATGTGCGAGGACCTCCAAATTTAGTTCCTCCAAAAGGAGCCCCAACGCTGAAAACACGAGGCGCATGGCACCCTGGTCGATGCCATCCCACGCCCCAGGCCACCCCCAATTCGAGCACAGATTGCTTTGCATTGCTCATACCTACAATATTTTAAAGGAACACCCCCCACTGACAGCAACATCTAAGACACCCCGCATTAGAAAATAAAAACAAGAATCAGGCAGGAACGAAGGTACCTTAGCCCTGACCCCTCCCAAACATCTCAGTATATAATTTGCCCAGAGAAGTGTAACTTTAGCTGCGAAAAGCATCATGTGGAGCAGAACAGAGCCCCACAGCTGCACTAGCTCTTGAAGAGAACAACAGATGTAAGCTATCAGAAAAAAAGAACATTCTTGCAAAAACAGTCCAACATGCCAAACTGACAACAGTCCAAGAGAAGCATGTACATGTCGACCCAGAGGCATCCTGCAGATCTCACTTAGTCCAGAGTGCCATTTGCCTGCGCTCAAGGTCCCTACGCCATCAATAGGCCCCGCTCACGGAACAAACCCCAATCCACTGGCTTATTAGTCCCCCAGACGCCAACACCAACACGCCTGGTCAGAGGGTCACCATGCTGCCTAAAAATATTTTATCGGGTAAATCCCTGCACCCTGCCCTAATAGGTCGAGTCAGAGCCTCTGTTACTGGAGCGAGGGATGAGAAGAAAGAAGGAGCTTACCCAGTCTAGCAGTATGTGGATCTTCCCTCAACTGTAGGGGAAATTAGATCACCCCAGATCAGTTGGGCATCAGCCAAGGTGGAGATACTCCAAGGCAAATAAGGGGAAGCTCCAGGGGGCCTGGCCCAGCGCTGTTAAATTGGCTTACTAGTGTTTCGCAGCTCCATTAATAAGTAGATGCAGCTGCTGGAGCCTGCAATCAACACAGTCATACACCAGCCAAGTTTAGCTTAACACTCCCCACAAGATAAAGTCGCACATATGAGTGTATTTAATATCATTCTGCCACACAGGTTCTTCTCCCTCGCGACCATCTCCAACAGCGAGATCTGTTACCTCCTGCCCTGAGAGAAATATTACCCAGTACCAGTTCAGGCCTCTCTCTGGTTGGCTGCTTCTCTGTTTCTCAGTAGGACCAGCTCTTGATTTATAAAGTGCAGGGCCACCTCAGGGTCCGTGAAGGACTTGCTTTCTTTGTTTTTGGGCCAAATCACTAAACGGGCTGGATACACTAGTGAGAACTGGCAGTTCAGTTCATGCAGCTTACGTCGTGCATCTGCAAATGCCTGCCTCTCTCTCTCTGAAGACATCTGGAGTAGTTGTGGAATATACTAACAACACTCCCCTGCTCTGAGAGCCGACCTGCCCACTGGGAGGCGTCCAGCACCAGTTGTCTATCTGTGAAACGAAGAAACTTTATAATGACATGTCGGGGACATTCACCAGGCCCAGGTCTACGCCCCGGAGAGTGATGAGCCCTCTGTATCTCCAGGGATGAGTTCTCAGATAAGCTCAAAATTCTCTTCAGCCAGCTGGAGATGAATGTCACACAGTCTTTGCCGTCTAGATTTTCCGGGAGGCCCACAAGCCTCACATTGCAGCACCTATCCCTATTTTCATGGTCATCTATACTCAATTTCAAGGCTTCAATTTCCAGCAGGGCTTGTTGTAAACTATTGTCTATACATTGCTGGGTATCCTCGCTATTATTGACTTGTTGTACCAGCTCACCCAAACGGGCTGCATGTGTTTCCACAGTATCACTTAGGCCATTCACGGTCTGTTGCAAGTGGGTCAGCTGGGCCCCTATGTTTTCAAAGCCCAATCTCATCTGACTAGTGAGATCAAACTTTAAGGTATGAATCAGGGCTTCTAAAGAGTTGTGCTGATTGTGCCCCACTGGGATAAGTTCTGCTTCCCTGGTCTCCGAGCGTCCAGGGCTGGATGGTGCTGCCATATTGCTCTCAGGCTGCTCTTTCAGACCTTGCTGCTCTCTCTTTTTTACAGTCAAAAATTATAACTGGGCTTGTTTGCGTTTTGATTTTTTTGTTGATGCCATCTACAGGTACTCTGAGCTGGAAGAATTTGGTGTTTCTCTGGGATATTAATGTAGGATGGTGGAGATATTTACTGGATGGACCCAGAGCAATGGAGTTATGCTTCCATTCTCTTCCTCAGTCAGGCCACGCCCCCTCTCCTACATCTTTTATTGGTAGTTAACTTATCATCCCACCCTAGATAGAGTGTGTCTTGCTTTCCCCTTTTTTCCCCTTGCTTCCCCCTTACTTGCTTTGGTATATCACCCCGGTACCCATCTGCTCCTTACTACATACTTAACCTTCCTCTTGAGAAAGATCGTGAGGAGCAAGGAGAAGCAGTGAAAAACATTTTAACACCTTTCTTAAAAAAGGTTAAACAAATGCACAATAGAAAACAGAGTGATATTCCCCTCTTATGGCCTGAAAACACCCGATGGCAGCTTCCTCTCCATTTAGGCAAACTTTACAACAGAAAGCTTCACAAAATATGTCTGGCACATTTTCTAAAGAAACTAATATTGAAGTGGCAAACCAAAAAGCCTCTCAAACTCACCCCCTCCTGCTACATAAATGTGCATAAAACAGAGGCTAAAAGCTCAAGTAAATGGAAAATGTATTCTAGTCCATACTCACAGTACAAAGATACATGCTATGTGATGGTAAGGTACCACCCCCACAGTCCGTTCTAACACTCCCAATGGTGGTTCACTGCCAAATTCAGATTTATCAAGGGTGAGTAGTACATTGAAAGAGGTAATACAAAGTGCTGTGTACATGATGTAAAAGATGGCGTCATCAGTCTATGATTGGAGAATGTACAAATTGATTGAAAATTTAAAAACCTATCACTAATACAAATAAACAACTTAATACTAAAAATGCCCCAGGAGATCCCGAGATCCAGTGCATAATATAATATAGTCCCATCTCGAAAATTCAAACAGTAATGTAAGTACTATACTTTAAAAATGTTTCAAGATCTCCAAATGAAACTCATATTGAGCCCTATGCAAGATGCCAACACGCCACGTAAACTGGGCACATTGGCATCATCTGAATGACACAGAGCAGGGTCCCGCAGACTCCGTGTGGCATTCACAGACAGGACACATGTCAGTTACGTGCCCAATCCTCCGGCAAAGCACACAGAACTAAGCGGCATGCACCAATGCAAGATGTGCTGGCCCAGGGGTACAGAGGGCTGTACAGGTTACGGCAGCCAGGACCCTGCCGTAACCCACTGCATGCCCCCACAGACAGGACCCACCAGTCACAACAGGACTGTGTGCCAACCTACTGTGCCACCCTAGCCCTGTATGCTGCTAGAGGGGCTGGGGCAGAGGTACCGTTGGGTGCCCCTACAACATGGCACAGTGCCCATAGCCACCGGGCCACAGTCCGCCCAGATTCCCAGGACCCAGGCAATCCCCCCACACCTCCATGCCCCATCCCTGGAACAGCCCCCCAATAGATGCACCATTGTGCGTGCACATCGTGGTACAGTATGGCACACGTTGAGTCACACCTGTATGGTGTACCAGTCGGAACAACCCCCACCCCCAAGCCAGGTGTACCCCCGCCCCCACTGGTGGTCAATATCCCTCCACACCATCAGCCCACCCCTAAACCTGTCGGGTCAGGGCCAGGCACTGGATAGTTAGCAGCATAGCCATCCACACCTCAATGACCACTGGCTGCCTGACTTACGCAGGGTGTGCGCAGCCGACGTGCACCCTGCATAAGTCACATGGCTGTGGAGGTGCGGAGGGCTGTGTCACTGACCTCTGACTGCAGCACCAGCGGAATGGTAATGGAGTATTGGGTGGGGTTTGCTGCGCTGCGGTGGGTGGGGGGTCCACTACGAATGGAGTGTAGCTTGAGGTGCCCCATTGTGGTGGTGGTGGGGGCCAGTATCAGGGTCATGGTTGCACTGGAGTGGGGGGGCGGGGGCTGCCTTGGTGGACAGGGACTGGCAGTGGTGCTATGGTGGGGGAAGGGGGTATCAGTGGGGTCTGGATACGGGCTTGTTGGTCCACAGAGGTTGGTGGCTTGGCAGCACAGGTCTATGCACCAGTTGCTGCACCCAGATCCATGCCTGCTTGCATTAGGGATCCACTCTGGGACCTGGAACGGGCTTCCTATTGGATGCCCGCCTGGGTCTGCTATTCCTCCCCTGGCCACCCAGCAGAGTCCTGCATGCCGGGGGGTGGGGTTATGGACAGATGGTGGATGGTAGTGCATACCGGCCAGTGCGCATGTGCTTTTGGTGCATAGCTTATGCCCAATAGTGCACAGGGGCCATAGTCCTCAAAATGGCAGTATTCAGTATTCTAACTTCAAACAGTAATGTAAGTACAGTACTTTAAAAATATTCCAAGATCTCATAATAAAAATCATATTGTGCCCGATGTACAATGCCAACACGCCATGTAAACTGGGCACGTTAGCATTGCTATGTCTGAATGCCACAGAGTGGGGTCCCATGGGCCCCACAAGGCATTCACAGATAGGACGCGGGGCAGTTACATGCCTGATGCCCCAGCCGTACAGACAGTAATGCAGCGGGGTGGGTGGGGGGCATGCTGGTGGTGTACTGCCACTAAGTGGCATGCACCAATGCAGGATGTGCTGGCTACAGAGGTGCGGAGGGCTGCGCAGGTTATGGCAGATGGGACCCCATCGTAACCTGCTGCATGCCCCGCAGACATGACCAGCCAGTCACAACAGGACCATGTGCCAATCCGCCGTGCCACCCCAGCCCTGTATGCTGCCAAAGGGGCTGGGGCAGAGGTACAGGTGGGTGCCTCTACAGCATAGCACAGTGACCGTAGCTTCCAGGCTGTGGTCCACCCAGACTTCCAGGTCCCATACAACCCCTCACTCAAACTCCATGCCCCATCCTCAGAACAGTCCTCTCCCCAAAAGGTGCACCATCATGCATGCATATCATGGTACAGTATGGCACACATTGAGGGACACCTGTATGGTGTACCAATTGGAACAACCACCACTCCTTGAGCCAGGTGCACCCCCATCTCCATTGGTGGTCAGTGTCCTCCCTGCACTGTCAGCCCACCCACTGTCCCCCGTACCTGTCGGTTGGGGCAAGGCACTGGATGGCTAGTGGCACAGCCCTCCACACACCTCCATGGCTGCTGGCCATCTGACTTAGGCAGGGCATGCACAGCTGACGTGTGCACTGTGTAAGTCAGATGGCTGGTGGCTGTGAAGGTGTGCGGACGGCTGTGCCACTGGCTGTCTCTGGTCACAGCACTGGTGGGATGGTATGGGCTATTGGGTGGGGGTTGCTGGTGCCACGGGTAGGTGCAGGTCCACTGGTGAATGGAGTGTGGCTCTGGGTGCCTCACTGTGGTGGTGGTGGTGGGGGTCAGTATCGGGGGCGTGGCTGTACTGGGGTGGGGGGCGGAGGCCGCCTTATATGGACAGAATATGTGGTGGTGCTGTGGTGGGGGGCATCAGTGGGGACCGGATATGGACCTGTTGGTCCACTGGGGCTGGTGTTTTGGCAGCCTGGGTCTGTGCACCAGTGAGTGCTATTCACGCACCCAGACCCATGCTTGCCTGTGTTAGGGATTCATGCTGGGAGCCGGAATGGGCTTCCTATTGGATGCCCACTTGGGTTCACTACTCCCCCGCTACCACCCCATTGATTCCTGTGAGCCGTGGGAATGGGGCCCGGCCGATGCACACCTGTCTGCAGGTGTGGAGCTGCGTGGGTAGGGTACTCACTTTTGGCACATATCTTATGCCCAATAGAGCATGGGGCCATTGTCCTCAAAATGGCAGTATTCTGAAAAGCATTCTTGGACAGAAACTTGAGTGGTCTAATATAGCTTCTGTGCACAGATACAAAGTTAGACCAAACAAAGATTGCCCTAAAAACACATAGATGCAAAGAACAAGGTTTTTCATTTAGGAGAGCCTTAGAAAGTCTTGGTTTGGTGGTTGAAAGAATCCCCAAGACAAATTCTGCAGAACAAGGCCTGATAAATTATAGTGCCCCACAAAGTAAAGGAGACACGAATAAAAAACAAATAGTAAAGCAGAAACTTAATAGACAACAGCATATAACAAATTTTTCAGAATGAAATGAATCTGTAGTGGAATAAGAGGGAGCTGAGGAAAGTCTAGAGACATGGATCAGAGGTAGGAAAAAAAGATGAAATAAACTTAATAATAGTATTGTACTTGAAGAAACTATCATGCATCCAAATCAATCTAATGTGTTCATGGACTAACCAAGATGATATTGATTTCACAAAGTGAAAACATACCAACCATTATGAGATCCTGGAAACAACATGAAATTCAATAGTGGAACAGTTATGCTATTCCCAAAAAAAGTGTTTCAGGGGTGTAATCATTCTGAGAAAAGTATTTTACTAATGTCTTGGAACATCATAGGTCTTTTCAGTAAAATAAATGACAGTACATGGTTAGAGTATTTAACAACACACCATATTATACTTTTACAGGAGACATGGAACAATACTAAAAACTATCACCTGAATGGATATAAAGGGCCAGATATTCAAAAGGGTTGCGCCATGCGCAATAGGGTTGCACCTGCGCAAGTCCAAACTTGCTCCATTCTGCGATATTCAGCAGGAGGCAGTTGCGCCACAGAAAACATGCTGAGCAACAGCGCAATGCAAATGAATGCATGCTGAACTGGAGGGGGAGGAACCATGCATAAACTGCACAGCCCGATATTCAGCCGGGCTGTGTAGAGTTGTGCAGGTGCAACCCCCAACCTGTGCCTGCAAGACTTTGAGCCAAAAAAAAAAGGCTTAAGTCGAAGGCCACCCACAGGTGAGCTGCTGTATTGCAGGGTGCAACACAGCAGCTGCCACCTGTGGCTGGCCCCCAACCCAGTCCCTGTGCCCCCCCCGCAGCCCGATCGCGGGCATAGTGTACTCTCCACCAGCCCCGATCGCGGGCATCATCGTGGCTCCACTTTCCTCCTCTCATGCCTGGTGGTTCAGTGACTGAAATGCTCGATCGGCGGCGTGTGATAAACTACTCTCGGTCGAGCAGCCTGGTGGTTGCAGCCCCACTTACTCATTTCCATGAAACCCCCACCACCTTCGCTTTCAAGGCAGCCGGCGGAGCGCAGAGTCTTCACGTTGTCGCTTCGCCACCGATTGCCAGGGTTATTGAAAGAGCCAATGGGCGCAGTAGCTCCATATTGTAGCGGCTAGTCCAGATTGTGAATGTTGCCCACAAAATCTGACTGTCATGTATTGTAGGGCTGCACGCCCATTGGCTCTGCTCTGCACCAATGGGCGTGCAGCCCTACCTGGCAGTCAGTCGGGCGGGCGGCGGGCGGCAGGCGGTGGATGCTGCCACCCGCCGCCGGCGGGCGGTGGGGCTGGGTGGTGGGTGGGGACACTAGCCACCAGGGCTATGTTTGGGGATGGTTTTATCACACATACCGCCCGCAATCGGGCATTTCGGTCCACTGGACCACCAGGGATGTGAACGGGAGGGGTGGAATTATACATACCACCCGCGATCGGGCATTTCGTCCACTGACCACCAGGGATATGTACGGGAGGAGGGTGGGAGTTACATTGATGCCCGCGATCGGCTGGTGGGGGAGTACACTATGCCCGCGATCGGTTGCAGGGCGCCGGTCCTCAACGCTGCTGCCTGGCAGGCGCCAGGCGCAAGTCCTCGGGTCGGCGCACCTACATGCTAATGGCATGCAAATGGGGAATAATCACTTGCAAATGGCCCCCTGCACCTTGCATGAATTATAGCCCCATTTGCATGTCACCTTTTGAATATCCGTGATTTTGCGCATGGGCGCAATGGTACTAGCCACCACAAGTTGAATGCTCCTCTGTCAACTGCGGTGGCACAAGTTCCACTGCGCCATGCACAGTGGTTGTGGTTGGGTGAGATCAAAGGAGTTGCTCAATAGCGCAACTCCTTTGAATATCGCCCAGGACACACCCCTGCGCAACTATTTTGCGCAGCTCAAGGGCTTGCGCCTATGAATGTCGCAGTTTGAATATCCAGCCCACAATGTTTAAACACTTATGGATTTCCGTATTGTCCTTTGATGTCTGGCAAAGCGCTGTTCGTCGCAGCTGTGCACTAGCTGCTAAATACTTTCATTTTAATCAGGACTGTGTGGCTGTCTTTGGAGTTTGTGCTTATTCTCCCTCGTAAACCTTTCTGCCCAATACAGCGTGAGAGGCTGTAAGCAATTTGTACCAACCTGCTGGAGCTGGAGCTACGAGAGGGGGGCTGCTGGCTGATTGGTTGTGGGAGTGGGGAGGCACTGTATATAACACAGACGCCGCTCACTAGCGGCATTTCCGTATTGTCCTTTGATGTCTGGCAAAGCGCTGTTCGTCGCAGCTGTGCACTAGCTGCTAAATACTTTCATTTTAATCAGGACTGTGTGGCTGTCTTTGGAGTTTGTGCTTATTCTCCCTCGTAAACCTTTCTGCCCAATACAGCGTGAGAGGCTGTAAGCAATTTGTACCAACCTGCTGGAGCTGGAGCTACGAGAGGGGGGCTGCTGGCTGATTGGTTGTGGGAGTGGGGAGGCACTGTATATAACACAGACGCCGCTCACTAGCGCGGCGGCATGGAGTGGCGCGAGCCACCAGAAGGAAATCTGCTGTTTTAGTTGTAAGGTGAAATATATTATGTTATAATAGTTGTGTATGTCAACCAGTTTTATTGTAAACTTGATTTTATGTATATTGCCTGCATGATTTATATGTGCTATTTGGTTTTTTAAATTAGATATGTGTAGGGGTTTTGTTAGACGACTCTCAGGGCCTAGGATTGTTTATGGAATTTTGCAGTTGCATGCGCTACGTCCTTTTATCCCCCTCCCTGTGTCTGATATTATTATCAGACGTTGTAGGGAAGTGGGGATTGAGGGGGACTGTTTTGCGCATGCACTGTGGGATGATCATGAGCAAATAGATCAAAGGATCGAGGTGGTCAAGTCCAGGAGATGTCCTGGAATAAATAGAGCATCTAG
The DNA here is from genome assembly GCA_016271365.2 of Neoceratodus forsteri. NCBI lineage: Eukaryota > Metazoa > Chordata > Ceratodontiformes > Ceratodontidae > Neoceratodus > Neoceratodus forsteri. Next base: position 137,796,641 of record CM057452.1, on the reverse strand, counting down.
GAGAAGCCAGACGTGGTTGGTGCCTATTGCCAGGGAGGCCACCAGGTCAAGTGGCCAGGTGACTTCTAGGGCTGCATCACCCTCAATACCTCTGACGGCAGTGTTGTGTAACGCCAGGTCGGTCAGAAACAAGACGGCTATTATTGCCGCCTCTGTTTTTTGGTCGACCTGGCGTGTATTACAGAGACCTGGGTGGGAGATGATGCTGGCCCTGTTTTTGAGGCTGCAGTCCCCCAGGTTATACTGTGGTTCACTGCCCCAGAGAAATCGTAGGGGTGGCGGTGTAGCTATTTGTTTTAAATCAAATCTGACTTCACTGCACCCTGTGGGAACCCCAGGTTCATTTGAATGTGTGGCTGTTCGTGGAGGACTTGCGTTGGCTGCAGGATCCTTCCTCATCTATCGCCTCCCTGGGCCGATGGGGGTTCCTGCAGGAATCATTAGTTTGTTGTCATGGAAATATTGGACTCTCAAGATGTATCTTCTTGGGGACTTCAATGTTTGGGCCGAGGATAAAAGTCAAAGGTGCGCCGTTGAGTTACTGCAGAGTATGTCCCTTTTGGGGCTGGTGCAGTCTGTAGGCGTGCCTACTCATCGGGATGGCCACACATTGGACCTGGTGTTCTCACTGGGACTCGAGATCACTGATCTCGATATTGACCGAGTAGCTTGGTCCGATCATTGCACGGTGAAGTTCACATTTACTGCTCCCGTCATAATTTCTTCCCCTTCTGAGACATTTCGCTGCCGACCGTTGAAAGATCTTACCCCTGAGGGTTATATGGCGGCAGTTGATTTATCAAGGGTGGGTGATGCATGCGTCGGAGCCATTGACGCCGGTAGCTGCCTATAACGGTGCTATCTGCCATTGACTACCTCGCACTGTCCGTGGTACGCACCAGAATTATACCTGAGATCACCTTGGTATGATGGTGATCTCTAGGAAATGAAGAAGCTGGGTCGGAGATTAGAGCGTCACGGAGGAAATCCTGCCTGGGGCTGACAAACTGGTCCTGTGTGCACATTATTGCGCATACCAGGAGGCAATCAACCAAAAGAAGACATTATTTTGTCTCGGGAGATTGCTGCTGGGAGAAGCCGACCAGCCTCACTCTTCCGGACTGTTGACAGACTTCTTCATCCTTCCTGTCTTCAGCCCGGAAGAGTTTCTCGAATAAGGATTGTGAGGAATTTGCCTCGGTTTTTCTCGGACAGGGTGTCTGCAATCCGGGCGAGGTCTCCTCAGCCAGTAATACCATTGCTGTCATGTGTCTGCTGGTCGGTTCAAAGAGCACTCTCTGAGTGGTGGGAGTTTAAGCCAGTGGAAGTTCGTGAGGTCATTGAGATAGCGGCCAACTTGAAGCATACCTTCTGTGAACTGGATCCTGTGCCAGCGCTTCTTGATGAGGTGCATTGACACTGTTGGCCCGGTGTTTCCTGATTGTCCGGTGTTCCTTGAGTCGGGTGTCTTTCCAGATGCCTTGAAGGAGGCTCTGGTGAGACCCTTTAAAGAAAGCTTTCGACCCGGAGATTAGGGCAAATCACTGGCCCTATTCCAATCTTCCATTTCTGGGAAAGGTTGTTGAGAAGGTGGTATCACTTCAGTTGGGAGAGCATCTCATGACCCACTGAGTTGTATGGATCCCTTCCAGTCAGCCTTTGGCCAGGCATAGCACTGAAACTGCATTAGTTCGGGTGCAAAATGATCTCCTTAGGGCTAGAGATCAGGGGGAAAAGACAATTCTTGTCCTCCTTGATCTCTCCTCAGCATTTGACACTGTGGACCATTGTGTGTTGCTTTTCCGCCTGAGGGAGTTATGCGGACTCACCGGTGTTGTCATCAAATGGTTTGAGTCATTTCTTACTAACAGGAGGCAGCGGGTTGTGATGGGTAATTTCTCATCCATGCCCTGCCTCCTTTCGTGTGGAGTCCCTCAGGGTTCGGTATTGGCCCCAATGTTGTTCGCAGTGTACATGCTGCCCCTTGGGGAGATCATTAGGAGGTATGGTCTGAATTTTCATTGCTATGCTGATGATACTCAGCTATACCTATCCTTTGCCCCAGGAACATCAAATGCAGTGGATGTGATGAATATCTGTCTGGCTGAGATAAATGACTGGATGTCTTCCAGCTGGCTGTGACTTAACCCTAATAAGACTGAGGTACTGGTAGGAGTCGAACAGAGCTCGTGATGGATGGCCTCTGATTCTGCAACTGACATTGTGCTAGGAGCTGTGTCATTGATGGCCTCCCCAAGGGTGCGTAATCTTGGTGTGATCTTTGACAGGAACTTATCCATGGAGGCTCAAATATCCTCCGTGGTGCGCTCCTGTTTCTTTCATCTTAGAAATATCGCCAGGATTAAGCCCCTTGTTCCGGCTCTGGACCTCCCTACTTTGGTACATGCCTTGGTCACTTCGAGACTTGACTACTGTAATGCGCTCTATCTCGGGGTCTCTGGAACTTCTCTTCGCAGACTGCAGCTAGTGCAAAACGCTGCTGCCCGGCTTTTGACTGGACAAAGTAAGTTCTGTCATATAACTCCGGTGTTGCGCGAATTGCACTGGCTGCCTGTCAGGTGGAGAGTTTTGTTCAAGGTGGGGCTTCTCACCTATAAGACCCTACATGGACAGGGCTCTGGTTACCTTTCTGATCTCCTGGTACCGTCCACCTCTGTCCGGGATCTCCGCTCTTCTGGTGGTGGCCTCCTCACAGTTCCGAGAGCTAGGTTGAAATCAGCAGGGGATCGATCCTTTGGAGTTGCTGCTCCAGCTCTCTGGAACTCGTTGCCGTTTGAAGTGAGAGAGGCCCCCACTATAGAGGCCTTTAAGAGTCGTCTTAAGACCTTTTTATTTGTGCAGGCTTTTGGGGTTTAAGTTATGTGTATGATATTTTAACTTTTTGTACACGGTATGACATACTGTATAGGTTTTGTGCGGCGCCCAGAGCCTTCGGGATTGGGCGTCTTTTTAAATAAAGTTGACTTTGACTTTGACTTTGACAAAGCCCAGTACATCAGGCAGAGCAGGAGGAGGCTTGATTATGTTAATATCCACTTTAATATCTGCTAAGTAAATTGGCAATGTGAATATCTTAATCTGGGCTACCCATATTTCCTGATTGCTGTTCTAAAGTTAAGTCATACAGAAACCTACTCTGGGTAATAAATATGTATATCCCTCTGCCTACTGGATCAAACAAATCAGACAGTATTGTAAAAAGTTTATGTGACATTTTGGAGTTTACGGTTGGAAACTATGTGGGAATTTCCAATAATTCTCTCAGGTAATAGTAATGCAAGGATAGAAGAACTGAATGAATGCAGAGCATGTCAAAAGCCACGCAAATATAAACTAACTCCAAAACCATGCACGCTTTTATGCCCGCGTGGTTTTGACCATGCCATTTTTCACTGTGTGATTTAATTTGACTGGATATGGAGTACCAAGAAGAAATTCCTATGACATAAAATGTTCAGTGTTGGGGAAAAGACTCATGGTATTGGCTGAGGAGTTTAACCTAAGGGCCCTTAATGAAAGAGTTATTGTTGATCAAGAGGGTAAAATTATGTTTGAGGGGATGGGAGCTGCTCCTGAGAATAGCTGTGTCACACCAGAGCTCAGTAAAATCAAAATGCGTGGAGATGGCAGGAAACTGCAAGACAAGAGGCAAGCCGCTTCTAATATTACAAGTCACATTCGAAACAGAATTGAGAAAACAAAGTATTACCTTACATCAAGTGCTTTATTCAGGATGTGCCTCAAGCGTGTTGTTTCAAGAAGTACATGCAAGAAAGTCATACTGTTAGCATGTTATACAAGCCAGACCACGCCATTCAAAACTTCCTTATGCTCCCTGTTGAAGTCTAACAGCACTATATAGAGTTGTTTGGTGTCTTGAGGGGATGATTACTGTTTAAAATAAATCATGTTTACTACTAATTCTTACATGGGCCCAGATATTCAGACTGCGCCAGGTAGTGGCGCAAGCCTGGGCGCAGAGCAACTGGGAAGCACCGGGGCCAGGACCAGGTGATATTTAACAGTGATGCACCATGGAGCAGCACTGTTGAATATGGCATGCATTACGCATGGTGCAGTGGCACTGCACCGGCACAAGCCACAGATAGGGAGCACAGGGATGTACCAGTGCAAGTGCAATTGCGCTAGGCGCAGCATCCGCAATATTCAGCAGGGGGCATGCAAATGAGGCCATAATATATGTAAGGCACAAATGGGGCCATTTGCATGTCATTAGGGCTCCATTTGCATGCCTTGCCCAGGGCAACCCGGCGGCTTGTGCCTGGTGCCCTGCACAGCATGATGTGTGCAGTGGGGATCTCGGGGCATCCCCCACCCGCAATAGTGGTGAACCCATAGCATGACAGTCCCTGGTAGTCTAGTGGTCCCCCCACCCTCCCGATCCCTGAGTCCCCGATATATGCTAATGAAGACCTCTCCTGGTGGTCAAGTGGTACCCCCCTTCCTCCCGAGTCCCCTATTTCCCAACACAGTAAATGAAGACCATCCCTGGTGGTCTAGTGGTCCCCCACCCGTCACTGCGATCATGGTACAGCACCATCAGAAATATCCCTGGTGATCCAATGGCACCCCCACCCCTCACACAGATGGGTGGGGGGTACCACTAGACTACCAGGGTTATGTGGGTGCTTCATGATGGTGTTCTGGGTGGGTGGGCGGCTACCCACGGCTGATGGCTGCTGTGTTGCACCCTGCCACACAGCAGCCCACCTGTGGGTGGCTGGGAGTTGCTCCACAGTTTACGGGCTCAACGTTGAGCCCCCCTATACGGCTCAATGCAAGGGAGCACTGGCATATGCGCTGCACATCCCAGGCTGAATATCAGGATGTGCCACATATGCATGGACACGCCCCCGCCTCTGCCCTGTATACAATTACATTGCGCCCCAGCGCATTGGGATTTGCGCGTCCCCAGGCAGCCTTCTCAATATCCCGCTCGGGCACAATGCGTGGTTGCACTGGCGCAACTCTGTTGCACCAGGCACAACCCCTTTGAATATCCTGGCCATGGTGTATGCCCCATTTTGTTTGTTGTATTTGTTTCCAATTAAAAATGAATATTACCAAAACAAAAGTGGTACTATGCTCATCCAAAAAAATAATAATAATTTATGGTATATTAATAATAAGATGATTGAAGTGGTTAAAAATTAGAAATATTTAAAAGTCACATAATCCAGCAATCAAAACTGAAATTAACTTTTAGAAAAAATAAAACATATGAATAACAAGAAATTCAGTGGAATGAAAGGATTTGCATATAAGTGTGGCGGAGCCTCTTATCTTGCAATGAACACTATATTGATGTAAACATAAAGAGTAGTGTACTCTATGGAACAGATATATTTGGAAACTTGGAGGTATTACAAAATAAACCTTTACGTTTTATTGTTAGGGGTTGGGGATATATCCCAGCACCACACTTATGTACCAAGAGAGGTACACATTCATTTAAAAGTATAGCATTAATAAGGGCACTAAAGAATTATAGTAATTTATTACCTATGTCACCAGGGAGAATACATAAACAAATACTAACAGAATCATATAATAATCTAATCACAGGTAAAGGAAATTATGGATGGCACTTAAGCGTAATGAGGAGATATCATGAATAGGCTGTCTAACTTTATGCAAAATATTTATTTATTTTTTTATTTATTTCACAAGTTTCACCAGGAGAGACATACTGAGCTAATAATAGCTCATTTCCATATGCATCCTGGGGGGAAGGGGAAAGGGGTAAGTACAGAATAGAATAATAGATTATACAATCAACACAGTATTATGCAGAGATAAAATGCAATGCTTTATACATCAGGAGTGTATGTATACTAAACACACGCAAGCAATAATAAGTATCAGTAACACAAAGCCCAGGCAGGAGACAAGTCCCATTAGGAGCAGGAAAAAAACATATTAAGGTGAGGCAGTATGGGATAAAGAACAGTGGGGAGGAGCACAGGGGGGAACAAGGGAAGTAAAGAACTAGTTTGGAAGGGAATAGGAGAGGGAGGAGAGGGAGGAGGGTAGAGAGGGAGAATTGAGGTAGAAGGGTTGGAGTGGGGAAGGGCAAGGAGTAGGAGAAAAATGGGAAGGAGGTAAGAAGTGGGCAGAGCTGGACTCGGACTAAGGACATTTACAGGAGGGAGCAGTGTGGACATGGATTGATAAAGGATGTGATTTATCCAAAATGCATCAGGCTACTGGTGTTTTTAAGCTTTAAATAAAAAATGTTTTATCTGGAGACCTGTGCCCTCATTCATTGAAGAGGTTTGTGTGTGCTCTACTTTTTGGTTTATTATGGTATCTTCTGTTTATACAATATAAGCACTTCAGGATGGTTACCCTCCATGACCTGCTTCCCCTGCTTCACCAAAGGGACTGGCTGTGTTTGCAGGATATGCAGGACGCTTATCTACATATCCTGGTCTTTCAGCCCTACAGAAGGTTTCTCCACTTTTGCTTCCAGGAAAACCAGTACCAGTTCAGGGCTGTGCCATTCAGCATTTCCTCAGCTCTCCAAGTCTTTACTAAGTGCCTAGCAATAGTGGATGTGGCCCTCAGGAGGCAGGGCCTATCGTGAGCTAGCCAACTGCCAATCATTATTTGCAATATATTTTTATGCTACATATTGTTTTATGGGATTTCTGTGTATGCCCATGCCAGTGCTAATTCAAGGCATAGGGAAAGACTAGTTTTCTTTTAAGGGGTTTGATCTTTTGACTCGAAGGCCACGTGCTTACCAGGAAGGGAGCTTTTCATTCTTGGGTTCTGTTGACAGAGATGTGCCAAAAGCCATTTACCTGCTATAACTAGGCACTACAGAAGTAGATTGTTTTGATCTCAGGAGCTATTATAAGAATATCACATTTTATGAGGGAACAGGATATATTCACCAGGAAAGATCATTCTAGCAGTATTATGTGAAATTCTAACATGACACTGTACATTAGCTTACAGGATGCTATTATTGATACATCAAAGTTTTAACAGTGACTATCCTGTTACTAAATAGTTATGGAGGCAGAATTTATGTTGAAGCTGAGTGACATCACCGAGTGGCCAGGAAATTGTGTGTCACTGGTGGGGAGAAAAAAAATGTTTTCCTTTTGACTGGAGTATTGCTGACACTGCAGTTTAGAAAAGATAGTTCACAGTTACTCAGGGCCATTCCGGTTTTGGACTTCTTCCTGACACAACAGACCAGCTGCCAAGCAGCTACACTGAAAAAGGATTTTGAACATTTTTATCTTTAAGGTAGAGAAGCAGTTAAACAGTTTTAAGGCATTTATACTTTCCCATTTGTTTCTTATGCTGTAAACTAAATTAATTAATATATGTTCTCTTTTACTTGTAACTGCCTTTATTTATTTTAGTAAAGACTTTTGTTTTTCTGTGAGATTCCGTATATTGTATGTGTGACTGTAGAAGTTTTATTACAAATCTGTGACAACTGTTTATGCTTAGAAGGGTCACCAAATAGCAACAAAATTGAAAAGGGTCAGTAGGGAATCCAGAAGGATTAGGGAGAGTACCAGAGTCTCATATGAGTCTACCAGGATTGTGAACTGGGCTATTGCATGTCCTGTAGGGTGAAGGCCAATCAGTTTTTTGCACTGCTACTCTGAAGAGGCCATACTTATTTAGGCCTTCCTCCTGTGTGTAATAGCCAGAAAAAGGATTCATATTTGGCCACAGGACTAGAGACTGGTATTGTGCCCTGATCCAAAGTATAAAGGGATGCTCTGGAACCTTGTGGCAAGTGTTCTGTTGTAAACCCAGTGAACACTCTGGGCGAACATGAGGGTATCCCTGTTTTCCCTCCTCCCTGCCACAGATTGCACTTAGGGGTGGACAATGTGAGCTCAGTGATCTGACCCTCATAAGTGAGTTTGTGACAGGGCCAATATGTCTTCCTGTATCTGGATGACTGACTATAACAGCCCCCTCCAAAGACCAGTTGATCTAGACCATGAAGGCCACCTTCTACTTGTTCCAGAACCTTGGCATCATCCTGAACCTGCCTAAGTCCTCCCTTTGACTGAGCCAATGCTTGCAGTACATTGAAGCAATCCTAGACTCTGCTTAGGGCAAGTCTTATCTCCTGCAGGACAGGGCAGAACACTTACAAGCGCAGGCCTGTGTGGTTTCAGCATCTCACAAAGTACCAGCCAGGTCCTTCCTGTGGCTCCTGGGGCACATGGTGGTGACCATAGCCACTGTTTCTTTAGCCTGCCTGCACATGAGGGCATCTCAATGAACTCTTCAGCTTCAATGGAACCAATGCATGGATGATTTGGAGCAATTAGTCTTAGTCTCCAACCCTGTGCGGCAAACCTTGGACTGGTGGTCGAACCCTTCTAATCTCTTCAAGGGAGTTCGCTTCCAAGTGGAATCATCACAACAGATTTTTATGATGGATGCATTGAACCTGGGCTGGGGCACCCATCTTGTGGACCATCAGACGTAAGGGATTTGGTCATAGCATGAGCAGCATCTCCACAGCAATGTCTTGGAGATGAGGGCAATCTGGTATGTCTTGCAGGCCTTTCAAATGCATCTGCTCCCTGGCCCTCTTCTGATCCAGACAGACAACATGTCAGTTGTCTACTACATAAACAAGCAAGGGGGTACTCAGGCTCACCTCTCTTTGCAGAGAGGCCATGATAGTATGGCACTGGGCCATTGAGCACAACCTGGAACTGATGGCAGTACATGTTCCAGGTGCCCAAAACATCCTAGCCGACAGCTTAAATTGGTCCAGATTGAAGGCATACAAATGAGAGCTCCTGCCTTCAGTGGTTGAGGAGCTCTTTGACAGGTGGGGTCATCCAGTGCTAGACCTTTTTGCATCCCCACTCAATGCAACACTGCCAATTTCTGCTCACTACATCCAGGGCCTGGTGCTTTCTGATGAGATCTGTTGTCCCTCTGCTGGACAGGGAGGTTCCTGTACACCTTCACTCCCTTTCCGCTGCTACAGAGGGTTTTTTTCAAGTTTTGCAGTCAGAGTGAGCAGAGATAATCCTTATAGCTCCCTACTTGCCACACCAGATATGGTTTCCACTGTTGCAGCAACTAGCTGTAGACCCTCCACTTCCCTTGCCCCTTTGCTCTGACTTCCTCTCTCAGGAACAGGGCACTCTAGTCCACCTGGAGCTCAAGTCTCTACATCTTCATGCATGGTTTCTGCAGACTTAGCCATTGCCCACTTCAGAGTTTCCTCCCGGGTTGGGGATGTTTTACTGGTGGTTCTCATCTCAGGTGCAAGCTAGTGTAGCAGTAGTTAGGGAAGAAGATGGCTTCCATCTACAGTAAGTACACTGCAGAATACCTGAAGCAGTTGTGCCAGGAGAGAGAGAGAGAGGAGCCCAGTATGAGGGGTGAGCCAAAAAGCAGCTCATGGAGGCTCTTGTGACAGCCAATAAGCTAGTGGCTGCCCAGGACCTCGAGTCACAGCCAGTGACTGATGAGGACCAGACCTTGGGCATTAGGGTGCCAAGGGATGTCACAATGTCCAGTCCCATGGAGGAGGAGGAGGACAGCAAGACCAGAGAGAACCCAGAGCCACAGCAGCAGCGGAAGGTCACCATATTGCTAGAGCCAGACAGTATCAGGTTGCAGACAGAGTTGAGGAGAATGGAGCTGGAATTTGAACAGAAGAAGTTCCAGATGGAGCTGGAGAAGCTGGAAAAAGAAAACCAGTGTCAGAGAGAGGCTGAGGCAAAAGAAAACCAGCATTGGAGAGAGGCCAAGAGAGAGAACAGAGAGCGTCAGAGAAAATTCAAGCTGCAGAAGCTAAAACTCCAACAACCAGTGCAAGACGAGATAAGTGGCAGAGGTGAATCTGGAACTTCAGGACTGGGATATAAGTTAAATTCAAAATTAATAGCTGAATTTAAAGAGGGGGAGGATATGGATGCATTTTTGAATTCATCATTATCATCATCATTTATTGAAGGCAAATTGAGAGAAACTCATTTACAACTGCATTCAATATAGACAAAACATCAGAAAATGTAATATACAAAGTACAAAACACATAATTACATACACACATGATCAAGACATAACACTACATATAACTTGTGTTTTGTATTCATGATTGTTTCTCTTGAAGTTTGTCTCTGTACTCTCCTGGGTCATGCCTGAAAATAGTCTTTCTGGCTAGTGTACTTACCCAGTAAACAAAAACGAAATAAAAAATATTTGTTCCATACAATTAAAAAAACTACATTTTGTGCAAAATAGTTAGCATCAAGACACATATCAATTTACCCATAGCAGTCACAATGATTATATACCAAGCTTTTTAATGAAGCTCTAAATCGAGCGAGGGAAGGAAAGGTAGTTATCTTAAGTTTTCCCCACAAATAATCCCATGCTTTAGGAACAGATGCAGCTAAGGTAAAGTCTCCTATTTTGCTTTTATACATAGGCAGTTGATAAACCAACCTTTTAGTTGAACAAAGGGAGTGCTTAACATTTAAGCTTAACATCTAAGCATTTAAGCTTAACATTTAAGCATTTGCAGTAAATAAGTTGGTAACTGTTTTAAGATAAATTTATATACATACATGTACCAGTGCATGTCTCTCCGAGCAGTCAAAAAAGTCCATTGTACTTGTTTGTATAATTGACAGTGATGTGTAGAATAAAGCAATTTCATAATAAATCTAAGAGCACTATGATATGAAGAATCTAATAAACTTAAAATTAATGATGTAGTATTTTTATAAATGCAATCCCCATAATCTAATGTGGCCAAAAATAATGAGTTTACCAGCATATTTCTAACTGAATATGTAATAACAGTTTTTTTAATTTATTCGAAAGCTGGGTAACATGAGTTTTAAAATACTACTGTTCATCTAAGATCATGCCCAAGTACTTATATTCTTGTACTTTTGAGATGATATTTTCATTAAGTGCTGTTATTTGGTGTTCCGAGAGTAAATGTTGTTTTCTTGTGAACAACATCCACTGTTTTTTTTTATCATTAAATAATAACCATAGCTGCAGCAGAGCTTCCTGTACCTTATTAAAGTCATGCTGTAATCTTTGAATAGCTATATCCAAAGAAGCATGATGAGTGTACAGTACAGTATCATCTGCATAAAGCTGTATTTTCGCACTATTAGAGCAGCAATTAGGTAGGTCATTTACGTACAACAGAAACAACAAGGGCCCCAGGACAGAGCCCTGGGGGATTCCCTTGTTGATAACGACTGTACCTGAAATGACCGCTCCCAGTTTAACATATTGCAAATGTGATGTCAAATATGAATTAAACCATAACAATACTGGCAAACCCACTCCAAATGAGTTTAATTTATTAAGTAGAATATTATGATCTACAGTGTCAAATGCCTTGAACACATCAAGAAACACTGCTGGTGTAATTTCTGACCTGTCCAAGGCATTAAACAGGTCATCAGTAACTTTAGAAATAACGTGCACTGTGCTATGATGTTTCTTAAAACCAAATTGTTTATCTGAGATTAAATGATATCTATCCAAGTATCCAATAATTTGTCTGTGTAATAATTTTTCAAATACTTTCTGAAACACTGAAATACCAGAAATTGGCCTGTACGAGTTTGAACTTGAGGGGTCTCCCCCTTCAAATATAGGAGTCACAGATGCTGTTCTCCAATCGTTAGGCAAGTAGGATGATCTTAATGACATGTTAAACAATGTTTGGATATTACCTCAGTTGATATTTTTAAAAAACTTTGTGCAACACTATCTGGTCCTGCTCCTTTACTGATATCCAATTTGTTAAGTTCCTTATTAACTTCTGCCTTGGTTATACTTTTAAATGTAAATATAGGTCTGTTCATCTTTGTAGAAAAATCTGCATCCAAAGGTGGCATCTGAGAATTAGGGTGTTCCTTCTGAAAAGAAGACCAACCTCAGCAAAGAAATCAAACAACTTTGCTTGCTCAGAGGATTTGTACACAATTAAGTTATTATGGTTCAAGAACTTAGGCACGGCTGTAGTCATAGCTTTACCTGGTAATGAATTTATATTTTTCCATGTTTTCTTGGGATTACCAGAAGGATCCGACAATTGGGTTGTGTAATGATCTCATTTGGTTTGCCTAATTATTCTTGTGCACCTACTCCTCATTACACTAAATGCTCATTTATCCTCTGGAGATTTTGTTTTCCTTACCTGATGCCATACATTATTTTTTTCTTTAATAAGCTGTTTCATTTGATTTGTTATTCAGGGAGCTAATCTGCTACTTATCCTTTTTTTAATTAGAGGGGCATGCTTATTTATAATATCTAAAAAAAAAAGATTTAAAAAAACACCATGCAGTTGAAATATCTGGGCATGCATACAATTTCTAGTCAACCTCAGATAAGTCCATCAAAAATGCCTGGTCAGTGAATCTGGAGAATTTACGTGTGATTATTGTATGCGCAGAGAACATAACTTTTCAATTATCTCTTATGCAGCCTATACAGCAATGATCACTGACATCAGCCTCAAAAACTGATGAAGTATTTTCTGTGGTGTTGTTGTTAGTATAATATCAAGTATGGAATCTTTTCCATGATCAGTTTTATGTAGCCTGGTGGGTTTTCTTCGCATTTGTGTGAGATTCAGAGCAGTGAATTGATTTATAATATCCTGATCAAGGCTAGTGAAGTCCCAGTTTAGATCTCCCAGCAGAATAAACTCATGATTTAAAAATGGTGAAATGAAGGTACTCACCAAACATAATGTATTCCTAAGTGCTGAATGTGGCTGGTAACAAACAGTTACATGCATAGTGAAGTTTCTGACCTTGTTACCCTCAGCACCAAAAGTTCCATCTGCTTTGGCACAGATTTTGCAAGCACAATCTGCCCCCCATATAAATTCTTCAGATATAATGCTACCCACCCAGTTGTTCTATCTAACCTATATAAATGATATCCTTTAAATGCTACTTCTGAATCAAGAACTCTCCTGCCAAGCCATGTCTCTGAAAAAGCGAACATATCTGGAACTGTGGTATCTATTAATGATCTTACATAGTCCATCTTTGGGAGAAGACTTCTTATATTCAAATGCAGGATTCCCATGTGTTATCTATCACAGAATTCCTGACGAGAAAAATCCTCCTCATACATTTCTGGACCAGGGTTTACATGCACATTCCCAGATAATAAAAGTAATAATAAAACAAAATGCCTTGTAAAAATGAACTGTGCTTTTTGAGAAGTAAGTCTTTTCCTAAAGCAAATCAGTTGAGCAACAGAAAAAATATAATGACGTGTACAGGTTACACTTGCTCCTTGCCTACTTGCATATATTAAGTAATTTGGATTTACATAATCACTTCTTCCTTCATACACGTTTGGGAGAAATACAACTCTACTTCATTCTAAATATTGCCCTTCCAGTCTCTCTTGACAGCACTAACCCTTCCCCCCAAGCTAAATAAAATAAGGCAGGCAGCTAGCCCCTTAATAACTTCCATTGCTTGAGTAATAAACCAGCCGAAGTACAATGCAATATTTATCAGCAATACTAAGATTAACAAATGTCCAGCTAAATCACTTATATATTTATTTAAAGTGTCTAGGTTGTAACAGATGCTAACTAACTATATTAAAATAGATTAGACAAATAAAATAAATGAATGACATTGATAGGATTCCCTTACATTCTTCCTATAACCGGCACAGTTAAAATGAATTTACAAAATATTTCTACCGAGTGGTGCTCAGGCCACTCATGCTCACGGACAATGCTCGCGCTGTATTTGAGCGCGGAGATTTAAAACAACAGTCCCCTCCCACAGATGCAGTCCCGCTTCTCTATTGGCTTGTCTCTGAGCCCCCAATTGCAGCAGGTAATCCCAGTCACTTGCACACACTTGTGGATGACCCCAAAAGCAACATGTCACAGATATGGGGTATAGTTATTACAGCATTCACAGTCACTGAAGCATGCACTGATGTATTCTGTAGCACAGCAAATTGTCCAAGTAACAGTATTCACAGGTTCAGCAGCTGTTAGCTATCACAAGACTTACAGTCACTAGTTGCAGGCAGCACTGTTTCCTAGAGAACAGCCAAGATGACACGTATCACTGTTCACAGGGGCTGAAGCTGTTATTGCAAATTGCTACCATTTGCCGTCTGGATCTTATGATGCTGAGTGCAAATGTTCACCGGAATTTCTCCTGCTAGGTGTTTTTTTTGGGGGGCATTTGAAAAGGTCTGTATTCAGACAAAATACCCAGGGAGTCCTGGAGCTTCCAGCTATCCTCGTTACTTACTGTGCGGGGTTGTGAAACATTGAGTCAAATGGACAATCAGGACAATAGTGATTATGAGAAATCTAAAGCTACATTGCTTAAAAAGTATGAGTTAACTCCTGAAGCATACAGGGATAAGTTCTGTGAGCTCCAAAGAAGCCCTGACGTGAGCTACGAGGAACTCACCATGAAGCAACATCAAGTTTTTGAAACGTTGGTGGGAGGGGGTGGAAGCAAACTCTGTAGAGAAAATTGAGGAGGTTGCACTTTTGGAGCAATTCTTTTGGGCTTGCCCAGCAGAGTTGAAAACCTGGTTAGATGACTGAGACCCAAAAACAGTGCAACAGGCTGCTGAGCTTTCAGACCACTATGCCAGGAGCAGGCCTACTCTGATACTCTGAAAGGGAGTGGTGCTGGCGTGGCAGTGCAGAAGGGGAAAAACACACCTTCAGGGCAGCTAAAACCCTCATTGCCTTCACAGAAAGTGGGAAGCCCCAGGTTACAAAAAAAGGGATTTCTCTGACAAAAGAAATGATGACTGTTGGTTTTGCAAGCAGCCAGGGTGTCTTGCAAGACAGTGTCCCAAAAAGGCACAGAGAGGGCAAAGTGGTGCTCGAACAGACTTAGGTGCACTGTGTATCCTTGAAAGCATGCCTACAAACATGATGGAGTACATACACCCGGTTACTGCAAATGGGGTGCATACCCATGGGTTAAGGGACATGGGGGCATCTTTTCCTTTAGTAAAAGGCGATTTGGTTGAGCCTGAACAGCTTACACCTAATCGGTTCACAACAGTAAGGGGATTCACTGGGGAGGGGAAAACTCTTGTCACTTACTAGCATTCTCTTGGACAGGGGTGAGACAGGAGAGACGGTGCAAAAAGTAGCAGTGGCAGACAATCTCGTCCTGGATGTGATAATAGGGAACAATCTCCAGAAGGGGGTGGTGGGTGAGGTTACCCGCAGTCAGATGGCCAAGGCCAATTGTAGTTCCCTGGGCTCCATAGAAGCCCCTGTGGAAAACAATGAGAGGCTGGTTCCCCAGCCTGTGTCTCCTGACATGGAGAATAGTGAAAGGGGGGGTAGGACTTCCCCATGAAGCAGTTCACAAAACAGCTCCAGAAGGTTACTCTAAGGAGGGAAGGGTAACCAATGGTGAAATGGTTAGGGATGGCATTGACCCTGAATGCCCTAATGCTAGAGCTATGGACTCTAGTTTAGAAACTGAGGGTCATAATCTCCCATGCCTTGGGAAAATGTACGGAATTTTCAGCTGCTCAGAAAACTGACCCTAGTTTAGAGGTTGAGGGTTTGTGCAGAATCTGATAGGACACAGGGAGGTGATGGGAGACAGTGTACTTTGTGACAATGGACTGTTGTATATGCAGGACATAAGGACAGAGGGAAGGGTGATGGGCAGACAGCTTGTCATTCCCCAGGGGTACCATGAGCAGTTGCTCAAGATTGCTCACGATATCCCCATTTCTAGACATCTGGGAATCACACACACCACGCAGCGAATGGCCCAGAACTTCTATTGGCCCACCTTCACCCAGCAGGTGAAGGAATATTGCAGGTCTTGTCACCAGTGCCAACAAATAGGGAAGGCAGGTAGTAAAACCCAAGCTGCCCTAACTCCCTTGCCCATTGTGGAGGAGCTATTCCAGAGGGTAAGAATGGATATTGTGGGACCTTTAAGTACCCCCAGCTCCTCCAGGAAGAGGTTTATCCTGATGGTGGTGGATTATTTATTTACTTAAAAGTTTTACCAGGAAGGCATACTGAGCGGAGTACCGCTCGATTCCAGATGCATCCTGGGCCACCATATACCCAGAGGCAGTTGCCCTTTCCTGACTTAGGACTGACAAAGTCCTAAGTCAGGACAAAGTGGCCGATGACTTGCTAGAGATTTTCTCCCATGTTGGGTTTCTGCAGGTTATTACCAATCAAGGGGGTTCCTTTATGTCGGACCTGATGAAGTGTTTGTAGAAGAAGTGTGGGGTAGTGCAAAGACGCACGACATCTTATCACCCGCAAGTCAATGGACTTGTGGAAAGGTTTAATGGTACCCTAAAATCAATGCTCCAAACATTTGATGGACAGCATGGGAGGGACTGGGAGAAATATCTTCCCCACCTGTTGTTCGCATGCAAGAAGGTTCCCCAAGAGTCAACAGGGTTTTCCGCCTTCTAACTCTTATATAGATGCAGGGTGCGTCGGCCCTTAGACTTGGTTCAGAAAGATTGGGAAGACAAGCATGCCACCCAAGGAACTACCAAAGTGGAATATGGCCTGACGTTTAGGGAAAAACTGAAGGAGCTTATGGGAGAAGCCCAGAGCAACCTCTCAGCCGCCCAGCAGAGGCAAAAGGTCTGATATGAATGCAGAGCCAGAGCTCGCTCTTACAGTGTACAGTAGGTCAGAAAGTCATGGTCCTAATCCCAGTCCAGAAGGATAAGCTGTTGGTCAAGTGGGCGGGACCATATGAACATACGAAAATGCCAGCAGAAATAGGCCTCACAGTCTATCGAGTCTGCTCGAGTGCACAGTTAGCACCTTATAATGCTGCTGCCCTCCCTTCCCCCCATCCTATTACTCCTTCCCCTTCCCCTTCCCCTATCCCAACCCCTCTTAATGCTTTCTGCCATCTTGCAGGCTACTACCTCACCCAACAAGGAGTTCCACTTGTCCACCACTCTCTGTGAAAAAATGTCTCCTCATCTCTCTTCTGAAACTACCCCCCCCCCAATCTCAATTGGTGTCCTCTTGTGTCCCTCCCCATTCTCCTCTGGAAAATCCTCTAGGTATTAGTCTTGTTTATTCCCTTCAGGTACTTAAAGGTCTCAATCATATCTCCTCATCCCTCCTGTCTTCCAGAGAGTACATATTCAGCTCCCCCAGCCTTTCCTCCTATGGCTTGCCCTCCAATCCCTGGGTCATCTTTGTAGCTATATGCTGTACCCCCTACAACAATCTGATGTTCTTCTTCAGGAACAGGTGCCAGTATTGCACTCAGTACACCAAGTGGAGCCTGACCAGTGACCTATAGAGGGGCAGGATAACCTCCCTACTTCTGGAGGAGATCCCTCTAGCTTTATACCCCAGCATTTTGTTGGCTTTTGCCACCGCCTTCTGCATTGAACAGAGTTATTCTTGCTCCCTGCTATGATCACCCCTGGGTCCTTCTCTTCTGTAGAGCAGCCCATTTGAACCCCATTTAAGTGATAATCCCTCCCCTGGTTTTGGGCTCCAAAGTGCAGAACCTTTCACTTCTTGGTGTTGAGCCCCAGCTGCCATTTATCTGCCCACTTCTGCAGCTTATTCAGGTCCTCCTGCAACCCCTTCCCCCCCCCTCCATGTCATCTACCACAGCTCCCGTCTTAGTATCATCTGCGAACAGACTGATTTTGCTCTGTATCCCATTCAAGATATCTGTAATGAAAATCCTGAACAGTACTGGTCCCAGCATGGATCCCTGTGGTACCCCGCTCACCACCGCTCTTGGTGATGAGAGTTCCCCGCCTACCACCACCCTTTGCTGTCTCCCCCTTCAGCCAGTTCCTGATCCAGGTCACCATTTTTGGTCCTGCCCCCACATACTCCAGTTCCCCCCCCCAATCTTCCATGCAGCACTGAATCAAAGGCCTTACTGAAGTCCAAGTACAGGACATCCACATCATGGTGCTTGTCCAGTTCCTATGTTATCCAGTCATAGAACTCTACCAGATTTGTCTGGCACGATCTTGCCCATGACAAACCCATGTTGCTGGTCATCCTGGATACCATTTGCCTCCAAGAAGCTCACAAGCCTCTCCTTTAGGATGGTCTCCATGAGTTTGCCCACGATCGAGGTGAGACTTACTGGTCTGTAGTTCACTGGTTCATCCTTTGGCCCACTTTTATGGATGGGCACCACATGGGCCATCCTCTAGTCCTGTGGTACACATCCTGTGTCCAGGGAGGTATTGAACAGGTCTGCCAGAGCCCCTGCAAGGACCTCTGCCAGCTCCCTAAGTACTCTAGGGTGAATGCCATCTGGCCCAAGTGCTTTGTCCACTCTTAATGCCCTCAACCCCTCCAGCACCCTGCCCTCTGTAATTCCTACATCTGTCGTCCTCTCCCCCTTTCCCAACCCCTACTTGCTAGAGGTATTTGCCCCCTTCTCCTGCATGAACACAGAGCAGAAGTACTCATTCAGTGCCTCTGCCTGCTCCGCCCCCTTCTCTACCCACCCCCCATCTTTCTTGATCCTCACAAGCTGGTCTTTGCTTCTCCTTTTCTCGCCTATGTAATGAAAGAAGTCTTTTTCTCATCTTTTGATCCCCTGTGCCAGTCTCAGCTCTCTAGATGCTTTGGTCCCCCCGACCAGTCTGGTGACCTCCCTAGACTTTTCCCTGTGTACATCTTTATCTTCTCCCCTCCCCATTTTCCTATGCTTTCAAAATGCCACCCTCTTGACTCTCACCCCTTCCTTGACCTCTGGTGACAGTCAACTGGGTTTCTTTGCCCTGCCCTTCTTATTTTTTTTCCTAACACAGGTCTCTGTTGCCTCTGCCAGCCCTCCCCTTATTATATTCCATTTCTGATCTGCATTCATGTGTTTTTGGATGTCTGCCAGGTGCTTGCTCAGAATTTCCCTCATCATCCTAAAGTCCACCCCCCTAAACTCAACCACCATTGTACCCATGCCCCCTGTGTCCCTCCCCATGTTTAGCGTGAATCACACCAAGTAGTGGTCACTCCCAGCAAGCGGTTCCCCCACTTCTAGGTTCCTTACAGCTTCCCCATTATCCAGTACGAGGTCAAAAGTCCTTTCCAGCTGTGTCGGCCCCTGTACCAGCTGTGTCAAGAAGCTGTCCTGAAAAGCTTCCAACAGGACCTCCTCTCTTGCACTCATGGTGGCAGGTGTGCTCCAATCCAACCCCAGTAGGTTGAAATCCACCACCACCACCGATCCTGCTTACCCTTCAAATTTGATCTGCCAGTTCCCGGTCCAGGTCCCAACCCTGTGATGGTGGCCTGTACATTACCCCCATCCTCAGTGTCCTATTCCTCACATCCTGGAACTGCATCCACACAGCTTCTATCCTCCCCTCCTCCCCTTCCTCCTTCCCTTACGCACTTAATCCCCTCCCTCACATAGATCACCACCCCCCATTCCCCTCCTACAATGCATCGTGAACTAGTCCAGAAGATAATCCTCCCCATTTTCGACTACTGTGATGTAGTCTAGGGTGCCACTCCCAAATCCTCCCTAACCAGAATGGACACTCTCTTTAACTCCTTCTGTCATTTCTGTCTTGATGCTCCATCACGCACACATCACTGTGACCTCTACCTTGCCCTGTCCCTTCCCTCACTTGCCAACAGGCACCTCACTCATTGTGCCAAACTCACTTCTAAATGTTGGTTAGGAGAACTTCCATCCTACCTCTCATGTTCACTCTCTACCCCCCTCCCACTCCCTCAGATCCTCTGACACTCGCATTTTGTTGCCCCCCCCCGTCGAACCACTCTCATTGGCTTCACCCATTGATTCCCACAAATCTGGAATTCCCTCCCCCCAAATACGGCACTCCTCCTCCTTCTGCTCCCTTGCCTCTGCCTTACACAACTTTCTCTCATCTAACTTTTCCTGCTTTAACCCTCCTTAACCACCCTCCTATACCTCTGCTCCTCGCCATGACTCACATCCCCTATTAAACCTTCCCCCGAGCCTGCTACTCAGCATGATCTCCCATCACCGCTTACCCCCTCACTCCTACCCCTAACCTTCTTCCATTGCCAACTTGCCCCTGCTTAGTTTTGACCTCTGGCAGGGTTCTCAGCATCCTGAAGGGGTCTAGCTCTGGGCAAGCCTCCTCCTCCCCTTCCCCTCCCCCTCTCTCCTTACTACCCAACTTGTCCTCGCCTAAATCTGCCCTCTGTCGGGATTCTTAGCACCCTGGCAATGCCTACTCTCAGGTAAGTTTCTTCTCTTCCTCCTTTTTTTCCTTTCCTCTTCTATCCTCCTGTTTCCCTCTGCCCAACTTGCCCTAATAATTCTATCCCCTGGCAGAGTTCTCTGCATCCTGGAGGGGCCCAGCACTGGGCAATCACTCTTCCTTCACTCCCCCCCATTCTTTCTACCCAACTAGTCCTCACCTGATTCTGCACTCTGGCAGGGTTCTCAACATCCTGGAGTAGCCTAGTCTTAGGCAAGTTTCTTCTTTCCCTCCTCTTCCCTCCTTTCCTTTCATCCTTTTTTTCTCTCTTCCCAATGTGTCCTCACCTAGTTCTCTCCCCTGGCAGTGTTCTCAGCATCCTGGAGGGATTCCAGCACTGGGAAATGACTCTTCCTTCCCTCCCCCTTCCCCTCCATCCTTTCTACCTAACTCATCCTCGCCTGACTCTGCTCTCTGGCAGCATTCTCAGCATCCTGAAGAGGGCTAGTCTTAGGCAAGTTTTCTCCCACCCCTCCTCTTCCTCCTTCTCTTTACCATCCCCTCTACTATATCTACCCAACTTGTCCTTGCCTACTCCTGCCCCTTTTTCTAAGTCCTCACCTCATTCCATCACTGGCAGCGATCTCTGCACTCTGAAGGGGCCAGTTCCAGGTATGACTCATCCTTCCCTACCCTATCCCTTACCCCCACCTCACTCCTGCCCTCTCTCTACTCCTCTGCACTTAAATAAAGGAATTAGTTCACTTGAGCTGATAACTTGCACTTTTTGCTCTATCTGAGGTGCCCCCAGATTGCACTAGCCCCGTGTTAACTTGCCCCCCACCAACTGATTTTTTTTTTGGTTCACTTTG
This sequence comes from Neoceratodus forsteri, assembly GCA_016271365.2. Taxonomy (NCBI): domain Eukaryota; kingdom Metazoa; phylum Chordata; order Ceratodontiformes; family Ceratodontidae; genus Neoceratodus; species Neoceratodus forsteri. The sequence continues at coordinate 137,775,537 of CM057452.1, read as the reverse complement.
CTCTGGTAATGACCCCCCCCATCGCTATCCTCTCTTTCCCCCAGCTGTTTTCCCCTGTCTACCCCTCTACCCTCCATGATGTCCCCTCACTGCACCTCATTCATTCATTCATTCATTCAATAATTGCTAAATTATCTGCCTCTTAAGCCTTGCAGGGCTGAGAACTGATATATCAGTCCAAAATTCCTATATGTTCTAATTCTGTTGGCAGCCTAAGGGTTGACTGTGATCCACTCCTGCAAGGATTTGGCTTCAGGATTGCATTAAATTTCTTTACCGTGTTCCTCAGATATGCCACTTGTATTTAAATGCATATTCCACAGATATGATATATTTAATTGTATGATCTGTCACAAATGCGATTCATAATTATTTATGATATTTTTTAACTGTATCTCTTATTACAAATGTAATTGAATGTTTAATTTCTTGGATATGTTAAATGGTAAACTGTATGTCTAATTCTTCATCCAATTGCCCCCTCCCCCCCCTTGGTCACACCTGGAGATAAGCAACTTGTTGTTCAGTGTGCCTTCCTGGTGAAACATTTAAATAAATAAATAAAACATCCCTCATCTGCACCTTTTGTACTCCTTGCATCATTCCCCCCTGCTGCCTCCCCTCCTGCTACCGCCTCTCCCTCCTCCTCCTCTACCCTACCCTTCCTTTCCCATCTCTTTTCCCATTGTAATTCCTGCCTCTTAGACCTTCCCTACCCCTCTCCCCTCTCTCTCGCAGCTCCGCTACCTCCCCTTCCTCTGCCAACACTGCAAACATACTGCTTGATAACCCCACAATGGTGCCCATTGCCTCCTTCCCCCTTCCCTGATCCCTCTCTCCTCCTACTGCACCTCCATTCACCTCCCCTATCCTCCTTATATCCCCATCTTTAGCTCTGCAGTTCCCTCTTTCCATCTCTCCAGCCCTACAAAGTAGTCAGAACACTGTAGTACTTCCTGACAGGAGACATACCCTGGTTAAATAAAGATTTTGATTGATTGATTAATACCCATAGAAAGTACGATGTCAACATGATGAAGCCATATACAAATACGGCTGATATTGTATTTTCAGTGTGTAATCCTGGGGAAGGGATAGACAAAGAAGACCCCCTACTGGACTTGTTGGCAGAAAGCAAGCAGGAGTCCTTTGTGAAGGCAATCCAATTGTTGCCCCAGTTAACCCCAGAACAGTCCCAGGAAGTAAGGGAGGTCTTAGAGGACTTTGCCCCTTTGTTTACAGCCAAGCCAGGATGTACCCCCTTGGCGACTCATGACATAGACACAGGAATGCAAGCACCCATCCAATGGACAGCCTACCGAGTGTCCGAGGCCATCCTAAAGGACATTAGGAGGTAGGTGGAGGAAATGCTGGATTTAGGGGTAATCCAGAAATCCCACAGACCCTGGGCCTCCCCCTGTAGTCCTTGTTCCCAAGCTGGATAGCTCTACTCACTTCTGTGTAGACTATCATGGATTCAGTGCAGTCAGAAAGTTTGATGCCCACCCAATACCATGGACAGATGAACTACTGGACAAGTTGATAGGGGTGTCATATCTCACCACCATTGACCTGACAAAAGGGTATTAGCAGGTGGAGTTAACTGAGAGCTAGGGAGACAGCAGCCTTCATCATTCCAATAGGATTATTCAAGTTCAGGGTAATGCCTTTTGGAATGAAGTACACCCCTGCTACCTTCCAAAGGTTGATGAACCATATGTTACATGGTACTGAAGAGTACGCCGTGGCGGTCCTGGATGATATTGCCATCTTCAGTGCCAGCTGAAAGGAACACCTGTTCCACCTGAGGGAAGTGTTGGGCAGGATACAGAGGGTGGGGCTCACTGTTAAGGCTGAAAAGTGCCAGATGGCCATGGCAGAGGTGGCATACCTAGAACATGTATTAGGGCCGGGGCAACTTCACCCTAATCAAGCCAAGGTTGAGCCAATAGAGGCATGGCCCAGGCCAGAAACCCAGAAGCAGGTTCAGAGTTTCCTATGGACTGCAGGGTACTATCATAAGTTTGTACAAAATTACAGTACCCTGGAAGCTCCCCTAGCTGGCCTGCTAAAGAAAACAATGCCTAAAAAGAAAAGACTGCCTAAAAAGGTAAAATGGGAACCAGCCTTTGAACAAGCCTTAACATGGCCAAAGGAGGCACTGTGTGGTGCTCCTGTGTTAGCCAGTCCAGACTACAGTAAGCCATTTGTAGTCCAGATAGATGCCTCAGATGTGGGGATTAGAGCAGTCCTTAGTCAGACCTCTAGCCAAGGGAAAGATCACCCAATAGTGTACCTTAGTAAAAAGTTGCTTCCTCGGGAGCAGGCCTATTCCACAATGGAGTATGGGCCCTGAAAAAGTTAGAGCCATACCTCTACGCTATGCACTTTGAGGTACAGACTGATCATAACCCCCTGGTGTGGTTAACTGAGATGGGGAAGATGAATGGTTGTCTTTTGAGATGGAGTATTGCCTTACAGGGCTATGATATGACCATTACCTGCAGGGCAGGGTCGGCAAATGCCAACACAGCAACACAGATGGACTATCTCACCAGTTAGAGCAATGAACAGAATTTGTGAAACTCATACCGTGCTAGGGATGGATTCTCACAAATTCAATCTAGAAGGGAGGAATGTTATAAGCTAGCCAACTGCCAATCATTATTTGTAATACATATTTCTGTTATATTGTTTTATGGTATTTCTGTGTATGCCCACGCCAGTGTTAATTCAAGGCATAGAGAAAGGCTAGTTTTCTTTTAAGGGATTTGACCTTTTGACTCAAAGGCCACCTGCTTACCAGGAAGGGAGATTTTCATTCTTGGGTTCTGTTGACAGAGATGTGCCAAAAGCCATTTAACTGCCATAAACAGGCACTGCAGAAGCAGATTGTTTTGATCTCAGGAACTGTTATAAGTATATCATATTTTATGAGGGAACAGGCTATCTTCACCAGGAAAGATAATTCTAGCAGTACTATGACAAATATTTTTGCTCAGTATTTACAAAGGAAGAGGGGGAGGTACATAAAACAAACAGTAGTAACACTCTGGATACAGAAGTTGATACCAGCCCATTTACAGAAGAAAGGGTTCTGAAAGAACTCTTAAAACTGAAGGTGGACAAAGCAATGGGGCCTGATGGGATTCATCCCAGAATTCTAAAAGAACTAAGGGTAGAACTAGTGACACCACTGACTACCCTCTTTAACAAATCATGGGAGGATGGGGTGGTACCCGAGGACTGGAGGAGGGCAGATGTGATTCCCCTTCACAAAAGTGGGAGCAAGACAGAAGCAGGAAACTATAGACCTGTTAGTTTAACCTCAGTGATAGGGAAAATGATGGAATCACTTCTAAAGGAAAGAATTGTCGAGTATCTAGAGGCCAGAGGGGCACAAGACCCTAGGCAGCATGGATTCACAGCTGGAAGGTCATGCCAGACGAATCTGATAGATTTCTTTGAATGGGTGACAAAGTAGTAGATCAGGGAGGGCTGTGGACATGGCCTACCTAGACTTTAGCAAGGCATTTGACACAGTCCACACAAAAGATTAATATATAAGTTAGTGGGAGTGGGTCCCAAGATGACAGCCTGGCAAAGAATTGGCTGGAGAATAGGACACAGAGAGTAATAGTAAATGGAGTCCACTCAGAAGAAAGGAGGGTTACTAGCGGGTACCGCAGGGTTCAGTATTAGGACTAGTCCTCTTCAATGTCTTTATGTTTACATTGCAGAAGGACTGAAGGAAAAGTATGTCTCTTGCAGATGACACTAAGATTTGCAACAGAGTTGATGCACAGGGTGGGTGGAAAGGATGAGAAGGACTTGGCAAGGTTAGAGGAATGGTCAAATGTATGGCAGCTTAGATTCAATGCTAAGAAGTGCAGGTAATGCACCTGGGAAACAAAAACCCAGGGAAGAGTACACAATGGGGGAGATACTAAAACAACAAAATGGAAAGGGACCTGGGGTAGTCATATCAGATGACCTAAAGGTGGGCAAGCAATGTGAGAGGGCAGCAAGGAGGGCTGGGGGGATACTGGGATGCATAGGGAGAGGCATCATCAGTAGAAAACAGGAAGTTATTATCCCTCTGTACAGACAACTGGTGAGACCCCATCTGGAGTACTGTGTGCAGTTCTGGAGACCCAATCTCCGCAAAGACATAGACAGGATGGAAGCTGTCCAGAGGAGGGCAACTAAAATGGTGCAGGGTCTGCACCGGAGGACATATGAAGAGAGACTTAAGGAGCTTAATATGTATAGCCCTGAGGAAAGGAGGGAGAGGGGGGACATGATAGAAACTTTCAAGTACCTCAAGGGAATCAACAAAGTCCAAGAGGGTAGCATCTTTCAAAAAAAGAGGTGTGCAAGAACAAGAGGGCACAATTTGAAGATAGAGGGGGCGGCTCAGAGGTAATTTAAGGAAGTATTTTTTCACAGAGAGGGTTGTGGATGCATGGAATGGCCTTCCGGAGGAGGTTGTGGAGTCAAAATCAGTGGTGGAATTCAAGCATGCATGGGATAGTCATAAGGCAATTCTGGGGGGTGGGGGTAGAAAGAAGTAGGCTGCTGGTTAACTAGGATCTGCAGCTTATCCAGTAGGTAGGGAAATGGGCAGACTGGGTGGGCCAAGCGGTCCTTATCTGCCGTCAAATTCTATGTTTCTATGTATGTGAAATTCTAACATGACACTGTAAATTAGCTTACAGGGTGCTATATTGATACATCAAATGTTTTAACAGTGACTGTCCTGTTACTAGATAATTATGGAGGCAGAATTTAGGTTGAAGCTGAGTGACATCACCGGATGGCCAGGAAAGCCTGTATCACTGGTGGGGAAATAAACTGGTTTCCTTGTGACTGGAATATTACTGACACTGCAGTTCAGAAACTATTAGGGTTGCCACCTTTTAAGAAGCCCAAAGTGGAATATTTCTTACTGAAACATGATTTTTCACAGGACAGTTCGTAACCTCGACCAATGCAACAGACTTGTTTTGTCTATTTAACCAGAATTAAGGCTAAGTATTGAAGTTTCTTAGTTGCTTATATTGTTTCTGGTCATTTTAAGATATTTTAGTTAAGGTATTGAGGTTTTCTACAACATTTAGTGGAAAGTCAGAAAATATGTTCTCCACCATAAAATCAGGACATTTAGTATTTTTTGTGGGGAATTTTTAGTACACAGCTGCCCAAGTCTGGTCTGTCCAGCAAATATCAGGATAGGTGGTAACACTAGAAATGATAGTTCACAGTTATTCAGGGTAATTCTGGTTTTGGACTTCCTGACACAACAGACCAGCTGCTAAGCTGCTACACTGAAAAAGGACTTTGAACATTTTCATCTTTAAGGTAGAGACGTAGTTAAACAGTTTTAAGGTGTTTGTACATTCCCATTTGTTTCTTATGCTGTAAACTAAATTAATATATGTCCTCTTTTACTTCTAACTGCATTTATTTAATTATTTTAGTAAAGACTTGTTTTTCTAAAGAATTCTGCCTGTGTGAGAGTCCTTATATTCTATGTGTCACTGTAGAAGTTTTATTACAAATTTGTGACAACTGTTTATGCTTAGAAGGGTCACCAAATAGCAATCAAATTGAAAAGGGTCAGTAGGGGATCCGGCAGGATTACGGAGAGTACCAGAGTCTCATACGAGTATGCAGAGATTGTGAACTGGGCTATTGCATGTCCTGTAGGGTGAAGGCTAAATCAGGTTTTTGTGCTGCTACCCTGAAGAGGCCATACTTACTTGGGCCTTTCTTCTGTGTGCAATAGCCATAAAAAGTGTTCATATTTGGCCACAGGACTCAAGACTGGTATTGTGCCCTGAGCCAAAGTATAGAGGGATGCTCTGGGACCTCATGGCAAGTGTTCTGCTGTAAACCCAGCAAACACTCTGAGCAGACACGAGGAGGGTATCCCTGTTCCCCCCTCACTGTCATGGATTGCACTTAGGGGTGGGCACTGTGAGCTCAGTGATCTGACCCTCTCAAGTGGGTTCATGACAGGGCCAGTATGTCTTCCCATATCTGGATGATTGGCTGCTAACAGCCCCCTCCAGAGACCAGCTGATCTGGACCATGAAGGCCACCTTCCACTTGTTCTGGAACTTTGGCATCATCCTGAACCTGCTCAAGTCCTCCCTTTGACAAAGCCAATGACTGCAGTACATTGGAGCAATCCTAGATTCTACTCAGGGCAAGGATTATCTCCCCCACAGGACAGGGCAGAGCACTTACAAGCACAGGCCCATCTGGTTTCTGCATCTCACAAAGTAACAGCAAGGGCTTTCTTGTGGCTCCTGGGGCACATAGTGGTGGCCATAGCCACTGTTCCTCTAGCCTGCCTGCACATAAGGGTGTCTCAATGAACTCTTCAGCTTCAATGGGACCAATGTACGGATGATTTGGAGCAATTAGTCTTACTCTCCAACCCTGTGTCGCAAACTTTGGACTGGTGGTTGAACCCTTCCAACTTCTTCAAGGGGGTTCACTTCCAAGCGGAATCACCACAGCAGATTCTTACGATGGACACATTGAACCTGGGCTGGGGCACCCATCTTGTGGATTGTCAGACACAAGGGATTTGGTCATAGCATGAGCAGCATCTCCACAGCAATGTCTTGGAGATGAGTACAATCCTGTATGCCTTGTAGGCCATTCAAATGCATCTGCTCCCTGGCCCTCTTCTTATCCAGGCAGACAACATGTCAGTTGTCTACTACACAAACAAGCAATGGGGGACTCGCTCTTACCCCCTTTGCAGAGAGGCCATGAGAGTATGGCACTGGGCCATCGAGCACAACCTGGAACTGAACTGACAGTACATATTCCAGGTGCTCAAAACATCCTGGCTGACAGCTTAAATCAGTCCAGACTGAAGGCACACAAATTGGAGCTCCTACCTTCAGTGGTTGAGGATCTCTTCAACAGGTGGGGGTCATCCAGTGCTAGACCTTTTTGCGTCCCCACTCAATGCAAAACTGCCCAATTTCTGCTTGCTAGATCCAGGGCCTGGTGCTTTCTGGTGAGATGCATTGTCCCTCTCCTGGACAGGAAGGTTTCTGTACATCTTCCCTCCCTTTCCGCTCCTACAGACAGTTCTTCTCAAGTTGCAGTCAGACGGAGTGGAGATGATCCTTATAGCTCCCTACTGGCCATGCCAGATATGGTTTCCACTGTTGCAGCAACTAGCTGTGGAACCTCCACTTCCCTTACCCCTTTGCTCCAACTTTCTCTCTCAGGAACAGGGCACTCTCGTCCACCTGGACCTCAAGTCTCTACATCTCCATGCGTGGCTTCTTCAAACTTAGTCATTGCCCACTTCGGAGTTTCCTTCTGGGTGGGGGATTTTTTAGTGGCCACTAGGAAGCTGTCCACTAGATTCACTTACGCCATGAAGGGGAAGTGGTTCTCCATTTGGGCCAGTGCTCAGCACTTGATCTCTTCACCTCATCCCGGAATACCTTCTTTCCCTTTTGGACTCAGGTATGGGTTACTCCTCATATACAGTGCATCTTTCTGCCATCTCTGTGTACCATTCACTGGTTGAGGGCAAAACTATTGCCCAGTTGGATTTCTCCCACACCTTTCTGCAGGGCATCCTTCACTTGAAGCCTCCCATTAGGGACCCAGCCCAACCTTGGAATTTGTTATTTGCTTTATAAAAACTTACTCTACCTCCATTTGAGCCAGCCACAAGCTGTGAGCTCCACTTCCCCTCATGAAAAGCATTGTTTTTGGTTGCCATTGCTTCTGCTCGGAGGATTTCCGAGCTCCAGGCTCTGATGTGTAAAGAGCCTTATTTAGTTTTCCACAAAGACAGGGTGTCTTTGCTGACCATTCCTTCATTTCATTTTTACCTAAGATTGTGTCTGAGTTTACGTTAAATCAATCCATCCACCTCCCTGTTTATTTTCCAGAGCACGCTAATCAGGAGGAGGCCTTACTTCATACTCTGGATGTTCACTGGGTGCTTAGGTTTTATCTGGACTGCTACTGTCCTGTTAGACAGACTGGTCAGTTGTTTGTTTCATTTGCCCCCAGGAGACGGGGAGCTCCTGTTTCTAAACAGTGTTTATTTAAATGGTTGGCTAACTGCATTCTGTATTGATACTGCATGTATGATAAGTCTTTGCCATGTCCTGTCAAAGGCCATTCTACCAAAGACATGGCTTCTTCAGCTGCTTCTTTTAGGAACATGTCCGTTGTTGACATCTGCGCAGCTGCCACTTGGAGTTCTGTCCATACCTTCATCAAGCATTACAGTCTTGACATTGCCTCTAGGTGTAGAGCCAGCTTCAGCCTTGCAGTCCTCCAGGGCCTACTGACTTAGAGTGCCCTATGGCTGCTACTGTCTTCCTCCCAGCTGACCGGGTCAGTTCCTTCACTTCTTGGGACTCTCCTAATCGTGTTGCCTGCTGCAAGAGCTCCCTCGAAGTAAGATAGTACAATTACGTAACAACTTACCGTAACAGTAGATCTTCGAGAGGAGCCCTTGTAGCAGGTGCTGATCTCCCTCCCACCTTCCCCTGGTTTTCTGCTTCTCCATATTGGTTAATCTGCTTTCCTCGGTTATGAGGAACCTTCTTGGTTCTCCAGTCTCTGTGAATGCTGGGGTCTCCAGTGGGAGAACTGAGGATGGGTTGCGGGACCGCCCCTTTTATTCTATTGGCGGACGTCAGCATGCCGACATTGGGGGCAGTCACCTGCTAATGACTGCTGGCTAGAAGTTTTCTGTGTGGTCCTAGTGCCTGGTGACTTAGTCCTAATGGTGTTGCCTGCTGCAAGGGCTCCTCTCGAAGATCTACTATTACAGTAAGTTGTTACATAACTGTATTTTTGCTTGTGAACATGCTTGATAATAATTTCCTGGAGCAGATATAGTTATTTCTAAAAAGTATTTGTCTCTATTCCTAGAGACTTGTATAGGGAAGAAAACATAATAGTGTACAATTTTTTTATGTGACTGCGTGAAATGTTTTTAAAGTATGAGTCATACATACTTTTTACTGTGGCAATAACCATTTGTTTAGCCTAATAAAATTGAATTAAACTGAACTGAACTACTTAACCTTCCACTTTTCTTCCCTTCCAGAACAACTTCCTTGCCCCGGGCTCTTGCCTAAATAGGGTGTTTCTCTTATTCACAACAACATGCACTAACTGCTTGTTCAATAGGGAGAAGGGCAGGGGTAAATGGAGAAAAAGACAAAGGCAGCAAGGACAGGGATGGGGCAAAAACAAATACGGCCATAAAAAATGGAGGGTAATGAGTACCAGTGCCTGTAGTCTAGGTAAAAAGCTCCCCAAAATGGTGACCTTGATGGAGAGGGATGCCTGGATATTGTGGCAGTCACAGAAACATGGTACACAGAGAACCATGACTGGGATGTCAACATACCAGGGTATACAATCTACAGGAGGGACAGGGAGGGAAGAAGAGGAGGAGTAGCTCTCTATGTAAGGGAAGGGATCAAAGCAACAGAACTAAAGGGTAAACAGGGAGGACAGAAGGCATGGTGGGTCACCCTGGAGACAGGAAATGGTACCACAATCCGCACAGGGGTTGTATACAGACCCCCATCTCAGGGGGAGGAAATGGACAAGGGAATGATAGAAGGCATCCTTAGGATGGCAGAGAATGGGGAGATATTGCTGATGGAGGACCTGAATATGCCAGATGTTAACTGGAGCACCTTTGCTGCAGCCACATCCAAGAGCAGGGCCATTCTTGATGCCCTACAGGGGGCATGCCTCAGACAGCTAGTTTTGGAACCCACTCGGGAGGGAGCAATCTTAGACCTGGTAGTCTCAAATGGGGACAGAGAGATGATCTCAGATCTAGAAGTGGGTAGCCATCTGGGAACAAGCGACCACCAAACAGTGTGGTTCACAATAAACTTTGCTGTAGAGTCAAGCCATACAAAAGTGAAGCTACTGGACTTCAGGAGGGCTGATTTTGTCAAAATGGGAGCGTGCCTCAGAAAAGCACTAGCAAACAGGCAAGAAGGCGGGGTGGAGCAACAATGGGGAAACATCAAAACCACCATCACAGAGGCAACAAGCCTTTGTGTGAAGCAAATAAACAAATCAAAATGAAAGAAAAAAACACTATGGTTCAAAAAAAAGTGGTGGGGAAGGTTAGCGAGAAAAATATAGCATTCAGGAAGTATAAGGAAACACAGAAGGAGCAGAACAGAGACCTGTACCAGTTAAAGCAGAAGGAAGCAGGGAAGGCAGTCAGAATAGCAAAGGCCCAAACCAAGGAAAAGATAGCCAACTCAGTTAAGAAGGGGGATAAAACCTTTTATAGGTACAGTACATTAGGGAGCAAAGAAAGACTAAGGCAGGGATACTGAGGCTGAATAAAGAGGAAGGTGGTTGGGCAGAGGGCGACAGTGAAAAAGCAGGGATACTGAATGAATACTTCTGCTCAGTATTCACAAAGGAAGAGCAGGGGGAGATACCTAATCCAGTCAATAGAAGCACTCTGGATAGGGGGTTGATATTAGTCCTTTCACAGAAGAAAGGGTTCTGAAAGAACTCCTAAAACTGAAGGTGGATAAAGCAATGGGGCCTGATGTGATTCACCCCAAAATTCTAAAAGAACTAAGGGAAGAACTAGTAACACCACTGGCTACCCTTTTTAATAAATCATGGGAGGATGGTGTGGTACCTGAGGCTGGAGGAGAGTAGATGTGATTCCCCTTCACAAAAGTGGGAGCAAAACAGAGGCAGGAAACTACAGACCTGTCGGTTTGACCTCAGTGGTAGGGAAAATGATGGAATCACTTCTGAAGGAAAGAACTGTTGAGTACCTAGAGGCCAGTGGGGCACAGGACCCAAGACAGCATGGATTCACAGCAGGAAGGCCTTGTCAGACAAATCTAATTGATTTCTTTGATTGGGTAACCAAAGTAGTAGACCAGGGAGGGGCTGTGGACATGGCCTACCTAGACTTTAGCAAAGCATTTGACACAGTCCTGCACAAAAGATTAACAAACAAATTAGCCAGCCTGGGAGTGGGTCACAGGGTGGTAGCCTGGGTAAAACACTGGCTGGACAACAGGAAACAGAGGGTAATAGCAAATGGAGTCCACAGTGAAGAAAGGGGGGCTACTAGAGGGGTGCCGCAGGGTTCAGTACTGGGGCCGGTCCTTTTTAATGTCTTTATAAGTGACATTGCAGAAGGACTGGAAGGAAAAGTATTTCTCTTTGCAGATGACACAAAGATCTGCAACACGGTTTATACGCAAGGTGGGGTGGAAAGGATGAAAAGATACTTGGCAAGGTTGGAGGAATGGTCAAATGTATGGCAGCTTAGATTCAATGTAAAGAAGTGGAAAGGAATGCACCTGGGAAACAAAAACCCAGGGGAAGAGTACACAATGGGTGGTGAAACACTCACAACAACAAAAATGGAAAGGGACCTGGGGGTAGTCATATCAGATGAACTAAAGGTGGGCCAGCAATGTGAGAAGGCAGCAAGGAGGGCTGGGGGGATACTGGGATGCACAGGGAGAGGCATCACCAGTAGAAAACAGGAAGTTGTTGTTCCTCTGTACAAACAGTTGGTAAAACCACATCCGGAGTACTGTGTACAGTTCTGGAGACCCCATCTCCGCAAAGACATAGACAGGCTGGAGGCTGTCCAGAGGAGGGCAACCAAAATGGTGCAGGGTCTGGACCAGAAGACATGTGAAGAAAGACTAAAGGAGCTGAGATGTATAGCCTCGAAGAAAGCTGGGAGAGGGGGGACATGATAGAAACTTTCAAATACCTCAAGGGAAGCAACTAAAATGGTGCAGGGTCTACACAAGAAGACATATCAAGAGAGACTTAAGGATCTTAATATGTATAGCCTCGAGGAGAGGAGGGAGAGGGGGGACATGATAGAAACATTCAAATACCTTAAGGGAATCAACAAAGTCCAACAGGGTAGCATCTTTCAGAAAAAGAGATGTGCAAGAACAAGGGGGCACAATTTGAAGATAGAGGGGGGATGGCTCATAAGAAATGTGAGGAAGTATTTCTTCACAGAGAGGGTTGTAGATGCATGGAACATCCTTTCCTGAGGAGGTCGTAGAGTCAAAACAGTGGGGGAATTCAAGAATGCATGGGACAGACATAAGGCAATTCCAGTGGGGGGTAGGAGGAAGTAGGTTGTTGGTTAACTAGGATCTGCAGCTTATCTGTTAGGTAGGGAAATGGGCAGACTAGGCGGGCCAAGCGGTCCTTATCTGCCATCAGATTCTATGTTACAGGTACTACTTCCCCCTCCTCCTGTAACTTCCTAAACTGGCAACAACAAGATACCAGGTACAGTATCTTACCTTACCAGACCAACAGATCCCCCTGTATGTCTACTGTCACCAGCGGAAGTCTGCTGACATCTACGATGCCGATCGCTATCTGTTCCACTCCAGCTCTGGGACATGAGCATGATGGGACACGTTGTGTCGATGGCTTTTTATCGTCTAAGCGGGACCATCTCCAGTTGTGACTTCCTGCTGAGCCCCTGTTGGTCTGTGTCTGTCATGTGACCCTCCCCTGCTTTTCTGATCCCTGATCTGGAAATCTTGGTTCTGCTAGGAAAAGACTTCACAGAGGTTAGTGTTTTAGTTTTAACAGTTCAGCAGCCATCCCTACAGATTTAAAATTCCCTCCAATTTTTGATAATGCAAAAGACTTCACACAGGTTAGTGTTTTAGCTTTTATGGTTCAGCAACCCTCTCTACAGATTTAAAATTCAATATCGTGTTTGTTAATGCAAAACCTGACTTTTTGTGCTTGTAAGACTCAAACAAAAAGCATGCCAACACAGACCTTGGTTCCTGAGATCCACTTCACCTTCTAGTCAGCCCGAATTTAGTACATTTTCTCTGGTTTGATTAAAGTCCCCTCCCACGCTCCTCTTTACTCTTTAAGCAGACCAATTTAATTCAGTTTGTTGCTTTATTTATCCTGAATGTTTTTCTTTTTTTTCCTGTTTGTTTTAAGTCCCCTCCCACATTCCCCTGTACTCCATAAGCAACCTGATTCAGTTTGTTGTTGCTTTAGTCCATTTCAAGCCCCTTCCAATTGCTGAATTGTGTGCTCCCAGCTGGCATCTGCTGTTTTTTCTCACATAGGTTTTTTCCCCAGCCACCCACGTCAGTCTCTCTTCTGCTCCACCCTTAGGTAAACACCCAGACCCTTCCTCCACAGACCTGCAATGCATTGCATGGACCGCAACCAAAAAAAGACAGGTGCATGTTGGAGGTGGTGCAGAGGAGGACCACCAGGAAGGAAGACAGCAAGGACAGACATGAGGAATGACTTGCAGATCTCAATATATATTCACTGGAATCTAGGAGGGCGAGGGGTGATATGATAGAGAAGTACAAGTTTTTAAGTGGTATAAATCAAGTGGCTATTGAATACCTGTTCACCAGGAATGAAAGCACAGGTACCAGAGGGCATGTCTGGAAACCGAGAGGAGGAAAGCACGAGAGGAACACCAAGAAGTTCTCCACTGAAAAAATGATGGAGCAATTGAATAAACTGCCTAAGGGCATAGTTCAAGGTCAGGTGTGACAAATTAGGGGAATGGTATCAATGAAGGTGGCGGGGAGGGAGGGAGGGGCAGTACAGGGAAGGCTATTCCTGAAAGGCAGTAGGCCTATGGGACAAAACATAAATAAATAATGGCATTTTTAAAGGGGAAGAGAAGAAGACGTTGTTTAACCAGGAATAGCACACTAAGCCAAAGCTTGTTTTCCAGATGCAGCCTGGGAACACAAGTAAGTTAAGTGACTTGCTCAGGGTCAAAAAGTATGCAAGTAGGGGGTTGAGGGATTCAAACCCAAGTCTCGAGGTTTGCAGCTCAGAGCCTTAAACCACTGCGCTATATTGCCTCCATGGGCAGACTAGATAGATTGCAAGCCTTTTTCTGCTGCCACCTTCTACATATCTATGTATCTGCTTCACTGCATAGCTTCTGGATGGTAGCCACCTGTGAGTAACAGTGGAACTAGCCACACATTAATTTTCTATCCATTATCAGGTTAACACATCAGCAGTCATTGTGGCTCTGCAAAAAGTTTGTTTAACATGGATATCAGACAGTCTAAATGTTTGTCAGCTACATGCTCTAATGCTGTTGCCTTTGCAGAAAAGAGCCTTTCCAGAGTCTGCACTACACTGTACACTTTTTGATTAAAGACCACAGTAATGAAATAATGGTGCATTTTATACCATAAAATGAACAGAACAGTGTCTGTAAATTATTTATACAGAATAAGACTGTGCAGCTATGCAAGCGTCAAAGCGGAGGCCCACAATTTATTTCTATAAAGCCTCATGGACAGGGAAAGGGGCTGACAGTACCCCTAATTATTTAGATTTTAAAACACAAGTCAATTGTTTGCAACTGAAGTGGGCTTGACAGCTCCTATTTAATGGAGCAGATGCAAACATTACAAAAGAAAGCAACCTTATGGGAGAGGCAAGCCCTTGCTTTTCCTAATGACATGGTAAAGACTTTTTTTGGCATGAGGAATGTCTAGAAGACCTTGCTCAAAATGAAGCCTCAGATGGACAAAGCCCCCCTATTTCTTGGGGGGAGGGAAGTGAGCTCAAGTAGTTACAGCACAGAATTCTTAAGCAGGAAATCCTAAGTTCAGATCCCAACACAGCCAGTGGCTTGCTGAGTGACCCTGAGGACACTACTTGTCCCCATCCTTCAGTTTACCCCAACTCTAAAATTTGGTACAAGGCACTGAAAATAAGATCTTACATATAGAAACATAGAAACATAGAATTTGATGGCAGATAAGGACTGCTTGGCCCACCCAGCCTGCCCATTTCCCTACCTAATGGATAAGCTGCAGATCCTAGCTAACCAACAGCCTGCTTCTTTCAACCTCCACTCCCTAGAATTGCCTCATGTCTGTCCCATGCATTCTTGAATTCCACCACTGTTTTTGACTCCACAACCTCCTCAGAAAGGCTGCTCCATGCATCCATAACCCTCTCCGTGAAAAAATACTTCCTCACATTACCTCTGAGCCGCCCCCTCTAGCTTCAAATTGTGCCCCCTTGTTCTTGCACACCTCTTTTTCTGAAAGATGCTACCCTCTTGGACTTTGTTGATTCCCTTGAGGTATTTGAATGTTTCTATCATGCCCCCTCTCTCCCTCCTCGAGGCTATACATATTAAGATCCTTAAGTCTCTCTTGATATGTCTTCTTGTGTAGACCCTGCACCATTTTAGTTGCCCTCCTCTGGACAGCCTCCATCCTGTCTATGTCTTTGCTGAGATTGGGTCTCCAGAACTGCAAGCAGTACTCCAGATGGGGTCTCACCAGCTGTCTGTACAGAGGGATAACAACTTTTTGTTTTCTACTGGTGATGCCTCTCTCTGTGCATCCCAGTATCCTTCCAGCCCTACTTACTGCCCTCTCACATTGCTTGCTCACTTTTAGGTCATCTGATATGACTACCTCCTGGTCCCTTTCCATTTTTGTTGTTGTTAGTATCTCACCCCCCATTGTGTACTCTTCCCCTGGGATTCTGTTTCCCAGGTGCATTACTTTGCACTTCTTAGCATTGAATCTAAGCTGCTATACATTTGACCATTCCTCCAGCCTTGCCAAGTCCCTTCTCATCCTTTCCACCCCACCTTGTGTATCAACTCTGTTGCAGATCTTTGTGTTTTCTGCAAAGAGACATACTTTTCCTTCCAGTCTCTCTGCAATGTTGCTTATAAAGACATTAAAGAGGACCAGTCCTAGTACTGAACCCTGTGGTACCCCACTAGTAACCACCCTTTCTTCAGAGTGGACTCTGTTTACTATTACCCTCTGTGTCCTGTTCTCCAGCCAATTTTTTACCCAGGCTACCATCTTGGGACTCACTCCCAGGCTGGCCAACTTGTATATTAATATTTTGTGTGGGACTGTGTCAAATGCCTTGCTAAACTCTAGGTAGGCCATGTCTACAGCCCCTCCCTGATCTACTACTTTGGTCACCAAGTCAAAGAAATATATTAGATTCGTCTGACATGACCTTCCCGCTGTGAATCCATGCTGCCTTGGGTCCTGCGCTCCTCTGGCCTCTAAGTAATTCAACAATTCTTTCCTTCAGAAGTGATTCCATCATTTTCCCAATCACTGAGGTTAAACTAACAGGTCTATAGTTTTCTGCTTCTGCCCTGCTCCCACTTTTGTGAAGTGGAATCACATCTGCCCTCCTCCAGTCTTCAGGTACCACCCCATCCTCCCACGCTCTATTAAAGAGAGTAGTCAGCGGTGTCAATAGTTCTACCCTTAGTTCTTTTAGAATTCTGGGATGAATCCCATCAGGCCCCATTGCTTTGTCCACCTTCAGTTTTAAGAGTTTCTTCAGAGCCCTTTGTTGTTTTTTGGTAACAGGGTAAGTCCACTGGAACAAGAAGTCCAATTTTCTGGGGCAATTATAAAGCCTTATGGGTGATGAAATGGATGCAGTGTAGTGCAGACTCTAGACAGGCCCTTTTCTGCAAAGTCAACGGTGTCAATGGGACTCACGTAGGTCAACACATTTTATAAAATGTATATATATCTGGCTGTTTGGATTACCATCTTTTTGATTGGTTTGCAGTTTTAGGTTTAGAAATACCAAAGATAATCAGGTTTAACAACATAATCCAGCAGTACTAAATCTGGCGCGATAACGTAGGGGCTCAGTTGCCTTACTACAGTAGGAGTCAGCCAGGACTGGTCATTGGTTCTTTAAAGTAATGGTGCTGCTAAGTACATGTCTCATTACTGTTGCACAACCTTTGAACACCATGCTGTACCTCTTAAGCTTTGGGCACTGAAGTGTGGGACACTGACACTCAAAATGTGGGACACTGGCTCTCAAACTGTAGGACACATCATCTAACACGGAGATACAAACTCAGAACCCTGTGGAAACCATTGCCTTTTTCACGCAAAGTTTAATTTTTGATTTAGCATTTCAGCATCTTATGAATTTCTGCTATAAAGTCTGATATTGCAACACCTTTTCCATGTGATTTGCTCCTTTTCCATGGGAGACAGATGTGAGACAGAGTAATTTTGAGTGGTAAATATTAGGGACATCCCTGGTAATGTAGGACAGTTGAAAGCTATGGTCAACAATGGCCACATCTGACCATGTCTTCATGATAGGGAAGCAGGACTCTGATGTCATCACAAGTTATAAAAAGTCCCCCTTTACTTCTTCCAGCTTTCAGCAAGCATCTAGTCCATACCTACTGACAACATTAGGAGCTATGAGGGCAAACACTGTTGCAAAAAAACTGTTAGCAAAGAAAGAGAAAAGGCTGTGTGCACACTAAACAGGTACTATTACAAACATTTTATATAAAAAAAAAAGCATAACAGAGCCAGACTAATACCCCTACGTATCACCTCTGAATGAGGCTTCATCAGGGTACATTTTTGACTGCAGCACCTTTGTGGGCTATAGTATGCATTCCATTCTAGCCTTTTTTTTTTCCTGCAAAAAAACAGTCTGGAATGGAAAAGAGGGACTGCATCGGCTTCCATTCTTTTTCTAGTTTTCAATAAATTCAAAGATTAAAGCTCAGGGGCCAGATATTCAAAGCTTTGCACCCGTTGCAAATCTGTTGCATAGGAATAACACCGAATTTGCACCAGGCTGCAGTATTTAAAAGCACATTTAGTGCTGGTGCTGAGTGATAGCACCAACACTAAAAATTAATGTAGTCAGGGGAGAGAGTGAGGGGAGGGGCCATGAATGCTGGCGCACCGGCATATTCAAAAGAATAGCGCTGCACTACAGCTGTTTGCGTCACCTGTAGTGCGATGCTATATACCACCTGCAAAAAGCATTTGGTAATGTGGCACACACTGTTGTGCCCTCCCATCTCAAACTCTGACTCCCTTCCACGCACTCAAAGTAATGCATAGTGTTCCCTGGTAGTCTAGTGGCTCCCCCCACCCCTCCCATCACAGTCCCAACCCCCGTATGCTGTAGAATCAGCTTAAAGTTGGGCCAGCATAACATTCTGTGGTGATTTGCATATGCAGCCCATGATGCTTTGCATTGTGGGGGCATGTGTTTTGTATTTTTATATCCCTGGTAGTCTAAGTTTTACCCCACACATCATAGTCCCTGCCCCTGTAGCTTTCAAAATCATTATTTTCCCTGGTAGTCTAGTGATCCTTTACCCCCATCATGATCCTGACCCCGAGTTTTCAAAATCAATTTTCTCCTGGTAGTCTAGTGGTCCCCACCCCATCATGATCAACAAACCCCATAGCTTTCAAAAATGATTATTTTCCTTGGTAGTGTACCGGTCCCCCCACTCCGCCACCTGGAGGTGCCAACCCCCGCTCACCCTAACCATCCCCGAATGGAGCCAGTGACTGGCTCAACCAACCGCTCACCTCTGCGGGTGGCTGCCAACTGAGTGTTGAATGAGCACATACTGTAGTGAGTAATGAATGAGTGTGTACTCACGTGCATTCATTACTCTCTACGGTACACGCTCATTCAACACTCAGTCATCAGCTGGCCATGGAGGTGAGTGGTGAGTCAAGCCAGTTTCCGGCTCCATTCAGGGATGTTTGGGGGAGTGGGGGTTAGCACTTAGGTAGGGGGGTTAAATACTAGACTACTAGGAAAATAATATTTGAAAGCTACGGGGTCGGGGATCGTGGACTGGGGGTACTACACTGACAGAGATATAAGCTGATTCTATAGCATACAGGGGTCAGGATCATGATGGGGGTAGGGGGACTACTATACTACTAGGGAATCTATGTTTAGTTTACAACAATGGAGTCAGGGATCCTGATGTGGGGGTTGGGGGGCACTAGACTACCAGGGATGTGATTAACTGTACAGGACGGGAGCATACCTCCCAAGTGTCCCTCATTATGGACATCCTTCATTTTACCCCTCTAAATTGCCCTGTCCCTCCTCTGTCCCTCATGGAACAGGTGTTGCAGACACAGAGAATGTGCTGTCACTTCATACGTTCAGGCAGCAATTAATAAAATAATTAAGGCCACCGATTTTCAGTTTTTACCTGAAAAAATGGAAAAATTCTGGAATTTGGACTGACTTCACATCGACAAAAACAATTTCATGGAATTTGGCATTTTGCACCAGATCAGTAAATCTGCAGAACTTGTATTTTTCTTATAATTGCTATCAGTGCTATTTTTGGTTTGCTTCATGTAATGGTCTGCATATTAAGCCTTCTTTTATTCTGATTATTTATCCACATATTAAAAGAATAACAGTAGAATCCTGGTAAAATACAGAAATTAGACTAACAATCACCAGTGCAATTCCCAGAATTTCAAGTCTTGAAACGGAATTTCATTATTTTAATCACTGTAAATCAGTGGCCTATGATGCTACATAACTGGCTAATTTTGTGCAGGTAAAGGCAATGGTTCCACTGTGTTCTGAGCTTATATCTCCATGTTTGATGCTGCTGTGTCCCTCATTGTGAGAGTCAGGGTCCCTCATTACCCCTCAGTCAGCACATCCATGTCCCTCATTGCAGTGCTGCATGGGTGAGTGGTATGCACTGAATGTGCCTGCAAACACCCATTTCCTGCAGCATCCAGCCTGTATGTCCATCCTGATCAACAGGGGGTTGCTGTGAGTACACCCTGGCCTGCAGCTTCCAGCCTGTACTTCCAACTGTGGGTTGCTGTGAGCTCCATACAATAGCGCCGGGCAATGTGCATGGGAAAGCAGGCCATAATGAGATGCAAATATGACTGTTTGCCCACAGATTGCCTGAGTAGGCTCATTTGCACAGGATCCTTGAATAAGGCAAACTTTTCCCCTTGGCTAACATGTTTGCACCAGGCTAATGTGTTAGCACTGTGCAATCGGGTTAGCCCCAGGCAAGCATCTCAACAGCATAGCACAGGTCTGCAGTGCGTGACCTGCATTGTTGTTCGTAGTTGTTGTGCAACACTCCATTGCTACCACACACATTGCCCATCATTTTCAGCTCTGCCTTACTCCATCTCTGTGTCCACTGAGCTGCTGTTGCATTTTGCACTTCCCTGTCGCTATATTCAGAGCTGTCTTGTTTCCCGAGCTATTTTTGCACTGCACTGCCAGCCCTGTTTACACTGCTTCATTTGCATGCTATATGCAGCAGGTTTAGCCCCTGGGCTATTCCTTTGAATATAGCTTGCCACTGGTTCAGGGCTAATTTAGCATGCTGGGCAGTGCTAACTTAGCCCTGGGGCTAAGTTTTGAATATCTGGCCCCAGATTCCTGATCAGAAAGTCATTTACAAGTATCCAAGAAAATGGTTTCAAATATCATATTCAGGTATAATGCAGTTAATATTACATTAATGTTTCTGTATTGCTTTCCCCTCCTTCTTTATTTCAGAGGACTTTAGCATGAAAACAGAATCTTTGTCCACAAGACTTCACCTCATTCTCATGCGTTTTCCCTGCACTGTAGTAGTCATTCTTTGAGACAGGATAGTCTGCTGGTGTGGAAATTAGGTTGATCTCCTAGATGGAGCATTATGACTTCAGCAGAGGGAAAACAGGAGAATGAGATGAAGGGTGAGGCACACAGATCCAAATGTCATGCAAATGCCCTTATAATAACAATTATGGTGAGATAAATAGTGAAAATATTTGAAATTAAAGTTGAACTGTGTCTGCATATTCTATTTAAAATGCGTTCCCAGAGACTAGAAAATCTCTTTAAGCAATTGTTGTTCTGCACTAGTACCAATATGATGACATTTTAAATGAATATAATGTTTGGACAATGTTTAATTACTGCTGAAGTTCAGGGAGTTACCCAGCAAATCAGAGTGTTCCCTGAATTTCTTTTAAAACAATTAATTATGCTCATCATATTTTGAGGATTCATTCAGGATGTGACAAAGCAAGAATAAAAGTGCTCCCCTATAGAGCTCAGTGTCTTGGCAGTGAAACACAGAAACATAGAATTTGATGGCAGATAAGGACTGCTTGGCCCACCCAGTCTGCCCATTTCCCTACCTAATGGATAAGCTGCGGATCCTAGTTAACCAGCAGCCTACTTCTTTCTACCCCCACCCCCTAGAATTGCCCTATGACTGTCCCATGCATGCTTGAATTCAACCACTGTTTTTGACTCCACAACCTCCTCTGGAAGGCAGTTCCATACATCCACAACCCTTTCTGTGAAAAAATACTTCCTTACATTACCTCTGAGCCGCCCCCATCTTCAGATTGTGCCCCCTTATTCTTGCACACCTCTTTTTTTGAAAGATGCTACCCTCTTGGACTTTGTTGATTCCCTTGAGGTACTTGAAAGTTTCTAACATGCCCCCCCTCTCCCTCCTTTCCTCGAGGCTATACATATTAAGCTCCTTTAGTCTCTCTTCATATGTCTTCCGGTGCAGACACTGCTCCATTTTAGTTGCCCTCCTCTGGACAGCCTCCATCCTGTCTATGTCCTTGCGGAGATTGGGTCTCCAGAACTGCACGCAGTACTCTAGATGGGGTCTCACCAGCTGTCTGTACAGAGGGATAACAACTTCCTGTATTCTACTGGCGATGCCTCTCCCTATGCATCCCAGTATCCCCCCAGCCCTCCTTACTGCCCTCCTCACATTGCTTTCCACCTTTAAGTCATCTGATATGACTACCCCCAGGTCTCTTTCCATTTTGTTGTTGTTAGTATCTCACCCTGACCCCCCATTGTGTTCTTTTCCCTGGACCTGGCCATGGGTGTATACTGTATACTGAATGCTGGATCTGGCCATGGGTACATACTGTATGCTGATTGCTGGATCTGAGCATGGGTATATACTGTATATTTATTGCTGGACATGGCCATTGGTATATAATGTATATTGATTGCTTGACCTAGCCATGGGTATATACTGTATATTGATAAACAAATAAGTAAATAAAGTGTTGTAGCAACAATGGTTACTTACAGCAAAGTGTGACAGGGTTGAATAAGGCCCTGCCCCATTTGTTATGCAGAAAAAGTTTAAGTGCAATGGTCTGTTCTATCCTCTCCTCTCCTCTCCTTTTCTGTCTCTTTTCTGTCTGGTTGTGCAACCAAATTTTCTTGTGAGACATGGGAACTCATCACTCTGACGGTTCCGCAATTCTCCGCCTCTCGCTATCTCTCTCTGCCTTCCCTTGCTATTCCTATATTTTCTTCCCCCTTGCATATCTGCAGGTATAACAATATATGCGGATCTTTATGTCGAAAGGTCACTGATATTAGGACCCCTTTGCTTAAAACTGTATATAGTTGTACTGTTGAAATGACTGCAAAAATTGGAATTCAAGGGGTTAACCTGAGATACTGGTTTGAAAAATATTTCCAGAGCGGTCAAAAAGAGGTCAGTTCTGGGTCACAATGTTCTTTTTAATGCACCTGCTGAAACTGACAAGAACATTGTGTAAGAAGCAAAATGTTCTCTTAACAAGCTTGTTGCAAAGACATAAAAACAGCAGCAATGTTTTTGCTAGAGAGAGAGAGAGAGAGATTGGGACTGAGATTTGAAATTGAGAAGAAAACCTCAGAAGAAGGACTTAATGTTCTCTGTTTTCACTGCCTTTGTAAATAGTTATACTGAATAATTTTTATTTTTTATTTTGCTGTTATTAAGAAAAATAAAACACTATTTGGGAATTTTGAAACTGCTCCTGGTTTTCCTATGCTTCCTGACCTGTGCCTTGACAACACAAAGGAGTATACATGAGACATGATTTCTGACTACAGCAGGTATGGGAATAGTATGTGTAAGCCCCCCCCCTTCCCCAGTCGTCTAGGGGCCAGCTGTTTCAAGTTAAGGGGACCCACAACACAGAATCTCACCAGCTTCTCTCAAGCAAATTCATGGAATAAATACACCCTACCTCGGGATGTCTTCCAATTACTTAGACTCAAAATCCCTCTCGAAGGGATTCAGATTCCGTAGAAGTCACAGATGGGAGTCTCAGATAATTCATCTTCCGGTGCCAGCATCGTTTCTTCAGTTACCCCACTGGTCCCAGGAGCAGCAGGACATAGGATCACCTCCATGCTTCAAACCCCCCTTGGAAGAAACTTATGGGAGACTCTAAAAGCAAAAGATTAAATTTCATTAGTATTCTTAAGGCTAAATCAAACACAGGACTCCAAGTTTCTCCTCAAAACAGATCAGGCTTTATTCACCTGAGCCCTTAAATGATTAGCAGGGCTCAAAAATCCCAATACTTTAAAGAAAGAATTAAATTACCTCTCCATGGGGCTAAACCTTTTTACAAGCATTACTGAGGGAGACTCCACTAAGGCAGAACTTTTAAGCACAGCAAAATTTTCCTAAGTTCAAACTTTAGCAGCAGTTCTTTCATCAGGAAACAAGAATCCTTTTAGGTGCTCCTGGAACGTGAAGCTCCAAACAACCCTTCAGCACTGCTAAGTACCTTATTAGTTTCACTTTCTTTATCTCAGGGCTCTCTTTAAGCTATTTCCCCAGTGTCCCCCTTATTGACCTTCCTATGAGCACTGACCTGCACAAGGAGCGATAGACTCCTCCAAACCACCCCCAAAGTATTCCATCTATTATGGGTTGCTCTCCCTGCAGCCTGCTAATACCTCAGATACCTGGTCTCCTGCATTATGAACTAGCCCCAAATCCTCATGTCTGGACCCACCCGGTCCCCAGATTACTCTGCCTCTTATTTCCGCATCAGGCACCCTCTTTGGCAGTTCCAGTGGCTCCATTACCTAAATTCATTACTGTGTTGCCCAAGCTGTGCAACAAGATAAAAAAGGGCCTAAAAGGCCTCAGCGACCAGGACTGGAATGCACATTCCGATGACCCACCTGGGAACTCTAACCCCAGGCCCTGGGACCTACCCCTCCAAGTAGGCCCCACTTTAGGTAAAGGCCGAACCCACTTCCCCTCTCTTAACTCCTGAGCTGGCCTGCCAAGTGAGGTATGGACTGGAATCACTCTCACCAGGCCCCCAGTCCATGCTGTGGCCCTGCCATAGCCTTCTGCAGCCCTAATGAACCAGGACACCTGATCCACAAACCAGAGCCTACTATGCCCCCAGGAGCCCCACTCTACACACCCTCCTGAATACCTGTCCACTCTCACCAACCGGCCCCCCAGGGCCTGGACCCAAAATGACTGCAACTGCCTCCACTGATGTCCTCCCACGGATGCCAGCCCAGGGACCCAGCACATCACCACTGAAGCTGCCAACCCTGCCTAAAAGGGAGGGGGACACCTTCTGTCGGCCCTGATACCGATTACCTGCCAGTTTCTCTCCCTCCAAAGACCCAAAGTTTCTCTGCTCCCTTCTACATATACTTTTCCTACCATTCCCTCTATGCTGCCCCAAAGTGGTGGCTAGCAGAAATTGCTCCCCACATAGCACTATAACCAAAATACACCCCAGGGGGAAGGGACACTAGTGTGAGCCATAAAAAGCCCCTCTCAAAATGAGAGTGGCTTACAGTATGTATTATATGACAGGTATCTCTTGCCAGCTAATTAGAACACAGGAAACCTGTCCTTTAATAAGCAATGAACTACTACAACCACATTGTGGACACACCCACAGCAGGTTATCCACATTTCAGACAAACCGTCATAGTTTATGCAGTTAGTGCACAGAATAAAAGGGGAAATAAAGGAATGTTTCACCTTAACTACACAGAACTTTTAAAATCCTGGGTTCAAAATTCCTAGATGTATAATAGTATTAGTATTCAGTTAGCCAGAGTATACGCGGAATAACCAGCTTCTGTGGTTGGTTTAATGCCTCTGCATTTTTTATTTTAGTCTTTCATAATCAGGTAAGGCCCACATGCCTATTTTCAGGGGCAACCTAAGGGCACTGGGCAGTTAAGTGACTTGCTCAGAGTCACTCAATATGCAAGTGGAGGTTAAGAGAATCAAACCCAGGTCTGGTTTGCTGGTTGTATCAAGCTCGTTTATAGCACGTTACTCTAACCTCTAGGCTATACTGCCAGCCCTATTTAATCATTCACATCAGCTGGTTATTCCTTTGTATACTCCAGCTAACTGAATGTTATCACTTAATTATTATCACTTTCTTCTAAGTCATTTTCCTCACCCCTGTTCCCCGGGTTGCAGCTGGAAATGAGCCTTGGTTCAGTGTGTCTTTCCCAGTTACTAATTTTTAAATCAATCAATCAATCAATAAATAAATAAATAAACAAACAAATAAATACATAAATAAAAAAAAAAATAGTAATTCTAAGCCAAGTTCTAAAGCATGAATACAAGCAATATTCATCATTCGTTATGTCGGAGACCCAGGTATGGGAACAGACTCAGGTTGCTGGGGGTCGGTGAGGGTCAGAAGGATTGAGCATCCCAGCGGATGCTCTCCTCCCTCTGGGGTGGGATGCCAGGGGTGCATCTAGCGCCCAATGCCCCTGAAACTGGTGGATGCATGGGCTTTCATGGCACTGGTGGCTCTACTGGAGTTAGGGAGGGGGGATGCTGTTATGCGCGTGGCTGTTGGCTTGCGTCAGCATGTCGGCTAGCCTGGACATAAGTCCTAAGTGCAGGCGCCCCAAGGGAATGGGAGAAAAACAGGGGGAAAATGTAACACCCCTGGCTCTATGAGCAGATGAAATGGGGGATGGGATGCCATGGGGATTGCCCTGGTGGACGGAGTAGGCGGAGGTACGAGGCCTCCTCTGAAAGCCGTGGAAGCCAGGCAAATAATAAAAAATATATATACTGTATATATTCCTCATTCGTGGTAGTTCAGACTTTAAGGCATTACTGTTGGGGAACATTATGGCTTTGATGGATTGCAGCAGTAAGGAACTTCGCAGCTAAAAAGGTTTTCCTGTATAGCCCACGAGGGATAAACCATTGTATACGTTGGACCTGGGGGCTGGGCAGTGCATCAAAGTCTTGATAGGACGGTTGAATCCCTGAGGGCTACTCCAGCAGGATATGGGCATGAGGCAGATGGAAGGAAACCCAGAGCCGACCTGAAAAATATGAGGAAAAAATATAGAAACATAGAAACATAGACTTTGATGGCAGATAAGGACCACTTGGCCCACCCAGTCTTCCCATTTCCCTTCCTATTGAATAAGCTGCAGATTCTAGTTAACCGACAGCCTACTTCCTGCAACCCCCCACTACAATTGCCTTATGTCTGTCCCATGCATGTTTGAATTCCACCACTGTTTTAGACCCAACAACCTCCCAGGAAGGTGGTTCCATGCATCCACACTCTCTCCGTGAAAAAATTTCCTCACATTACCACTGAGCCCCCTCTATCTTTAAATTGTGCCCCCTTGTTCTTACACATCTCTTTTTCTGAAAGATGCTACCCTCCTGGACTTTGTTGATTCCCTTGAGGTACTTAAAAGTTTCTATCATGTCCCCCCTGCCCCTTCTTTCATCAAGGGTATACATATTAAGCTCTCTCAGTCTCTCTCTTCGCATGGTTTCTGATGCAGACCCTGCACCATTTTAGTTGCCCTCCTCTGGACTGCTTCCATCCTGTCTATGTCATTGCGTAGATGGGGTCTCCAAAACTGCACACAGTATTCCAGATGGGGTCTCACCAACTGTCTGTACAGAGGGATAACCACTTCCCTTTTTATGTTTGCTTGCACGCATGTGCAAGAAACATAGTGCCATCATCCGAGTTTTCCAGAGGTGTGTCAGCCTCTTCCAATTCAGTCAGTGTATTTGCAGGCACGGTCGCAATGCGCCACTCACTGCTCCAGCTGTCTATGACAGCAGTTGAAAATGCAGTGACATACAGCTGAAAGGGAGAGCTCTGCTTCAGTGAGCAGAGCTCCCCCCCCAACACGCACGCACGCATATTGCGTGCCGACACGCTCCCTCCCCCCCCACGCACATACTGTGTTAGCCAACGGGGGTGCCCAATGCCCCGTCGGCTCCATGCCGCCCAAAAAGCTTTCCTGGTGCCATGCTGGGCCCACCCCAGCGTGGCACATGTCCTGGCAGGAGCACGGGGTGCCCAATCCCCGTTGGCTCCAGCCCCCAACAGCTTTACAGCTGCCACACTGGGAGCCCACCCCAGCGTGGCACAAGCCCATATGGCCGACGGGGTGCTCAATCCCCATCGGCTCCAGTCCCCCAAACAGCCTTTCCAGCTGCCACGCTGGAAGCCCACTCCAGCGTGGCAAGCGTCCAGCGTCGTCTTAATGGAAAAAAAACTGTAAATTAAAAACGGTCCCTCGCAGTCTCCCTGCCCCCACCGCACCCACCACTGCACCTGCCTCTCCTCACCCCACCCCATACTTACCTCCAGTCCGGTGCGGCGATCTTCGGTGGACTGGGAACACGTCTGCACTCTTCAAAGCCAACCGCGAACTGAGGAAATGCCGGTAAGCTGTATAATGTAATAGATAGGGTTTTTTCAACTTTGCTGCATATCTCGGGCATTTTTGGAATTTTGCACCAAATTTTTGACATGGGGTTTTGGGACCCCTTCTCATGAATGCTGTCACTGTCATGGCGTTAATCGGGCCGAAGGGTGATTTTGCAGTCACTGTGCGGAAATCACCTTTGGGACTGATTAACAAAAGCGACACTGTCAGTGTTCTAGAGGTGGGCTCTCAAAAGCCTATTTTGGTAGTGGGAAAATTCTAAAAATACAGTTTTATTTGCGTGCATTGAGCAGTTCCTACGCACACTCGTAAGTTCGCAAATTTTCAATATTTTCACTCCAGATTTTCAACATTGCCATTTTACCACACCTTCTTATGAGCAGAACAGCTGTCATTTTTCACATCTCACCCAAAACGTGTTTCCGCCAATGTAGCACACAATGGCGCAGTCGGTGCGCGAAATCAATGTACGGGACACATTAAGAAAATCACAGTGACACTGTTCATGAGCAGAGGTCTTAAAATGGCTATGTTGAAAATTTGGTGAAACAATTCTTAAAAATGACTGTTTTACGAGCGTGCGTTGCGCAGTTCCTACGCACGCTCGTAAGTTTGGGAATTTTCAATATTTTCACTCCAGATTTTCAACATTGCCATTTTACCACACCTCCTTATGAGCAGTACAGCTGTCATTTTTCA
Organism: Neoceratodus forsteri; assembly: GCA_016271365.2. Classification (NCBI taxonomy): domain Eukaryota; kingdom Metazoa; phylum Chordata; order Ceratodontiformes; family Ceratodontidae; genus Neoceratodus; species Neoceratodus forsteri. The sequence continues at coordinate 137,747,442 of CM057452.1, read as the reverse complement.
CATCTCACCCAAAATGTGTTTCCGCCCATGTAGCGCACAATGGTGCAGTCGGTGTGCGAAATCAATGTACGAGGCACATTAAGAAAATCACAGTGACACTGTTCATGAGCAGAGGTCTTAAAATGGCTATGCTGAAAATTTGGTGAAAAAATTCCTAAAAATGACTGCTTTATGAGCGTGCGTTGCAGAGTACCTATGCACGCTCGTAAGTTCGCAAATTTTCAATATTTTCACTCCAGATTTTCAACATTGCCATTTTACCACACTTCCTTATGAGCAGTACAGCTACCATTTTTCACATCTCGCCCAAAATGTGTTTCCGCACATGTAGCGCACAATGGTACAGTCGGTGTGCGAAAACAATGTTTGGGACAGATTAAGAAAATCACAGTTACACTGGTCATGAGCAGAGGTCTTAAAATGGCTATGTTGAAAATTTGGTGACAAAACTCCATAAAATGACTATGTTACGAGTGAGCATTGCGCAGTTTCCACGCACCCTCATAAGTTCATGAATTTGTAATATTTTCAGTCCAGATTTGCACCAGTAGCATTTTTCCACACCTCCTTATGAACAGTACAGATGGCATTTCCACAACATGGCCGAAATGTGTTTTCACACTTTCAGCGCAGAAGTGCGTGGTCGCTGTGGGAAATCATTGTTCGGGACAGATAAAGAAAATCACACTGACACTGTTCATGATCGGAGGTCCCAAAATGCCTGTGTTAACAATCTGCTGTAAAAAAATCCCCAAACTAGTTACATTACGGGTGTGCGTTGCACAGTTTCTACGTACGCTTGTGACTTCACCAGTTTTTTTAAGATTTTCACAGCAGATTTTCAACATTGCCATTTTTTACACCTCCCCATGAACAGTACCACTGTCATTTTTCACATCCTGTTCGGAATGTGTTTTTGCACCTGTGGTGCCAAATGCAGAGTCGCTGTGCAAAAGCAGTTTTCGGCTAACAAACTGATATTGCCACTGTTCATGAGGTGGGGGTCACAAAAAAAATGCTGAAAATTTGGAGTGAAAATACCAACGAATGCCTGAGGCATTAGGGTTTCCGACCATAATGCCCCACCCTGTACAGAATGACAGGCATCAGGGATGTGACTTGGGATTCTTGCCTGTAATGCTCATACCATTTCCACCCCACCCACCCCTGCAGCCAGTGAGAGGCATCAAAGGTGTGCCTCGGACTCTTCAGACCCAAACTTCACCCCATTCTCCTATACACCCATCTCACCATGTTTCCTGATGGAATAGGGTGCGCATAAGGGCCAAAGACCCCAAGGCACACTGTGACACTTGTCAGTGTCTGCAGGGTAGGGTGCGGTGAAATGGCGTGGTCGTTATGCCTGATGACTCAAAGGCACACCCCAATGCCTGTCACTCTCTGCAGGATGGTGGGGTGGGGGCTTCAGTTCAATACTTCGCTGCCATTCCTATTATGCAGCTCTGTAACTTCTACACTACCAATGCCAATGCCAGCAAGCAAACATTCGGCATTGACAAATGCTTGTTCTACTTGTGATGCCCCGTCCTATGCATCCAAGTATCCCCCTGGCTCTCCTTACTGACTTCTCACATTGCTTACCCACCTTTAGGTCATCTGATATGACTACCCCCAAGTCTCTTTCCATTTTTGTTGTTGTTAGTACGTCCCCTGCTAGTGTGTACTCTTCTCCTGGGTTTTTGTTTCCCAGGTGCAGTACTTGCACTTCTTTGCATTGAATCTAAGTTGCCATATGTCTGACCATTCTTCCAACCTTGCCAAGTCCCTTCTCATCCTTTCTACCCCCCCCTTGTGTATCAACTCTGTTACAGATCTTTGTGTCATCTGCAAAGAGGCATACCTTTCCCTTCAGACCCTCTGCAATGTCATCTATAAAGATGTTAAAGAGGACTGGACCCAGTACTGAGCCCTGAGGTACTCCACTAGTAACCCCTCTTTCTTCGGAATGTGTTCCATTCACTATAAATAAAAGAAGGCTTTTCCTCAGTTAAGTATTAGCGTGGGAACATTGTTTTTCCATAGAGCTTTTTCTCCCTGGCAGTGTTCTTCAGGGATATACCCTGTTCCAATAGATATACCCTGTTCCAAGGAATATACTCTGTTCTAAGGATATACTCTGTTCCAAGGACATGTCCTGTTCCAAGGATGTAGCCTGTTTTAAAGATACACCCTTTTCCAAGGATATAGCCTGTTCTCAGGATATACCCTGTTCCAAGGATATGCTCTGTTCCAGGGATATACTCTTTTCCAAGGATATAGCCTGTTCCAAGGATATACCCTGTCCAAGGATATAGCCTGTTCTAAGGATATACCCTGTTCTGAGGATATAGCCTGTTCTAAGGATATACCTTGTTCCAAGGATATACCCTGTTCCAGAGATATACTCTGTTCCAGGGATATACTCTATTTCAAGGATATACCCTGTTCCAAGGATACACTCTGTTCCAAGCATATATCCTGTTCCAAGGATATACTCTGTTCCAAGTATATACCCTGTTCCAGGGATATACTCTTTTCTAAGGATATACCCTATTCCAATGGCTATACCCTGTTCCAAGGATATACTCTGTTCCAATGGATGTACCCTGTTCCAATGGATATACCCTGTTCCAAGGATATACTCTGTTCCAAGGTTTTATCCTGTTCCAAGGACATACCCTGTTCCAATGGATATACCCTGTTCTAAGCAATATACTCTGTTCTAAGAATATACTCTATTCCAAGGATATACCTTGTTCCAAGGACATACCCTGTTCTAAGGACGTACCCTGTTCCAAGGATATACTCTGTTCCAAGGATATACACTGTTCCAAGGATATACTCTGTTTCAATGGATATACCCTGTTCCAAGGCTATACTCTGTTCCAAGGATATACCCTGTTTCAAGGATGTACCCTGTTCCAATGGATATACCCTGTTCCATGGAATATACTCTGTTCTAAGGATATACTCTGTTCCAAGGATATACCCTGTTCCAAGGACATACCCCGTTCTAAGGATATACACTGTTCCAATGATATACGCTGTTCCAAGGAAATACCGTTCCAAGGATATACCCCATTCTAAGGATATACCCTGTTCAAAGGAATGTACTCTGTTCCAAGGATATACCCTGTTCCAAGATTATACCCTGTCCTAAGGAATATACCCTGTTCTAAGGCTATACCCTATTCCAAAGATGTACCCTGTTCTAAGGAATATACCATGTTCTAAGGATATACTCTGTTCTAAGGATATATTCTGTTCCAAGGATATACTCTGTTCCAAGGATATACCCTATTCCAAAGATATACCCTGTTCTAAGGATATACTCTGTTCTAAGGATATACTCTGTTCCAAGGACATATCCTGTTCCAAGGATGTAGCCTGTTTTAAAGATACACCCTTTTCCAAGGATATAGCCTGTTCTCAGGATATACCCTGTTCCAAGGATATGCTCTGTTCCAGGGATATACTCTTTTCCAAGGATATATCCTGTTTCAAGGATATACCCTGTCCAAGGATATAGCCTGTTCTAAGGATATACCCTGTTCCAAGGATATAGCCTGTTCTAAGGATATACCCTGTTCCAAGGATATACCCTGTTTCAGAGATATGCTCTGTTCCAGGGATATACTCTATTTCAAGGTTATACCCTGTTCCAAGGATATACTCTGTTCCAAGCATATATCCTGTTCCAAGGATATACTCTGTTCCAAGTATAATACCCTGTTCCAGGGATATACTCTGTTCTAAGGATATACCCTATTCCAATGGCTATACCCTGTTCTAAGAATATACTCTGTTCTAATGGATGTACACTGTTCCAATGAATATACCCTGTTCCAAGGATATACTCTGGTCCAAGGATATACACTGTTCTATGGATACACCCAGTTCCAAAGAATATACCCAGTTCCAAGGCTATACTCTGTTCCAAGGATATATCCTGTTCCAAGGATGTACCCTGTTCCAAGGATATACTATGTTTCAATGGATATACCCTGTTCCAAGGATATACTCTGCTCCAAGGACATACCCTTTTCCAAGGACATACCCTGTTCCATGGAATATATTCTGTTCTAAGGATATACTGTGTTCCAAGGATATACCCTGTTCCAAGGACATACCCCGTTCTAAGGATATACACTGTTCCAATGATATACGCTGTTCCAAGGATATACCGTTCCAAGGATATACCCTGTTCTAAGGATATACCCTGTTCAAAGGAATATACTCTGTTCCAATGATATACCCTGTTCCAAGATTATACCCTGTCCTAAGGAATATACCCTGTTCTAAGGCTATACCCTATTCCAAAGATGTACCCTGTTCTAAGGAATATACCATGTTCTAAGGATATATTCTGTTCCAAGGATATACTCTGTTCCAAGGATATACCCTATTCCAAAGATATACCCTGTTCTAAGGATATACTCTGTTCTAAGGATATACTCTGTTCCAAGGACATATCCTGTTCCAAGGATGTAGCCTGTTTTAAAGATACGCCCTTTTCCAAGGATATAGCCTGTTCTCAGGATATACCCTGTTCTAAGGATATACCCTGTTTTGAGGAATATACCCTGTTCTAAAGATATACTGTCTTTTAAGGATATGCCCTGTTCCAAGGATGCACTCTATTCCAAGGATAAACCCCCTTCCAAGGATATACCCTGTTCTAAGGATATACCCTGTTCTAAGTAATATATCCTGTTCTAAGGAATATACCCTGGTCTAATGATATAGTCTGTTCTAAGGATATACTCTGTTCAAAGGATATACTCTGTTCCAAGGACATACCCTGTTTCAAGGATATACCCTGTTCTAAGGAATATATCCTGTTCTAAGGAATGTACCCTGGTCTAAGGATATACTCTGTTCTAAGGATATACCTTCCTCCAAGGATATACTCTGTTCCAAGGATATACCCTCTGGGTTCCACTATGCTGCAGTGACAAGAAATTTGTCAACCATCGGCGCAGCAACAGCATAACACTGCCAATTGGTGTTGAGCCATCGCTGGGGTAACAAGTGTTTTCTGTTGGGGGCTTTGCCCCCAAACACCCTCCATGCAGGGGACTCTACCCCCCCACACCACCCGCATTAAGGATTACTATATCCAGTCAGAGTTAGTTCGGGAAGGGGGGCAAACACCCTAGTGGTAACAGTGTCGGAATGTATGGAGACCATCACAGCAAACTGCCAAAAATGTCACTGTGATTGTCTTAGTGGTATTTCTGTCACTGTGCCATCGGTATACCTACCCTGTTCTAAGGATATACCCTCTTCTAAGGAATATACCCTATTCTAAGGATATACTCTGTTCTAAGCATGTACCCTGTTCCAAGGATATTCTCTGTTCCAATGATATACTCTGTTCCAAGGACATACCCTGTTCCAAGGGCATACTCTGTTCCAAGGAATATACCCTGTTCTAAGGATATACCCTGTTCTAAGTAATATATCCTGTTCTAAGGAATATACCCTGGTCTAATGATATACTCTGTTCTAAGGATGTAATCTGTTCCAAGGATATACTCTGTTCCAAGGACATACCCTGTTTCAAGGATATACCCCGTTCTAAGGAATATATCCTGTTCTAAGGAGTATACCCTGGTCTAAGGATATACTCTGTTCTAAGGCTATACCTTCCTCCAAGGACATACTCTGTTCCAAGGATATACCCTGTGGGTTCCACTATGCTGCAGTGACAAGAAATTTGTCGACCATCGGCACAGCAACAGCATAACACTGCCAATTGGTGTTGTGCCATCGCTGGGGGAACAAGTGTTTTCTGTTGGGGGCTTTGCCCCCAGACACCCTCCATGCAGGGAACTCTACCCCCCCACACCACCCGCATTAAGGATTACTATCTCCAGTCAGAGTTAGTTTGGGAAGGGGGGCAAACACCCCAGTGGTAACAGTGTCGGAAAATATATGGAGACCATCACAGCAAACTGCCAAAAATGTCACTGTGATTGTCTTAGTGGTATTCCCGTCACTGTGCCATCGGTATACCTACTCTGTTCTAAGGATATACCCTGTTCTAAGGCATATACCCTATTCTAAGGATATACTCTGTTCTAAGCATGTACCCTGTTCCAAGGATATTCTCTGTTCCAATGATATACTCTGTTCCAAGGACACACCCTGTTCCAAGGAATATACCCTGTTCTAAGGAATATACCCTGGTCTAAGGATATACTCTGTTCTGAGGACATACCCTTTTCAAAGGGATATACCCTGTTCTAAGTATATACCCTGCTCTAAGGATATACCATGTTCCAAGGACATACCCTGTTCAAAGGAATATACCTTGTTCTAAGGATCTACTGTTCCAAGAACATACACTGTTCCCAAAAGATATACCCTGTTCTAAAAATATACCCTGTTCTAAGGGTTTACCCTGTTTCAAGGATATACCCTTTTCTGAGGGATATGCCTTGTTTCAAGGATATACCCTGTCCCAAGGATACATCTTGTTCCAAAGTTCCAAGTGACATAACCTGTTCCAAAGAATATACCCCATTCCAGGGATATAGCCTGTTCCAAAGATATACACGGTTCCAAGGGATATACCCTGTTCCATTGATATACCCATTGCCAAGGGATATAACCTGTTCCAATGGATATTCCATGTTCTAAGGGATATGCCCTGTTCCAAGGATATACCCTGTTCCAAGGATATACTCTTTTCCAAGGGATATACCCTGTTGGAGAAAGCTATACCCTGTTCTAAGGGATATATCCTGTTCCAAGGATATATTCTTTTCCAAGAAATGTACCCCATACCAAGGATATACCCTGTTCCAAGGGATTTACCCTCTTTTTCAAGAATATACCCCATTCCACAGGAATACCCTATTCCAGGGATATAACTTTTCCAATGGATATACCCAGTTTCAAGGATATACCCTGTCCCAAGGATATACCCTTTTCCAAGGGACAAACCCTCTTCCAAGTATATACCCTGTTCCAAGGGGTATACATCATTCCAAGGCATATATCCCATTCCAGGGATATACCCTTTTGCAAGGGATATACCCTGTTTCAAGGATATATCCTGTTCCATGGGATATACCCTGTTTAAAAGGATATACCCTAGTCCAAGGATATACCCTTTTGCAAGGGATATACCCTGTTCCAAGGACTTGCCCTGTTTCATGGGATATACCCTGTTCCAAGGTTATACACTGTGCCAAAGATACATAGATACATAGACAGTGTCAGCAGATAAGGGCCTATGGACCACCCAGTCTGCCCATTTGAGCTTGTAAGTTCAGTTTATGTTTTCCTAGAAGTCTGTTGCCCCTTACCCCCGACCTCCAGAATCCCTTTATGTCTATCCCATGCATTCTTAAATCCCTGATTGTTTCAGCCTCCACCACTTCCTCTGGCAGGGTGTTCCACTTGTCCACCACCTGTTCTGTGAAGAAATTCTTCCTCACATTTCCTCTGAATCGTCCTCCCTCCAACTTCATCCCATGCCCTCTAGTCCTGGAAAATCTTTTTCACTTAAAAATAGTGTATTCCTGCACCCTGTTCCTCCCTGTAAGATACTTGTATGTCTCTATCATATCCCTCTCTCTCCCTCTCTCCTCCAGGAGTACATGTTCCAGTTCCTTCAACCTGTCCTCATAGGACTTGTGATGCAATCCATGCACCATCTTTGTTGCCCTCCTCTGAGCCTTCTCTACCCTGTCTACGTCCTTACATAGGTAGGTCTCCAGAACTGTACACTGCCTCCAGGTGGGGCCTCACTAGTGTCTTGTATAGTGGGATTTATGACCTCCCTTTTCCTGCTGGTGATGCCCTGCCTATGCATCTCAGCATCTATTTGCTTTACTTGCTGCCTTGTCACTGTTTCCCTACCTTGAGGTCATCAGAGATGATAACCCCAAGATCTCTTTCCTGCTTGGTGCATGCTATATCCTCACCCCCAACTGATATATTGTGCCAGGGTTTTGTGCCCCATATGCATTATCTTGCTTCTTTGCATTGAATTTCAACTGCCAAATCCTGACCATTCTTCAAGTTTCTGCAGGTCCTTCTCATTCTGTCTACACCCTCTGGTGTGTCTACTCTGTTACAGAGCTTTGTGTCATCAGCGAACAGTGAAATTCTGCCTTCTGGGTCCTGCACAATGTCACTGATGAAGATGTTGAATAGGACGGTCCCAGCACTGATCCCTGTGGTGCCCCACTGGTCACTCTTCCCTCTGTGGGTGACACCATTTACCACCACCCTCTGTGTCCTGCCACCTAGCCAGCCTACCTACAACACTACTGTCCTGCCCACCCATATTCCCCAGTTTGCGTAATAGTCTTCTGTGTGGCACAGTGTCAAAGGCCTTGCTGAAGTCCAGATGGGCCATGTCCTGCCCTCCCCTGATCACCTCCCTAGTCACCCCAGTCAAAAGATTCAGTATGAGGTTGGTCTGACATGACCTCCCTCTGGTGAAACCATGCTGCCGTGGGTCCTAGGTTCATTGACAGCCAGATGTTCCACCAATCTCTCCTTCAGTAGTGCTTCCATGATCTTCCCACTACCGAGGTGAGGCTGACTGGTCTGTAGTTCACCGCTTCCTCTTGTTCCCACTTTTGTATAAGGGACTACATCTGCTATCCTCCAGTCTTTGGGTACCTCCCTGTTTCCAGTGATTGGCTAAACAGGATAGCCAGAGTTCAGCCACCACCTCTTTTAGTTCTCTAAGGACCTGGGGTGCACCCATCTGGCCCCATTGCTTTATCAACTCTTATTACTTCCAGCTCCTTCAGGACCCTTTCTCGTGTAAAGGGACTTGGGTCCATTTCTGCACCATTCTCACCCTTGTACTCCTTCAGACCCATTACCCTCCTCTTCCTCAGTAAAGACTGAGCAGAAATACCTGTTCAATATGTCAGCTTTACTGTTGTCATCCTCCACGCGGCCACCATCCTCCCCCTTCAGTCTCACTATCCCTCCCTTTGCCTTTCTTTTTTCCCTTATGTACCTGTAAAATGTTTTGTCCCCTCTACCCACTGATTTTGCAATGTGTTCTTCTGTCTGAGCTTTGGCTTCCTTTACTGACCTTCCTGCCTCCCTTTGCTTCTCATGGTACTTCTCCCTATCTCTTTCTGCCTGTGTCTTTTTGTATTGCCTGAATGCAATCTTTTTGGCTTTCACTTTCTTTGCTACCTCTTTGAAAAACCATAATGGTCTCCTCTTCCTTTTCCTCTTGCTAATCTGCTTAATGCATAATTCTGTTGCTCTTGTAATCCCCATTTTAAATACTGCCCACTGTTCCTCAACCCCTGATTCCTGCCCCATTCCCCTTAATGCCTCTTTCAAGTATCTCACCATTTTCCCAAAGTCTGTCCCCCTAAAATCCAGGATACGTGTTTTTGTGTGGTTTGGTTCTGCTCTTTCTGTGACTTCAAACCACAATGACTGGTGGTCACTGTTCCCCAGGTGCTCCCCCAATGTTACTCCCATCACACTGTCCCTGTTTGTGAGCACAAGGTCCAGTATTGCCTTCTGCTGAGTTGGTTCCATGACCAGTTGCTTAAGGAAGGCACCCTCAAGGGAGTCCAGGATAAATCTGCTCCTAGTTGATGCTGTTGCTTGGATGCTCCAGTCCACATCTGGAATATTGAAGTCTCTAACCAGTACTACCTCACCCTTGTCTGCCATCCTTTGGATGGCTAGCATCAGCTCCCTATCTGTTTCTTCCTCCTGGGCTGGTGGTCTATAGACCACACCTGTGCAGATGGCTGGCCCCATTTTTCTTTCCAGCTTAACCCACAGTATCTCTCCCCCATTTTGTTCCTCCTGGATCTCTGTGGTCCTTATGTCATTTTTCACATACAGTGCCACTCCTCCTCCCTTCCTGCCTGCCCTGTCTCTTCTGAATATGTTGTAGCTAGGTATGGCCATCTCCCAGTCATGGTTAACATTACACCAGGTTTCAGTGATGGCCACAATGTCCAGGTCTGACTGCACCATGACAGCTTCCAGATCTTCCATCTTGTTGCTAAGGCTCCTGGCATTTGCACACATGGCTTTCCATGATTTGACCTCCTAGACTGTTTCACTGTTCTACTCCAGCCCCTTCCTTGGTTGTCCTTTATCCCTGGTTCTCCTTGCTGTCTGCCTTCTGCTGAATTTTGCCCCTTTTCTGCCTATCCACCTGTTGGGCACTAATCTCCATCTTTTGCACACTGCTTTGTAGAGATAGCCACTCCTCTGGTTCACTGGTTCCACTGCTAGCTGTGGGGGGTGAGCAAGTAGGTACCCTCCTTGCTGGCCTGCCACCCCCCTTTGCTAGTTTAAATGCTTGTCAATGTAGCATTTAAACTTATCATTGAGTGCTTGGATTCCCCTCCAGGATGGATGTAGACCATCAGGCTTGAACAAACCTCCATCCCTCTAGGTGGGTCCCCAGTCACCAATGAATCCAAACCCTTCCTCACAGCACCAGTTCTTCAACCATAAGTTAAAGTTCTTGGTGCATGCACCCCTATGCTCTCCCTTGCCTCTCACAGGTAGTACTTCTGAGAAAGTGACAGAAGTAGCTACTTGCTTGAGACCCCTCCCCTATTTCCTAAACTCTTCCTGAACTTCCTTTGGCTCCCCATTTGCCAGATCATTAGTACCTAGGTGGATAATGACATCCAGCTCACCCTCCTGTCTTGCCTTCCCAGTGATCCCCAGGATCTTCCTTCCATCCCTCCATGCCGTGGCACCTGGTAGGCACCTCACCTCCCTGTCCTCCCCCTCCTGTGTTCCTAGCTGGATCCCTCTTATGATGGAGTCCACCACCAGGATTCGCTTCCTCATCCTCCTCCTCTGGGGTCCACTGCTTTCCCCTCTGAGGTCACCTCCTTGGCTAACCTCCACATCCTTTCCTTCCACTTCTCTGGGTACCTCTATTTGGTTGTCCCCATTTGCTAGTGTGGCATATGAGTTCTTGAGTGGAATAGAATCTGGGATGTGCCTCTGCCTGACCGCTCTAACCCTCCCTGAGCCCACTGTCATCCAAGTGCTCCCCGTTCTCGGCATCCTTTGAGGCAGTTGCATTGGACTGGGTGGTCTCTGGATAGGGGTGATGGTACTCCTGGCCCAGTTTACTTCCGCTCTGAGTCTGGCTACTTCATCCCGCAGTCCAGAGAGATGCATGCAGATAGGGCAGCACCTCAGTGTCCAGAAGGTCTGCCTGAATATGGCTGCCCCACAGCCACTGCATTGCACCACTCCCCCATTATACTCCAATTATACTGCTATTCCTCTACTTGTCTGCCACTGAAGCTCTCCTAGTTCCCTTTTTATTAATTTACTGTCCTAAAAATCCTGCCACTGATCCTCAGATACTTTTCTTTTTAAAAAAAGAAAATAAACCAATAAATAAATAAATGAGTCAAAACACTTGTCGTGCTGAGGGTGGGCTTCTTCCCCCTTATGCCCCTCCTGCTTCACACCTCTTACTATACCCTGTGTTTAGCTCCTGTCAATCAGATTTAACAGGGCATATAATTAAGAGTTGAGGGAAGGGGGGGATGCAAATTACAGCAATTAAAGACAGCAAAGAAATACACCACCGCTACGTTTTAAATTTTCAACAGCCCAAAAACAATTCTAAGTAAAGACAACAAAGAAAGTACAGTGTCACTAAAAGCCCACAATCTAAGTTTAAAAGAAAAATAGCAATTACCAGTTACTGTAAAGCACTGAATTGAATATGTTTCCTTCCCCTTCTGGATTCTTCTGAGAAAATAAAACTCACTTGCTACCTCAACTCTGACTAAGCCCCACCTCCAGTTATCATGTAGCTGAGGTCAGAGGCCAGACAATTAACACCCCTCACTCAAACTACAGGGCAAGTCAGACAAGCCAAGACTAAATTTGCAGCAATTAAAGACAGCAAAGAAATACACCACCACTATGTTTTAAATTTTCAACGCCCAAAAACAAATTCTAAGTAAAGACAACAAAGAAAGTACAGTGTCACTAAAAGCCCACAATCTAAGTTTAAAAGAAAAATAGCAATTACCAGTTACTGTAAAGCACTAAATTGAATATGTTTCCTTCCCCTTCTGCTTTTTTACCCTTTTCCAAGGGATACGCCCTGTTCCAAGGATATACCCTGTTCCAAGGGATATACCCTGTCTCAAGGACATACCCTGTTCCAAGGGATATATCCTGTTCCAAAGGATACACCATGTTCTAAGGATATCCCCTGTTCCAAGGACATGCTCTGTTCCAAGGGATATACCCTGTTCCAAGGATATTCCCTGCTCCAAGGATATACCCTTTTCAAAGTGATATACCTAGTTCCAAAGATATATCTTGTTCCTAGGGATGTACAATTTTCGAGAACATACCCTGTTCCAAGGGATGTACTCTGTCCCAATGATATACCCTGTTTCAAGGATATACCCCATTCCTAGGGATATACCCTTTTCCAAAGGATATACCTTTTTCCAAAGGACATACCCTATTCCAAAGATATTCCCTTTTCCAAGGGATATACCCTGTTCCAAGGATATTTCCTGTTCCAAGCATGTGCCCTTTTCTAAGGATATACCCTGTTCCAAGGATATACCCTGTTCCAAGGGATATACCCAGTCTCTAGGACATACCCTGTTTTGAGGGATATACCCTGTTCTAATGGATACACCCTGTTCTAAGGATATACCCTGTTACAAGGACATACCTTGTTCCAAGTGATATACCCTGTTCCTCTTCCTCTTCCAATAGATATACCATGTTCTAAGGATATATCCTGTTCCTAGGTTATGCCCTGTTCCAAAGGACATACCATGTCACAAGAATATTCCCTGCCCCAAGGATATACCCTTTTCAAAGGGATATACCCTGTTCCAAGAATATACCCTGTTTCAAGGGATATACCATTTTCCAAGGATATACCCTGTTCCAGGGATATACCCTGGTCCAAGGATATACCCTATTCCAAGGGATGTACCCTGCTCCAAGGATATACATTGTTCCAAATATATACTTTGTTCCAAGGGATGTACCCTGTTCCAAGGATTTACACTGTTCCAGGGGATATACCCTGTTCCAAGAATATACCGTTCCAAGGAAATATACCGTTCCATGGAAAGACCCTATTCAAGCCTGTTAACCCCTGTGCTCCCTGTGCCCCTACCCTGTCTGAAGTCTCCCATGGTTCTACCCTCTATGATAGGAGTTCCAGGGGAGTGCCATCCATCCTCCTCCTGAGGTAGCTGTAGTCCACTTTGTGAACTAGGATCCAGTGTCACCTGGCACTAAGATCAAGGGTAATCCTTGGAGCAGAGGCCATGCCATAGATGGTCATGGGTACGTTTCCTCAGTTTTCTTCCTGGCTCCTTGCTCCTCTGCTGGCATGGGAATAGCCCATGTTAGCCATCAAGATAGTGACTCTGGAACAGCAAAAAATGAAAACAGCACTGAAACACAGCGCAACCAGTTATGAGTGACTGATAGTCCCTCCCTCCCCAAGTTGCATCTCCTCTGGAGTTGGTTTATATAGTAAAGGGAGTTGGGGAGCAAAGCCCCCCCACAAGGGGGTGATGCGGTGGGCAAAGCCCTCCATAATAAGAGAGTTTGCTGTAAGTGGTTGTAATGTGTTTCCATGCCGTTTTCAATCCTCGCCATTCCATAGTCATTATCTTGACATGGAACTAGAGCCCATCAGGTGGCTTCAGTTGCGCAATGTGACATACTGTACCACGGAGGGAACAAGCCCCCTTGGCCCACCACATGAGTTGCTGTGGCACCAGAGCCCAACACCATCCCTTCCCGATCGTGGTGCACTGCTGAGTGGCAGCTGCTGTGATCTGTCCTGCTTCCTAATGTGGCATCCTAAGCTTACCCACCTGTATGGCAGTGCATTGTGTTGCCGCTGAGCCATTAGGGCAGTGTAACCTGTGAGTATTTGAACTTTATTTTTATTTAACAATGAATTTACCCAGGACAGCCCAGCTGAGATGCAACATCTAATTTTCAGTGGAGTCTTGCTTCTACATGATTTTACAGCTGGCAGTACTGTGGCTAAGTGACTTGCTCAGCATAACCCACAGCATATAGCAAGGCCACTGTTTTTCAGTTTTTACCGGAAAATCTGGTAAAATTCCGGAATTAGGGCTGCCTGAAAACTGCTAAAAATGAAGATTTCATGGAATCTGGCAATTTCTATCAGATCAGTAAATCTATAAAAAAGTGTGTTTTTCTTTTCATTCCTTTCTGTACTATTTTTAATTTGCTTTATTTAATGCTCTGTATATTAAGCCTTCTTTAATTCTGATTAATTATGCACATGTTAAAAGAATGATAACAGAATCCCGGTAAAATCCGGAAATTAAAGTAACAATCACCGGTGAAATTCTGGAATCTTAAGTATTGAAAACGGAATTTAATTGTTTTAATCACCGTAAATCAGTGGCCTTGCATATATGGCTCAGGCAGGATTTGAATGTGGGTCTCCTGATTCCCAAGCTTCTTCTCTAGTTACTACACCACACTAGCTTTCCCCAAAATAAAAGGGAATTACCTCACATGGTAAGAACAAAACAAAAGACTCAAAGATCTCTGTCAAGTGGTGTGGCTTACAGCAGCCAGCACAGCAGGTGACATGAGTATTCCGTCTTTCATGGAGGCATGCTGTGGTTTGATTTTTTTTTTTCCACAAAGTACAGTTTGATCATTGGTGTGATGGCACCTGGATTACGGTGGGCAATACTGGAGCCCCAACTGAGAAAGGATATCAGCTAGCTCAAGGCAGTCCAGATGGAGGGGACAAGAATGGGCCAGGGGCAGCAGGGCAAGGAATATGAGGACAGGCTGGGCAAACTCAATATGTACTCACTCGAGGAGAAGAGGGAGAGAGGGGACATGATTGAATTCCTCAAGTACCTTAAAGGTATCAACAAAGTGGATGTAGGGGACCTCTTTTGTCTCAGTGGGAACAAGACCACAAGGGGTACTGTTATAAGATGGCAGGGGGAAGGTTCAAGAAGGAGGTCAGGAGACACTTCTTTATAGAACAAGTGGTGATGGGGTGGAATGAACTTCCATCAGTGGTCATCACCCAAAAGACAGTGAAGTGGGGGTTAAGAGGGAGTGGGACAGGGTGAAACAGAGGACAAGGGTTAGTGGAGAGGTCAGGCCCTCCATAATTGCTGGATAAGGGGTTCCAAAATTCAGCAGACTCAATAAACCATAAGGCCTTCTTCTGCTGGCCATTTTGTATGTTTGTATGTTGTGTGTCACACAATTATTGCTGTATATGAACCTGAGAAGACTATTTGATAGGTAGTCTGGTTTGCAGAGAAAACACTGGGAGGCATATGAATAGACTGTGTCGGCATGCTCAATAATGAAAGAAGAAAGAGCTTTTATAAATTTCTGTCTCCTCATTGCTATGTGCCTGTCAGAGATGCGCATGATAAAACAACGTGATCTAGAATAGGTCTTTCTTATTACTGTTTTTGTAAAGGTTAGTAAAGACTTCTTCAGCTATTCAAGATAGTAACTGGGCTGCCAGTATAGCCTAGAGGTTAGAATAACGAGCTGTGAATGAGTTTGTTACATCCAGTAGACCTGGGTTTGATTTGCACAACATCCGCTTGCATACTGTGAGACCTTGAACAAGTCACTTAACCTCCCTAGTACTCCCAATTCACCCCTGAAAACAGATGTGCCTAGTGGGGCTTACCTGGTCACCAAAGAATAAATGAATAAAAAAGAAGAATTTAGTTCTCTTTGTCAAGATAATCTCCATTCAGGACTGACTTTTTGGCAAGAGATAAGAAGATCTATACTGTTTGCATTTGGAGATAAACAACATGACTATTTTTTGTTTTGTTCATTAGCAGCGGATTTGTTTTAGACCAAAACTGAATTTTAAATCTGACTGGAGTTTGGTTTGTAAGCATGTAAGTCACTAAGGCTACTAAAATATCTGTTTCATTGGTATACAGATTTGTCATACTGTATTTGCTGCAAAAGGGTAAGTCACTAATGAAGTAATAGGCCCCTGGCCTCAGCCCATTGTTTAGAAAGGGGACATTTCACTGGACAGAGCCAGATTAGCACTAAAATTTAGTTAGACATTTTTCAAATTTAGGAGCCCCCCCCCCCCATCCACAAAAAGACTGTATTTTACCAGGAGTTTGGAGGTTACTAGGCCGTTTTTTTGGGGGGGAGGGTGGCACAGGTAAAAATTTGGCTAATACAGAAATAATTGTTGACCCCACCAAAGCCCACCCACCAGACAAGCTGATGACACTAGGCTGACTAACTGGTCCGTATAGCTAGCATTATCAATGAGGTACAGCAGGCTACGCTTTCCTAACCGCCCTCACTCCTGAGTGCACACTTACATAGTCAAAGACAGTATGAATGGGAATAACATGAGGAGGGTTAGGGAGGTAGGACCCAACTAGCTAGTGTGGCCTTTGACTACCACTGTCCCTTCAAATTGTGGACTATAGAGACAGAAACAAAATATGTCAGCAGAAAAGGACCAGTAGGCCCATCTAGTCTGCCCTATCTCTCCCTGCCTATTACTACACCCAGACCCTATCCGGTCGATAGTGTCCCTCCCTCCTCCCTTTCCTCTTATTATGCCCATGTGCCTATCCCACGCATGCTTGAAGCTCTCCACTGTTTTCGCCCCCACCACCTCTTCTGGCAGACTGTTCCAGAAGTCCACCACGCTTTCTGTGAAGAAGAAATTCCTCACATCCCTCTTAAATGTAGGTGGTGGAGCTAGCAGGTCAGGGAGTCAGGAGTCCCCTCACTTTTGTGGCTGAAGAGTCAGACAATGAAGTTTGACCCCCAACATTTCAATCAGTGGAATAGGATTAACATGAGAATGGTGGGATGTCTCCAATGACAGCAGGCGGGTTGCTTTTAAAGTTTTCAGTATTCAACACACATTGAATATCTGGGCATCCAAAATTATGCTTTTTGGAAAAACTCTATGGAATATTTTACTTTACTATTGCATGAATTGCACTGTATAGCTGTTTTTGGCTTCCTTTCTCCTCTCAAACCTCTTCAAAAGTTATAATTCCTGACCCTGTTCAGTTTTGATTATTATGAATAACCCTTACATTTCTATTAATAAATCATGCATTATTCATTTATATGCCTGGATTATTCAGGTTTGTAAAAAGCTAGGTAGGTTGAGTAAAGTATATTCAAGAAGGCAGTTATTTTCTCAGCACCCTGGGCTAAAATTTTCTATGCAATTCTGACCGCCCCACCTCACTTCTTGGTACACTCCTCTGCAATCTCCACCCCCCACCACCACCACTTCATTGCGTGTCCTCATGTTCTGGTGCTCTTCTTTCTCTGAAAGAGACTCCCCTCATGTACCTTGATCATTCCATGAGGTACTTATAGGTCTGAATCATGTCCCCTCTCCTCCAGGGAGTACATGTTGAGGACCTGCAGCCCCTCCTCATATGGTTTCTCATGCAACCCACCCCCCAAAGCTATTTTGGTAGCACTCCTCTAGATTGCTTCCACCCTGACAATGTCCTTGCAGGGGTGCAGCCTCAGAACTGGACACAGTAGGGTTCTCCTGATGCAGCTCTCAGAGTAGCAGCTCTGAAGAAGTGCTCCTGCTCTACCCAGCCTTAAACTGCTTTTTTCATTTGCACTCCAGGACTTTCTGTGGTACATTCATAGTGAGTACTATTCTCAAATATTTCTACTGCGAATTGGTGCCTCATCTTTTGAATATTTTGCTGGATCTGACCCATCATGAATGAGGAGATGCGCCAGGCCTTGCCTTGCCATATGCCTCCCTCCAACCCGGACAAAACTTCCAAGTGTACTAAAGACCAAGGTGTGGTGTCTGGGAAGACTGCCACTACAACTTCGGGAGCGGCTCTGCTTACCCAAGAGTATTTTCTGCAAGAGTTTCAGCCCTTCAAGACTACTTTACAGGAACTAACCATGGAGCTCAAATCTCTGAGAACAGACTTGGGAACTATGAATAGAAAAGTCTCAGATGTGGAGTCTCGTATTTATTCTATGGAACAGTGGCGCACTAAGACAGACCCCAAGCTTTCATTTCTTTGACAGAAACTTACTAAAATGGAATAGGGTTGCCACCTGTCATGACTTTTGCAGGACAGTCCTGATTTTGGCAGCTGTGTCCTGCAAAAATACATGAAAAATATTACATGTCCCTACCTTACAGTAGCAAAAAATATTTTCTAACTTTCCTCCAAATGTTACAGAAAACTGTAATACCTTAACTAATATACCTTAAAATTATATGAAACAACAGAAACAACTAAAAAAGTACAACACTAAGTCTTAATTCTGATTATTTAGAGTAAACAAGTCTGCTACATCGGTCAAGGTTACATATTGTCCTCCAAAAAATCATGTTTCGCAAGAAATTTCACACTTTGGGCTTCTGAAAAGGTGGTAACCCTAAAATGGAACTTAAGTTAGAGGACTTAGAAGGCCGAAGTCAGAGGAACAATCTGATTACCTTCAGCCTTCCTGAAGGAGCAGAGGGCTCTACACCTATTCTATTCACCCAAAAGCTTCTGGTGAAAATAGCGGGTCCCTCGTCCAACAACCCGATCTACGTAGTTGAATGCGCCCACCATTCCCTTTGCACCACACCATCTGAGGGCTTCCCTCCCTGTCCATTTATTTTGAAATTGCTCAACTATCTGGAAAAACAGCATATTTTGTCTACTACCCTGGAGCTCTGGGAAATTCTCTGGGAGGGCGCTAAGCTTCGCATCAGTCAAGACTTGCCAGCCGCGGTTTGACAAAAAAGAGCGAAATATCATACTTCAGTTACCAAGCTTTTGGCAGCCAGAATAAAATTTAGGATGCTGTACCCTGCAGAATTGCAAGTTCTTCATCAAGGTACCTGGTGCTCCTTCGAGTCTGCTGATCAGGCAGTCACTGACCTGAAAACCCTGCTGCCGGATCTATTCTCCGAAAGATGATTTGGACTGGCCCTCGAGATGTATAAAAACTGACTGCCTCTCAGTTTTATGCCGAATTGTACTGCTTTCTTATTTCAATTCACCTCTTCTAACTTGTCCACTCCTACATCAAATCTGCTGTTTTTTTTGTGGTTGCTTGCATGCATGTGCAAGAAACATATTGCGTCAGCTTCCTTTACAAGCAGGTTGTGGAGGCACGGCAGTGTTGCACCAAATGACAGCAGTCTGTTCTGGGGCTGGTCTCTGCCACAGCAAAATAGAGAAGCATGCTGTCAAAGCAATTGACCGCTGCAATCAGGGAGTGCCCTGTCACTACACAATCAGCTGTTTTTGCTGAGGGGTGGTCCCTGACTGCAGCGGCCAATTACAGCTGCATTGTGTGGTGTCCCCTTTCAATAAACATGGTGATGACTTCTTCGTCAGCCTCTCATAGTCCCCACGAAGCTGATGGAAAGCTGCTGCCCACCTCTCCCAGTTTTTGAAGCCGATGGGGGTGCCCAATCCCCCTGTCGGCATGCCCCCTTCCCAGCTTATTTGCCAACAGGGTAGCCCAATTCCTGTTGGTATGATGTGCCCCCACAATTGTCTGCTGAGGGGGGTGCCCAATCCCCCTCGGCTAATGCATACTCCCCCCAAAGTACACTGTAACGCAAATGGGGGTGCCCAATCCCCATTGGCTCCAGAACCCCCAAAAGAAACACCCAGGTATGCCGGCACACTGGGAGCCCACCCCAGCATGCAAAAAAGCATCCCATATTGCTGTTCTTAATCTTTTTTTTTTTTATAATTAATCATCTTTATTGTTTTCACAAACATCCCAACCACATAAACAGAAGACGAAGTACTGAGCTGACAGTGCAGAATAGAGTCACACAGAACACCCAATTGCTAACTTCACACTTTCAGTTGGAATATGAAACATCCCCCCATCCGCCCCACCCAAGGTTACGGAAAGAAAGGAGCACCTTAATTATCTACCCAAAGGCATTCTAGGAGCCGGGTTTCCAAGCCATAAGGAGTGCTTCTAAAGAGCTCCAGAGCGACATATATGACTTCTGCCTGCCTTGCATATATGCGATATGTTTCTCCAACTGCAGCGCTAAGGTGCATTCACGGTACCACTCCATCAGAGATGGGGGCTTATCAGTCGACCAGTGTCTTAAAATTAACAATTTTGCCACAGCTGAAACAAGCGACATTTGGGCCTTTCTAATCTTGGGGGTGCCTGCTGGAAAAAGACACAGCAAACATGTCTCGGGGTGAACATATTAGTTAAGCCAAGGATAGGGTCTAAGAGACTATTAATGGCACTCCAAAAGTCCCGCATTACAGGACATGACCATAGCATATGATATAGAGTGCCATCCTCCTTCTTGCATTTCCAGCAAAGAGACGTATCCTTTACCCCAAGCCTACATAGACGAGATGGAGTTAGATACAAATGATGCATTATGTTGAAATGCACCATCCTGAGTCTATCTTGTTTTACGCATTTATACATTGTACTCCAGAGCTTTTTCCAAAGGCCAGGAGTGTCCGGGATGCCTAACTCCCTTACCCAGTAGTAACAGACCCCTGAAGGGAGCCTATGATCCCAATCCTGAAGTAACTTGTAAACTTTGGAAACTGCGCGCGGTTGTACAGCTATAGCTAGAAGGGCGTCGATATCCTTGACCCCATAGTCAGCTGGGGACGCCTGAGGGAAACCGAGCTAGGGCTTATAAGTTGCAGCCACTTAAACAAATCTCGGTCCGCGACACCATGAGACTTCATCAAGTGATCGAAGGGTAGCGGGCTACTATGCGCCCAGAAGTCCGAGACTGTAAAGTGACTTATCTGGGGCCAAAAGGCCGTGGCCAAGGTAGTACCCCCCACCTTAATATGCGGGTTTTCGAAAATAGGTTGGCTGTCTGATAGATACCATTTGGACCCAAGATAGTGTTGCAATTGTTGAAATGCCTTTAACGACCATCCCATAGGGTTATTTTTCAGAGGTTTAGGGGTAGCTGACGGGGAAACAAATAGCAAGGCCCGTAAGGAGCTCTTCACTCTCTTCGCTACACCACGCTCGATGTCCAGCCATAAAGGTAGATAGGCCGAGTGCCTACTCCAATCACTCCAAAAGCTCAATTTACAAACGTGCTGTGCCGCATAATATAGGAAAAGAGAAGGAGCAGCTAAGCCACCCTTTAGCTTTGGGGTTGTCAGCTTAAGATAAGATCTGCGGATACTCTTCCCCTGCCATAGAAAGGAATTAAACATCCTCTGTAAGTTAGAAAACCACCTTCTCGAAAGGTACACCCCAAGCATACCAGGGGTATAATAATCTAGGCAGAATATTCATTTTAAGATATTCAACCTACCCCAAAGGGACAAAGAGAGCAATCGCCACCTGTCTAAATCTCCCGATATGGTTTGAACTAGGCTGCCTAAATTGTTCCTAATCATCATGCTCAGGTTTGTGCTAATGTTGATACCCAAGTATGTTAATGATTTTGCCTCCCAGCAAAAGCCAAAAGTCAGCAAGTCTGCCTTTATAACATTATGATTTAACGGAAGGATCTTCGTCTTTACTCGATTTAACTTATAGTAGGATACCTTGGAGAAAGAATCGATTTTGTCCAAGATAGCCGGGAGTGAAGTCTCCGGATTTTCAATGTGTAGTAACACATCATTAGTATAAACCGAGTGTATATAGTTGGTTTCCCCCACCTGTATACCTCTAATGAGCGGATTTCCTGCCAATCTGTGCAAGAATGGCTCTAGGTATAAGTTAAATAATAGCGGGGACAAGGGACATCCTTGCCTTGTGCCTCGCTCTAACTTTATTACTGGCGACAATATCCCGTTGCACTTAACTCTAGCAGAGGGAAAGGAATATAAAATTTGCACCCATCTCAAGAAAACCTCTGGTAAACCAAAGGCCGACAGAGTAGCAAATAGGTAATCCCAGGACACTCTGTCGAATGCCTTTCGGCATCCAAAGAGACGAGTACTGCCGGGGTTTTGGACTCTTTGGCCTCTGCGATAAGGTGTAATAGTTTCCTCAGGTGATCTTGGGGTGATCTCCCCACCATAAAACCCACTTGTTCCCTGCTGACCAGTTTGTCCATAACTTTGGACAACCTGTTGGCAAGAATTTTCGCCAAAATTTTAATGTCCGTATTTAGAAGAGATATAGGGCGATAGCTGTCCATACTAAAGGGATCCTTCCACTGCTTCAAAATTAATGAAATCGTCGCCTCTTGGAAACTTGGGTCAGATAGTCCATTGTCAAACCAATATTGGAAGACTTCCAACAAGATTGGCGATACTAAAGGAGACATACCTTGTAAAATTTCTGGGAACCCGTCAAGCCAGGGGACTTGTCTAAGGGCATCTGTTGGATAGCTTGATGGATCTCTAGAACCAAGAGTGGGGCACCCAAAAGGTCAGATCCCCTCAGCTAACTTTGGCAGTGCAACTGAACTGAGATATGAGATAATATCATCTGTTGAAGGTTTGATTCGGATCTACCGTGATATAACCTCTGGAAATACACCCCAAAGGCCTTCGACATTTCCCCGGTCCATGCAGACCTGGTCACCCTGCCCCATATGAATGCCCACTATGAAATGAACTGAGTCTAAATGACTTGATTCGGGTGATGAAGTAATCTCCCGGCTTTCTCCCCTATATCCAGATATTGGAGCCTCGTCCGGCAAAGGCCAGTTCCGCCTGCTGCAATATTAAACCAGAGTATTGAGCTTGCAACTGATGGAGCCTTGCCCAATTTGCCTCGGTCGAGAAATGGGATAGACTATTCTCTCGTCCCTGATCGGGTTAGTAGGGAGTCCAATTTCTCCTCTGAGCACGTTTCTTTCTAGAGGCTATCTTAATCAGCTCTCCCCTTAAGGAGCATTTTAAGGCAGCCCAAATTAGGTCACTCTGGACTACTGAGCCTTGGTTATCTTCCAAGAAGCGCTTGATAAACTCTTCAATGCGCCTCAGGGAGGATTCTTCCTTCAGCATCTGACAGTTTAGTCTCCATTGCGGAGAGCGTCTACACCCCAGGGCTAACCTGCATACCAAACTAACTGGCGCATGATCAGATATTACTCTAGCAAATATATCCGCCTGAGTTATACCGGGCATCGCAGATGAACTGACCAGAATGTAATCTATTAGTGAATAAGTCTTATGTACCGGAGAGAAAAAGGTGTATTGCCACAACACAGGATTAATTGTGCGCCAAGCATCGACCAAGGCGGCCTTGTTGATGAGATCCTTCAAGGCCCTTTGTGCAGGGGATAAGCCTCACCTCTCTTTACACGATCTATCTAGGTCATTCTGAAGAACTAAGTTCCAATCTCCCCCAATACCGTAAGCTTTTCAGGATCGGATACCACCAGACGCAACAATTTCATGAAAAAAAGCTGGGGAGTCACAATTGGGAAGAGCGTATATAGAGCCCAATAAAATCGGCTGTGATTCAAGCAGACCATGTACAATAACATATCTACCTTCAGGGTCCCAAATCTCGTTCACCAATTTAAAAGGAATGTTCCTAGCAATAAGGATGGCAACCTCCCCTTTGTGGATGTCCCTGCCCTCAAAAACTTGCGCTACCACGCCCTTCTGAAGTAATAGATGTCGCTCTTTTAAATGTGTCTCTTGAAGAAACACAATTTGCGCTCCCAATTGACGTAGGTGTCTTAATATAATTTGTCTCTTGACCCTATCCTTGGCTCCTTTAACGTTCCAGCTTATAAACTTGTATAAATTGCTCATTAAGCTCAATTGTATAATTAAAGGAGAGATGCATACAGAATGTCTTGGTAGGCTGTGCCACAACACTCCTTAAGAGTATTGCAAGCTCTCTGACTCAATACATCAAAGTTAGGCTCAGTCAAAACGTAACCTTGGTATCCCGACCCCCAATGCTCCAAATCAACCACATCCCTTTGAAGCCCAACCCATCCCCCCTTATAAAAATCACCTCAACGAAGCCCTCCCACCCCAAAACAATGCACGCATTCCGGTTCAAGGAACTGCCCTCCTAAACATAACACACCACATGATTCACCTCCAAACAGCCTGATCTGCTCGACCCCGGAGCTCCCCCAATGAAACCCACTACAATACAACTACTCGTGATATCGAACTAACCTCATTACAGGGATCTTGTGCCCTAACTATATAAAAGATTAACCCAACAAACTAGTGCCAGCTACTGTCCGAAAATTAACTTAAAGCATTAGCTGATCCTTCTTGGTGGTCTTAATAGACCAATACCAAAATTAATTAGCACCCAAGTGACCACTGACTCCTTGTACATATGTATATAAAAAAAAAAAAAAAAGGGGGAAGAGGAAAAAATCAAAGAAAATCCCTCGTATTCTGATCCTGGAGACAAGTCCAAAACACATGAAGTCACATAATATAAAAAATTAATTCAGAAGAACTATTATGAGACACTGCAGTTCTCCTATTTAGCCATCACAGTGCCGGGTGCTCAAGCTCAATGGTTCATCGCGCTGGCCAATGTCGATCCCAGGCTTCCACTCATGCCAGCTCCCTTGGAATGTCCAGTGACTTCTCTATATATAAAAAAAAAAAGGGGGAGGAGGAAAGGAGGAGAGGAAAGTCCATCATATTCAAATCCTGCAGATAAGTCCAGGCCACGTGAAGTCGCACACTATAAAGAGTTAATTCGGAGAGTTCAATATGAAGCTCTACAGTTCTCCTTTTAGCAACTCCAGTGGCAGGCACTCAAAAGTCGATGGATCACAACGTCAACCAATGCCGGTCCCAAGTCTCCACTCATTCCAACTCCCCCGTAGAACGGGGTTAATACTGCACGCTGTGCTCTCATGTAGGGTCCCTCCCCGATAGGTGGCCAGCCCCAAAAAAAAAAAAAAAAAACTAGCGGGGCTAATCTGAGTCGTATCTTCAGCCTAAAATGCCAGCGGCCCGAGATGAAGGAGTTAGTGAACTCAGAAGTGCCCAGAATCGCACAGTGACTTAGCCGCATAGTAAAAAATAATATAGGTCAACCTTGCCCACATCAGGAACACCGATAAACAACATAAAGATTCTGTCATGCATAACCGCAGACCGCCACCAGGTGGCGCAAGACATAACTCCTCCGACTGCCCCCAAGTATCATATTTAGGACTTCTTGGTATATCCCCCAGAGGGGCTAATTATTTATTCACTGAGGCCATCAGGATTCTCAACTAAAACAGTAAGATCGCCAGATGCAGAGTTCAAAACTAGAGAGAGAGATCACTAAGTATATTCACTTAAAGAGATCCAGGAAAATGACCTTCAACTCTTGCATTGCTTGTGCATAAGATTCGAATGATAGCCACTTCTCCTCATGTTTTACCAGCAGGATTGCAGGGTATTTAACCTTATATGGCTTAGATGCTGCCACCAGCTTAGAAACAATCAGGTGCAATTCCTGTCTTCGTACTCTCACCGAGTGAGGTAAATCCTGGACGATACGAATCTTCTTGCCCTCCCATAATAGCTCCTTCACATCCCTTGCTTTGGCGAGAACATGCTGTTTAAATAGTTCAAGAACCTCAAAATTAGTGGCCTGGGTGGCTGGCCCTGGGCAGGTGGCGGGCGCAAGGCTCGGTGGGCTCTCTCGATAACATACTCCCCGGGAGCGCCGGCTATTTTGTGGCAAAATTTCTGAAGAAAAGTAATTACTGCATTTCCTTCTTCCTTTTCTGGTATCCCGATAACTATTAGGTTATTCCTTCTACTGCGGCCTTCTAAATCCTCTAACTTATCTTCTAGTTTCTTCATTCTCCGTTTTACACTGACTAATTCTGTTTCGTTCCTGTCTTGCTTATTTTCCAACGAAGTAATCTTGACTTCTGTGTCCCCGACCCTTCTAGACAAAACATCCACCGCTTTTTTAATATCTTGCAAGTCTTCTGAAATAGGAACGGTCGTCTGGAGGCTGCATGATTTCCAAGAATCTGGTTTCCGACAAGGGAGTGTCGGATATGGGTAGCTTAGGAAGACTAGCGGCCTGCTGTTTGGCCCGCTTTGCAGCCTTCTCTTTCTCTGGTGTCCGGGGAGGCGAATGCCTCGGCTGCGCCTTCTTCATATAAATTTCCATTCGCTAACTGAATTCAGGCTCCGGATCACAGACCACAAGCGCACCACTCGTTTTGAGATGATTTGGCTATAGGAATACCGCTATAAAAAGCCAAAATGAAGAGGTTAACTGCGGAGCTCCGGGAGTACACTGTCTGCTCTCAGGCTGCCATCACGTGACCGCTGTTCTTAATCTTTTTAAACCTGTAGAAAACAGAAAACAGTCCCTCACGGTCTTTCATGCCCCCTTCCCCAACCCATACCCACACTCTGCACACCCTACCTCCCCACATACCCCATCCTATACTTACCTCTGAACCCCAGTGCGATGATCTTCGGTGAACCGGGAACACGTCTGCACTCTTCAAAGCCGACCACAAACTGAAGAAATGCCAGTAAGCTGTATAATGGCATAAATGGGTTTTTTCAACTTATGAGGATATCTCGGCCATGTTTGGGAATTTTTTCACCAAATGTTCAACATGGAGTTCTTGGGACCCCACCTCATGAACTCAGTCACAGTCATTTTGTCATTCCATCCCGAAAGGTGATTTCGCAGTCACTGCGTGGAACCACCTTTCTGGATTGATTAATGAAACAACAGTGTCACAATTCATGAGGAAGGCCCCCAAAAACCCTATGTTGAAAATTTGGTGAAAGAATTCTCAAAAATGACTGTTTTACAAGCGTGCATTGTGCAGTTCCTATGCACGCTCGAAACTTCAAGAATTTTTAATATTTTCACTCCAGATTTTCAACATTATCATTTTACCACACCTCCTTATGAACAGTACAGCTGTCAATTTCACATCTCACCTGAAATGTGTTTTCACACATGTAGTGCACAATTTATTTTTTTATTTTGTTGACCAGCTAAGTGCACTAGACAAATCCTGCCTATTTTCAGGCACAACCCAGGGGATACAGATGAATGCCAACTGACCTTGAACCAGATTAAGCTGTTGGTGGTATTTTTAGTGAATGAGAGAAATTTGGCCAGGACACCAGGGAAATTTCCCTACTCTTTTTGATAAGTGCCATGGGATCTTTAACATCCACCTGAGCTACCACCAATCCAGGCAGATGGGACCTTGGCTTAACATCTCATCCGAAAGGCAGCACCTCAGAAGTGTAGCACCTGTCTCATGCTGCACTACAGTGTCAGTACTGGGATATGAACTCAAGTGCCAGATGTGGGAACTGAACCCACAGCTCTCTGATCTCCCTGCCTCAGAGGCAAGTGTGCTACCTACTGAGCCACTGACACTGCTATCATTTTTCACATCCTGGCCAAAATGTGTTTTCACACTTCCGGCACAGAATAGCATAGTTGCTGGGGGGTTTGGGACAGATTAAGAAAATTACAGTGACACTGTTCAAGAGCAGAAGTCCCAAAATGCCTATGTTGAAAGTCTGGTGTAAAAAAATTCCCAAAATAATTACATTACGGGTGTGCGTTGCACAGTTTCTACACACGCTTGTGACTTCACCATTTTTTTTTATATTTTTATTCCAGATTTTCAACATTACCATTTTTTTTGCACCTCCTCATGAGCAGTACAGCTGTCATTTTTCACATCCTGTTTAAAATGTGTTTTCGCACCTGTGGTGCCAAATGGCACAGTCGCTGTGCAAAATCCCTTTTCGGCTAACAAACTGATGGTGTCACTATTCATGCGGTGGGGTCACAAAAAGCCCATGTTGAAAACTTGGAGTAAAAATACCAAGAAACTCCCAGGGTGTTAGGGTTTCCAACCATAACGCCTTACTCTATAGGGACTGACAGGCATCAGGGATGTGACTTGGGACTGTTGACAGTAATGTTCACGCCATTCAACCCCCACCCCCACCCTGCAGCCAGTGACAGGCATCGAGGTGCACCTTGGACTCTTTGGCACCAGAGTTCACTCCATTCTCCTATACTTCACCCATTTCAGCGTATTTCCTTATGGAATGAGGTGAGTGTAAAGCCCAAACACCCCAAGGCACACCTCAACACTTATCAGTGTCTGCAGGTTAGGGTGAGGTGAAATGTCATGACCATTATGGGCGACAACCCAAAGGCACACCCCAATGCCTGTTCATCTCTGCAGGGTGGTGGTGGAGTTGGCGTCAGTTCAATATTTCACTGCCATTCCTATACTGCATCTGTCTAACTCCTGCACATTCACTGCTAATGCCAGCAAGCAACCATTCGGCATTGACAAATGCTTGTTTTTAGGATGCTTTCCCAAAGTGACCTCCAGTGTTGCCCTATTCCTTGCCTACCTGAAACCTTGCTGCAGGCTCCCCTTGATGAACTAATGGAGGAGCTCCTGTTCCTTTTGCTTCATCACTGATGTACTTCGGTACATCGCTCCTACTGCACCAGGAGTTCCGTACACCCCGATCAATTCAGGATTTTGCAGCAACTCTGCATCTTTTCCTTTGTGCTCCCTGAGTGTCGGTCAGTCTCCTTTCACATCTGGGAAGGCATACCTTGATATCCTTTTGGGAAAAAATCAAGCTCTTTGGACCTTCTTCATTGTTCAATCTGTGGGCGTGTTCTACATTTTTTACTGATGTGGTTCTCGCTTGCTTTAGGGCACAATTTGCCAGCTCCCCACAGTTCGATTGAGGTGCCTATTTCGAACTTTAGAGAGTGATTTTCCTGATTAGCCGGAGTGTGAACAAGGCATCCTGCTGGAGCGCTCCTAGGAGTTTGTTTTCCCCTGGACTTCTTCATTTTTTATCCTGGACTTTTCCATCAGTGGGGACTTAGTTTTGCAAGTGTCACTCCTTATTTACTGGCTTGCCTGTAATTTTCTCTTAGCTGGGGGTTACTCAATGGATTAATCATGGTATGTTAAGATGATGTCTGGGTTTCTGGGTCCCAACCTGTTTCAGGGGATCTTTGCTCTATACAGAGGGATGTAGGAATTCGAGCCTTTGGATCCATTCCTATTATTCCTCCATAGCCATTCCTAGTTCAGATTTCTGTATGGTTCCCTATTCCAGAGTGTAGTTACTTCAAGTTGCATTGGCAGGTGGTGGTGGGGGGGTCTTTGGGAGTGGTAATGTTGCTGAAGAGGGTGGACTTCACAAGCTGGGTCTGGGAAGGGAGCTCCCATGACCTGCCTTTAAGGGGAGCAGTAGCCCCTTTTCATGTCTCAACAGTTTCTCCGTCATTGATTTCTGGCAGCTTTATTTTACTACCTTATGGTTTGGAGAGTATACCCTCAGCTATATGTGGTACTTACTACTTTTTACTCCCCGGGGTCTTATCCTCTATGTTACAGTCCAGGTCCTGGGAAACTTTTTATGGCTTATCTCTGGGAAGGTTCCTTTCCAGTCTCTTATAGTTAGAATCACTTTTGAGGAGGAAATTTAGGATGGGATTATACTGATCTTTTATTGTAGGTTGAGGCCCGGATATTCAAAGGTGTTGCACCCTGGTGGGATATTAAGAAGGCTGCCTGGTGCAGCTCAAATCCCGATGCACCAGGGTTCAATGATAATATATGTGGTGCAGATGCAGGGAGCGTGCCCATGCATATGCAGCACATCCCGATACTCAGCCTGGGATGTGCAACGCATATGCCGGCATGCCCCTGCACTGCACCGCATGGGGGGGCTCAAAGGTGAGCCCGTTCAGAGTAGGAGCAAATCCCGGCCACCCACAGGTGGGCTGCTGTATTGCAGGGTGCAACACAGCAGCCCAGCTGTGGTTGGTCACCCGCCCGCCCAGAACACTGTCCGCAAGCACTCACAACCCTGGTGGTCTAGTGGAACCCCCACCTGTAGCCATGATCATGCAGTATATGTTTATGATACATCCCTGGTAGTCCAGTGGCCCCCCCAGTCCCCGATACCCCAATGAGTATGAAACAAGACCATCCCTGGTGGTCTAGTGGTCCCCCCTCCCACCTGAGTCCCTGAAAAATGGCAATATGATGTCCCTGGTTGTCTTGTGGAACCCTCCCACCCACCCATTGCCATGATCGCAGTAAAATGCTGTATCATAATGCTCTGGTGATCCAGTGGCACCCCCACCCCACCCACACAGAAACCCATGCCCACCCGCTCCCCCATCATCGGTACGTGCGGCTGCATCCCCACCCGCACTGCCTGGCCAGGTACAGTATGGGCTGTAAGCCATTGGTCCCCAGTGTGGACCAATGGGCTTGCAGGGCATACTGTACTAGACAGTCCCAAATCTGTGAATGACTCCATTCACATATTTGGGACTGTCTAGAGGCAGTATAGCGCAGTGGTTTAAGGCTCTGAGCTGCAAATCTGGAGACCTGGGTTTGAATCCCACAGTCCCCACTTGCATGCTGTGCCCCTGAGCAAGTCATTTAACTTCCTTGTGCTCCCAGGTTGCATCTGTAAACAAGCTTTCAGCTTAGTGTGCCACTCCTGGTTAAACAATTGAAAAAAAAAAAAGACCACCAGGGATGGTCTTGTTTCATACGTATGGGGGATTGGGGGGGGCCACTAGACTGCTAGGGATGACTTCATTAACATATACCGTGTGATCACAGTTATGGGGCCGGGGATGCCCCAGGATCCCCACAGCACACGTCATGTTGTGCAGGGCGCCAGGCGCAAGTCGCCGGCCTGCCCTGCGTAAGCATGCAAATGGAGCCATAATGACATGCAAATGGCCCCATTTGTGCCTTGCATACAGTACATTATGGCCTCATTTGCATGACCCCTGCTGAATATCACAGGTGATGTGCCCAGCACAACTGCACTTGCGCTGGCGCATCCTCATGCTCTCTATCTGTGGCTTGTGCCAGAGCAGTGCCACTGAACCATGTGCAGTTTGTGCGCTGCCTGTGCCATATTCAACGATGCTGTGCCATGGTGCAGCACAGTTGAATATCACCTGGATCTAGCCCCAGCGCATCACAGTTGCACTGCACCCAGGCTTGCACCACTGCCTGGTGCAGTCTGAATATCCCAGCCATGGTGTTTTACCATCTTTATTGAGTTTAGTGGGGATGAATGAGGGTGTTGGGGTGTTTTTATTTTTCTGGGATTTGTGTGTCTTTCTCACATATTGGCTGTTTATTGGTCTAGGATTGTTACATTTGGGGAGGGGGGTTTACTGGGGACTGTTAGTATTTTTCTTTTTTTGTTTTAGGGAACTTACATCTAGGGAGTGGGGTGGGGGTGTTCTTATGTTTTACTTTTCATAATACAGAGTTAACTTTTTCATGTTATTTGCTTGGATTTTGGAACGTGAGGGGGAGGATGCAGAGTGGATCCCTCTTCATACATTACATTTACTGTTACTGTATGACGTGTTTTATTATGTCTTTTTGCTAATATCGGATGGCTAATTATCCAGTTTGCTTCTTGGAATGTGAAAGGTGAAAGGTGTTAGGTCCCCTGTTAAAAGTTTTGAGACATTTGTCACAATTACATTGTCATGTAATTTTTTTGCAAGAGACACATTTGTCAGAGTCTGAGGGGGTCTATTATAGACAATTTGTGGAGCAGGTCTTTGCTTCTGGGAACAGTACTGCCAGTAGGGGAGTTGCTGTTCTTTTACATAGGAGCCTTAATTTTCAGTGGTATATTCTTCTCCGCGGCATCCTGGATCATGTGGTGGTGGTGGTCTTAGGTTGTGTTTATGGCCCTAACTTGGGAGACCCCTCCTTTTCCATGGAGCTTGCCTCTCTTTTGGGCCCTTTTCTTCAAATCCCTCTGATCATTTGGGGTGACTGGAACGTTTCTCTTACACAAGCTTTGGACCGGTCTGGGAGATCCCCTTGGGGCTGTCCCCTGCCAAGCGTTCTTTGCGTGAGCTAACATACTAACATACTATTTGCCAGCAGATTAGGCCTTATGGTCTATCGAGTCTGCTCGAACCTTAGATCCTTAGTTGGGTGCCAAGGCCCTCCCATCCCTTGTGCTCCAGAAACCCCTATCATCCATCCCCACCCCCCTGGGACAGGCCATCATCTGATACATCCACTTTCTGTGTCTGTCCCACCCTCTCTTGAAGCCCTCCATTGTGGATCTCTGAACCAGCTCACCAGGCAGTGCATTCCAAGGGTCCACCACCCTCTCAGTGAAAAACCTCCTCCTCTTCCCCTCACCCTTCCACCTTCCAACTTCAAACCATGCCCTCTGGTGATACCTCCCTGCTTTAGTCTAAAGATCCCCTCCATGTTTACCCTATTTACTCCCTTGAGGTATTTGAAGACCTCAATCATGTCCCCCCTGTCTCTCCTCTCCTCCAATGAAAACAGGCAGAGCTCCTCAAGTCTGTCCTCATACGTCAAATCCCCTAGCCCTCATATCATCTTAGTTGCCCTCCTCTGTACCCTCTCCAGGAGCTGTATGTCCCTCTTCAAGTGTGGTCTCCAGTACTGTACACAGTACTCAAGATGTGGTCTAACCAGTCCATTGTACAGCGGCAGAATCACTTCTTTGCTCCTGGAGGTGATCCCCCTTACGATGCATCCCAACATCCTGTTTGCCTTGCTAGCCACTCTCCTGCACTGCTCAGAGTTATTCATACATGCATCCACCATGAACCCTAGGTCTTTTTCCCCTATTGAGGCCTCCAGTGCCTCCCCTCCCAGGGTGTACCTGTGTTTAGGGTTTCCCCGACCAAGATGCAACACCTTGCACTTGGTGATATTGAAATTTAATTTCCATGTGTGAGCCCAGCTTTCCAGGGTTCACAGAGCTCTGTGAGGTCTTTGAATTGTGTGACCCCTGCAACTCTTGCATGCCCAGGACAGAAAATATACCTTCACCTGTCCATGACTCTTACTCTAGAATTGATTATATTTTGACCCTGCAGCAGACCATTCTTTGGCATGGCTGAAGCTTTCCTTGTCCCCTCATGTTCAGAGGGAGTCCTCTTGGTGGTTAAATAATTAGTTCCTCAAACATAAATATATTATTGACAGCATCAGGTTGCAAATATCGATATTTCAAGACCATAGCTCTGGCTCCATTGGGCAAAGAGATCTGGAGTATTGTGCTCTTAAATGTTTTCTGAGAGGAGACTTCATTAGACTGGCCTCTAAGAGGAAACATATCTGGACTAAAGAAGCAGCTTCACTTCTGGCCCATATCACCACTCTAGAACTGTCCCTGTCCCCCCACACTCTGGAAATGACCCACCGGGAATTATTATCTCTCCGGGATCGATATGCAGACCTCCTCCGTGATAAAGTGAATATTCCATATTAAAGACTCACTCTACTTACATTGACCAAGGTGACAAAGTGGGCCCCTTGCTAGCTCTTCGACTCAGGCGACATGAGGCGTCCCACTTGATCCCCTCCATTGAGTCCACAGATGGTACTATTAGGACTTTTTGCCCCTTGACATTGCAAAATAATTTGAACTATATTATAAGGAGTTATATGGCCCAATGTCTAATCCTTCACTTTAAAGTCTCTCCAGGTTCCTTTTTTATTTTGAAAAACCAAAAAGATAAAGGGGAGTGAAGCTATCCAAAGGATGTCACTGAACTTGTTTCAAAATATTATAGATTCACTCAACCCCAGTGTTGAATCTAAATTTTAAACTGTAATTTTAAATATTCTCTCTTTTTGAGTTTAAATATAAAATGCTTCAAGTAAATCAATGCATAAACCAATGTGTTTTAGGTACATATAGAAATATATTTAAGAAAACATTTCTAAACAAAGAATTTTACACAAGTGTATTAAAACATATTTTCGTTATATATTTTTTTTCAGAATGCATACTTTAGCTCCATGTCTGATGAAGGAACATTTATGAAGTTCTGAAACGTTACTCTACAAAAATAAAACATTTTGGGAGCTCATCTGAAAAAGTTACCTAAAACACATTGGTTTATGCAACAATTTACTTGAAGCATTTTATATTTAAACTCAAGATGAGGTAGTCTTTATAGCCAGGCAGTCTTCAACAGACCACCTCTAAAAGCTTTGCCACATTTTTTCCACATCCTGGGATTCTGTGACGCTAATGGCTCTGGTTTCTCTGGACACGGAAAAAGCTTTTGACAGGGTTAACTGGGACTTTCTATTTTTCACTCTTGATCAGTTCGGCTTTCTCCTGTCATTCATTCATTGGATTAAAGTCTTATATTCGAACCCCAGAGCCTGTATCTATTGTAACAGGGTTTTCTTTGTCCACCTTTATCCTGCATTCAGGAATCCGACAAGGCTGTCCCCTTCCCCTGTTGTTATTTAACTTATATCCAGAGCCTCTTATTAGGAAACTTAAGATGGCTCCCAGATTGTCTGGAATCGAAATTGGCTCTAAGAAATTACGGTTGTCAGTGTACGTGGACGATATTTTGTTGCATATTTCCCACCCTCAGGAGTCCATTCTCATGGCTCTTGCAGTTATTAAAGACTTTGGATGTTTTTCCAATTATAAATTAAATCTAGACAAGTTTGAAGTCTTACCCCTTACCCCTTACCCCTACAGTTAACAAAGTGGATATTGTCTCCCTAGGTCTAAAATGGGCTCCCCAACATATCAAGTATTTGGGTGTTTATCTTACAAAGAATGAATCTTTATTACGAAAACATAATCTTGATGACTTATTTAGGTACTTTGCAGAGTGATCTTACTCGCTGGAAATCCCTACCACTGTTCCTATGGGAGAGGATCAACATGGTTAAAATGAATATTCTTCCTAGGATATTTTATCCTCTCAACATGTTGAATATTAATCTCCCACTCATCTGGTTCCACCGATTGCACAGATTCATCTCTGACTTTGTGTGGTCAGGGAAAACTCCTTGGAGATCGTATTTGAAACTGGCTGCCCCAAACACTGTGGAGGACTCTGCCGACCATACTTTCCAGTATATTATTTTGCCAGCCATTTGAGTAAAATGTTTCAGTGGTTCACTCTTCCTCTCCCATTGGGACTCTTTCCTGATTATGTTCCCATTTGACTGGCATTAACATCAGAATTAATACTCAATTTGGGGGTTACAGTTTCCACATTGTTCTTTACCTCTGAAGTTAGTACCCCAAGTTTTGAGACATACAATTATTGTTGACATAATTAAGGTTTACTCACAATTTTGCTCAATGTTAAAATATGAGTGTCATAGAGATGTTTCTCAACCTCTTATGAGGAACCCCAACTTTAAGATTGGAGGGCGGATGTTGTCTGAGTCGTGGCTGCCCCAGCTTCAGGACACTAGAATTTGTGACTTGCTCCCAACAGGGGACTCTCTTGTCTTCCCAAGAGATCTCAACATTATTCCACCTGGCTGGCAATCAGGTCTTTAAGATATTCCAGTTGAGACATATGTTAATCTCATGGCTTGGGTCAGATCATTGGGAGATTGATAGCAGTGACCTCCTCCTCTCTATCCAGGACCGGTCCTCTAAACCGCATGCAGTGGCCACCCTTTACTTGCTAATGTTTTCTCACTTATTTCCAAAGCTGGATGACTCTTCTGTGCTATGGAACATGGTTTTCCCTTTGGATGTGTCTCAGTGGCAGAAGATTTGGAGAGACGTTTATAGATTTACTTCTCAAGATAATCTTAGACTTACACAATTTCGGCTCCTGAATCCCATGTATTTTATGCCCTTGAAAATGGCCAAAATGGGTAGGATTCAATCTACCTTATGTTTCAGATGTGGACAGGCAGATGGATCTTTCTTACATATCTTCTGGCACTGTCCCAAGGTTGTTCCCTTTTGGCACAGCATCGAAGATAAAGCTGACCCTCTATTAGGCTTATCTGGTCTTTTTATCCTGGAGGTGTGTATCGTCGGTGACTATGCTCAGGTCCCGGTAAGAGAGAGAGAGGAGATATTATATAGCCCTCATTGCTCTTTCAGTTAAGAGGGTAGTTTTCCATCATTGGCTTGATCTGGCAGTGGTTTCCTACCAAGAGTGGCTGCAGGAGCTCCTGTCAAACCTCAGGGTGGAACACATGACAGTGAGCCTCTGCAGTTGACTGTCTCTCTTTGAGAAACATTTGGGCAAGTTACACACATTCTGTATGCTGTAGAATCCTCCTGGCTTTTTGCACTTTTGATTGGGATTGACACCTATTGGGAGTTTTCCCCTATTTACTTACTGTAGTCTTTCTTTCTTTCTTAGGTATTATATTGTTTATAGCTTGTTGGTCTCCTGGGGTGGAGTGGGTGGCAGGGAGGGGGACTGTTTTTTTTTTCTTAATTGTATTTACATTGTCTGATATCTACATCTTTTGTCTGACTCTTGTTTATACTAAAGTTTATTACATTTCAAAAAATGAACTGGACATAATGCTAAAGCTGAGGTTTCACCAGTGAGCAATACAGTGGCAACACTACTTCCCTACTCCTGCTCAAAATCCCCCTCCTTATGCATCCTGGTATCCCACCTGTTTTGCCTACTGCCTTGTCCCACTGCTCTGCCACCTTGAGATGATCAGATATGATTACCCTAAGGTCTATTTCTTGCTTGGTGACTATAAGTACCTCCCCCCATCTTATACACATTTTCCATATTTCCCTGCCCCAGATGCATGACTTTGCTCTTTTTGGCATTGAAACTCCCATTCCAGTTCCTCAGCAGTGTCACTTATGAAGACACTGAAGAGGGTAGGACCTAGTACCGATCCCTGTGGCACCTCGTTGGTCACTCTCCTGCCCCCTGAGTGACTGCCATTTATCACCAACTTCTGCCTTCTATCCTTCAGCCAGTATGACACCCTGCTTACCACCTTCTCTCCAACCCTTAGGCTGCTAAGTTTCTTTATTAGTCTCATGTGCAGCACAAAGCAGAAGTACTACTGTAATTTAAAGTTTTAATCTTTTTCTGCAGTCCCTCCCCGCTTTCAGATCCTCACTATCACACCCCTTGCTTTACTCTTGTCACTTATGCCTGAAGACAAACTTATCCTCCTTTTTGACTCTTTGGCAGTCCTCTCCTCTATTTGTGCCTTAGCTGCCCTCACCCTCCTTCCTGCCTCCCTTTGTTTACCCAGATATACCTCCCTGTCCACCTATTTCTGTGACTCCTTGTGGGAGGTGGCTATGGTGGTAAGGGAGAAAAACAACAGCTTTTAGGAGTTAAAAGTGGACTCCTTGTACATCCTAAAAGCTGTTTTTTTCCTCCCTTACCACCTTAGCCACCTCCCTCAAGAACTATAGTCGCCTCTTCCTCCTCCTACCCTTGCTTGCTTCCTTCAAACAGCATGCTGTTGCCCTAGCTATCCCCTTCATGATCTTTTTGCATTGGATCTCCACTCCCTCTTGTCACCCCCTCCCAGGTATTTACTGAGGCAGTCTCTCATTTCTTTAAAATCTACCCTCCTGAAGTCCAGGATCCTCATCCTAGAGAGGTTTTTCTCTTGCCCAAACCATATGCTAAATCACACCATGCAGTGATGACTTGTACCCAGGGGACTATACCCTGTCATGTCTGCAGTGCTATCCCTGATCATAAGTACCAGGTCCAGTACTGCCCCATCTCTAGTGGATTCTGTTACCAGCTGCCTGAGAAATGTCCCCTGTAGGGAATTGAAGACAATTCTGCTCCTTGTTGTAGCTGCAGCCTGAATGCTCCATTCTGCATCCAGCAGATTAATGTCCCCCATAATCAATACCTCCCCTTTGCTTGCCATTCTCCCAGTGGTCTCCCTAAAACTCGGTAGGCAGTACACCACCCCTATGAGGATAAAGGCCCCTGAACCTTGTCTCTAAGCAGAACCATAGAACCTGCAGCCCTTCCTTATCACCCTGGTGACCCTGTGACCCTGTATCCTCATCACCTTTTTACCTTCCCAGATATATAAATATAATATTATATTATATTATATTATATTATATTATATTATATTATATTATGGTAGACGGTAGTGCTATTATAGTTAGGTTGAGAAGCCATTTACATATTAAACCCAAAATTTTGCACCTTAATAACTTTGCAACTGTTTGATGGATTTACCTAAAATTTGGAATACACGATCAAGACCCATATGCCTTGGGATCTGCCAGGTTTTGTACTGGTCAGATACACAGCTGCGGAGTTATTAAGCATGATCTGCGCATGCATTTATGCTTTTTCTGGAATTCTACGGTCGCGCCTACAGGTCGCACAGTTTACGCGACCAGCCCGAAATCTTCAGGGAACATGTGGCCAGGGTCCCTGATGTGCCTTCAAAGATTTCATGAAAAAATATTAAACTGTTCAAAAGTTATTGCAGTCCGAACTTCTGTTTTTCCCATAGGATAACATTACGTTCGCCACACCTTTGAGGCCCATTATCAACGGTGCAAGATACAGATTTTTGTCAAAAATTATAAGGGCTACATATAAAACTAGCCAGGAAAGTGATAATACATATGACTTTTAAATTTTTTTTCTGTGTCGTACGGTTACTGAAATATAAGCAATTTACTATTGCAACTACTGATTTTTGTGTTCCGAGAGTCATTATTTTGCATACATTCTTTCTACTCACTGTCTTTCTCTATACAGCTTTTTGGGAAAATCAGCCTGTGCGCTTACATTACTCTTACCATTACCATTTCTGCTTACGGTTTCGTACCCGGTTTACTTACCGTTCACGTTTACGCCACCATGTGCGTTACCCTTTGCGTTTTCATTTGCGATTGCGTTTCCATTGTTTTTAACATTTCTGTCTACAGTACTGTTCCTCTTTCTGTTTCACTTTGTGTCACCATGCGCATAACGATTTGCGTTTGTGGGCACAATGTTACAATGAGACAAGACATCACCCCCGCGCTCCCGCCGCTGCATTACATTCACTATTTCTCATTATCATTCTCAAAAAGAAGGGAAATTAGAGGCAAAAAACCCCATTTAATGCATCAGTTAGAGTTGTTCCACAGCGACAAAAGCGACGAAACCCCCATTGCACTCCTCCAGCCCACCCCCTCCAACTGGAATCGGGGTGTGCATTGGGGTCATCGGTCCTGTCACCCCATTCTCCTATTCCTCAGCTTCTTTCCACATGTGATGGGGTGACACTTAGTTTTTTGCCTCTAATATATATATATATATATATATATATATATATATATATATATATATTATACAATAGGGGTGAGCATGTAACCTTGACAGTGGTGGTCCAGTGAGGTACAGGTAGCAGTCAGAGAAAAGAAGGCGGCCTACAAAAAATATAAAACAACAAGAGGGGATAGGGATAAGGAAATGTACCAGCTTGCATCTAGAAAAGTCACCCGGATGGTGAGGGGAGCAAAGTCCAGTAAAGAGCAGAGGCTGGCACAGGGAATACATGGAGGGGAAAAGGGGTTCTTCCGGTACATTGGGGAGTGGAGAAAAACTAAGGGCCATCTCAGCAGATTGAGATCAGAAGGAGGGTGGGTGGAAGAGGCAAGGGACCAAGCAGAGGTATTTAACAAGTACTTTGCCTCTGTGTTCACTAGGGAGGGGGATGGGATATCTACAAAGCAAGGCATGAAGGGGATAGAAGCGGCAGTGAGTGGGATCAGGGGAGCAACAGAAATGGAGCAAGAGGGAGGGAGAGGTACCCCAGGGGTGTCACATCTGGATAAGGATAAAAAGGCCAGTGAGGTGGAGGGGACGGATGATGCTATCTCTGCCAAAAGGGGGTGGTTAGCCCTCAAGGCCCTAAAGAAAGACAAATCTCCTGGGCCGGATGGCATTCATCCGAGAGTACTATGGGAATTGGTGGACATACTGGCTGCACCCCTGGCGGAGCTCTTCAACAGGTCACTTGAGACAGGGAGGGTACCTAGGATTGGCTAGAGGCACATGTGGTGCCAATCCACAAAGGGGGTTGAGGAAGTACCAGGTAACTATAGACCCATCAGTTTGACCTCGGTGGTGGGAAAATTAATGGAGAGTATACTAAAGAAACAATTGGGGGTGTACTTGGAGGAGGTGGGAGGTCTGGATAGTCGGCAACATGGGTTTGTGCCAGGTAGATCATGTCAAACCAATCTTGTGGAGTTCTACGAATGGGTAACATCAGAACTGGACAGGGGAAAGCCTGTGGATGTATTATTCTTGGACTTCAGCAAGGCGTTTGACTCTGTCCCCCACAATGGTCTGGTGGAGAAACTGATGGGGTTAGGAGTAGGCCCTTTGATGGTCAGAAGGATTGAAAACTGGCTAGCTGGATGCACCCAGAGAGTAGTGGTCTATAGGGAGCTCTCAAACCCTAGAGGTTGGTAGTGGGGTACCGCAGGGCTCGGTCCTGGGTCCGATCCTGTTTAATGCATACATATCGGACATCAGGGAGGGTATAGGGTCTGAAATGAGTCTCTTCGTGGATGACTCCAAGATGGGAGCAGTAGTTGAGGGAGAAGAGGGAGACTGGCCCTGCAAGGGGACCTGGACACCCTGGAAAGCTGGGCTCACACATGGAAATTAAATTTCAATATCACCAAGTGCAAGGTGTTACATCTTGGTCATGAAACCCTAAACACAGGTACATCTTGGGAGGGAGGCGCTGGAGGCCTCAATAGGGAAAAAGACCTAGGGGTCATGGTGGATGCATGTAAGAATAACTCTGAGCAGTGCAGGAGAGCAGCTAGCAAGGCAAACAGGATGTTGGGATGCATTGTAAGGGGATCACCTTTAGGAGCAGGAAGTGATTCTGCGGCTGTACAATGGACTGGTTTAGACCACACCTTGGGTACGTGTACAGTACTGGAGACCACACTTGAAGAGGGACATACAGCTCCTGGAGAGGGTACAGAGGAGGGCAACTAAGATGATATGAGGGCTAGGAGATTTGACGTATGAGGACAGACTTGAGGAGCTCTGCCTGTTTTCATTGGAGGAGAGGAGAGACAGGGGGGACATGATTGAGGTCTTCAAGTACCTCAAGGGAATAAATAGGGTAAACATCGAGCAGATCTTTAGACTAAAGCAGGGAAGTATCACCAGAGGGCATGGTTTGAAGTTGGAAGGTGGAAGGGTGAGGGGGGAAAAGAGGAGGAGGTTTTTCACTTAGAGGGCGGTGGACCCTTGGAATGCACTGCCTGGTGAGCTGGTTCAGAGATCACAGTGGAGGGCTTCAAGAGAGGGTGGGACAGACACAGAAAGTGGATTTATTAGATGATGGTCTGTCCCAGGGGGGTTGGGATGGATGATAGGGGTTTCTGGAGCACAAGGGATGGGAGGGCCTCGGCACCCAACTAAGGATCTGAAGTTCGAGCAGACTCGATAGACCGTAAGGCCTAATCTGCTGGCAAATAGTATGTTAGTATGTATCTCACTGCAGTGAAATAACTCTGTGATGACATAGACACTGTGGGTTTATTTCCTCATAAACCCACAGTG
Organism: Neoceratodus forsteri; assembly: GCA_016271365.2. Lineage (NCBI taxonomy): Eukaryota > Metazoa > Chordata > Ceratodontiformes > Ceratodontidae > Neoceratodus > Neoceratodus forsteri. The sequence goes on along the minus strand of CM057452.1, from coordinate 137,706,114 downwards.
TCTACATCACCAACAAATATACTCACAATGGTGATGTCACCAGTCAGGCTATCTACACTGCAGCCTGCATGTAATAGCTTCACAGTTTCTCTTTCTCACTGAATCCTGCAACTAACTCAATTAGCATTGTAAAAGACAAACACCTGTGTCCCATAGTTATTCTGACAATCCTAGCACATTACTGTGCTGATCTAATCTTCAAACCAGCCTCCATCATAAACCAGTTTCTCTTTCTGAGTGCTGACTGCAACAGTTTCTCTGTCTCAGTGAAGCCTGCAACTTACTGAATAAACTGTCTCTCACTCCTAGCTGCAGGTAACACAATTATCATTGCAAATCACACGCACCTGTTCCTCATACTATCTAACACTCCCAGCCTATTCAGAAACACTTACACACACACTCAGACCACACACAAACAGTGCTGTCAGTATAGCCTAGAGGTTAGAGTAACAAGCACTAAACCAACTTCCTACATCCAGCAGCCCAGACCAGTGTTTAATTCTCACAACTTCTATTTCAATACAGTGTGACTCTGAACAAATCACTTAACTGTCCAGTGCTCCCAGGTCCCCCTCCCAAAAAAAACTTACCCAATTACCAAAATAAACAGGGAGAGAACACAGAAAAAAATGTTCCTTAAATGTACTAGTCCTATTGTATATATTGCACACATGATGTGCGACTTGTGGAATATGGCAAACATTTGCACTCGTGCAGAGTAAACTGCAATAATATCACTCGTGCCTTAGGCACTTGTGATATTATTTCAGTTCACTCTGCACTCGTGCAAATATTTGCCATATTCCACAGTCACCCATCATGTATCCTCTCTCTCTCTCTCTCTCTCTCTCTCTCTCTCTCTATATATATATATATATATATACACATTAGAGGCAAAAAAATCCATTCAATGCATCAGTTAGGGTTGTTCCACAGCAACAAAAGCGAGGAAATTGGATGTTAGGGTTGAAACCTCCCTTGCACTCCTCCAGCCCACTCCCCAACCCGCATCGGGGTGCACATTGAGGTCGTTGACCCTAATTCTCACCCCATCACATGTGGAGAGAAGCTGAGAAATAGGAGAATGGGGTGAGAGTTAGGACCGATGACCCCAACGCGCTCCCCGATGCCAGTTGGGGGTTGGGCTGGAGGGGTGCAAGGAGGGTTTCAACCCTAACATCTAATTTCCTTGCTTTTGTCGCTGTGGAACAACCCTAACTGATGCATTAAACAGAGTTTTTTGCCTCTAATTTCCCTTCATTTTGAGAATGATAACTAGAAATAGTGAATGTAATGCAGTGGCGGGAGCGCACGGCCTGCCACATGATGTCTTGTCACATAGTAACACGGTGCCTGCAAATGCAAATGGTAATGCGCATGGTGATGCAAAGCAAAACAGAAAGAGAAACAGTACTGTAGACACAAATGGTAAAAATAACGCAAGCACAAATGAAAATGCAAAGGATAACGCACATGGTGGCGTAGACGGGAACGGTAAGTGAAACGGGTACGGAACCACACACGCAAGCAGTGAGGGTAACAGTAATGTAAGCACACAGGCTGGTTTTCCCCAAAAGCTGCATAGAGAAAGACAGTGAGTGCAAAGAATGTATGCATAATAATGGGTCTCAGAGCAGAAAATGAGGAGTTGGAGTACTAAATTGCTTATATCTCAAGAACCATACGACGTAGAAAAAAAATGTAAAAGTCATATGATTTATGACTTTCCTGGCTAGTTTTATGCTTAGACTCCATTAGGGGGCTAAGCATTTTTCTGATGAAAAGTCCGATTGCATCTGCTTCAGATACGGGCCCTGAAAGGCGCTGTATAACCGTAATGTTATCCTATGGAAAAAAGAGAGTTCAGAGTGCCATAACTTTGCGCTCTGTAATATTTTTTTCACCAAACTACCAAAAGACACATCTGTGGGATGTTGGATTTCTTCCTCCAAATTTCAGTGTAAAAGACCAAACCATTATTTTGCAGCAGGGTGGCAAAAAATTCCTGTCATGCAGCGGACGCCGCAAATGTTAGTCTATGGGAAAAAGTGTCAACTTCGGAGTACCATAACTTTGCATCCATGCAATATTTTGTCACCAAACTACAAAAATGCACATCTGTGAGATGTTGGCTGCCTTCCCTCCAAATTTCAGCCCAAAAGACCAAACCGTTCATTTGCTGCAGGGTGGCAAATAATTCCTGTTATTTTGGGCATAGTGTGGCAAAGGAGTGTCGTGATTTGCGAAAGCTTTCACAAATATTTGCGACACTTTCATGAGTGTGACACTACTTTGTGACACTACTTTTTCCAGAAATTGGAAAAACATATTTCTAGGGTGCTTAACCTCAAAATAAAGACATGCCTAGCATCCTCAGGGTCCGACTAGGTAAACACAAAACGAATTGTGTTGCTAGAGGGTCCCAAATTTAAATGCCAAGCATTTTTATGATCAGCAACTGAAAACAAAATGGCAGATTTGGGCCACTACTAGGGCCATTTGCGACACTAAAAAGTGCATTTGCGACACTGTCAAACTTTTTGTTAACTTTTCCCATTGACTTATAATGGGAATTGTTTTTTGAATAACTTTTGAACAGTTTAATATTTTTTCACAAAATCTTCAAAAGGCACATCGGGGTCCCCGGCTGCACGCTCCCGGAAGTTTTCAGACCAGTCGCATAAACTGTGTGACCTGTAGGGACAAGCAAAGAATTCAAAAAAGTGTAAATGTGTGTGCAGATCAAGCTTAATAACACCACAGCCGTATAACCAAACAGTACGAAAGTTGTCAGATCCCAAGATGTATGGTTTTCAATTGTGTATTCCAAATTTCAGGCAACTCTGTTGAACAGTTGCAAAGTTATTAAGGTGCAAAATGTTAGGTTTAACATGTAAATGGCTCCTCAACCCTAACCATTGTAGCACTACTGTGCTACCAAATAATATATATATATATATATATATATATAAATTGAGGATATGACATGGCCCAACTGAAGATATATTTATCTTCACGAGAGGCCATGATATCATGATATTCTCACGAGGGCGAAGCACGAGTGAGATATCTGATGTCATTGGCCTCGAGTGAAGATAAATATGATATCTTCAGTCGGGCCATGTCATATTCTGTTTATACAATATGTGTTTTGGGCTACACGTGATAGAATGTTTTTAAACACAATTCTCAATACCCCCCTCCAAGAGGCTCCAACACAAAAGATGAGCTACAGTATGTGTTTTGGAGAAAAAAAAATATTTGGTGGATTTTTGTAGTTTTAAAGACATTTATCTGGTTGATTCTGCCATTATTTTTACATAAATAATCATTTAAATAAGGATTTAAAATGTGACTGGTTGATCCTGTCCCTGTGAGTTTTGTTAGCCCACTAGTAGCCATATTGGTAATTTCACGGTTTTCCTGAATTATTCCCCTTCAACAGAACTGATGACATGTTGCATTAAAAAATTTAAGTTGATCCTGCCGTATTTGTTTAGCTAAATATTGATTTTAAACACTTATCTGGTTGATCCTGCTACATTGCACTTGACAAGCATGGGACTTTCACTTTCTCCAAGAATGTAAGCGTGGCAGGCGCTAGTAAAACACTCCATAACTCCTCCCAGACCTTCGTAGTAAAGCAGTGTCCATGAGGCTAAGTTAGAAAAATGTGGAGTTCTGTTCATTTTATATTAGTTTCTCAGAAAGAAGCTGCCGACTGTACGAGGAATGGAGAAGTGAGTCACGGGCTTTTAAGGCAGCAGAAGGTAAGCGTGAGTGTTGTTGCTATAGCAACACATGCTCCTCTTCCTTCTGCTGCCCAGAAGCTCGTGACTCGCTTTCTCTATTCTTGGTACAGTCGGCAGCTTTTTGTGGATAAATTCAATAAAAATGACCAGAACTCCACATTTTTTTCTAACTTAGCTCATGGACACTGCTTTACTACGAAGCTCTGGGAGCGAGTTATGGGAATCTCTTACTAGCGCTCAGCCACGCTACATTTCTGGTGGAAAGTGAAAGTGTTATTACTAAGGAGCACAGCGGCAGCGGCAGCAAGATAAGTGTCACTGTTTATTGAGATTGGACATTTTTTGAAATGTATGGTAGCAGATTAGCAGTAGTAATAGCGCTCTGTCACGCTACACTGGGGAACAAAAGTGAAAGTTGTGACTGTGAGAATGACAGTTTCAGTTTCAGTATGACGTATAGGAGTGTGGAGAGATATCACAGTGATGTATAGGAACATGGAGATATCAGTGATATCTTCACCGCCTAGCTGAGATATCACTTTTTATCTCCAAATTTATCCCAAAACACGTGTTGTATAAATATATATATATATATATATACAGTATATCTATATCTATAGATATAGATATATATATATATAAAACAACCCCTTCTTCCTCCCTGTCCTGTCCTTCCAGAACATGGTGTAACCTGGAATGGCCACATCCCAGCTCCATGGCCTTTATATCTTCCCTGATACAGTATATAAAACAACCCACCCCCTTTCTTCCCTGTCCTTCCAGAACATGGTGTAACATGGACTGGCCACATCCCAGCTATGGTTGTCAACACACCATGACTCTGTTATGGTCAACAGATCTAGGTCTGTGTCCACAGTGATTGCCTCAAGGTCAGGAATTTTATTTCCTTGGCTCCATGCATTGGTACACATGGCACTCCAAACCTTGTGTTCCTTCCTCCCAATGCTCTACCCTCCCTTCCTGATTCCATCCTTCACCTTTCCCGCTTCCCTGTACTGTCCTCCCCTTTTTCATTATCCATCTGCCCACCCTTCTTAACTCTTCTCTCATCCTTAGATCCACCACCTGACCCACCTATTCTGATCACCCCCTTGTCCCTACATCCCTCTGCCCCTCGAAAATGAATACCCCCTGGGCTTCTCCTCTCTGCTGCTGCATTTTCTTGGGGGGGTGGGACAATCGCTGCCTTCCTTGTTTTTTCTGCCACAGGTGCAGTTGTTAGTATTGGGGTCAGCCAACATTTTTTAATTATAATTTATACTTGTATGTTTTGCCCCCCTTGTCACCATAGCTGCCCACTTTGGTCCCAGCTGCTCTCAGCCCCATCCCAACCCTTCTCTGGCACTTCTCCCAAGAACTCCAATGCCACAGTGTGGCTCCTATGCTGTAGTGGTTTCTTCAGGGGTTGTACAGCTACGCTTTCTAGCCCTCAAGTGCAGGAGGTGGAGCAGCCAATGAGGAGGGAAGGCCTGGGAGTGCCGGGCATCATCCAGCTTCACTTCGGGGTTTTCTTACAGTTTCTCCTGACTCTCCGGACAATCGCAGCAGGGGTGCTAGTTGCATATGTACATGCAGCAATTGCTTGGCTGTTCACAACACCAGCCTGCAGCAGCTCTGTTGGTCCCTGGTGCCCACCTCTTAAATAATTGTATTTTAACATAGTGTTGGCATGTTGCTTTCTGCCACTAGAGGGTGCAGTAACACTGATAAGGGAGGTGAAGAAGAAGCCATGTTTGGAGTAAAACTAGCAAAACTACTGAATACAGCTGTTGTGTTTCAGTCCTTTGACATCTGAGTGATCAGTGTTAGAACTAGAAAAGAATTCACTGGGGAACCCACCACTTTTGCTGCTGGATCGAACATGCCTGACATGGGGTCAAGGGAAACAGTTCCTCAAAATGTGTTGCATTTGTACACTTTAATGTGTTTCCTTGTGCTTGCACAAGAAACACCTTGGGACAGTATTACATTTGAGAACTGTGTGAGGGACAAGTCCAATGCAGAGTACTGTACAGTGGGCATGGCCCTGACACACCAATAACCATTGAAGCTGAGTGTGATGGCCATCAAAATTTCACAGCGATGAGCTGGCTCGCACTTGAGAGAAATTAACCGCACCAGTGAGAGATTGTGCTTCATTACTCTAATTTGCATAGCCAGCATTGCAAGTTGCAGACATTCCCGCTCCCTCCCACTGCTGCAGTCCACCATGCACACACCCTCCTTTTCCTTCATTGGCCTTGCATCTTTCATTAAACACTCCCACTGCCTCCCACTGCTGCTGTCCTCCCCACTCCCATCCCAGCCTCGGGCATCTAATTGTAACCCCCCTCCCACGGTTGGGAGCTTACCAGATGCCGCCTCTGTTTGTGCCGCCTTGCTCCCTGGATCCAAAGGGTCCTTGAGTGCTCCTGCTGGTCCTATTGCCCCTAGTTTTACTAAAGGGGATGGGCAGAGCAGAAAAAAAGAAACAGCCACATGCTGCAGTGGGTTGCTGATTGCCATGCAGCTCCTGGGTGAGCTGCTGCGATCGGTTCCTCCCCCACTCCCTCTCACACACTGAAGGAATGCTGCAGCACTTGAAAGTGAAAGCAGCTCCATGCAGCTGGCTGCAGTCTTGTTTGTGTGTGCCCCAGCTCTGAGTGAAATATTAATTAAAGGGGGTCCGGAGGCACTTAGGGAGCAAATAAATTAAATGTTAACCCTCCTGGGCCCTCTGTTTCCCATTCCCATGCTGACATCGGGGTGCCCATTCCCCCATGTCGGCATCATATACCCCCCCAATTCATGTGGCACACTGGGAGCCCACCCCAGTGTACCCCAATTTTTTTTTGTACCTGTAAATAAAGAAAACTGTCCCCCAATCTCTTTTATTTTAACCTGTCAAAAAGAAAATGGTCCTCGTCATCTCCCAGTTCCCCTCCCCACCCCTACTCTCCACTGAACACCCACCTCCCTACCCCATACTTACCTCTTGAGGTTGGTGCTGTCATATTTTGAAGACCGGGACACGTCTGCACTCTTCAAAAGCCCACCGGCAAACTGAAGAATCAAAAGTAAGCACCGTATAATGGCAGTCAATGGAGTTTTCAACTTAGATTGATATCGCAACCATTTTTAGGAATTTTGGCCCCAAATTTTCAACATGGGGTTCTTGGGACTCCACCTCATGAACACTGTCACTGTCACTTTTGGTCCCAAAAAGTGATTTTTGCGGTCACTGCACGGAATCATCTTTTGGGACTGAGTAACAAAACAACAGTGACCGTGTTCATGAGGAGGGGTCCCAAAAAGCCCACGTTGCAAATCTGGTTAACAAATTCCAAAAAATGACTGTCACGAGTGTGTGTTGCTCAGTTTCTACACACGCTCCTAGTTTTATCAATTTTTTATATTTTCATTCCAGATTTTCAATATTGCCATTTTTTCATACCTCCATGAATAGTACAGCCATCATTTTTCACATCCTGCCTGAAATGTGTTTTCACACCTGTGGTGCAGAATGGCGTGGTTGCTCTGCGAAATTACCTTTCAGGATAAGTGAACTAAATGACAGTGGCACTCTTCATGAGGTGGGTCCCAAAAAGACCATGCTGAAAACTTGGTGAAACAACTCCAAAAAATGGCTGAGTTACAACCGGTCATTCAAAATTTTCTGCGCATGCATGTAACTTTGGTCATTTTCAATATTTTCACTCCAAACTTTCAATATAGCCTTTTTATAACACCACCTCATGATCAGTACAGCTGTCATTTTTCACATCCTGCCCATAATGCATTTTCACATCTGTGGCATGGAATACTGTTTTCCCACAGATTTGAACATTTTCACCTACAGGGTTCCCAAGGTGGGGTTGATAAGAAGACTATGTTCAACATTTAGGGTTAAAATATGACAAAATGGCAAAGTTATGGCCACTTGTTGCAATTTGATATGCCTGCTAGTAACTGCAGAAATCTTAAATATTTGCACCCCCATTTTTTTCATTATTTGTACTACTCCTGTTCCACGGCCCTCTCTATCTGGAGGGAGCCCCAGTCCTGCCCCCCTGACATTCACCAGCCGACACCAACCAGCTACCCCCAGGGCTTACCCCACACCAAGCCCGGATCCAGTACAGTGGTCGGTGCCGTGATTGTTCGGGGGCAAGACCTGCGAGCTCCCTCCATCATCCACCGTGAACTTTTATCTTCCTGGTTTCTCTGCCATGAGCTATTTTCTTCTGGTTTCTCCCCTTCAGAGGTGAAGTGTGCAAGGATGCTGGTGACGGTGCTGAACATGCTTCCATGTGCACACCCCATCAGGTGTCTGCCCTCCTTCTGACCTGATGTCTGCAGTGTCAGTGTGCCAGGCCCCAGTCTCTGCTAGGGGCTAGGCATGCACTGACAACTGGTCACCCCTCTCCCCAGAAAAGGAGAACTATCCCTGGGATGCTGAGTCCTTCTCCTCTCCTGCCAACCCCCAGTGTCCTGCGCTTGCTCCTGAACACAGGTCACCAGCATGATGTGAGGTGTGATGTCCAGCACCTCAACCCTCAGCACCACCAGCTGGCGATGCACCCCACATTTCAACATAGCTTTCTTATTACCCGAGCTTCTGTATTCAAATGCTGTCATAAATATGATAGCTTGTCAAAACATGGTTCAGGCAGGCTTTTCCTCCCACCAGACAAAGTTATGCCCATTTGTTGCAATTTCGGTACACATATTAGTAACTGTGGAAATGTTAAATATTTTTACCCCCCATATTTTTTTAATTATTTGTACTCCTGCTCCATGGACCTCTCTATCTGGAGAGATCCCCAGCTCCGCCATCTGATGTCCACCAGCCCACCCCCACCATGACTGGATCCAGTACAGGGGTTGGTGCCCTGACTATTCAGGGGTGGGACATGTGAGCTCCCTCCATCATTCACCATGAGCTTTTTTCCTCTTGGTTTCTCCACTTCGGGGCGAAGTGTGCAAGGGCATCGGCAATGGTGCAGTGCACACTCCCATGCACATACCCTGTCACACATCTGCCCTATCTCTGACCCACTGTCTGCAGCATCGGTGTGCCAGCCCCCAGATGCTGCTAGGGGCCAGGCATGCACTGACAAATGGTCATGCTGTCCCTGGGACGTTCGATCCTTCTCCTCCCCTGCTGACCAACAACAGCCTGTGCTCGCTCATGAACATGGGTCACCGGTGTAGCGTGAGGTGTGGCGACCAGCACATCAGCTCTCAGCATCACCAGCCCGGCGATGCACCCCATGTTTTCAACATAGCCTTCTTATTATCCAAGCTTTTGTATTCAGCTGTTGTCCAAAATATGACAGCTTGTCAAAACAGTTCAGACAGGCTTTTCCTCCCACCAGAAGTTCAACTAACACAATATACACCTGCCACATAAACAATGCAAGGAAACATTTGGCATTGACAAATGCTTGTTTAGTCAGTTTTATGCTTTTTGGGGATGGTAAATGTTAATCAGGAGCGGACCTTCCCCATTTCACAGCTGAAACTGAGTCAACCTTTTTAATTTCACTCCATCCTTTCCACCACCGTGTTTGATATTCTTATCTCTGACCTCAGTACATAATAAATTCCTGACAAGAATGGCAGCTGCTTCTGTTCCACCTCCAGTTTCATTCCTGGAGTGCCCAGGGGTGCCAAAAATTACTTTTAAAACTTGGCATTGCATGCTTTAAACCTACTTGATGGCAATCAGTGATGATAATTTTTCTGAGGCAAGAAGCAAAGCATTATTGATCCACTGCTTAGGTTCAGAGGGACAATGGCGCTATTATACTTTAACGTTGCCAGGTGAGACTCAACAAAGCAACTGCTACTGCTTTGATGGCATAATTCACTCCAAAAGTCAATGTGGCTGATGAACAACATCACTTCAGACAATGTGCACCGCAAACGAGTAAGTCAATTGATCACTGCACTTTGACTTTGAGGGAATTAGCTGTTTCTTGTGAATTTGGGGGCTTCCCTGAGGAGATGATTAAGGATCAGCTTGTAGAAAAAATGTGTTCCGCAAGAATTCAAGAAAGATTGTTGATAGAGACTGATCTGTCCCTTGGAAAAGCTGTACCAATTACCTGCCTAATTGAGTCTGCAATCAGTAATGCTAGAACAATTGCAGAAGGGGAGCACACACCAAGTGCATGCCATACAAGAAAAATCAGGCCGTAGCACTGTAATGAAACAGCAGCATAGATGCAAGGGCAAACCTAAACCTTTCCATAAAGAAAAGGGGAAACGTAATCACTGTTTCCGTTGTGGTTCTTATGAACAACTGGCAAAGTTTCCAACTTGCCCTGCCAAGGCAGCTAAGCATCGTATATGTTTAGCTAGTCTGTTTCTCCACGCATCCTATAAATGAAGTTACTGTCCCAGAACTCAGAGTCCTAGGCTTAGATATTCCTGTACCACAAAGAGGGAAGCTATTGTGCAAAGTAAATATCTCAGTGCACTCAGGGACAGCGCGCACAGCTGAATGATTAGTTTGCACTGGGTCAGCTTTGTGTCTACTACCTGAAAATATGTACTTGTGTTACTTTCATTGTACGGCTTTACCTGCCCCTAAAACACGGTTTGCTACATACTCCAAGCAAGCCCTGCAGGTCTTAGACCATCTCCTTGCTACTGTTACTTATGACAACAAATATGACAACTGAAGTGCCCTTGTGGATTTTTACATTGTAAAGATTGGTACACCAGTTCTAGGTGTGGACCTTGTTACTGTCTTAAAATTACAAAATCCGAGGCAGTGAGCCACGTCCTGAATCAGCCCCTGTGGGTGCTGTGCTGTAGTTTCCTAGTACGTCTTCAGATAAAAATCTGCCAGAAAATAATAACAGTTCAGAATTTAATTGTATCAAACAGTTTGTTTACAAGGTAAAAGTCCATGCATATATTAAGCCACTATAGCAAAACTTAAGAACTCTAAAGCTATCAGTTAGAGAGGTTGTTTCTAAAGTGCAATAACTCTGTTATACCTGATAGTAACTGAGACAGTTGAAGCCTCACTAGATATTTCACCCATAGTAGTGACTATGAAGAAATCCAGTGGAATTTGAATGTGTGTAGATCTGTGTGAGTGAAACAAAGCCACGGTGGTTAACAGTCACCTATTGCACTTGATTGAGGACATTTTGTCTGAATTAAGAGGCTCTGTGATATTCTCTATATTAGACCTGAAAAATGCTCATTACCAACTTTTACTACGTGATGATAGTAGAGCTCTGACTGCATTATTACTCATGAGGGTCTTTCATTTCTGCCTATGGTCTCAGCTCTGTACCATCAGCATTTCAAAGGATGATGTCAGAGATATCAGCAGAAATGCATGGTATCCAATGCTATCTTGATGATTTAATCATCTACTGTATAGGAAATCTCCGGAGGAACAGGAGAAAAATCTTCATGCTGTCTTAATGCAGACTGATATGTATAGGATAAAGCTGAATATGGAAAAGTGTAACTTTGGTCAGTCTAAGTTGTGCTGTTTGGGACACATTCCTTCCTCAGAGGAATGACCGCTTGACCAAGAAAATATTGCAGCATTTGTGCATGCTCCAACTCCAAAAGATACTCCTAGCTTATGCTCTTTTTTGGGACTTCTTGCATGGTACCACAAATTTATACCAAGTTACGCTACAGTAGTTGAACCAATGCGAGTCCTCCTTTGGGGAACTACATCATGTCAGTGGACTGCTGCTGCACAGGATAGCTTTGAAACATGAAAGTGCCCCAGATTCAGCCAGCTGTGCTCGTGCTAGCACAACGGGCATGTCCACCAAAATTTTCAGAAGTAGCTCACCAGCACTAACACACCTGAGTATTGGGCAACAGTGCAGTGAACACATGCAGTGCACTAGTGCAGTGCTAAAGCACTGCACTGCAGCACAAGGCACAAGCACAGCACTGAATATGGCACTGAATTTAGCACTATATACAGGCACAGCACAACTAGCAAGGAGAACAGTGCAAAGGGAGAGAGAGAAAGAGAGGGGAGGCAGGCACCAATGAAAGACACAACACAGCAGCAAAGGTATCAAAAAGGTTTAATAAATAGCATTGGCAATGGCCTGTAAAAAACAACAACACAGTCAGCAACATCAAAAGAGCAATGGCCTGTACACAAACAAAAACTGGGCACCACCTACTGGCAAACTGCCAGTAAACACATCAGTATGGGCAGTATTGGCCTGCAGGTGGCTGCTGCTGCCATTGCCCATCTGGCTGGATGGCTGCCACCAGTTCACGTATGGCAGTGGTGTTGTCCTCCAGCCACCTCAGCACCATCCACAGAAGGTGGACCTGGCATCGCAGAAGCTCGTCCCTGCCCTCAGTCTCCATGACATCCCTGTGTCTTGCTACTGCACTCCAGGCACCTATGGGAGGAAAGACACTAAGCTCAGCAAGCTGTACACATAGGATGCAGTACACAGGTGTGGCATACTGTGCATAACAGATGTACAAGCAGACTACACATGGGCCAGCATCCTTCACATGAGTGGACAGGGTCATGCAGCTGCAATGGCATGTGTGGGGTATATCAGAGACAGCAGTGTGTACCCAAATAGTGGAGAACTGCACATAGAATGGATAAGAGATGGGCTGGCCTGCTGACACATCAGCAACGCTACTGCTTGTGACACTGATGACCCAGGTTAGAAAGTAAGCCCGAGGTGTCGGAGGATCAGCCAGGGGGAGGGGGATCGAGCATCCGTAGGACTGCTGTCCTCCTCTGGGAGGGGTGGGCAGAGCCTGGTGCTTGCCTGGCCCCTGGCAGCAACTGGGGAAGGCATCCTGGGCTAGAAGGTCAGGAGGTATGGCAGACATCAGTGCACATTGCACGGGAGTGCATGCTGTGTGCCATCATGTCACTGCTCATCACATCTCCCAAGGGGACAGAATAGCAGAAAATATGGTTGGTAGGATGCCGGCAGATGCTTACAGGCCCCACACCCAACTAGCTGAGCTTGCCAGCGTGAACTGAATCTGGACCATGTTGGACTGGGAACCCCCACAGACCCCGCTGGAGGGGCAAGCCCTGAGGGGGAGATGGCTGTTGGTAAGTCCTGATGGAGGTCGGAGTTACATGGCTGGGTTGTTCACCCAAAAGAGAGCCATCCAGGAGAGAAGAGAAAAAAAGAATGAACAAGAGACTAGCCAGATGTGAGAATGCAGCACATGCCACAGCAACCCCAAGGCACAGCACAATTGGCAGTGTATCAGCCCCCATGGACATGTGATGCAGCCACACCCGGCACACTGCAAACCAGGCATGCGGCAAATGGGCTCACAGAGGTGTGCAGGACAACAGAGATGCAGGAGCTACCCAGGCCAGCAGCTGGAATGGGGCCAGACACACACACACACACACACACACACACAGGTACAAGTTGTACACTCATAGCACAGCTGTATATGGATGGGACCATCATGTAGCACCGTATGCAGCAGGGTAATGCATGAGTGTAGTGGCGTGACAGGTGAGTACATGCCAGACACGTACTGCAGTCACCATAATGGGCTTGCAGTGCTGGCCCAGTGGTGCAAAGGGTTGAGGCGCTAGATAACTTACTTCACATCACACCGGCAACCCGGGTTCGGAAACTGACTCCGGTCATCAGAGAGCTGGGACGGGGGGAGGGTGAGAGCAGGACTGAGCAGACAATGGCAGCGCTCCTCTCTCGGGGTTGCTGTCATCCCCCCATAGTTCCTCTGCCACCAGGTTGAGGTCTGGTGGCTAGCATATGTGGGAGGGGGCTGAAAGTCATGGGAGGGTACCTTGAGCTGTGGTGTGCGCATGCTTCCACATGCACACGTGCGGCTGTGGTATGGGAATGGGCAAAAAATGGGGGAAAAAGCACTATAAAAATAATAATAAAAAAAATAAATAATGGGCTAGCAATACAACCTGGAGGTTGGAGTAATGAGCTATGAATGAGTATGGTAGATCCAGCAGACCTGAATTTGAGCCCCACGACTTGCATACTGTGTGACCCTGATCAAATCACTTAACCTCCCAAGTACTCCCAGGTCACCACTAAAAACAGGACTTGTGTCTAATGGGCTTTACCTGGTTACCAAAGAATAACACCAGTGTGAGATGCAGAGCCGCCTATAGACACCCTCCATCCCAGCAAATGTCAGGCCACCCTACCAATAGGAGCCCACCATACAGAGCCTGTACAGGTGATAAGTCCAGCGACATCCATTTGTGTTATAATGTATGCATGTCACTCCCTGGGTACTGTGGAATGATCACAGAGCAGACATCACTGGATTGGGCAGACCCTTTTAACTATGCATCATAATGTCAAATGAATACTGTGCGTCCTCACTCCTAACTACTCCCCCTCCATTTACATCCAAGTCCACCCATAATGCCCTCCCCACTCCAAACCTTGCTACCACCCCAACTTTCTCCTTCTTGCTCATCTCTCCAAATGATGCCCACAATGCCCTCCTTGCCTTGAACCCCAGCAAAGGTAACAGCCCAGATGGGGTAGATTCCAAACTACTCTATCTCTACGCCTCCGCTATATCATCCCCCCGGCTTAACTTCTAAACTTGTCATTCACTCTTACCTCAATTCCTACAAACTGGAAGCACTCTACAGTTATTCCTCTCCCTAAAGGTGGTGTTCCCACAGTCCCAGGGAACTATCGACCTATCTCATTACTCCCCATTCTGGCTAAGCTCTGGGAGTGTATTGTGCTCTTTCCACTAACCCCCTATCTCACCTCTTGCTCCTTTTTCACCCCTTTTCAATCTGGCTTTTGTAAGTCCCACTCCACTGCCACCTCCCTCATATGGCTCACTAACTGCATACCCACCAATATGGATCAGGGGCATGTAACCTCTGCAATATTTGTCAACTTGGCTAAGGCCTTCAACATTGTATTGCACTCCCTTCTCCTCAAAAAACTCACAGCCGCCGGGCTATCCACCTCAGCCACAGCTTGGTTTCAATCTTACCTAACAGGCAGATCTCAATCATTTAAGACTGGCTTCTCCCTCTCCCCTCCTCTCCCCATCAACACTGGAGTCCCTCAGGGCTTAGTACTCGGCCCAATCTTATTTTCAGTATTTCTAAATTAACTCCCTGCAGCCTGCTCTTCTGATATTCACATGTATGCAGATGATACCATCCTTTACACCTCTAGTGCCTCTCATGCTGATGTACAGGCTAGGCTGCAACGGGATTTCAATAGGGTTCAGCCATGGTTCCAATCCAACCAGCGGTTCCTGAATGCTAAAAAGACAGTCTCTATGTCCTATGGCACTAGGCAGAGGCTGTCTAAACTCCACTCCCCCCTGCCTTCCACACATTGGATGGTACACCTATTGAGAACATCACCACCTTCAGATACCTGGGAGACTGGTTACACCACCACCTGGACTTTTCGGCACATGTGAATGCAATCCAAAAGAATCTGCACCCCAAGCTTGGTGCTTTATACAGAAACAGGACTGCATTCCACAAACAGCACGCCATGCAATTGTGCAAAAATTTGTCCTTCCCACCTTTGACTATGCAGATATAGTCTACAGTGCTGTACTAAAATCCACACTAGCCAGATTGGACACCCTTTTTAACTCCTTCTGTCACTTTGTTCTATCCTGCCCCCCTTCCCCACACTCATCACTGTGATTTGTACAAAGCCCTCTCCCTCCCTTCTCTCGAGTCCAGAGGCCTGTCTCACACTGCTACTTTTATGGCCAAATTCTGGACTGATAATCTCCCTTTCTATCTCTCCTCTCCCACCTCTACTTCACCCAAATCCAATTTTAAACAGGATTGTATGAAACTGATAATTGCTTATACAGATGGGAATAAGGAGTTAAATTACAAAGGGTGAAGAAACCCTTTACATAAGCAAATGACTGTGATTGGTTAGGTCACATAAATGGTGTGTGGTGAAGGGATATTTAATAGAATAAGACATATAGCATATAACAAATTATAAAAATATACTTTTTTCAGAACTGATTTTAGGAAATCACGTGATGAGATTTGAACGCAAGCTTCATAAACAAAAGTAAACACATACCAGCAGTGAGTAACACGTGGCTCTGAAATTAAGATTACATGTAAAAATATTCATGTAGTTGTTGTGATGGACAGTATGGTAAAAATATTTATGTGTTTACTAACAGGTTTGAAGGCATTCTCCTGAAGAAGCCTATACAATAGGTGAAATGTTGAGAATTTTAGCCGCACGAACAATAAAATGGAATAACCAGAGACTACAATTACTGTTTATCATTATTAATGCACCCCCTTCACACACACACACACACACACACACACCATCTTTCATATGATTCATAGGATCTACATCTGGTCAGTTAGCATTAGCCATCTCAGACCAGCACTTCTTCGTGCTCAAGGCATGTAACATAAAGCACCATGGTGTCTGTCTATTGTATCTTTAAACTGTTTCATATTGCTGCAGGCTACTACATCCAATGGCAGTGCATTCCACCTTATCACCACCCTCTGGGAGAACCAGTGTTCCCTCTATCTACTTTTGTAGGAATTCCCTTTTAATTGATACTGATATCCTCAATTTGTTGTTGTGGTTCTTGCTCGGAGTCCCAAGCAGTCCCACAAATCAGGCTCTTCAAAGGCCCTATAAACTAGACACATGTGCTTCCCCTGTAACAATGGTACTTCAGGGAAAAAATCCCCAGTGCTGATAATCCTTCTTCATAGGTCTTAGCATTTATCCCATCTATCATTCGGGTGGCCATTCTCTGCACTCCCTCCAATTTCTTTTGGTCTCCCTTCTAATATGGTAACAAAAACTGTCCACAATATTCCAAGTTAACTAGGATCTGCAGTTTATCCTGTAAGTAGGGAAATGGGCAGACTAGGTGGGCCAAGCGGTCCTTATCTGCCGTCAAAGTCTATGTTTCTATGTTCAAGTTCAACTTCAAGTTCAAGTTTATTGCAGGAAAGACTCCGTTGAGCAAGCTCATTCACAAGGAGGTCCTGAGGCACATACACATACAGTTCGCAATTACATAGACAGAAAATATAAAATGTAGAACAACAAAGAAAAAATATTTAATACAAGAGGTATACACAATAGAAGTCCTTATGCTATATATGTAGTACATTACAGCTTTAACCTTGACCTAAATTATTCAACACATTTCAGCTTAACAAATAGAGGGCCAGTTGATACCTAGGAATTTGACTTGGTGTTGGGGGCCTAGTAGCACCTACATATGTCTTTTAATTTAGAGATAGTTAGTGTTTTGTAGGAGTTAATTGATACGATGCTGGTTAGCTTCAGCATGGCTTGTAGTTGGTTCCAAATGTTTGGGAGGGCATATGAGACAGCTCTTTGGCCAGCTGTGGTACGTGTCCTGGGAACATCTAGTAGGATAAGGTCAGATTTCCTTAGGGAGTAGGCGCTATGTGAGATGTGTATGAGAGATGTTAAATAGACAGGCAGTTTGTGGAGTAGTAATTTGAGGGTCCAAATGCCAGCATGCAGGAGGCGTCTGGTGGCAAGAGAGATCCACCCAACTGCTGCATAAAGATCACAGTGGTGGGTCCTGTATGCAGCGTTAGTAATGAAGCGAAGAGCACAGTGATAGAGTACATCCAGTTTAGATAAGCTCAAGGTTGGGGAGGAGATAAAGATAATGTCTCCATAGTCAAGCAAGGGAAGGAATGTTGATTGGACAAGTCTTTTGAGGGTCGCAAGAGAAAAGAGGGTCCTATTTCTAAAGAAGAAACCCAAGCGTGCTTTAAGCCTCTTTGATAGATCCTCTATGTGGTCGTTGAAGGAAAGCTTGTTGTCTATCCACATACCTAGATATTTAAATTTAGGTACGACTTCCAAGGGTTCACCTAGGGAGGTAACTATGAAGTTTTTAGGTGGGGTAGGTAGGGCACCAGACAAGGCAAGTCTTGAGAAAATCATTGTCTTGGTTTTTTTGGCATTTAAGAGAAGCTTGGCATTGATAAGGTTGCTTTCTAACTGGATAAAGTCAGCTTGGAGTGCTTCCCTGACTTCAGTTAAGGATGAGCCTGATGCATACAAAACCGTATCATCCGCAAAGAAATGTATGCTAGAGTTCTTTATGTGGGAGTCAAGGTTGTTGATGTACAGGTAAAAAGGATTGGTCCTAGGATGGAGCCTTGAGGGAGTCCTCTGGCAATTGGAAGGGGGGCAGATAGTAGGCCATCAGCTTTGACTTTTTGTATCCTTCCCGTGAGATAACTGTTAAACCACTGTAAGGTAAGTGGAGTGGCACCTATGTAGGCAAGACAGGTGATTAGGAGGTGATGGTCTACAGTGTCGAAGGCCTTACTGAGGTCTAGAAAGACTGCACCAGTAACCTTCTTGGTGTCCATAGCATGGATCTAGTCATTAGAGACTTTAGCCAAGGCTGAGATGGTACTGTGCTTCGACCTGAAGCCAGATTGGGCCGGGTTTAGGAGTGAGTGCGCTTCAAGGTGATTTTTTAGTTGGTTGTATATAAGTTTTTCCAGCAATTTGGAGAGAACGGGCAAGATAGAGATAGGGCGGTAGTTGTTTAAGTCACAAGGATCTCCTGATTTGAAGAGAGGAAGAACATGGGCAGATTTCCAGCAGGATGGAACAGTGGCTGTGGTAATAGAGAGGTTGAAGATGTGAAGGATGGGGGCTATGAGCTGGGCATAGCCTAACCACAAGAAAAATGATTCAAGGTCATCGTGCCCTGTACTTTTCTTGGTGTCAAGGCTAAGAATTATGTCTTCGACTTCTTTGTAGCTAAACAGGCACAACTGGAAGGGATGAGGTAGAGTAGTAAGTGTAGAATTTGGGCTAGTGTTGCTATTCACTCGGCTAGCGTATGGGGAGGAGTCGAAAGCCAACCCAGCAGTGGCAAAGTGAAGGTTAAGTTCTTAGAGGATTCACAGTTTATTTTCAACCATCCCGTCCTTGGCCAGAATCTTGGTGGGAAGGGAGGAAGCAGCAGGATGGCCTTCAATGGATCTCAGTGTCTTCCAGATTTTTTGGGAGTTCACTTTGGCCTGCTCCAGAGTGGTGATGTAGAAGTTTGCTTTAGTAGCACGTACACTTTTAGCACAGGCATTTCTGGCAGTTCTAAATGCCTGCCAGTCTGCCGGGTTCTTTGTGTGCCTGGCCCTAGCCCATAGCTTGTCTCTATTGGTAAGTGCAGATTTGAGCTCCTGGGTGAACCACGGATGAGATTTTCCACCCTCATTTTAATAAGAGGAGCATGCTTGTTAATTAGGGTGGTGAGGTTGTCATTTAGGACAGAGACAGCGGCATCAGCAGATTTGGCAAGATATAGGTCTTGCCACCTGATCGTAGCTAGATCGGTTAGGAAGTTTACTGAGTTGAATTTACGGAAAGAGCATTTGATTCTGAATTTAGGATGCTGCTGGGTTTTAGATTGGAATCTTGTACATACAACGATACTGTGGTCACTCACGTCATTATGGAAAACTGCAGAATGTGAGATTTTATGGGGATGCGTAGTTAAGATGACATCTAAGAGTGAGCTGTTGGCAGTGTTAGAAGCATTGATTCTTGTGGGTTCAGTTACTATCTGTATAAGACCCAGCTTATCACAGATGGCTTTTAGGGAGTGGGATTTAGCAGTGAGCCAATCCATATTGAAGTCCCCTAAGATTATAGTTTCCGTGTTAGTAGCCAAAGTTATGGATTTCAACACGTTAAGAATTTCTGTGCCTCCTGACGGGGATCTATAGCCACCAGTGATTGTGATGCACTCTGAGGATGGAAGGTGAAGTTTAAGCGAGACAATCTCATATTCCTTGAGCTTAGTTTTACAGGAAATGCTGCTAACATCAAATTTTGATTTGGCGTATACAACCACCACCCTCCCTCGAATCCCTATCAGCCCTAAAGAGCTTGAAGCCCGGTATAGTAATTTGCAGATCAGTGTTGGTCTTTTTTAGCCATGACTCAGTAATTATAATCAGATCTGGGTCAGTGTGGGCTGCCCAGACTTAAAGATGATCAAGTTTTTTGAGCAGGCTTAGAATGTTGACCATCATCAGTTTCATCCCAGGAGCAGCTGCAAACTCCGATGGAGAAGTGATTTGAGTTGGAGGACCTGGATTTAGTTTGACATTGCCTGAACAGAAAAGGAGAATTAGAAACATTTTCTTGAGGGCATTTATCAGTCATTGAGGTACGTCTAACCAGGGCATAGGAGATGCTGACATGGCCATTCAAGGCTAGCAGGGGACGTGCACGGAAAGACATTGGTGAAGGGAGGAGGGCCAGAGGAGAGGGATGAGAATTAAAATGAAAAACCAACAGATTAAGAGTAAGGAAGCAATATGAAGATGCAGCACGAACTATGATTGTGGGTTCCCAGGCTGGGATGATTTCTGACTTAGCATGGATCAGTACTTTATGAGTCATACTTTTTGCCAGGATTAGAAGTAGAATGATAATGCAGGCCATATTGCCCATGACTGAGTACAGTGATTTGTGTAGAAAGACCAAGAATCCCTCTAGTGGCAGGTCTGTATAACCTGCTAAGGGAAAACTAGCCACTTAGAAAAAAAAAATTCTATTACACACTTGAAATGTGCTTAGTTTTATCGAAAATCTGTTTGTAAAAAGTGCCAGGTAGCAGAAGCAGGGGAAAAGTCCTGGCCAATCAGAGTGGGTTTGCTGGAAGCACCCGTGATCCGATTGGCTGCGCTGTCCTGTACCTTCCAAGGAGCTGCAGGCGGGCGTCCTGGTCTAGGTCAGTGGCTGGCAGGTGCCGGCCAACCGTGGGGGATCTGAAGCAGCCCTGTTCAAGGGCAGGCAGCTGGAGAGAAGAAAAAAGAGCAGGTCTTAAACAGTATAGAGGTTAGGATAGGTTTAGATTTGAGCAGTTTAGCAAGACAAAAGGGAGTTAGACTTTTCAGTGCCAAGGCAGAGTGCTTGGATGGGGGGGTGCAGGAGGAGCACTGAGACAGAAGAGGTGTAAGCACTTTAAAACACTAGTAGAAATTACAGTCCATATATGTATGTTAAGTGGGGGTGGACCAACGATACATAAAGTGGGAGCATCACCTCTTGACTCCTAGTCCTCATATTTTTCCTAATACGTGCAAGAATTCCATACCCCATTTTTTCCACCTTAGCACAGTGTTGAGAGAAATTGCGTGCACATGAGACCTGCACTCCCAAATCTCTTTCTGAATCCGTGATCTGTAGCCTAGTTCCATTTATATGATAAGGGAATCTCAAGTTTGTTTTTTTCCCCAAGGTGCATAATCTTACATTTACTAAGGTTTAATCTAAGTTTTTTTCCTATCTGTTTACTGGACTAACGCATTAATATTTTCCTGAAAGGAAGCTGTATCTTGCGTAGTAGTTACCAGTGCTCCCAACTTAATGTCATCAACAAATTTTTCACTCCATCCAACATTGTTTGTTGTAAAAGTGCATACCAGAACATTAAAAAGTACTGGTCCCAGCACCGATCCCTGAGGGACCCCGCAGGTAACCAGAGCACAACTAGATGTGTGTCCCTTGATTACCACTTTCTGTCTTCTATTCTTCAACCAGACTGCTATCCATTTAATTGTGCAGTCATCTAATTTGATTTCCTTCAGCATGTTAATTAATTTAAAGTGCGAGACACTGTCAAATGCTTTTTCGAAGTCTACATATAGTACATCCACCAGGATTGAAAGATCCAAAGCCTCAATGACCAGGTCAAAAAATTTGACCAAGTTTGTCATACAGGACCTTCCTTTTTGGAATCCATGCTGTTGAATATCCCAAAGTCCATTTTCCTGTATGTGTTTCTCAATATGCTCTTTTATAAAATCCTTCAAATACCTTACCCACTATACTAGTGAGGCTAATCAGTCTGTAGTTAGCACATGATGTTTTTGGTCCCTTTTGTGAATGGGTACTATATTGACAATTGTCAAGTCATCTGGGATCATACCTGCCTCCAGTGATTTCTAAAAAACAGTCTCCTGGGGTTCCCTAATTACTGGTGCCAGTTCTCTAAGCAACCTAGGGTGAAGATTGCCAGGTCCTGCTGATTCTGAACAGTCCAACTTCTCCAATATATTTTTGATCATAAGTGCGGTTATCTTGATTCCACTATCTAATTTATCATTAATAAATGTTCCAATATGTTCCTTTGGCTGGTACACACTGTGAAAGTACCTGTTAAATTCCTCGGCCATTGATTGACAGTTATTTATTGTTTGATGTTCTTTGATAATTGGGCCAATGTTAGTATTGCTATGCTTCAGATTCTCTATATAACTAAAAAATGCCTTCTTATTGTCTCTAACTTTATTTACTAACCTTAATTCCATTTCTTTTTTTTGCCTTTTTTATCTCTTTTTTTGACTTCTCTCACTTTTAATCTGTACTTGTCTTTATATTTATTATCAGCTTTAGCCTTGTAGTAAAATCTTCTTTTTTGTTTAATGAGTTTTTGGATCCTGTGGTTGAACCATGCTGGGATTGTTCCATTATGATTGTATTTATTTTTTGTCGGGATATATTTCTCTATCATATCTTGTAACTTTTGATTTGGTACCTCCCACATTTGTTGAACTTCTAGTCCCTTTATTTCAATTTCCCAATTCCAGGTACTGAATAATTCCCTAATTAAACCATAATTGGCAAGGTCATAGCTCTATTTTACTAATACCTGCTTGAAATTCCTTACCTGATTTAATATGGAATTCAATCATTTTATGGTCACTGTTTGATAGTGGTTCCCTAGTAAAACAATTATCAAATTCTCCTAAATTATTCAAGACCAAATCCAGTACATGATTCCCCCTTGTCTGTTCCTTAACATGATTTTCCAGATTTAATTTATCTAATTCATCAATAAAAACTGTTTCAACTATACTAGAAGCAGACCATAAGTCCCACTTTATACCTGGGAAATTGAAAACTCCCAATATTATGGATATCTGGACTGCTCTGAACGGGGATTTGGGGGCTATCTCTGTGTTACTTTAAGGGCTAGGTTTAGAGCATCTAGCACTAGTATCCTGTGATATTTTAGCTGTTTAAATGCTGTATTAGAGTGCTTACCTTGGTAGGATTGCATAGAATGTGTAGCGTGGGTGTCTGCCATCTTGCGCATGCGCAGTAGCCTCCTGTATCGGGATACAGTTCCAATAGTTGACGCATGCGCAGTAGGGTCCTGTACTAGCCCGCTGCATCCTAATGGGATTCCTTTGTTTATCCTCCCTATGTAGGCCCTGAAGCAGCCCGCTCCCCTCAGAACTCGGCCCAGCAGCAGAGACTGAAATCGGGGATTGCCAGAGCCTGTAAGAGGTAAAGTGTCCTGCACTACAGCCTGACTGTTGTGAGGCACTTCCCACCCACGGTCAGCACTCCATATATTGCTGCTGGCAGGTCACATGTCACCTCCCCTCCTTTTTACTAAGTGCCCACTTTCCCATTTGCAGGTTATAGGCACCAACCACTAGGGGTCACTGCATTTTCCACTCTAGCTCCTCTGTCCTCTCTGTACCCCTCATAGCTACTACCTCACAGCTGTCCCACTAGAGGTCACTGCAGTTCCGTTGGATTCCTTCTACTACCTACTTTCTGCACTCATCCTTCAGCCTATCTCTAAGCAACTGCTAGTATCAAACCTGGTACTCTTCTTTCTAAATTCTACTGACTATCCTCTAAGCCACTGAACTAGGCCAACAACTTCCTCTATTTTTATGCTCTTAACCATACCTCACTCCCTCCTGCCCAGATTTAAAATATTGGCCCTGTCTACACTCTGTCCCTGAGCTGTGTCCAAACCCAGTACCCTTGCAGTCAGAGTCAGCTGCTCTACCTCTGCACCACAGTGCCTACCTACTTTATTACTACTTTCTAAGCCTCTTAATCACTTCCCTACCCAATCTGCCAAAATATAAGTTTACCTCTTCTGCCTGCTGCCTTGCAGGATTTGAACCCTGTACCCTTGTTTCCAAAGTCCACAGTTCCACCACTCACCTAGAACACCTGCATATTTTTACTGCAGGATATCATAACTATAAAGAACGCACTAACACTGTGACACAACTAAAGTGTTATCTAAGTGCTTCTACAAACTTGAACCCAACTCCCTGCTACTACAGCCACCAGTCTAGCTCTCTCCTATTACCCTGATCAAGGCTTGAACCTGGTATTCTATGCACGTCAGGCACATACACTACCACCACACCATAGCAGCAACTAGACTCAGAGGTGATCTCACTACCTCTCCCCTCTTTCATCCTAGTCCCCATTCTTTCCTCACTTCAGCTCCACTAGCCTTCCCAACTATGCACATGCATCCCTGCTCGCCAGTCTATCTCTTCTCCTCCTCCTCCTCCCTTTGCCTTCCACATACCCTAGTGTTCCTATTAACCCCAGCCTCACTACTCCAGTGTTCCTACCTACCTCCTGTCCTCCCTCCTCCTTTACCACTGCTCCTACCCTCCTCCTCCTCCACACATCCCATATGCTCCTCCACCTCACCCCCTTCCAGACATCACCTGTCCTCCCCCACAGCCCCTTGCACTTGATCACTCAGGCCTTCTGCCTGTGCTACCCTACCACCCTTTGTGCAACCAAACCCCATTCCTTATTCTATCGCTCCCGGCGTAAACTCTCCATCTGCCTCCCTCTGACCAGAGCACTTCTCCTCCTTCTGCTCCTAACAGGGAACATACACCCCAACCCAGGCCCTGCCCCCTCCCATCCACCCACTCAGCCCACTGGTCTTCGAGTAGCCTCCATGAACATATGCAGCCTGCTGAAGAAATTTGATGCCCTACAGTGCTGGGCCATGGCTCACCAACCAGACATCATAGCCCTGGTTGAAACCTGGCTGTCCAAATCAACTCCTGACTCATTTGTCTCCCTCCCAGGCTATACCTTATACCGGGAGGACCGAGTAGGCAAACGAGGGGGAGGCTGTGCAATCTACACCAGGGACACAATACCTGGACATGCACTCCCCACCCCTACCCTCATAAATGGGGCCCAGGCCCTTACCCTCAGACTCACCCCAGACCCCTCTAGGAGCCTCTCTATCTCACCACAGCCTCGTTCCCCAAAGAACCAGCACCCAGCCCTGATATCTTTAACGGACTACCTAGCCACACTCCACCATAAGGCAGAACAAGTCCTAGTGGGGGGACCTTAATGTAAATTGGCTCAGCACCTCCTCATCCACCACCAGAGACTCATTTGCCGCCCAAGATCTGACACAACTGTCACCCAGCCACGGACTTAACCTTAGCTGCACAGCACCCTGCTGGATGTTATTATAACTAACCTAATTCCCATAAATCTAAAACATCCAGGTCCTCCGGACTCCCTGAGTGACCACTCCCTATCCTATTCCACTGGGTAGCCCCCAATCCCAAGCCCAAAGCCCAGACCACCCTCCGTGGCGCCTCCGCCCTGGTGGGCTGAAGAAACTAAGGCACTCCTACCCAGATAGACTGGTCCCCATTCAGCAGGCAACCAACATTGATACTGCCCTCACCTTTTTCACCCACACCTTCAACATGGCCTGTGATCCTTTGCACCCTTAACCAAAACCCGGTCCAAAAACAGAACGCACTCCTGGGTTAGCCCGCCTCCTACAATTAGCTTAGAAACCGGGATAACCTCTGGCACCTTGCCACTGAAACAGGTCATCTGTCTGATAGGCAAGCATACAATGCAGCCCGAAATAAATGCTCATGGGCCATCAGGAAAGCCAAGGCAGACCATTACCAGGCCTCCCTTACCTCCTCCTGGGCTCAGCCCGGACCTTCTGGGATAATTTAAGCAACTCAATGGTAAAGCTTGCTCCCTGCCCCATCCCAGCTCACTAGAAATGGCACAACCTCCACCGAGCCTGCCACCATAGCTAACTGGTTCAACACCACTTTCACTGACCTTAGCTCAGTCCTCCCTAGTAATTTCTTTGACCTCCCCCAGCCAAACTCCCTGTCCTCCAGCACCCCAGCTTCCTCCTGTGAAAGATTTCCACCCAGGAAGCCAGACCCATCCTAATCAAAGCTCTCAATGGCAACAATCCCGCAGTGACTCACTGGACCCCAGCATCCTCAGGCTGGTGCTAGATGAAGTCCTTGCACCTCTCACTAGCCTAATTAACCAGTCACTCTGCCTGGGACAATTCCCCCAGCTTGGAAAACAGCCATTATCACACCTATTCATAAAGGAGGCGACAGGTCATCGGCCAACAACTACCGGCCAATCTCCATCCTCCTCCCCTCTAAAGCCCTGGAGAAAGTGGTGGCCATTCAAATCACTGATTATCTGGTTAAGCATAACATCTTATGCCCAGAGCAACATGGCTTCCGTGCGGATCACAGTACCAGCACTGCCCTTATTGAATTCTCCAACTTCCACACTCTCCTTGGATACCAGCTCCCTAGCTGGTGCAGTGTTCATTGACCTCTCAAAGGCTTTGACACTGTCTCCCATCCACTGCTGCTGAATGCACTCTGCCTCACTGGTCTCTGGCTGGCCCCTGGCATGGTGTGCTAGCTATCTTGACACTCATCCCAGTGTGTCAAGATTAATAACACACTCTCCGACACCCAGTCCATCTCTCTGGGGTCCCCAAAGGCTCATCCGGGGCCCCCTTCTCTTCTCCCTGTATCTGAACACCCTGCCCAGTGCATGCTCTGGCAAAATACTGCTGTATGCAGATGACGCTGTCCTTTGCCACCCACCGTAATCCCATCTCCTACAGGACTCCTTACAGCAGTCTTTCAACAGTGCCGAGGCTTGGTTTAGAGCTAGACTCGCATCAATCTTAAGAAAACCAAAACTATGCTCTTTTCACACCCCCAAAACAAAGCTAGCAACCACCCACTCTATATCCTTCCAAGCACCAACCAACCACTGGAACAAGTCTGCTCCTACAATTCCCTTAGGGTTACTCTTCATCTCTTCCCTCACATTTCACAACCACATCGACGCCTCTAACATCCGCCACCAACACACGGCTTGGCATCCTATTCCACCATAAACCTGCTTTCCACCAAATGCTCTCCAAGAGCTGTTACATCGTCGTGTCTGTCCCTTATAGACTATGGTCTACCAGCACACGGTGCTGCCGACACCACTGCACTCAACAAAATTCACCTAACCCTGAATAAAGCATGCAGATTGATTACTGGTGCCCCAGGCTCACACACACCTGTCAGCTATATGTCGATGCTAACCTGCTTACCCTGGATGAACGGCTCCGATACCAGACCTGTCTCCTCACCAAAAAAACCCTACTCGGGCTCTCCCCCCCTGGGGTAACTGCATCCATCCACCAGAGCCCTCCTACCATTGCAACACGGTCTTCCTACAAGACCACTCTAAAGGTCCCCAGAACGAGAACCAGCCATGGCCAGAGGTCCTTCAGCTATAGAGCCCCAACCTGGTTTAATTCTCTCCCTGCCACCATCACCAATGCCATCACCATCTCCACATTCAAACCGCACTGAACCACATCTTCAGCACTCGTGAACTGCTCCTGTCTCTGAACATAGCCTCCACCTCTTTCTCTTGACAATGCCCCCGGCAGCTCTCCACCCTACCATCCCTCCACCACTTCCCTGTACACCATGCCTAGGTTTAACCTGGCCAGTGCCAGCTGTTTTCAATGTTTATCTACCAGAATGCTCACTTGATACTGACTGTGTAATACCTGTTATCAATTACATGTACCTCTGTACCCAATTGTATTTGTCTGACCACTATATGACGTGGCACTTCTGGTGAATGCCTATTGATTCTTTGCAAATCTTTGCTATGTAACCGAAACGCAATGTATGTCTTTATGTGACGAAGTACCTTTGGAAACGAGCCTCTGGCTCAAAGGTTGTAAACTGATTCTTAAATAAATAAATAAATAAATAAATTATGAGTCTTTTGCCTGGATCCTGTTTTCCAATTTGTTTAATAAATTCTAAATTAATTATTTAAGCAATAAGCCACGAGGAGGTGTGGGTTATCAGGGGATTTACCATGGCTGATGTGGTTTGCCCACGAGGTGCAGCTGAGTGGGTAAATCCTTGACAGCCATGGTAAATCCCCCGATAACCCACACCCCCCAAGTGGCTTATTGTGTTTATACTATAGGAGGGAAGTAAAAATCTTAAAAAATGATATTAAAAAAGTAAAAAAAAATGTTTTTTATTGATTTTAATGTGAGGTATTCTTACTCTATAGTAAATAGTTCCCTGTTGCTAGGCAGAAGATGTGCTGTGCAGCTTGTAATGCAGCTTCACCCCCAGCGTCCCTCTCCCCCTTTTCAGGCACTGCACAGTTTCTAATACAGGCTCTCTCTCCCCCCTGTACAAAATAACGTAGCATGCCATTATGTGCTGTTTGGGTTTTTGCTTATAGTTTGTGTTGGAGGCAGCGTGATATTAGGTAGGAGCAGGCAGCTTGTGTGGTGTGCATGGGAGCGCTAATGCAAAGAGCTGCCGTGTTTGAACTGCTGCCTCAGGGTACAAGCTTCTAGCACGAAAAAAAACCCTTTGTTATGTGGGAATATGGAATTTTGTCACTAACACTGTGAAGGTGGTCTGGACGTGGCACTGCGGCAGGTAGGAGGTATGAGCGAGGAGCTAGGAGACCGGAAGCAGCAAGAGCGATGGAATTTGGAGGGAGTGAGCGAGCATTACAGGGACATATTTCAAAAGGTTTGCCACATGTTTCTTAAGCTGCTGTTACTTTTTGAAGAAATGTAACAGTGGAATTTGTGTTTATGCCAGGCAGTTTTTTTTTAATGTTTCGTGAGCTATAGGAGAAGGCTGGGGGGGGTGTCATGCTGATTTGCGTTTAGCTAGGAAACGAAGATGGTGGCTAGGAATGATTTTTTAATTTTTTGTTGTTGTTATTGAGATGCGGCTGGCTGGCACCTTTTTGCTGTGATTATCAGTAGATAATCAATGGAGGTAAAGTGCCAGCCTGCCTATTGGATTGGTCAGTGTCCGAGGTCCATTGTATAATACTACTTAATGAAGGTGGCATTTAACATACTCCTACAATGATTTGTTTTTCCATGGGGGATTAATTTGAATCCATATTTATTCTAATTCTACATCATTCTCTGATGGGATTTCATGAGCATCTATACAGTTTCTAATATATAGGGCCACTCCACAACCTGATTTATTTTTCCTATCCTTCTTAAACAGCTTTTATCCATCTGCTTCAGCTCCCCATGAATCACTATTTAGCCATGTTTCAATTACTGCACAAAGAGCAATATTCTCAGCTTTTAGTAAGATTTCAGGCTCATCTTTTTTATTCCCAAGGCTTCTTGCATTAACAGATTTTTTCAACAGGGAGGTCCCTGTACCTCAGTCCAAGATGTTTTCTTGGTGTTCTTATGACCTCCCCCCACCCCAGATTTTTTAGTTTAAATAATTCTTAATAGTGTTATTAATTCTTTCAGCCAAAACCCTAGTTCCATATTTATTGTTCATTTTGAATTTGGCTGATTTACCACACGGGGTGGCAGCACTTTGAATTATTCTCATTTCCTGTGGAACTTCTGAGTCATTCCAGGAACTGGTCTATTTGGATTTACCATTACCAACTCAACCAGGTTTGCCAGCTCAACTTTCAACCACCTGGTGTCCCTTTGTCTGGATCAACTGACCCTGCTTGACCTGTCAGACTTAATACTTTATGAGGATGACAATTAGTCTGGGGGCCCAGGCCTGAAATCTTTGACAACATAGCGCCTCCCCCCCATACAGAAAGCAACAACTATGTTATTTTGATAGAAGTGTCCCTTAGGTACTTATCTAGGGTGGGTGTGGTCTTATAACTTGGTAGCAAGGTATGCCAAAGCAAGATTTTTGTACCCATGTCAAAACAAGATTTTGCACAAGTGAAAAGGCCACACAAATGTACTAAAGTTGTCAAGACAAGTTTGAAAGTAAAAATAACCAATAAAATGGGATTGAAACAATTTATTTTAAAAGTTAAAAACAAATTTTAGTCATGCAGAAGGTTTCTTTGACACAGATTATTACTAATTTATTTTAAAAGACAAAATCAAATGTTAGTCATACAAAAGGTTTCTTTAAAAAATTATTAATAAGGCTCACTACTTAAAGAATGTTGGCATTGTTTGTATTGATAAATACACAGATTATTCATTGATACAAAAGTTTTAAATACCATATTCATTATAATAGAAGCAAGGTATACTGTACTATTGCACACAATGGTGCTAGCAAAACACTAATATCCAATGGAGTCCCTCTCAGCGATGGGCAATATGACAGTATATTTGTGTGTCTAGCCATTTTCAATATGTTTGTCATATAGTACATGTCTAAGACTGAATCATCTGTAGTATCATACTCATCTGGATCCACACTGGCAACTTTATGAGGATTATAACAGTCCTCACCTCCAGTACATCAGCAAGTCTGTGTGCCCACCATGCTCTGCCTGGAACAACTGCAGTTGTGCTCACACTTTGCTTTTTTATACCTACATGTAATGAGTTCCAGGAGTGCTTCAGGGGCAGGTGTCTGTGTCATTAGTGTTGGAGAAATGCATCTCTCCTTGTCGTGATTCCAGCCATTTCCAATTGGGGAAGGGGTATCAGGCTCAGCCTCCAGGGCATGGTTCCAGATAAGGGTCTGGTAATTTGTGTGCTTGGTATATTGCAGAAGACTATCAGAAGTTGGGGGAAGGCTTCTTGCCAGTCCTGTTTGCAACAGAAAAGCTTATATCGCACACCATTTACATCTGCTGAGTTAGCCGTTGGGTCATAGAGAAGGGTTATCAGAAGTTCTTCTGATTTCAACTGTGTAGGAGGTATATCCACCATAGTACCAAACTTGGTAAGGCTTCTAAATTTGTATGGATTCTTCTTGACAAGCTTCCAATGCTTTAGTTTGCTAGTCCTTGCAAAACTTCTGGTTGATTCACACCCAGTGAGTGTGTGTACTGCTGGCAACATTCTGCATAGTTGTTGGCCAAGTTCAGCTGCTATGGTGTGGGTTGGTATACACCTAGCTTTATCCTTCACAACAGTATGACACCAAAGCTCTTGAGCTGCTTCCAACTTGTATATAAAATGTACACAGAGAACTGCGACGTCAGTGTCTGGAGACCACACCACTACACAAGGGTATTCTTGTGAAGCATGTGCAACATGAAATAGAAGCTAAGTATCGGCTTCTTTGTGCAATGTTAATAGAACTTCTTGGTCTACAACTTCATCTGAAGTGACCATGCAAGCAATGAGACCATCCTTAAATCCACCTGCAATAACCATTTTCTGATCTAAGCCAAGTAAAGTTTCTGCCATGCCACACCATGATTCTGACAGGAATTTTACCAGATGTTCTTTATTCTTGGGATTTCCAATGAACTTACTCCACTGAGGTGGGATGGGTGTTTTGGGACCATGGATTTTGACTTCATTCCTTATTGAGGAGTTCCTTCATGCACGGTCAAAAGCTTCAATTAAATCTTTGACATCATATTGATCAAAGACAATATCTACTCTTTTGCTGCTCTCATAACTCTGTAGAGGCTGGCATACTATTCTGAAGACCAATTCAGCAAGTTCTCCAAAGCTAGTTGCACCTCCTTGCTTGAGCAGTTGCATAACAGCCATACCATCTACTATCCAGGCTGTGGGCATGTTGGATGCTGGCAGCTGATACATTGATTTTGCTTCTTTTTCTAATTTAGGCAATAGCTTACTCTTTACGTTTTGTTCAGGGTACCATCAGAGTGTGCTAGAGTATATGGAACTGTGGAAAGCTCCTATGTGAAAACGTTCTTAAGATAAATCTCTCTTGTTTGTGCAGCTACTACAAAAAGGCTAAACAACTCCCTGTCTCCATTGATGGTCACTATCTTATCACTACTAACTTTCTATTTGATCTTCTTACTTAGAGATGCAAATGTCTTAATGTTGAGCTTGTGCAGTGGTTCAAAGAATCCAGTGGTATTTGAATTTAGTCCATCTTCCACAAACTGTTTCATTGCTTTATTCCTGTATCATTCACAATAATAAGCTTGGTGGCAACCTCTGCAGGTGCAACAATGCTAGTTGCAATGTTGGTGAGTGCTATCAAGTCAGCATTCAAATTAAATGGGTTTGTCATGGAGTGGGTGAGTGTATAAACAATCTTATTTACTGTACATCTCCTTCCTCTCATGGCATGCAACGTGCAGCCTCCTTGTGTTTTCCTTGTGAAACATCTGAGTCTACCATATCACACATTACCTTTATGGAAGTTGTGATAGCGAGCACTCATGAATAGTGATGAACCATCTAGCCAAAGCTCCTGGTTTCAAAGTGAAACCCAATATACCCCCTTTTACTTTACTATCAGTTTACTGTTTGTTCAAGTGCCATGTCTGTCCAGACTTTGCTGAATTTATTTCTAGACTGAGCTACAGCATGATTTCCTTGCACAAACTGCTCTTGAACTTCAGGGGCACAATATGGCAGAAGCTTCATATCACTGATGTACAGAGATACTTAGCGGGGCATAGCTGATGTGGTCAAAGGCAAAAAGTAGTGGAACAGTAGCATCTCTACAAAAGTTACAAGATGTAGGTCCCAGTTGCTTTCACATTCTGCTCTAATGAACCACATTAGGATGTTAACCATTTGACGTAATCATCCTAGAATGCAAATGTTTGGGAAGCTGCTTTTCCAAGACTGTAGAATCTGTGTAATGCACTTGTATGTTCTTGAGGGCATCACTGAGCTGGGAAAGTGTTGCTGTTAGGCTTATTGCATCATTGTTTGATACCACATTTTGACATTCTTGGAGCTTGATACTCCATGAGGTCTACATCACAATCAATCTAATTGTCTTGTACCCAGTTACAAATTGTCTGCCACTTCAGTCTGGATAGAGCCTCCATTGCAAGCTCATGGCCGTCCCACCATGGTTGTAGGATTTGCCTTTAAGTAGATTGCGTGCTGTGTTGCAAATCCTGCAATTCTATGAGGATGTCTTCTAGACCTTCATATTTCTTTCCAATTACAGCCAGAAATGTCTGTACTATGTGGAAATCGCCCATTCTCAAGACTGTTTTCTGAAATTCCTCCTGGCACCTCCACTGAATCTCTTTAGCCTTACAATATATAGCCTTGTCAAATGTCAAGACACTGTAATCTTGTCCAAGTGTCCTAGACATCTTGCAGACATTCTTCATTACAGTGAAAACTGTACTCCATTCAGTAGGTGATGCTGGCAGCATTGGACAGTACCCAGTAGATGTTACTGTTAGTATGGTAGATGAAATCATCACATTAAAAGCTGTCCATCCTGGTACTTGCTGAGCATTCACCTTTTCAAACTCAACCTCAAATAGCTTGGTTTATTTATTTATTTAGTTGGTTATTTATTTGATTTGTTAACTGGGTAAGAACCCAAGAGCATCAAATGCCCATTTTCATGGGGGACCCAGGGAGTACAAAAAGTGCAGTACAAACAAAATACAATACATACAAAGTTACAAATACAAGAGTTATAAATACAAGTTGGAAGACCACATTAACCAAAACAACAACAATTTGATAATCTTAGGACATGTCTTTTTAAATCAGTCTTAAACCTAAAATAGAACATACATTGATGACATACTAATGGAAGAGAGTACCAATCAACAATGGCTTGGCAGCATTTTAGGATTAGCCACTGCAGATCAAGGTTGGCAGCTTGTCGGCAAGCCTCAGCATCAGTATACTAGTTACTTTTTACTTTCCCAGAAGATTTGGTAAAGAGCAACTGCCATGAAGATTGTACTCCAGAATGGCTTGGCACATTGCAGGAGTTTACAGTGTCAGTGGCTCAGTAGGTAGCACACTCGCCTCTGAGGCTGGGAGATCAGAGGGCTGTGGATTCAGTTCCCACATCTGGCACTTGGGTTAATATCCCAGTACTGACACTGTAGTGCAGCATGAGAGGGGTGCTGCACTTCTGAGGTGCCATCTTTCGAATGAGACGTTAAACCAAGGTCCCATCTGCCTGGATTGGTGGTAGTTCAGGTGAACGTTAAAGATCCCATGGCACTTATCGAAAAGAGTAGGGGAATTTCCCCAGTGTCCTGGCCAAATTTCCCTCATTCACTAAAAATACCACCAACAACTTAATCTGGTTCAAGGTTAATTGGCATTCATCTGTATCCCCCTTCCCGGGTCATGCCTGAAAATAGACAGGATTTGTCTAGTCACTTACCCGGCCAACAAAAACTAAGTAAATAAATAAGTTTCAAGTGATCGTGTTCATGGTGTTATTTTCTTTGTTTGAGCCTGAGCTGCCACTGTGCCAAAGCTGCCTTCCGGAATTGTGGGAGTCTGATGCTGATATACTACCATAGTTGTGGCATGGGTTGTGTGCTTTCCATCTAACATTTCTTCATTTATATAATTATTGCCAGCAGCAAACTGAACAAACTCCTCATGCTGTATGTATGATGGAATGATGTGCATTGTCAGTGGCTCAGCAGGTAGCACACTGGCCTCTGAGGCTGGGCGATCAGAAGGCTGTGGATTCTATCCCCACACCAGACACTTGAGTTAATATCCCAATACTGGCACTGCAGTGCAGCATGAGGGGGGTGCTGCACTCCTGAGGTGCCGTCTTTCGGATGAGATGTTAAACCGAGGTCCCATCTGCCTGTTCTGGTGGTAGTTCAGGTGGATGTTAAAGATCCCATGGCACTTCTTGAAAAGAGTAGGGGTGTTTTTATTAACGAATACAATACCATATACAGATTAACAAATGATAATACAAAAAAGGAAAAAGGAGTTTAAATAAGCATTCCAAAAAAATAAAGAACTAAAATAAAGAAAGAAAGAAGAAAACAAAAATAGACTTTAAATCAACACAGCCTCGTATATATGACTACAATAATTTCTGAAAAAAGAACATATATGGAAAACAAAACTTCACCACTTACTTCAATGATGAATTGACAGTCTTATATACAAATGTCATGGCAAATCCAAGGGTATAGTTTCTTAAATTTAATGAAGAAGGAGAGGCCCTTTCATCATAACTTTGCCATAGCAGTTCCATACTGTTCCACTTCTCTATCCCAAATGGCTTGGAACGCATTTTCACAAATCACCTTAAAGACCATAAAGGGCATCTGTTGCTGATGTAGTACCCACTGAACCCTTGCATTCCATAAATAAAATGTTAACACTGCAAAAAATACAAAGTCCCACAATTATATTTATTCAGTGTGCCGGCATAATCCCCCACCACCAGTGTTTCATATGTGACATTACGCAACCATGTTATTTTACAGATCATGGCTAAGAATGCCCAAAGGTTAAGGGAAAAGATGCAATGTAAAGAAAAATGCTCCATTGTTTGCTCCGGGGCTCCACACCCTAGGAAAGGACATGTGCATTCTGCCATTGGCTTATGTTTATGATTGCCTCTGACATACAATCTCCCATAGGCACTTAACCAGACTATCTCCCACATGTGGTCTGGGATTCAGTGTTCATTTAAAAAGGCCAACATTTTACCAATTTTATGGGATTGGTAATGTTTAAATTCTGGAGAGGGGAGACCTACATTGCCCAAAACATAGTGGTACAACTGTACTCTGAATGAACAAAAAAACAAAGATTTTGGAATGTTCCATTTAAAAAGCTTCTGTATGGAAGATTTTAATGAGTCTAGAATCAATAGAAGTGCCGAAAATTTCAAGGGTGGGTTCAACCCATTTACCCATGAAGTGGGACCAATTATTACAAAACCATTTCTGAACCAAGGTACAAGAGGTTGTCCATGGACGCTTGATAGAATGTATCCAAAATAAAGAGTGGAAAAAATGACTTGGTCAATCATCCCCAAGCCTCCATTTTTCCATGAAAAATATGTAAAACCCCTCTTCACTGGGTTAAGACGGCTTCCCACAACATTGTAAAAAATATACTGTAGAACTTGGTTTCCAAGGATATCAGGATTGGAAAGATTTTGCCGACATGACAAGCTAGGGAGTAAAAATGTTTTTATAATAGAGATCCTTTTTAATTTGGACACTTTCCAACCTTTCCACCTACAGACTTCCACAGCACAATTCTGCAGGCCCAACATCCAATTCTTATATGCCATGTCATATGATGAAAAAATGAATCCTAAAATAGTAATCTGATCATGAGTCACTGGGAACTGTTCCACCATATCAGGAGGATTGGGCAGAGGGATAATTGGTATAGCCTTGCATTTGGACAAGTTCAAGTGGGCTGCTCCATAGGCATTAGAATATTGTTTTATTTCATAACAAGCTTCCTTAATGATATGTAAATCCTTTAAAAGAAGGCAGGTATCATCTGTATATGCTAATATCTTAACTTCATCTCCAGGGGTATCCCCAGTCAGACCCTGCACCCTCACATTTGCCATTAGTTTTTGTAGAAAAGGGTTGAGTGAAAAAATGTACAGTGAGGTGCTCAAGGGACACCCCTGGTGCACCCCTCTTTGAACAGTACATTCTGGCCCTATGACCCCTCTTACATATGGACTCCAACAAGCCTGATCATAAAGCATACGGATTTTGTCAATAAAAGGGAGGGGAGTACCATATCCTTTAACACACTAAGCAGAAATGAATGATCTACAACATCAAATGCCTTCTGTTGATCCAGAGAGATCACCCACCCCGGGAGTTGATTACGATGATGATAATTCCAAAGTTCTCTCAAAATAATCAAAGGGTGGAAAATGGATCTGTCCGGCAGGCTACAAAATTGGAAGGGGTGGATAATATGTACTGCCGGCTTTCTTAAGCACAAATGTAGTATTTGTACCAATATTTTAAAATCTCCATTCAATAAGCTGATTGGCCTCCAACTCCGGAGCAAAGTCCAGTCACCAGATTTGTATAAACAGACAGTCAAACTTTTAGAAAATTGAGGGGGAACTTTATTTTGAGAGAAAAAGAAATTAAAAGCTACCTCCAAACATAATGCCAACTCGGGGCAAAAGTTTTATAAAACTCATATGGCAGACCATCTAATCTGGGGCCCGCTCCTGATTTCCTGGATTGAATGACAGCAAGAATTTTGTTAGAAGTAATTGCCATGGTAAGAGATCCTGAATCCTGGGAGGAAAAACCTTGTTTCTGTAAAGTAGAAAGGTAGTGGATATAGTCTAGGGGCTCTGAGTGAATTGTGATGTGAGCCTCCATAATCAATTCAAAAATATCAGGAACTGTAGTCATTTCAACACCCTGACTGGATTTCAGGCTGTTGATTGAAGCTGCGTGTCTGCATGATTTACAAGCAGCACATGGTTCAAAAACTGGTGCTTTTAGGGTCCCATATGATAATTCAACTCTTATAGAACTAGCTCGATCATATTGTAAAGTTTGCATTTCAGTTTTAAGAGAGTTAATTTGGGACACTATGTCACCACTTACCAAATGTGGAGATGACAGGAGATGTTGAAAGTTAGTCCTTAGGGTGAGATATTTAAAATATTGTGACTGCTTACCATGTTTCCCATAGGATACTGGGAAAGATCATTTTTTGTTTGGAGCCACCAGTCATCAAAATCATCATAAAGATCTAGTACTGAGGCTCGGGTAGCTAATATTGTTTTAACTGATGTCTGTATCACGGGCTCCTTAAGAATTTCAATATTCAATTTCTAACAAGTCTCAAAAACAGGGGAATATGCATCTGAATTAAAGATAGAAATAACCATTGGTGGTCAGAATACTCAATTGGACACAGTTTAGTAGTTGTAATTTTAAGATGTTGAGAGACAAATAAATAATCAATATTAGTAGTATAATGTGCCCTTTTATAAGTAAAATATTTAGCCCGTAGAATATGTGTATTGCAGTTTTGAAGGTCCGCTGAAGCAATACATTTTTGGAATGACAATGAATCACAATATATTTTTGTACATACAGAGGGGATCTTAGGAGAAGACAAACTACAATTAAAATGCCCTCCAAGGATAATGATTTTGGCTGTGTGGAGATAAGAATGAATTTGGGAAAACATGTCTGTTCTGTCTGCTTTCAATTGTGGGGCATACACAGTGATCAACCTGCATGGTTCACCATCTAGATAACCGTCCAAAATGAGGACTCTTCCTGGAACAAGATCCAGGAGGCAGAAAAGGGTGAAACAATTGCTATTAAAAAGGATACCCACTCCGTCAGCTTTGTCACACCCAAACGACCAATAAGATGGTCCCCATGGCCACTCCAGTTTAAAGGCCTGAGGCTGAAAACTCGAGGCCATCCAGGTTTCCTGCAGAAAAATTATATTAACATCTAAATCATAAAGTAACTGAAATATAGCAAATCGTCGTTTATGGTTAAGTAGACTGTGGCAATTAAGAGTTGCCACGGAAGTGGTAGCAATAGTCAGTTTAGACGTCTAAATATCAAATTTTCCATCTCTTTTTTTTCTTCTTTCCAGAATATAGTTTTTCTGTTGGTTGAGACTGTGTGATGCCTATCTCCATGGCATCCTTGGGATCTTCCTCAGGGTCTGACTCCCCCTAGTCTTTTGGTTCCAGTAGTGTAAAGGAATTTGATGTTTCTATTGGAGGCCGCAGATCTTCTTTAGTCATTCTTCTAGTAGACCTTCTTTGTTTAGATACTGGAGGACGGGGGGAATCTAGCTCCTTCTCCTCCATACTACCACCAGGTGCTCCTAGATCATCATAGCAGATGGGCTGCAGTGAAGAATGTGATGCTGGCCTCTTTGAATGGTCTGAAATGATATCAGTCACTAATGGCTTTGTCTCAACATCAGGAACTTGAGAGGCCAGTACTGTGATGGGTACTCTACCCGTTTCCTGAGAACTCTGCTGAAGAGATGATGTGGAATCTTCATTATTAGCTGCTTGTGCCTTATCGATCAAGACTTCAGGATCTAGGGATTCCGCCTTGTTAAAGGCTGCCCAGCGGCAATTTTTATAAAGATGTCTTTGTTCTTCACACAAATTACACCTGAGGTAATTTGTGCAGTTGGAATTGATATGGCTGACCTCATTACACAGACTGCAGCACAGTTTATTGCACACACTAGACAAGTGTGTGCGAGCTCCGCATCAGTAACAGGCCCGGGGTTGAACAGGATAATAGCACACTCCTCTGTCCCGTCCAAGAAAAAAACAGTTTGGGATATGTGTAATTCCTTCATCTGTCTGATGTAGTTTGACCTGAAATCACCCCCCCATCCCGAACTGTTCATCATAAAGAATAACCACTGGGGATGCTAGTACCTGACATTTATGCTGTAGCCAATGGTATATATCACTAACTGGGACATTTTCATTACGGAACATAAAGGTCACAGATTTTGTGAGGGGTTTAATCAGCAGAATAGCCATGAAAGGGATCCACAAAGGGGAGGTTTTCACCTGATTATAATGAGTCCAGAAAAATTCTAACAGAGTAGCAGATCAAAAACTAATATCAAAGATGTCTTCTCCTGAGACGTGAATGAAAGCAAACACATCTGCAGGGTAAAATCGTAATGAGTCCTTAATAAGCTTTTTCCTGACATATTGACGGTCTGGGTGGGTATCCAAACCCCCTTTATACTTTAGACAGACTGCATGTCGTCATGGCAATTGCTCAGAAGAATTCAATTTAAATAGATCAGATAGCAATGGTCGCTGTTTTCTGTCTGAGGTAGTATCATCAGTCACTGAGAGTGAAGGTCCAGGAATCTGTTCCGTATGTTCCACTGTCTTTCTTTTTGGGACCTGATGGGGGGGTGAGAGTCAGTTTGAGCCGGTATTGGGTGCAATTTTGGGGCAATCAATGTTGCACTTGCTTGAGGTTTAAGGCTTACCTCTAACTGAGCTACATCCAGTACACACCCACCAGGGCATGTCTGAGTTATAGGGCAAGGCAGAGCTGCCTTTTCAATAGAGTGATCAGATGATGAGGGAACTTCTTTCATTTTTGAAAGAGCAGGAGCTGCTTTCCCTATTTCAGGGCACCATTCTGGTTCAATAGAGGGCTGGGAAAAAGATGTTGAATCCCATACAGGATCAGGGACCCACTGTCCGGTCTTATTCATGATCCAACCTGCTCCTTTTAATGCTGACTCTGTCCATGGTTTGTCCCCACTTTCGTTAGAGTCAAGACCAAAGGTCTGTTTAATGGCTGAAACTGTGGATGTGGGAGGAGAAAATTCAAAGACATTCTGCGGCTGTAATGCATCACACCCATCATCCTGTACTATATTTCTGTTATGCAGTACCACATTCTCCCCTTTTTCTTTGAATCTTCCATTTTCCATTTCACCTCATGTGAATCTCCCCATCCATTTTGTAGAAAGGTTCTTTATTCCGTAGGTCTGTATTGGCACCCTGATCACCCCCATCCCCCTCTGTAAACTCCAAAGACATGTCATCATTAACCTGTAATGGGTTTTTCACAGTACTTTCAGCATGATTGTGTACAGGATTAATATCACTAAAACTGTATTCAGGTTCAGGGGTGTACACGAAGAGTCCATATGTAATGTTCCCATGGCAACAGGGATAATCATAGAGAAAGGAGGCCTGGTTTGAAAATAAATCAAATCTTCAGGATTTTGTCTCAGACAATCCCCCCGAACTGAACCCGCATCCAATTTGTCCATAATCTGGCCCATTTTACCACTTCCCACTGCCCATGGCTTTGTTGCAAATGATACTCCAGACAAGTTAATGAAAGCTTGAGAGGTTTTGTCAACATTATCAGAGTCTTGTTTACCAGTGAAAGTGAACACAGTAGCACTATCCTGGGTATTTGCAGAAGTTTGATAAATAGTGGAAGAATTTATCTGAGCCAGGGTGGGAAGAGCAGCAGCAGATGTGGATAAAGTCCCAATCTTAGAATTTTCAATAGCCTTTTGCAATCACAATCATCTTTCTTTAAACATAATTTCATCATCCTGTAGCATCCTTTGCAAGTCCTCAGTAGTTTTCTCCATTAAAGGTACACACTCCATACGATTTTGTGTGTCCATATACTCAACCATATCAATAGAATTCTGGGACTCCAAAGGGTCTGGTGCATCAAAATAAATTTCAGGCTCAGTTCCATGAGATACTAGGGCCGGGTCTACACCCCTAGTCTCCACAACATCCTGCTCCATCAACTCCTTGGCTTGGACTTGCTCACAGGAAGTCAAGCCCCCTGCAGGCAGAGTAAGGGAATTTCCCTGGTGCCCTGGCCAAATTTACCCCCATTCACTAAAAATACCACCAACAGCTTAATCTGGTTCAAAGTCAGTTGGCATTCACCTGTATCCCCCTCCCTTGGGTCATGCCTGAAAATAGGCAGAATTTGTCCAGTGAACTTACCCGGTCAACAAAAACGAAATAAAATAAATAAATAAATTATGATATTGTCCCTGGCAGCTTTTTTACGCTGATCCATTGCAATAGCTGTGTCAATTCTGTTTAGGACTTCATAACTGACACAGTGTGCTAACTTGTGCACCATTGTTACTACCTGCTAAGAGTCTGTCATATGGCTTATGGACATTGCATGCCCAACCTGTTTAGGTATACACTTTGTACCTCTGGAAACTATATGAATGAAGTCCTGACCAACTGAAAATATCTGTCTGTGGAGAGTCTTGTTAGTGGCTGTTATTAAAGGATTACCAACATTCCTTTGGAATACCTATTTCAGGAACCTATACACATTGTTGGGGATCATGTATAATGCTTGTTCTAAATTGATAGTGGAATTATCTATTGGATTGATATCCAGTCCCTCACACATTTTGAGTTCAGTACGGAGGACCTGTACTGCATGAAACAGCATAGACGTGGTGGAATATTTATCTTTATTTTCAGAAGTAGGGAGAGGGTTTTCCTCTTCATACTGTTGCTTTGAATGCAACCAGGAAGCTATGTTGATGACGTCTTCCAAAGACACAGCACTGCTATACACAAGGTTTGGTTTACTTGGGTCATGCTGCATTTGAAAACAATTTAGTCACCAAAGTAGTTTGCTAGTCTCTTCTTTAGTTTCTCACTTCAGTAACTCTCACTGCTAGGAACTTTGCCTTTCAGAATATCCCGGTATCTCAGTAACAGGTAAGACATGGACAAGGCATTTCTGCTGATAACAAGGTAATTCTCAATTTCAGAAATCAGTTCAACAAAACATGCTTTATACACAGACTCATCTTCCTTGTTACTGGATAGTGAAAAGTGTGTCTGTATGTTTCTTTTGCTGATGAAAGTACTATGTCAGTCTTTGTGGTACTTTGCTCCAATTGCAATTAAGGCAAATCCAGCTATTCGCTTTAAGACTGTGTCATCTTCTTTGGCTTCAGCCACATAAAGCAGAGTTTCTTGCCAGCTGAAGGTTACAATCTGTGATAGATTTTTTTTATTTTGTGATACACCTTCTGGCATATTATACACAAATTCTAGTTAACAGGCTGGTGAGTCGATTACCTACTCTGTGAGCTTGAACACTGATCAGTATCAGTAGAAGAGCCAGGACTTAAGCTTCTTCCTCGATCTTCAAAATTGTTCTGGTTTGTTTTGCTGGTGTAGGACTGGTGACATCATGTGTGATAATGTGTTGCAGGCAAAGCTAATAATGCGTCAATGTCTAATGGCTGCAATCGCTGATAAACACAGTCTTTTCTAACAAGGCATGCATTACAAAATGTCTTCAGTACTCCAGGGGTTGCACTCCTCAGGTATTCCTGTGTTGTTATTTTGCAGATGATGCACTTGGACCAGTCACTAGTCAAGCAGGGTTTTTTGGTGAGGAGGGTCAAAGTCTCAGCAGGGTCTTCAGCCATTTTGTTGCCTCTCAGTTGTTGTTATTACCTGAAAGAAAAGAGAAATGCTATTAGAAATATGTTCATTAGTACATTATTCATCTTGTAAAATTATAAATAAAATGCCCTTTCTCCATGTTTTATAGCTGTAAAACAATGATGTTGAAAGAAGCTATTTTTTATAAATTATATAGTGTAAGTGGTTCATAAATTACACATATAGACAAAACCACAAGTAGAGAACATATTTAAAGTAAATGTGACATAATGAAATCAATATAGGATGAAAACATTGTAAAATGAAACACATGCTAAAGGAGAGTCATTATTTTGACCTTTTTTTAAGAAATTCGTGAAGACAATTTGACATGATTTAGAGAAGCATCCATATTTCTCTAAGTTACCACTGCATAATTATTTATTTATTTATTTATTTAGCTTTTGTTTACTGGGTAAGTACACTAGACAAGTATTATGCCTATTTTCAGGAATGACCCGGGAGAGTACAACATGATGGTACAAAGACAACATATCAATATACAAGTTGACAGCATGGGCATAATAGTACAAAGACAACATATCAAATACAAGTTGACAGCATGGGCAATATAAGAGGGAAATACTGAGGACACAACCGCATAATAACAGCAAGGCAAGATGAGTTTAGTTTAGTTTAGTTTATTAGTCTAGGAATTAATACCTTTGAGCCAGGGCTCTTTTACAAAGGTTCCACGTCACAAAGAACATTTAACAAAGCACGATACACATTACAGGTAAAACCAAACAGGAAAGTTACATCATAAATTTGCTATTAACAGTTTAAAGCAGTAACGTTTTTAAGTTTCATAGAAAAACAAGCTATAACAGGTTCAAGCGAGTAGACAATTTCGAGGTTAAGGAAACTTCCAGGGAGAGGGTGATCATTAGGCGCCAAAGGAGGCTAGAGAGGAGAAAGGTGGGGCGGGAGAGTAAGTGAGAGGGGACAGGAAAAAAGGGGGGGAGTGAGTTTGGGTGGGAGACAGGAAGTAGTAGAGGTACCAGAGGGTTCATTAGTCAGGGAGGAAGAGGCCTCAGATGTGAGGATGGACATGAGGAGTAGTAGTCTTTATCTAGCGCAGTCACAGTTGCTAGTGGTGGTGAGGTGGGCATAGAGCATGGATTTGAAAGCTTCAAGTGAGGTTGAGGATAGAGTAGGTGGACTAAGCGCATTGAACCATGTCGGGGCCCTGTATGCGAAAGATCTTTGTCCCTGTGCAGTCCGGCATCTCGGAACCAGGAAAGGTTGACGTTCAGATCTGGTGGAGGGTCGTGAGCCAGGATTCAGTCAGAGTAGGTTTTGAATACATAATGGAGTCAGTCCCAAGATGATTTTTTGCCATTGTGCAGGTGAGATAAATAGGACAATCTGATAGGTTCAACCAGCCTGATTCATAGTACAGATCACACGTGTGAGTCAGTCTTTGAGCCCCCGTGAGGAGCCGGCAGGCCTTATTTACAGTGATTGAGATACGCCTTAGAGCAGTGGAGGTAGCTGAGCCATAAATAATAAGGCCATAGTCAATGATTGAGATTATGGAACTTTGTATAGCTATTCTCAATGCCGCTTGATTTAGAAATTGACTGTTACGGAATAGTATTCCAAGGCGTTGGTTCACTGTTTTCGCAGTGTTGTCAATGTGGGTTGCAAAGGTGAGCCCTTGGTCAAAAGTGATGCCAAGGTATTTGAAAGTATTTACTTGGTCCAGTGTAATTCCCGCAGAGGTTTGTATGGTGAGTGGAGTATGCCTATTTTTGTTTTGGTGATTGGAGAAGAGCATGGCTTTTGTTTTATTGTGGTTTAGCACAAGTTTACTATCTAGGAACCACCTTTCAACACTAGAGAAAGCAAGCTGCAGGCTTTTTCGTAGGGAGTTTGGATCCTTGTGGGAAGAGAGAATTACAGCATCA
The DNA here is from genome assembly GCA_016271365.2 of Neoceratodus forsteri. Taxonomy (NCBI): domain Eukaryota; kingdom Metazoa; phylum Chordata; order Ceratodontiformes; family Ceratodontidae; genus Neoceratodus; species Neoceratodus forsteri. Next base: position 137,661,607 of record CM057452.1, on the reverse strand, counting down.
TCAGCGTATAAGATTATTTTCTCCTGGCAGATATCTGGGAGGGAGTTAAGGAACAGGCTAAAGAGGAGCGGTCCAAGAATTGATCCCTGTGGTACACCCGAGAGAACTGGTTTGAAGTCGGAGAGTTTCATTAGAGATTTTACAGCCTGTGACTGATTGGACAGGTAACTTTACCCAAGCACAAGGACCTTTGGCCAGGCCTAGGCTAGAAAGTAGGGAGGTAAGTAGGCCATGATGGACTGTGTCGAAAGCTTTTGTAAGATCGATAAAGACTGCACCTGTTTGGCACCCTTTGTCCAGGGCTGAGTGGACTTCTCCAGAGAAATCAAGTAAGGCTGTTGTTGTACTATGTCCTTTCCTAAAGCCGTGCTGTTGATTACAGAGTAGATTGTATTTGTCCAGGTAATCAGAGAGTTGGTCTGCCACTATTCGTTCAAGTGCTTTGGAGATGGGAGGGAGTATTGATATTGGTCGATAGTTTCCTGTTGAGGTTTTGTCCTCCCCTTTGTGTACTGGCGTAACTATGGCAGATTTCCATTTGTTGGGAAATTGACTTTGGCAAAGTGACAGAATAAGAGGGATGAGGGAATACAGCTGGCACATATTACAGAGAAGTAGGAAGCAAAGGTACAGTGGGCACATATTACAGGGAAGTAGAAGCAATGGTACAGCATATGGTCATTTGGTTACGAGTAAGGTGAGTCAATAACATATGATAAGGATTTCAGTTTTACAGGGCCAGGGGACTGCAGGCCAATGGTTCTATCCCGGACAGGTGGTGGTAGTGGAGTGGGGCGGGCGGCAGTAGAGTCCGGGCAGCCCTGTAAGAGGCTAAGAGGCCCTGGGGAGGCTGGAGCAGTCACATGCTGAGGCTTGTTTCAAGAAGTCCCACATGGATTTTCGGAGGCACTGATGGGAGGGGGCCAGGCGAACAGGTTCAGGGAGGGAGTTCCAGAGTTTAGGCACACACACAATGAAGTCCCTAGCTCCCATGAGGGTTCTTGTGGCAGGAACTTTGAGCAACCCCTAGGCTTGAGACCTTAGCGAGTAGGGGGAAAAGTCAGCTGGTGGAAGGAGCTGGGCCAGTCCTGATGGAGTACCCGTACTGATCACCTTGCCCGTAAGGCAGCCTATCCCAAAGTCCAGGTATCTGGCTGGGGAGAGCCACTGGAGTTTATTATAGAGCTCACAGCGATGGGTGAGGTGGGGAGCTGCTAGGGCGAAATGACGGATATTGTTGTAGGCCGTATGCCTCCTGGTGAGATGAGCCTTCGTGGAGCAAGCAAAGATATGCAGACCATAGCCAAGAGAGGGAAGAAGGACTCCTCTCGCTAGGGCAAGCCTGGCCGCAGGGGTAAGGTTGTACTTGGCCCTGTAGGCCAGCCCCAGCTTGCAGTTTACTGTTTTGCAGGCTTTAGAAATGTGACTTCCCATATCAAGTTGAGGGTCTAGGGTGACCCCTAAGTACCTGACCGAGTTCACCACAGGGAGGGAGGGAGGAGCCGTCCGGATTGATTATGTTCAGGGGGGATGTTGAGGCTTTGATTTTGGCAGTAGAGCCAAAAAGCATAGCCTGGGTTTTTTTTAGGTTCAAGACCAGTTTATGGTCCGTCACCCAGGTCAGGACCTTATTGAAGTCCTCGGACAGGCTCTTGGTGAGAGTGGCCGTGTCGCTGGAGTGGGCCAGTATCACGTTATCTGCATATAGGATGGTTCTGCAATTTGTTGTCACTGTAGGCAGTTGGTTGATGTAGAGAGAGAAGAGAAGGGGACCAAGGACCGAGCCCTGGGGGAACCCTGATGTGACCAGAAGGGGTATGGACAGGACTTTATTGAAGCAGGTCCATTGCATTCTGCCATGCAGGTAGCCTGAAAACTATTTCATAGCAGTAGGGGAAAAACCAAGTGACCACAGCTGTTGGCGGAGTAGTGCATGGTCAACAAGGTCAAAGGCTTTGGATAGGTCAATAAATATAGCTCCAGAGAGCTTGCCCTGGTCCATGGCTGATCTGATGCCAGTTGTGACCTCGATCAGGGCGGTGGAGGTGCTGTTCCCCCTATGAAAGCCATGCTGGGTCGGGGATAGCAGCTCGTGATGCTGGACATACTCTGAGAGCTGCTCAGCCACTACTTTTTCGAGGAGCTTGCTAAGGGATGAAAGGATAGCAATCGGACGATAATTGTCCGGTATTTTGGGGTTACCCTGCTTCAGGACAGGGACTATCCTTGCTTTCTTCCATATATCTGGGATGGTCCCCAATGACAGGGATAGATTAAAGATATGGGCTACTGGGGAGGCAATGGGGGGGGCCCCAAGTTTTAGAAGCTTGGGCTCCATGTTATCTAGGCCGGGGCTTGAGTACTGGGAGAGTCCAGCTAGGTGTCTGTATGTGTCAGAGATTGTCACCGCCCTGATGTGAAATAATTGACGTGAGGGGTGATCCTCCTCCCAGTTAGAGGGAGGGGGGGAGGTCATCCCCACGCTGGGAGGGAAATGAGCAGTGAGGGCCGAGTGGTCGGAGAAGTGCGTAGTTAGAGAGTTGGCAATGGTGAGGGGATTGTTGCAGGAGGTGCCTTTTAAAATCATGTCAGTTACCCCTGGGTGGGAGGAGCCGCTGACTAGGGTTTTTATATTTCTCCAAAACCTCCTGGGGTCATTAGCAGAGTTAGTGAGAGCAGACTTGCAGAAGTCACTTTTCACACTCCTGATAGCCTTTCTGCACTCGTTTCTGAGGTGTCTGTATCATTGTAACATAGCAGGGTCACGAGACAATCTGGAGCTAGCCCAACACTTGTCTCTGGCCCACATTTGGGCTAGGAGACTCCCGGGCAACCAGTGGGTGGCTGTCCCCCTCACCCTACGTGTGATCATTGGGGCATGCTAGTCTTGCAAGGCCCCAAAGGTGGTTAGGAAATGGGAGGCTGCCACCGACGGGTCATTAGCTCTTAACACATCAGACCAGTGAGTGAGTCTTAAGTCCTCAAGGAACTCTCCAGGATCAAACCTGGCAAAGTTCCTGACATGCATGATCTTGTGTGGGATTTTAGGGGAAGGAACTTTCCACACACAGTAGACCGGAGAGTGGTCGGAGATTGCATCAGAAAGTGTTCCCACAGAGGTGATCCTGTCTGGATGGTTTGTCAGGATCCAGTCCAGGAGGGAGCTGGAGGAACCATTGGCCGCTCGTCTGGTTGGCTCCTGTATGAGCTGGGTCAGGGCGAGATTAGCAAGAAGGGACCCGGCCTACCTTCCATTCTCACTGGTCCAGTTTAGGTTGACGTCTCCCATGATTATGAGTTCATTGTCACCAATGCTGGAATCAAATGAGTCCAGAAGATGAGTCAACCCTGGGAGCCCACCTTTAGGGGGATTGTACGTGCAGACCAGATGAAGTTTCTTGGCATCCCCTAATAGGAGGAGCACATATAGTACCTCACAGGGGGACACATTTGATTGCTGGAGGACTACTGGGGAGACCTTGAGGTGACACCGGTAGTAGATCAGGATACCACCCCCCCCTTTGTCCCTGTGTGGCCCTGTCGAATAAAGTCATAGCCTGGGAGAGCACATGCTGAGTCAGGGATCTTGGGTTTAAGCCAGGTCTCTGTCACGCCAAGGATATCAGGTTTATAGAGTGCCGTCCATGAGACAAGCTCATCCCGGTTAGGGATCAGGCTCCTGATATTTAGATGGACCACTTTTAGACCCTTGACCATCTCGCAACCTGGGGGGATTGAAGGGGCCAGGGTATTTGGTCCAGGATTAGTTTCAGTATCCCCCGATAGTAGTGTTAGCAGAAGGAGGAGCCAGAACAGATGCCATCTCATAAAAGATAGGCCATTGGTCGGGGTACGGGCACGAAGTCGTTTTACCCTGACAGTGTGCATTAGCTTCCGAAGGTTTAGGCAGTAGGAGGGGTAGGGGAGGGTGTGGGGGGTCACGAGGATGTTGGAGAAGGTGAAATCAGACACCCCAGGGAAGGGAGAAATCTCCCGGTGCCCCCCCAAGGTGGACAGGGGAGTAGTGGCCACATAGAGCAGGGTGAGCCATAGTACCAGACCCACTAGGGCCAGTGCCCTAAAGATGATGGGCAGAACGCCCTGGACCATCTCACGGGGGGTACACCCACCCTCCCAGAGTGAGAAGGAAGGGAGTCTGAGCCACATCTGGGCAGGAGACGTTTGTCTAGCCTAGCAGCAGTGGAGGATAAGGAGCAGCTGATGGGAGGGGGGATGGAATAGCACCTGAGGACTGGTGGAATATTAGGCTATCAGTAGTAGGCCTGGGGGATTACTAGAGAAGCCTAATTAGTCCGCTGAGTGGTACACATACGATATACACAGTGATTTACCCAATTTAATCAACTCTGGGAACAGCAAGCTACAGTAAGGGTCAGGTAGACAATATAATGATAGCCTACGGTTAGGAATTAAACATTAGCCTCACTTAATCAGTGCAGGTTACACTCAGTAGACACTATATCTAGCAAGAGTATATAACAGCAATAGTGATGACACCACATAATCAAACTGTCTACACACAATTACAGTCTTGAACTAGAGCCCAACAGTGGGGACCGGAGTTTTAAAGTGCAGACTAAACAGCGGTAAATTTATCCGTACTTTACACAGGAGGTTAGCCTATCTGCTGCAGTGTCTGACGCAGTCTAGTAGCTGTGACAGAGAAGAGATCACTGGAAGGAAATTTAACAGTGCTGAGCCCAAGCTGCACTGTCAGACCGCCCCCCCCCCACCGCTGATAGGGCGGGATGGATCCAGGGGGGGAGCTAATGGGGATTTAATTGGACAAGGGAACAGGCTGGGCGGGTGGGCTGAAAAATCCTGCACCTGTGCAAATGGGCTGGGCTGAAAAATCCTGCACCTGTGCAGGGGCCGGGAAACTTGAACTGTGTTCCCGCACAGCTGCCGAGGAGGCCCGCCGGGGCTGCAGACGTACCCGGCACCTCAGGACTCGGCTTTGGTTTCAGTGGAAGTGCCCGAGGGGGGGGGGCCTTCCTGGAGCAGGTCACCCTCGCCTCCCCTCACACACACAAGTCAGGCTTTTAGTGAGTGTTGGTGGGACTGGCTCTCCCTATGTAGGAGACACAGGGAGCATCACCACCTGCAGTGCAACCAATCAGCAGGGGCGCTTTCAGAGCCAAGAGTTCAAACTACAGCAAGGGGTCTCTTTTGTTCCTCAGTATCGGAAATGAAGAAAGAAATGTCCCTCAGCCACCCTCCCGTGGAGAAGCTCAGCAGCGCGATGTCATTCTTGCGGTGAGTACAGTTTGCAAAAACAGAGGTCCGGCGGTAGAGAGAGAAATCCTGCACCTGTGCAGGGGCCGGGAAACTTGAACTGTGTTCCCGCACAGCCGCCGAGGAGGCTCACCAGGGCTGCAGACGTACCCGGCACCTCAGGACTCGGCTTTGGTTTCTGTGGAAGTGCCCGAGGTGGGGGGGGAACCTTCCTGGAGCAGGTCACCCTCGCCTCCCCTCACATACACAAGTCAGGCTTTTAGACCACACATCCCCTAAAATCACTCTTGGGGGTTCATCCCTTCATAAAAAAGTGTTAAACCTTTTCTGTGGGGGTAGGGGGTGCTACCAATTTCAAATTTAGGTGGGGTTTTCCATTTGGGCTCCCAGACTAAATGTGCTTCCAAGCACATGGTGCACATGTGCAGCACATGCGCAATGGCTTAGCACAATGTCACAGCATGCACACCCATGCAGCAATATGACATCAGGAGATGTCACACCATGTCACGGCCATCACCGCACTGGCCATAGTGCTACTGCAGCACTAGTGTGATAGAGTTAGATGCTAAAAGGCAATATGGAAACAGTATATGCAAATGACCTAACTATGCAACCTGTGCCCTAAATCCACATATTCATGTCATTACTGGAATGTATTCAGTTGTTTGCAGGCTTAATTGTGCCTGGAACATATAAAAGGAGGAGAAAGCACCACAAAGCATCCACAGAGGTACTGCAGGTGGCTAGAGGTAAGTGTGTTTTGAAATCACCTGAAAACAGGAGCACCAGAGGTCATTGAGACAGATGGCAACAGAGAGACATTTGTGGAGGACTGCAGGTAGCTGGATGAATTCTCATTCAGCTCAGACACTGCCAGAAGGAGGGTTGGCAGCAGGAGCTGTCTGCTTGCCTCAGCTACAACAGTGCCACCTGTTGACACTGTCCTTGCTGGCCATCCTGCCAAAGGGACCAGCCCCCCCTCCCCAACACAGCCACTGCTGTGCAACCCCAGGCCAATGCCCCTGGCCCAGGCACAGTTGTGCCACTCCAATCCCTCCAGCACAGCCACTGCTGTTCAGCCATGGCCCACTCTTCTAGACACAGCACTAACTACAGTGTCACCCCAGCTCCCACAACAGGCCAGGGTGCAGTGTGACCCTTCCCCGGGACATTCCATGCTGGCAGCAGGTGGCAGCCAGCAGACAGCTGCTGCATGCTACCTTATGGGCTCTGAAAGGCCTGCAAGCTGAGATGAGCCTCATGTGGGCAATGCTACAGGCCCGTGAGCATCACACAGAGGTTCACCATGCAGAGCACATGATAATCTTGGATGCAAGCTTCACCAGAATGGAGCAGTCCTTGGTGGAAGGCTTTGGTGGAATGCCACCCCCATGCTGGAGGCTGCAGCCATGGTCTCAGGGACTGCAGAGGCCACCCACAGTGCTGGCAATTCCAGTGGGAGGAGTGTCACTCATCAGCAGACACCACAGAGTGTGGCCATCCTTCAGCAGACACCTCAATGTCTGCCCACCCTCTGCAGTGCAGGCAGCTGTACACCCAGCGCCCGCAGAACACCCCATACACTGGCCCATGGGGCCAGCTGCTGCGCACTCCTGATTGTGGCCTGCTCCTCCTCACTCAGTCCTAAGAGGTGGTCTAAGGTTTGGCAGTTGAAATTCAATGCCAAAAAATGCAAGATTATGCAAGTGGGGGAAAACAGGAAAGAATACTGGCTGAGAGGAGTTAAACTGAGCACTACGGCAGAGCGCAGGGTCATGGGAGTCATCATTAGTGAGTCATCTTTAGTGACTCTCTCAAACAATCAAGCCAGTGTAATAAGGATTATAGTAAGGCTGATAGGATGCTGGAGTGCATCAAAGGGAGCACTGACAGCAGGAAAAAGGAGGTACTAAAAACATAGAAACATTGATGGCAGATAAGGACTGCTTGGCCCACCCAGTCTGCCCATTTCTCTACCTACTGGATAAGCTGCAGATCCTAGTTAACCAACAGCCTACTTCCTCCTACCCACCATTATAACTGCCTTATGTCTATCCCATGCATTCTTGAATTCCCCCACTGTTTTTCACCCACGACCTCCTCAGGAAGGCCGTTCCATACGTCCACCACCCTCTCTATGAAAAAATACTTCATCACATTTCCCCTGGGTCATACCCCCTCTATCTTCTAACTGTGCCCCCTTGTTCTTGCACATCTCTTTTTCTGAAAGATGCTACCCTCTTTGACTCTGTTGATTTCCTTGAGGTACTTGAAAGTTTCTATCTTGTCCCCCCTCTCCCTCCTTTCTTTGAGGGTATAAATATTAAGCTCCTTTAGTCTCTCTTCGTATGGTTTCTGGTGCAGACCCTGCACCATTTTAGTTGCCCTCTTCTGGACAGCCTCCACTCTGTCTATGTCTGTGCGGAGATTGGGTCTCCAGAACTGCACGCAGTACTCCAGATGGGGTCTCACCAACTGTCTGTACAGAGAGATAACAACTTCCTGTTTTCTACTGGTGATGCCTCTCCCTATGCATCCCTTCTCAAACAGTATGCACAAGGAAACGTGGTGCTCTACAGTTAAAACAAATCTCAGATGCAGACCAAAAACTGGAGCACTCTCTCCCATCTTCAGATACCACCAGGGCTCTTCAAGTAAATTATAAACTTTTATTAAGTATAAAAACGACACATATCACCTGACACATTTTGGATAGAATATGCTTTTCAAAGCTGATAGAAACATAGAAACATAGAATTTGATGGCAGATAAGGACCGCTTGGCCCACCCAGTCTGCCCATTTCCCTACCTAATGGATAAGCTGCAGATCCTAATTAACCAGCAGCCTACTTCTTCCTACCCCCACCCCCTAGAATTGCCTTATGACTGTCCCATGCATGCTTGAATTCCACCACTGTTTTTGACTCCACAACCTCCTCCAGAAGGCCATTCCATGCATCTACAACCTCACTGTGAAAAATACTTCCTTAAATTGCCTCTGAGCCACCCCCATATCTTCAAATTGTGCCCCCTTGTTCTTGCACACCTCTTTTTTTGAAACATGCTACCCTCTTGGACTTTGTTAATTCCCTTGAGGTACTTGAAAGTTTCTATCATGTCCCCCCACTCCCTCCTTTCCTCGATGCTATACATATTAAGCTCCTTAAGTCTGTCTTCATATGTCTTCCAGTGCAGACCATGCACCATTTTAGTTGCCCTCCTCTGGACAGCTTCCATCCTGTCTATGTCTTTGCGGAGATTGGGTCTCCAGAACTGCACGCAGTACTCCAGATGGGGTCTCACCAACTGTCTGTACAGAGGGATAATAACTTCCTGTTTTCTACTGGTGATGCCTCTCCCTATGCATCCCAGTATCCCCCCAGTCCTCCTTGTTGCCCTCTCACATTGCTTGCCCACCTTTAGGTCATCTGATATGACTACCCCCAGGTCCCTTTCCATTTTTGTTGTTGTTAGTATCTCACCCCCCACTGTGTACTATTCCCCTTGGTTTTTGTTTCCCAGGTGCATTACCTTGCACTTCTTAGCATTGAATCTAAGCTGCCATACATTTGACCTTTCCTCTAACCTTGCCAAGTCCCTTCTTATCCTTTCCACCCCACCTTGTGCATTAACTCTGACTCTGTTGCAGATCTTTGTGTCATCTGCACATCACACATGCACACATCCTTATATACACCATAGCTATGCCATCATCATTACATCACTAATAAAAACTTTAAAATCATTGGTCTCCATCGATGACCCCTTAAGCACAAAACAACAACAGACACACATCTTTTTAAAGTGCCCACAATAATAAAGGGTAAACAAGATGTGAAAAGAACAAAGAATTAAAAACAGAATTTCAGGACCTCCATGAAATTGAGTGCAATCTCTGTCATATAGCAAAATGCACAAGTGATATGACATTCAATTCCTAGAATCTCTAAGTTATAAATACAGAGGTTTCAGATGTATCTTTTCATGAAAAGTGCAAAACATTTAAAAACAGAATTTTGGGACCTCCATGAAATTAAGTGCAATCTCTGTCATATGGCAAAATGCACAAGTTATATGGCATTCAATTCCTATTATCTCTGTGTCACAACTACAGAGGTTTCAGATATATCTTTCCAGAACACACATCCCTTTATTTACCTTTCTTCTAAATAAGGCTTTAACTCTATACCAACATTCAGACCTGGTGTTTTATTGGCCGACAGTCTTATGATCCACTCAGTTTCTTTCTTTAAAATCTTATTTCTGTAATTACCCCCTCTGGGGTTCAAGGACATTTTTTCTATCCCTGTGAATTTGAAACCATGCTCTCTTGGGTTTTCTGACATAGCCACATGCAGAGCTGTAGCGTAAGTGATATCTTTTTTTTTCTACAGCCCTGATGTGTTCTCCAATTCGTGTCTTCAACTGTCTTTCTGTCTTTCCTGTGTAGAAAGCTCCACAGCTACAATCTACTTTGTAAATTACCCCTGTGGTACTGCATGTGATTAGCTGGCATATTTCAAATTTCCACCCGCTCCTACTGCAAATAAAATCCTTGTTTTGATTAATGTATCTGCAATTGACATAATTTTTTCACTAAAAGCAACCCTTTGTTTTAGTAAGCCATGTCTCATTAGATTTACTTTGAAAATGACTATGTGTGAGACAATCTTAATGCTGGGGCTGTTTGGTAAGAAAGGATAGGGGGGCCTCTGTATGGTTGCGCAAACCTCTATCACTTGTGAAAACATTCCAATGTTTTTTCATGATGTTTGCAATGAGGCCAGCACTGGCTGCGTACCCTGTTACAAAGTGAACTCTGTTACCTGCTTCTTGTTCACTTTCCTGTGCTTTCAAAAGTTCAGCTCGATCCATTGCTGTTACTTCCTGACAGGCAGTATTTACTAGATTGTGTGCATAGCTTCATTCTAACAATCTGTTCCCTAACTCAGTAACTCCTTTCTGAAAAGCTTCTGATGTGTTGCAGTTGCTCCTTACCCTCAGGAACTGCCCTTTAGGAACGTTACCCACAGTATGCCTTGGATGGTAACTTGATGCATGGAGTAAAGTGTTGCCATCCAAATTTTTCCAAATATTTCTGTGTTTAAATTCCCACCTGTCACCTTGGTAAGTGTTAAGTTTAAATAGTTAACAGAAGTGAATCTGCCAAAAAACTCAATCTTAGATTTCATTTGTGGTATGTAAAATGAAATGAATTCTGCAACAGTCTCTTGATTACCTCTCCATATCAACAATGCATCATTGATAAAGTGCTTCCACAGTACTACTTTGTCTTTAACTTTGTTGATAACATCATTATACATCACATCTGATTCCCATTTGCCCACATAAAGATTGGCAACAGAGGGGGCACAAGTGGCCCCCATCGCTGAGCCCTTTTTCTGTGCATATAGTTCCCCATCAAACATAAGCACATTTTTTGTAAGAATATGCTCTAACAGTTTCAACAAAAATTCTGTAGGGGGTTGTTGAGCATTGTCTCTTAGACTGAGGTAGTGGGAAAAAGCATCTAAGGTGCCCTCATGAGGCACATCAGTGTATAATGCCTCGATGTCCAATGTTACCAGGAGACAGTCATCATCTAGGTATGTGTGTTCCACCAGATTTAAAACTTCCTTTATATCTTTCACATATGAGGGAAGGTTACTCACATGTGTCTTTAAATGGGAGTCTAAATATTGTGAAAGGGGCTCTGTCAGGTAGCTGATGCCACTCACTATCGGCCTACCAGGTGGTTTCTGTCTATTCTTATGGACTTTCGGTAATATATAGAAAGTGGCTTTCACAGGATGTTCAGTAGTCAAAAACTTTTTTGTAGCCTCTGTAGTACAACCTTCTTTAAATGCTAGATTTACTGTCTCATTCACTGCTAATTTATAATCCCATATCGGATCTGTCTTAAGCTTAGTGTAGAAATCTGTGTTATTAAGTTGTCTCGAGATTTCTTTTTTGTAGTCCTGAATATTCATAACAACTATACTTCCCCCTTTGTCTGCTTTTTTGATGATTATTCTGGGATTTTCCTGCAGGGACTGTAAAGCTGCCTTTCTATTCTTCATTAGATTGTTACAGTTTAAATGTGGCAGATCCTTAAACAGTAATTCTTGATTTCTCTCACATAGGTCTCTAAATACTGAGACTGCTGGGCAGAGGAGTGGGTTGAACACAGAATTAGGCTTGAAACTATGGGCAGAGCAGTTTGAAGGATTATTCTCTGTAACAGACTCTTTCCTAGAAAAAAGGGATTTAAGGTTTAACTTTCTGCATGCCAAATGTAAGTCCAGAATAGTTTATGTCTTATTTAATGGTGTAGTAGGACAGAGACTTAACCCCTTCTTTAACATTTGCCTCTCTTCCTCTGTGAGGGGGTAGTCAGAGATGTTAATTACATGCATAGTTTGTTCATTAGTATTTGGTGTTTCAATTAACTCCCTCTCCCCCTGTTGTTCCATCTCCTGTTGTACTGTCTCCCACATTGGTTGTAACCTCTTTGTCCATTGAAGTCTATGCCTCTTCCCACTTCTTGTCCTCTTTCTCTGTACTCCCCTCCTGTTCCTTGTTTGTTGAACCTGGGGCTGCATCTCGGACCTGATGCTGTTTGTACTGGGAGGGTCTATTCCTGTTTGTCCAGCCTGGCCTCTTCCTAAAAAAGGACCTTGGTGTGGGTCTTCATTTTCTTTTCCAGAGTTGCTTCCCTCCATGCTAAAGTTAAAAGACACATGTCTAGTTCTTTTCAAAATGCCTTTTTTACCCTCTTTTTTCCAACTGTAGACTCTATTATTCTCATAGTCACCTTTGTCTCTTAGGAACTTTACTTGTTTGGTGGCTTATAAATTTCTGTCCAGTTTCATAATGGAGTCTTGCAGCTTTTGATTAAAAGCATTAAAATATGTGTGTGCCTTAAATTTCAGTACTTCTAGCTCTTGTTTTTTTCAAATCTTGTCTCAGCTGAGCTTGTCTCTCTTTGCTAAATTTTATAATCGATTGCATAAGTTTGGTACTTGCCTCATTTAAGATTTTCTCCCACTCTTGCATGAACACCTTATTTTCTCCTCCAAAAGCTGGATCTTTCAGTATTCTTAAACCTCTTGGAATACATTGTAAATGGATGTATGCTTCCATGTTTGAAACATTCCAGTTAGAGCTGTGCAGAATATAAAATTCCGCCTGCGGAATGCCCGTGGCATGACCATTCTAATTCTGTGGAATTCAAAATACTGTGGAATTTTGCACAATTTTAAATTTCAGCTATTTCACTATAATTTAAAAAGTACATGTCTAAATGACACCAAATTTGGCACATAAGCAGCCCCTGCAGATTACAAATGTGTACCAAATTTCAGAGTTGTACATTAAAAGGGGGCAGAGTTAGAGAAGCACATATAATGCATATATGCACCATGTTGTAAGTCTCAAACTTTAATGGGAACTGAGTTATAGGTAGTCAAATATTTTGCCAAAATTTGGATTTCTATAATTTTAGTATCATGTTGATAGTATTCACTGAAATATTAAGGACATTGCCAGGTATACAGGTTAACATGACATTTATATATGCACCTAGTTTCAGATTTCTAGCTTTAAATGGGACTGTGTTATAGCCTGCCAAATATGTTGCCAAAATTACAATTTTGATTAGTTCCCTCTAATTTTAAAACTACATATCCAAATTTAACCAGAGTTGAAACATTTAAACTACTACACCACATGGTCATTTCTGAAAAAGTTCATATTTTCAACTTTAAATTGGATTAAATGAAAAGTAGCCAAACTTTCACAACATTTAAAAAATGTATTTTGCAAGAATGTAAACTAAAAATGTATAAACCCCTGAAACTTTAAAACTAGAGAATGTGATACCATTACATTTGGTAGGTTTGTAGACCTTACAAGGGGACTGTGTGTGCCAATTTTATTAATTGCAAAACAACATCTCTACTTAAAGTCAAATCCCATGAGTCTTTGTGAAAATTGCAGCATTTCATGACTTTGACATGAGGAAGAGAGCTTTATCTCTTGAAAGCTAGTCTTAAAAATAATTGTGTTACTCCAATAAAAGGTATCACCTGCAACATATTTGTTGTATTTTTTTTCTCAGCATTTCATGAAAAATTCCATAAAAGTGGAATTTTCTGATTTCACTCAGCCTTATCTAGGGGTTCTAATTAAAGGATAGTGGTATAAGAGGCAGGTAGCACAGGGGGTCACCAGGTTCAGGAATAAGATGTACAGTTTCACCAAGAAATGGACCACTGAGCTGGGTAGAACAACAGTGGTAGATCCCCAGGTTGGAGCAAGAAAGCACAGAGTGTCAACAATTCCAACTTGAATGCAGTATATGTAAGGATCACATCCAGTAAATTTATGATCCATGGAACCTGATGTACATGCAAGTCTAGGACTTAGAAATACTCAAAAACATTTAGTAGAGGAAGACAATGTCTTGGGTAGCAGGAATAAAGAATTCTGGCTATTCCAACAGGGTAGGTTGATAGGAAAGGGAGTAGGTGACTCACGTTTTTAAGAAGTTTGTCACTGTAAAGAACAAAGTGGCTATCAGTGGTATCAGTAGTTCTACTGAGTCAATATGGCTATGCCAAAAGAGAAGAGGGGTAGTCACCCAGTGAGGAACAGCAGAACTGCAAAAAGTGCTGCCCAGCTTATCAAATGAAATAGTGATATGTGCATTGTTAATGTTAAATTCTACAAAAAAAAAATCTGGATGTTTCATCTACAGAATATGCTATCATAAATATGTGAGCAAATGTTACTAATCATTTTTTTTCTTCTGCAAAATTAAACCTTCTTAACCAATTTATCCAGTTGTGTTAGACACCAGGACACACAGACTATGGATATGCATATCAAATGTTAACTGTATGCATGCAAGAGCAGAGAAGTTACAAACATTTGTGTTAGTTTACAGAAAGTTTTGCAAATATTTACATAGTAAAGTTTTGAACCCCTGTAACTTAAAAATCTCTTATCTAATTCACTCCATATTTAGAGAATCCTATAAGCATTACAAAATGGTTAGTCGTACTAATTTACACATGTCTAGCTCCAAAGGTGCCAAAGTTATATGTAGATGAAATTTGTTCATGAAATTTCCTGAAAAAAATAAAATGGCAGATTTTGAGCACATATAATTTTGAGACAATGCATCCTATTGTCATGAAATCTGGCATATTGTTAGAATACCTATCAGCAAGAAATCATGCCAAATTTAAGATCCATGACCCAACAGACAGTTAAGGTACATGCAGATAAAAAAATGTTCATGAACTTTTGCACAAACAATAAAATGGCAACATTCAAGCCCCTATAATTTTGGAACTGTCTCACCAAATGACATGATATTTGGCAAGTTTGTGGCAATTATCACAAAGAGAACATATTCCAAATATCTGACCTCTAGCTTGAACAGTTAATGAGTTATAACTAAATTACTACATTTTTAAAATTCCACAAAGTTTCAACGAAATTTCGTGGAATCTTGTGAAATGTAGCCTAAATTCCACAGATTCAGAATTTTCCCATTCTGCACAACTCTAGTTCCAGTATATCTTCCTCAGTTGGTAAATCAGTCTCTCCAACCTCTTAAAAGCTTCTCTTAGGGACATAGCTTCTGGTGAAGCTTCCCCTCCATTTACTTCTATGTGGAAGGGGTTGGCTGTGCTCACTGTAGCCAGAAGGTGAGCCATATACTGCAGTGGGTTCTCTGTCTGGGATACCCCAGAAAAAAACACAAATTGGGTGTGGTTTCAAGAGACATGGTGCCTCAACAGTGTCATTATGACTTGGCCTCGTTTGGTGATGCAAAAGGGTTTTAAGCAATGAAACTATTCGTACTGCAACCTGTTCAATTACACTAAACAGTTCAGTTAATTCCTTCTCAAAGAGTGTGCACAAGGAAACGTGGTGCTCCACAGTTAAAACAAATCACAGTTGCAAACCAAAAACCAGAGCACTCTCACCCATCGTAAAATACCACCAGGGCTCTTCAAGTAAGTTATAAACTTTTATTAAGTATAAAAACAACACATATTGCCTGACATGTTTTGGATAGAATATGCTTTCTCAAAGGCTGATAAAAAAAGTGACCCACAGATCCTTATATACACCATAGCTATGCCATGATCATTACGTCACTAACAAAAACTTCAAAATCTGCATCAGTGACCCCTTAAGTGCAAAATAACAACGCACACATCTTTTTAAAGTGCCCACAATAATAAAGTGCAAACAAGACATGGAAAGTGCAAAGAATTAAAAACAGAATTTTAGGACCTCCATGAAATTAAGTGCAATCTCTGTCATATAGCAAAATGCACAAGTTATATGGCATTCAATTCCTAGTGTGTCTAAGTCACAAATGCAGAGGCCACCCACACTGCTGGCAATTCCAGTGGCGAGAGTGTCACTCTTCAGCAGACACCACAGAGTGTGACCACCCTGCAGCAGACACCTCAATGTCTGTCCACCCCCTGCAGTGCAGGCAGCTGTATGCCCAGCCATACCTCTCAACCTTCTACCTCACAAATCAGGGACAAGGCTTAAAAAAAAACAGGGACAAAGGACCAAAATCAGGGACATATCTTCAAAATTAGATATATCCACCCAGACAGCTGGTAGAATATGGGGCTTAGCGCAAAATGCATTTTCTAAAGAAGAACAAGTCTGTAACTTTAATGCTTGACATTGTTTTGTGCTTAATGTCCCCACTGTTTAGCCACAAAAACACAAATTTTAGTGGCAACATAGTAAAATTATGGGGCATAATCAGGGATGTCCCTGAAAATCAGGGACACTTGAGAGGTATGTGCCCAGCACCCCCAGAACACTCTATACACTGGCCCATAGGGCCAGCTGCTGTGCACTCCTGATTGTGGCCTGCCCCATCTCATTCATTCCTGAGAGGTGGTCTAAGGTTTAGCAGTTGAAATTCCATGCCAAAAAATGCATTATGCACCTGAGGGAAAACAGGAAAGATTACTGGATGAGAGGAGTTAAACTGAGCACTACGGCAGAGGACAGGGTCATGGGAGTCATCATTAGTGAGTCATCTTTACTGACTCTCTCAAACAATCAAGCCAGTGTAACAGGGATTATAGTAAGGCTGATAGGATGATGGAGTGCATCAAAAGGAGTACTGACAGCAGGACAAAGGAGGTACTAGAAACATTGAAACATTGACAGCAGATAAAGACTGCTTGGCCCACCCAGTCTGCCCATTTCTCTATCTATTGGATAAGCTACAGATCCTAGTTAACCAACAGTCTACTTCCTCCTACCCCCCACTATAATTGCCTTATGTCTGTCCCATGCATTTATGAATTCCCACACTATGTTTGACCCCATGACCTCCTCCAGAAGGCCGTTCCATGCATCTACCACCCTCTCTGTGAAAAAATACTTCCTCATGTTGACCCTGAGTCATCCCCCATCTTCAAACTGTGCCCCCTTGTTCTTGTACATCTCTTTTTCTGAAAGATGCTACCCTCTTTGACTCTGTTGAGTCCCTGGAGGTACTTGAAAGTAGCTATCATGTCCCCCTCTCCCTCCTTTCCTCGAGGGTATACATATTAAGTTTCTTAAGTCTCTCTTCATTTGGTTTCTGGTGCAGATCCTGCACCATTTTAGTTACCGTCCTCTGGACTGCCTCCATTCTGTCTATGTCCTTGCAGAGATGGTGTCTCCAGAACTGCACACAGTACTCCAGATGGGGTCTCACCAACCTCTGTACAGAGGGATGACAAATTCCTGTTTTCTACTATTGATGCACTCCATATGTGTCCCAGAATCCCCCAGCCCTCCTTACTGCCTTCTCGCATTGCCTGCCTACCTTTAGGTCATCTGATATGACTATCCCAGGCCCCTTTCTTTTACTAGCTCTATATACTGAAGGTCAATGGTGAAGCCGCATCTGGAATACTGTGCTCAGTTCTGGACTCTTTGCCTAAGGAAGGACATGGACGGGCTGGAAACGGTTCAACACAGGTTGACCAAGATGATTTAGGGCCAATACGACAGATCTTACAAAGATCATCTCAAGGCACTGAACATGTACTCACTGGAGACCAGGCAAGAGATGGGGGGGAGGGGTATGATAGAGACTCTCAAGTTCCTTAAGGGAATAAACAGCCCCAACATATAATCATAGAAACATATAATTTGACAGCAGATAAGGACCTCTTGGCCCACCCAGTCTGCCCATTTCCCTACCTAATGGATAAGCTGATGATCCTAGTTAAACAACAGCCTACTTTCTCCTACCCCCAACCCCTAGAATTGCTTTATGTCTGTCCCATGCATTCTTGAATTCTCCCACTGTTTCGACTCCACAACCTCCTCAGGAAGACCGTTCCATGCATCCACAATCCTAACCATGAAAAAATACTTCCTCACATTACCTCTGAGCAGTCCCTGTTCTATCTTCAAATTGTGCCCCCTTTTTCTTGTACACCTCTTTTTCTGAAAGATGCTACCTTCTTGGACTTTGTTGATTCCCTTGAGGTACTTGAAAGTTTCTATCATGTCCCCCTCTCCCTCCTTTCCTCAAGGGTATACATATTAAGCTCCTTAAGTTTCCCTTCATATGTCTTTTGGTGCAGACCCTGCACAATTTTAGTTGGCCTCCTCTGGACTGCCTCCATCCTGTCTATGTCCTTGCAGATACTGGGTCTCCTGAACTGCACACAGTACTCCAGATGGGGCCTCACCAACTGTCCATACAGAGGGATAACAACTTCCTGTTTTCTACTGGTGATGCATCTTCCTATGCATCCCAGTATATCCCCAGCCCTCCTTACTGTCCTCTCACATTGCTTGCCCACCTTTAGGTCATCTGATATGACTACTCCCGGGTCCCTTTCCATTTTTGTTGTTGTTAGTATCTCACCCCCCATTGTATCAGCCCCTCCCTGGTCTAGTGCTTTGGTCACCCAGTCAAAGAAATCTATTAGATTCATCTAACATGACCTTCTCTCTGTGAATCCATGCTGCCTTGGGTCCTGTGCCCCTCTGGCCTCTAGGTACTCAACAATTCTTTCCTTCAGAAGTGATTCCATCATTTTCCCTATCATTGATGTCAAACTAACAGGCCTGCAGTTTCCTGCCTCTGCCCTGCTCCCACTTTTGTGACATGGAATAACATCTGCCCTCCTCCATTCCTTAGGTACCACCCCATCCTCCCATGATTTGTTAAAGAGGGTAGTCAGTGGTGTCATTAGTTCTACCCTTAGTTCTTTTAGAGTTGGATACATAAATACATAGACAGTGTTGGCAGATAAGGGCCTATGGCCCACCCAGTCTGCCCATTTGAGCTTGTAAGTTCAGTTTATGTTTTCCTAGAAGTCTGTTGCCCCTTACCCCTGACCTCCAGAATTCCTTTAAGTCTATCCCATGCATTCTTAAATCCCGTGTCTGTTTCAGCCCCCACCACTTCCTCTGGCAGGGTGTTCCACTTGTCCACCACCCGTTCTGTGAAGAAATTCTTCCTCACGTTTCCTCTGAATCATCCTCCCTCCAACTTCATCCCATGCCCTCTAGTCCTGGAACATCTTTTTCGCTTAAAAATAGTGTATTCCTGCACCCTGTTCCTCCCTGTAAGATACTTGTATGTCTCTATTATGTCCCCTCTCTCCCTCCTCTCCTCCAGGGAGTACATGTTCAGTTCCTTCAACCTGTCCTCATAGGACTTGTGATGCAATCCATGTACCATCTTTGTTGCCCTCCTCTGAACCTTCTCTACCCTGTCTGTGTCCTTACGTAAGTAAGGTCTCCAGAACTGTACACTGTAGTCCAGGTGGGGCCTCACTTGTGTCTTGTATAGTGGAATTATGACCTCCCTTTTCCTGCTGGTGATGCCTCTGCCTATGCATCCCAGCAACCTATTTGCTTTACCTGCTCCCTTGTCACACTGTTTCCCTACCTTGAGGTCATCAGAGATGATAACCCCTTCTGATGAATCCTATCAGTCCCCATTGCTTTGTCCACCTTCAGTTTTAAGAGTTCTTTCAGAACTCTTACTTCTGTGAATGGGCTGGTATCAACCCCCCCCCCCCCATATCCAGAGTGTTTCTACTGTTTGGTTTAGGTACTACCTCCCCCTCTTCATTTGTGAAAACTGAGCAAAAATATTTGTTTAGTATCTCTGCCTTTTCACAGTCACCCTCTGCCTACTCCCTTCCCTTTATTAAGCCTCATTATCCCTCCCTTGGTCTTCCATCGCTCCCTGATGTACCTATAAAAGGTTTTATCCCCCTTCTTAACTGAGTTGGCTGTCTTTTCCTTGGTTTGGGCCTTTGCTGTTCTGACTGCCTTCCCCACTTCCTTCTGCTTTAACTGATACAGTTCTCTGTCCTGCTTCTTCTGTGATTCCTTGTACTTCCTAAATGCTGTCTTTTTCTCCCTAACCTTCCCTGCCACCTCCTTTGAGAACCATAGTGGTTTTTTACATCGATTTGGTTTTGTTTATTTGCTTCACACAAAGGCTTGTTGCCTCAGTGATGGCAGTTTTTATTATTCCCCATTGTTCTTCCACCCCTCCTTCCTGCCCATTTGCTAGTGCATTCCTTAGGCACTCACCCATTTTGGCAAAGTCAACCCTCCTAAAGTCCAGGACCTTTGCCTTTGTATGGCTTGACTCTACTGCTGTGTTTATCGTGAACTATACTGTTCGATGGTCGCTAGTTCCCAGATGGTTACCCACTTCTAAATCTAATCCTCTCTCCATCTCCATTTGAGAGTACCAGGTCTAAAGATTGCTCCATCCCAAGTGGGTTCCAGTACTAGTTGTCTAAGGCATGCCCCTTGTAGGGCATCTAGAATGACCCCACTCTTTGATGTGGCTGCAGCAAATGCACTCCAGTTAACATCTGGCATATTCAGATCCCCCATCAACAATATATCCCCTTTTTCTGCCATTCTAAGGATACCTTCTATCATTTCCTTGTCCATTTCTTCCCCCCTGAGATGGGGGTCTGTATACAACCCATGTGGATTGTGGTGCCATTGCCTGTCTCCAAGGCTGACCCACAGTGCTTCCTCTCCTCCCCATTTTCCCTTTTTTTTCTGTTGCTATGATACCTTCCTTTATGTAGAGAGCTACTCCTCCTCCTCCTCTTTTACCCTCCCAGTCCCTCCTGTAGATAGTGTACCCTGGTATGTTTACATCCCAGTCATGGTTCTGTGTGTACCATGTTTTTGTGACTGCCACAATATCCAGATGTTCCTCTTCCATCAAGGCCACTAGTTCAGGAAGCTTGTTACTCAGACTATGGGCATTGGTACTCATTACTCTCCATTTTATGATGGCTTTACCTCTTGTAGCCCCATCCCTGCCCTTACTGACTTTGCTTTCTCCATTTACTCCAGTCTTGCTCCCTACTGACCTTTCTACCTTGGTCTTTACCTCATTTAGTACCCTGTTTTGTAGGGGAAGGCTGGGAATTCCCTGATGCTTATCAGTGCCTCCCCCCTTGGCTAGTTTAAAGGCTTGCCAATGAAGCATTTAAACTGATCACTCAGAAGACTGCTTCCTTTCCCAGACAGATGCAAACCATCATGCCAGTATAGGTGGGTATCCCTCCAGGTGGAACCCCAGTCTCCAATGAGGCCAAATCCCTGTGCTCTACACCAGTTTTTCAGCCATTCATTGAATTGCATGGTGCTGAGTACCCTCACCTCACCCATGCCATAGACAGGCAGCACCTCTGAGAAGAATGCTGTTTGAGCTACTTGTCTAATGCCCCTCCCCAACTCCACAAACTTCTCCTGCTCTGCTTTAATCCCATGCCCAGCCAAGTCATTTGATCCTAGGTGGACAATGACATCCATCACCATTTCCCATGCAGCTGCTGTCGTGATCCTCAGAATCCGCTTCCTGTCCCTTCAAGCCATGGAGCCAGGCAGGCACCTTACTTCACTTTCCCCTTGCCCCCCCCAGTACTATTCCCCTGATAATTGAATCCCCCTCCAGGAGCTGCTTCCTTTCCCTGTGGTGTCCTGTGCCACCTTCCTGTGGGCCTCCCTTGTGATGATTGCCAGCAACCTCCGCAGTCTCCACCATGTGTGCCTCCATATGGGAACTATGCTCCACTAGAATGGCATATGGATTGTGGAGTGGTACGTCTAAAGGGATGTGCCTCTGTTCCACCACCCTCATCCTCCCTGAGCCCACTGTGGTCCAACCACTGCTCCTTCTTGGCAACCTCTGAGGTAGAGGTGGTGGCCCTGGTGTTCCCTGCTTGGGGGAGGTTCCTGTACTCCTATCCAGTTTGGCCTAGAGATGGACAACCTTCTCCTTCAGAGCAGAGAGTTGCCTGTAAATAGGGAAGCATCTCAGCCTCCAGACGGTCTCCCGGAAGACTACTGCCCCACAGCCAGTGCATTGCATTACTCCCCACATGTCTGTCTTCTTTTCAGTTTACACTGTATAATTTTTTTTTTTTAAATAGTGTGTGTGCTTTCACTGTCAAGGCAGTGTGCTGTGCTGGTAAGGATATGACAGTTTTATGCCCCTCGAGGAAATTATGTCAGAACCCCTGGTATAAAGGAAGTAACGTTAAGGGGGGTAGTGAGGAGAAGGGGGGGGTTGGACCTAAGCAGTGCCCTCCAGACACAATCAACTGCAAGCTAATCAGAATTCAACCAGGTGTACACCCAAATACGTACTTTCCAAGCCTTTCTGGAAGACAAGTCTGACCCAGCACTCCTTTGCCTATAGAGCACCTCTCTGGTTGAATGAGCTGCCCAAATCCCTGCTGAACATCACTAAAGTGGCACAATTCAAGAATGAATTAAGACTTACTCTCATGCTCTAATTCAATTATAACTGCAACCTCTGATGAAACAGAAAAGACTGTTCAGTCTCTTCAAAATTGTGTATTTTATCTAGGCAGCAATCTTTAGCCTGTGTATTACTCACTTGTGCAATGGAAATCAAGAGAATTTATCTCTTATGTGCCTCTGCATTTAATACAACCCATTTGTAATTTGTTGTGACTGGGCTCCTTGTACCCTGCCTGCTAATATGTTTGTAATGCCTGCTTATGTGTTTGTTACTCCCATGACAATGAACCTTCGTAAATGAGCTCCTGTGCTCAAAGGTGTATTTTACGACTGTAAGAATGAATGAATAAATAAACAAATAAATAAATAAATAAAACAAGGTGAACTGTGGGGCACTATTTAGCAGGAGAGCAGAGTCAAGATCCTGAAGTCATGAGTGAAATCTGGTGGGGAGAAGGTTTAAGGGGGATGTTATGAAGTTGTGTTTTAGAGAAAAGGGGGTGGAGCCATAGAACAGTCGGCCAGTGGAGGTGGGGGGCACCAAATCCATAAATGGTTTGAAGCATGGCCTCAGCAGAGTGACATGTCACCAAATCTGTAAATGGTTGGAAGCATGGCCTTGGTAGAGTGAAGAGTTACATCACTGCTCAGGCCAATAGCAGTAGGGAGTTGAGCAAGGGGGGGGGACCAGGAAGGATAAAGCCCCATAGGGACAATAGGACCAGGAGCAGATAGGGAACTCTCCATAGACTAGAGAGACATTTGATCATTTTCTGCCATCATTGTCTATGTTTCTACAGTGACATACTGTAGTAAGTTGTCAGGTAAAAGAACTGTAGGTGCAGGCAATTTATCAGCACCCACATTTGTGTTGTATTTGATTTGTTTACCAGCAATAGGCTTCACTGAGTAATATTCACTTACAAGAAGGTTCTGCTTAGGACAGCAAAAAAGAAAACACTTTTAAGTTTGCTTAACTACACTTTAGTTACAGTGTAACTATACTGAAACTACATTGTAACTGCAATTTAGTTAAATGCAATAAACATCTAAGTACAATGTAATTACCCTGCTGCATGTAATTAATTACCTAAAAACATTATAAAATTCAGAGAGGTGCTGTACATATACAAAAACATTGTGAGAAGTCATACTTATGCAGAAACATTATGAGACATCATCAAGATTATCATAAATTATAAAGGAGAACAAACATGGTACAATATAGGTGATAACAAGGGTCTAGAATGGGATGTGCAGCATAGAAAGAGAAACTAATCCATTCATAATATATAGCTAATATGAGGTAGCACAGACATATTTAACAAGAAGGAGTCAATCATGCATAAGGTCCAGGGAGAATTCAACAATTGCACACATCGGTGCAAAGAGCATCCAGGAGATATTTAAAGGCAGTAGCTCTAGATAAAACATCTAGTTTTAAGGTGTGTGGCAGCTTATTTCAAAGTATAGGGACAGACAAACTGAGTGCAACACTTCCACAGCTAGAGAGGAACCTTGGCATCTTCAAAAGAATGACTCTGAAAACCCATATGGACTATATGCTGTAATGTATGGTAGGAGATCATTCATTCGTGCATTGAAAGATCACATGTAAAGGATTTTAGCCATCTGGTGGCCAGGGATGTCCATCCTATAACAGAATAAAGGATACAGTGATGGGTCCTGTCATTCTGGGTTAAGCCAATTCATAAGTGGAGGACACTATGATAGAGAACATCTAACAGCTAGGGGGAAGGAAGTACTGCAGCAGTAGATTACATCCGCATAATCTAAGACTGGGTTGAAGGTGCCTTGTACTAATATTTTGCATGCTTCAGCTGTAAAACAGTATTTTTTTTTAGAGTAAAAATCCAGTCGCGAGCTGAGTATTTTGCATAATGCATCAATATGGATGGTAAAGGTCAGTTTGCTATCGAGCAAAAGCCTCAGATATTTGTAACTGTCCACTACTTTGAAACTTGTCTCCCAGCAGACTAGCAAAAAGAAAGGAAGGGCAATTCAGGACACATTACCAGCTGTAGAGAAAATCATGACAATGGTTTCTGAGGCGTTAAGTAATAATTTGGAATGAAACAGGTTGAGCTGCAGTGTATTAAAAGCAGTCAGGAGATTGCCACCACTGAAGCCATGGTGGGCCTGGGGATGTGCAGGGCAGTGTCATCAGTGTAGAAATTTTAGTTTGTGTTTGTTATGATGAACCAAAGATCATTTTTGTATGTAGATCAGGTAGCAAGCTCTGTGACCTTCTCTGAGGTGCTGCCTATCCATTGCAAGGGAAAGGCTACGAATCTCTACACCACGGACTTCGACACTTGGCTGGAGAACTGGTACAAAGAAGAGGGTTTCAGCTTCATTGGGAACTGGAAACCTACCTAAAGGAATGTGATCCTGTACAAGGGGGATGGCCTACACCTGTCAAGGCAGGGGACCACTGTCCTCAGTGAATGGTTTAAATGCTTCATTGGCATGCGTTTACACTAGCAAGTGGGGTTGACAGAAGGATGCAGGGAGAACCAAACTGTCTAACCCCACAGGATAGTGAAGTCAACATGGAGAACCATAAAGTTGCAATAACGCCAGAGGAAACAATATCCATAGAGGGGGGAACTGCAGAGGACAGGACAAAGGGGGTTAACAACAGGAAGGACAAACAGAGGAGGCAAAAAGACAACAGGGGCGATGATAAAAGGAAAACTGGCAGAACATGGAAGGCTATGTATGCCAACGCCCGCAGCCAAGGGAATAAAATCCCAGACCTGGTGGCCTTGATGACAGAGGCTGACCTGGACATTGTAGCTATTACCAAGATATGGTATACTGGAAACCATGACTGGAATACCAGGTTATACTCTGTTTAGGAGAGACAGGGAAGGTAAAAAGGGAGGGGGGGCGCTCTTTACATCAGGAGCGACTGAGATACAGGGAACGTGGGGGGGTGCAGAGGTACTGTGGGTCACCCTTGAGATGGGCAGTGGTACTGCTATTCACATGGACCTGATATACAGACCTCCAGCACAGGGGGAGGAGGGGGGCAAGGTTCTAGTGGAATCCAGCCACACGATGGCAGCTAAAGGGTAGGTGCTGCTGGTAGGTGATTTCCACCTGCCAGATGTGGATTGAAGCATTCCAGCTGCTGCTGCAGCCAGGAACAGGGACAGCCTGTACTCTGTGCAAGGGACAGGCCTCAGGCAGCTAGTGTTAGAGCCCACTAGGGAGGGTGCAATTCTGGACCTTGTAACCACCAATAGGGACAGAATTGAGGAAGTCAGGGTGGGTGGACACCTGGGATCCAGTGATCATCATACGGTGTGGTTCAGCATGAATACAGTGGCAGAGACAAGCCACACAAAGGCAAGGGTCCTGGATTTCAAGAGTGCGGGCTTTACCAAGATGGGGATATGTCTCAAGCATGTCCTGGCAGGGAGAGACAAATGCAGTGGAGTGGAGAGGCAGTGGACCCATCTGAAAGGAGCCATAGTAGAGAACAAACCATTGCATTAGGCAAGTAAACAGCGGCAAGAGAAAGAGAATGCCACTATGGCTGTCAAGGGAAGTAGCTGGGATGGTAAGGGCAAAAAGATGGCTCTCAGGAAATACAAGGAAACACAGAGGAAGGAGGACAGGGTAGCATACCTGGTTAGCAGGGGGAGGCAGGGAAAGCAGCCAGGAGAGCAAAGGCACAAACAGGAAAAAACAGCACAGGAGTTGAGGGATGAGTTGGCAACACATTTTTTGAAGTAATTTAACTTGTCCCTACATACAGGGTGTATTATGAGTGACTAGAGGACAGCAGATGTAATACCACTGCACAAGGGAGGCTGCAATGAGGAGGAGGCAGGGAATTACAGACTTGTCAGCCTCACATCAGTGGTGAGCAAGGTGATGGAGGTGCTAATAAAGGAAATAATGGTAAAACACTTAACAGACAACAAATTATTAGATGAAAAGCAGAATGGATTCCCTAGCAGGAGATCTTGCCAAACAAATCTGACAGAATTTTTTGGTGGGGTAACAAAGGTGGTTGATCAAGAAGGGGCATTTAATGTTGCCTACCTGGATTTCAGTAAGGCCTTTGACTCTGTCCCTCACCGCAGGCTGATAAATAAGACAGAGAGCCTGGGGTGGGACAGAAAATAACTAGATGGCTGAAGGATAGAAGTCAGTGGGTGGTGGTAAATGGTGTACATTCTAAGGTAAGGAAGGTTACGAGCGGGGTTTCTCAAGGATCTGTACTAGGACCAATGCCTTTTAGCATATATATTAGTGACATTTCAGAGGGAATTGAAGGGAAAATGTGTCTTTTTGTAGATCATGGAAAGTTATGAAATAGGGTCGACATTGAAGGAGGGGTTGAGGCCATGAGGAGGGATTTGAGTATTCTATAGAAATGCTTAGAAACATGGCAGCTGAAGTTCAATACAAAAAATTGTGCGGTGATGCATATAGGACATAAAAATTGACTGGCCAAGTACTCACTGGATGAGAGCAAATAAAGCAAACAGAACAGAAAAGGGATCTGGGGATTATAATACAGTATTATGCAATGGCAAGAAAGAATCTTGGACTGTGATTGGCCAGTCTTGGGCTAGACCCATGGCGTTATCCCAGCACGATGCCACAGGTCTAGTCTCACCCTCACTGTGAACCTGCAGATAATCCTGACCACATTGATCATCTTGAGCATGATTGTTTCATCTACTCTTAAAAAGCAAAAAATATTTTTCCACACAAAAACATCTTTAAAATTATTTTTTTTATTCTGTATAACAACATGCCATTGTATAATAGGAATAATGCACTCCAGGGTGTGTGTCGTTTGGGATAACACCACGCCTGGGGCATTGGACGCACTCGGCCTGCGGCCTCGTGCCCAACCCCCCCAGGCGTGGCGTTATCCCAGTACGACACACACCCTGTCATGCATTATTCCTTTATTAAACAACCTTAGGGTAAGTGACCAATGTAGTAAGACGGTTGGCAAAGCTAATATAGAAATATAGAAACATAGACTTTGATGGCAAATAAGAACCGCTTGGCCCACCCAGTCTGCCCATTTCCCTACCTATTGGATAATCTGCAGATCCTAGTTAACCAACAGCCTTCTTCCTCCTACCCCCACTATAATTGCCTTTGGTCTGTCCCATGCATTTATGAATTCCCCCACTGTTTTTAACCCCATTACCTCCTCACGAAGGCTGTTCCATGCGTCCACCACCTTCTCTGTGAAAAAATACTTCCTCACATTGCCCCTGACTGGTCCCCCCCCCCGTCTTCAAACTGTGCCCCCTTGTTCTTTCACATCTCTTTTTCTGAAAGACACTACCCTCTTGGACTCTGTTGATTCTCTTGAGGTACTTGAACGTTTCTATCATGTCCCCCCTCCCTCATTTCCTCTAGGGTATACATATTAAGCTTCTTTAGTCTTTCTATATAGTTTCTGGTGCAGACCATGCACTATTTTAGTTGCACTTCTCTGGACTGCCTCCATCCTGTCTATGTCCTTGCAGAGATGGGGTCTCCAGAACTGTCCACAGTACTCCAGACGGGGTCTCACCAACTGTCTGTACAGAGGGATGATAACTTCCTGTTTTCTACTGGTGATGCCTCTCCCTATGCATCCCAGTATCCCCCAGCCCTCCTTACTGCCTTCTGACATTGCCTGCCTACATTTAGGTCATCTGATATGACTATCCCAGGTCCCTTTCCATTTTTGTTGTTGCTAGTACCTCCCCCATTGTGTACTCTTCCCCTGGGTTTTTGTTTCCCAGGTGCATTTCTTTGCACTTCTTTGCATTGAATCTAAGCTGCCATATTTTTGATCATTGCTCCAACCTTGCCAAGTCCCTTCTCATCCTTTCCAACCCCCTTGTGTATCAACCCTGTTTTGCTTGTTAGTAATCATGAAACCAGCATGAGTTTTTACTCATCTTTATTGTGTAGCCATCTTAAACACACTGCTCCAGCCAAGCAAACTTACCATAACACCCCACACTGTAGGGGCTGTCTACAAATCATCATCTTCTTACATTTACCTTAGGGACCATCTAATAAGTATGTTAAATTCCTATAACATCACATCTTCCTCACTTAAAGAAAAGTTCTATATTATTTTCAAACTGAATTATTGGCTTACAGTAACTTGGCTGAATTATTATTATTATTTTAACTTCTTACAAACTGAGGTTTATAATTCAACTAAACCTAATCTTGAGAGGAGAGGTCACTAGTACTTCACTCTCTAGTGAGTCTTTACCACTCACTCCACTGTACTTTTCTAACAAGTTTCAATCAGTCTCTCTGGATGTCGAATTTCTCTTTTGAGTCTCGCTTCCTTCTCTAGTGACTTTTCAGTGGATGCACACTGCTCAGAATCATCCTTGCTATCAGTCTCTTTGATGTTGTCTTGACTGACTGCTGTGAAAGTTAGTAAGTCAACTTCAGTCAAATTGGCATCTTCAGCCTTTGGCAGAAGTCTTAAATCCACACGTTTCCGTCTCACCTCTGTTCCTTTTTCTGTTTCAATCTGATAGGACCTTGATGCAATTTATGCTTGTACAGTGCCCCTTTTCAACCACATTCCTTTGTCATAGTATCTAAGGTGCACTTGATCGCCAGGCCTTAAATCAGGTAAGTTTCTTGCTCTCCTGTCATGTAACTGTTTTTGCTTTTTCTTTTCTTTTTCTTTACTTTGTTTCACCTGTTCTGAGTCATGAGTCTTCAGAAGCTCTCATGTATTGGCAGATTTGTCCTGATCCTCCTTCCCATAAGAATTTGCACTGGAGAAAGCCCATTCTGTAATGGTGCACTTCTGTAGATTAGTAGGCTTTTGTAAAAATCTTCTTTTCCATCATGTGTTTTTTTCATGAGACTTTTCAGTTTTTACTGAGCTCTCTGCCAGTCTATTTGATCTTGGAAAATTGGGATTAGAAGTACTGTGTATGAATGCCCATTCATAAGCGAACTGTTTGAACTCAGCACTGGAAAACTGTGGACCATTATCAGTGAACACTTCATTTGGAACACCATGTCTTGCAAAGATTGTCTTCATGCAGGTGATTACAGCTTTACTGGTAGTTGCAGGCAGTGTTGCTACCTCTGGATAATTTGAGTAATAATCTGTTGCAACTATATGGGTTTTCCCATTACAATCAAACAAGTCAGCAACTGCTTTCTGATATGGTCTGCCTGGCACTGGATGAGGACATAACGGCTGGCTTGGCTGCTTTGGTCTGTACGTGAGACACAGTTCACAGGTTGCAGTTACCTGGGCAATATCTTGATTCATTCTCGGCCAATACATTACTTCTCTGGCTCTTCACTTGCATTTTTCTTCTCCTAAGTGCCCTTCATGTATTTTGCTTAGCATTTCTTTACACAGTTTCCTGGCATAACAAATTTGTTGCCCTTAAAAATAATGTCATTGACAACAGATAGGTCACTTCTACACATCCAAAAATCATGAATAGACAACGAACAGCCACTTTTCTCCTTCTGCCAACCTTTTAATATGGTATTTCTCAGGATTCTCATTGTTTCATCTGCCTCTGTTTCTCTTCTGATCTGCTCTTGTCTCTCATTGGACACAGGAAGAGAGGTCACGATCATGTCAGCATATGCCTTTATTTCTTCATCTGTTTGACTTTCCAGGCTTTCACTCTTGTCTACAGCATGTGAAAGTGTGTCTGCAGCATACATGTACTTTCCAGGACTATAGATCAACTGAACATCATGCTTTTGTAATCTAATTAGCATTCTCTGTATTCTCATTGGACAGTCATTTAGAGACTTGGCCATTATAGCTACCAGAGGCTTGTGGTCTGTTTCCACTGTGAAGGCTTGACCATACACATACTGATGAAATCGCTCACAAGTGTAAATTATTGCTAGTAACTCTTTCTCTATTTGGGCATACCTTGTCTCGGCACTCGTCAAGGCTCCGGAAGCGTATGCTACAGATTGCCAGATTCCTTCATAATTTTGCAGAAGTACTGAGCCCAAGCCAAACTATGAAGCATCAGCTGATATTCTTGTTTCTTTAGCAGGATCATAGAATCTTAACACTGGTTCTTCTGTAATCACCTTCTTTAGATTTTTCCAGCTTTGCTCCTGTTCATGTGACCACATCCATTCATTTTTCTGCTCCAACAGCCATTTCAGTGGGGCTGATCATGCTGAAAGTTGAGGGATAAACTTCCCTAGGTAATTAATCATCCTTAAGAACCTCCTGACATCATCTTTGCAGCTGGGCTTTTACATATTCACTACAGCAGATGTCTTCTTAGGGTCAGGTTTAATGCCCTGATCTGTAACAATATCACCCACAAAAGTCAGTGCTTTTACACAAAACTCACATTTTTCTTTGTTGAGTTTAAGATTTGCTTTTCTTGTCAGATCCAGCACTTGTCTCAATCTGAAGCATCTTTTGTGGAACCCCACACAATAGGTCATCCATCATGGTTTCAACACCTGGAATGTGCTCACAAATCATATGAATTATTTTATGGTAAACTTCTGGAGCGGAGAGTATCCCATACTGCAGATGAAGAAATCTGTATCTTCCTTCTGGAGTATTAAACATGCATAACTTTGAACTAGCCTTATCCAGCTTCATTTGCCAAAATCCCGAAGAAGCATCCAGTTTGCTAAACCATTTAGCACCAGCAAACTGTGACATTATCTCTTCTCTAGTAGGTAACTTGAAATGCTCCCTTTTTATGTTGCTTGCACGCATGTGCAAGAAACATAGTGCCATCATCGGAGATTTCGAAGGTATGTCACCTCCTCCTCCAATTCAGTCAGTGAGCTGGCAGGCGTGGCCCCTGTAAGCCAATGCATTTTGGAGCTGTCTATGACACGCTCCAAAATGCAGTGGCATCCAGTTGAAAGGAGCTTCGCTTCAGTGAGCACCGATAAACGCAACTCCCCTCAAGCGCGGGCGTGCGCACCCGCACGTGCTGTGTAGCGATGGTGCCCAATCCCGCCCGGCTGAGCTGCGTCGTCCCCGCCAGATTGGGTACTGCGCTGGGAGCCCACCCGGCGTGGCAATCAGATCCTTTGGCGGCGGGGTGCCCAATCCCCTGTCGGCTGAATGGCCCTGCACCTACTGTGTAGCCGATGGGGTGCCCAATCCCCACCGGCTGAGCTGCGTCGTCCCCCTCCGTAGTTGGTACCACGCTGGGAGCCCACCCCAGCGTGGCAATTACTCCTTTGGCCGACGGGGGTGCCCAATCCCCCGTCAGCTGAACAGCCCCCCCATCCTTGTGCCACACTGGGAGCCCACCCCAGCAAGGCAAACGGTCCCACGAAGTCTTTTTTTTTCACCTGTAAAACAAAAACGGTCCCGAGGCGCGTCTCCCGACCCCCCTTCCACAACCCGCACCCACCACTGCGCACCCAGCCTCCCCACCCCTCACCCCATACTTACCTCCGACTTTGCGCGACGATCTTCGGTGGATCGGAAACACGCCTGCACTCTTCAAAGCCGACGCGAACTGAGGAAATGCCGGTAAGCTGTATAATGGGCTAGATGGGGGTTCAACTTTATGCATATCTCAGGCATTTTGGGAATTTTGCAAATTTTCAACATGGGGTTTTAGGACCCCTCTCATGAATGATGTCACTGTCATGGCGTTATTTGGGCCGAAGGGTGATTTAGTGCAGTGACTGTGAAATCACCCTTTGAGCCTGAATACCGCAATGACAGTGACATCAATCATGAGAAGGGGTCCCAAAACCCCATGTTGAAAATTTGGTCCAAAAATTCCAAAAAATGACTGTTTTACGAGCGTGCATTGAGCAGTTCCTACGCAGGCTCGTAAGTTCGTGAAATTTCGATATTTTCACTCCAGATTTTCAACATTGCCATTTTACCACACCTTCTTGTGAGTAGTATAGCTGTCATCTTTCACATCTCACCCAAAATGTGTTTCCACCCTTGTAGCGCAGAATGGCGCAGTCAGTGTGCGAAATCAATGTACAGGACAAATTAAGAAAATCACAGTGACACTGTTCATGAGCAGAGGTCTTAAAATGGCAATGTTGAAAATTTGGTGAAAGAATTCCTAAAAATGACTGTTTTACGAGTGTGCGTTGCACAGTTCCCACGCACGCTCGTAGGTTTGCGAATTTTCAATATTTCCACTCCAGATTTTCAACATTGCCATTTTACCACACCTCCTTATGAGCAGTACAGCTGTCATTTTCACATCCTGCCCAAAATGTGTTCCTCCCATGTAGCTACAATGGCGCAGTCGGTGTGCAAACTCAATGTATGGGACACATTAACAAAATCACACTGACACTGTTCATGAGCAGAGGTCTTAAAATGGCTATGTTGAACATTTCGTGAAAAATCTCCTAACAATGACTGTTTTACGAGCGTGCGTTGCGCAGTTCCTACGCACGCTCGTAAGTTCGCAAATTTTCAATATTTGCACTCCAATGACTTCCAAATACCTAAACAGCACATAGAAGCAAGCAACATTCGGCATTGACAAATGCTTGTTATAGCTCTGTTTAAGTCTCTGGGGTCAAGACATATTCTGAGCTGGCCATTTTTCTTCTCAACTATGACTAAAGAACTCACCCAGTCTGTAGCTTCATCAATTCTCTTGATTACACCTGTGGCTTCCATGCGGTTCAGCTCTTCTTCAGTTTGTCCTCATAATAGTATTTTTCTTTGTAGATTATGGCTGTTATATGTTTGTTTTCAGGTCTTCAGGCACCTATTTAACATTATCGCTGTACT
Source organism: Neoceratodus forsteri (assembly GCA_016271365.2). NCBI lineage: Eukaryota > Metazoa > Chordata > Ceratodontiformes > Ceratodontidae > Neoceratodus > Neoceratodus forsteri. Next base: position 137,628,762 of record CM057452.1, on the reverse strand, counting down.
GTGTGGGAAATAATGATTCACAAATGTGAATCATTATTTACAGAGTACAGCAATGTGTTTAAAGGTCTAGGATGTTTGCCTGGGAGCACAAAATAAACATAGATGTGACCAAGTGCCACCAGTAATACACCCCTGCAGGAAAGTGCCATTCCTGGCAAACACTCTTCTCACTAAATTGATTTTCACACAGGCACTTATGCCTAGAATTTGTTGCACATCCTTCTCTACAATTAACAGAGACACCTTGAACTGCTGACCTTTGTGCTTCAGAGCTACCATGCAGCTCCCTTTTACTGGAATATTCTTTCCTGTATAACCAGTTACTTTTATCTTGGCTGGGTGAATTTTAGATTTTACGTGCAGAGTTTCATAGTCTTGCAATGAAATCAGGTTCACCTGTGCTCCTGTGCCATGCTTGAATGGTATGATAGTCTTATTCACAGTTAAAGGTACAATCCATTCCTTTTTTTCAGAAATCACACAGCTCTACGAAATCTACAAAGAACTCTTCCGGCTCATCTTCTTCGACAGTGTGAACTTTATTTTATTCACTTTTCATTTTGCAGCATTTAGCAAAATGGTTATATTTGCCACACTTACTGCAGGACTTCCCACAGGCAGGACAAGCTTTGGGTTTATGGTTATTTCCACGTCTACCACATGTTTTCAGATTAGGCTGAGGTCCTTCTGCTGCTTTGTTTTAGAAAAAATACTTCTTGTTTATCTCCAGCTTCTTTAGTGTGTGCACAGTGCCCTCGTTTTCTTTGTTCAGTTCTTTAGTCTGTGATTTGGTAGTTTCAGCAGCTCTACACATGTTTATAGCTTTGTCTAAAGTTAAATCTTGCTCTCTAAGCAGTCTTTCTCTGAGCCCATTGTCTGTGATTCCGTATATAATTCTATCCTTAATCAATGATTCTTTCAGATCTCCAAAGTCGCACGTTTTGCAGAGCGAACGTAACTCTGTTAAATATTGGTCAAAGCTATCACCCTTTTTCTTGTCGCATGTGAAAAACATATTTCTCATAGGTTACGTTTTGTTTCGGTACAAAGTACTCTTCAATTTTTTTCATAATTACATCAAGATCCATGTTTTCACCCTCATTGAACTGGAAACTGTTGTAAATGTCTAACACATCTTCCCCAACTATATGTAGAAAGATCGAGGCCTTTGTTTTGCCATCTTCGCTTTCAGTGCCACTAGCGGTTAAATAAATGTTAAACCTTTGTTTAAATCTCTTCCAATTTTCAGCTACATTTCCAGACAATTGCATACCTGACGGAGGATTTAGTTTATTCATCCTTTTTTTTCTCTCAGTTTTTTCACCAGTCTGTCTTCTTCTAGAGTTCTTTTTTATGTTCTTTTCTGTCTTTTCAGGTTTTGATATCTGCTTCTGACACCATGTTTTGCTTGTTAGTAATCATGAAACCAGCATGAGTTTTTACTCATCTTTATTGTGCAGCCATCTTAAACACACTGCTCCAGCCAAGCAAACTTCCCATAACACCTCACATTCTAGGGGCTGTCTACAAATCATCAGCTTCTTACATTTACCTTAGGGACCGTCTAATAACTATGTTAAATTCCTATAACATCACAAACCCTGTTGCAGATCTGTGTGTCATCTGCAAAGAGGCATACTTTTCCTTCCAGTCCCTCTGCAATTTCACTTATAAAGGCATTAAAGAGGACCGGACCCAATACTGAACCCTGTGGTACCCCGCTAGTAATCCCCCTTTCTTCAGAGCGGACTCCGTTTATTATTACCCTCTGTGTCCTGTTGTCCAGCCAATTTTTAACCCAGGCTACCACCCTGGGATCCACTCCCAGGCTGGCTAACTTGTTTATTAATCTTTTGTGTGGGACTGTGTCAAATGCCTTGCTAAAGTCTAGGTATGCCCTGTCCACAGCCCCTCCCTGGTCTACTACTTTGGTCACCCAGTCAAAGAAATCTATTAGATTTGTCTGACATGACCTTCCCACTGTGAATCCATGGTGCCTTGGGTCCTGTGCCCCGCTGGCCTCTAGGTACTCAACAATTATTTCTTTCAGAAGTGATTCCATCATTTTCCCTACCACTGAGGTCAGACTAACAGGTCTGTAGTTTCATGCCTCTGCTTTGCTCCCACTTTTGTGAAGGGGAATCACATCCATCTTCCTCCAGTCCTCAGGTACCATACCATCCTCCCATGATTTGTTAAAAAGGGCAATCAGTGGTGTCACTAGTTCTCCCCTTAGTTCTTTCAGAATTCTGGAGTGAATCCCATCAGGCCCCATTACCTTGTTCACCTAGAGTTTTAGGAGTTATTTCAGGATCCTTTCTTCTGTGAATGGACTGGTATCAACACCCTATCCAGAGTGCTTCTGTTGTTTGGTTTAGGTATGTCCCCCTCCTCTTCTTTTGTGAGTATTGAACAAAATAATTTGTTCAGTATCTCTGCCTTTTAACTGTCATCCTCTGCCCACCCCCTTCCCTTTATTAAGCCTCACTATCCCTCCCTTGGTCTTTCTTCACTCACTAATGTACCTATAAAAGGTTTTATCCCCCTTCTTAACTGAGTTGGCTATCTTTTCCTCGGTTTGGGCCTTTGCTATTCTGACTGCCTTCCCCGCTTCCTTCTGCTTTAACTGATAGAGTTCTCTTTCCTGCTCCATCTGTGATTCTGTATACTTTCTGAATGCTATCTTTTTCTCCCTAACCTTCCCCACTATCTCTTTTGAGAACCATAGTGTTTTTTCCTTTGTTTTGTTTTGCTTATTTGCTTCACACAAAGGAGTGTTGCCTTTGTGATAGCAGTTTTGATTTTGCCCCATTGTTCCTCCACCCCTCCTTCCTGCCCTTTTGCTAGTGCATTCCTTAGGCACGCTCCCATTCTGCCAAAGTCAGCCCTCCGAAAGTCTACTACCCTTGCTTTTGTATGGCTTGACTCTATGGCTGTGTTTACTGTGAACTACACTATCTGGTGGTCGTTTGTTCCCAGATGGCTACCCACTTCTAAATCTGAGATCCTTTCACTATCCCCATTTGTAGCAGGTCTAAGACTGCTCCCTACCAAGTGGGTTCCAACACTAGCTGACTTAGGCATATCCCCTATAGGGCATTGAGAATGACTCTGCTCTTGGATGTGTATGCAGCAAATGTGCTCCACTTAATGTCTGGCATATTCAGGGCCCCCATCAACAATATCTCCCCTCATTCTGCAATTCTAAGGATGCCTCCTATCATTTCCTTGTCCATGTCCTCCCCCTGAGACGGGGGTTTGTATACAACCCCTGTGCAGATTGTGGTGCCATTTCCTGTCTCCAAGGTGACCCACAGTGGCTTCTCTCCTGTCTTTTTACCATTTAGTTCTGTTGCTTTGATCCCTTCCCTTATGTAGAGAGCTACTCCTCCTCCTCTTTTACACTCTCTTTCCCTCCTGTAGATTGTGTACCCAGGTATATTGACATCCCAGTCATGGTTCTCTGTGTATGAGGTTTCTGTGACTGCCAGAATATCCAGGCATCCCTCTTCCATCAAGGTCACTAGTTCAGGAAGCTTGTTACCCAGACTACAGGCATTGGTACTCATTGCCCTCCACTTTTTGATGGCCTTACCACTTTTAGCCCCATCCCTGTACTTACTGCCTTTGCCTTTTTCTCCATTTATCCCTGCCCTGCCCCCTATTGACCTCTCTACCTTGGTGTTAACCTTGCTAACTACCCTGTTTTGTGGGGGGAGCCTGGGAATTCCCTGCTCCTTTTCACTGCCTCCCCCCTTAGCTAGTTTAAAAGCTTGCCAGTGAAGCATTTAAACATATCACCTAGGATCCTGGTTCCCCTCCGAGATAGATGCAGACCATCATGCTAGTATAGGCCTGTATCTCTCCAGGTAGACCCCCAGTCTCCAATGAAGCCAAGACCCTGTGCTCTGCACCAGTTTTTCAACCATTCATTGAATCTCAGGGTGCAGAGTACCCTAGCCTCACACATGCCATAGACAGGCAGCACCTCTGAGAAGGTTACCGAGCATGCTACTTGTCTAAGGCCCCTCCACAACTCCACAAGTTCCTCCTGCACAGCTCAGATCCCATTCCCAGCTAGGTCATTTGTTCCTAGGTGGACAATGACATCCAGCTCCCTCTTCCATGCAGCTGCTCCCACGATCCTGAGGATTCGCTTCCTGTCCCTCTATGCCATGGCACCTGACAGACACCTTAACTGCCTCTCCCTCCCTCCCTCCTCAGTTCTACCCCCAATGATTGAGTCCCCACCAGGAGTTGTTTCTTCTCCTGTGGGATCCCATGCCACCCTCCTGTGGGTCTCCTTTGTGGAGGTTCCCAGCATCCTCCTTGGTCTCCACTGCAGGTGCCGCCATAGAGGAACAACACTCTGCCAGAAAGGCATATGAATTGTGGAGAGGTACAGCTGGAGGAGATTTACCTCTGTTCCACCACCCTCACCCTCCCTGAGCCCACTGTAGTCCAACCACTCCTTTTTCTTGGCAACCACTGAAGCAGCGGCTGTGGCCCTGGTGATCACTGGGTGGGGGAGGAGATTTCCCAATCCCCTACCAGGTCCTGGGTGGGAAAGGAGGTTTCCCCTACTCCATACCAGATTAACCTGGAGATGGGCAACTTCTTCCTTCAGAGCAGAGAGGTGTCTGAAAATAGAGCAGCATCACAGCCTCCAGAATGTCTCCTGGAAGACTGCTGCCCCACAGCCAGTGCATTCCACCACTCCCCACATGTCTCTCTCCCTCCCTGTTGAAATTGTGAATGCTTTTTTTTTCAATATTAGGGAACCTAACTTCCCCTTGGTAGTGTATTACTTTTCCAATGACTATGTACTAGGATTCTTTGTGATAACGGTGACCGCCAAAAGGTGATCGCCATTAGGGTGACTGTACATCACCGAAAATAAATTTTGGTGATGTACCCCCCAGCACACAGCAAAAGGGCACAGGGGACTTTGGTTTTACTGTTTTATGTGGGGGGCAGCACCACCCTCACCCCCCTACTAAAGGATTCTCAACTCCAGGTGGGTGCATGTCAGGGGGGTGCAGAACTGAAAAAAAAGAAAATTCGGGCCTGGTGCAACAAAATGTACCTGAGCCTGGACCCAAACTGAGCACCATTAGAACCCCAGCCTGAACCCACCCCTCCATGCCATGGGGCCGGCTCGGCAGCTCACAGCAGCACCACCCCTCTAAACCCTCCCTCCTCCCCTCCGCCCTCGCTGTGTGTGTGCCTCCCCTCCCATGCACGTATACATATAGCGACATCCTTTCACTATATGTGTGAATCCCCCCATTCGGTCACCCTCCCTGGTTGGTAGCCCCGATAACATGTGCCATGATTGAGTTGTCATTTTTTGTAGGCTCCCAATCACGGTCGCCTATGTCACAGGATGCCATGTACTAGGACCCCCAAGAATTTTTTTTTTACAATAGCAATCACAAGAAGATATCCTCCCAGCTTATGCAACGCTTCCTGGCTGACTTCTGTGGCACACCCGACCCTGTTTTGTGTCTGAGCAGGAGGTTGTTACACCTTTCTGCCTAACTCCATAAAGCTAGGTTAGCTGGGGGAGGGTGGGAATGGGGGGGGAGGGTTTGGGCGATCCACCTGTTCTGTGCTGTGAGGACAATCAGAGCAATCCAATTTGAACCTTCTGAGGCTATGTCTGGCTCTAATACACAACTGGACTGACTGCAGGAATGAAAGAACCCACCAGTGAAAACTTAAATGTTTGTTGCAAAAGGGCACTGAAATAATATCAAGCTACAAATAAGGCACCAGATTCACAGAAAAAGAAAAAAAATCTGCAGTATTTTAAACCCTCTGTATGTAAAGTAGCAATCTACAAAAATATCAGCAGTATTGTAAACCCCTTCTTGTTTCAAACAAGCAAAAACCAGTGAAAAATGAAAAGTAAGGCACACTTCCCTCAGAAATCAAGCAAGATTGTGCCTTCCTCCAGTTTCCTAGATCCTAGTTCAAGACTGTGAGTCCTTCCCAGCTCCAAGTTCAGTTTTGCAAAAGCAACCTTTACTTTCAAAAGAATGATGGCATGCATAGGAAGGGGCATAACTAGTAGGAAGAGGGAGGTGCTGATGCCAATATATAAGACATAGAAACATAGAAGTTGACGGCAGATAAGGACCGCAAGGCTCATCCAGTCTGCCCATTTCTTTTTCTACCTTATGAATGTGCCATTGGCCTTTGCTCTGTCAATGGCCCATCTTTTCATACTCATCTGTATTGCTCCCTTATGCCTATCCCATGCCTGTTTGAAGCCCTACACTGTATTCATATCCACCGCTTCCTGAGTAGGTCAACGATGCATCCACCACCCTTTTCTGTGAAAGAACTTCCTCACATTACCTTAATCGGCCTCCTCTAATCCTATGCTGTGTCCTCTTGTCCTGTTATTTTTCTTATATTGAAACATGTTAGACTCTTTCACCTTGTTAATGCCCTTAAGGTGTTTGAATGTTTCAATCATATCACCTTACTCCATCCTTTGCTCTAGGGTATACATATTGAGCTCAGCTAATCTGTCCTCATATGTTTTCTGATGCAATCCCTGCACCATTTTGCTTGCCCTTCTCTGGACTGCCTCAGTTTGGTTAATGTCCTTGTAAGGTGTGGCCTCCAGTACTGCACGCAGTATTCCATGGTTAAACTGTACCTGGAGTACGGGGTTCAGTTCTGGAGGCCTCATTTAAGAAAGGACATAGATGTAATAGAAAAGGCTCAAAGAAGGGCAACAAAGATGGTGCAGGGTATGCAAGGGAAACCATATGAGACAAGATTAAGAGAATTAAATCTGTATCCACTGGAGTTTAGAAGAGAGAGAGGAGACATGATAGAGACATTCGAGTACATGCAGGGGATAGATAAGGTGAAGGAAGGAAGTCTATTTAAAAGGAAAGTCAGAGTTAAAACAAGAGGTCATACTTTAAGATTGGAAGGAGGAAGATTTAAAGGTAATGTAAGGGGGTGTTATTTCACTGAGAGGGTGGTTGAACCCTGGAACAGACTACCTGAGGAGGTGGTAAGTGTCAAATTGGTGGAGGGACTCAAGAGAGCATGGGATAGACATATGGGGTTGGTTAGAGGGCAGAGGATAGGCTTCTTGTGCACCGGTGACAAGTAGGGGAAGGGGAAGATGGGCAGACTGGATGAGCCAGCATGGTCCTTTTCTGCTGACACATTACTGTGATACTATGATTTTTTATTGGTACATTAGTGAAAGGAAAAAAAATAGGGGTGGGATAGTAAGGCTAAAAGGGGACGAAGGGGAATGTGTGGAAGGGGACCTGGAAAAACATCAATACTGAACAAATATTTTTCTTCTGTATTCATGGAAGAAGGAGAAGGTGAAGGTCAACAGTTAGGCACCAGGAACAAATATGGGAGGAAGATGGACACCAGTCCATTTAGAGAAGAGAGAGTCCTAAAAGAACTCATAAAACTGAAAGTGGACAAGGCACTGGGACCGGATGGGATACATCCTATAATGTTAAGGGAACTATGGGAGGTGCTGGTAGCACCACTGGCATCACTGTTCAATGAGTCACTTGATATGGGAGTGGTTCCAGAGGACTGGAGGAGGGCAGACATAGTCCCTCTTCACAAAAGTGGGAGTAGCAAGGAGGCTGGAAACCATAGACCAGTCAGCCTCACTGCAATAGTGGGGAAAATTATTGAATCACCACTTAAAGAAAGGATTGTGGACCACCTTGAATCCAGCGGAGCACAGGATCTGAGACAGCATGGATTCACAGTGGGAAGGTCATGTCAAACAAATCTAATTAATTTCTTTGACTTTGTGGCCAAGGTCGTGGATCAGGAGGAGTGGTGGATGTGACCTAGCTGGAGTTCAGTAAGTCCTTCAGTTCCATTCTACATAGAAGACTGGTGAACAAGTTGGGCAGCCTGGGAGTGGGCCACAAGGTGGCAAACTGGGTTTGGAACTGGCTGAGTGATAGAAGACAGATGGTCGTGACAAACTGAGCTCAGTCTGAGGAAAGAAGGGTGACCAGCAGGGTGCCACAGGGATCAGTCCTGGGACGAGTCCTGTTTAATGTCTTCATAAGTGACATTGTGGAGGGGCTGGAGGGGAAGATGTGCCTCTTTGAGGATGACTCTAAGATCTGCAATAGGATGCACATGCCAGGAAGGGTGGAAAAATGAGCAGGCACCTAGGCAAACTAGAGGAATGGTCTAGAGTGTGGCAACTGAAATTCAATGTGAAAAGTGCTAAATCATGCATTTTGGCGCAAGAACCCAGGGGAGAACTACACGATAGGGGGAGGGAAATACTGATGGTCACCAAACAGGAACGAGATTTGGGGGTAATCATATCTGATGACCTAAAGGTGGCCAAACAATGTGACAAGGCTATGGGGAGAGCCAGTGAGATGTTGGGGTGCATAGGGAGAGGTATCACCAGCCGAAGAAAGGAGGTGGTGATGCCACGGTACAGATCATTGGTGAGGCCTCATTTGGAGTACTGTGTCCAGTTCTAGAGGCCGCATCTCCATAAGGACATAGACAGGGTGGAAACAGTTCAAAGACGGGCAACAAAGATGGTGCAGAGCCTGCACCAAAAGTCATATGAGGAGAGACTGGGAGACCTCAGTATGTATATCCTGGAGGAGAGGAGAGACAGGGGAGATATGATAGAAACCTACAAATATCTAAAAGGCATATATAGGGTACCAGAGGGTAGCATCTTTCAGAAAAGGAGATGTCCAGGAATGAGGGGGCATGACAGGTTGGAAGGGGGTAGACTAAGGGGTAGCATGAGGAAATATTTCTTCACAGAAAGGGTGGTGGATGCATGGAATAGACTCCCAGTGGAAGTGGTGGGGGCAAACACAGTGGGTGGATTCAAGCATGCTTGGGACAGGCATAGGGGAACCCTAGCAATAAAAACGAGGAGACAAAGTCAGAGATCAAGTAGGGTCTGCGGCTTTTACAGTAGGCAGGGAAAATGGGCAAACTGGATGGCCCTAGCTGTCCTTATCTGCCACCAGTTTCTATGTTTAAGAAGAGCATCAGACCCTGAAGTGACCCTTGAGAAGGCAGTGTAGCGCAGTGGGTTAAGGCTCTGAGCTGCAGATCTGGAGACCTGGGTTTGAATCCCACAGCCGCCTAGGTGCATACTGTGTGATCCTGAGCAAATCATTTAACTTCCTTATGCTCCCAGGTCACATCTGAAAACAAGCTTCAGCTTAGTGTGCTACTCCTGGTTAAACAATTTTCCCTTTCCCTTTCCCTTGAGGGACACCTTTGACTAAGGGGGGAGCATGAGGATGAAAGAAAGACCTTCCACCTTTAACTGCTGCTGACATCTGTTTAAGTAGTTGGTGAACCAATGGATGGAGCAGGTACTGACCCAAACCATGGCAAGTTTCTGCAGCAATGATCAATAGTATTAAATGGCTTCCTAAGGTCTAGGAAGACTGCACACTAATAAGTTTTAGGTCAAGTGCTGTGGGCCAGTTGATAATGACCTTAACTAATGCAATGGTCGCACTATGTTTGGCTCTGAAGTCTGACTGAAGTGGGGTGAAGATGTTAAAAGTGTCAAGGTAATCACACAGATCCCTGTTTACTACTGCTTCTAAGAGTTTGATAATGTGATAGGAGACCTATAGTTGTTTAGATTGCACTTACCATCAGATTTGAACGGGGGATGATATGGCAGTTTTTCACAGTAGTGCAAGGTCACTATGAATAAGGGAGAGGTTAAAGAGATGGCAGATGTAGTAGATAAAATTTATTTTACACAGTGATAACACCATTAGGGCTATAACTGTCCTTTTCTCAAGGTGCACCTGTTTAAAGTGTCAAGTTACAATGTCATAAAATACATGTGCAAAAATCAATCAATCAATCAATCAATCAAATCTTTATTTATCCAGGTGAACATCGTTGAGCAAAGCTCATTTGCAAGATGGACCTGGTAAGGTCAAGGTTAAATTCACATGAAATATAACATACAGAGTATACACACTTTGAGAAGACAACAAATTGATACATCAATCAGAGTTGATGCACAGGGTGAGGTGGAAAGGATGAGAAGGGACTTGGCAAGGTTAGAGGAATGGTCAAATGTATGGCAGCTTAGATTCAATGCTAAGAAGTGCAAGGTAATGCACCTGGGAAACAAAAACCCAGGGGAAGAGTACACAATGAGGGGTGAGATACTAACAACAACAAAAATGGAAAGGGACCTGGGGTAGTTATATCAGATGACCTAAAGGTGGGCAAGTAATGTGAGAGGGCAGCAGGAGGGTTGGGGTTGGGAGAAGTTAGGGAGAGGCATCACCAGTAGAAAACAGGAAGTTATTATCCTTCTGTACAGACAGCTGGTGAGACCCCATCTGGAGTACATGGTGCAGTTCTGGAGACCCAATCTCTGCAAAGACATAGACAGGATGGAAGCTGTCCAGAGGAGGGCAACTAAATGGTGCAGGGTCTGCACCGAAGACATGAAGAGAGACTTAAGGAGCTTAATATGTATAGCCTCGAGGAAAGGAGGAGGGGACATGATAGAAACTTTCAAGTACCTCAAGGGAATCAACAAAGTCCAAGAGGTAGCATCTTTCAAAAAAGAGGTGTGCAAGAACAAGAGGCACAATTTGAAGATAGAGGGGCGGCTCAGAGGTAATTTAAGGAAGTTTTTTTTCAGAGAGGGTTGTGGATGCATGGAACGGCCTTCCAGAGGAGGTTGTGGAGTCAAAATCAGTGGTGGAATACAAGCATGCATGGGACAGTCATAAGGCAATTCTGGGGGGTTGGGGTAAGAAGAAGTAGGCTGCTGGTTAACTAGGATCTGCAGCTTATCCAGTAGGTAGGGAAATGGGTAGACTGGGTGGGCCAAGCGGTCCTTATCTGCCATCAAATTCTATGTTTCTATGTTTCTATGTTTCAATTCCGTGTCACAGTACATTGATATGCTACTAAACAAAAATATAATACATATATACATGATTCGTGAAGTAGCCAGCTTGCTAGTTGGTAATGGGAGACACTTTAAAACTAACACTTTTGATGAAGGGTTTAAAGTGTAAGAGATTTACTTAGATATTTTAAACTCAGGTGATATGCTGTATGGACAGCTGGAAGTTATATCTACGATGGGTGATTTGTAATTGGTAAGTAGCGGAGGGGACAGTGACAAAGGGGATGGATAGGGTGAATACCGGATGTTGTGGCCAGGGGTAAGGAAAAGGGTGGTGGGGGGGGCATGGAAAAAAAAAGCTGATGCTATAGAGGGATCAATAGTGGGTCTAGAGGGAAGGGAGGAGGCCAGACTGGTGAAGTATAAAGCTGAGAGTGTAAAGGAGATTATGTACATTAAAGAATAAGAGGAATGGATTGTGGTGATGGTTTATGAATTGTGAGGTAACTGCTCATAGGGTGCTGAAGAGCTACCTTATAATGGTCGGCCAGCTAAGGAGAAAGATGGAAGATTAATCTAATGTTGGCAGAAGCAGTTACATTTTTCTTTGATTATCCTGTTGTATAGATATTTGAAGGTTGTAATAAATATAAGCTTGTTCACTTTCAGTGTCTTCTGCATTGTGTTCCATAAAGTAGATAACACATAGCTAATGGTGCATCTTCCATGTCGAGAGTGGAATTTAAGCACTTTAAGCATAATGAAGTTCAGACTTCTTAATGCATAATTACTTGATGTGGCTTGTAAGAGGCAGTCTGAGATAGATTTTGGAAGCCGCTGTGATATTGCTCTGTAAGTCCATAGTATTGCATTCCTGTCTCTTCTAAATTGAAGTGAGGTCCATCCAACTGCAGTATATAGCAGGCAGTGGTGAGTGCTGTAGGACAGATCTGTGATAAACCTCAAAGCTCTGTGGTATAGTGTGTCTAGTTTGTTCAAACATACAATGGGGCAGCGACTATATAAGAAGTCAGCGTAGTCTAGTACTGAGAGGAATGTGGCCTGGACCATCTTCTTTTTTGAATCACTTGTAAGGAAGTGCTTTATTCTATAGTAAAGTCCAAGTCTTTGTCTGAGCTTTTTTAGCAATTCTTCCAGATGTTCTAGGTAGTCTAGTCTGTTGTCTAGCCATACCCCCAGGTATTTGAATTTTGTGACATATTCAAGATTTTCACCAAGGGCAGTGGATAATTTAGGGAGATTGATCGGGATAAAGTATCCTGCCTGTACCTGTGGGGAGAAAAACATTGCCTTACTTTTTTTTGCATTTAATAGTAGTTTTTTTTCCCAGCAGCTGGTGTTGCAGAAGGTCGAATTCTGCTTGTAGGTCTTTGCAGGCTGTTATAGGAGAAGGGTGACTGACATACAGTGCTGTATCATCAGCAAACAGGTGTACAGTGGCTTTGGTAAGATTTATATCAACGCTATTGATATATATGGCAAAGAGGATAGGGCCGAGGATAGATCCTTGGGGTACTCCTCTTTGTAGTGGTTTGAGTGGGGATATATCTCCTTCGGCCTTTACCTGCTGGGTTCTTCCTGAAAGGTAATTGTTAAACCATCTAACAGAGTTGGTGTCAAGTCCAATTGACCTCAGTGAGGAGAGGAGCAGGTCGTGGTCAACCGTATCAAAGGCCTTACTTAGGTCTAAGAAGACAAAAGCACAACAAACAATACATATCCAAACGTACAAATTTCTAGCAATAAAGGATTATTATACACTTGACACAAGAGATAGTAATAACAAACAGGCACTACAATACTCATATTAAATCATTACAATTATGATTCTTGTCGACATATACACTTATGTTTATCTTCTATCCGTTGCAAGTGCAACGATACCCCAGGGAGCAGGAAATGGCACCATTTTAAAAGGTAAGGATACAAATTCTCAGTCCCATCACTTTTTTGGACTTCGATTTTGAGAGGCGTTGCTCTACCTGATTATCAGTAAACTAGTCTGAAGTGGAAAAGAGCAGAATATTTGAATGTGGTATCTGCATGTCCTGAGTTAGGAAATGGAAAGGATGCAGCAGCGGATTTACCACCACTGCTCACACTATGCTGTTTTTTCCCTCCCCTCTCTTGATGCCTGCTGCTTTTCCCACTGTGCCTCCCTTATATCCAAATTCTGCTTTGGATTCCTTCTTTCCTGCCTAACCTCCCTGTTATCCTGCCCCCTCCTTCCTTTTACCTTCTCTGCAGCTGTGTTTCTCATTCTCTTTCTGTTCCATCTAGGAAAAATACTGTTGGTCAAGCTGCCTTCTCATTTTGCTTTCCTAAACTCTGGTCCACCCTTCCCCTGTCAATCCACTCTGCCACTTCTGCCTTCTCCTTTAAGTCTCTTCTTCATGACTTTTCTACTCCCATCTGCAACTGCTCATGACCCTGTATCTCTTGATTTCTTCCTCCCACTCTTATTGCCCCAACCTTTTTTCTACCCACCTCCCCCCACTATACCTGTATGAGTAATTTCCCTCTGTCAGTTAAAGCTCAATTTTATTTACTATATGTACCCATTGTACTTATTTGCCTCATAATGTTTATGATTATGTTCTTTTGACATACTCTATTGCTGTATACGGCTACTATTTTTGTAATGCTGATAATGACTATTTTTTTTCTCCTCTTGAACTATCTCCTATCCCCTCATCACCAGGATACATCTGGAAACAAGCTGTTACCAGCTCAGTATGTCTTTCCTGGTAAAACATTTGAAATAATAAATCATAGGCCAACCCTGCTGCAGAAGCAAAGAGGGAATTTAATTCCTCCAGGATACTTTGCTTTTCAGTTATGATTCTGTTATTTACAAGCAACTGCTTTGGCAGAGATGGGGCAGCAGTCCCTCCTTCCAATGGCTTGACAGCTTTCCAAAAATTGGCTGGATTGTTTATGTTTTCTTCCATAAAACTCAGGTAATAACTGGGTTTGGCAGCCCTGACCAGTCTGGTACAGTGGTTCCGTTTTTGTCTAAAGAATGCCTGATTGGGGGCAGATTTTTACTCCTGGCATCTGCCCAATGTTTGTTTATATTCCTTCAGTCAGTGGTCTTCAGGTCTCTGTTGAACCAGGGACAATTACCTTTTTATCCTATATTTGACCATATGAGTATTCTTGTTGATCACACCCAACAGCATTCAGTAAAAAGTTTTGCATCAGAATTTGCAGACTGTGCAAGGAAGAATTTCTGCCAGTTGATAGCTGCCAGATACTGCAAAAAAACGGAATAATTGAAGTAGGTGAAAAGCCTTTTTTGCACAATGTTTGGCTGCAGTCTATATTTCTTTAGGCATCTAAAGCAGACTACAGTATTGTGATTGCTGCTGTTGTCAAAGACCCCAGAATGGGTGAATTTGTGTGGTCTTTTCATTTGAATAAGGTCCAGAATTAATGAGCTGGCAAGGTTTGGGGGTTAGGCCTGGCTGGTTCAGTTATGAGCTGGGTGGTTAGTCCAAGCTCCTCACTGACCTGTTTGAGGTCAGCCACTTTGGTAGTGAGCCAATCTATATTTAGATCATCAGGTATTATAGATTCATTATTCTGGGACCTGAACAGTCAGCTATGTGACATATAAGTTCAGTGTCACCCTTAGGGGGTCTATAGCACCCAATTACATTAATAGTTTCATTAAAGGAGAAGGAGAAGGATGTGATTATACATTCAAAATCATGTAGTTTTGAGAAGGAGCTGATGGGGCTGAGGAAAGTGTATTACTAATAAAGAGAGCAAGACACCCTCCCCTGGTAGGTCTGTCAAGGGGGTATAGTGTAAAATCGGGCAGGGAAATCATCTGAGAGTCGATTGAACTATTTATCTAGATTTCAGTTGTGAGTAATACATCTGGATTAGAATGGACTACCCACATATTTATTTTATATTATTTATTTATTTAAAAGAGATTTACCAGGAAAGACATACTGAGCCATGTGGCTCATTTCTAGATGTATCCTGGAGCGACGGTAAGGGATAATACACGAATAAAGTGAACTGAGATTGATGCAGTCATACACAACAAGGTACAAATATACAGTACAGTACAGAATCAAGTAAAAATAGCACTAGATAAGTTAACAGTAGCATGAGTTCTAGGCACTTACAGTCTCTACGTTAGAGTATACCAATTTATAAGTCAGATGATAAAGCAGTCCCAAATAACTATCGACCCATTGCAATTTTGCCTATTCTTTCCAAATGTTTGTAGAGGCTGGTAAATAAGCAAATGGGGGATTGCATGGATAATTATGGTCTATTCACATGCTATCAGTCTGGTTTCTGAAAGGGTTTTTCAACCGCACCGGCTTTGGTTGAATTTAATGATTTGATCTGTACATCACTGAATGAAGGAAAGGAGACTGCAATGGTCTTTATAGATGTTTCAAAGGCTTTTGACCTGGTGAATCACTCTGCCTTATACTGTACAAGAGGTTGGTTGGCCTGGGTTTCTCTGGGGATCCTCTGACCTGGTTTATGTCTTATTTAACAGGGTGCTTTTAGAGGGTCCAAGTACAATATCATCTCTCTGAACCCCGGGCTGTTCAGAGAGGTGTTCCACAGGGGTCAATTTTAGGACCCCTACTGTTTTTGATCTTTAATAATGACTTGCCATCAGTTGTCCAGCATCCAACCATCAGGTTGTATGCTGACGACACGGCCCTAGTGGCATCTGGGTATAATTTTGGGATCTCCAGGGGAAACTCCAGGCTGACTTTACTAGGGTTCAAGAGTTGTTCACCAGGTCACAGCTAATAATGAATGTGAACAAGACAAAAATTATACATTTCATGGCCAATAAGCTCAAAACTTCTTAAAAACTGCAAAAATATATATTAAATCAAACCTTAATAGAACATGCAGCTACCTATTGTTACCTAGGGGTAATTTTTGATCCTTTATTGACCTTTAGTGAACATATTGAAATGATTATTAATCAATTGAACAAGAAATTAGGAGCCCTAAAAAGGACAACAAGACATCTAAAGCTACATGACAGGAAAAAGATTGCGGAACAACTTACATTACCAGTTCTTAAATACGGCAAATTTATTAATAGGTTAGTGAACAATCATTGAACAAACTAGATAAACTTTATTATAGGGCAGTATGTTCTCCACTGTGATTTTAGAACCCACCACTGCACCCTCTTGGCTAGACTGGACTGGTTGCCCCTTGAATTGGACCATAAGAAAAACTGGTTTTATTCATAAATATAAAGTAAATCATTTCAATCACAATATCTCTAAACTGCTGTTGTCAAGTGCTTCAAACATGAGGCCCGGATATTCATACTGCGCCTGGCAATGGCGCAAGCGTGGGTGCAGCGCAGCTGGGATGCTCCGGGGCCAGGACTAGGTGATATTCAACAGTGATGTGCCATGGCACAGCACCATTGAATATGGCACAGAATGCACATGGTGCAGTGGCACTGTGCCAGTGCAAACCACAGATAGGGAGCACAGGGATGAGCCAGCGCAAACGCAGTTGCGCTGGGTGCAGCACCCGCGATATTCAGAAGAAGACATCAAAATGGGACAATAGTATATGCAAGGTGCAAATGGGCCATTTGCATGTCATATGGCCCCATTTGCATGCGTTGCGCAGGGCAGCTTGGCAAATTGCACCTGGCGCCCTGCACAGAATGACGTGTGGACTGAGGGGGTCCCGGGGCATTCTCTGCCCTGTAGCCGTGATCGCGGGTAATAATATATAAATCACAATCCTTGGTAATCTAGTGGTTCCCCCCTCCCTCCCCAGAGCCGCAATTGCCAGTAAAATTATATAACTACAATCCCTGGTAGTCCAGTGGTGCCCCCCACCCCTAGCCCAGATCACCAGTAAAATGACACATTGCAGTTCCTGGTAGTCTAGTGGCCCCTGCACCCCACCCGTAACCCTGATCGCAGGTAACCCCTGCAGATCATACCACCTGGTGGTCCAGTAATACCCTCATCCTTCCCACCCAAGGACCCTTGCCCACCAGCTGTCCCCTGTCATTGGCAGGCAGCTGCACCTCACCAGATACGGGCCAGCTCGCCAATGACAGCTTACAGTATGAGCTGTAAGCCATTGGTCCCACCATGGACCAATGGGCTGGCAGGACATACTGCACTGAGACAGTCACATATATGTGAAGGAAGTCATTCACATATTTGTGGCTGTCTAGTACAGTATGCTCGTGATTCCATTGGTCCACAGTGTGGACCAATGGACTTACAGCTCATACTGTAAGCTGTCATTCAAGGGCAGTTGGGTGGTATGCAGGCAGGTTGCAGCTGCCTGCTGCTTGACAGGGGGCTGGGTGGGCAAGGGTTCTGTGGGGGGAGGGTGGGGGTACCACTGCACCACCAGGGGACACGATCTGTAGGGGTTATCCAGGATCGGGATTATGGGTGGGGTGCAGGGACCACTAGACTACCAAGGATTGCAATGTGTCATTTTACTGGCGATCGGGGCTAGGATCACTGTCAGAATCGCGCATGCAATATCGCGTGTGCAACTATAGCGCGTACTAAATAGCGTCTATCAATAATAGTACGGTGCAATAACCGCGTCTCTGCTATAGCGCCATAACTGTCAGCAAACTAGTTGTCCTACCTTTCATGCTTCTCATTCATGTTGAATCCTGCCTTGTATCAGGGGAAGTGCATTACTACCGCAATAGCTGGTGCACATGTGTTACACATTGCTACTCCCCCTACACACATAAACTTCCTGTGCAGAGCTAGCGTAGCAACAAACTAGTGACAACTCATCTCGGGTAAAGCAAAAATCTTTATTAATCAACACGCACTTAAAATAAAACATTCTTCAGTAGCATTAGTTGCATTATTAGCATTGCATTTGAACTTCTAATGGGACATCATTGTTTAAGCCTGAAACTGAAAGTTGTATGCAATTCCTCTAAGGTATTCGTTTCTTGAGCGATCTGTATATTCAGCCACAATACCAGCTATTCATTTTGCAGTGTCCTTGTACTTTTTGTTTGTATTTGGCACGCTATTTTGACTCACGCTATACTGTCACAAGCACTAATGACATTGTGCTATTTTGACCGCACGCAATTGACTTGCGCTATTTTGCACAAGCTATTTTGACCAGATCCCTTGTGGCTAGGGGCGGGGGGGACCACTGGACTACCAGGGAGTGTACTTATTGCATTTTACCAGTGATTGCGGCTCTGGAGAGGGAGGGGAACCACTGGACTACCAGGGATTGTGTTTCCTCCATTTTACCAGCGATCATGGCTACCGGGGGGGGTACCACTAGACTACCAGGGCCCATATGGGTGCTTGTGGATGGTGTTCTGGGTAGGTGGGTGGCCACCCATGGCTGGCGGCTGCTATGTTGCACCCTGCAATACAGCAGCCCACCTGTGGGTGGCTAGGAGTTGTTCCTCCTTTTCACAGGCTCGACTTTGTGCCCCCCTATGTGGCGCAATGCAGGGTTGTGCCAGCATATGCGCAGCACATCCGGGGCTGAATATCAGGATGTGCCGGATATGCATGTGCACGCCCCCTGCATTTGCACTGCATACATTACCATTGCACCCTGGCGCATCGGGATTTGCATTGCTCCTGGCAGCCATTTGAATATCCCACCAGGGCGCAGTGCGGGGTTGCGCTGGCGCAACTCTGTTGCACCAGGCGCATTCCCTTTGAATATCTGGGTCCAGGAAGTGTTTGTCTAGGACTGTACATCAAAATAAAATCTATCAGGACAGAAGAATCAATAGATTTGGAGATAGAACTGTAAAATCCCAGGTAGCCTTACACTGGAACACACTTCCACCTCCTGTGCGAGCTGAATTAAATCACAGGACATTTGTTAGGGTAGTAAGAAACTGTTGTGTACACATATGTACATGTTTGAGATAATTCTTGTGATACTGCTATACTTCCCACCTTCCATTATGGTTTACGCCCTGTTTGTCTTTTAACATATTTTGTTTATTTTTTAAGTCAATTTGTAATCTTTGTATATTTGTATTTATATTTTGTGTAACTTACATATTGTACAGGACTATTGCAAACTGGATTGATAAAATCCAAATGACATGTTTCCTTCCTGTATAAAAATAAAAAGTTGTACTTACTTATTTACTTACTATAACTGAACATATCAGAAGTAGGCCATTAGGGTGAGCCAGTAGGGAGAATATATATATATATATATATATTTTTGGTGAGAGGAAAGGACAGAGGAGAGAGGGTTAAGAGAGCTGAGAGGAATGGGGGGGGGGGACAGGAAGGGGATGGAATAAGTGGAGAGAAAATGAGTAAAACTAGGATATTGGATGTGGAGAGCAAATAGAGGGGCGGGTGGAAGGACTAGAGTGTAGAGGATAAGATGTGGGAGGGAATGAGGGAAGAGTATAAGTTGGGCAGAGGAAGGGGACTTGGAGGAGGAAGAGGAAGAGTAACAAGGGAGAGCCTGGAGATGAGAGGAAAGTAGAAGGAGGCATTGGGCTAAGGGCATTTACAAGAAGGATTATCCATTTTTACGTTCGCTTGAGCGCATGCGCAAGGAACGTCTTGGGAGAATAGGACAGTTTGGAGGTGTGACTGTCCTGTGCAATCCACTGCTCCATTGAGCAGGCATGGCGGTCCTGCACCAATGGATGCAGGTGCTGTGTATGACAGCGGTGGTCTTCACTTCAAAGAAAACCACCGCTGTGTGCTCGCAGCGCCTCACCCCCCCCAAAGCTTTGGTGCCACGCTGGGAAGCCCACCCAGCGTGGCAAATCTTTTTGGCTGATGGGGGTGCCCAATCCCCATCGGCTCCACATCCCCCAAACAGCTTTCTGCTGCCATGCTGGGAGCCCACCCCAGCATGGCAAACATCCCGCGCCGCACCGCTGTGTGCTCGCAGTGCCTCATGCCCCCCAAAGCTTTGGTGCCACGCTGAGCCCACCCAGCATGGCAAGCCTTGTTTTGGCCGATGGGGGTGCCCAATCCCGCCGGCTCCATCGCCTCCTCGTTTCTCTCTGCCATGCTGGGAGCCCACCCCAGCATGGCAAATGTCCCGCTGTCTTTTTTTAAAACCTGTAAATTAAAAACGGTCCCACGACGCTTCCTCCCTGGCCCCTCCCACAACCCGCACCCACCCACTCGCGCACCCTGCCTCCCCACACCCCCCCCCACCCCATACTTACCTCCGGAGTCACACACGATCTTCGGTGACCGAACACGCCTGCACCTTCAAAGCCGACCGCAAACTGAGGAAATGCCGGTAAGCTGTATAATGGGCTAGATGGAGTTTTTTCAACTTTGTTGCATATCTCAGGCATTTTTGGGAATTTTTGCACCAAATTTTCAACATGGGGTTTTTGGGACCCCTTCTCATGAATGATGTCACTGTCATGGCGTTATTCAGGCCCAAAGGTGATTTCGCAGCCACTGACGAAATCACCTTTCGAGCACCTGATTAATGAAATGACACTGCCAGCATTCATAAAGTGAGCTTTCAAAAAGCCTATTTTGAAAATTTGTGGAAAATTCCTAAAATGACTGTTTTACTTAGTGTGCGCTAGAGTTCCTATGCACGCCATAAGTTTGCAATTTTCAATATTTTCACTCCAGATTTTCAACATTGGCATTTTACCACACCTCCTTATGAGCAGTGCAGCTGTCATTTTTCACATCTTGCCCAAAACGTGTTTCTGCCCATGTAGCGCACAATGGCACAGTCGGTGTGCGAACTCAATGTATGGGACACATTAAGAAAATCACAGTATCACTGTTCATGAGCAGAGATCCTAAAATGGCTATGTTGAAAATTTGGTGAAAGAATTCCTAAAAATAACTGTTTTACGAGTGTACTTTGCACAGTTCCTACGCACGCTGGTAAGTTTGCGAATTTTCAATATTTCCACTCCAGATTTTCAATATTGCCATTTTACCACACCTCCTTATGAGCAGTACAACTGTCATTTTTCACATCCTGCCCAAAACATGTTTCCGCCCATGTAGCGCACAATGGCGCAGTCGGTGTGCGAATCAATGTAAGGGACACATTAAGAAAATCACAGTGACACTGTTCATGAGCAGAGGTCTCCAAAGCCTATGTTGCAAATTTGGTGAAACAATGTCAAAATGACTGTGTTATGGTGATGCGTTAAGCACTTTCCGCCTCATAAGCGAGAATTTGAAATATTTTCACCAGATTTTCAACACTGGCATTTTTCACACCTCCTTATGAACAGTACAGCTGACATTTTTCACATCCTGGCTGAAATGTGTTTTTGCACATCCAGCGCACAATGGCGTGGTCAGAGTGAGAAATCAATGCTCAGGATAGATTATGAAAATTACAGTGACACTGCTCATGAGCAGAGGTCCCAAAATGCCTATGTTGAAAATTTGGTGACAAAAGTCCACAAAATGACTGTGTCATAAGCCTTCATTGCGCACTTTCCATGTACGCTCATAAGTTCGAGAAACTGTTGTATTTTCACTCCAGATGTTCAACATTGCCATCCCTTCACACCTCTCTATGAATGCTACAGCTGTCATTTTTCACATCCTGCCCAAACTGTGTTTTTGCACGTGTGGAGCACAATGGTGTGGTCACTGTGGGAAATCAACGTTCAGTATAGATTAACAAAATAACGGTGGTACTGTTCATAAGCAGAGGTCTCAAATGCTTTTATGAGGTGGGGTAACAAAAAGGTCATGCTGAAAATTTGTAGTGCAAATACCAGCAACCGCACAGGGCATTAGGGTAAAGCACCATACGTGCCAAACACCATTGCAAATACCTGCAAGTGAACGTCCGGCATTGACAAATGCTTGTTTACTAATGCTACAAACACAAACATTGACTATCATGAATGTGAGTCCATTTAGTTTGATGAAGTTTGTAGGAGTTAAATCAAGCATGATGAGGCCAGGGTTGAGTTCTATGTTGCCAGAGCAGAATAAAAGTAATAGGATGATCTGCTTGCTGGCATAGGACTTGTGGTAGGAGTGCTTTTTAGGGTGATGTGCCTTGATGTTAAAATTGAATGAGGCACAGGTAGTTATATAACTCACTCACAGGACTTGGCCGATGATGGCAAAACACACACCCAGTTCATAAATATACGGTATTTGGTTAAGTTATGTTGTTCTCTCGAGGTCTGTATTGGTGTCATGATTTTCGTTAATGGCTAATAGATCTTGGTCTTCTATTCTCCAGCTATCTTTCTTCCTTCTTTCTCTCTTTACCTTGTATGCTGACTTGCATCTCATCTCTCTAGTGTTATTACATGTCTGTACTGTAAGTCAATGACTATATGTTTGTAACTAAAAATGATGACTGTTGCACACGTTGACATGGAACCTTTGTAAAAGAGCCTCGGCTCAAAGGTATTGTAATCCTAGATTAAAATAAATAAATAAAAATTAATAAATTATAGGGAAGAAGGGGAAAATTATAACATGAATGTGAAATGCAAGTACCTGTAGTGCAACATTCTTTAAAAGACAGTATACAGAGAAAGTAATGTTCTGAATGTCTGTTCATTAGATTGTTTATTTCATGTCATATGTTTTAGAATTT
Organism: Neoceratodus forsteri; assembly: GCA_016271365.2. Taxonomy (NCBI): domain Eukaryota; kingdom Metazoa; phylum Chordata; order Ceratodontiformes; family Ceratodontidae; genus Neoceratodus; species Neoceratodus forsteri. The sequence continues at coordinate 137,606,264 of CM057452.1, read as the reverse complement.
TAGTTTCACTAAAATGTTACGAACATATGAAATTTGCCAGCAGATAAAGGCCTAGAGGTCTATCAAGTCTGCTCGAATGTGCAGCTAGCACCCCTTATTCTGCAGCTGCCCCTCCCTTCCACCCTTCCCCTTCATTAACCCTCCCCCTTGTCCTGTCCCATCCCCTTTTGAAGCAGTCCACTGTTCTACTGGATACCACTTCTGCAGGTAATGAATTCCACCCAGCCACCACCCTCTCTGTAAAAAGTGTCTCCTCATCTCCTCCTGAACCTTCCTCCTCCAGTCTCATATCATGGCCCCTGGTGGCCCTCCCTCCCTTACTTTGAACAGCCCTTCTGTACCCGTCTTGTTTATTCCTTTCATATATTTAAAGGTTTCAATCATGTCACCCTGTCCATCCCTCTCCTCCAGTGAGTACATGTTCAACTCCGCAACCTCCTCTCATATGATAAGTCCCCCAGCCCTTGATCATCTTTGTCACCCTGCACTGCACCCTCCAGTAACTTAATGTCCCTCTTCAGATACGGGCGCCAGTACTGCACGCAGTACTCCAGGTGTGGTCTAACTAATGACCTATACAGTGGCAGAATCACCTCCTCCTCCTCGAGGATATACCCCTTGCAATACAACCCAGCATTTTGTTGGCCTTTGCAGCTGCCTTCCTACATTGTGCCAAGTTGTTCATTGACCCTGTAATGAGCACACCCAGATCCTTCTTCTCCTCTGTCTGGGCTAACTGCATTCCCCCCATCTGGTAACTCCTCCTTGGGTTCTTCATCCCAAAGTGCAGCACCTTGCACTTTTTGGCATTAAACCCCAGTTGCCAGGTGTCTGACCAGGTTTCAAGCTTTGCCAGATCATCCTGCAACCCCTGCCATCCCCCTAGGTCATCCACCACCGCGTCTACCTTGGTATCATCAGCAAACAAGCTGATCTTGCTCTTGATGTCCCATGATATGTCTGCAATGAATATCCCAAACAATACTGGTCCCAACACCGATCCCTGTGGAACACCGCTCGTCACTGCCCTTGGGTGTGAGAGCTCCCCACCCACCACCACCCTCTGTTGCCTTCCCTGAAGCCAGTTTCCTACCCATCTCACCAGCTTTGCTCCCGCCCCTGTGCCTATGTTGACTGATGTATTGGTATTTTTGTATTCTGTTTGTGCCGCGGACGTGTATACATATCCTAAAAACCTATATATTCTAAATCTTCTGGCAGCCTAAGGGTTAAAAGCTATGTATTTCTGTTCTATGAATTATCTTAATAACAATTCTTATTGACCCAAAAAAAAAATTACTCTCTTAGTTAAATTACCCAGTGGTTCTCACGGGTTATAACCTAATGACGGCAAGCTATTGAGATTTTGCAGAGTAGGGGACAATAGAGTGGGACGGGTGCAATGAAAATCCTCCCTCACAATCATGGGTCCTGGACTTATATTGTTTATCCTCCCAGTAAGCTGGCACTAACTGGTCAGCTTGACTGGCTACCATCTTTCCAAATGGGTCAGTTTCTCCCAAGGCATTTAGGCTGTTTAGTGAACAAAGGCACTGTGCTGCAGAGATACAATGGAGTGGATTCTCCCTTATCCAGCCTACTCAAACTCTAGATAGTCAGGTATTTTGTTCATAGTGTTATTAACAGTCTCCCAGATCTGGGATCTATTTCTCTGAAGAGCAATAGCGTTCAGCAGAGCTTTCTTTGTCCTTCTAAGAGAAGCCACTTAGAGCAGTTTTGTTTTGCTCATGTGATATAGGACAGGTTATAGACTTACAATAGATTATTGTTTGAGAAGCAGGACAGATGGGGTCTATAAGGAGGAAGTATAGCACAGTGGGTTAAGGCTCTGAGTTGCAGATCTAGAGACCTGGGTTTGAATCCCATAGCCACATAGGTGCATACAGTGTGATCCTGAGCAAATCACTTAACTTCCTTTTGCTCCCAGGTCACATCTGGAAACAAGTTTTGGCTTAGTGTGCTACTCCTGGTTAAACAATGTTCCCTTTCCCTTTCAATATCCTTTAACTGCTGTAGTATCCTCTGGCCAGGTCATCATATTTGACTTCAGTAGATGAGTAGTATGGTTCCGGAGCATGGGCCCTTCAAAACACATGTAGGGCTTCATTTTGTGTGACTTTGGGAATTGTTGGAAATCCTGACACAAATACTAATTTAAAGTTACCTTTAAATGCTCCAAACAGCATTCATCAAAGTTAAACAAAAAAAGGTTTCTTGCTGCGTTGAGATACTGCATGTCCCTGTGTTCCCTATGGTACATTAATCAAAAGTTATCAACTCCTCATTTACTTGAGACAGCATGTAGCTTGTACTATAATTTATTGCCCTCAGTTATGAGACAGGATTATCTCTGTGGCTGTCCAGAAGTAAAGCAACATTATAAAACCTCAGACTTTTATTGCTGCTCAATTCTTTTCTCTACAGATTAACTGCTTGCTCTCCAGTGGTAGGAAAGACAGATTGTTTTGCTTCATGTACATGTAGGGGAAAAACCTTTGCACAATGATGATCTAAACCTTATCATTGACATCTAAAATATGTTTATTTAGCTAGCTGAAGAGTGAGATGACTTACCTATGACATCTGTTGCTCTGTCGTTCTTTCATTGTCTCTAATAGCAGTGCTTAAATAGCTCACTATCCGATTAAAGAAATAAAAATAAATTGCCATTTACTACACCAGTTTCCAAGTTTTTTGTTTCCTGTTCCTCATGATAGACTGGCAGAAGTGAACTGGGCATCTCAGGAGTTGCTTTTCCACCTTAAGGTTAGAATGGATGCTCTTAAGATGTAATGTGAATGCAAGGATCAAAGTAGAAAGATACTTCCTAAAGAAACTGTTTTTTCTGACCAAATAATCAACAATAACGTACTACGGAGACTCCAGTTAATAACTGTGTAGAGCACATATTCTACTTGTAACTGGGTTTTATGAATGGTTAGAAGAGTGATTTGGGCAGTTATTTATTTGATGTCCTATGTATTCTTTCATATTTGGTTTGCCTCTGGTTATAGCTCAGTGTACAAGGGTATATCAGTTCTTAAGGGTTCTCATAGGAAGCCTTTCAGGGCCACTGATGCCATACCTAAAGCTGTATGATGGTGGGGTGGGGGTCATTACCCAGCAACCAGGGATTAAATCAGTACCCATGGGGTTTAACCACTTGTTGGGTTGAGGCCACAGCGAGCTGTCATTAGAAAGAAAGAAGGGTCAGAAGACAGTAGATATTAAATGGACTCTGCGCTGTTAAAAAGCCAGGAGCTAGAAGAAAGAGAGAGAGAGAGAGAGATAGAGAGAGAGAAAGTCTGAAGGGGGACAGAGACAGAGAGAGAAGGCAAAGGCTAGGATCCTGAAGCTTTGCTGCAGCATAAATGGTTAAACTGCCAAATTTTTAATTTAAGTGTTTTTCTTTGTTTAATAATTGTGAATACAAATATGCCAGAACAGGCATTTGGCCTGAAATTTATACCATCCAGACTCCTAAAAATTTCACAGCAGCCTAGCCTGTGATGCACACACAGATGAAACTACTTTAGAGAATATTTAACTTGTACCATGGCAGTCCCTTCTGCAGGGGTTTTAACATGACCTACCGTAGACCCAGAGGATACTGCACTGATATCAACTTGTTACATGGATTACTGCATCATACAAAGATTGATAATGTTTAATTTGCTACACTATGTTAAAGGGATTCCAGTGTGATGCAGAGGCTAAGGATATTCCATTGGTAAAGTGTGTTGCAGGGATTATAGAATAAGTACAGAAACACAGAGGATACTGCATTTAGTACCGCACAGCATTGTAATATAGGAGATTAGTGTTTCTTTAAATTGCACATCTGAATCTGTCTTGTTTTGCTCATTATGTGGGAGTTATTGTGCAACCCTGGCACTGAACAATCATGTAATGAACATCTCAAAGCTTTTCTATTACTCTCTTTGGAACATAGCCAGAGTAAGTCTGATGGCTGCCTTTGGCAGATGTCACTTGAAGTCTGTGTCCTTACAGTTTGTACTTCCTTCAGGCTGGATGACTAACTCTTTTTTTGCTGACTTCACCAAATCTTTAACATAGAAAACTCTAACTTGTTCCAGTGGTAAGGGTATTAACCTCGGTCACATCTGTCAATCACAGTGGTTTCCATTGAATGCATTGCCAGCTCAGTATTGCATTTGGTTATTAAAGAACAGCTGGCACTTTTCAGGAAACTTTGGAAAACAGAATATTTAGACAAAAATCGGCCTGTATGTCATATATCTTGTATAAATTTCTCCTCTCCATTATTTATTACTGAAGAAATTGCCTCAGAAACTAGATCTTTATCTCTTAGAGTCCATCTGCCTCTATAACTAAGTCCCTGCTTAAAATTATAATGCTCCATTGTGACATGGAAGAATAAGGAAGGAAGAGGATAAAGAGGCTTGTGGGAGTTGGTCCAAGGTGGTGACCAAGCAGGTGAGAATAGCCAAGGTCTCCAGGGAACTAATGTTAGCGCAGGGCATAAGGGGAGGGGAGAAGGACTTTTTTAGGTATGTCAGGGAAAAGAGGAAGTGCAAAGGGCATATAGTGAGGATAAAGTGGGGAGGGGAATGGGTGGAAAAGGGAGAGGTACAAGCCAAAATACTGAATGACTACTTCTGCTCTGTTTTCACTAAGCAGAAGGATGGACCACTACCACCATGGACTGGGAGGGTCGGGGAAGGGGGGAGGAGGAGGAGACAGACAAAATGATCATGGGAAGTAGAGTGCTAGAGGGGCTGAGGGCGTTAAGGGTGGACAAGGCACCAGGTCCTGATGGCATCCATCCAAGGGTGCTGAGAGAGATGGAGGAGGTGTTGGCTGAGCTGCTGGCAGATCTGTTCAGCACCTCCCTTGAAATGGGTTGTGTGCCTCAGGACTGGAAGGTGGTCCATGTGGTGCCCATATACAAGAGCAGGCCTAGGGAAGAGCCAGGTAACTATTGGCCTGTCAGTCTCACTTCCATAGTGGGGAAACTTATGGAGACGATACTGAAGGAGAGACTGGTGTCATTCCATGAGGGTAATGGCCTCCAGGATGAGCAGCAGCACAGGTTCATCTAGGGAAGGTCTTGTCAGACAAACCTCATAGAATATTGTGACTGGGTAACAAGGGAGCTAGATGGGGGTCATGCGGTAGATGTCCTGTACTTGGACTTCAGCAAGGCCTTTGATACAGTGCCTCATGGGAGACTGGGGGGAAGCTGACTGCCATAGGGTGAGGAAAAAGCTGACAAACTGGATAGAGAACTGGCTGCGGGGGAGGATGCAATTAGTGGTTGTGGGGGGGGGGCTCTCAACACCCAGAGCAGTGACAAACGGTGTGCCGCAGGATTCAGTGCTGGGCCCAGTGCTATTTGGGCTCTTTATCTCAGATGTTGCACATGGAGTTGGGAGCAGAGTTAGTCTGTTAGCAGATGATACCAAAATGGGGGTAGTGGTAGACAAAGAGGATGGATGGAAACAATTGCAGGGGGACCTACCCAAACTGGAGGCATGGTCAGAGAGGTGGCAGCTGGGATTCAATGTGAAAAAGTGCAAGGTTATACACCTCGGAGCAAAAAACCCTAGGAGGGACTACTGGTTGGGCGGAGTGAGGCTGGCGACCACTGAAGAGGAGAAGGACCTTGGGGTGTTGGTAACAGGGAGCATGAACAACTCGGCCCAATGCAGGAAAGCAGCAGCTAAGGCAAACAGGATGCTGGGTTGTATTCCAATGTTTTTTCCATCCAGGTATAGGGAGGTGATCCTGCCCCCTCTACAAATCCTTGGTTAGGCCACATTTGGAGCACTGTGTGCAATACTGGTAGCCATATCTGAAGAGGGATATAAAATTACTGGAGAGGGTGCAAGGAAGGACAACAAAAATGTTACAGGGGATGGAAGGAAAGGCCTATGAAGACAGGCTGCAGGAGCTAATTATTTACACACTGGAGGAGAGGAGGGATGGGGGGGTATGATTAAAACGTTCACATTTTTGAGAGGGGTAAATAAACCTAGCACCAAAGCGGTGTTTAAACTGAGGCAAGGTAGGGAAACGAGGGGACACAGGCTATGATTGGAGGGTGGACGATTTAGGAGGGAGATGAGGAGGCACTACTTCACAGAGAGGGTGGTGTCTAAATGGAATGTGCTACCGGAGGGGGTGGTATCATGTATGACAGTAGGAAGTTTTAAGAAGGAGTGGGACAAAGCAAGAGGAGGGGTCTGGGGTGGTGGAGGCTGTGACAGGTATGGAAGGGACAGTGGGGGAGGGGTGGAGGCAGCTGTAATCTAGAATGCTAGCTGCATACTCAGGCAGACTTTGATAGACTGGTTGGTCTGTTTCTGCTGGCAGTTTCATATGTTTGTATGTTCATATGACATCACAGTCTGCTGTCGTGGGAGTAACTATGATGTCACAAGCAGAGTATTATGATATCAGGTTGAGAAGAAGCAACTGGAGCTGATAAACTGTCAAGGAACAGCTATTCTGTTTTCATGCATGTGACCCCTGTAGTAAATAATGGGAGATAAGACATGCAGAGCTGTCAAGAATAAGCTGCTTTGTGTCCAAATATCATGTTTTTCAGAGTTCTTCTCAAGGCGTCAGTGGTGCTTTAAATTCTTCTAATTAACATTGGCCCTTCATGAGAAATAATCTTTTTACAGCTCTAAACTGTACAGTGTATGTATGCATCCTCCCTTTGTTGATGAGCTAGGATCCATCAGTAGCATCTTACTTTGAGTTCATACGGTAAATACCAGCAAATGCATTTGCTTTTCCCCAAGTCTGTAAAACTCTGCCTCCCTATTTCCAGTTTCACAGCATGTTCTTAAAAAAGCTGATTGGGATTTGATTGTTCAGTCATGTATTCAGATGTACTTAAGACTCTGTTTTTCAAAAATGTTTACAGTTGTCATTTGTGTGAAAAGTGCTTTATAAACGCTGACCGTCTGAGACAGATTAAACATGCAAAATACTACAGTGGTAAGAGGGCAGCAGGTTGGCAGGTTATTAGTGTGACCCTTTCTAAAAATATTAGCTAAACTCCACTGTTGTGTTGCTAGACAGCCACCATTGACTTACATGCCTTTGTTTGTTTGCTTGCTTGTTTGTTTTTTGATATTTGTTGTTTTACAGTATTTGTTTGTTTGCTTGCTTGCTTGTTTGTTTTTTTGATATTTGGGCTGGCTAAATATTTGCTTTTGTTGGGTTATCAAACTCATAGAAACATAGAATTTGTGGGCAGAAAAGGACCACTTGGCCCACCCAGTTTGCTCAGATGTTTCTTGTCTAGTCTGTCTCTGCAGACCTTAACTGGTTTCAGGCAACCCTCCCTCTTCACTGTGTGTTTCCTAGTATTCCCCTATCCCATGTATGCTTGATGCCCCATACTATTTTCACCTCCACCACATCCTCTGGCAGTCTATTCCAGGCACCCATTACTCTTTCAGTGAAGTAGTACTTCATCTTATCTTTCCTAAACTCCCTCCCCCATGTAGCGTCTTTGTATGCCCTCTGGTTTTGGTGCTCTTGCTCATTTGAAAGAGACTCCCCTCTTGCATCCTGTTCACCCCATTAGGAACATATAGGTCACTCTCATGTTCCCTCCTTTTCTCCTGTCTTCCAGGGTGTGCATCTTGAGATCCCTCAGCCTCTCCTCATAAAGCTTTTAGTGCAACCTCTGCACCATTTTAATTGCCCTTCTCTGGGCTGCCTCCTCCCTATCCATGTCCTTTCTGAGGTGCAGCCTCCAGAACTGACCACACTACTCCAGGTGGGGTCTCACCAGTGAGCAAAATAGTGGCAACACCACCTCCCCCCCCTCCTACTGGAGATACCTCTCCCTATGGATCCCAGCATCCCACTGGCCCTACCCACTGCTTTGTCACACTGTTCTACCACTTTGAGATCATCAGATATACAATCCTAAGGTTCCCTTCCTTTTTACTGACTGACAGTATCCCCCCCCCCCATCCTATACTCTGCTCCTGGGTTTCTATGCCATAGGTTCATGATTTTGCACTTCTTGGCATTGAACCTCAACTGCCATGCTCTAGACAACTCCTCAGGTTTCCTAAGATCCCTACATATTCTTTCCACTCCTTCCTTATTGTTCACCCTATTAAGGAGTTTTGGTATCATCTTCAAAAATTCATGCCTTTCCTTCCATTTCATCTGCAATGTAATTTATGAAGACATTGAAGAGGACCAGTCCCAGTACTTAGCCCTGCTGTAACCCCCCCAACTCCTATATCAGTAGACCAAACAGTGTCTATATGCATTTTTATCAAACGAAAAATAAGACAGGCCCAGTTTCTCTTCTTGAGGGTTCACCAGTCTCACTACTTGGTCGTGTTGTCTAAGTGTATGGGAACCAGTTATTGCCTTACACTAAGGGGTGTTTCCTAAATTATCTAAACAACTACGGACCACAAATTGCTTTCCATAGTAGCTAATATTTTGAAGAAGAGTTATCACTCTTATTTTACCATATTTTTCATTGAAAAATGCAATTCTGATCAACCCCACAGCAAAATGGTTTCAGATCTTCTCAGTTCCCAAACAGTGCTGTGTTAAAAGGTCCTACTGATTTAGAGCAATTGATGAGATATCACAGATGAGCCATCTTTTTAGATTTACCTAAGGTTTTTAACACGATGATAAGTTTATCTAAGAGTGGTAAGTACCACAAAGTAGATTGACAGCTAAGTATCAAACACAAGCCATGTTATCTGTCAAAAGATTAAAAAAATCCAATGATATAGTAAAGGGAGTACGTTAGCTTTCAGCCTTAGAATGAAAGGCATCCAGTAGAAGCTTCAGTGAGACGTGAAACATTAAGGAGTCAGTCAGGTGTTTTACCTCTGAGCATCTTTTACACTATGACTTATTTAAAGCTTTAATTTTACAATTTAATAAATGATTTACTGCCTTTAGGGCATTACCTTTTGGAGGTTTCATTATTTTAGCTACAGTGGACCTTTGCTTCTGGAACAGCTGCACCAGCTGGTCCAGGCTGCATGTTTTTTGGTTAAATTATTCTGACTCTTAGAATCCCTGTTTCTCTGTAATCCTGATAGTCTTCCATCCTGATAAGGTCAGTCACTTGCTGCATACGACTCTGTCCACAGGGAAACATGAAGGTACACCCACAAAATGATTAAAGCTGGTGTTTCTGCCTAGATATACATATTTCTGCTGTTCCCACCCAAACCTCAGTTGCTTTGCCTCAGCGGGAACAGCAGGCACAGTCACAAAGCTTCTGTGCTCCAGCTCAGTATTTGCTGTCTTTTTGTACTGGCATTGGTTTTAGAGGGTTTGCTGAATTATTTTGTTTATGCAATACTTTTTATTTCTATCTTTTTAAAATGTACAATTCATAAGATATTCAGTTCATCGCATTCATGAAACCCAATCCCCCCCCCCCCATATTATCTGGTTACAGAGGGAACTTCATTTCAGCTATATCATATGTTAATTTAGAGAACAATAAAAATTATGGGAGCACAAGCAATTGTTCAATAAAATCCATAAGACATCACTAGTACAGTTAAGAAAAGTACGGCTAGAGCAAAGAAAAATATTTAAAGAAAACACTATTTTCTTTCTTTTTTATTTGAAATTTAAATTATTTTCTATTCTTATACCTAAATCAAAAGCTTAAAATATATTTCCAAGTGCCTTTTCTCAATAAGCCAGCAATGCAACAATCAGTAGCTCATTTTCACACATTGGTATGGTTTGAAATACTCGCTCCTCACAAATCTTCTCAGCACCTGCATTAGAAATATTTATGCAAAGGAACGTATGAAATCAGATATTACCACCATATCCCAACCAGGAACCCCGTGTAACTGGCTATCAAGATTTTTTTTTTTGTGCAGCTTTTTCTCATCCTCTGGCACCCATCAGCCCATTCACTGACCTTTGTAAGGACCTACTGATCATCTGCCACTTACCCAGGACAATAACAGTGGTGGACAGCCTGCCAAGTCAGTCGCGAGTAGACCTGTGGGGTTGCTGGTACAATGGCAGGCCAGGGCTTTTTCCTCCAGCTCCTGGTTTTCTCCCTGAGGGTGCTGGCATGCAATGATGTGCATGCATGCATGTCTAGTGTCCAGCAGCTGCAACTCTCCCCTTCTATGTTGTCCCATTGTGCTGCCACGTAGATCAGTTGGACCAGAATTCCCCCTTCCTGGGGGAGGAGAACTGTCCTTAGGATGCTTGATCTGCCCTCAGCTTGCACCCAAGTGACCCAAGTCTATACATGAATCTGGTTCCTGGCGTTGTGAGGGGTAGCACTACCACTAAAGCACCGGGCTGGTGTGTTACAATTTTTAACAGCCACATATTAATCTATTAGAGCATGAATATGAGAAGAATCGAAACTGTGTTTCATAGGTATGCTAATTTAATTCACTCACCTTATTCCCCCCTACTGAGCATATGTTCTGAAAGAAACTTAAAGACAAGCACAGAAAGGAAAAAACAGTGCCTAAACCTAGGTCTGCAACCTGACCACCTCAGTACCTGATCCTAACAGATCTTAGAGGTTAAGCAGAGTGGGTCCTGGTCAGTCAGACCTCCAATGAAGACCAGGTGCTGCAGGAAGTGGTGTTGGTTGTTCTGCAGGGGTCAGTCTCCCCCTTGGTTATAAGTAACCATCCCAATGCCCTAGTATAGTGTTTGGGGGGGGGGGACACTCTGCCTGCAGGAGGTGCTATCTGTCAGATGAGACACTGAACTGAGGTTCCATCTGCTGGTTCTGGTAGTTGTTTATGTGGACATAAAGATTCCATGGCACTATACAAAAAAGAATAGGGGAAGCTTTTCTCTTTGTATTAAAGTAGTACAATAACAAGCAAGTCAGAAATTAGATAAAGCTCTGAGCAGTATTCAAACCTACATTTCTTTTCCTACTAAACTCTGTATAACCTGGGTCCCGTTATGCACTAGTAATCTGTGAAAATTAGGTACCAAAGAGAAACTGAACCAACTTAAACAAGGCCTACAGTTATATAAGGGGCATTTCTCAGTTTTTGACTCATCATTCATATGCATTCGAGTTATATTAGACTTATGTATTCTTTGTAATTCATGGTGGACATATACTAATCTGGGGTTAAATATTGCTGTTGGAACAAATATCGGCATCTGCTTTGCCATAGAAAACGTTATACAAATTATAAGTCAATGAAAAATTGATGGCTGCACTTTCAGTCCGCCAGGGCAGTGGCCTGCTGTTATCTGGGTGTAAGACAAGTTGCTTCAAATCTTTGATTGCCATGCTTTGGCCAACTGTAACCAGAAAGATATTGTATATAGGCAGTCCAAAAAAGAGATGCTGCATTGTTTCCAGAATGTTCATACATTATGAATGTGGGCAATTACGCTCCAAAATGCTTCTGTGCTTTGCATTTGTTTTAAGTCCAAGGCAGTCATGGCAACTCAACCATACCAGGTCCAACATTCAGGGAGGGGTATCTGTGTCCATCAGGTAAGCTGATATTGCTGCATTATGTTTTGGATTGATGTTCTTGTATACTGAAGGTGCCATGTACCCTTGTTCCTCAATTATGTTGAACAGATGATTTCTGGAATTTTGTCGTTGCTGAAGTGCAGTAATCTGCCATTTACTAATTTTTTCTAGTACCGTTAATACATATGTTGGGATTTGAACTGTGTTTTTCAGCAAATACCTTCCTTGCTCCCATTTTGCATATATCTCGGGTAGCCAACATTGGCCCATGGACGTCAGAAGTCTTCCTGTGGTGCTGGATTTAGCTTAAAATTCCAGTCTAAAAAATACTCATTAAAAAGTTAATCAGGTTAAGTGGGTTCAGCCATCCTTTGCTCAGATGTATTGTTTTAAAAACAAAACATTTACTTCATTTTTTTTTTGGAGGGATTGCACTAAAAAAGGTAAATAAGGAGAGTAAAGAGGTTATTACAATAGATACCTTCTTTTTTTGTTTGCTGCCATTTTTTCCACCTGTCAAAGTTTTCTTTTCCATTATCTATAGCTTTTTTCCAATGTAATTGTGCCATATGATCCAAAGAAAAAGTTACACCAAGAATTTTTATTGTGCCAGAAGTAATTGCAATGCCTTATAGTACACACCACTAAGAAGCTCCTGAGTTTAAACAAAACTGGCTACTTTCCCGAACATTGATTCTAGTCAGATACCTTTGAAATTTTCTAATTCAACAGACTGCTGATCCCTTACCTATAAACAAATGTCATCTGCATACACTGATATCATCACTCATGCCATTATCAGTAGTGGTTTGCAAACCTTTGATCTGAGGATGGTCTTGTATCAGCAATAGCACTGGATCTAAACTGAAAACATATAACAAGGGGCTTAATGGGCAACCCTGCCTTACCCCTTTCTTAATTCTTATCTCATCTCCAGTCTATCCATTCACTATTGGGATGATTGCAGCAATTTCATACAACACTGATAGCCATTAACAACGTTTTTCAGGAATTCCATACCAGGCTAAAACATAGTGTTACCCTGGTGCCGTCCATCTGAAGGGCTACACTACCCCAGCCTTGCAGGCCTGAACAAGGTTGAGGGGCCTGGATTCCCATTTATACATTAAAACTGGTTCTTTTCCATGATAACATAAATGCACAGTGCCTCCACCCAGAGTATATTTGATGGGCTAGAATAAACCTTGTACAACGCTCTGGTATGTTGTACCCACCCACAATATTATAATGCCACCCCAAGCATGACTTAATAAACAGTTCCTAAGATTTTAAAAATTGTTATAATTATTGTCCCTCTACTAATAATATGCTCATGACAACCAAATTATGCAAAAATATCAAACAATAGTTTATTTACATGGGCTGTGGGTTAGGAGCAGGGAACTGGATATAGAGCTTATGATATTTACATTTAATTAGAATGGCATTTGCTTGATTTGCTTCAAATAATCACTTTTGCATTTATTTATTTATTTAGTTTTTGTTGACCGGGTAAGTGCACTAGACAAATTCTGCCTATTTTCAGTTACGACCCGGGTGAGAGGGATACAGATGAATGCCAACTGACCTTGAACCGGATTAAGCTTTTGGTGGTATTTTTAGTGAATGGAGAGATATTTGGCCAGGGCACCAGGGAAATTCTCCTAATCTTGGTAGGGGGCGCTGTCCTGTAGGTGAGTGATTCAGGTTCATTCTGGAGCGAGACGTGGAGGTATGTGGAGCATTTAATGAGTCTCCGGTGGGCGCAGTAGTCACTGATAGCGGAGATGGAAGTCAATGGAGTATGTCTGGATTTGAGTCTGAGGAATTGGTTGCTGCACGAAACAACACAGTTTTGCGGTCGGAAAGTAGTACGATTAGTGCTGAGACTGCGAATGTTATTCAGTGCGAGTCCCAGCATTTTCAAGAGGAAAAAGGAAGAAAAGGATGGCAGAAGTATCACCGTCACAGACTCCCTCCACTTCAAAAGTTTTCGTAGGAGCTCAGGTGAGTGTTCCGCAGGACCAGCTGCCGCTTTCCCCAGGCAATAGCAAGGTATTTCCAGTATAGCTATCATTGCCCGGGGCTGTGGGCTGGTCCGTGGAGGCTACTTTGCGGCACTCGGGTTGGGCTCAGCAATCGGATGGGACATGGGCCTTGGACCCAACGTTTACTTTGGGTACCGGTCGAGCAGGCCTAGTGCCCGCCCTGAAGACATGTTCTCAATCAATGGACTCAAGTAGGGGTACAGACCAGAGGCCTTTGGTGCCTAATGATTCTCCTTCATTTTCTCCCCTGCTCACGGTTAAAAAAGAAGCTGTTTCTACAAGCAAGGCTCCGATGGCTCCCTTAGAATCTAAGGGGGTGGATCCAGGATTTAATATTACTAATGTTTCCAGGAACATTTTACAGGATGTTCCTGAACAAGAATTTATACCATTGGCAGACCCTCTTCCCCAGAAACCCTTTTATGCAGGCCTGTTTCACAAGCCTGTGGAGCTAGCTAAACGGAGAAATGCAATTAGACTATGATATTTGGGGAGAATGGCTGAATTACCAGATCAATTTCATGTGGGTAAGGTCTTGCTGAAGCAGTCTTTGGGTTTTTCACCACAGGAGGTGTATGCTCAGATTCATGCACCAGGGGAACATACGTTTGATGTCAATTTTCGGACACCAGATATTCTGGAGTGTTTTTGGATGAAATATTCTCTACTTAAGACATACCTCTCAACCTCCTGCCTCACAAATCAGGGACAAGGCTTAAAAAAAACAGGGACAAAGGACCAAAATCAGGGACATATCTTCAAAATTAGAGATATCCACCCAGAAAGCTAGTAGAATATGGGGCTTAGTGCAAAATGCATTTTCTAAAGAAGAATAAGTCTGTAACTTTAATGCTTGACATTGTTTTATGCTTAATGTCCCCACTGTTTAGCCACAAAAACACAAATTTTAGTGGCAACATAGTAAAATTCTGGGGCAAAATCAGGGATGTCCCTGAAAATCAGGGACACTTGAGAGGTATGACTTAAGACCAACCCTTTCTGGACCCCATTTCAAGTTATTCCCTTGACCAAACAATCATTTAGAATTATCACGGTGTTATTTCAGAATGAAGGGGTTAATATTTCAGACATATTGTTTTGGCTGGATAAGATGTGATGTCCAGGGTACACCTGAGACTATTATTGATGCAGAAGGATTCTGGAATGGGGGTTGGTGGATAAAAGTAAAACTGTTCACTGTGGACAGTGATTTCCAACACTTACAAAATTGTTTTTTTATAGGTAGAGACCAGAGTTTTCTTTTTTATCCAGGTCAGCCTAGAAAATGTCATAAGTGTGGGTCAGTGAGACACACTAGTACTTCTTATGATAAAATTTGTTGTTTTCGTTGTGGGGATATGGGACATGTAAGTACAGAATGTGACAACTCCCCTACATGTAATTTCTGTGACGAACCCGGACATACTTTTACAGAATGCCCTCTTGCTGCACATAATACCTCTGAAGCTTATATTACAGTCTAGGATTATTATATTAATATGGCTGGGGCAGGTAGAGTACCTCCAGATCCTAGACACCAAAGAACGCCCCGGAGTGGTGCTCCACGGCGTCCTCAGGGGAGTTCTACGAATCAGGATGTCGGTTTAATTGCTGGAGTACTCCCTGGGTTGGGGCAGGAACCTCCAGGTGATGACATTTTGGTTCACCCTTTACCGTTAACAAAGGGAGACATGGCTCCTCCACCACCCCCTGTAGGTCCTCTAAAACTGGTGACACCGGCTAGTATGGACCCCCCACCCTTAGTAGGGAATGTCCCGGGTATTCCTGTGACCAATCCTTATGCTATTCTTGCAGGAGAGGAAGATTCAGTAGATTTGGACTCAGATACAGATTCCAAATCTTCCTCACAACGAGACCCTGGGTCAGATATGGATATAGAAAAACTCTGCTGGTGTAAAAAAAAAGCTGCAGAAGAAAAGTGGGCCTCGGATGGGTTTACGTAAGAGTACAAGAAAAAAAACATTACCTTCTTGATGCTGAACTTCTGGTATTGGTGATTTGACTGTAGCTTCACTGAATGTGAACAGTATATTCGCACTAAGTATAAAAGATTGGCTACTTATGAAAATTTTTCTCGATTTTCAGGGGATGTGGTTTTTTCCAGGACACAAGACTATATACCTGTGCTGATTTTGAGGAGGCTGCTCGAAATTGGCCATGGGGCCCTTGTTTCTGGTCAGGAGGGGGGGTTAGACATATGTTCTGGGATTGGGATTTGTTTTCTCACTTCTGATATTGTTGTCACGAATATTGTTGAGATAGAAGTAGGCAGGTGTCTGTTGCTAGATGTTTCAATACAAAATTCAGATTTCAGATTTATTAATTTATGTGCTGCTCAGACTAAAATGGCCCATACTGATTTGTTAAAGAAAATTAGTCCATTTTTATTAAATAGACATAATGTTCTGTTTGGAGGTGGATTTTAATATTAATAGAGCAGTGGGGGATGGGGGGCAAAATCTCCCAAACTGTATTGTGATTCCAATTTTTTGAATGACCTTTTGAAGCAGATAGGGTTGATAGATGTTTTTTATTCAGATTCTCCAGATGTAGTATATACTTATTTTTCAGGTTCGAGGAAGTCTCGTATTGATTATTGGTTTGTGTCCCCAAATTTGAAACTTAGTTCTAAGGTTGCTCTTCCTGTGGCTACTTCAGATCACGTGCTTTTGCAGGTTACCTTTTCTGATTATCGAAGTATTTCCAAGGGTCCAGGTTATTGGAAAATGTATTTATCTTTGTTAGATTTGCCTGAAGTTAAAGAAGGTTTTATCTCTTTATTAACAGCTCATGAATCGGTTTGTTTCTTATGTGATGTGATACAAGAATGGTGGGATGATACAAAAACGATATTCAAAGGTATTTTAAGACTATTGGACGTCTTTTGGGGAAAGCCAAGAGTGATTCTTATAAGGTTGTGCATTCACATTTAGAAAAAACATATTGTGATTTACAAAATGGGTTGCAAGTTGATATGGCCAAGATGCACACTTTAAAACAAGAATTGATTAAATTGCAACATGATAAACAACAGGTCTTGGAGACTGTCCAGAGATTTGGGGTATCTAGTGCACAAGGGAAGGTAAATCCATTTGAACAAAGTGATACATACAGAAAAATAAGGATATGACACAGGTAGTTAACTCTGTAGGATTGTTCGTATTCTCAAAGATAAAATAGTGGCTTTGGAAGATTATTTATTACGTTCATTTCAAGTTGATCCATTGGTAACAGAGACAAGTAATGACTGGTTGTCGAAAGGTGAGAGGATTCTAGTTCCTAAGGAATTCTTTCCAGTTTTACAGCAGTCTGTTTCAAGGTTAGAAGTCGAATCAGTGATTAATTCTTTACCTAACGGTAAAACTCCTGGTAGTGACGGGTTGGTAAACGAATTATATTCTTTGATTTTTTTTTCAGTTTTAGGTGTGGAAATGGTAACTTTATATCAAGCTTGTTTAGACACTGGAGTATATCCTGCAAATTTTAACCAAGGACTTGTTATTTTTCTATTTAAATCTGGTGCTAGGGAACTTTTGAGTAATTGGAGAGCGATTTTTCTGTTAAATTCAGACTGTACAATTTTA
The DNA here is from genome assembly GCA_016271365.2 of Neoceratodus forsteri. Taxonomy (NCBI): domain Eukaryota; kingdom Metazoa; phylum Chordata; order Ceratodontiformes; family Ceratodontidae; genus Neoceratodus; species Neoceratodus forsteri. Next base: position 137,589,105 of record CM057452.1, on the reverse strand, counting down.
ACCAAACTATTGAGTAATAGACTGGCAGTTGTATTGCCACAGATTATTTATTTCTCACAGTTTTGTTCAGTTATGGGCGCTCTATTTCGGATGCTTTGATTTTGCTGTGTGAAGTATTTCATAGGGGTTCTTTAAAAGATATTTCAGGGTTTTTGTTAAGTCTAGATCAATTGAAGGCTTTTGATCGGGTCTCGCATGTTTATTTATGGGCCTGTATCGCATATTATGGTTTTCCTGATTCTTTTATTTCTTGGATATGGGGTTATTATAATTCAACTATTATGGCTCCATATGTCCATGGGAGGATTGGAAAGTTTCAGGTCTGCAAAAGAGGGGTATGTCAAGGGTGCCCTCTCAACCCCTTGTTGTATATTCTCACCTTGGATCCTTTATTGAGACAATTGAATTTGACAGTGAATATTAGTGGTATTTTGTTACATAGTAATATGCCTGATCTCCTTACTATTGCTTATGCTGGTGATTTCTGTATTCTGTTATCAGATTTACCATCAGGAACTGCAACAGATATTGGTTTACAATGGTTTATGGTAGGGACTGGGGCTAGTATTAATTTTGGTAAGAGTAAGTGTATTATATTGGGAGATATAGCCAATCAAGTTTTAGACATTATGAGAATTCCGGTTTGTGCTTCAGAAGTTAAGATTTGGGGTATATTTTTGGGGGTCCTCAGCCAGAGATTTATAATTGGAATGTGATTTTAAGGGCTGCACAATTTCGTGTTCACACTTGGAATAAGTGGCGTATGGCTAAACTGAAAATGATTTATATGGTTAAAACTTATTTATTAGGTATGTTTTTACATTTAACAGTGATATATGCATTACCCAGTAGCTTGGAATTTGTCCTGTTTAGTGTTTTTTTTTTTTCAAGCAATCTGGGGTAATCGTTTAAATCCCATTAAAAGAAACATTTTGTATTTGCCCAAAACTCAAGGTGGTCTCAACATGATTAATCCTATTGTTTTTTTTTCCATATTTCTATTTGTGAATGTTCATCCTTTGATTATGAATGCGCATAAGATTTGGTCCCCTTGGGTTTTGGACGTTCTAGAAAATTGGTTTATAGATTGGACTTGGGACAAGCCTGTTTCGAAACAAAAACATATGCATAATGTTTTACATATCTATTCTTCCTGCTTCCATAAGATAAAACAATGGCAACTCACTAAATCAATGGTATCTCAGCTATCTAGAAAAGAGCTATATGTGGCTATTCAATCTAGGTATTTTTTTCAGTTGCCTGAATTTTTTTCTAGATCACAGGAAGAAATTGGGTTTGTTCAGAATATGTTATGCTCCACACAGGTACCTTCTTCAGTATGGGATGTGTCCTGGTTGTGTGTTCATGGTAAACTGTCAGTTAGGTCAAATATGAAACATAAAAATACTGAAGATTGTTCTTGCCCTAGAAGTAATTTGTGTTCTGAACCGGTTGAATCTATGCAGCATTTATTTTTTTCTTGTCCATATGTGGTTAGCTTTTGGTCGGTGGTAGCCAAAAACTGGATTATTTCTCCATTTCAGAATTTAACTCCAGATATATCGTTTCTCGGTATTTTACTGACAGCATGAGAACTATATGATAAAACAGTTATGCACAGTATTTTGGGATATTTCAAATATCATATTTGGAACAGTAGAGTTCGATGGTCCTTGCAACAAGTGTATATTGCTCCTGAACAGTTGTTTTGGACTATAGCTGATGCAGTACTTTCTTTGCGTAAGTGTGATTATAATTCTCTACCTATCACGATTGGCAGGAAAAAAATGGAAGCATTTGAATTGGTTAGATACTGGGTGAAAGGTATTTAATTTTTGTTAATCGTGTGTGTTTTTTTAGGTATCTCTTAGTAGACAGAAGTTTCAGCAATATGATTTTATGTTTTTGTTTGCAATTTATGTATGCTGTAATATTTATTTACTGTACTTTTTTTATTATGATTTTGCATGAAGTAATACCATTTTGTATATGTTATTTTGAGTTCTTGAATAAAAAATCCCCCTACTCTTTGTCAGTAGGGGGAGCTGCCACTATGGTGGATGGTGTGCTGGAGAATCATTCTGCTGGGTACCTGTGGGTGAGAAGGTTTCCCAACCCACAGGTCCAGCTCGGGATACCATGTTCGAGAAGGTAGATATATTGCATCAAGTATATGCACCTGATATGCAATCTGCTGATCCCCAGGTATTGGAACTAGCTTCACACGGATTATTTGCATTTGATGAAAGTTGGATAAATAACATTTTGTTACAAAACAAAGAATTACGTGGTGCCACTACGAAAAGTGCAATGCAGGATACCGATGTGATTGACACAACTACGTCTATGCAGTCCATTGACGTTTTGGAACAGATCTTGCAAGAAGCTGCTATGGTAATTATTGAGCAGGGAGCAGCAACGTTTTCTTCTGTTCAGAGCGGCAAACCTCAGACAGGTGAAGTCGGTGCTCTGAAAGCATTCCTGCAGCCTGAGTCAGCTTTGATTACAAACCCCTTGACAGCGCAGCAAGAACCCCTGACAGTAACAAAGTCTACAATACTATCTTCACACTCTATAAACTCAGTGAGTACATTGAAATCTGTACCTGAACAAGCATTATCTGTGCTGACTCCTACGTTAGGGCTATGAAAAGGTAGGGAGGTAGAACATGTCATACAGCCCGCTCGTGGGTCACCCCCGATGTCCATAGAAAGCTCCCTGCTTGCTGCTGGTTGGAAGAGGGGAGACGCCGGAGTTTGGATTCCGGACCCGGTGCACAGTCCTATCCTGGGAGGTTCTTTTCCACCGCAAGTGGCTGTTCCCAGGGTCATTGCCTCATTACTGACTGTCTAGATCTCAGGCTCTGAGTGTAAGCCAGTTAATCAGGGATTGAGCCCACCTTCTGTTCTTAGTAAAAAAAAAAGACACAGACTCCTCAGCTTCAGAGGAAGAAGCTGTTCAATCGGTCCAGTGGGCTGATTCAGGGGGAGATGTTCAAGGCGTTGCTCGAGAGACTCCAACCTTGCAAGAACAGTTTAAATCTACTTGGGAGTCCTTTCGGAGGAAGGACCCTTTTACAGGATCCCCCCCCGGCAGAGATGCAAAGCGGTTCATTTGGAATACCTCAGGGTGCCTGAGGTGGCCCCTGACCAACTGTATGTAGGACATAATTTGATAAAAAAGTCATTTGGATTTTTCTCAACTGAAATTCATGCCCTGATTCATGTCCCAGGGTTGACTTTATATGACATAAGTTTTACTGCTCCACAGGGTTTGGACCGTTTTTGGACTAAATACGATGCTTTTAAATACACTGAATTATGACCAGGGCCCCCATTTTTCTGCGGCACATCGGAGCAAAGTTCTGCGGCAGGGTTTTCATTTGCCACAGAACTTCTGCGGCACTCAGCACCAATTTCTATGGCAATTCTGCAGCACATTTTTACCCTTAATTTGTTTCCTTTTTTTTTTTTTTTGCCAAATCTGACACAATGCACGCTCATAGCACAGTCATTTTAAGGGCGTTTGTCACCAAATTTTCAACATAGCCAGTTTAAGACCTCTGCTCATGAACAGTATCACTGAGATTTTGTTAATCTGTCTGGAACATTGATTTCACACACCAACCGTGCCATTGTGTGCTACATGTGCGAAAACACATTTTGGGTGAAATGTGAAAAATGACAGTTGTACTGTTCATAAGGAGGTGCGATAAAATGGCAATACTGAAAATCTGGAGTGAAAATATTAAAAATGCTGGAAGTTATGAGCGTGCGTAGGAACTGCGCAATGCACGCTCATAAAACAGTCGTTTTGGGGAATAATTTCATCAAATTTTCAACATAGGGTTTTTAGGAGCCTACCTCATGAACTGTGACACTGTCATTTCATTAATCATTCCAGAAAGGTGGTTCTGCGCAGTGACTGCGGAACCACCTTTCGGGACAGTAATGAAATAACAATGTCACAGTTCATGAGTGAAACCCCAAAACCCATGTTGAAAATTTGGTGAAAAATTCCAGAAATGGCTGAGATATACACTAAAGTTAAAAAATCCATTTATGCCATTATACAGCTTACCGGCATTTTTTCAGTTCATGGTCGGCTTTGAAGAGTGCAGATGTGTTCCCGGTCCACAGAAGATCATCGCGCTGGGCTCCGGAGGTAAGTTTGGGTTGAGGTGGGGGTGAGGTGGGGGTGTGGGGAGGTGGGTACGCAGAGGGTGGGTGCGGGTTGGAGGAGGGGGGTAAAAGAATCACCGATGGAAGGTTTCTTTTTTTTCAGGGTGTTGGAAGCCTCACACAAGGAGGGACTTTTGCCACACTGAGGTGGGCTCCCAGCGTGGCACCAGGCAGCTTGGGTGGGTCGATGAAGCCGACAGGGGATTGGGCACCCCCATTGGCAAAGGAAGTTGTGCCATGCTGGGGTGGGCCCCCAGTGTGGCACCAGGCAGCTTGGGGGGTCGATGAAGCCAATGGGGGATTGGGCAACCCCGTTGGCAAAGGAAGGTTTGCCATGCTGGGGTGGCTCCCAGTGTGGCACAGAAACATTTGGGGGCAGTGAAACCGACAGGAGTTGGGCACCCTGTCAGCAAATGAAGCATTTGCCACACTGGGTGGGCTCCCAGTGCGGCAAAAGGCAGCTTGGGGGGGTTGATGAAGCCAACAGAGGATTGGGCACCCCTGTTGGCAAAGGAAGGTTTGCCATGCTGGGGTAGGCTCCCAGCGTGGCACAGAAACATTTGGGGGGGCTGTGAAACTGGCAGGGGATTGGGCACCCCTGTCAGCAAATGAAGCATTTGCCATGCTGGGGTGGGCTCCCAGCATGGCATACTAATATTTCAGAGGGGGCACGTTTGTTCCGCGGGCGGCCGCGAATTCCGCAGGTGACGGCAAATTCTGTGGATATTTCCATGGTTTGCCGCACCCGCGGAATCACGGAAAACTCAGAGCCATGATTATGACTACCATTTAAAGCAATACCCCTAACGAGACCCTCTATCAAAAATGCTACCATTTTATTTTGTAATGAATCTGTTTCAATTCATGAAATTGTCTACTGGTTGAAAAAAAGATGTGATGTTTTGGGTAGTCCTAGATCAATTTTCGATGAGGAATGTATTTGGAATGGGGGATGGGTTATACAGGTTCATTTAAGAAATAATAACTTATGCCCGGTTCATCTCCCTAATAGTTTATTTTTTGGTAATGAGATAGGCCACTGTTTCTACCCCAGCCAACCAAGAACTTGCTTTAGGTGTGGGACCTATACACACTTGAGCTCTGCATGTGACAGAATGAAATGTAACCTTTGTTTATCATTTGGCCACCATAGCTCTGACTGCACGGAGGAGCCACATTGCAAGTGATGATACTGGTCATACTTATCGAACCTGTCCATGGGCTACCCACAATAGAAGTGATCATACTCATCAAGACTTTATATTACAGGATGCCCAGAAAAAAGAAATGCAAAAAAACAAAAAAATTCTGGTCAGGCTCCTCCGGAGCATGCGCATTCCCCTTCCCCACCAGCAACCCTCCCCCAAACCCCCCGAATCTGAGGTTCAAACTATGAGCATAGATGCAGCTTATACCCCCCAATTGTACCTCCTCAGACTACAGACCCAGCACCTCCTTCTTCAGCTGCTGCAACATCTAATGATGGTAAAGAAATTGGAGCCCAAATGCTCCCCCCTTCCCACCACTGGTCAAGAGTAGTGCAAAAAAATGAGTATGAAACAAACTAGGCCTAGATCTAAGGTTGCAAAGGCAAGCATTCCGGGGAGGAAGGAATTGTTTTGAAAAATACATTTTATGTTCTCAGACCCCCTGTGTTAGACTCAGAACAAGGGGGTGACTCGGAGGTATCCTCTCTGGCACTCTTCTCCTCTGAATCAGAAGGAGAGAGGATTGAGGAAGGAACTGAAGAAGTACAGTCCTCCAGGGTTCATACTAGGATACGTAGAAGTTCAAGGTTGAGGAAACCACCTTAAGTGTATCACATTCTACATCACAAGCCATTCCCTGCTTAAGGGTAGTGACTGTCAATGTGAATAGCATTAAAAATGCTAAGCGCAGACTAATCACATTGTCAGTGCTGAAGGATTTAAACTGTGATATATGTTTATTATAGGATACTAGATTAAACACTATCTCATTGATTCATTCAGCCCACCAATTGTGGGGTTGAGGGCCTTCCTTTTTTTCATTTGGCACAGGGGTTTGTGAAGGGGTGGGTATTGTGTTTAAGGGTGATGTGTTTAGGGTGTCACATTTAGTGGAAATTTCAGTAGGTAGGGCATTATTATTAGATTTTACATTTAAAGGTATAGAGTGGAGGTTGATTAATATATATGCTCCTCTTACAAAAAAGGAGCGGATTGACTTATATCAGGCGGTTAGCCCTTATTTACTCATTACTAAAATGGTGATTTGGGGAGGTGATTTTAACTGTGTAGTGGATAGAGGGGACAGAGGTGCTACTACTAAGAAAATGTATTGTGATTCCAACTATTTAAATAGTATTATTCAACAGAGTGGGTTGCAAGATTCCTTTAGGAATATCTATTGTAATGGAGGTCATTAGGGGTACACTTTCTACTAGAATAGACTTTATATTCACAAAAAAAACAATTAACATCCTGCAAGCAGAAACAATTCCTCTTGAAACCTCAGACCATGCAGTCCTCCTAATTGTTATGGGAGGGGAGTGTGGACCAAAATATGGCCAGGGTATTGGAAATTAAATAAGGCACTCCTGAAGGAGCACACAGTGAGGCTTAAGATTATTGAATTTCTTAAGGCAAAGATGTCAGTGGCATGTTTGGTGAAGAATATTAGTACATGGTGGGGAGAAACAAAAAGGGGTTTAAAAGTGGTGTTTCTGACACATTCTTCTAAAGTCAGGCTAAGTCAGTATAAGGAATATATTAAACTCAGACAGTAACTTAGTAGGCTATATTCAATCATTAATATTCAACATATTAGGTTAACGCCACAGGTTCTCCACTTGAAAAAAGACATGCTGAAATTACAATACTCTAGGGCAACAGCAATGTTAAATAAACATAGGATTTGTTCTCCAGGGAAAACTAGGTTTGGATATGCATTTATGATCTGTTCGTATAGGGCCTCTGAGAGGTTTATGGAAGCAGTGAGGAGGATGGATGGTATTAAAGTAACTGATGGGCCAGCTATATTACAAACTGTAACAAAGTATTTAATGGAAATGTATCACATATCCCCTATTAATGAATCACAAGTGACTGATTTTCTATCTGCCATTAAGATTCTTAGTATATCAAATGACCTTTTAAGAGATCTTACTAGACCTATTATTAAGGCAGAATTTGGGGAGGATATTAAACATCTTAAACAATCAACAGCCCCTGGTATAGATGGCCTTCCCTCAGAATTTTATGTGGCTTTTACCGAAATATTGCAACTTATATTAATGATGGTCTTTAATACTGCCTTGGCTAGTATGTGAGTAGATATGCATTTGTGTGTTGCAATACAGATTTTGATACATAAGAAAGGTGATAGAGCTATTCTTGGTAATTGGAGATCATTGAGTTTGTTGAACACTGACTATAATAGTTTATTGAAAATTTTACATACTCGATTACTTAATATTACTTCATCACTCATCATATCAACCCAAACATGTACAATTTTGGGACTTTCTATTTCGCATAATCGCTTATTACTCTGAAAATTATAGAAAGGGGTACAGATGGTCAATCACATGGTTTTGTTATATCGCTAGATCAGGAAAAAGCTTTCAACTGAGTACCGCATCATTTTATTTCATTAATTTTAACACACTATGGTATACCTGCTTGTTTTGAGAACTGGATCTCATTGTTATATAAGAATGCTCGGGCACTACCTTTTGTTAATGGTCATTTTGGTACTTACATTGATATATCTACAGGGGTAAGACAGGGATGTCCGCTTAGTCTTCTACTTTATGTGTTGTGTTTGGACCCATTACTTCATTTTATACAGTATGATTCCCACATAGTTGGGATTCCAACACCAGGAGGTGATATGGAAATTAAAGTGACTGCCTATGCAGATGATATATGTATTCTTGTAGCAGATTACACTTCAGGTATCCGAGTCCTTGATTGTATTGAAAGCATTTCTAGGTTGTCAGGAGCCTGTCTTAATGTACAGAAAAGAATTGTATACCCTTTAAGCAATTTGAGTGTGTGCCCAACATCTTGGAAAGAAATTCAAGTATTCTCTGACCCCTTTCAGTATTTAGGGATTTGGTTAGAAAGGGGGAACAATAGTATGTATAATTGACAACAAAAAATAGACTTTGCAAAACCTAAGGTGTGGAAAACATGGAACCAGTCAAACAAGAAAAAGGTAGCAGTAATTAAAACTTTTTTGCTCCCAATATTTATATTTCTCAGCACAGTTTATCCTTTACCTCGGGCTTTGGAAGCTTCACTGTTAGGTTTAGTATTTCAGGTCCTGTGGGGAAGTCATTTGAATCCCATTAAAAGGGAAGTAATATATTTACCAGTAGCGAAAGAGGGTTTGAATCTGATCAATCCAGTACTTTTTTTCTATTGCAACTTTTTTCATGTTAATTTAGTTGATTTGTCAAAATTTAGTTTAGCAGTATGGACTGTATTTGCTAGCGAGTGGTTCCGGCCTCTTTATAACATCTGGGAGAAACAGGGTGAGTTAAAAGCCCAAGTTAAGACAGGGTGTGTTTTCTTTAGACCAGCTCTTGGTAAACTGAAAACCTGGAAAGTACAGTTAAATATTTTGTCACTTACCTCCTCCAAAGTTTTATATTCAACAATCTTTAATACTATTAGTCCACCATCAATTTCCTTTAAGGAGGTTGACCCCAGTTTTAATAATAGTATATTAGAATCCCTGAAAGACCCTTATTTTCCTCCTCGAATATGGGATATAAGCTGGTTGTGTGCACATGGCTGTTTATATGTGAAAGGTAATGCAAAGCATAAAAAAAAAATGGAGGAAAGGATGTGTCCGAGGATGTCTTGTATAACACTAGAAGAAACAATGTCACATTTTCTTATCAACTGTCCATATGTTCATGCTGTATGGAATATAATAGCTACCCAATGGAACAACAGATATTGGAAACATCTATAATATGCAGAAATAGTGGGAGGTTTTAGTTTATGTAAACTGGTTATGCAAAAAGGAATGATATGTCTGATTCTTGCTTTTATAAAATTTGTATTATGGCAGACAAGATGTTAGTTTGTTCTACAACAAATAGATCAAGAACCTGAACAAACTGTTATTATTATGCAGACCGAACTCTTTTAAACAATGTATGTTTGAGAAACAGCATATGTCCTTGGACGTTTGAGCCTTTCGTTGGACAGAAGTGCCATTTCTTAAGGATAAAATAGATGAATATGTTGTGATATCTTCTTGTGTTTCCTTGTGACTGTGTTCAATGTATAAGTAATTTTTCTTTGGGATGTAAAGTGCAGTTTTTCTCAAATAAAAATTTCCCCTACTCTCCTGCAGGGGGTGCAGAGCCACTGCAGGAGGGATGGAGGACCTCACTTCGATGGTGGTGGTGGAGGAAAAAAGTTCTGCTATGGCTGGCTCTGAAGCTTTAGTGACTGACTTGGGAGATATGGCCGTTTCTGGGGATGTTATGGGGCCTTCAGATGCCCGGAAGGAGGGAGAGCAACCTTCTGCAGATATATTGGAGGATGATTTTGTCACTGACAAGACGTTGTTGCAACTTGAGTTGGACAGGAAAAAGCAACAATTGCTGGCTATGTTGTCGGTGGCTGAACAAGAATTTTGACATAGTAAAACTCACTTAGAAGAGGAGAAACAGAGACATAAGAGGTCCTTGGCAAGCCCTCTGCAGGCAACGAGTAAGCAGTTGCCAGGAGATGCTGGACCAGACTGCTCCCACCCATCATTACCTGATCTTGGAGTTAGTCTTGGGATTCTGATGCCTTCAGATGATGAAATGGACTTTAGTGGTACCCCATCGGATTGAATTCCTGGCGATGTATTGCAGAAAGCAGGTTGGATATTTGCAAATGACCGTTGGATCCCTGACCCTGCGATACCACTTCCAGGCTCCACACACTTGATTCCTTTGCCTTCAGGTCCTGAGTTCGATCCATGATGTGAAGAGGAAACTCCCTCTTCATGCTCAGTCCTGCTTATGTCCCTCTGCGGTTGTGCAGCCTGAGAAGAAGGCTGCTGCTGGGCTTGCTACACCAGATGTGGCTCCTCGAGAAGGAGCTGCAGAAGAGGTGTCTTGTGTTGCGGGTAATTCTGGCCTGATTTTGCTCTCAACTGAGATTCCTGAGGAGACAGGTACTGACCCTCATTGTGACACTGCAGGCATGGGGCAGGGAACAGAAGCAGGGGCAGGGGTAGTTCAGGGCCTGGTAGCACCTGACCATGCACAGAGTATGCAGTAGGCTAAATCCTTTGTGGGGCTATTTCATAAACCTTCCACGGCAGCTAAAAGGCGATTTTTAGTCCGCCTGCGATATAGGGGGCTAGCCCCTATTGCACCCGATAGACTGTGGGTGGGTAAGGTTCTGTTAAAGGATTCATTGGGGTTTTCTCAGACGGAGGTGTATGCCTTCATTCACTCTCCAGGGGAACATGTTTACAATATTAGCTTCTGCACAATGACCTTATTGGATAAGTTCTGGAGACTTTATTACAATGTTAAAGATACAGCCGAATAGAAGGATTTTCTGGCTATACCTATTACCAAACCGACAATAAAAACTGTGACAGTATTATTTCACAACGAGGGGGTAGACATTAAAGACATTATTTTCTGGCTTGAAAAATAGTGTTCAATCATTGATCATCCTAATCCCATCATGGATGACAATGGTTTTTGGACTGGTGGTTGGACTTTCTGGATACAATTGCATCAAATGGATCAAGGCATGCAACATCTGCCCAGTTCCTTTTATTTTGGCCGAGATAGAGGTATTTTGTTTTAAGCAGGCCAGCCTAAGAGCTGCTATCGGTGTGGGTCCTTATCGCACCTCAATACATATTGTGATACGGCGCGCTGTTTTCAGTGTGGGCTGCTGGGTCATATTGTGGTGCACTGTACAGTCTCTCCTGTCTGTAACCTCTGTGGAGATGAGAACCATCTGTTTCAGGAGTGCCCCTGGGCAGCTCACAGTTCAGATGACCTTTTGGACCAGGATGGTATTCTTTCCCAGGCCCAACAGTCCTTTCAACCACATGATGAAGAGCAGGTTGATGCCAGCCTCCCCCGCTGGAGTGGAAGAGGCAGAGGAAGGGGGATGGGAAGTTTGTCTCGAATCGGGGACACTATGAGTCATAACTCTTCATTTTCTGGTAGATTGTCTGCCCAGGCTGTGATGACACTCCCTCCTAGGGGAGCCTCTGAGGGTATTTTGGAGACAGGGATTCCCGTGAAGCTGCTACCCGCTGCACCTCTTGGTGTTTCAGAAATTCCAGACCGTATTGTTACTGATCCTGCCCCCACCTTTCAAAGGGTGGACATTCCCACTGCTGATTCTGTGCCCTGTGATGGTGTGATCCAGGACAGTCGACAACCTTTGGAAGTGATTATTTCTCCCAATATAGAAACAAAGAAACATAGACTTCGGAGGCAGATAAGGACCGCTTGGCCCATCTAGTCTGCCCATTTCCCTACCTACAGGATAGGCTGCAGATCCTAGTTAACCAACAGCCTATTTCTTCCTAACCCCCACAAGAATTGCCTTATGTGTGTCCCATGCATTGTTGAATTCTCCCACAGTTTTAGACCCCACAACCTCCTCAGGAAGGCTGTTTCATGCATCCACTACCCTCTCTGTGAAATAATACTTCCTCACATTGCCCTTGAACTGCCCTCCTTCTATCTTTAAATTGTGTCCCCTTGTTCTTGCAAGTCTCTTTTTTTGAAAGATGCTACCCTCTTGGACTTTGTTGATTCCACTGAGGTACTTAAAAGTTTCTATCATGTCCCCCCCTCTCCTTTCTTTCCTCAAGGGTATACCTATTAAGCTCCTTTAGTCTCTCTCCTCATACAGCTTCTCTTGCAGACCCTGTACCATTTTAGTTGCCCTCCTCTGGACTGCCTCTATCCTGTCTATGTCCTTGTGGAGATGGGGTCTCCAGAACTGGACACAGTACTCCAGATGGGGTCTCACCAACTGTCTGTACAGAGGGATTACAACTTCCTGTTTTCTGCTGCTGATGCCTCTCCTTATACATCCCAGTATACCCCCAGCCCTTCCTACTGCCTTCTCACATTGCTTGCTAACCTTAAGGTCATCTGATATGATTACCCCCAGGTCCCTTTCCTTTTTTGTTGTTGTTACTACCTCCCACCCATTGTGTATTCTTCCCCTGGGTTCTTGTTTCCCAGGTGCATTATTTTGCACTTCTTTGCATTGAATCCTAGTTGCCATACTTCTGACCATTCCTCCAACCTTGCCAAGTCCCTTTTCATCCTTTCCACGCCTCCTTGTGTATCAACCCTGTTGCAGATCTTTGTGTCATCTGCAAAAAGGCATACTTTTCCTTCCAGTCCCTCTGCAATGTCACTGATGAAGACATTAAAAGGACTGGACCCAATACTGAACCCTCGCGGTACCCACTAGTAACCCTCTTTCTTCAGAGTGGACTCCATTTACAATTACCTTCTGTGTCCTGTTGTGCAGCCAATGTTTTACCCAGGCTACCACCCTGGGACCCACTCCCAAGCTGGTTAATTTGACTATTAATCTTTTGTGTGGGACTGTGTCAAATGCCTTGCTAAAGTCTAGGTATTCCATGTCCACAGCCCCTCCCTGGTCTACTACTTTGGTCTCCCAGTCAAAGAAATCAATTAGATTCATCTGACATGACCTTCCCGCTGTGAACCCATGCTGCCTTGGGTCCTGTGCTCTACTGGCCTCTAGGTACTCAACTATCCTTTCCTTCAGAAGTGACTCCATCACTTTCCCTACCACAGAGGTCAGACTGACAGGTCTGTAGTTTCCTGCCTCTGTCTTGGCCCCACTTTTGTGAAGGGGAATCACATCCCCCTTCCTCCATTCTTCGGGTACCACACCATCCTCCCATGATTTATTAAAAAGAGTAGCCAGTGGCTTCACTAGTTCCTCCCTTAATTCTTTTAGAATTTGAGGTGAATTCCATCAGGCCCCATTGCTTTGTCCACCTTCAGTTTTAAGAGTTCTTGCAGAACCCTTTCTTCTGTGAAAGGACTGGGATCGACCCCTAACAAGAGTGCTTCTGTTAATTGGATTAGGCACTTCCCCTCCTCTTCGTGAATACTGAGCAGAAATATTCGTTCAGTATCCCTGCTTTTCACTGTCCCCTCTGCCCACCCACCGTTCATTCTATTCAGCCTCACTATCCCTCCCTTTGTCTTTCTTCGCTTGCTGATGTACCTATAAAAGGTTTTATCCCCCTTCTTAACTGAGTTGGCTATCTTTTCCTCAGTTTGTGCCTTTGCTATTCTGACTTCCCTCCCTGCTTCCTTCTGCCTTAACTGGTACAGCTCTCTGTCCTGCTCCTTCTGTGTTTCCTTATACTTCCAGAATGCTATCTTTTTCTTCCAGACTTTCACAGCCACCTCTTTGAGAACCATAGTGGCTTTTCTTTCATTTGATTTGTTTATTTGCTTCACACAAAGGCTTGTTGCCTCTGTGATGGCAGTTTTGATGATTCCCCATTGTTGCTCCACACCTCCTTCTAGCCTGTTTGCTAGTGCTTTTCTGAGGCACTCTCCCATCTTGCAAAGTCAGCCCTCCTAAAGTCCAGTACCCTCACTTTTGTATGGCTTGACTCTGTAGCTGAGTTTAATGTAAACCACACTGTTTGATGGTCACTTGTCCCCAGATGGCAACCCACTTCTAGATCTGAGATCCTCTCACTGCCCCCGTTTGAGAGTATGAGGTCTAAGATTGCTCCCTCACGAGTGGGTTCTGAAACTAGCTGTCTGAGGCCTGCCACCTGTAGGGCATCTAGAATGGCCCTGCTCTTGGATGTGGCTGCCGCAAATGTGCTCCAGTTAACATCTGGCATATTCAGGTCTCCCATCTCTGCCATCCTAAGAATGCCTTCTATCATATCCTTGTCCATTCCCTTCCCCTGACATGGGGGTCTGTACACAACCCCTGTGTGGATTATGGTGCCCTTTCCAGTTTCCAAGGTGACCCACAGTGCCACCTCTCCTCCCTGTTTACTCTTTTGTTAAGTTGCTTTTATCCCTTCCCTTACATAGAGAGCTACTCCTCCCCCTCTTCTCCCCTGCCTGTCTCTCCTATAGGTTATGTACCCTGGTATGTTAACATCCCAGTCATGGTTCTCTGTGTACCATGTTTCTGTGACTGCTACGATATCCAGGCATCCCTCTTCCATCAAGACCACCAGCTCAGGGAGCTTGTTGCCCAGACTATGGGCATTGGTACTCATTACTCTTCATTTCCTGATGGCCTTACTCCCTTTTGCCCCATCCCTGTCCTTCTTGCCTTTGTCACTTTCTCCATTTACCCCAGCCATTCTCCCTATCGGCACCTCTATGTTGGTGTTTGCCGCACTTACTACCATGATTATTTGGGGGGGGCTAGGATTTCCCTGCTCCTTTCCAGTGCCTCCCCCCCTTGGCTAGTTTAAATGCTTGCCAGTGAAGCATTTAAACCTATCACCTAGGATCCTGGTTCCCCATCCCAGACAGATGCAGCCCATCATGCCAGTATAGGCTTGCATCACTCCAGGTGGACCCCCAGTCCCCAATGAAGCCAAATCCCTGAGCTCCACACCAGTTTTTCAACCACTGATTGAATCCCATGGTGCAGAACACCCTAGCCTCTCCTATGCCATAGATGGGCAGCACCTCCGAGAAGGTTACCATGCATGCTACTTGACTAAGGCCCCTCCCCAATTCCACAAACTCTTCCTGCACTTATCTAATCCCTTTCTTAGCCAGGTCATTTGTCCCTAGGTGGACAATGACATCCAGCTCCTTCTCCTGTGCAGCTGCTCAGGCAATCCTGAGGATTCGCTCCCTGTCCCTCCAAGCCATGGTGCCAGACAGGCACCTTACCTCCCTCTCCCCTTCCTCCCCCAGTTCTACCTTCCTAACAATGGAGTCCCCCACCAGGAGTTGTTTCCTTCCCCTGCAGGGTCCCCTGCCACCCTCCTGTGGGTCTCCTTTGTGGAGGTTCCCAGCATCCTCCTTGGTCTCCACTGC
Organism: Neoceratodus forsteri; assembly: GCA_016271365.2. NCBI lineage: Eukaryota > Metazoa > Chordata > Ceratodontiformes > Ceratodontidae > Neoceratodus > Neoceratodus forsteri. The sequence continues at coordinate 137,573,868 of CM057452.1, read as the reverse complement.
GGGTGCCTCCATAGAGGAACCACACTTTGCCAGAATGGCATAGGAATTGTGGAGAGGTACAACTGGAGGGATGCACCTTTGTTCCACCATCCTCACCCTCCCTGAGCCCACTGTGGTCCAACTGCTCCTCTTTCTTGGCAACCTCTGAGGCAACGGCAGTGGCACTGGTGGTCCCTGGATGGAAGAGGAGGTCCCACAAGTCCTGGCCAACTCAGCCTGGAGGTGAGCAACCTCCTCCCTCAGCCCAGAGAGGTGCCTGCAGATGGGACGACACCGCATCCTCCAGAACGTCCCCTGAAAGACTGCTGCTCCACAGCCACTGCACTGCACCACTGCAATCATGTCTTGTTTCTGGCCCCTTAACTGTTTGCAATCCTTACTCTTTCCTCTGTTTTTTTTCTCTCTCTCCTTACTTTCTGCCTGTGTGCCCTTTAAGCTTCTGATTGTCCTGTTCTGAGACAAGGATATCCTATATTTCTCAGTAGACCCCTTACTTGCTCAGAGGCAGACCTCCAGCAGCTAGAGGGGGCCAGAGAGCTACTCTTGCCCTTCTAGGATGGTGGGTCTTTGGTGGTTCTGTGATCAATCACTTCCTGCTCCCAAACAGGAAGTTCCTGTTGTCCTGTTGTGTGACTTCTCCTGTACGAGCAGGGGCTTCTGCCCCAGATTCTGCCATTTCGCTATTACCCTTGTCTAACCGCTTTGCGGTACTTCCTTCTTGGGGTGACAGGATGGAGGTGAAACATCCAATGGAGGGAGTTGTGGATCCATCTCCTGATGTGGGAACTGAGGGGAAAGTCCACTAGGTTCAGACTCCTGTTACGGAACCTTCCAAAAGACGTACTCGATCAAGTACAAAATTGATACCTCCCCCAAGCTGTTTCAGTTACTGCTTGCAAGCTTGAACATTAACAGTATTAAATCCTCCATAAAATGTACCACCACATTTGCTGTGTTACATCAATTACAGTTTGATATTTTTTTCTTACAGGATACCAGGCTTCTCACTGTGGCGGAAATTCAGACTGCTTCCAAAGAATGGGTGTGGGGTCCTTCATTTTGGTCATTGGGTACAGAGACATGTTGTGGGGCTGGCATTGTGTTCTTTTCCCAGTCTTGCAAGTAAAACAACTTGTGAATATAGACCCTGGTTGAGCTCTTATTTTAGATGTTGAGCTGAATTAGTTTAGCTTTCGTTTAGTTAATGTTTATGATCTACAAACGAAAGCTCTTAGAGTGGAATTATTGACTAAAATGCAACCCTTTTTGCACACAAGTAGGCAGATATTTTTTGGAGGGGATTTTAATGTTAAATTTCAGCAATCTAATCCGGATCGAAAACAATATTGCGATAAGTCCTTTTTATCTAAAATTGTGAAACAGGCGGGTTTGAGGGATGCGCATGTAATTGGGAATAGGAGGGCAGCTCCTACCTATTACAAGGGGACACTGTCTTCTCATATTGATTTCATATTTTTGAAACAAACGCTGGATGTGGGTGATGTGGTTACTGTACCAATTGAATCGTCTAATCACATGTTAATTGAGATACAGACAGCACCCCGAGAGATGCAGGACCAGGATACTGGAGATTGAAATCCTCTCTTTTGACTGATTTAGTTATAAAACATGAGCTCATTGAATTTATCTGTGACAGGCGGTCTGTATTGTTTTTATATGACGGGGACATTATTAAATGGTAGGAAGATCTGAAAGTAGGAATCATCAGATTCTTTCAATTTCGGGCAGGTGTTAGGGCTGCGAATTCACAGATTACATATTTGGCTGTTAGAGACCAGCTTCAGGTATTACTTTCATCACAACATGCTGATGGTTTTGATAATCAGCAATTAATAAATGATTTAAAATTGGAAATGTCCTCCTTTCAATATGATATATTGCGCTCTTTACAAAAAGAACAATCTTTCGGGACCCAGGGGAAGGCAGAACAAACTAATCTCTTTTCGGATAGTCAACTTAGAAGGGAGCGTGAAACTTTTTTTGCTTTAAAAACTGATATGGGGATTTTGGTAACAGATAATCAGGGTATCATGCGGGTCTTGGAACACCATGTGGAACAAACTTTTGGGGAAGCTGTGGTGGATTCTAAATTTATTCCAGAATTACTAGCTGCAGCAAGGTTCCCAGAGGTTTCTGAGAATCAAGGAGTGGCTTTAACTGCCCCTTTATGTATACTGAGCTTCATCAAGTGTTTCAGGGCTTGAAACTTAATATTTCCCGTGGCTCTGATGGCCTTCCGGGGGAGCTTTTTAAGTTATTATGGGATATTATGCCTGAGAAGTTTTGGGAACTTTATCATTTTATCTTAAGGGATTATTGTTTGCCCACTGCAATGTATGAGGGCTTATTAATTTTTTTATATAAATCTGGAGATCCTTTAGATATTGGGAATTGGCGTCCAATATCATTGCTGAATGTTGATTTTAAAATCTTTACCAAATTGTTGGGAAATAGACTGCTTTCAGTTATGAATGATTTAATTAGTCCTACCCAGTTTTGTGGAGTCCCAGGAAGATGAATAAGTGATGCATTGTTTTTGATTAGGGAAATTCTGGCTGCAGGGGATGACAGGAGGCTACTTTACAGGAAGGGGTTTTATCTTAAGCTTGGATCAAGCAAAAGCTTTCAATGGAGTTTCCCATTCCTTTTTGTGGCAATGTTTGGTGACTTATGGTACTCCTGAGCTTTTTATCCAATGGTTACAGCTGTGTTATTTATTAGCCTATGTTAGACCCTTTGAAAATGGTAGGTTGAGGAAAAAATGTGGGATTTGGAGAGGGGTATGGCAGTGGTGTCCCTTGAGCCCCATCTGTTACAATTTTTATATTGATCCTATTCCGAGAATAGTACAGAGGTCCCCTCTGCTTAGAGGGTTGGGGACTGAGTGTTAACAAAATATTAAATATATTGCCTATGCTGATGATATCTTTTTATTAGTACAGGATGATGTCTCTTTGCAACTGGCGTATGATTTTTTGAGTGCTATAGGGAAATCCATTGGAGCTAGTTTGAATACCGAGAAATCTAGATGCTTAGCTATACAATGGTATTCATTGTTAATGCCAGAAGTGGCTGGGTTTCCAGTAGTTACTAAGCCCTCTAAAATATTAGGTATATATTTCGGGGTGAGGATATGGCGGGTTATAATTGAATGTTGTTTTAAAGTTAGGTATGGATAAAGTTGCTAGATAGAATGTATGGAAGATGTAAAAAAAAAAGGAGAATTTATTTGATTAAAACATTTTTGATTCCTCTTTATTTGTATATCAGCATAGTTTTTTCCCTTCCTCATAATTTAGAAACAAGGTTATTAGCATGTTTTTTCTTGTGTTTTTGGGGAAGTCGTTTAAACCCCATTAAACGGAATGTGTTGTATTTAAGTTTGAAAAAAGAAAGGGGTTAACATGGTGAATCTGATTATTTTTTTATTTAATGTTTATTTATAGTAATTTACTTCTGTTGATGAAACAGATTTTGAATTTGTGGACAAAATGGGGTATGGCACATTTGCATGGAGTTTTGACTGAATGGCACACAGATTCTTTTCTACATAAAAATAAATGACAGCCCCATCTTGATAGTGTTTGGACAGGGGGTTTTGATCATATAAAAAAGTGGAAGATTAAATATACTGCTGTTTTGTCTATGCATAGAAAGCTTTTATATGAGGATGTTTTGCTGGAGTGTTTTTTAGAACACCCTTTTACTGGTTTTTCAGTGCTGGATCAAAATTCAGTTTCTAGCTATATTATGGATGAGAGAATTCCAGTCAAGATGTGGGATACAGCATGGTTAGCAATTCATGGGAAGGTTAATGTCAGAGGAAACCAGAAGCATAAGCAACTGTAGGATCGTTATTGTCCAAGATTAATGTGTGGGTCCATGATTGAAACTATGGATCACTTATATTTTACATGTCCGTATATTATACAATTTTGGGAGTTGTTTCAAGATACGATTTCCTTTCTGATACAGTTGCCTCCTGATCTGTTGTTTTTATTTTATGGTATAATTCCCCACTCGGCACAGAATATCGCCCATAGTACACTTCGTATAACAATGGTACTTTTTTTGTATTGGATATGGATCGGTCGCTGTAGACTGGTACTCCAGCAAATGGATTAGTTCCATAATGAAACTTTACTGCTTAGTGCTGGCGGATTTACGGAAATTTAAACATACTGAACAATTGCACTGTTGTCCACGGATTTGGGCCCAGAATTGGGCTCATATTGATACATTATGAGTATGGGTTTTCCTTGATTAGCCCTCACTTTTTCATTTTTGTTTGATTTTTGCTGGGGGTTATTGTGTGTTCTACACCGGATTTTTTTTTTTTCTTTCTTTCTTTACTTTTTATCAGTCAGTATGCTGTAATACTGTTATGAATATTGTTTATGGTTTTGGTCTATATTTCCCCTACCTTTGGTGGAGGGGGGATTGTTTTCTGTTTGGGGTAATTGTATGATGGAATATTTCTTTCTGTTTCTGATATCCTTGATTTGTCTGCTGTAATATTGTTTTGTTTATTTTGTTTTATGGTTTCAATAAAAAATTCCCCCAAAGATATTGGACAATAGCTCTATATAGTGTATGGACATAATACTTATTTTTATTTTTAATGTATTATGATTTCTGCATTTCCTTTGTTTTTTTTTGTTTTTTGTATGTATGATTCAACATGGAATGTAATAATTTGACTTTGATGTTACATTAATAAAAAATTTCCCTACTCTTTTCAAGAAGTGCCGTGGGATCTTTAACATACACCTGAACTACCACTAGAACAGACAGATGGGACCTCGGTTTAACGTCTCATCCAAAAGACGGCACCTCATGAGTACAGCACCCCCTCATGCTGCACTATAGTGTCAGTATTGGGAATTAACTCAAGTGCCTGGTGTGGGGATTTAAACTTAAGACAATCATAGTGGCCTCCCACCAACCTCTGAGGTAGTTGGATCCCTGGCTATCTATCTGGCTGGCTGTAATAGCAAAAATAGTGACAAATACCCACACTGGAACCACCAGTCCAAAAACTGTATCAGGATCCAACAATCCGATACATTCAACCTGGCTACTCAGTACTAGTGTCTCAAAGGTGCAGACCTGTTGTTCAGTGCAGCTGTTGTTGGCCGGCTGGTTGGGGCCTTAAAGAACATAAGCAGATTAAAATTTAAATTGCACTTTTGAACACACACTGACTGTACAGTCGATTGCAGAACTTCACAACACTCTGAAATATTTACATGTCCCTCCAATAACAGGGTTGGTCCCTGTGTACTCACTGTTTAGATGGCTTCATTAATAAGTCACAATCAAACTGCACAAGGCAGAATTAGGTACTTTCAGCAGGTGAGCTCTGACTCTGGAGGCTAAGATGCAGGCAAAGGCTTACAGCCAGGTAACCCCTTTTTTGACTGCAGGATCTTACAGCTTTTACAGATAGAATGACACCTTTAACTTATTTTGGCAGTGCCCATCTCTATGCTGAAATCAGTCTCTCTGGATAGACCAGTCTGGTCTTTCCAACATTGCTTCAACCTCACATTTAGGCTATGCCTCTCAGGGGCAATGCATATGACAGCACCCTAAGTGGCATACTACCAGGCTGTGTCCCAGGCCAATCTGAGTTGAATACATTGCATTCAGCAAATTTATGAAACAGCAAATTTATACCTTTAGCAGTTGGATTAAGTAGTCACAATGTCTAGTCGTGTACTCAGTGTGGCAGACATAACCCTCTGCTAGTCAGGTTAGAACTTTTAAACCAGAGGCGCACTCCCAAACATTTTAGGGATGGGCACCCACACTCCTGCACAGGGTGTACAACCAGAGCCCAGGTCATGGTTCCCAAAGTGAATCACAGGACAGTCTTTCAAGCTTGGGTGATTTCCCCTAAGGCTAAGATAGACCCAGAGTTTACACAGTCTCTTTTTCTCTTGCATCACAGACAGAGCTTGAGGCATGGCTCCCAACCATTTTAAACATTTACTTGTTAGCAAATACTCTTTCTCAGACACTTCCCAGTGCATAGTACTCAATAGCAAAGTCTCTCTTGGCTACGTTGGCATTCTCAACTCCCTATTAGATATTTAAGCACATCAGGCAAAGTCCCATTTGGCTACACTGGTATTTGCAGCTCCAGTTGGACATCTAGACATTTCTGCCATTCCATGCCTGCTAGGAAAAGCTCTGCATGGATAGGGAACTCTCCTTACAGTCCTTCAGTACTTTACACAGCCACAAAACAGCATTTCACAAATCACTGGACCCTTCTCTGGTCACTTGCTCACTTGTCCACCAATTTCTGTGCTTCGGTAAAATGCAGGGTGCGGGCAGACAGTCACTCTTTAATCTTTCTGGGCTTCACTGCCCCTTACAGATCCTTTAAAGACTGCACTTGTAAGTAGAGGTTTACTTACTCAGAAGGATTCTCAAAACTTTCCTTTTCTGGAAGTTACAAGCAATTCTTCAGCACTCTGACTGCTGAGGCAGAAACATTTCTTGCAGCTCTCTCACAACTGCAGGTGGATGCTGGCTTCTTCTCACATTTTCCCAATGTGGGAGGGACATGGCTAGTCCCTGGAGGACAATTTCAGACAACCCTTAGGCTAGCAACTGTTGCTGATTGCAGCCACTTGTTTCTCTGACAAAGGAAGAGCCACCATCCCCTGTGGAAGGGCTCACGAAGAACTGTAGGCCCATTCTCTCTAGCTGGGGGCTGAGCCCCCTTCCCTGTGGGGGAACCCCGCTCAAACTCACTGCTCAGCCTGGCAAACACTGGGCCAGATTTTCAAATGTGGGCACAGGGCTTGTGTCCTGCCCTGTGCCATAGGACTTTAACCTTCAGGGTGTGCCAACCCCCTTTGCCACAGCTGCACCCAATTTTCAAAGCTCTGGCACAAGCACCGTTAAATAGCCTCCCAGGGGTGGTGCACACTAGACCACAAAACCATGTTCTAAGGTGCAGCAATCGGCACAAGAGACTGAACATCCTGATCATCAACAGTGGAATGCCACAAGTGCCATGCGTCATTTGTTTGGTGCACCAGCAGCTTGCAGCATCCCCGGAGCTCTGAAAATCCAGCCCACTGTCTTTTGTGGAGTCCTTCTGTGGCTCCCAATTGGCTCAGACTACCTATGTGTCCAAAAGCAATTGCCTGAATTCCTTTGGCAATCCACAGACTGAATATTCATTAGGTTCACTTGATGCTCAATAGGCTCCCTGTTTTGGCACCTGAATTAGATCCCTGCATTTCCCCCATAAGCAGTTGACAAAGTTCCACAAGTCTCTGCACAGAAATGGCTGCTCAAACACACAGTCCCAATGCAGATTATCACAGTCCGAAATATAAAGTTCTGGTGCAGCCAGGTTAAATATTTAATTCACTTTCTTGCCCTATTGTCCAACAGTCCCTTTTGTGCCCTTTGAATGCTGCCCAGTTTAAACATTTTGCTTCAGTCCTTCACCTGTCACTGCTGCCAAAATTTAGTGCCCCTAGGCAGCAGACAGGCTTTTATCTAAGTCCCCAGTGTTCACAGACTGGAGGAGCCAGAAATTATTTTACTCTTCCCCTTTGTTTAGTAGTTCCTTTGATGTCCTTGCAGCTGCTGCCCTTCTAGCACTGTTATTTAAATTTTTATATCAGCAGCAGCAGCAGCCAAAACTTGCAGCTCCCTGTCACAAAGCGGACCCACTCATGAATATTAATGCACCATTCATTAATATTCATGACACTGAGCCAGGACCTTTAGTGCACATGGTGCTCTTTATTTAATTAATTAGCAGTTCCCTCTGGTCCAAACCCGAGTCACCAGCCCCCGTCCTATGCCTTACGGGGACCGGGACCACCAAAGGAGCTATACCTGGACCGCGATTGCGGTTCGATACTAAAGTGCATCCCTATGTGCATGAATGAGCCTGCCAGCCTGCTCATCCACTGGCAGCTCACGATCCTGCTGTGTGAACCCCAGAGGTGATGAAGTGGTGCAGGATCCATTCTGAGAAACTGGCAGCTCACGATCCTGCTCTGTGAACCCCAGAGGGGATGAAGTGGCACAGGATCCATTCTGAGAAACTGGCAGCTCACGATCCTGCTCTGTGAACCCCAGAGGGGATGAAGTGGCACAGGATCCATTCGGAGAACCTGGCAGCTCACGATCCTACTCTGTGAACCCCAGAGGGGATGAAGTGGCACAGGATCCATTCGGAGAACCTGGGGCACATACTGGGCCTGGGCTATGGCGGTGATAAGAGGGGGACACTTTGGGGGACCCAGCAGGAATTAGGATGCAGAGAGGAGGTGCTCCAATAATGGGAACAACACGAGAGAAATGAGAAATAAGGTAAGCCCCCATCTGGGAGGGTGTTACACTAGAAACATAGAAATTGTCAGACAAGGACCTCCAGGCCCACCTAGTCTGCCCAAGTATTCTATCTTCATGTTACCCAAGGACCCGAGGTGATCTGGGTAATTTCCCTCCCTGCCTCCTCTCCAGAATTCCTTTGTACCTATCCCAAGCAACCTTGAATCCCGTCACTGTTTTGGCCCCCACCACTTCCTCAGGGAGTGCATTCCACCCATCCATTACTCTTTCTGTGAAACAGTGTTTCCTAATGTTTTCCTTGAATCTCCCCCCTTCTCGCTTCATGTCATGACCCACTTGTCCTTGACAGTCTCTTATTCTGGAATATACTGCTATCTGGGATCTTGTTTATGCCCTTTTGAAACACAGAAACACAGAATTTGAAGGCAGATAAGGACTGCCTGGTCCATCCAGTCGGCCCATTTCCCTACCTAATGGATAAGCTGCAGATCCTAGTTAACCAGCAGCCTACTTCCTCCTACCCCCCACACCCTAGAATTGCCTTATGACAGTGCCATGCATTCTTGAATTCCACTACTGTTTTTGACTCCACAACCTCCACAGGAAGACTGTTCCATACATCCACAACCCTCTCCATGAAAAAATACTTTCTCACTTTACCTCTGAGCCGTCCCCCCTCTATCTTCAAATTGTGCCCCCTTGTTCTTGCACACCTCTTTTTTCTGAAAGATGCTACCCTCTTGGACTTTGTTACTAACATACTAACATACTAAAATGCCAGCAGAAAAGGCCTAATGGTCTTTCGAGTCTGCTCGATTGATCAGCCCCCACCCTGGGTGATGACCTTGCTGCCCCCCTCGCCTTCTCTGGCTTCTCCCTTCCCAGTTCTGGATATTCTTGCTGCATTGGATTTTGCTTCCAGAACCCTTCCCCCCTGTACCTGTCCCAGCCCCTCTTGAACCCCTCCACCGTCTCTGCCTCCACCAGCACCCTAGGCAGTGCATTCCATGGCTCCACCACCCTCTCAGTGAAGTAGCACCTCCTCCTTTCTCCCCTGAATCTTCCCCTCTCCAGCTTCCACCCATGCCCTCTAGTGGCCCCCTCCTCCTTCTTTTGAAGTACCCTGACTGTTCCTCCCCTTATTGATTCCCTTTAGGTACTTGAAAGTTTCTATCATGTCCCCCCTCTCCCTCCTCTCCTCGAGGCTATACATATTAAGCTCTTTAAGTCTCTCTTCCTATGTCTTCTGGTGCAGACCCTGCACCATTTTAGTTGCCCTCCTCTGGACTGCCTCCATCCTGTCTATGTCTTTGTGGAGACTGGGTCTCCAGAACTGCATGCAGTACTCCAGATGGGGTCTCACCAGCTGTCTGTACAGAGGGATAGCAACTTCCTGTTTTCTACTGGTGATGCTGCTCCCTATGCATCCCAGTATCTTCCAGACCTCCTTACTGCCCTCTCACATTGCTTGCCCACCTTTAGGTCATCTGATATGACTACCCCCCAGGTCCCATTCCATTTTTGTTGTTGTCAGCATCTCACCCCCCATTGTGTATTCTTCCCCCTGGGTTTTTTGTTTCCCAGGTGCATTAGTTTGCACTTCTTAGCATTGAAACTAAGCTGCCATAAATTTGACCATTCCTCCAAATTTGCCAAGTCCCTTCTCATCCGTTCCTCCCCACCTTGTGTATCAACTCTGTTGCAGATCTTTGTGTTGTCTGCAAAGAAACATACTTTTCCTTCCAGTCCCTCTGCAATGTCACTTA